>OY992533.1:85910559-88310559 GCA_963921185.1 Dasysyrphus tricinctus
TGAGGACCTCACTAGTAAAAACTTGTGGGATAAGGCCCTGGAAAGGCTTTGGCAGGGGAAATCAAGAGAAGGAAAACTTGTCAAATACTCGTGAGGGCCCGGCTGGTAAAAACTTGTCGGATAAGTCTTGTTATCCCATCAAAAATACCCCATTTTTTGTCTCTCGAGGCAAAAGTTTGCTTAACTGGTGAGACCCTAGAGAAAATCAATAGTTACACTTGCTAGAGCCATGTTATGCTCAATCTAAAACTTCCTTGTGTCCCGTTAAAAATTAGATTGTTTTTCCAGATGGGTAAGTATACATAGCAGAATTTTTACTCAGCTAGTGACAGACATTTTATTTATGAAGGTGTCGGATTTATGTATACAAATTAAAAATTAATAGTAAATAAACTCACCAATCCATTTAAAAAATATTTGTTTACCTTATATTTCCAAAATAATTTTTATCATCTATGAAAATGGTTAATATTAGCGTTTCAATGACTTAATTCATATATCCCACTGTTAAGTTCATTCCCATTACAGAACAACAAAGTGGAATGTAATACATAATATGTGTTCGGAATCACACCTCACTTTTGAAAGCTTGAAACTAGACGAAAGGCCACATATTAATCTGAAATTATCAGCGCCCTGATGCTGTTTCGCGATAAGTCTACTTCTGCTCTTCAGTAGTTGTCTCAGTTTTCAGTTTCACATTTGTATCAATTTCGTTAAAATAAAAAGACGTTGAGTCAGAGTTCTGTTTAAACAAACAGATGTTTAGTCTTATTCATAATCATGAAACAAGTACTTATGTATAAATGTCTATTCGTAAAACGTAAAGATAACGTATAGGAGTTTCATCATAAGGTTCCATAACCACACGAAAGTAATCGCCTTATCATTAGACAGATTACTTGATTTTTTATACGTTCAGTAGAAAGAACAACTTATGAAACGTAACTCGAATCATAATGGGGTGTGTTTGGGGACCTTAGGCCCCAGTTATGGATTTCATTGAAACTCGCAAATTTTAATGATTGATTTTGAGATGTTTAAGAAAGTAAAATTAATGATTATAGTTATTTAAGCCAAGTTATATGACGACATGAAAACTAGTGTAATCTTTAATGGCTTGAAATTCTTTGTTCCTCACAGAACAAAGAGTATCAAGCCTAAGGAAAACTCTTGGTTTGACTCAAGCTGCAAGGAAGCTATCAAAGTGGGAGAACTGTTTTTTTGGTTATATAAAACCATTCCTTCAGGGGCAAACCGACCAAAATTTAAACAAGCCAGAAATTATTGCAACGCCATGATTCTAAGAACAAAATTCTTAAATGGGCAAAAAAATTAGGCTTAAAATACTGCAATGTCCTCAGGGCTTTTGGCCATGCGTTAAGAATATTAATAATTCAACATCGTCATCGGTTCCTACGTTCATCTTCAATGATAATCCTGTCGTTAGTTCTATAGACAAAGGCCAATGCGTTTGTAGACCAATTCGTCGCAAACTCTACGCTGCCAGATAGCAACCAGGGGTCCCACCTATACTTGAGAGCGTCCATTTTTCTTTGGGACCAACTCATTTTCGTACTAGTACGGTTGGCAAGGTACTATAGTCTGTCCAGGAAAAATTGTCAGTACAGGGCTTATGGGCGAGCTTTTTTCAAAACAGTGGTGCCTGTGTATACAACTACAACACTTAAATTATAAGTCTGCCACTGAAAAAGATGCTAACCCACTGATTTACATACAGGAATTATTGTTGTAATTCTTTGAAACATTTCGTACGCTCCAACATGACCGTCGGCTTTCAATGCCAAAAGCACTCTGATCGTATACTCGCTTCTACCTTCGCTAAGTGAAATAAAACAAAAAAAATTCATATTCCAACAGAGTTGCCTTTGCCAAGTCGAAACAATACAATAGAGCTTTTGCAGTGGTTTTTATGAAAGAACTTTCGGTTTTGAAGCTTTTGAGAACAAAATCTATAAAGGTTAGAGCCAAAAGTGTTGTCGTTTCGATTGTCCCCTTATTATTTGCTTGTATTTCTGAATAAACCTATAAAAAGCAGTTAAAATTTGCACTTTTTTAGTCTTTAAGAAGAAAAAAGTTATTTTCAGTAAGTTTTGAAACAATCACAAAGCGTAAAGTGATCAAATTCATTTGAATAGGCATCGTGTGGTAAAAAAATATAAATGGAGCTTTATTTTAATATGTTTGAAATGGTATCCATGGTAACCATATGCACATTGTTCTTCGATGCGTTTCTGTTTATAATTTAACGTATGGAAACCCTGTGAGAGCTTTAACTTGAGACAGATGTATGCACGCCAATGCAACCAGACTGAGAGGCAATCGTCCTATCTTCCCTGTACTGACAATTTTTGTTGGATAGAGTATAATAGATCTTGACATTTGGAAATCCACTTTTTTACGTTTCTTATTCCTTAGGCTTCTTTCCCTCTGGGTGGAAAAAAGCATTTTAGCAGCCAATCCCTAAGCCTCCGACACTAATTCTTGTTTTCATAAATAATCTCTTGTCTGAAATTACTAATCTACTAAACAGTTTCGCTGGTCTCATCAGCACCCTTAGTTTTTTGTATTCATTTTCAGATTCAGCTCCCTGTTCTTCAAAACGTGGAGCAGCAACGGGAGAATATGAGTTATTAATGTCGTTTTCGATTGGACGTTCGGAGTACACCTTTTCTACTGCATTTTCACTCCATCTACTCCAAAAGCCTTCGATTGGCTGTTCGGAGTACTGTTTTCGGAGTATTTTTCTGTTTCCGATTTGAAGAAGGTGTAGATTTGGAACACACGCATACACATACAGTTTTACGTCGCACTACTTGTCAAAAGTGATGAATGCTTGAAGAAGCCATTTTATAATATGGCGTCATTTAGTAGTGTGTGTGTAAATTTGACAACATGATCTTTTCATATTCTATTGGAATCAAAAAGGAGTAGAACAGTCAGAAAATCCAATCGAAAACGACATAAATTTAGATTTAAACAGAATTTTCAAATGGGGTATTAATAATCGTGTGGAATTTAATGCATCCAAAGCTCAAAGCTGTCTTCAGTCGTTAAAGCGGAATTTAACTCGTTCACCATTATACATGAATGGAACAGCAAACAGAAGAGCTTTCGATTCTTGATATATGTGTTACTGATCAACTCATATGACAAAAACCAACGCGAAATCATAGCGAATCATTCGCAAAGACAGTTTTTTGTTGTTGTTTAGCATTATGTATCTTTCATATTCTGTATTATTGTAAATGATTTTGCGTCGTTGGCGAATATTTCACGTTGGTCACACACTCAATTTTGTTTTCCCTTCCCATTTCAAAACAACTATACATCGTTATCTCCCATTCCCTTCTCCCTTTATTTCCTAAACGCTCGTACTGTGTGAAAACATCTCATTTTAAGGGTATATCCATATTCCATAACCTTTTGAGTGCGTGCCAATTATTAAAAAAATGCACAAGCAAAGCTATGACAATTGTTCAAAACTTCAAGTTAAATATTTCTTGTGTGCACACTTTTTCCCTCCGACCAGAAACCAGTAGTCTTTATTACGAATTACGATTGAGAACTATCAGTTGATAATTGATAAATATTGGATTTTGATATTTAACAACGCTGTTGATAAATGTTTTCATTTTTGAAAATAATGAAGATCGTTGTGAATGGCAAGTATATTATGGGTATTCGTGCAACAGCGTAAAGTTTAAAACTTTGTAATTCTGTCAAAATTTGTATGGGAAATTTGACAGATTTACGAAGTTTAAAACTTTACCACGTTTACGACGACTTTACGCTGTTGCATGAATACCCTTATTATTAATTTTCAATGAATCGTTGGTCAATTTTTAAACAATTGACTTTTGAAATAATATATTTCAATACTGATCAATTGAACTTTGACTTTTGAAATAATAAGGGTATTCATACAACAGCGTAAAGTCGTCGTAAACGTTGTAAACTTTTAGACTTCGTAATTCTGTCACAATTTGTATGGAAAATTTGACGGATTTACGAAGTTTACAACTTTACGATGTTTACGACAAGTTTACGCTGTTGCATGAATACCTAATGTTTATCAATTATCAAATTGATAATTGGAAATCATAATAAAGGTGATTGTAATTGATACGATTAATTGAAAATTTTGATATATCTTTACGTTTCGAGGTGTCTGTGTGTGTGTATCACCATAATCTTTTTCGGCAAATCCGAAAGGCAGTAGACAATATATGTACATACCAAGTTTAATTAAATCATTCTTGAGAAATTTTTTTTTTAAAACAAACGTTTTAGCTAAGCTTAAACGAAAAATTGAATTTTTCTTCTGGACAATTAAATCATAGTAAAGCTAGTTAAAAAAGAAACAGATTTTAATCAAATATTGTGAGCAAAACATTAATAAATAAGTCTCATAACACTAAATTGTATAATTCTAAAAGTTAAGTTCGTAACCTAAGTCAACATCTGATTTTTTATATATGTACATAAATCTACTTAATGAATAATTTTTCTTAGAGCTGCCAAAAAAATTATATTTTTAGTTTTTTTTAATTTATCAATTCATTAATATTTTACATATGTATGTGTATAAACATTTATTATTGTTGTTTTTTGTAATCTATAAAAGAACACCTCACATACTTGTTCATAATCACAACTCTGTTCTTCAAGCATCGTCCGAAAGATGGCCCATACCATCATCGAGTTGAATGTGTCCAGTGGATTTAGGAACTGAACTCACTCCTACAATTTCCTAACTTCCCTAGCCTGAGTAAGTTATTAAGGTTTTCTTTTACACAACTCGCTGATATCAAAAATTCGGTACCGTAAGACCTCGCAGATTTTTTCAAAGCATTTCGTATCTGTGTACTTTTTACGTAGTCCAATAGCCCCCATCATAAGAGTACCTGAAATATTGAGATTCTTTTTAATATAAAATAAAACATGAATTCATTGAAATACAACACAATGTCTGTTCGTTTACTTCCCAAAACTACGAACTTCTGCTAATTTAGCCTAAGGTTCTGTCAAAGTTCATATAAAACAAAAGAAAATTGTACTGAAGTTCGTAGTTTTAGGACGTACACGAAAATGCACGCAAATGTACAGAAGATCAAAGTAGAAGAACAGACCTACTATTTTCAAAAAGTGCACACTGTCAATATCAATGCATTTTCATTGATTGTTAATAAAGAGTGCACCTAATTGACGGGATCTTCTTAAAAGGGAAATTCGGTTTTTCATATGCATTCAAATTTAGAAATTTTGAAAATTCCAAAAGAAACTGTATTAAACAAACCTTAAATCACTGTAACTGTAATCTTGACTGTATTCATCAAAGTCTAAATAATTCATCGTCATGGGATAAGGTTCTTTTGGAATGAAAGGCCTTCGATCCCGACATGGCAAATAGAGTGGGTATGCAGCATATTTCATAAGCATTGCTATATCGCTCTTCCATTCCAAGCTTCCTTTTCGTTTCTTAAAGCGCTTCTGAAGGACCTGAATATATATCACTGTTGTTCTCCACCATTGTTTTGCGCGAGGATCCACTGACAAGAAGCTCAACTAAAAAAATGCAATTGAGGTTTATATTTTGGTCGTTCAAGCTGGATTTTATAAAAAAAAATAACTTACATCATGAGAATTCTGACGATGAAGCTTAGAATGTCGAACGCATTGACGTCGTGTTGAATTAAAAGTTAGACTTCTAGACTTAACAGATGAGATTTTCCTAACATTTGACCTTATACAACTAGCATGTGTTGGCTGATTTAGACGCTGAATCTGTAAATGGTAATCATTTAATTACTGGATTACCCTCCTAGGCTCTCATTCTTTCATACCAAAATATCCTGTTCGCCCTTTTTGCTCTTTATTACTTTTTGTACAATTGGCTTTTTCGCTTCGATTTTATCTGACTTCTTAGATGATGACTTCGATTTGGCACTTTTATCACGATCAGATTTGCCAAATAAACCTCTTTCTTCAGCCATTTTTATAAGAAATTTTGCGTCAAGTCGAGTTATTTGTTTTCTTTGTACCAAGGCAATATAACAGCCCATGCATACACGTTCCAAACAATCATCCTGATTCATACAAACATCGGGGATTTTTGTCATTTCGAATTCATCAGTTTTAGGAACTTTGATTATTTTCGAGTAGTCTTCCACCACCATTGCCTCTTCACATTGAATAGAATTCTTGCGACTGTCAACACGCAACTTCGAGTGCGGAGTGTCATCTGTTTTATTTGTAGTTGCACTCGAGACTCGACCAGCTGTTCCTTTTCGAGGAGATGATGTTTTCCCTGATGTCGGAATAGTCGCTGCTTCAGCTTCAGCTAGAGCTTCAAGTCTTTTCAATTCCTTATAGTATTGCAAATGTTTCTCAAATGCATTCTTATTCACATGCTCTACGGCTCGTTGAACCATATCGTGATTCTCACAATCGACGATGGAATGAGTTTGGTACAAAACAAACTGCACCTGAGGTCGGGACATGGCTAGCCTTAAAGTCTCCCGCTGTTCCTCAAGAATCTGTGCAACACGGTTTCTACCATCATCCCCGATCTCAGATTCTGTCATTACTTGCAACATATTCAGATCACCCCCACGACTGCAGATCAAATCAATCGGATCTGCAACCGCACTGAACGAATTTGGTGGTGTTGCTAGAACTCCCACAACTGTTCCAAATTTTTGTATTTCCTGTGAAATCGATATAAATGGCTCTGCAAAGAGACGTACATTTCGGATACCCAATAAGGTCATGTAAAATTTATATTCTGCCAGCATCGAACCACAACCGTAGGCGAGGAAATCACCAACACGGTTTATGGATCTGAACAATGAGGCTAGATAGGCTGTTGAACGAGGCGAGGATGCATGGGTTTGAACAATATCACCATCCAACTCATAGTGATCAAGCATTTGCGAAACTATTGCTGGAGCAAGGGCAAATGTTCTGTCCTGTAAATAAATGGAAAATAAGAGAAAGAATTAGTTTTTTAATCATAATCACAGAATTCCACAAACGAATTTAAAACTTATTAACCTGCATTACAAGGTAGTGGCTGCGTATGAAATCAGTCTGGTTGAAAGAACTTCTATCACGAGGAAGAATTGAAAGAAACAAAGGACAAATACTATCCCATTTATATTGGTTCTCCTTCAAAGGTTGCTCAGTCAAATGATCTCCTTGGATGACTTCCGTAAGGCCAAGTTTTTTAAGGTACTTTTCTGCTATGGTTTTGTTCCTAACGTAATTACAAGAGAGCACAAGCTTACTATAATATCTAGGTTTGAAATGATAATCAATTATATATCTCACGTTGGGCGCCATTTAACTTATTTTTCATGAAACTCAAAAACTTACTTACTGTAATCTAAAAGGATTAACCCAACCAGTTATAATAGGATTTGCTGCAGCTATGGCTACTTTTTCGTTTTGTAAATGTGATGGCAATAACTGTGATAACCTTAAAGCTCCATTTCTTATGCGCAATCGTGATATCGAAGCTGCCATTTGAATACGATGTTTCCATAGAGAATCAGCTATGTCTATGAGAGTAGTTTCGAAAAACTGTTTGATTTTTATTAAGAATCAATTTAAATTACCATAAATCTCAGCTTCTTTGTACAATATATTCTGAAGGTCGATTTCTTCGGATTTCCTTTTGAGAAAATTCCTTGTAAATAATTCGAAAAGCATCAACCAAACACGATTTTCATCACCTAAAAACTATAAATTTTATATGTTTCAAATCCTTGGGAAGACATAAAAGAATGAAGATACTAACCTGAGGATAATGAGCATAAAATGATACATCAGTCAAAGCATTGCACATAACAAGCTTATCTGAAAGAATAATAAAAAGTTAAATCAATATTTAATAATAATAATAATAAATGCAACCCCAGAATGTTTGTATTAGTCACAACTAAAAAATAACAATTCAATATTGGAAATAGAATAAGGAATTATTTTAACTTCCATATTTTACTATCAAATCGCATGTTGAATGAAACTGTATTTGTTTTATTCATTTCCAAATTTATTGAAAAGTAATAAGGACACGAAAACGAATAAAATATTGACTGAGGTTGCATACTGATGTATAGATTTGCAAGTATTTTTTTATCGGGAATATTCAAATGAAGGATTACCTTCAAAAACAAACTTAGAATATTACCAGTCAGGAACACATATAAAATAAAATAAAAACAGTTTCTACAAAAATAGATACTCACATCGAAAGACATCATAGATCAACGAATAAACCCGTCGCATCTCATGTTCATCACCAAAATCAACCGGAAGTGGTGGTTTTCTCAATAATTTCGCAGCCTTAGCTATATTCTCTAGTGGCCAGCTTCCAAGCGCGCTGGAATCAATAAACTCAATTGGTTGATCAGGTGCACAACGTTTTCGCAAATCGAATCTCCCATTTGGTGTTGTTGAAGGACTAAATTTTTCAATCACAAATGTCGGATCAAATATTGGTCGTTCTTTTTTTCTGGTTATTTCTTCCAGTGTCCTAGAAAATGAAATTATTGTTGAGATTGATTGGACATTTTTCACATAGTTAAATTTAATATTTGCTGTAAATTTATTTTTTTTCACATTCACTTTAACTACATTATGTATGAGTATTATATGGATTCACTAACATTCCATTTTCTAGAGCTTCGTTTATCTTCTTTTGAACCTCGAGCAAACGATGATAGATCTTTTCAAGCCATTCCTTATCACTTGGCAGAAATATGTGATCCTTTGCCAATTTACCATCAGTTTTACGTTTTAAATCCTCATTTGATATTAATTCACGGAAAATTTTCGGGTAGACCGAGAATATATCAGCTAAACTTAAAAAAAATAGCTGGTTGGACATATCGAGACCTCTCTATAGGTCTTACGCAAAAAATTTTCAAAATATTATCGGGACAAGTTACCTTATTACTTGTTTTCTTTCAACTGATTGGTCCTTAGTTCGATTTAGGACGGAAGCCCTCCAATTTAATCTATTTTCGAAAAGAAATAGGGTTTGCGTGACGATGTCTATCGGACACCATGATAAATATCCTTCAATACTTCAAACACTTACACGCTTTGGTTGGTTAGGTGGGAGGTTTGTGTTTGGAAAAAAATATAAAAATGCCATTTCAGGAGTTAGGGTAACATAATTTTGTCAACTTGATTCATTACCTTTAGCTTTTTATGAATCGTTGGCACAGGTCGGGCGAGAAAAGTTTTCTCCTTGCGAAATACTCCGCATTCGTGTCGGAGAAATTGATTTCAAAGTTAACAGGTGGTGGCTTGAAGATTGTCGTGCTCTGGTATGAGTTCACTTTTACTTTCAGGTAGGTACAGAATAAGAAGGGAATAAAATAACTTCACCATAATGACGCCGGTAGACACCTCATGGAGTGATGTTTTCAGTTAATTGGCTGTGGGTTAAAGAGAATTGGACACCAATTGGGGCGCGGAAATAATAACTTTTCTTGCATTCAGAAAATCATGGTATGGTGGTGGAACAGACTTTTTCTTGTAGGTGTTTGCAAAATGAAGGAAAAAATTATTAAGAACTTATCTTTTGGAATCAACGTCATGAATGATGTTTTTTTTTCTTCTCTTTAACTTTATGTACATACCTACTTTTATTTATTTTCCTTTTTCATGCTTTATCTTGCTTTTTTTGAAGGGGTTACCTTCTACATCCTTTTTTGTCTGTTTTGGTTGTCGTGGCAGTCTCTACACCACGCAAAGTGCATATGGCATATCAACCAATGCATTTATTGAAAAAATATCATCCAATTAATTTTGGAACTGCCCCGATTGTCGTAAGCTTTATTAATCTCAAATAGCTTTTAATGTGTCTTCTTTTAAGGCAAATATTTTAAAACTCTATAAGAGTTTTGAAGAACTGAACATTAATTTTAACAATGCAGTGTCTCATGTTAACTCATTCAAAATTCAAAAATGGTATGTTAATAGCACCACTTCTACTGACGACTTAAGCTAGAACTATAATGCTCGGAGGGGCACTTAAGTGGTCGGAAGAAAACAAGCGAATACAGAAAGAGCATATGACGCGGCTATTATTGCGGTTGGAAGGTTTCGTCAAGTTTCGTTCAATTCTGGTTTCGGAAGTGAATGCGCTCCCGAGCACACCTCACTTAAGTAAAACTGACATTTGGTGAAATAGGAATGCCAAAAAGAGATAGATGATAATTACATTGTGGGTGTGTTCCCCTTCTGACGGTACGGAAAGCTACTTTTCGTTAGTTTTTGACATTAGCTTCAGTGTGCCCTTCCGACTATTATAGTTTTACCTTTAGTCCAGGAACCTCATCCTTTTATAATTCACCAAAAATTGAAAAAGAGGATTATTTTGCCCAATCAAGATCATCTGGGCATGAAGGATCAGAAAAAGAAATAATAAAAGAAGTAGTGAAAACTCATTTGTTGTTAAAAACTCTGGCCCACCCCTTAAACGGTCCAATCTTAAAAGCAAGCACTTCTTTCGAGTGAAGATAGAATTTTTAATGCAACTTGTACTTGGTTCTTAGTGGTGCCTAGTACATCTTGATGCTAACAAAATATAAAGGTATTTGTATATGTTTTTTTTTATTTCAATTTAAATGAAAAGCCGCTTAGATATTTTTGTATACCTACTGCAAGCCATCCAAAGATATTTGCTTTGTGCATGTGACCATGACTATTATAGGTACATCATACAAACAAAAATCTCTCCATGTTCCATTCAACACTGAAGGCAAAAAAAGCTTCATTTAGAATGCCTAAGTATCACGAAGTTGACATTAGAAGTTTTGAGTTTTCAGTACTTCAATTAAGTAAAATCAGGGTCATATTTCTACAGACCAAATAGTCCGTCTCAAATAGGTTTGGACTTAATTAGGTATTTCCATAAGTCAATTTTGGTCTTATTACCAAACGATAAGTTCTTTTATGTATAACAAACATTTCGGAAAAAATAAACAAATCCAGACTATTCGCTTTTAAAAGTCGAAAACGGAAAAACAGAAGTTAAAGAAATAATCTTCGATCAATCAAGATTTTTGTTATAAGTAAATTTTATACTTTTGAAATTGTAATTCCAAAAAATATTTTACACATCTTTGAGAGATTTCTGGAAGTTTTTTAGATAAGTTTTTTTTTATTTTAACATTTTCAAGGAGTGTGTTTAAAAATTTGAAATTCTATAACATGCTGGCTCCACTGAGCATGAAAGATGTCCAACATCCAAACCGCAATCCAATCAACAATCTGATTTATATGGATATGTCACTGCAAGGACATTGGTTTTTGTGCCTTCGATGGTTTTTTTCAAGACATGTCCATAGTCTGAGAAAGGCCCAAATAACCAGTGGAGCCGGAATTTTACGGACGATGAAGTTTATTTATTTCGATTTTTAATCAAAAACTTCGATTCACAAGGGTGTTTTTTGATGTTTGAACAAAATAGATAGTAACAATAGATGAAAACTTAAAAAGGTGAAGAAATTACCAACAGAACTACTGCCATCACGGCTTCCTTCCACGAAGATTTTCTACCGTGTCCTTCATGTAAGAAACCAAGTTTCCGTACCCCGGACTAAGAATCCAATATAGTATTGATTGTGGTTGTTCTTTTGTAATTACAATTTTATAAATACATAATAAGGGTATTCATTCAACAGCGTAAAGTCGTCGTAAACATAGTAAAGTTTTAAACTTCATAAATCTGTCAAATTTCCCATACAAATTGTGACATAATTACAAAGTTTTTAACTTTACAACGTTTACGACGGCTTTATGCTGTTGTATGAATACCCTTAATATTTAAAAAAAAATAGTTAAATTAAGTACAACGTAATAATTTTCCGAATATGTAACTATTGACTTGTATGTACCATCGGCAATACACGTACGAATATTGTACAGAAAAGGAAAGTTGAAGTAAACTTGACAAATAACGTTCCGGCTCCGCTCGGGTAGGCAAAAGTTTCTAAACCAATTTAACAAAACAATATTTTAAATATTTTTCCCCGTTTAATCGAATTCCGGATAATGGAGATTCAACTCTATTATTTTTCTTAATTTTATTTTGTGAGATCAAAACTCCAAAATTGATTGATTTCTTTTCGAACTAAATTAATTTTTGTTTATAAAACGGGTAGGTATCCAGAGTGCGTTTCTAAAACTTTTTAGCAACCCGCAAGACTGAATTAAACCAAACTTCACGAAAAAACTTCCTAACCAATGAACATGAAGTTAGTAGGAGACTGTTGGAAACTACGATAAAAAAGTATCCTATCATTATGTGCTACTTAATTGCGAATTAGTTACACCAAAAACAAAATTAATTGCTTTTATGGTTTGCGAGGAAATAGGTGTCCTGGCTTACTTCATATAAATTTAGCAGGACAACTTTCTCAAAAATGAAGATAAATGATTTGAAAAATTAAAGGTATTCATACATAAAATCGGGCAAGCCATTCTTGAGTTATGGCGTGACAAAGAGAGATGGGGATTGGATTAACAATCTTCATTGAAAATTATACCCATCTTTACGTTGCTTTTAGCTACAAAAGGTTTATTTTTTCCTATTCTACTCATTACTAAAAGTAGGCTTTAAATTATCTCTGCGCCAAATGAAGTAATTTGAAAGCAATTATTGTATTGCTGGATATGAGTCAAAAATGTATAGAATCTGGCTCATTTCCGGAATCCAATGAAAGAAAGTGGCTTTGGTGGCGGAACTAATGGCGGAATTTAAGTTGGCCACTCGCACAAAATAATCCAAGGGCTTCATTTTTAAATTTAAATACCTTACGATGAAGACACACAATGTTCATTGGTCGAATAGAAATAAATTGCTGTGAACTGTAATCGATTGCCACGTTAAACTTTATATAACAAGTCCCGTCCCCACCCCGTGTTGAAATTCGACACCACTCAAAAAATTTAAGCTAGCTACTCGTTTGTAACTAAAAAATATTTTAAAATTGAAGCAAAAATCAATTTTCTTCAATTCTTAAAATTTAATTTTTTGAATGTACACAGTAATCGGTACTATAAAATGGTACTTTGCTTAAATGGACCCTCCGTGACTATGGCTTTCCAACCACATAAAATTTATCCAAATTGGTCAAATACTTTTTGAGAAAATGGTACACAAAATTAAAGGCTATTTACATATATATAATGGGTATTCATGCAACAGCGTAAAGTCGTCGTAAACATTGTAAAGCTTAAAACTTCGTAATTCCGTCTTAATTTGTATGGGAAATTTGGCAGTTTTACGAAGTTTACAACTTTACCACGCTTTACGACGACTTTACGCTGCTGCATGAATACCCTTATAGATTTAAAAAAAAAAATCTATGTGAACTATATAATATTTAGCATGTTTTAACAAACCTCTGAAGAGGTTGGGAAAATATGAAATAAATTTATTTTGTTTGCATAGCGAAGAAAGTGATCAAAATAGCATGAAAAAAGTTTGAATCGTCAAAACATTAAGGGTATTCATACAACAGCGTAAAGTCGTCGTAAACAATGTAAACTTTTAAACTTCGTAGTTCTGTCACAATTTGTATGGAAAATTTGACAGATTTACGAAGTTTACAACTTTACGATGTTTACGACGAGTTTACGCTGTTGCATGAATACCCTTATTATTTTTTTAGTTATGCTATGTTCCCACCAAAACGAAATCCGAGATTTCAGCTAAAAAAAAATTGGATTTTATATTGGTGGAGTAGAATTTCATTGAGATTTCGTTGAAATCACGAGTTTTTATTGAGATTTCGTTGAAAATTCTATGAAATCTTGTTCCAGCGGCTCAAAATACCAAAAGTTTTCAGCCGAAATCTCGGATTTCATTTTGGTGGGAACATAGCATTAAATTACATTACATTACATTGATTTGAATTGACTCCCTTAAGGGTTACAAGGCTCCCGCTTCCCTACTCTGCTCCCTCTCCATCACCTTATCTTTTCTCACTGCCTCTAGTTCCTTTATCCATTCTTCCCCCATCCCCGTTTTGTCCATTATTTCCCTCATCCTATCCCCCATTGATTTTCCTTCATCTCCGCCAGATCTGCAACTTTCTAATACATGTATACAGCGAACCTATCGATCAAATGTCTACCTACAAAATCGAGTTTCATGAGAATACTATAGATTGGATATACAATGCAAATGGTTGACTATTTAAATAAAAAAATTTATTTGTAAGGATGTAGGTTCACCATTATTCAAAATCAACTCTAGTACGAACGAGTCCTCAACAAATTTACATTCTACCCTACCGACGGAACGATGTCATTTTGTGGAACTTAACTAAATAGATTCTACAAACAAACTTAATCAAAACTTCATACAAAAAACAATTTAACTATTTTGTTTATACAAAAATAAAAATAATTAAAACATGAATGCACAATTGCATCGTATTGGAAGCAATTTATTCTCTAAAGCTAGCGTCACCATTGAGATATTACCCAACAGTGAAATAGATTTCTCCAAGGTTTGTCGTACTTGCTTGCGCGAAACCGAAGACAATGACCTGGAAAACGAAGCTTTGTACATCCTCGGATGCAATGGCAAGCTGGCGCGTCTTTATGAAGTATTCGAAATAGCCACTGGAATCAAGGTAAAGCCTCTTATGTTTTATGCTTACACAATAAGGACATACATAATCATTTTTTTAGATAGGAACAGACGACATTCTACCTCGTCATATCTGCGATTCGTGTCTCCAAAGTGTAAAGAGTTCCTTTAGTTTTCACTGCCAAAGTCAAAGAGCCAATGAGATTCTTGAATCCGTCTTGTTATCGTTGAATGATCACAAACCTAGTACTTCAACAGCCAAAGAAAATCTTATGAAGGTTGAAGTGCAGGAAGGAGAAAACGAAGAAGAAGTTGAAGATGAACCGATTGTGAACGAAAATTCAGAAGAAACTCTAGAAGATACACAACTCCGACAGGAGGAAGTGCCTGTTGAATATACAGAAGAAAAACCGGAGCCCGATGAACAAGAACAAACCGAAATCATAAATTTTGAATTCTCCGTAGATGGAAGCATTCTCAGTCCCATTGAAGATATTTTGCAAGACGACGACAACAATGAAGTGATGATGATGGAGATTGAACCATTGGGTGAGCTATCCGAACAAGATGAAAACTCTGAGCGTGATGTTCGCATAAAAAATGGAAATCGAGACTTTCGATGCGATTTCTGTCATTCTGTAAGTGCGCATTTTCCAACAACAAAAAAACAAACCTTTAGAAGTGATTACCCGTTTTTATAATTTAGGTGTTTAACCTGCAACGTGACTTGATCCATCACTACAGAGACGAACATCCTGATGAGAAGCCATTCAAATGTGATGTCTGCTCAGTTTCCTTTGTGCACATTCAGTCAATGCGTCGTCACAAAAACACTCACGCTGCTTGCCCCAAGCAAAAAGCGTGCCCGCTGTGCAACTGGTCCTTCACGAGATCCGATGATCTGACACGACATATGCGAACACACACGGACGAGCGTCCATATGCGTGTTCTGTGTGCCAGAAGGCATTCAAGCAGCACACCGAACTCAAAGACCACATGTTGAGTCATAACGACAGGAAGATGTACAAGTGCGAACCATGCAACAAGGAGTGGCGCTCGCGGAATGGCTGGTATTTGCATATGAAGGCTCATCAGTGTGGTAAAAACGGACGGCGAACTCAGCGGGTCAGGAAATTTGAATAAACTGAGGCAGCAAAAGATTTACTAAATGTGCTGAAGCTATTTATCTGGACACTGCGACGGAGAAGATGACATTTAATTCTCTGGTTGCTGAGCTAGAACTAACGCTAGTACACAAACATTGAAGAACGACTCATCCACCCATCAACCGGACACTTAGTAGCTGTGTTTTACTTCATTTTTTCCAACTTCGCATAAATGTGTTAGAAAAGAGTCATGTCTCAAAACAGTTATTTTGTAATAACCGTAACTGATGATTTTAAATTAGACGCATTTGAAGAGAACTCGCACAGGAATCAAGTTCTCTAGTCATACACTTGTACAAAAATAGATGTTAATGTATTTTTATTAAAATTAAACTGCTTAAGGAAAATATGGTTTGCGTACTCAACTTGCATTTTTAGATGATAATTATAATTTTCAGAAGAGCACTTAAAGTTGTCTTACGAAAATAAGCGAATACAAGAAAATTATATGACCCTATATATATTGAAGTTATAAGATGCAACAGAAATTGCTCGTGGAAACTACTTTAGTATTCTATAAAAAATTTCATGCTATAACTTGCTGGAACATACAGGATGGTATATCAGAATCTAGAAATTGTGCTTATGGGCTTTGGCTTTTCGATTGGCAATCTGGAAGACCGATTCGATACGTGTGAACGCTTCTCATTTCGATTTTGAAATCAAATTCAGAACAAGAACAGTCATTCTGTCCCCTATCGAAAAGGCCATTACTTTCAGATGGGAAGTCCCCACTGTTAACTGAACGTTACTATTTTAGTTACTTATTCTTAAAAACAAAAAAACTTCCTTAAAATAAACATTTTTTTAATTGCGTGCTGCAATTGTGCTGCTGTCAGTTTCATCAAAAGGCGTTTTCCTTTGGAGGTGGCGAAGTCTTGCAAGTACTTTGCTAGCTTTTTTCAATGGAACACATCAAACTTTCCCATGTTAAATATATCTACTCGCACATGAGAGCATGATTGTGCAGTTGGAAGTACTAGATTAGGGTTTTCATCTACTCATAAGTACTTTGCCACCTCCAAAGGAAAACGGCTAAAGTAACATGCTAACCAAACTTTAGTCGTTGACAGATTCATGAAAATTCTAGTGGGCCTACAAAAAGTCATCATAACGAACACGACTAAATTTTGACAGCCCTTTTAAGATAACAAAAACAAACAAACTAGTATATTTCCACAACGCCACAAACAACCCAAACGAAACGACGAACGAAGGCGACCTACCGCCAAGACAAAACACAAATGGTTTTCACCGAAAATAGGTAATTTATCTCAATTATTTTGTTAATAATTTAACTTAAAAATCGAACAACCTGTAGCGATACCTTGCAACCATCAGAATCAGAGATGATTACCTCGACTTCAGATAGTACGAGTGAAGAAGTTCTAGCAGCAGAACTTACCCGAATAAACGAGGCAACTTCTAACGCAGCCGAGCTTCATTTACTGCAAGTGGAGCATGCTAAGCTTCTATTGGTGCAAGTCAAGGAAGCTGTAATTCATGCACGCAAAAAGCATTCGCTGGAAATGGATCAAATGAAGGAACTCCATGAATTAAGAGTCAAAAAACTTGAAATCGAAATTAAACGAACTGATTCGAAGGAAGTGAATTAAGTTATTTTCTATTTCAATTGGTTTTATCTTGTATTATCCAGTATTATGCTCGTTTTATTATTCTTGTAATATTTGATTAAAAAGAAAAGAACCCTGAAGGTTTCCCTCAAAATTTTGTGTCATTTTTGGGGTGCACTGTAAATTCATTTCAAAGCCAATAGCAACAGCAGAATATATTATTTAGACCGATTGTAATCTTATGATGCTAATTCGTTGGCTTGAAAAATAAAATGATGCAAAAGCAATTAAGGGAGACTCCATGTTTCTTGAGGCCAAACATCAACCATAATAAGAGAAAACTAAAGCGACTAACAAAATTGTTTATTTCAACGTTATTTATTCCAATCGTGAGCATTCAATTTAGTTATCGAGTTTTGTACTTTGGCAAGTTCGACTGTAAGCTTTCTGGTGTACTCCCGAGCTAGCTTTAACTTGTCATTCAGCTTTTTGTGACCTCGAAGAGGTTGTCGGTTGTATTTTACTTTGTTGTTTCCAACTGCAAAATACAAAGGAACTACTAGCCTTTCGATCAATTCTAAGCTCTTTGTCATGGATAAGGACATTTCATATTCTCTGGTTCTAATGGTGACTTTTCACAACTTCATGCCAATGAAACAGCTGGCCAATGTCATAGCAGCCGTAGTAGTGAAGTCACAAACAAGTATATTGGGCCTGATTGCGATTCGTATCACATTTCTCAACTAGTGGTGTATACTCTAGGTGAGTTCTTAGAAGACAATCCCTGCGTACTGCTCCAACACCAACTATATGCGATTGTAACAGGTTCGGGGTATGGAGTGCGAAAAGTTATGACCGAGCACTTGGTCGGATCTAATAGATTCTAATGATCACTTCGAACTCGCTCCAGTCTGTTTGACCTCAGTGTGGCTTGCTTAAAAATTCAAAAGGGATTCGATTAAGTGCACCTTCCTCACATATTTATGGCCATTTCTTCGTTATTGCAGTTCTTTGCGTTTATGTTTATCTTCTTCGTGTGGCATTATATGTTGCCTGAACAATCGTTTTTTATGTTTTTCGCATTATTTTTCAAATGAAAATTCCTTTGGAATTATTTACCTTAAAAAAGTTTTTTTTTACGTTTACTTTTTTCTGACAGTTTGATATTGAAGTTCAAGTTTTCTTATACATCAGAGTTGGATGAGAATAGAAAATAGTATTACAGCGGCTCATACACAGATTGAAATACACAGAAATTGAAGCATATTTCTAGGCCGAATGCCAGCGTCTACATTGGCTTAAGACCCTGGTTACATTAGGAAGATTGAGCCCGGCATCACGGCAATATGCTAGCAAGAGAAGTGGGGGTCAAGGATGTCGTGAGGCATGAAGAAAACAAGCAACCACAATCGTGTGGCCATTTAGTTCGTTGGCTCTAGAATCACATCAATCGAAAAGGTGGTGATACGACCCGAAGCTCGAACTTCCCAGTAACTGGAGGTTTGAATTTCTGCTATTAAAGCCTAGTATGTAGATCGAGCAAAGACAAATTTTATCACTACATTTTTTTTCTTGAGACAAATTCTGAAGGTGTAGAGATCAAACAAAAGTCAAATGAGAACAGTAGCGTAGTTAGAAATTATTTTTACTTCTCCGGGAAAAAGTGATTTAGGGCACTTGTTTGACATTTGGATCAAATTCATTTTTTCCTTCAAAATATAGTATGTTCTTCATCTTTAAAGCCATCAACTGTCAAATTCCATTGAGGGATGGATGTGTTGTCGATGGCTTAAGAAAACCCTGCCAAAATCAGATATGTTCACAATTTTCGTACTGCTCCCAAAATGCATTTAAATTAGCCAACTCTATTTGCTGATACAAACCAACTCGATTTAACTCAGTTTGGGAATCAATTTAATTTTTTTATTGAAAAAATATTTTCCGCATCTGAATGTGGCCCTTTTGTACCCTTTCCCATTAGCTACGCCACTGACTGATTAAAAACAGCTGTTCTATTTATTCTATTCTCATTCCATGTCATCATTTTCTGTACCCATTTTATTTTTTATTTCCGTCGTGCGTCCTCACAACGACTTAATAAATGGAAAGAATGAAACAGGGAGATGATTTTAGTTTATAAAGCCTAGTATGCAGATCGAGCGAAGACAAATTTTATCTCTACATTTTTTTTTTTCTCGAGCAAATTCTGAAGGTGTAGAGATAAAAACAAAAGTCAAAGTAGAACAGTAGCGTAGTTAGAAACTTAAAAATTTGAAACTTTTACATGCAGAGAAATCAGATACAGATTCCTTCAAAGCATTTGCAGAGCAAGAAAAATTGATCGCATGCGCTTGATGGGGAATAATATAATGTGGATGGATGAAAATACCATTACGAGGTCTTAAATTTTCAGTTTTTACTTCTCTGGAAAAGGCGATTTTAGGGCAATTAAATTTTTTTCCGTCATAATATAGTTTTCCCCCATCTGTCAAGCCATCAACTGTCAAACTATATTTAAGGATCGCTACGATGTCAATGGACTAAAAAGCTATACCAATTCTGAAATTTTTGAAGGTTCTTTACTTCTCCGGGAAAAACTGATTAAGTGCGCTAAATCACTTTTCCCCGGAGAATTGTAAAAAACCTTCAAAAGATGTCAAATTTCATTGAGGTATGAATGTGTTGTCGATGGATTAAGAAAATCCTGCCAAAATCAGATATGTTCACCAGTTTTCTACTGCTACCAAAATCCAATTAAATTTGTCAACTCTGTTTGCTGATTCCAACTCGAGTGAACTCGATTTGAGAATCAATAGGGGTATTCATACAACAGCGTAAAGTCGTCGTAAACGTAGTAAAGTTGAAAACTTCGTAAATCTGTCAAATTTTCCATAGAAATTGTGACAGAATTACGAAGTTTAAAACTTTGCAATGTTTACGACAACCTTACGCTGTTGTATGAATACCCCTAATTTAAATTTTGTATTGAAAAAATATTTTCCGTAGATGTATGTGGCCTTTTTGTACCCTTTCCCATTAGCTACGCCACTGACTGATTTAAAACAGCTGTTCTATTTATACTACTCTCATTCCATGTCATCATTTTCTGTACGTATTTTATATTTTATTTCAGTCGTGCGTCCTCACAACGTCTTAATAATGGAAAGAATGTAACAGGGAGATGATTTTAGTTTAAAAAAGCGAGATGTATATAAAACGTCACAATTTGTCCGGAAAAATAATGCTTCGATCATTCTTTTTCCGCGCAAAACTAAGTGGAGACTTTCTTTTACCTTTTCACGTACAGCGGTTACGACTGTCAAATTTTGCACTGGAGCTGCGTACCGCTTGGAAAAAATCCGAGATAAAATTTGCCCTGGGAAAAATTTTATATAGGAGATAAATTTTGTCTCGATCTGCGTAAAAAGCGAAATATATATAAAACGTCACAATCCATCCGGAAAAATAGTACTTCGAACATTCTTTTTCCGCGCAAAATTAAGCGGAGACTTTCTTTTGCCTTTCACGTACAGCGGATACAACCGTCAAATTTTGGGTTGGAGCTGCGTACCGCTTGGAAAAAATCCGAGATAAAATTTGTCCTGGGAAAAATTTTATATGAGAGATAAATTTTATTTCGATCTGCATACAAGGCTTAATGACCGAGCCATCCGATCCATTTGGCTGAAAATCCGAATGGGTCCGTGGCCGATCCACCCCACACACGACCGATTTTGGATCCGCATGAGACCATCTGGCTCTTTGGCTCTATCGTGTACGGCCAGCCTTAGGTCCGTTCTAGTACTCTGAATTTTATGTAATTGTTACTACATTTTTGTGGTTTTCAGTTTGAAACCGTCTCCTCTCGTACTCAAAAAGTTCATACTTTTTCAGAGAAGAGAGCTTTCATGAAAAAGTAAACAATTTTCCATTTCTGCAAATTTCTGTCCAAAAACTTAATTTGGTAAGAAAATCACAAACAAATGTTATTATGAGAGTAAAAGAATGAAAGCATTGTGTACAGTTCCATGCGAAAAAAAATTTAAATTTCCAAAACAATTTTCCACCTATTCTGTGCATAATATTGCATAGTATTCGAGGCAAAAAAATGATTGCTTTGTTTTAAGCCACCGATTGGGGGTGATAAAATAATAAGGGTATTCATGCAACAGCGTAAAGTCGTTGTAAACGTGTTAAAGTTGTAATATTCGTAAATCTGTCAAATTTTCTATACCAATTGTGACAGAAGTTCAAAATTTTAAGCTTTAATACGTTTACAACACCTTTACGCTTTTGCATCAATACCCATAATAACTTAACTTTAATTTATAAATTGTAGGCCAAAAAATGAAAAAAAACGATTATTTTTGGATGAAAATATAACTGTTATCCATTTTCAGGCCCACATATTAGTTTGTTGTATTTTGAGGGAATTTCATCGTTGCTCTTCAAAATTGAATAGCTTTTGAGTTTCTGAACACAAAAATCAACACAAGATCTAGTGGTTTGATTTGTTCTAAGTATGTAGGTACCGACTACCTGTTTATTAAACACTGTGAACACTAAAACAATATATTTGATATACTAACTACATCACTTGATTTATATTTACTATTACAAACACATAATAATGATGGATGACTTCTATTAAGTACCTTTAACATCATCTTGTTTTTCTTGAGATTATTACCTGAAGCTTTCACTTTATGCCTTATTATGGACGAGCTATAGATATCCACAACTAGCTGAAATTAGATAGTGTTATTTCAATATCCCTAATTTAAAAAAATTCTAGCATAAATACAGTCCACAATAAGTGACATATAAGCGTGGTATATAGAGGTACTATATACAATACATACTATTTCAACAAATTGATCTATCACACTGAAATATGTCACTTGTGGACCGTGTTTGTGTTTTTATGGCAAGTCTGCCATATTTATTTGATAATGTCATATCGCCTTAAGTCGTCTAGCCTTGTTAAACAAGCTCACTGATCAATAATTATCACATTATTTTTATCTCAAACAAAAGCAGGTGTGTCTTGAGGCCATCATTTAAGGTTCTTGCAGTCAAATAAAACATATCCAGAAATCTTATTATGCTTCATGTCTTCAACCATGAAAATTGACACTTTATCATCATTTGAAAATAACAAATATACATAAAAATATTATTTTCAATTAAATGGTGCTATCATCTTCGACCTTAAAAAAAATTAAGCTTCACAACAAAATACCTAAATGATAACGATTAACTTTTAACTATGAATAAACTTTTTGCATTGTAGACCTTAGAAACAGATGCGAGACTTATGGGAGAAAGAAGGTCAAGCATCATATGATAACACTGTCATGATATTTCAATTCATCCAATTAGTAATCTGCAAAAGATAGTGAGACAAAAAAAAAGGGCTTATCACTCCATGGAAACAAGGTGTGGACTAGGATGGTATCTATGCTCGTTTATGCCTTGACACTTGCAGTCATCTATCGCCTGGACATGATGGGCCTCATCCTTCCATTCATCTTCTTAACGCTAAGTCCGTCTACCAGGCAGATACATTTGATTCGGATGTCTTCAACAGAAGAATCATGCTAGAAAAGGAACTCAAATCCATTTACGATCAAGACACCTCCTACCTACGTCGAAAGCTGCAAGGAACTCTATTTCAAAGACAGGAATACATGGCAGTGGTGGAAATTGATGGATTTGGATGAACATTTCTACGTCGAAAATAAAATATCCAAGACTTAGTTAACATAACCCCAAGTACAAAGAAATTTTGAAGGATGTTGATGCTTTCTACCTACATACCAGTCGATTACACACGTGACAATGGAATCTTCAATGATGAATCCAAACTGAGCTACTTCACAGAAGATGTTGGCTTAGCTTGAATGCTTACTGGTACTACTTGAACATTAACTATATGCAGACATTCTAAATGGTCAAGAATTACGTTTGAATAAGGATCGTCATAGATAACTGTGGATCTACAATGTGGATACTACAAAATCAAGGTTCAATCTGAAAAGCCAAAGAAGATCGTAGTTATAATCGTATTTACATTGCACCCGAATTTGATCAATATGGTCGCAAGATCGATTTATTGAGCAATCGCGAAAGCTTTAGGAAATTGATATCTTCAACTATGACTTGCCCGCTGGAGAAAGCATCATTAAGCGTAGCTTAATTGTATTGCTTGGAAAGCAATACAAATGATGAAATCCGAGCGGGGATATACGCTCAAGTGTCGACAGAAGTCACGGCTGTCGGCGAGGGCTTGGCTTCGCAAGAAGCTAAGTCGCCAGTGGCAAATAAAGTAGAAAACCCGACCAAACCTGTCTTAACTAGACAAGCGAATGTGCTCAACCTTGCAGCATCTCTTCTTCCTGCTCTAGATAGCTTAGCTATTGAAGGTAGGGAGACCTCGAACAGACCTCCCTCTATAGGAAGTCAAACCGAGGACGAACTGTTGCAAGACTCGAGTCAAGAAGAGACCACGCTGAAGCCTACTGCACCCCTCAAAGCTTCGAGGCAACGCAGTAACTACAGATCCTCTAAAAGATTCGTGAGTGCTACTGAGAAAAAGGACCCAAATACTCTCAGTTCAAGAGACAAGGCCCTTTTGAAAAAACATAGGAAATTGGTGAGGAACTATGAACGTCAGTCGGCAACGACCGCCACTGCACCCATTGTTTCCTCCCAACTACTATTGAACGCAAAAAAGCCAGACAGCGGGAAAGTAATTGCTGCCGCATCTAGGTCTATCCCTAAAAAGATAAACCGTGAACAGGTGGACAATAACTCTACCGCTAGTACTGGCTCAAAGACGAAACTGGAGACCTCCAGTAAGAAACACCAGGCCAACGCTTCATCGAACCTGAAAAGGAACGAGAAAGCACAGGTAGGCAACACTTCTGGGGCGAATCCAGGTTCATCTAAGAGAGCAAGATCGGAGGAGGCAACCAAGACTGAAGGTTATAAAAAGCTTAAAACCAATAGTTTTGACACCACGTGCCCTTTCACACGAGGAAACTGAGTTGCCAGCAACTTTTAGTTCCAGGGTGAGAAGGGCAGGAGGAAAGAGGGGCGAACAAAATCTTCCCGGTCGAGGATTTGAGAAGATTTTTTGACATTTCCTTTCACATCTAGGTTTAGGTGTGTTCAACCAACAGACTTTCAAAGGAAATTTCAAAAATTGCCTGGAGATTTGTTTCTTCGTATGAAAGGTACAAGAGATTTTTAAGGAGATTAAAAGAAAACGTCGAAAAAATCTCCAGCAACTTGTTTCTTCGTGTGAAAGGGGACCACCCCGATCGATCTGCAGGTGGCCATAATAAGTCGAGACGACCCGGATGGGAAAATCACGGCAAAAAATTGGTTACTCGTGGAAAACGAAATCATCAAAGCCATGATGGTGACATCCGAGGATGATAGTTCTGAGGACTACACCTTTGATGGAGCTGGTTGGCGAAAGGGAGTAAAAGTGGTTTGCTGTGGGGACCAGAAATCCCTGGAGTTCCTCACTCACACAATCACCAATATTGGCGAACTGTGGGAGGGGGCATCTCTTGGGGTTCTTCCCGTCACAGCTCTGCCACTTCGCCAGCAGGTTAATATATGGATTCCTCCTCCTGCCATGCATGAGGATGCATCCGTGATTAAACTGCTGGCGAAACAGAATAAGGAGCTGCCCATTCTAGAATGGAAACTTCTCATTCCAAGAAGAGTCTCAGAGGGGAAGGGAAGGACCTCTTGTTCATTATTGACAAGAAATCTGACCTTCTTCTTAAAGGGAACGAAGACGTGTTGAGATATGGTCTCGGAACCGTAAAGGGAAGGAGGCATGTTAGCAAAGGGGAGTCAAAAGCTGCTGGTGGTGCAAATTAATTTGCATCACGCTAAAGCAGCGACGCACGACCTAATGCTCTACATGTCTCAGGAGGCCGTGGATGTGGCCTTAATCCAAGAACCATGGATTCGTAAGAATCAGGTACAAGGATTGAGGTCAAAAAACTATAACCTGTTCCACGTCAGAAGGTGAAATAAGAAGTTGTATTCTAGCGAAAAAGTCAATTAACGCTTCCTTTTTATCTAGGTACAGCAACAAGGACAACGTGGCAATCAGCGTTGAGTCCAAGGAAGGTAACTTCGTCTTGGCATCAACGTACATGCCGTACGAAGAGGAAAACCCACCATCAAAGACAGTCCGCGATCTTGTGGGACACACCACAGCAAGAGGGACACCTTTGGTGTTGGGATGCGATGCCAACGCCCACCATACTCAATGGGGAGGTAAGGATGTCAATAAAAGAGGTGAGTCAATTTTTGAATACATTCTCTGTTCAAACCTTATGTTATGTAATAAGGGTAATCACCCAACATTTAGGAACAAAAACAGGGAAGAGATTCTAGATCTCACTCTTATGAGCAATAATGATAAAATTTCTGTAGGGAATTGGAGAGTCTCACCTGAGGAATCTTTCTCAGATCACTTTAGGATACTCTTTACTCTAGACAGGAACAAAAATGAGATTAAGCCCTTTAGAAACCCAACTAGAACAAATTGGACAAAGTACACAAAATGGTTGAACGATCGTATCGACCCACCAGAGGAAGAAACGCTATCGGCAACCTCAACCATAGATACTGTTGTTCAAAACCTTACTAGTGAAATGAGAACGGCTTTCGAAAGACACTGCCCTATATCTCGTAACATTAAACCCACTAGCCCACCATGGTGGAACAGTGAACTTAAGAAACGAAGAACAGGGGTCAGAAAACTTTTCAATAAAGCCAAACTGAGTAAATTAGATATAGACTGGAATTCTTATAGAGCTGAACTTAACTCATACACCAAGGAGTTAAGAAGAGCCAAAAAGGATTCATGGGCTAGACACTGTGAATCCATTGAGAATACAAGTATGAGGCAGCGAGACTTCGAAAGGTCCTTGCCCATAATCCCACGATTCCGGGATATATTAAACATCCCGATGGATCGTGGTCGAACTCGAGCCAAGAAACACTTGAACTCTTTATGGAAACGCATTTTCCTGACTGTAAGAGCCCTGAGGACTCAGGTTATAAACAACCAGACCCCTTAGAAGCTCTACAACCAGCACCAGAATTGGATCAGGTTATCACAGAGCAGAAGATTATGTGGGCAATAAACTCGTTCACACCCTTTAAATCAGCTGGACCAGACGAGATAATTCCGGCATTTCTTCAACATGCTCTACAGATAATCACCCCATGGCTTAGGGTAATCTTCAAAAGTTGTGTTAAACTTAGATACGTCCCTACCAGCTGGAGAAAGGTTAAAGTTGTCTTTATTCCAAAAGCGGGGAAACCGACACACTCGACTGCAAAAGATTACAGACCAATAAGTCTCTCTTCGTTCCTCCTCAAGACACTGGAGAGAATTATTGATCTGCATGTTAGAGACCATCTCAACCCAAACATTTTGTGCAACTACCAACACGCTTACCTTAAAGGTAAGTCAGTGGAGACTGCGTTGCATGAAGTCGTTTCATAAATTGAGAAAAGTCTCGAGCACCCTGGCAGCATTTTTGGACATTGAGGGAGCGTTTAACAACGTAAAAACGGAGTCCATTAAATCTGATCTGGAATAGGTTGGAGTTGAGCCTGCCATTGTAGACTGGATTTATACCATGCTCAATGGCAGAATCATAAACTCGCGACTTGGGGATACTATTGTTGAGAAAACAGTTACAAGAGGCACGCCACAAGGACGGGTAATTTCGCCTCTCCTTTGGATCCTAGTTGTTAATAAAATTCTTACAAGATTTAGAAATAAGGGCATTAAAATTGTGGCCTATGCAGACGACATAGTAATTTTGATATCGGGTAAGTATCTTACCACCATCAAAGATATTATGGAATCCGCACTTAAAGAACTATCTTCTTGGGCAGCACAAAACGGTCTCGGGGTTAACCCTACAAAAACCGAACTAGTTCTGTTCACGAATAAAAAGAAATTATGGGATTTTACTCCTCCCAGACTAAATAACATTCCTCTGAAACTCTCCAAGGAAGCTAAATATCTTGGAGTTATCCTTGATTCCAAGCTAACCTGGAAACGTAACACAGAGGAAAGAATGAAAAAAGCACTATGCGCTTTCTACACATGCAAAAAGACCTTTGGTACACGTTGGGGTATGCGACCGCAAGTTATCCAGTGGATGTACATGACGATAGTTCGCCCCATACTTACCTATGGTTCTATAGTGTGGTGGAAGGCTGTTGATAAGGTAAGCTATCTCAAAAACCTGAATAAGGTACAGAGACTAGCCTGTATAGGAATAACGGCGGCACAGAGGTCTACACAACAGGCAGGATTGGAAATTATTTTAAATCTTCCAGCCCTAGACGAGTACACTAGATGCACAGCAGCCAAAAGCGCATTTCGAATCAAAGAACTGGGCTCTTGGAAGCACAGCACCTATGGTCA
This sequence comes from Dasysyrphus tricinctus, assembly GCA_963921185.1. NCBI lineage: Eukaryota > Metazoa > Arthropoda > Insecta > Diptera > Syrphidae > Dasysyrphus > Dasysyrphus tricinctus. Next base: position 85,938,422 of record OY992533.1, read on the forward strand.
TGGGTCTATCCTACGAAGGTATGACACAGTGGCTGGACTTGATGTGAAGACTGATTATATTCCACCTGTAATGGATTTTAACAAACACTTCTCTATTTCAGTACCCGAAAGACATGGATGGGAACCCAACTCACTAATTAGTGAACAGGGTATCCCCTTCTATACTGACGGGTCAAAAATGGAAGAAGGAACAGGTGCGGAGGTGTTCTGTGAGGCCCTTAATATTAGGGAATCATATAAACTCCCAGTTGAGTGTAGTGTCTTTCAGGCTGAGATTTATGCTATTCATAAAGCGGCAGAATTGGTACACAAGAAAAAACTGATCTCGTCGGAGATCACTTTTTTCGTGGACAGCCAAGCTGCGATCAAAGCAATAGCCAGTGAGACCATAAGATCAAAAACAGTGGCAAAATGTCGAGGCATACTGAACAAAATTTGCAACACTAACCGAGTCAAACTCTGCTGGGTTCCTGGACATAGCAATATAGAAGGGAATGATGTAGCAGATGAACTGGCAAGGAAGGGGTCATTGTCAAATGGAAACAGTAGTAGCCAATTAGACACGGGACTAGACATCCCGATCAGCGTAATTAAAACGAAAATGGACCTAATAATGAAAGAGCAAATCAATAAATCCTGGATTACCAGGAACGATTGGGCTATCTCTAGAAGTTTATGGCCTAGAATTAATGAAAAGGAAACTCAGTATATTCTATCGCTAAGTAAAAAGAACATTAGAATCTTGATAGGTGTACTAACGGGTCACTGCGCCATTGGCACAATGGCCACCAGATTGGGTGTACTCGCACCCGACTGTTGTAGGAGCTGTCAGGATGTAGAAGAAATAGAAACCATTAAACACCTGCTCTGCGATTGTCCAAACCTCCAAACAAGCCACCTCCGCTACTTGGGAAACAGGTTTGTTGGAGAACTGGACGATCTAGCGCAGGTCTCAATGGTAAATATGAGGAAATTCATAGATAGCACAGGCTGGTTCGTAAATGAGCCAGTCTATCTGAATCATTAGCTTAGGAGCATCTCTGCTTTCTTATTGTAAGGGGATCACAATGGACCGACAGGCCCCCGTGTACGCAACAGCCCTGTGCTGTGCACACCCCTCCTAACCTAACCTAACCTAAGCGTAGCTCAAAGGACAACCTACACTGAACTTTACAAACTCGCCATAATGGCCTACGAAGGTAAACAAGAGCTGCCACACGACATCAGTGGAGCTCATTGCTCATTCTTCGCTAGGCTATCATTGCCTCATGGTTGGGTTAAGGGCATCCCCATGGAATTATTTATCACCATCGGTAAATACCATACGTTCCCGTTTCATCTAAATCGGCCTCATTTTGATGCTACTCCTCCCTGGACTATTTGACAATGTCTTTGAATGTTCCCCATATGTGAATCAGGCAATAGTCCTTTGGTTCCTGTCCTGAGTGGAGACCAGACTAAAATTTTTCGTTAGATTTCATGAATGCAAGGTGGTCAGTTGCTTCAATACTCAATTTTATGTATCAATCGGAGAGGGGCCAACTTATTAGTCATTCAACAAACAGATGTGTTTCGTTTTGGTCAATTATTGAAACTATAAACATGTCTGTTCAAATCCACAGATAACGTTACAATTTGATAAGGCTTTGCTTTAATCAGGCGATTGCTCACCGCCTTATCATTAGACATTATGACCTGTTTTATTATAGGGTCAGTAGAAAGAACAATTTAATTACTAATTCAGAATCATAATTGCTTATACTATGTATAAGCTGAAAATTTTTAAATTAGGAAAGCATAATTCAAAGATTAGCTTAATATATGTTAATGTTGTAGATATGTATATTTGATGTGAGCAAGCTAGTCCAAAAAATTTCAGTCTCAGTTTTTAAGGGGAAAAGTGAGGAATTTTTGAGAGGAATCCTGTTTATATTTCTGAACCCTCTAGGTCCTCTGAGATCTCAGAAGTATAAACTGGCTAAATGAAAGACTCATTTCATTTGTAAGCTTCAGATTTTCTAAAGTATTCAAGACTCTTTCTAACAACTAAATCACTAGACTAATTAACAGATTAGTGAACATGACATTGGTAATACTCGTTCCCAATTTTTCTTACATTCAACAGGATAAAATATAAAACTCTTTTAATTTTCGTATCAATTTATTCAAATGCTTTTGTTCGTAATTATTTTGTTCTTATATAAACAGCGAGTTCCACAATTCAACGAAGAAAAAATCTCTAGGTATCTTACAAGTCATTGCTTAAAGCTTATTTATGTATTTTTAATAGTTGTAATCGAATTTGCCGTAGTTTTCGTACTTCTTTGGGTAGTACTTCTCCCATTTGTTCATATGGTAGATCTTGACATTCTTGAAGTACATGTTTGGCACAAAGAATTCCTCAAAGTTGTCGATTTTCCTGTCCAAAGGATATCCAAATGGCATGTTGTCAAGGTGTCTCTCTCCCGAACCAATTCCGGACATGTATGATGGATCGTATTTGGAGTATTGTTGGTGTTCAGCATTGTAAGGACTGACAATGAAGAACATTTCCATGGGCATACCACTGACCCATCCACGGGGCAAGAGCAAACGGTCTGGGTACAAGGAGTGTGATTCAGAAATGTTCATGTTGAATTGGTGTTTGCCATCTAAGCACATCATCAAGTAGTTGTAAATCTCGGAATAGGAAAGTGGATCGCTGGCAGTCCATGTGACATCGTCTGAGCTGCGTTTGATTAAGTTTTCACCGACAACCAAATCAACAAGGAATTCATCGAGTTGCATGTAGTTTTCACGGTTCTCACTCATGATCATCTTTCTGCCATATTGGTCGAATTCGGGACCCATGTAAACACGAACAACTGCCTTTTGGATCTTGTCAGCGAAGACCTTCATTTTAATGTCGAATACTTCGTGGTTAAGACGCATTTGACGGGCCATAAGAACCTTGTCCCAAACGTATTTGCCGTCTTGGAAGACCATTTTGTCGTTCAACAGAGTGGTCATGTCCATGTCCACCAAGTCGAAGTAGGTCATCAGTTTACTAACCTCAACATCCTTGATTTCAACACCAGGCAGGAGAACTTCCTTGCGTGTGTAAGATGGCAGATGGTTCTTGAACATGTAGAATTTGTTCACGATGATCTTGAACAATTTGAATGAAATAGGATCGCGGAACATTGTTTCGTAGTTCATGAGTACATTTGGTGAGATAATTAAGCTATCGTAGCTTTCACCGCTGAGGTACATGGAAGCCAACATCCACCAGTGGCCCAAGACGTGTTTATCCAAAACGTCAACGTTTCCTTGCATCAAGTTACCGATTTGTTCAATGGATTCGGGAAGGGAAAGATCCACAACAGAACCGTCCTTCAAAACAAACTTGCCAGAGTCAATGATGTCATCGATCCTGCGTTCGACGTTCAGGAGTTGTTTCAACAAATGGACATTTTGGTATGAGTCAAGTTGCCAGTAGTTCTGCCTGACGGTGAATCCATTTCCATTGTGGTAGAGCATTTGTGGGTTGTAACCAGTTTTGACCATGCCCCACCATGAAAGGGTGTGGAAGTCGTCAAGACCATGAGATAGACGTTCAGAGTAGTAATGAGCCAGAAGCTGTTGAAGGTTGTAGAAGAACCATTCACCACGACGGTCCTTGTCTAAGTTGAATTCCTTGCCGGATAGCATTTTAGAGTAATCCAAGTTCAAGTAGTAGAAGTAAGCGTTCAGGCCAATATCTTCGGTGAAGTAGCTTATCTTGGAGTCTTCGTTCAACATCTCGATGTCACGTGTGTAGTCGACTGGCAGGTACACCATCTTCAAATTGCCATAAATGGAATTCAACAAGGCGTTGTTTTTCAAGGCTGGGATACCGTCACGGAGCATACATTTCTTTTCCATTTGCATACCTTCACCAAGACCCATAAGGTTCCACCATTGGTACACCTTCCAGTCCCTCATGTAGAATTGCTTGCCAAACATCTCGGTCATATGATCCTGATCGTAGATGGATGCCATTTCCTTTTCAAGCATCATTTGTCTGTTGAATGCATCGAAGTCGAATTTCTCAGCGGCCATAACGTATTTGCCGTTAATGAACATGCTTGGGAAGATTTCGTAGATCTGGGGCATGATTATTCCTTGCATATCCGGACGGTGGATGACAGCCATGGTCAAGCAGTAGACGAACATTCCTTCGTTGACATTCATACGGGCCCATGCAACATTCTGGACGAATGTTTCAAAGTCCTTGGCATAGTAGAAGAAGTTAAAGAGTCCGTGGGCTTGGAGCATATGCATGCGTTGCATAACACTGAAGAATTCTCCCTTGGGCAAGATTGCACCAACCTTGTAGGATTGGTAGAACTTCAACATCCATTCGTCGTATTTCTAAGAAATGGTTAAAAGTTAATCACTGAACAAACCAATTTTTATTGATCTTCCTTACCTCATAGTGATTTTTGTCATTGATCAATTTTCCTCCAAACTTGATCCATTCCTCCATCAAGAGGTCGTGATCAACGCGAAGCAAAATTTCAAGGATAAACCTTTGTTTTTCCATCATACCCTTGTCAGCTAAAAACGACACTCATAATTTTTCACAGAGAACTTTCAATCAATTGCAGGATTTTCTTACCAATTTTTCCTTCAACAGAAACGCTGGCTGATTGAACGGCCACTATGGCCATACAGGCAACGATGAAAACGGCTAATTTCATTGTAATTGCTTGCTAAGTTTGCGTCTCTGAATCTCAAAGACTTCTACTACTTACTGAACAAACAGGCCGTTCTTTTATAGTCCCGCTCCCGATTATACCTGATATTTTGTCATCGATAAGCTTTGCACTTTCTTTGCAAATCTTGTCCTTGAAATTTTTTGAACTTTATTTGTGTTTAGGAAAATGCCAAAGTCGTTTCACTATCATAAATTCGTCACCTTAAGGTTTGGTCAATCTGATGTTTGTGTTTTTTTTTTCTTCTTTGTTTTTTAAAAGATTTTTGTTATCAACTTTTGAAATTATAATTAGTTGTTATTCTAAAAAAGAAATCAAAGAAAAAATACATATGCACAAGGTACATGTATTGAAGATGTTTTTCCGTTGAGGAATCTGTGCTAACCGGATTTTGGAAGTTTTTCTATCCAAGAAATTGTGTTATCTTTGAACCTAATGAATTGATATTGAGAGCTCATAGAGAGAAATTTCCTATTCACAGATTTATGGATTTGGGGCATTAGAAATAAATTCATTTTATGAGGAAAAGTTACCGTATTCGTCATGATTTTCAAAGCAGATTCTTGAAAGACACGGGAATCAAGGGTTAGTATGGAATAGTATAATATGAAAAAGATAGAGATAGAGATAGATAGATAGAGAGAGAGAGAGAGAGAGAGAGAGAGAGAGAGAAACAATCTAGTTTTTAACGGGTCATTAGAAAGTTTTATATTGACCGTAACAAGGCTCTAGCAAGGGTAACTATTGATTTTCTTAAGGGCCTTAACAGTTACGCAACCCTTTCAATTCAATTCAATTCAATTTATTAAGTCAAACTGTACAAATAAGACTGTGTCTTTTACATTTTGCCTCGAGAGACAAAAAAAAAATGTCTTCACTGTGATTCGACCCTGTGACCTTCTGATTACCAGTCCAATACGGTGACTTTTGAGCTACTTCGCAATACTGTTACGTAATGTTGAAAATGAAAACTATATACAAACTTAAATCTATCTTGCTATTGTAGGATGGGTATAAGATATTTGCTTTTTTGTTTTTGTCATATATGGGGTATTTGTGATTTGATAACAAGACTTATCCGACAAGTTTTTACTAGCGAGGGCCTCACGAGCATTTGAAAAGTTTACTGCATCTAGATTTCCCCTACCAAAGCCTTTCCATAGCCTTGTCCCACAAGTTTTTACTAGCTAGGGCCTCACGAGTATTTCACAAGTTTTTTTTGTCTAGATTTACCCTAACAAAGCTTTTCCAGGGCCTTGATTAAACTTGAAAAAAAAAACTTACCATTTTTCCAGGTGGGTTCTGACTTGTTTTGGGCGTGAATAGAGTGTGTGGACGGAAAATCATTCACGCTTTCAGAATTGGTTCCCAGAGGTCCGTTCATTTGTCAAGTGTCAATATTTGTTATTATTTTTACTGACACTTTTATTTTGACAACCTGCGCAATTATTACCTGAAATAAGTGAGTGCACTGTGACGTGTACTTACTCTTTTTTGTAATGGACAAGGATTCGAGTTTTTACGATTTTTGCTTGTTAGCTTAGCACTGAGAGTTCTAATAGGTCACGGATATTGGGCCTTGTGAATAAAAAGAAAGTAAAAACATTTTTTGGAAGAAACTAAAGCTAGCTACTCATAGATATTACTTGTAGCTAAAGCAAGACAGTTCTAGCTTACGCTAAACATCCTTAGCTAGAAAATTCTAGCTTAAGCTTTCGATTATTTATTCACTTATTTTGGCTTCAAAGCTTAAGCTATAACTGTTATATTCGGGACCGAAAGAACATTTCGAAATTTTAATAAAACTTTAACAAAACGATTATGGATAAGTCCAATTTTTTTATCATGCCGTCTGTCAGTTTTTGTGTCGAGCTGGAGCCTAAACGGATGGACCCATTTGCTTCAAATTTGGTACAGAGCATTTTTATGTCATTCCCTAGAGGAAAGTAATTTTTTTTTCAAAAGTGGCTATAACGATTTTTATTAAACTTCGTAGGTACCTTTAATGATCCAAACAATCTTAAAAATATGTGAGCTCTCATTTCCCTGAACGTAGGATATAATTTTTTTAAATTACATTGCAGTTGTATTGATGCCGTATACATATCTTCAATGCCTAGCCACATTATGGCCTTGAACTTACTATAATTGACAAGAATTATAAAAAATAGGATCAAATCAAAACTTTTTAGTCACGGCTCCAGGAAGGGAATGGGTCGTTAATCTGTTTTCCAAAATACTGTATGACCAAAATTCTGAATATGGTTCAAAAATTCTGTATGAACATAACTCTGTATTCCATTATTCGGCTATTCTAATATACTGAATAGTTAAATCTGTAAATCTAGAATTCTGTACTACAAAATTTTGTTAATTAAAAATTCTGTACGTGCCAAAATTCATTTTCCATAATTCTGTAAATCTAAAATTCTGTTTCCTTAAATTCTAATGCAAGTTTAGACTTCCCTTCCCAGAAATATTTGGTTGATAATTTTCTGATTTTAAAGTAATTCAGTTATGGTTGGACCTCAAGCTGCCTTACTTGTTTTTTTTTTATAGTTTTACTGGAGATTCATGGATCTATCGATTAGTTTCGAAATGTGTTGTAATAGGCTCGTTTCGTTTTTTTTTGTTAATTCCTATTTAATAAATTAAATAAATTTAGAGGCTTGACATATCGTGGAATACCAGGGTTAATTGACCAACTATATACCTTCAACCATTATTGTGTGCATGTGTTAGTCGGCGGGAATCGAGTTAACTTACAGTTTTGTGCTGAGTCCCAAAAGCCAAGATGATAGGTACTTTTCATGACTCTTGAAGGATTTTCTCGAAAAAAGCAGTAAATATGAAAAAAATATGGCATAGATTAGGGAATCAATGGGCATGTCCTCCAGCCAGCGGCCCATTTATATGCAAAAGTTCTTGTGAAATTAGTTTTTTGGGTGGAGCTATAATGCAAAATTCTTAAATTCACTAAATTCGCAAATGTTTGGAGCTTAAATAATCGAAAAAACTATTTCATTAATGGTTGGCCTTGAAGAGCGATTTAACATTCATACATTTTTATGGAGAGAAAAAAAGTTTTTTTTTAGCATTGTGTGTTAATACTAGGAAAAATGCGTACGTTTTTTCGTTATCAAATCAATTTTCTTATATCATTTACAGAATTTTGGAATACAGAACTTTGAAATCCAAAATTAAATATTTACAGAAATTTGAAATACAAATTTTTGTTTTGGAATTATAGAAATACTGTAACAGCCCTATTATTGACACGATTCAAAACTAGTTTTAACATAAAACTAGTTTTATATAGTCCCGGAGCCCACCTTAAGATTACCTATCTCATCGCGGCCACACAAAAATATGATGCCAACCGATAGCTTTAGTCCAAACATTTACAAAACTGCTGGTCGGACAAGCTTTATCTGGTCGCAATGGTTAGAAAATGCATTTTTCAGGTTGCATTTTCCGCTAAATGTACCTATAATTAAGCAACTTATATAAATGGGGTATCAACTGAAAGCTATGACTGTCCTCTACCATTGGTCGGACTGACTTTTTTTGGCTGTAACGACGAGTCCGACTATTTTTTAAAGAAATGGTCTGTTTTTAACACTGCGTCGTACATCAGGGAAAACTGAGTAAAATCATTTCAAATGGTTAGGAAAGTGGCCTTAACCACTTTTTTTTTCATTTTCATCCAAGGATGCACAAAATCTCTAATTTTAGAAAAGTGGTCGGACTCGTGGCAACAGCCAAAAAACTCTGTCCGACCATTGCTATCGTGTAGAGGACAGTCCTAGCTTTCATTTGATACCCCATTTATATAAGTTGCTTATATTATAGGTACATTTAGCGGAAAATGCAACCTGAAAAATGCATTTTCTAACCATTGCGACCTGATAAAGCTTGTCCGACCAGCAGTTTTGTAAATGTTTGGACTAAAGCTATCGGTTGGCATCAAATTTTTGCGTGGCCGCGATGAGATAGGTAATCTGACGGTGGGCTCCCAGACTATATAGAACTAGTTTTACGTTAAAACTAGTTTTGAATCGTGTCAATAAAAGGGCTGTAAGCATTAAGGATTGAACTTGTATTTTGAAATACAACATTTTGGATACTGAATTTTGACACTTACAGAATCTTGGATATAGAGAATTTTGAAATACAAAATTTTATAATCCGAGTTTTGATACATACATGATTATGACCCGAAGCCATCCAGGAATCTTGATATGTGAATTTAAACTGAAAACACAAGCTTAAACTTAATGAATTTAGCTCTGAGTACTTTAAAATAGCTATTACTATAGAAAACATCTTTTATTAACTAGTTTAAGGTTAATGTTTTTAATCACGCAAAATCAAGCTTTTACTCTTAGTTAAAGCTTATCTTAGTCTTATTTTAAGTATAAAACTGAACAAGAGTGCAAATCTCATATATAAATATAGGTAAAGTGTAATTTGCATTACGTGATCTCTGTGTAAGTGTGTGGAATGGGGAGAGGATAGTGGTGAATTTGTTTGAAAACACTTGGGTCATTATTTTTCGAATATCACGATTTCACCAAGCGGCAAAATGTTTGGAGGAGAGCCAATAAGCGATTACAGGATAGTATTCGCAAAAAGGAATGAAAGCTTCAGGAGGACTTACACATGGTCACAATTAAACCTACTCGAAAACTAGATCCAGAAAATTGGAGTTAAAAGAAGAATAAGGAAATGTCCATGAGACCACGTATTGTAAAATACAATTTTCCTATATTTTTCATAATTTCTTTCAGTATTCTGTTAATAAATACCAATCAGGATTTGAACTCTTGTTCAGTTTTATAATTCGTTATAACCTTAAAACAACTTGCAATATCGTCAGCGTCGGACTGGCTTGAAAAACTAAGTTTTTAAAAACAAGTAATGTTGGTATCAGGGCCTTCACGGTTGACTTATGATGTTTTGTACCACAGGTGCACCACAATAGACCAAATTTGTTTAACTCATACTGTTTCTTTGGACAATATTGTAATTTACTGTGTTTTGGTACAACAATTTGGATAAACAATTCGAAAATAACTCAACTTATTTTTCGATTCTGAAAAAAGTGGAAGCTTTGGCGTTGGATTGATCAAACAAAAGGTTGTCAAAAATATCAATTGAAGGCTCAATATGTAGGTAATTGAAATGACTACAAATAATTCTACGAGATTCTACGAGCTTTATCTCAAAAAGACAAAAATTGATAGGCGACAGAGCTATAACGGAAACATTTGCATCTCTCTAACACCGCCGCAATGTTTCGTTTCGTGTCTGTCATTATTTTATCGCTATTTTTACAAACAATGTTCTAGTGAAATAGCCAGATGCATTCCTCCCCTTAAACAATTCCACCGTAATACTCGTACTTCTGGGAATGCACATCAGTTTACCCTTGAGTCCAATTTCGGGCGTACCGTCAAATACAGAGATTCTTTTTTCAGCCGCACAACACGAATGTGGAATGCTTTACCCTACTCTATTTTTCCTTCCCATTGTGATATTCAAAAATTCAAAACCAACGTGCATCGGTATCTCCTATTAAATCCTATCCTACTTTCCTAACACTCGCACTGTGTTTAACATATTAAGGGTAGTCATAACCCCTTGAGTGCGCGTTAATTATAAAAAAAAGGAAAGCGAGATATTACAATAAACGTCATACCACTCCCAACACATGACTCATAGGAGAGCTTTGACCCACTATAACTTAAAGATGCAACAACCTACAGAGATCCTTAATAACTTATTTTGGAGATAATTGGATTATCTACAAGTTTACAGTGGGACATTTTGTTGTAAAATCAAATGTTCAAGATATGTTAAATAAAAACAAAACCAATCTCTTTTCCTTAGCCCCGAAAATCCTGAAAACTCGTATTTATAATAAGAATTCCTTTAAAATAAAATGCACGACTGGATCGCACGTACTTGCTCTTATGTTCAGGTTGTGTGGGAATTAAGAACTTTAAAAAATATTCAAGTAATTATAGAAAAAGTATAAAAAGCATTTAAATCGTTCTTTTAATTGTATAAACAGTCTGATAAATAACTTTGAGCAAAAAAAATTAAAATCGTAGAAAGCTGTTTTCTTAAAAATTAATTTTTATATATAAAATTTGTGTTACATTTTTAAATAAAAAATTAGGTATGCCAATTTTGAGTATATATTAATATACATTTAAAACTGAGATTTCAAAAGAATTCATGAACCCATTTTTGAAATATTGAATTTTCAAAAAAAATTGAATCTTTTTTTAAAAATCCAAAATTAATTTTTTCAAAATTTTTGGTATTCAGTATTATTTATATTCTAACAAAGCTTTTGTACAAACAAATTATTGAAATCGGATAAGCGGTTGATGAGAAAAACAAAAATAAAAAAACCGTTGTATGGCAGGTACCATGTTTTTGGTGATTTTTTTTTCTTATTAAAAGATGCATCATATCTACAATAATACACTGATTTTTTTTATCAAAATCGTTGGAGCTGTTTTTGAGATAAATAAGCTTTTCATTAACGGTTGTATGGCAAGTACCGTTATTTTTTTAGCTAAAAAAAAATTTCAATTTCCCCTCTGGAGAGTTACAAGAAAACCTTAAGTGCAAAATTTGCAGAAAATCGCTTCTGTGGTTTAGGCTGTAGGTTGAGGTACAGACAGACAGACAGAATTGTACCACCCACTTTTTGCGTGTTCTCTATCATCGTAATGTCATGTTTGATTGCTATCTCGAATTTTTTTTTGCACGAATCCAAAACTTGCCCTATAGTGCACATATATCGCAAGTAAAAATGTTGTCCATCGAAAAATGCGATTTAAATTCCTAATTTGAACAGGCTTGAAGGTGTGCATAAAAATATTATCTATATTTTTAATTTATTTAAATACATATGTACATATGTATGTATTACGAACACTTCTTTTTTAGTAAATATTTTATGTGGGAAATACAAAAAAGTAGTTTGCTGTTTTGACTGTATAAGCCATGTCCAAAAGCTAGACGTAGATAATTTGTACTACTTTTGTTTGCATTTTGAGGACAATCTTGCAACCACGGCAACCCTGGCAGACTGTAACTGTCAAACTTTAATAGTTCCAACTAAAGTATACACTAAGTAAAAGCTTTGTTTAATAGTAATGTAGTCAGTCAAAGTGGTTGCTACCTCTTTCACTATCATTACTGTCGGAATTTTCAAAAAGCTTCAAATTTGAAAACTGCAATTTTCGAACTATGTATCACTTGTCACAGTCTTCTTTTAACCATTTATTCAACTTAATATAAATATGTATGTCGGCTACCAAATTTATCAAAAAGATTTGGTTATCAATACCAAAACCAAACAGATTCTTCGTAATATGATTATGGAATAATTAAAAGAAAATTTTCATTGAATAGGTAGGTACCTTACCCATGATTATTTTAGTAAACCAAGTAAACCAAGTCTTGTTTAAACAAATAAATACAGCATAAAATGATTTATATGTGTTTTGACATTTTGATAAGTAGCAAGATAGCTTTCTCGAACAACTTTGGAAGTCTTAGTGTAAGGCAAGCAAAAACCATGAATAATTTCGTTGAATGATTCTTTACACAAAGAACAAGGTTTTATCATTTCTGCGTATATTGGTCTACAGTGACGTTTTTTTTTTCTACAACTGTTGTTTTGCAAAATTGTAAAAAAAAATGTATAATTTTAAATATTCTTGCAGTTTTCAATGAATTTTTTTTTAATTTAAAAAACTATAAACCTTTACTTGTATAAAAAGTATTAATTTTATTGTAATTTTAATGTAGAGAAATAGGTACTAAAATGTTAGACAGCTTCAATCCCAGGATTCCTGGGACTAACATAAATGCTATTCCTAGTCATCAAAAGTGTAAAAGAAAGGCGAAAGGGACTTGAAAGGCTAATCAAACAAATTTTCGACTTTTTGTGGTGGAGGTACATTTTGTGTACCAAATTGTTTCGCAATTTTTAATATTTGGATCTTCTTTGAACGAAAACACTATTACTTACTTCAGTAATTAATTTGCACTATCTTTTTTGTCAGCCATCTTTTAACGTCATTTTTCGCTTAATCCTTTATTCGTTGAAAGAGAGGCTTTTCAAAACACAGTTTGTTCAGTAATATGTAACACGAATATCAGTTCAGTTCAATGATATCTACTGAAACCAAGGTTTAAAACTCGATGGCTCTATAAAACGTGACTGGAAATTGTTGAGCAGACTAACAGACGCCAAAACCAGATAAGAAAGACCAATGGCCTTCATTCATGATGGACTGGATGTTGTGTCAGTTTCTTAATCTTTTTTCGGAGCTTATGTGAATTTTTAAGTCACACTTCACGGTCAATAACCGGTAAAATGAAATGAAATAAGTGAAGCTAAGGCAAAACGCGATATGTCAAAAAGTCGATTTTCGTTTTCGTTATCAGATTCAGCTGAGGAATTTAGAATTTTGCAAAGTTCTTTCCTACGTTCCAAATATTCTAGTGAATGAATTGTTTTTTCTGATAGGAATGTTTCAAGTTGTTAACTCCCATGAATTTCCCCATGAAGAGGGAATTTTCTTAAATACCAAAACACTTTGCTAGAATTAAGTACAGAAATGCACTCACCTAAGCCTTCTATTGAAAGGTTTGGAAACTTGGAAGCAACCTAAAACCCTAGCAGTGTTAAGTTATTATTTGAGAATTCAATCACTCAAGAAAATATTGACTGAAAAATACGGTTGTTGAACCAATTTTGCCGATTTGCTTCTTTCTCTTTTCGAGTTTGTGAAGTTTTGTATTTTGGGGATATTTGACTTTGGGATATTCAATTTTGGGATTTTCGATTTCGGATTTTCGATTTTTGAGATTAACCACATGCGAGCTTTTTAATTGGATATCCATAGTTAGTCTGAATCTGAATATTTTTTGATGCACGATATACTCGTAGCCAAGAGAGATACAAACTAGTCTATCGGCCATGTTTACGCTCTAACTTAAGCACTTTTTCCACCAATCAAACAGCAAATAGGTCTAAAATGATTTCATTCAAAATAAGTACCTATTATACTGATATTTTTTCCAAGTACTAAACAGATGTTATCACCTGCATATATGTACAAAAAATAATAATTATTATTTATTTTTTCTTGTGAAATTGATGATTCGTGCTATTTTTTTGAAACTGCATCAATTATGACCTGTTGGGTTATCACATCACTTTTTATTAAATATTTAAAAAAACAAAACAAATCCAACTACCCATAGCACCAAGAACACAACCAAATCTAAATATAAAATTAAAATAACCTTTTAGCCTGGCGATATGCATTTCGAATGCATGCAAAACAATATGTTGCCATCACATGTCATAAAGCCACCACAAAAATAAATCATGTGTCAAAGTAAAAAATTCTTATCACTACAAGATACATCAATAATTTTTATAATCAACAGGTAACAACTTCTTCTGCAGTTGCCTATAAAAGCTTCTCAGATTCATTTCAAAAGGCAGTATAGTCTTATGCTCTTTGAGACTTGGAAATCTATCAATTGACGGAGTAGCAAGAGTAGTATAATGAAGTTAACAATAGTAATTTTGGCCTGTTTGGCAGCGGTGTCTGTTCATTCGCATCATGTTCAGAAGGATGTAAAAATTGGTGAGTTTTGAAGGCTTTTTCGAAATTATAATCAAAGGACCTCTATTAAATTCATACACAATTTACAGCTGATAAGGCATTTTTGGAAAAGCAAAGGTTCTTCTTTGAGATCCTGCGTCATCTCGGTGAGCCCTTGATGCTCGATGAATGGATGAAACATGGTGAGAAGCTGATAGTGGATGAAGCACACTATTCGGTAAGTTTGAAAGGACCTCTTTTAAGACCTGTTTTTTTCTGAAATAAACCTTATTTGCAAGGTGTACGATAAATCGATGGAAATGTTCTACGATAACTACAAAATGGGAGGACTTTTGCCCCAAGGTGATTTCTTTAGTGTCGTCAACAAGCATCACATCGAACAAGCTGCAGGGCTCTTCCACTTCTTCTTGTATGCCAAGGATTGGGAAACTTTGGTTGATAATGTTGTCTGGGCTCGCATCAACTGCAACCCGGGAATGTTCGTTTTTGCCCTGAATATGGCTGTGATTCACCGCGCAGATACAGCTGGAATTATCCTACCAGCGATCTGGGAAATCTTCCCACAAATGTTCTTCAATAGCAAACTTATAATGCAAGCTGAGAAATTCGACTGGGAACTGTGGAACAAACAGATCATGTACGAGAAACAATGGCTCTCCATCTACGAGAAGAAACACGCCAAGAACATTCATGACAAGCAATTCCACATGAAGGACTGGAAGATGTGGCAATGGTGGAAATTGATGGGTCTTGACCAAGACTGGCATTTGGAAGAGAAATGCATACTCAGTGAAGACTTAGAAAGCCTGAAGAATGACTCAAAATGGACAGCTATTTGGAATGATATGAAGATGATCTGGATGCCAGTTGACTACAGCCGTGACATTGAGATCTTCAATGAAGAATCCAAACTGACCTACCTGACTGAAGATTTGGGCTGGAATGCATACTGGTACTACTTGAACATGGACTATTCGATGATTTTGGATAGCCAGCAAGTACATTTGAACAAGGACCGTCGTGGTGAATGGTGGTTGTACAATGTCCAACAAATCTTGGCCCGTTACTATATGGAACGTTTGTCCCATGGTTTGGGAGAAATCGACGAGCTCTCATGGCATGGTGAAGTTAAGATGGGCTACGATCCTGAATTGATTGCCTACAACGGAATCGGCTTCACAATGCGCAAGAACTACTGGGAAATTGATTCTCACATGAATTTTGAGCTCCTTCAGAAAATCAAGAACCTTGAACGTCGCATCACCGATGCCATCGAATATGGAAAATTCAAGACTTTGAGTGGAGAAACTATTGATCTATGGAAACCCGAGTCTATTGAAATTGTAGGAAATATGTTGCAAGGAAACATGGACATGATTGACCGCACTTTCTTCGGTTATTGGATGAAACTTACCAGTGTTTATCTTTCTGGTGAGGAATATGAAGCTATGACTGTGATGCCAAATGTCATGTTGAACTACGAAACTATGTTGCGTGATCCACTCTTCTATCAACTTTTGAAGAAGACCATGGTTATGTTGAAGGGCTTCAAGAATTTGATTCCATCATATAAACATGAAGAGCTTTTGCTGCCAGGCGTCACCATTAAGGATGTGAAAGTTGACAAGATGATGACCTACTTTGATTTGGTCGATTTCGATGTCACCAATCTATTGAACCACAACCAGATCTCCGAGGGTGGCAAGACACTTTGGGACAAGACTCTATTGGCCCGTCAAATGCGTCTCAACCACAAGCCATACAACGTTGAGCTGTTAGTCAAGTCTGATCAAGAACAAAAGGTTGTTATCCGCACTTTCTTGGCTCCTGCATTTGATGAATTTGGTCAAATGATCGACTTGTTGAAACACCGTGAGAACATCATGGAAATCGATGCCTTCTCCTACGACTTGGTTTCCGGAGAAAACATAATCAAACGATCATCCAAAGACTACTTGTGGACTAGCGAGGATCGTACCACCTTCGCTGAACTCTACAAAATGGTAATGATGGCCTGCGATGGCAAAAACGAACTTCCTTTGGACGTTTCCGAACCACACTGCTCTTTCCCTGCCCGTTTGGTTCTGCCACGTGGTTGGGTCAAGGGTATGCCAATGAAGATGATCATCATGATCAGCCCATACAAGGTGGACCAAGAACAACACAAGACCTACGATCACAGCTACTTATGCGGCATTGGATCAGGAGCTCGTTTCATTGACAATAAGCCATTCGGTTATCCATTCGATAGGAAGATCGAAAAATTGAGTGATATAGTTGTGCCAAATATGTTCTGGAAGGATGTTAAGATCTATCACATGGACAAATTTGAAAAATACGAAACCAAGTACGAGAACTTCGGACACTTCGACTACAATCTGTTGTAGACTTTTTGCTATATACGGAAAGCTGTAGGGTAACACGTAGAATTATAATATGATAGGCATTTGACTGTTTGTTTGGTCATTTAGCTTATCGTTGACAATAGCTTTCATAGATTCTCGTTGTTAATAAAATGATTCTTGTAAATTGTATATGCAATTAACGAAAATATTTGGTGTTTTAATTTATTTATTATGATGAAGTTTTTCTGTGTTTTGTCACTAAATTGTTGCACCATATTCTAATAGTCACTTTGATCAATCGATAGTTGATAAATATTGAAAGAAAATTCGATATTTTAAAACACATTTGATTATAAAACTGATCAGTTATTCGTTGGTAATTATTAATTTTCTTGCGGTTCTCAACGATCGGCATCTTTCTCAATTATCAAAACTTTTATCAATTATCAATTATCAATTTATCAATGATTGAAAGTTGACAATATAGTAGAATGGGTGCCTGCTTTAGACTTTATTCTTTTGCAATTTTAAGAAATGAGTGAATTTTATATTATAATCAAAGGAAGGAAGGATGTGAGCAGAGGAATACCAAGTGATCTCCAGTAATATTAAGAAACAGTGGTTTTTGACAAAGTGAATATCTAAAAACTTTATTTTTACAACATTGAACGAATTATTGCCTTTATTGTCGGTTACACCCACTATTTGTTGAACTGCTAAATCCGGAATGGAAATGCATAAGAAATGCAAAAAAAAACTGCAAATTCCTGCCACGGTTCCAATGGTCTAGCTCAAAAATGTTATGCCAATTTCTCAGCTTCTCACACGTGCCATATACAGTCCGGGGTGGACCAGAGCCTCAACCAACAAGCTTCTTTGAGCCACAGTACACATATCTAAGGTATTATCTTGCGCATGTTGTCCGAAATGAGAACTGTCAAAGAAATTCAAGATGGCAGCCTTACGTGACCTCGACCGCTGTATTACAACAACAATGAAGAAAACAAACACAAAAGGATACCCAGCCATCTCAGTCGTTGGCTTTTTATTTTTGTGGCTAGGTCGGTGTCGCTGTACCGCCCGTACAGTCTGTTGTTGTATCTTCTTCTCCATTCCCCATCTATGCAGATGGGACCAAAAATCAACCGGGGAAATCTCCCTTCAAAACAGCCTAACGCATTCTCATCCACCGCGTTAACAGTGTCCATGCCTCTGCACCATACATCAGGACCAGGATGATAAGCGTCTTATACAGGGACAGTTTAGTTGCTCGAGAGAAGGCTTTGCTTCTCAATTGCTTTCTTAGCCCAAAGAAACAGCGATTGGCAAGAGTAATCCTTCTTTTGATTTCAGCACATATATCGTTCGCTGAGTTTAAAGCGGATCCTAAGTAGACAAAGTCTCTGACCACCTCTGACGGTCTCAATGAATTCTTCAGGAACTTTAACTGGTCACTATGCTTCCTCGATAGTGACGTAGACTCCAGCGCAGATTTCGGGATGAGAAATTTTATTCCGAATAGTATAAAATCTATCAAGCCAAAAAAAAACTCATGGTTTGATTCGAGCTGTAAAGAGGTTATGAGGGTCAGAGAAGTAAGTTTCCAATGTTAAAGAGCCAACCCTACTGAGGAAAACCGGAAGAAGTTCAAACAAGCTAGAAAGACCTGCAACGGACATATTCAAAGAACCAAATTTTGGCATGACCAAAAATTACGGCAAAAAATACTACAATGTCCCAAAGGTAGTAAAAATTTTTGGTCATTTGTAAAAAACATTCGAAATATTACTTCGTCCGCGGTTCCAACGCTCGTCTTTAATGACACTCCCTATGTAAGCTCACAAGAAAAAGCCAATTTGCTTGCAGCATAGTTTGATGTTAATTCGACGCTGCCAGAGAGTGTCATGACTCCGCCTGTACTTGAGAGCGCCAATGATTTTATGGGAGAAATCTTCTTTCGCACTCATGCAGTAAGAGTTTTAAAAGATCTTCATGTACACCAATCCGCTGGCCCGGATAGTATCCCTCCCATTGTTCTGAAGAGGTGTTCTTCAACGCTGGTAAAACCACTGCGTGAGCTTTTCCATCTGTCCTACTCTACAGGTCTCTGTCCGAGTGGATGGAAAACAGCATTTGTCCAGCCTGTCCCTAAAAAAGGCGTATATTCTTCTCTCTCTAATTATCGTCCAATTGCACTTACGTCCTTTCTTTCCAAGGTCATGGAAACGCTGATTAAGTATCAGCTTAAGAAATATCTTTAAGAACGATAAAGCTTCTTAATGACCGACAGTATGACTTTCGTTGCAATAGGTCCACTGGTGATCTGATGGTATATGTATCTCACCGAACAGTGGGACAGATCGTTACATCGTTTTGGAGAAAGTAAGATTATTGCATTTGATATTTCAAAGGCATTTGATAGAGTTTGGCATCAAGCTCTCTTATCGAAAATGCGTGCTTTTGGTATCGATGAATCTCTTATCTCTGGTGTGCCCCAGGGCTCCGTTTTGTCTCCGACTCTCTTTCTCATTTTCATTAATGACCTCTTGTCTGAAACTTCTAATCCATTAAATTGTTTTGCTGACGATAGCACCCTCAGCTTTTCATATTGGTTTCTAGATTCACATCCCTGCCCTTCGGATGTGGAACTTCAACTGCACCGTATGATAAACTCATTAAATTCTGATCTTGACAGCGTTGTCCAGTGGGGAATTAAAAACCGTGTTGAATTTAATGCTTCAAAAATCCAATGATGTCTGCTGTCGCTGAAGCAGAACCCACCCTCAATGCCGCTATCCATGAGCTTGCATCGAGGAAACTGAACAGCTCTCAGTCCTGGGTATGTGCATCACGGATCACGTTTTGTGGAACGATCACATATTCAACGTCGCCAAAAACGTTGCAAAGTGTTTAGGTTTTCTCCGAAGATGTACATAATTCTTTTCCCCTTCTGATCTGGTTATAATCTATAAGGCCTTCATCCGACCCAAGCTTGAGTATAACTCCCACATTTGGACAGGTTCTCCTATAACTCTCTTGAATCTCTTAGATAGAATACAAAATAGAGCCTTAAAAATGATAGGTGATAGATCTATTACTCAAACAATTACAACTCTGAAACATCACCGCCATGTTTCATGTCTCTCATTATTTTATCGCTAATTTTATAAGCAATGTTCTAGTGAAATAGCCAGTTGCATTCCTCCCCTTAAACAATTCAACCGTAATACTCGCGCTTTTAGGAATGCCCATCAGTTTACCCTTGGGCCCAACTTCGGACGTTCTGTCAAGTACAGAGATTCTGTCTTTAGCCGTACAACACGAATGTGGAATGCTTTACCAGGCTCTGTTTTTCCCTTCCATTTTGATATTCAGAGCTTCAAAACCAAAGTGCATCGGTATCTCCTGTTGACTCCTTCCCTATTTTCCTGATCGCTCGCACTGTGTCTCATCACCTTAAGGGTAGTCCAAACCCCTTTAGTGCACGAAAATTATTAAAAAAAAACTCAAAATTATAGCTGCTGTCTATAGTGACGTTCCTTGCCGACCTTGATGGAGCAACGTGCATTCTCCATTGTCATCCTACACAAACGGACGAGTTTGGGAGGGATGCAAAAACTAAACAGACTATATAGCTCGTCTCTATAGATGCTGTCATACGCAGCCTTGAAATCGATAAAAAGGTGGTGGGCATCGATTTGAAACTCCTGGGTTTTTTCCAAGAACTGCCGTAGTGTGAATATTTGGTCGGTGGTGGACTTCCCTGGCGTAAGGCTACACTGACACGGACCTAGCAGGCTGTTGACGAATGGCCTTAGGCGTTCACAAAGTACGGCAGCGAAGATCTTGTAGGCGATATTGAAAAGTCTGATGCCTCTGTAGTTGGTGCAGTCCAGAGGATGGCTATGCTGAGGTTCGATCCGTGTCGGGCGTACTTTTCTCCAATCATATTTTTCAGATGAGCTGGGACATACTCCTAACCAAGTTATCGACAAA
Organism: Dasysyrphus tricinctus; assembly: GCA_963921185.1. NCBI lineage: Eukaryota > Metazoa > Arthropoda > Insecta > Diptera > Syrphidae > Dasysyrphus > Dasysyrphus tricinctus. The sequence goes on from OY992533.1 coordinate 85,959,167, forward strand.
AAATGTTTACGAAAACACAGAAGAAAAGTATTCATAGAGAGTTTCACTTATTTCAAAAAAATAAAACTGAAACAAAAGCAAAAAAAACTGAAAGCTATAATAGAGGCTCTCAAAACATTATCCTCCTAAAATTTGAGCTTTTTGTATTGACACGCAAAGTTTATTTAAATACTTTTTTTTAAATCGAACATTTTTTGTATCAATCAAACATAGTAACTTTCCAATAGTCTTGATAGTTTTTGAGATATAAAGAATGAGAATGCAATACTATGTTTTTTTGAGATCAATCATGAAAAGTAAACATTTCGATTTTTCTGCCACATTCTTAAAAGTATACATATACACTTTCAACGTAGATTTCAAAGCAGGTTTTATTGATTCTGTCGATAGAAGGTCTCTATTTTACCAGTTTTCACTGATAGTAAAAAAATAGCACTTTCGTTTGATCGTCGGAAAGCATTGTGAAAGCGATTATTTGGCACAAGAGACTGTTCTTCTTTTGAAAAAAAAAACGAAAATCGATTCTGAATTTGAAGAAAGCATCAAAACTAGGGGGAACACTACTACGAAAGTTCGACTTAGAGGGAGTTTGACTTAGAGGGAGTCGACATTTAGGTGGGGCTGGAACTGGGCCAAAGGAACAATCCCTTTTTTGTTTAAATTACTTTCTCATAGAATTTATTTGGTGGTGGGTCTGATGAGGTATGGTCTTCTAAGTAATATTGTTATGGAGGTGGATTTGGAACTGGGACAGATGATCAACTTTTTTTTATAACTTTTAAAAGATTTTTTTATGGTGTTTATGATTGAGTCGGGTCGCACGGAGGAGGTTCTGGAGGTGGGTCTGGTGTCGGGACAAAGGATCAACTTTTTTTTAAAGAACTTTTCAGATTGTTTTTTTGGTGGTGTGTCTGATGAAGTAAGGTCTGACGGAGGAGGTTCAGCAGGTGGGTCTCGAACCGGGACAAAGGGACAACTATTTTGCTATAGCTTTTTCCTTGGTGGTGTGTATGATGGATTTGGGTTTCACGTCTGGAGGTGAGCCTGAAACCGGGACAATGAAACGACTTTTTTTAAAACTTTTTCAAAGATACACATTTTTTAGTGGTATAATTTTTTCAAAGAAAGCTTTGAACATTGGTGCCAGACTAAGCGGAGCAACGGAGTTGCGTGATGAGTAGTACAGAGGACCCAAAAATGGGAGTTAAGATCATGAGAACCAGCGAAGCTGGCCACCCAAAGTACTGTTGCTCAAAAAACCGTCGACATTGGCATCTGCGTGAGCTGTACAGAGGACCCAAAAAGAGTCTTCAAAAGTAAATAACAAAAAATCTAAAAAATAGCTTTTTTTTATTTAATTTTTCCAAACAAAATACATATCCGGTCTAAAAGCAAATTTTTGTTCAAATTTGTAAACATTATATTTTACTTAAATCTAAATTGTATTTACACAGCGGATTAGTTCACATATTGTGCACTTTTTAATGAAAGCACCAAAAAAGTGCAGGGGGCCATTCATTCAAAAGTGAATCGAATAAATCGTTTTCACATTCGCTGCCAAGCATTGCTTTCACTTTTTCGATTCATTTCCTACAAATAAGGGATTCTGGTACCTACTGTGAATGAAAACTATATTATCGATGCCCGAACCACTTACCATTTCCCTTGAAAACAGCATGATTTTCTCAATTTTCTTGTGTTTTTTAAAAGAACAGAGAAATGCATGATGGGGAACACTTTTTTCTTTATGGATTTGACAGAGAAAGAGATATGATTGAATTTGTCATTGTTTGTTCGTATTCACGCTTTCATATGGATTTTCACTTTGGATATTCACTTACAAATGACGGTGTGAAAGCAAATTATTCATGTGAAAGTTTTTGATGTTTGGTTTCACATTTTCACAGAACGGGAAACGGAATTAGTGTGAAAGCGTGAAAAGTTTTCGATTCACTTTTTCACAGAACCAGAATTGGCCCCCAGAGTATGTTGTAATATCCAGTATTAACTGCAGCAATAACAAAAACAAAACAAAAATCAATGATAAAGTTTTTTTTCAATAAATCTTTCAAACGCAAGGCGTTTCTTTCAAGTTTCAGACCCGCCTCCAGAAACTCCACCTACAGACCCAACTCCATTATACCACCAAAAGAGCTATGAAAATGTTACGAAAAAAATATGTTCCTTTGTCCAAATTTTTAGACCCACTTCCAGAACCTCCTCCGCCAGACCACAAAATGTATGAAAAAGTTAAAAAAAAGTTTTTCTTCGTCCCGGTTAATGCTCACATCCAAAACCTTCTTCGTCAAACCCAATTCCATCATACACAAACCAAATAGTTCTATGAAGAAGTTATCCAAAAGTTTTTTCCTTGTAACCACTTCCAGAATCATCTCAGTTAGACACTACTCCATCGGACAAACCACCATCGGACAAATACTACTTCAGTTGGCACTTTATCACCGATAGAACTGATCAGTTCTTCCTTCGTAAAGGCAATCGGATGCATAATTCCAGGCACTAGGCTTCTCCATTGAGCTCGTTTTGGTGGTGCTTACTCTAGGGAATTTGAAAAAAAATTGTTTCTAAGTCTATTGTGGGGGCCCCTGTTTTGTGGAGGCCCTGGACTATAGCCCCAGCTGCCCTCCCCTAAATCCGGCACTGTGTGAAGTGCATCAACTTCTGAAATGCTTGGTTCATGGTTCGCTCGCAAATCAGGGATTCCCATAGGGACGGCAAAAATTAGTCTGAAGATCTAGGTGGCACTCGTGAAATAGCTATAACTCCAGCCTATGAACTTGGTGGTAATGTACACATGTTGTTGTTGCTCATTCAAAATTTTTCAATATAAATTGATATATTCTTCGAAGCATACTGACGTCCAAAAAGTTAGCTCGCCAACATAGGCATAAATAATTAAAAATTTTATTAGAATTTTATGCTCTTTTTGTGCTATTTTTGTGTTGTTTTCGCGATTTTTGTGCTGTAATATATTTTTTTGTATGCAATGTTGTGCTACCTTAAATTTAAGCTAGCACAACTTTGTCATTTATTTACCGATTTTAATAAGAGTGGTGTCATTATTTTGTGCTCTTTGTGTGTTATATATCTGCATTCAAAAATAAAATGCACGACTGGGTCGCACGTACTTGCTCTTATGTTCAAGACACTGCGAGTTTAAGAAAATTGTATATACAAACATGGAAATTATGAGAGAAAAATGTAGAGAAGCATGAAATACGACATTTAAATTAGCTAAAACAACTCTTTTGACAGTTTGAGGTGAAAAAAAGTATGCCATCTTAATTCATGATGGAATATGATTGTATGGAAAAAAAAATTTAAAATCGATGGAGCGGTTTTCTCTTAAATTAATTTTTTATATATAAAATTCTTAAAACTTTTTTAAGAACAAATTTTGGCATGCAGATTTAAATTATATATTTATGTGTATATAAAAACAAAATTTGAAAAAAAAATTGTCAACCCGTTTTTGAGATATCGAATTTTCAAAAAAAAAGTTTGAAACTTTTTTTAAAAATCCAAAAACTTTTTTTTTGAAAATTTTGATATGCAATATTATTTAATCTTATCTGAAATTTGTAAATAAAAAATTCATTTAATACCGTCAAGCTGATAACGAGAAAACTCAAAATAAAAAAATACGTTCTATGACAGGTACCTACTACTAATAGTTGCTATGTGTAAAATTTTATAATTTTTAATGATAGATCGTACTAATTTAAGTATATGAAAAAAGTTTAATCAAAATCGTAGGAGTCGTTTTCAAGCAAAAAATATTTTCCTTTGCGGTTTTTTCACTTTTGTATGGAAGGTACCGTTGTTTTTTCATAAATGTAAATTTTTTTTCCAAAAATATTTTAGAGAGTACTAAAAAAGTCTTAAATATCGAGTTTCAAAAAAATCTATGATGCCGTTTTTGAAATATTTGTTTTTCCAAAAAAAAATTAAAAATATTTTTTAAAAATCCAAAAAAATATTTTTTCAAAAATGTTGGTACACAAAACTATTTATATTTTTTGGAAGCTTCTGTATAAAAAAAATAATTGAAATCGGTCATACCATTTTGAAGAACATCAAAAATTAAAAAAAATGGTTCTTTGGGAGGTACCATTAATAACCATTTTTGAAAAATGGTTTTCCACCCAAAGAAAGCCTTTACTAAAATAAATTTATTGATTTTTTTTAAGAAAAGTTGTCGAGCCGTTTTTGAGAAAAATACGATTATGTAAATTTGCAAAAAAAAAATGTATGACAGGTACCGTTATTTTTGGTTCTAAAAAAAAATGAAAAAAACGTGTCGGCAGAATCACCAAAAACCACTAAGTACCAAGTTTGAAGAAAATCGATCGAGCCGTTTAGGCTGAAGACGAACAAACAGACAGACAGACAGACAGAATTGTGCCACCCACTTTTTTGGTGTTCTCTATCATCGTAATATCATGTTTGATTGTTAGATATCTCAAAACTTTTTTTTTGCACGAATCCAAAACTGGCCTTATAGTATCTATAATCGCAAGTAAAAATACGCAAGGAGGAGGTTATGAAGAAACTAATTAGATTTTTTGGTATTTTTGATGAAAAAAGCAAATTGCATAATCGTAATTTTTGTTCGTGGGCTCGTGCTAAACCTTGAAAAGGCTCTATATGAGTACCTACCGAAAAACACGTGCTCATTGAGATTCTTACTGCACTTCCACTTCCTGATGCAACTTAGTTGAAACTTAAAGCAATTTATTTTTAACGAAGTTGATTAACGTGTTGCAGGTAACCTTCGGTTGAAAGTTCCTGCTTATTAGTATCTTCGGCATGGAGGTATTTCACGTGTAAGTAAAAGGTACAGAACTGGACCTAATACACTTCCTTGTGGTACCCCAGATCAAATATTTTTGAAATTGGATTAATCATTTCAGTGTCTTACATGAAAAAGTCTGTTTTCTAGCTATTCGTTTAAAAAATTTATGAACCCTTTTAAGCAGAACTTGTCTAAATTTGAATTTGAGGCCTTCGTGCCACACTTCCATCGAACAATTAGTCTTATCTTAAAAATTGAGTAGATTTGCTCTTCAAAGTTATTGTTCTTTAAATATTTGACTAAAATCCAAATACAATAGAATGACTAATAAATGTGACACATAATGAATAATAAATATTTTTTTAAGATTTAGCCTCAGATAGCCCCACGCCCGGTATACTTATATTTATATTATCTATGCTCACCGTCATCAAAACTTTAGGGCACCTCTGAAATTATAATAGATATAATGATCATAATTTAATTAATTTAATATTAGACAAACAATAGAACAAGACACAGACATTAGGTATCTTTTTATTAAAGTGATAAGAAATTGAATTGCAATCTTTAATTCAAAAGTTCACAAAAACGATGCATAATGCGAGTATCAAAGGTCATGCATTCAACATAAAAAAAGTGATAAGAGAAATGCCAAAAATATTTCTTTAATGCAGCATGACAAAGTTTATCGCTGTTATAAACTTAGACAGAGAACAAATATGGCAGCGAAGAAGTAGCTTTGAATCAATATAAAAAGCCCTTGTATCCAAGCAAAAGGTAGAGTAGTCTTTGGGATTCGAAGCAGAGCATCCGATCCTAAGAAAAAAAACATAATGAAATTAGCTGTTTTCATTGTTGCCTGTATGGCCATAGTGGCCGTTCAGTCATCCAGCACATCTTTTGATGGGAAAATTGGTAAGAACACTCAGCAATTGAATGAATTTTCTTTGTGCACGATTAACTGTCTCGCATTTTAGCTGACAAGGCCATGATGGAAAAGCAAAGGTTTATCCTTGAGATTTTGCTTCGTGTTGACCATGATCTCCTAATGGAGGAATGGATTAAACTTGGAGGAAAATTGATCAACGACAAGACTCACTACGAGGTAGGGAAGATCCTTAATGATCTACTTTGTTTGCAGCATTTAATATACTATAACCGTTTCCTATAGAAATACGACGAATGGATGATGAAGTTCTACCAATCCTACAAGGTTGGTGGACTCTTACCCAAGGGAGAGTTTTTCAGTAGCATGCAACACATCCACATGCTCCAAGCCCATGGACTCTTTAACTTCTTCTACTATGCCAAGGACTATGAGACATTCGTCCAGAATGTTGCATGGGCCCGTATGAATGTCAACGAAGGTATGTTCGTCTACTGCTTGACCATGGCTGTCATCCACCGTCCTGATATGCAAGGAATAATCATGCCCCAGATCTACGAAATCTTCCCAAGCATGTTCATTAATGGCAAATACGTTATGGCCGCTGAAAAATTCGACTTCGATGCATTCAACAGACAAATGATGCTTAAAAAAGAAATGGCATCCATTTACGATCAGGATCATATGTCCGAGAAGTATGGCAAGCAATTCTATTTGATGGACTGGAAGACGTTCCAATGGTGGAACCTTATGGGTCTTGGTGACGGTATGCAAATGGAAAAGAAATGTATGCTCCGTGACGGTATCCCAGCCTTGAAAGACAACGCCTTGTTGAATTCCATTTATGGCAATTTGAAGATGATGTACCTGCCAGTTGACTACACACGTGACATCGAGATGATGAACGAAGACTCCAAGATGAGCTATTTCACAGAGGATATTGGCTTGAACGCTTACTTCTACTACTTGAACATGGATTACTCTAAAATGCTTTCTGGAAAGGAATTCAACCTAGAGAAGGACCGTCGTGGTGAATGGTTCATCTACAACATTCAACAGTTGTTGGCTCGTTACTATGCTGAACGTTTATCTCACGATCTTGACGACTTCCACACCCTATCATGGTGGGGCATGATCAAAACTGGTTACAACCCACAAATGCTTTACCATAATGGATACGGATTCACCGTCAGGAAGAACTACTGGGAACTATACTCATACCAAAATGCCAATTTGTTGAAAAAACTCATGAATGTCGAACGCAGGATTGATGACATTATTGACTCTGGCAAGTTTGTTTTGAAGGATGGTTCTATTGTTGACCTAACCATGCCTGAAGCCATTGACCAAATCGGCAACCTGATGCAAGGAAACGTTGATGTTCTGGATAAACACGTCTTGGGTCACTGGTGGATGCTGGCTTCCATGTACCTCAGCGGTGAAGGCTACGATAGTTTATTGATTTCACCAAATGTACTCATGAACTACGAAACAATGCTCCGCGATCCAATTTCATACAAATTATTCAAGATTATTGTGAACAAATTCTACATGTTCAAGAATCTGTTGCCATCATACACACGCAAGGAAATGCTTATGCCTGGTGTTGAAATTAAGAATGTTGAGGTTAGTAAGTTGATGACCTACTTCGATTTGATGGACATGGACATTACTACTCTGTTGAACGACAAAATGGTCTTCCAAGACGGCAAATACGTTTGGGACAAGGTTCTTATGGCCCGTCAAATGCGCCTTAACCACGAAAAATTCAACATGCAACTGCAGGTCATCGCTGACAAGATCCAAAATGCTGTTGTTCGTGTTTACATGGGTCCCGAATTCGACCAATATGGCAGAAAGTTGATCATGAGTGAGAATCGTGAAAACTTCATGCAACTCGATGAATTCCTTGTTGAATTGGTTGTCGGTGAAAACGTAATCGAACGCAGCTCAGACGATTTCGAATGGACTGCCAGTGATCCACTTTCCTATTCCGAAATCTACAACTACTTGATGATGTGCTACGACGGCAAACACCAGCTGAACATGAACATTTCTGAATCACATTCCTTGTTCCCAGACCGTTTGATCTTGCCCCGTGGATGGGTCAGTGGTATGCCAATGCAGTTGTTCTTCATGATCAGTCCATACAATGCTGAACACGAACAGTACTCCAAATACGACCCATCATACATGTCTGGAGTTGGTTCGGGAGTGCGACGCATTGACAGCATGCCATTCGGTTATCCTTTGGACAGGAAAATCGACAACTTTGAGGAATTCCTTGTGCCAAACATGTACTTCAAGGATGTCAAGATCTATCACATGGACAAAGTAGAACTAAATGTTTAAGAGATTTGTTGATAAGAAGTTTAAGGAATGCTTTTTGAATTTCTTTGTTGAATTATGCAATTTTGCTGGTTGTATTAAGAGATTGGTTTTCAATAAATTGTTACGAACAATTGAAGAAATTTGTTTGATATGTATATTTTAAGAAGTCGATTATAGGTATTTTTTGAGAATCTACAATTCTAACTAAACGGTTCATTAGATGCAATTGAAGCTGTCAACTTATTGAACAAGAACAAGAGGAACGGAACTAAAGCTTTTATCTTGAATCAATATCGCATTTTCAAATGTATTTATTTGTGTTTTGTTTGAAATTAAGTTGAATTTTACTTCGAAAAGTTCTGTTTCCTAAGAAGAATAATGAAATTGTATGTACAACTAGGTACATAATGTATGTCTACATCGTAGTATGTACATACTATAATTTAAATGTTGCGTTTCCATAATTATTTATAATTCGTTTGAGCAAACTGGGGAAAGTTATGTAATTGTCAGACGCAGTCTCGCTACAAAATAGGTAATTATTACCTTTAAATGATCCCCTAACCCCATTTAATGGTAAAGCAATCATAATTGCAGCTTATGTACAGTGATGTGGCTATGTATGGTGCATTGATGTCAATAGAATATATTTTGAAGAGTATCAAACCAACCTACCTACCATTCCTCAAATTCCTTACCCAAAAATAGCCGCATTTAAAAAAAAAAAATATTAATACGATTATTATGCAATGCCTAAACATAGCCTCTATACCACCCTCTACTGACCCATTTCATTTTGTATATTTAGCGATTGACTATGCTTCGAAATATGTAACGTGGGGTAGGTAGATTTTGCTGACTTTATAGCCAAATTCCCGTATGACACTCAAACCGATGACATCAGCTGCAGGAATAGCAGAAGCTATGTCATCAGACAAAAGGATAGCTAGGTATAGCGAGTTTGGTGGTCATACAGGATAAATGTTTGAAGCGCAAATGCATTTACATAATATGTATAGCTTCCTCCAGCTTATATAAGGTATAGGTTTGTGCAGTGCTTGCTGGTTTGGTATATCTGCGCGTCATTCTCATCCCACCAAAATTAATCCATCTATGTACTCTACTTCGTGATAGCACATTTTTTCTGGAGTTTCTGGAGCCAACACAACGCAAACAGACAAAAAACCATAAAACATAGATTTTCTGTCTTTATCTGATCCCATTTTTGTATATGAGACTTAAAAAAAAGAAACTGCAAACAAATAATAAAAGCTGGAGTATGGGGCAAAGTGTAAAGGGTTGAAATGAAGACCGATTTTATCAAGCCACATACAGAGCTACCAGCGCAGCGTTGGTATAGTTAAACTTAATCATTAATCTTATTCGTACCGAAATTTAAAAAACTTATACTTAAGGATTTAAGTGCTAATTTACTCCAGGAAGCTTGTTTAAATACCTTAACAATTTTATACGTAGGTATAACCTTTTTGTGGACTCAGCTTAAAGTCAATCTTGTGATCTAATTGGGTGAACGATTTTTATGAGAATAACAACAGCTTCATTCGATAAACTTGACACCCTGAGGGGCTTCGCAATTGTTTGGTAGACATTCATTAATTTTAGTTTGAGCTGTTCCTTACAGATTACATTATTCACTGTTTTTGGGGACAAAATTCTTGTTGATATATCTTTTCCTGACATTTTCTCTGAACCAGCAGACCGGCTCTGGACCTTTGGCACCTCATATGAGGGAAATTTGATAAAAAAAAAATATCCCATCTAATTGGTCAGTAATTGGTCAAAAAAGGTCAACTGGTCCCAGAAATTGGTCAGCTCTAGATAACTTTTAATCAAGGCTTAAACTTTCTCAAGGTCGCTCAAGTCCACGCGTGATTTTTGGCACCTCATTTAAGGGAAATTTGCCAAAATTTTATACCATCCGAAAGATTTCTAGGTTGTGATAAAAGGTCAGCTATTTTCAGTAATTGGTCAGCCATAGATCTTTTTTGTGAAGCCTTTCAAATTGCATACTTTTTTTTAAAAAAAATGACCCAAATGAGGTGCCAAAAGTTTTTTTTGTGACCTTGAAACGAACTTCAAAAAATCATAAAAAAAATCTATGGCTGACCAATTACTGAAAATAGTTGACCTTTTATCACGATCTAAAAATCTTTCGGATGGTATACAATTTTGGCAAATTTCCCTTAAATGAGGTGTCAAAAATCGCGCATGACCTTGAGTGACCTTGAGAAAGTTTAAGCCTTGATTAAAAGTTATCTAGGGTAGACCAATTTCTGGGACCAGTTGACCTTTTCTGACCAATTACTGACCAATTAGATGGGATATTTTTTTATCAAATTTCCCTTATATGAGGTGCCAAAGGTCCAGAGCCCCAGCAGACCGCTGGATCAGATGGTGTACCAGCGGAGCTCCTCAATCACAGATGCGATGTGTTGAAAGGATGCATGCATCAATTCATCAACCAAGTTTGGGTAGAAGGAAGAATGCGTTATGACTGGTTGATCAGCTCCATATGTCCCATCTACAAAAGGCGATCCTATGTCCTGCAAGAACTATCGAGGCATATCCATGATTAACGTCGCATACACAAAATCCTATTCAACGTGTAGTGTGATATGTGAGTATCTTAAGGCATTCTGCAACCCTATAATCGGCAAATACAAATGTGGCTTCCGGTCGGTTAGATTGATGAATGTCAAGTTAGCAAAGCAACTTTGACGAATCGAAAAACCAATTTCGAGTTTTTCGTTTGATGATTTCTATGTTTTATGGGTGCTTTGCTAAATTGCTATCAAGTAAGCAAAGCCACCCTGTCGAAAATCAGTAAAACCTTCTTATACCTGACGGCTTATAGCTAAAGGATTTGAAGTTAATTAGTCGGAAATTAAAAGTAAAAGTTAAAAATTGTTCAACTCTTGCAGTTCTGGCTGCAGCATTTTTGACATCTATTCCAGCTCCGTCTTGCATTCTGTTCAAGCAGTTAGTTGTGACAAATTCAATTTGACCGTGCAATGTTTTCTATGTTTTATTGGGTACTTTGCTACCTTGATATCAAGCTGGCTTGATATGACGGATCAAAAATAGATATGCATAATTTGTCGTTAGTTGGTCATTAATTAGTTGTGACAGTTTCAAATTCGTCATTCTGTTGTTTTTTAACGTGGTAAAAACTTCTAAAATTTAATATTAAGTGTTCGTTAGTTTGTTGTGAAGAAATAAATTTAGTCGTGCGATGTTTTCTATATGTGTCCTTGGGTTATTTGTTTTCTGTGAGTGTCAAGTTAGCAAAGCAACTTTGATGAATTGAAAAATGGGTAGGTGGACAATTTGTCGTTAATTAGTTCTGCCAATTTCGAATTTTTCGTTCAATGATTTCTATGTTTTCATGGGTACTTTGCTACCTTGATATCAAGCTAGCAAAGCAACTCTCACGGATCAAAAAATAGATAGGTGTATAATTTATCGTTGATTAGTCTCATTAATTAGTTTAAACAGTTTCGAATTTGTCGTTCTATGTTTTCTATGCCTTTTTTTGTTGAAAAGTGGTGAAAACTTCTAAAATTAAATATTTTAGTGCTCAGTTAATTTGTTGTGAAAAAATAAATTTTGTCGTGCGATGTTTTCTATGTGTCTTTGGATTTGTTTTCTATGAGTGCCATGTAAGCAGAGCAGCTTTGACGAAATTAAAAATGGATTGGTGGATAATTTGCCGTTAATTAGTTGTGACAGTTTCAAATTTGTCGTTCGATGTTTTATATTTTCTTTTGGGTGCTTTGCATACTTGACATAACTTGAAAAGAGGTTAAAACTTTTTATACTTAATGTCTTATGACTTAATAATTCGCCGTTAGTAAGTTTTTAATCAGTTGTGAGAAATTGCATTCAGAATAGTGCAATGTTTTCAATGTTTTTTCTTGGGTCTTTTTCTAGATTAATATGAAGTTAGCGAAGCATCACCTAAAAAGGGGTAAAAACTGCTAGTACCGCATGGTTTATGACCTAATAATAATTTGCCGTTAACTAGTCTTTAATTAGTTGTGACAGCTTCGAGTTTGTCATGTAATGTTATCCACGTTTTTTGGGTTCCTTGCTAACTAGACATCGAGTTAGCATAGCAACTCCTCAAAAGGGAAACCGAATGACTTGTGTCTAACTAATTCTTGATTAATTAGTCGTTAATAATTTTTTCACAATTTAGAATTTTTCGTTCTATGTTTTCTATTTTTTTCTTGCAAAAAGTGGTTAACATTTTATGGCAGATTGACTCTTGACCATGCACCCACAGGCAAATCCCCGAAAATGTCAGAATTTAAAGTTGAGACTCACCTTGTACTCGTATTCAACGACTTCAAAGCCACATTATGATAGCATTCATCATCAGGAGCTCTATTATAGCGATGGCTGAACTTGGCGTCTCAAGAAAACAGATCAAGCAGGATTGCTTGGCATTGGAAAACGACGGATGCAACTAAGGAAAAGCTCCTCCCAACTATTCCAAACATGCACAGGGTTTCGGCATGAGATGATGAGTGCAGGGCAGGCGCTAGCACTGAAAGCACTATTTTCAACTGATCTGTCCTACTTCTAGGGTATACCGATGAGAAACTTGTTGGTCTTCAAGTAAACGAGGACAAGACCATGTACATGCTATCAAAAAACAGGGAGAGATCTGATGAAAAATTATTCTAGCAAACTGGTGCAACTTCAGTCTGGCACACCAAATGGTTTTAAAACTCCTGAAGCGAAGACCATGTGCACGCTCTGTAAAACCCTTATACTTCTTGGTGCCAACTGTTGGGCGATAAGCAGAAAAATAAATTTGATACTCGGTTCTTCCGAAAGAAAAATTCTTTATTTATTTATTTATTTATTTATTTATTTATTTATTTATTTCGAATCTCTGAATGGAAGAGAAGATATAACCTTGAACTCTATGAGCTATATCAAAATGTAGATGCAGTCCAAAAATCAAAACACTTCGACTACATTGCATTTACTCAGCCACATCGAGCAAATAAACAATAATGCTCTAGCGCAAGAGAGTCTTCGAATCCTAGCCCCCAGATTCAATTGAACGAAGAAGGCAGAACGTCCGGTTCAATTGAAAGACGGAGCCATCACGGATGTCAGAGAGCTAGACCAAATGACAGGAAGCAGCGTGCTCGGGATCGTAGAGGATAGAGGAGCACGTGTTTAGGCTGCGACCCTTCATAAATTGGGAGCCACATAAGTAAGTTAATACGAGTAAGATATTTTTCCTGTATTTTTTTGTGAACTTAACTACAAAATCTACATACTCTGGTTCAAGGCTATAACGTACTCAGGTATTAAAGATAAAAAGGATTACTTTTTGAATGCCACAACCTACATTGTTAACGGAAAAGTTTGAAAAATTACAGCCTTATAACTGGTTTCTGGTTACCCTGAGGCTACACGAGCGAGTAATTGCTAACGAGTTACTAAACTAAATTAGTCTTTTGCCAAAATGCTTATACCGGTGTGTTGGCTAGATTAAATATTTTTGTCTTAAAAAAAAGTTCTTAAAATACTGACTTACAACATATTGCATAACAACACTGTCAAGTCCTTCAATTTGTATAAATTTCCATTACACCCTTTAACCATGCCTCCAATGCATCACATCATACTCGTCATCATCACTGCCGTCACTGGATGGCGTCCATTTGACTCTCTACTCTACAACTTCGCCATTACGCCAGTTTGTAATTTTGCCCTTTTTCGACTACAGTTTCCCTTTCTACTACTGTCTGGAGTACTTTTTATTCTCTGTCCACACCCTTCCTTCCCCCCCTGGGCGTTTGGTTTAAACTTTGCACTGTTTCCAATGCTGTTCTTGTATGCATTTATACACATCATATACCCATTCTCCATGGCATGGAAACCATGAGGAAAAAGGCGGAGGAAAGCTGCCAGCAGAGCAGTTGTTGTTGTAGCAGCAACGAAAAGAGTGCTTGCAATAGATTCAGAGTACTGGAAGAACCAAGTATAGTAGGATCAATGACCTGAATTTCAGTGAGACAGTTTTCAATCGATAAATTTGTTCTATGTGCACAAAGTACTATACATGCATTGCACATGGAGTGCACTCCTGTGTCGCGTTCCCGATTCTCAAATATGATGATGTCATGGGATGAGAGAAGCATTTTCATTTGGTTATGTAGGGATTTCTATATGAACCAGCAATTTTAGACAAAGTGGATGTGGCACATTGCAGCAAAAGTAGTTTGCCATCGGGTTGGGTTAGGAATCGGGATTCGGGATAGTTTCAATGGTGTTCTAGCTAAAACATCAAGACGATTCGGGTTGTGTTTCTATGCAATTTTTTTTTTCCTTTGTGAAGAAATTTCGTTGTAAATTTCCAGAATATTCCTTTTTGGCTGGCTACATATAGCAGGAAAGGATAGAAGTATAGTGTAATGCTAGGGATATACTTTTTTTTTTAGACTTTTTTCTTTTCCTTTCTTATCGATGCAATTTTGGTAGGGATAGGACTCTAGTAGATTTGTGGGCAAAAGGATTTTTTGTTTTCTTTTTGATTTTTATATTTTGCTTTTTTGATAATGGGTGTGGTTGAAGATGGATAGAAATCAATTTATTTAATTCCACACATACAAAGAAGAGCAAAGAACAAAATTTTGCCAAATTTATATCAATAGTTCGTTTAAAACTTAGGTATATTTCTCCATCTATTACTCTTCATGTCTTCACCAAAAACAGGTTCTTTTCCTTCGTGAAGTCAAACCTCAACCTTTTTTCTGGAACTTTTTCAACTATGTTTATAGGTACCTTACCTATGTTCCAAAATGACTGTTGATAAGTCAAAATTATATAGTCCAGTCAATTTAGACTTTTTTTTTGCAAAAGATTGGGGAAGCAATTTTTTTTTTGATTTCTTTAAAGTACCATACAGAAAGCTTAAATCCAAATTTTCGACCATCAACCACTTGCAGGGTTGCCGCTATATTGATTTATAGAGTCAATTTGTTTTTAACAAATAATATCCGTATATTTAAGTTTATCGAAAAAATAAAAATACATTCCTAACGAAAAGAGTAAGTTCTACAAATTTGAATGTATTGTATTTTTTCAGATTTTGTGTATTTAACGAGTTATAACCAATTCTAAAAGCAAAAAAATGGAGTTCACACTTTCTTAGTCCATTTTTTTTTTTAGAACTACGTGGAAATTTCTTTCAAAAGTTCTAGTAATCACTATATCTTACAGTTTTGTCCTTAACATTTTCTATTTCTAACCGACTATATTGCCTGAAAGAGGTATCCGCACATCATCAAAATTAAGTGTTTTGAAAATGTGAGTGGGTTTTTCTCTATATAGACAATGGGAAGACATTTTTTATTTTTGAGTTCGTTGAAGTACTATAAAGAATGCTTAAATCCAAGTTTTCGACCATGAAGCCATAACAGGGTTGCCGCTATCCTCAATTAAGGAGTGAACTCGTTTTTCACAAATACAATCCGTATCTTTAATTTTATCGAAAAAATACAAATGCATTCCTGACAAGAAGAATTAATTTTACAAATTTAATAAGTGGTATTTTTCATGTTTTGTGTAAAAGTAGTTTGCCATCGGGTTGGGCTATAACCAATTAGAAGCACAAAATGGAGCTCCCATATGTTTTATTCAGGTTTTGTTCAGTGATACGTTTAAATTTTCTCCTAAAGTTCTTTAAAAATCGTGGACTTACAGTTTTTATCTTAATACTTTTTAGTCCAAGTAACTGAAATGCAGCATAACACGTAAAATATTGCAAGCAAAATGGTACCTTTCTTATTTTCTTGTTTTGAATAAATAGCAAGGCTCGGTTGTTAGTTGCGAAAACAGAATTTACTCTTTCACTCAAAGGGGTGGAAGCTTGCAGAACAAGCTTAGTCACGTACCTGATATGCAATATAAAATGTACATATTTGAAATCTCAAATTAATACATCCTCGCACTTTACTCTTAAAAGCTGCTATCTAAAAAAGATTTAAAGTGACTTCTCTGCGCTCAATATTATGTGATGAATTGATTGATCAAACATATAGATTGATAGTCCACATCATTTCTTATGATTTCCGATTTTTTAACCCATCCGTTAAAAATATAAAATTCAAATAGGTGCTTGAAGCAATTGATCTCGAAAAATTGCGATTTTCAAACAAATTTTGATCCAAAAACTAACACAAAAATCAAAAATTCCTCAAACATGTGTAAAATAATTTTTTCTTACCTTTCCAAAAAATATAAAATTTTCTAAAAATAAATGTCATTCTGATTTATTGCAAATTATTTCTTAGCCATCTACGTTACCGTTCTTGATTTTTAAACGTTCATATCTCCATTCCTTTAACTTTCCAAATTTTTCATTACACTTACGACTTTCTTGTAATGGCATAATCTATCGAATACAGAAAAAATCATTTTTTTACCTCTCCCCGTTTAGGAAATAGCCAAAACTGAGAACATTCTTCAAACCAAGATGGCGGAAACCCTGCAAAGGGTTGATGGTCGAAAACTTGGATTTAAGCTTTCTGTAAAGTACTGTAACGATAAATAGAAAAAAATGTATTCCTCAACGTTTTGTAAAATTCACATAGGAGCTATGACTAAATATACTGCACTAATAATGAAATACAAAATATTGAAATTTCTGTTGCAAAATAGGAATAAGATTGAACATTTTTTCAAATACTTGTCTCAGTAAGTCTTCAAGCCATACAAATGGAAGCAGTATTTGTTGACTAATAATTAATTTTTGGCCGCTGAATGGTCAATTTATACAATTTTATGTTTCAGGTTAAGGAGAATGTCCAAAAATTTATAAGCAAAAAATTACAACTCGATTAAAATGAAACATTTATTGTGATTGCATAAATTGTAAATAAAAAAAAAAAAAATAAATTACTTTCTTGAATAGAAAGTAATTGCCAATGACAATTTTTGTATTTTTTATAAAAAAAATGTTCTTTCCTAAAAACAAAGTTGGTTAGGGTAGTTCAGAAGAAGACACATGTATTGTATTTATTACAACAAAAAAACACAACTTCCCAAGAACGTGTGACGACCAAGAATGCATGAACAGAAGTGTTCTACAATAGAGTTTCATCCATTACTTCATGGAGTGTATTGACGACTAGAAAAGTCAAAATGCGATACCTGGTGGCAGATAAAAACAACTGGATAACTACATTATCAACTGGCCGCCATAACAAATGCATGTATTTACATTCAGGTAAAATAATTGTTTATAAATAAAAATTGATTTTATTTCAATCAAAATATACTTAAATGACTTTATTAACATATTTCGTTCTATTTTATTTCAGTTTTCGAAAGAAAAAAAAAACAACAGAAGAAAACAAGGACAAAAAGAAAACCTTCATAGCCAGCCGACAGCCGTTAGTAACTACAGTATTTTATCTAAAACAAAAATATATTTACAAATTCTTCTTATTCTAATCAAGTGTACAACAGCGGTAGCTGCTCCTGAAATTATTCTCCGGGGTCCAAATGATTACTACTGCGACGAAATGGGATGATTTAAGTGCGATGTGCGTTGTGAAGAGTGTTGGAAATCAAAAAAGTTGTCGCTGGTGGATGATGTGTTGAAGCTGCCCTCAATTACCACATCATTGAGTAACAGTTAAGGAAACAATTGGCATAGACCTTCCTAGAGCACAAAAGCAATAAAAGATTCACGGACAATCCCAACCGATTTCTTAACAGCCGGTGAAGTTCGTGCACTCAATCTAGATGTTGAATTCTATGTTACTTCAGTGATCTTCAAAGTAATCAAGGGCAATAGACCTACATCCTTGGCCAGAATCTTAAAAATGACACGATCACCAAGGAGAATTAATAGTTAAATATTCCTAAATTATTAAATAACACGAACAATTTACGGGCGAGAGCAACTACGAAATCGTTTTCACTTTGGTTATACTTTAGGAAACACTTGGTTTGATTTTCAGCACAAATTTATGTGTAATTGCAAGTTTTACTTTATTATTTAATAAAAATATAGTTTTTATATTTATTAGAATAGTTTTTCTTCTTTTAATAAATAATTTCGGAAAAACACTTCACAAATCACATTCGATTTACAACAAATTTTGACATCTTATGTAGTTATCCTGTTGCAAGTTTTGCCCGGTAGAGTACTGCCTCCAGTCGTCAATAGAAAAAATGAAATGTTCTAGATCTTGCTTTTTGCGAGTTTATGCTTCTTTAGTTATATTTTGTCTTCTTAGCCTGTAATTGTTATAGTTATAGAGGGTGTTTTTTTAGACGTCTGGTTTTCAAAAAGAAATAAAACGCATATAATTTAATTTAATGGCCAAGAATTTAGCTTTATTATAAAGATAAGGGTTCTAAAATGTTGTTCTAAAAATAGTTTTGGGCAAGTGGCCACCGCAGCTGGCTTGAATAAATTCCAGCTGAAAGGCCCAATTTTCGACTGTAACATTATGGCTGGCTTCATTTCTCATCGCAGCGTGCGAACCGAACCATTATTTTGGTAATAAATTTGCACAAGTTCCAGGAGTAAGTCTATTAATTATGAAATGGCAAACCAAACTGAGCTAAAATAAAGTGACAGCCACACTTCTAAAAAAAACACCCTTTAGTTGGTCCGAATATCTGTAGATTTCTATATTAAAAATATCATCTAATTTGATATAATAAATAAATAAATAAATTGGGTGGCACAACAGCTCATGGAGAACCAGGGCCTAGTGACTTACAACTCACAACCATTCCTGTGTGCGTGTTTGTTGGCAGGAATGGAGTGCACCTACAGTTTTTTGCCGAGTCCGAACGGCTAAATGAGAAGCACTTTTTCATGACAAGTATACTCTTGGAGGATTTGTCAGTTCCTCGCAAGAGGCAGTACCTCGAATAAAACATTTCTGTTTTTAGGTGGCACGGCTGGGAATCGAACCCACACCTTCGGCATAACAGTCCTAGTCTAATTTGATATATTCCCAGCAGTAAGACCATGCAATATGTTTTATTATTTGCTTAATTTTGCCAGAAAAATGTTGCTTATATTTTCTTACAAATTATCGCTATTAAATTAATTAATACAAAAAAAAAAGAAAATCCAGAAATGCAAAAACCTAAGCATAGTAATTCAAGTTAGCCTTCTTCTTAGCTTGGACTTCCATAATTGCGTCAATAAAATCCTCGTGTGTAACACAAGTGGCCGAGCGGAGCAGTGCAATCATACCTGCCTCCACACAAACGGCCTTGCATTGGGGATTGGGCGGCATTGAAGTCATCCGTTGATCAGGACAACTCTTCGAAGTTCACGTCGGGACCAACGTTCATCTTTCTCGATTTTACGATCCAGACGGCCGGAACAAAGCAAAGCCGGAATATCAACACGATTTGTTGCGGCAATGACCTTGATGTCAGCAGTCGAACTGAATCCGTCCAAATGATTCAGCAATTCCAACATAATGTTGTTCGCTGCACTTCACGATCAACGGCTTTTTCCGAATAGAAACGTTTTGTTCCGATTGCGTCCAGTTCATCGATGAAGATGATTGCTGGAGACTTTTCCTTAGCCAGAGCAAATGCATCGCGAACGAGTTTGGCACCGTCACCAATAAACATCTGGACAAGCTGTGGGCCAGCCAGCTTGAGGAAAGTCGATTTTGTTTGGGCAACGCAAGCGTGAGCTAATAGAGTCTTACCAGTTCCAGGTGGGCCACATAACAAGACACCTTTTGGGGGATGGATTCCCAAATTCTTGAATTTTTCCTTGTGCGTCATGGGCAATAAAACTGCTTCTATCAGTTCCTGGATTTGCTTGTCCAGACCACCAATATCTGAGTATTGTTCAGTTGGTCTTTCATCAACTTCCATAGCTTTCACTCTGGCGTCATCGTACAAGGTCTCCAAAATAAGATAAGAATCTTTTTTTGCCACCAACCAAGTCACCGGGTTTCAATTTCTCTGCATCCACCAGACCAATCACAGGCAAAAAGTACGCTTGACGTGTTGAGGTTTTGATTACGGCACATTTGCCCTTGCGCTGGTTATCTAGCACCAAAACAGCTCCGTCGACCTCCTCCTCTTATGTGGATCGACATCCAGAAGTTCAATAGCATTTGAAACCAAATAGGGAAGAGTTTTGTTGACCTTAATTTTTTCCGTATTATCTCTGATTTTTTCATTTTGAGTTTGGATTTCGTGAGTTATTCGCATAACCTCACTTTTCATAATATTAATTTCGTTGTTCAATAATCGAGTACGACTTACAATTTCATCGGTAAACATACGAAGGACTTCTTCGCCCAAAGATTCTTCACCATCTTCCCAGATTGATTTGTCTTCTAGTGTTGCGGCCATACTTGAATAAATTCGATGTTTTAATGAAAAGTTTTTGTGTTAAAATGCAGAAAAATGAACAAAAGCATTATCCTGCTATAGATCACTAACAAATCTGCAGTCACAGCAAGGTGCCGTCTTCGTTCCACTGAACAGCCAGAATTAACACAAAAGCGGTTATGACCTATACTGCCACACCAAGTTTAATTAGATAAAAAGATAATCGATGAAAAACTAAAAATAAGAATCGGTGTCTGTTATAAAAAAGTAAGTATTCGCCACAGTGCATAGTTTAATCTAAGGTAATATGTAATATGCACAGTTTGTCAAAGTCAAAAGTGTCAGTAATTTAAATTGACTATTCAAGATGACTGAACTGGCTGAAGCTGAACACAATGATGTAGCTGTACCTTTTATTGGTAGAACTGTCAATGAAAGGAACGAAAACTCAACATCGTATAGTGGTTCTATTGGCCGGTTCAAATTTAAGAGCGGTCAGTCATTTTTCTCCGTCATTTGGTCAGAGGGAGAGTAAAATAAAACAATTTCGATTTTAGTTACTCTATTTACTGTACTAAGCCAAAAACTGAAGAATTTAAGTGTCGCACCCAAAAGTATGCTACAAAACAATCTTGTTTTCTGGTTTAAAACAGTCAACTGTTATTTTAAAATCTTTACTATGACATTTTCATTTAGTTTCGTTCTTTTTTGCTTCCGGAAGTGAGGTGCACTTCCAAGGACACTTCACTTAATTAAAGCTGACATTTGGTAAAATAGGAATGCCAAAAAGATGTCGATGCAGAATGAGTGTGTTCCTCTTTTGACGATACGGAAAGCTACTTTTCGTTGGTTTTTGTTTTTTGAGATTAGCTTCAGTGTCCTTGGGACTATTTTAGTTCTACCTTTAATAGCTGCGTTTTACTATCGCTCATTAGTGCAAAAACAGTGCTGTATATCAGTCTCTTTTTTCCTTACGTTTATTTGTTTTTCATTTAAAGCCTGTCTCTTTTCCTCTCTATTCCTTACACATGCTGACAAATCGCTGACATCATTCACAATGGTAAAAAGCCCTCTGCCGGTCAGACTGAAAACAGGTGTATCTGAGTTATTGAAATTAACCTGGATGGAAACCTGGATCTAATATTGTTTCTGTAATACATATTAAAAGATAACCTCGACCCAGACCCAGAAATAATAAAACGCAGCTTATGTTGCGTTAAAACAAAGCTAAACACTCCTGTCAAAAACCAACAAAAAGTAGCTTTCCGTATAGTCATACCCATACTGTACTTGTCATCTATCTCTTTTTAGCATTCCTATCTCACCAAATGTCAGTTTCACTTCCAAGGTTGAACGAAACTTAACGGAACGTTTTCTTCCGAACGAGCATTATAGTTTAGGCTTTAGTCAACGACAGTTTGTGCGAAAATGACATATGTCATATAGTCGGGTTAGACGTCGTGTATAATTTACGAAAACGTCAATTTCTCATAGTGTCATCGAAAAATTGTTTAAGTGTCAACTTTACTTTATGTTTCTTACATTTTTTGGCAGTGCAGTGTTTATTTAATTGAACTTTAAGCTTAGATATATAAACACAGCTTTCGTGACCATAAATATAAGCCTTTGAAAATGTGCAGCTTGGGAACTCTTTGAGTGTTTATAGGCATTTTGGTTGCAGTTCTCCTTGTGGTGTGCATGAAATATGAAACTCAAAAGTCTTTCTTCATAATATTGTAAAGGTACCTACTCCAGGATCCAGACCGATTCCGATTTCTGTTCCTATGAATCATTTTTAATCGTCTAGACAAGAGTCTGCAAGCCAGATTTCTAGGGAGTATGAGTTTTGGAACTGCAGCAGAGCGCATAATTGCACTTTCTGCACATAAACCTTCTTTACCTTCTTTATTCTACATGATTTGGAGACAATTTAATTCTGGTTCTTATTAGTGCCTCGTATTCTTTTATCTTTGTACATTTTTGCTTCATAATACAATACATAATATACCTAGGAGCTAGGAGTCATATTCCATTTATACATATGAAATAAGTAACTACCTACCTTCTGTAGCATATCTCCAGTTATGCGCCTCTGGACTCATTTTTTTTTATTTTCATCCAGCCACCCTCACTTTTTGTTTCGCCATAGAAACAAAACAGACAAAAAAAAAACTGCAAACCACCATTAGTGGGTGCAGCATGGAACAGGGATACGCGACGCGAGAAAGAGAATACATATATGGGCAGCAAGTGTCTGTTATATAGAACGAGTACAACAACCTTGGCTTGGATTCACAAAGTAGGAACAAACAACGGCACACAAGAGTGGTTGGTTCTACATATTTACACGCTTTCACCGAGCACAGAGCGCTGTGCTTTCCCTCTTTATACGAACCAAATTGCGTCCTGTTCTGATGGTGCACTCCATATTGTGTTTTCATCTTTACCTACCTACTAGCTTGATCATGATGTGTCGGTGTGATGTATCAATTCTGCATTCAAATGGAATGGTATACTCCCTAAAGTTTTGTCCCTGTGGAGTTTTACTTGTATACTTTTTAGTCCAGCCAGACAATCAGGTGTGAGAAATGCAGATAGGTGTGGTGTGGTTGCATAGATGCATGCATTGCACCCTTGAGGTTGCATGAGGATCATGATGAAGTTTTTTGTCTGGAAATACCTACTTTTAAAATGTCTGGAGTGTGAATGACAGTCAGGGTTGATAAACTTATGGATTATAACGTCTATCTATGACTGTTTGTTCAAACGAAAAGTGTCATAGAATCATTGTATATAAATTCTATAGTATTCTCATGAAGAAAAAAAGCTCGTGGCCATCTATGCGTCCAAATGTAATACTAATTTTTGTTAAGGGATCTCGGTAAGGCGATCACAGCGAACCTATCGCCCAAATGTCTACCCACAAAATCGTGTTTCATGAGAATACTATAGATTGGATATACAATGATAGAATTATATAAATCATTTCGAAGAAGAACTGACAAAAAATCTCGAACTTGAACTCAGAGCGAAAATTGGTAACGTGAAATTTTCACCAAGTTTCCTAAACTTGGCGTTTTCTCCTATGAGTTCTGACAGCTAAATGTGAAAATTTGCTTGAAATTTCATGTTACCAAACACTCCTATTAACTGTCAAATTGCGATGAGTTGTTATGCCCATAGAAGAAGAAGTAAAGGAAGTGGTGTATATCACATATACAGTGTACGTGAGTGAAGCAGCAAGAATTGAAAAAAAAAAAACAAATTGAGATTCATCTGTCATTTTGCCGAACTGAAGGGAAGTGTTTCGAGATTTCAATTTGTTAAACAAGTGAAAAAGTTTATTAATCTAAATAAAAAAGTGAAATTAAGGTTAGAATAGTGAATACTGTCAATAATTTATTTAAAAAAATATAAAACAGCATGTGGTGGCTACGTTAAATCCTCTAAAAACGCCTATACTAAGGAATATACAAATATTTTATTTTACAAGTTAGTTTTGCCTGTTATTTCCATATAAAGTAACGTGAAGTGATGTTATTTAGGTGAATAAATTATCTAAGAATACTTTAAAATCAATATTTTATCGCAATTTACTATAAAAATAGCAAATTTGTTGAAAACAAAAATATACTTTTATCCACTGATTTCGTTGAGACTCATCTGTCAAATGAGAAATTCTCGCACAGGGTCGATCTAGTTTTTGTTGGTGATGGCAAGGCGCTCAAATCCGTTTAGCGCCCGTAGTGCAGAAATATTTTTTAACGCTTTAAATAAAATATTTTTAAAGGCCCTTCTGCTGTTGCCCCTATTTATCTTGTTGGTTTTATAACTTTGTCAAGAAGTGTTTATTTCAGTTTAAAAGTACGCAACGATAAAAAACATCACTTTATTAAGTATAATATGATAGAAAACTTATCTGTGAAAAGAAAAATTCGTGCACCGTATTATAGGCGTTTTTATATGATTAAATGCAGCACCACATAATTTTTTTATATATTTCTTATTAGTAAAGTTTTTCAAATTATTCACTAAATTAACTTTCATTTAACTTTTTTATTCATTCTAATAGGCTTTATCACTATTTGTTTGATATAAAATCTATGTACACTTTTCTACAGCTCGGCAAAATGACGGAAGCATCTCAATTGCTTTTTTTCTATTTTAAATCTGGCTCTCTTTGAGCGCCCCAGCCTTCAGCCGTGTAACTGCACTGCGACCCTGGGGCAATGCAATTGTGTTTGTGTAACTCACACAATTTTGAAAAATGCTTCACTGTTTCCACGATATACCAGTTCCTTTACTTCTTCTTCTTTGGTTATGCCAGAAACAGATTGACACAGCAACTTTGACAGCAAAACTCATGTGAAAAACAAATAAAGAAATTTGTTGAAAATTGGTTATCACTTTTGCATTTGAGTGTTGATAAACCTGAAAAACTTCGTGTTAAAGTTGGTAGCATTTGCACAGCGACATCAAATTTGGGGTTCAGCTCTTACGTTGATGTCGATGTCGATGTTGCTGTGCTAATGTATTTACCTAAGGCCATTTAAAACCAGTGACTCTAAAAAGTGTGATGTGGTTGTCAAAGTTGCTGTTGTAGTTGCTATGCCAATCTGTTTCTCCCTTAAGACTGACATGACTAAACACAATGATGTACATTGCTGTTCGTTTGGCTGTTTCGAGTAATATTTTCACAGACTTTTTTCTTTTCCCGATTTCAAGAAGGAGTAGATTTGGAACAGATTCATACCTATACAGTTTTTTGTCGGGCTACTTGTCAAAGGTTATAAATGCTTGAAGAAACCATTTTATAAAATGGCGTCATTCAGTAGGGTATGTGTAAATTTGACAACGTGATGTTTTCATATTCGATTGGAATCAAAAAGGAGTAGAATAGTCCGATAATCCAATCGAAAACGACATTAGTGTGTCGAAAAGTTAAAATAAGAATTTGTGGATATTTGCGCTTGGCATTTAAATTCTAGCGAATTTAGTATTCGCTGGTTTGTGGAATGCGTCGTGTTGTTGTGGATTGCGAATTTACGTTTGGCAGTTCGAAGAAATTAATACGATATTGTAGCGTCACGTTTTTAAAATGGTAAATGGAGTCGTTTATTCAGTCCTGTGGTTCTTTTCTTTGTTGAAAAGCCACACATTGACATTAATTTACATTTAAATGGTTTTAAAATATATTATTACCTTTTGTGGATGCAACTCACGTGAAAGGCTATTACTAAGAAAACTATTTTATGTCATTATTCCTTAACGGAAGCAACTTTTAATTAATACAAATAGAGGTATCAAAATCACTTTCGAAGTTATTTTTATTTTCGAAAATGAAATGCTCAATACCCCACGTACGTACGGCTTCAACTTATCATCGTCAAAGATGATGATGTCTTTGATGAGGACGAAACAAAGCCATACGAAACATTTTCGATATTTGGTTGGCTATTGAGAATTTCGGTTTCGAAAACAAAAATAACTTCGAAAGTGATTTTGACATATCTATTTGAATCTATATTAAAAGTTACTTCCGTTATGGAATGACGATATAAAAATTGTTTATATTGTCAATTGTTTTCTGAAAGAAGATTTCCGTATAGGTACATATTGACATAATGTTGATACATGACATTATTTTCGAAAGATGAAAAACTTTCATCGAAAAAGAAAAAGTTGAAGCTTATATGTACATATTTTTCTCTGGCACTCAAAAACCCCACTAAGCTATATTCGGGACATCAAAAGAACATACAAAAAATCTCACTACGACACAAAAAATGTTTCACAATTTTCTTTTTTCAGGAACATGCCAAACAGGATTAGATACTCAATTCAGTCAGTTGCGAAAAACCTCTCACCTACTCACACCATAGCTTCGACCAAGTTTTCATCTTCATTCCTCCGCAAAAGCATGTGCAACAAAACATCAGCAGCATTGAACAAGACGAATAG
The DNA here is from genome assembly GCA_963921185.1 of Dasysyrphus tricinctus. NCBI lineage: Eukaryota > Metazoa > Arthropoda > Insecta > Diptera > Syrphidae > Dasysyrphus > Dasysyrphus tricinctus. The sequence continues at coordinate 85,985,539 of OY992533.1, forward strand.
TAGGTAGGTACCTACCTAGACAAAATGCAACAACAAAAGGCTTCCAGAAAATCCTTGTACTTGAAATCTATTGCTTAGTTTGCAACTGCGCAATAAAACCAACATCATCTATACTCGTTCTCGTATATATCCCACCTCAGCTTCGAACCGGATTTAAACAGAATGGCTAATGGCCTCTTTCATCTTCCGTTTAAAGGACGTTCGCCCGTCATTGTTGTTGGATTTTCTTTAACTAGACTTAAATTTCTGTGGGTTAGAGGTGGCTGTAGAAAAATGCGCCATCTATATTTTACATATCTACATGTATAAACTTCACCTCAAGCCCGCCATCATCAATGTTATCGTTGGTGTGTTGCTGTTCTTCTTTGAATTGGATCTTTGGATGCTATAGGGCTACTATATGTATTATGGCAGTCACTGCATTATTCTATCGACCATGATTCCGGCGACTGAAGCCGACGACGGCAATGGCAATGACGACAACGACATAGCAGCAGTGGCAGGGTGTTCAACTATAACAGCTCCAGATACACAATATGTACGAACGTTCGTTCTATATATTCCAGTTCCAACCCAGCACATTCGTCAAAAAAAATATCCCATTAAGCCCCCAAAACAAAGCTCCCCCGTTCCTCCTTCTCATTATCTTTATATTTCTGTTTATGTACTATGCGAATGTCAATGGCATGGAAGTGCAATCCCGACTATGTACAAAATCAAGAACACCCTCCAACCCGTTACAGCAAACAAAAATATTCTTCAAGAATTAAAATAAAGCAAAAAAAATGCACAGGAAAGGATTTGATAATTTTTAATCATTTGGGCGCAGTATCATTCGGGGGCTTGAAAAATAAAATTAATATTGATATGCTGGAGGAAAAGTTTGCCCTGTACATTCATATCAATGTAGAATGCAACAACTTCGAATTAGTTAAGGAGTTCATCTACCTGGGAGTAAAAATTAATCCCACGAATAACATTTTATTGAAAATCCTAAGAACAATTCCTCTTAAAAAACTGGTGCTCCTTCGGATTTGCGCAATAAATGGGTTCGAAATTCAAAACTCCTCACATGTAAGACAAATTGCATGCTCTGCAAAGCCCTTCTTATATTGTCAATCCTGCCTCTGTCTTATGGCGCTGAGTGTTGGGCGATAAGCAGAAAGGGAGAACTGATACTGGGCACTTTTGAAAGAAAAATTCTTCGACAGATAATTTATTTGGTCCTGTTTGCGAATAAGGTGAATGGAGGAGAAAATACAATCGCGAACTTTATGAGGTGTATCAAGATGTGTTTATATAGTCCCGAAAATTAAAATACGTTGGCCACATCGAGAGAATGGAGAATAACGCTTGCCCTAGCAAAGAGGCCGTTTTTGAATCCCAGCGCCCAAATTTAAGAGAACGAGGAATACCGAACTTCCACGAAGCTCTAGCCGCAGCTTGGACTTTAAGCTTATAGAGTTGTTTTTCCATATTTTGGACAGCATTCCGAACGCAACCATTGCTTTCCTGACTCGGCTGATTATACTAGTTCGGTCCGGTAGAGACAATACTCCCAAGATATTAGAAACTCTCTATCATCTCTACTAGTTGTCCCGAAATATCTGAGGAATATCCAAGGCAGATCCTTTTTGTTTTTGCCGTATTGATCTTGAGGCCAACGATTTCAGCTTCTCTCTCCACCCTTGTTGTCATTTAATGGAGATTCAGGATAGAGAGTAAGCATACGTCGTCCACGTAGTCCAGAGTTGGAGGTGTGATTGCTGATTTCACTGAATTCCTCCATTTGCAGTCGACAAAGCTGCATGCAGCACTTCACTTATTACCAACAGGAAAAGTATTGGTGAGAGTATATACCCTAGGTTAGGTTAGGTTAGGTAGAAGTGGCTGTCAGTACTAAGTACTGACACACTTAGACCAGAATTGGTCCGTTGTGATACCACATGAATCTTAAAAACTCTTTCCTTACTCGCTAAAACCACTTTGAGCTCCTGACGAAGCGTGTGAGACTATAAATGTCTGTGTTTGCCAGATCACTAGGATCGTTAAAGAAGTAAACTCCTAAATGGAGCCTACGTCTGAGGGAAAGAGCAGGGCATGTGCAGAGAAGGTGAGGAATCGTTTCCTCTTCCTCCTCGTCCATGCAGCTTCTGCAGAAATCGTTTGAAGGTACGCCAAGCCGCGCTGCGTGCCTGCCTATTAAACAGTGTCCTGTTATGACACCTACAATAGAGCTAATATGCATTCTATTTAGAGATATTAAACACTTGGAGCGTTTGAGGTCAAGGTTTGGCCATACTTGTTTTGTCGCCAAACAAGTAGTGATGTTTTCCCACCTTGTGTTTGTTCTCTTCAACGCATCTTGCTTCAGTAAAAGCTTACACGTAGCGATGGGTATACCAATGTTTACCTTTTCAGGTAAAATGGGTAGTAATGTTCCACTTCTAGCGAGTTCATCAGCTTTACAATTACCTGGAATGTCACTATGACCCGGCACCCAACAAAGGTGAATATTAAACTGTTTCGCCATCTCCAACAGAGATGATCGACAGTTGAGGGCTGTTATAGAGTTTGTACGGACAGAGTCCAGGGATTTAATGGCGGCTTGACTATCAGAGAAGATGCGGATATCCGAGCATGATATCACGTTTTCTTTGAGCCAAGACAGTACTTCTTTTATCGCTAGAAGTTCCGCCTGGAATACGCTACAGTGATTAGGAAGACGGAATGAGAGACTTAAATTTAGTCTTTCAGAGTACACTCCCCCACCAACCCCATCTTTGGTCTTCGATCCGTCAGTGTAGAAGTGAATTGATTGATCTTCTAAGAATTCCACATCCTCCCAGGTGGATCTGGAAGGTATGGTCACTTCAAAATTTTTATCGAAATTCAATTGTGGGATTGTGTAGTCAGTGTTACTAGGAAGTGTTCCGAATGAATTCAGAATAGCGGAGTGACCAATCTCATTATTGATCCACTGTGAAGAGGCTTTGAGGCGAATGGCTGTGCTCGCAGCCGTTTGTTTGCTGAAAATATCGAGAGGTGTCAGATGGAGAAGAGTGTCTAATGCAGCGGAAGGAGTCGACCGAAGTGCTCCAGTAGTACATAGACATGCTGTTCTTTGGACTTTGCTTAGTTTGTCGCGATGTGTCGCTTTATCCAAGGCAGTCCACCATACTGCCACGCCGTAAGTTAGAATCGGTCTAATTACCGAAATGTATAGCCAGTGAGTGATTCGAGGTTGGAGGCCCCATTTACTACCTACGGCTTTTTTGCAGGAGAAAAGTGCCACTGTGGCTTTTTTCACTCTTTCTTGTATGTTAGGTTTCCAACTTAACTTCTTATCTAAGATGAGACCCAAGTATTTAGCTTCGTCTGAGAATTTTAGTGGAACACCATTAATAATAGGGGGGTCTGTTTGCGGAATTTTGTATTTCCTGGAGAAGAGGACAAGATCTGTTTTATGGGGGTTAACTCCAAGTCCGCATCGATCTGCCCATCGTGTTAGCTTGTTTAGAGCGTTTTGTAGAAGATCTCTTAAAATGTTAGGATGTTTTCCTGATACTGCTATAGCAACGTCATCCGCATAGGCAATCACTCTGTAGCTCTCTGCCTCTAAGGTATTCAGCAGTTCATTAACTACCAAATTCCAAAGAAGGGGAGAAAGCACCCCGCCTTGCGGTGTACCTCTACTGACAGATCTTCTTGCCGAAAAGCCGCCCAGTTTTGAATTGATAACCCTGCTTGTAAGCATCTGATTAATCAGTTCACCAAGCGACCCATCCACATTCAGAGAAACCAGTGCAGATATGATTGCAGATGTATCAACGTTATTAAAAGCACCTTCTATATCTAGGAAGGCAACCATTGTATATTCTTTATAATGGAGGGAATATTCGATGGTACGAACTAGTGTGTGGAGAGCTGTCTCCACTGACTTCCCTTTGCAATAGGCATGTTGAGCTGTAGACAATAGTCTCGTATCAATGCTTGACCTTAGTTCGATATCAATCAGTCGTTCAAAAGTTTTTAGAAGGAAAGATGATAGGCTAATAGGTCGTAAATCTTTAGGGTTTACGTGGGAACATTTACCGGCTTTGGGTATAAACACAACTTTGACTTCTCTCCATAGAAGCGGAATATGGACCAGATTTAAGCAACCATTGAAGATGACTTCCAGAATCGGCAGAATTACTTCTAAGTTCATCTGTAGTTCAGCCGGAATGATGCCATCTGGCCCCGCCGACTTGTATGGTTTGAAGCTATTGAGTGCCCATTGTAATTTTTCCCTTGTAATCAGACCTTGTGGAAATGTTAGTTTTTCGCTTGTCCTGTAAAGGGCAGTGCTATTAACAGTCTGTGAGCTGCCTGGAAAATGAGTATCCAGTAGCAAATTGAGCGATTCTTCGCAAGAGTTGGTCCAGGAGCCATCAGCATTTTGAAGGCAGCTAGGCATAACTGGATTTGTGGAGAGGATTTTTCTTAATCTTGATGCTTCTGAGGCTTCTTCTATATTGCCACAGAATGTCCTCCAAGAAGATCGTTTGGTTTTCCTCAATTCTTTTTTATATAATTTTAGTGATTCTTTATAGGAATCCCAATCGGACATTACTCTAGTACTTTTAGCTCGATTGAAAAGTTTCCTACAGTTTTTTCTGAGCGGTTCGAGCCCCGAAGTCCACCAATGTGGCTTCCTTTTACCCCTTATTAGAATAAGAGGACAGGAGGTTTCTAATGATTTGTTTAGGGCTAAAGTAAGATCATTGACTTTGCTGTCAAGATCGTTTTTGTTGGATGGAACACTTAAAATGTCAGGTTTAATAAGTCTCTTAAGTGTTTCTCTGTACTTAGGCCAGTCTGTTTTCCTATGATTACGAAAAGTTAACTGGCCAGGAGGTTCATCGTTCAAGCTGAATTGAATGTATCTATGATCAGAGAACGAGTGATCACTAGAAACTTTCCAGTTTAAAATCATCTGATAGATGTTGTCGGAGACAAGAGTTAAGTCTAAAACTTCTTGTCTGTTTCTGGTAACGAAAGTTGGTTCATTGCCTACGTTACTTACTATAAGGTTAGTATTTAGGATAAAATCGAAAAGAGACTCACCTCTATCGTTAATATCAGTACTACCCCATACTGTGTGATGGGCATTGACATCACTCCCAATAATGAGGCTGATATTTCGCCTTTCTGCTTCAGCGATAAAATTCTCCAGGGTTTTACCTGGGAGAGGGCCAAGGTGGTCATGGCCGAGATACGCCGATGCTATCCAAAGTGTGCCTTTGGTCGTCTCCAGTCTTGCAGCCGTAATATCTCGATCGCTGAAATTAGGTAGTAAATATACATTAATGCTACTTTTTACTAGTATGCAGGATCTAGGTTCACCTTTACCGGACGCATACAGTAGGTAGTATCCAGGAGTCCTGAGTCCCTTTACGATGGATTTCACAATCCAAGGTTCTTGGATCAGGACGATATCCTCTCCGTTGCTGGATATTCGGAGAAGAAGTGAGGCTGACGCCTTGATGGAGTGTTGGAGGTTAATCTGAACTAACTGCGGCATTTTGGCTACAATTAGGCAGATCAGCCTCCACCACGGTATTATCAGGTTCTTCCAAGTCAGAGGACGAACTTAAAAGCTCGTCCTCACTTAAAAGAACACTGTTTAAATAGTCTTCAGTTTCCATGTCGGAAAGGCTGTCGACGTTAGGAGAGGACTCCACTGGAGCCGAAGATGCCCTGGATGCATCATCTTCCAAACACGGGAAGGTGATGGACACACCAGGGTCCCCGACCACAGCTTCGTCTTCTTGGGGGTGTGGAGGAGCGCAAGCTGCATCTACCTCATCTTTTTTATAGACCCTAAGGTTCATTGTCTCAAACCCGAACCTAATCACACCTTTAGTCTGCGCCAGAGGAACAAGGGATTCTTTATTAATCACAATGATTGCGCCTCTGTAAAGGCCTTTTTGTTCCTCCAGTTTCGCGACTTTCCAGTTGTGAGTGGGAAGGGATGGATTCGAAAGCTGGATTATCTGGAGTATTTCATCCATACAGGAGGGTTCAGCCGGGATCCAGGTACGTGCTCTTGGCCTGCAAGGGATGTCCTCCTTAGCAATTACCTCAAGCTTCGCACCTGGCCAGACTTCTCCTATCCTGCTGATAGCCAGCTTATAGAGATCGCACGATCTCTGATCATCGCAGGCGATGAGCTTGACATGGCCCTGGTGCCAACCGCCATCACTAGTGATTGGAGGAGGTCCCGGGTTGTCCCTCATAAGACTTAAGAAGCCAGCCGAGAGCTTCAATTTCACCATCTGCCAATGATCAGAAGATATCGTACCATCTATATCGCTTCTATCAATAACCGCAACTACGATTTTATCTTTTAGAACATCTCTAAAAGATTTGATTGGGGGTTTGAGGGGAGTGCTGGTGTTTTGCACTTTTGTCCTTTTAGCGTAAGGCATGGTACCTTCAATAGACCGTTGTCGCTTTGACGTGGAGTCGCCGCTGGTCTGGTGTTTAGCTAAGAAGCTCTTAGCCCACCTTACTTTTGCTTCATGCTTTGAGTCACCTCCAACCTTCGGTCTCGCACCAAAGATCTTCAGGATCCTCTCAGCATTCCGCTTATCCTTGTAAAAGGACCCACCAGGTGTAAGCTTACGCCTACCCCCACTGGGACCCGTGTGAGCTACACTCACGTTAGAGGTGGAAGGGCCATGCTTCACGATCCTTCCACCACTAAAGTGAGGGTGCGAAGTTTGGGGAGGTTTACTCTCCGTAGTGGTGGAAGGGCCATGCTTCACGATCCCTCCACCACTGAAATTGGGTATTTCTACCTTACTCTCACTGTTCTTGTTGCCAGCAACTAGACCATGATTTCTCACGGTTTCGCCACCAACAGGCAAGACAGGAGGTACAGCAGACGACTTTACAGTCGCACTGCCGGCCGAACTTGAAGAAGAACCGGACTTACCACTAACATCATTTGAAAAATTCATTTGATTCCCACGAGTATCGGAGAAGGGGTGGTCACTCTGCACAGAGATCCGTATATGCAGAGAAGGCTAGTTAATTCGAAGATTGCCATCTGTCCGAATACTCCGTTAGCGACTGAGCTAGTATTTGAATTGGGCCCTCAGCCAGGCTGATCATCGGCACGGGTCGTATAACACCTTGATCCAGCCCAATATAGGAGATTTGGGGAGAGGAAGGATATGATGATGTGGGGAGCAACAGACAGCCTCATCGCCGTTCTGCCGAGAAGGAATGAGGGAAGGAACACCGAACAGCTTTTTCGCCGTACCGGTGAGGGAAAAGGAGACGACAGACAGCATCATCGCCGTACCGCCTAGAAAGGAATTATATGATAGGAATCGTCGGACAGCTTCATCGCCGTACCTACGAGGGAGGTAACTCATTGGACAGCATCATCGCCGTACCGCCGAGAAGGGAGTGTCGTACAGCATCACCGCCGTACCTCAGGTGGGGGGGGGGAAACACGTTGGACAGCATCTCGCCGTACCGCCGAGGGGGAGGGGTGAGGGAGGGTATATACCCTGTCTAACCCCACTTTGGATTTCAAACTCCTCTGACTACCTTCCTTTATGCAAAACGTGACATTTAGATCCACCTTATGTAGCCTTAAAAATAGCAATCAATTTATCCGAGATGCCTCTCCTGCGCAAAGCAAGCGAATTAAATTCTCTGACACTGTCAAACGCCTTTTCGAAGACGATGAACACTTCTCCTGCTGTTCATCGACTTCGAAAAGGTGATCGATATTCAACACACTGTTCGATTATGATCCGCAAAGTATTGATGTGGTCCACATATGAAGATCCAGTGCGGGAACCTGCTTGTTTGACATCAAGAATGTCTTCGAGGTGGTCTTTTATTCACCCCAAGACGGTTTTTGCTGTCAAAGCAGCAGGCAGCACGCAAATTGCTCTTCAGTTTTCATACTGCGTTAGGTCTTCTTCTTTATAGCTTGACAATCATTCCCTTTTTCCTCAATGAGTGCAGGATCTAACTCGATGTTGTTGGTGCTGCTCGAAAGAGCTCTGTGAGAATAGCGTCAAGTCCAACCTCTTTGTTGTTCTTCAGTGCTCTGATTGCGGTTAAGTAAGATGTCTTCTCTTCTGGAGGATACAGTGCGTAATCAGGAATTTGTTACAACGGCCCGGTCATTGTGTGTTGGGTTGACTGATGCGATTTAAAACCTCAGAAAAGTGCTCCTGTCACCTTTTGAGCAGGTCCTCATCCGGGACAAGCAGTGATCTATCTATGTCCTATGCCAGGTGCTATTTAGAGCTTTGGACACCTGAAAGGCTCTTTGGTAATTCTTTAAACGGTCCTACTATCACATTAACTTGTGGCCTCTTTTGCTTCTGTTGCCTATGCATTTATCACGTCACACGCTACGGCAAATTTCTCTCATCTTCATGTGATACGCAGACTCCAGCTCATTTCTCCCTGCTGCTGGAGCGTCTTCGATCCTAGCCCAAGTTTCTTCGGAAAACCAGGTATCGGATATGAAAACATTTTTCACATCACACCAATGATTTTCGATGGAGGTAGTAGTTGTCTGAAACTCTACTCCTTCGAACGTCCTGGAGAATGCTTCTAAATCGCCAACTGATCGCGAAGTGATCAATTTGTTTGGAAGTTGCTTGTCTGTCCGTCAACACCCAACTGACTCTGGGCTGTGGCGCGTTTTGTGCTCAAACATGGTCCCTCCTATTACAAGGCGGATGTCGTTGAGGTAACCAACATCATGCTTTCCCATAACATGCCAGTCATTGCCAGCCTTGGAATTCAAGTCTCCCATTATCATTATGATGCCTCCACGTGGTGAACTATCATAAGCAGCACTCAACTGGTTATAAGAGGCTTCCTTCTCCTCGACAGAAGAGAGCTTCGTTGGGGCGTAACACTGTATGATGGTGACGTGACGTACTCTAGTGCGGAACCTAGCTTTCATGATCCTATCATCTAAGGGCTCTTAGGAAATTAAGCTCTTAAGAGCTGTTTTGGAAAGCAGCAATCCAAAGCCAGATTCAGGATTACTTCCAGGTGCTTTACCGCAGTAGAGTAGTACAGTGTAACGAGTTGAAGACCTATCATCTGGGCTAACGACCCGACCACAGTAAAGAAACTGATTGTTATGAGAGAGACGCGTGAAGCCTCGAATAACGACCCCAGACACGGCACGAAAATGGAAACAGCAAATTGGCGTGCGAAACTAGCGCCACCTTAAGTAAGTAATTATTTATACATATTTTACAAAGCTTCTTTTCATGTTCATTTCTTTGATAAAGCTTGAAGAGCTTTCATTTGACATTCAATGGCACTGCCAGTTATACAAAATTCAAATTATTATTTCGTAAATCAAGAAGTATCGCCAGAAGGGTTTAATCTTTTTAGTACTCGTACTCGTAGTACATAATTTCAATTTAAAGCAAAAAGGAAATTAATTAAAAAAATAATGAGTTGCTACAAGATAAACTTTATTACAAAAACACAATGTAAGTATTTTGATCATGGTGCGAGTTCAGGCGCTCTAAAATATCGAATTAGTACGACTTAAGAAACTAAGCTCCAATTTATGATTTGCTCATTATACATTTTTCGAAATGTTCGTTTGCATTCTCGAACGGTTTTAAACTTCCAAAACAAGTGTGATTGGTTTTGTCAGATTCTTCAACTAATTCATCATAGTTAGGATAAATATCTAGTAGATAGCCAAGATCTGTTGAATATGCTTTGATCTACATATAAAAAGAAAACATACACAAATTAAATAAATAATTATTTAATAAAAATTAAAATTGAAAATAAAAAAATAATACTTACAGTATTCACATAACATTTTTCAAAACCGGGACTATCTGGATGCAAAGTACAGCTTTTTATATTATCTTGTATTGTTTGCAAATAAGATAGCATTTCATCTTTAGTTTTTATTAATAACAATGGGGATTTGTAACCTCTCTCAAAACACCCTTGCGATGATTCGATACTCTTAAAATTTGCTTCATAGAATTGTAATGTTTTAAAAAAAATTTCTAAACAAGGCCAATGCTGGGTGTATAAATCATTAATAATTTCACTCAGTTTTTTTATATTCTCTTCAGATTTGATTGAAATTTTGCTTTGAACTTCCGTTAATAGAGATGTATTATTTTCCTGCAAATTAAAAACATAATGTTAAGTAAAATTTAATATAGGTACTCATTAACCAAATTGATTTGTTCTTGAAAAAGAAATACATATACACAATTGGATTGCTCAAACTTGCGGTTTAGGTTAAAGGCTTATAACTCGTCTACGGGCATCGGCATAAAGTTGAAACTGGGGGATATATGTATGTATGTATCTAGAAAAGAAACCTTCCAAGCGTGGGGCCTGCACCCTATAACCTCTTAGTTTAGCACCCAATAAAGAACTAGATCCACTGAGTCATTTCTAGAATTTTCCAAATCTATCACCCGCCATTTTTTGTTCCCATCAACCTTAATTAATTCTTTTTCTTCTAAGTAAAACCTTTCAACACATCACGCTTTAATGAAATTGGATACATAAAATTTAGGTTTAACCTATATCACCCAATAAATACCGTTACTTTTAAAAAATCATCGGAGAGAAGCTCAGTTCACAGTGCGAAGAGAAAACGAGACCACTAGATGTCAACGTGACGAGATCTCTTCGTATATGCAGCTGTTCGCTCTCAAAAATTGAATTTTAAACAGTTATGCTTTCTCGTCATCTTGTCACGTCATAATTTGGAAATATTGACAAGAAGACACAACGTGACGAAGAGGAAAGCCAAATTTGGCATTATTTCAATATTTAAAATTAGTTTTTAAGAGAGAACAACTGTATAAAGAGTTCCAGTCACGACAACCGACACGGTGACGCGTCAGAGTCAGACTACGAAATCGGGGCCGTATCATCTCAAAATTTTGAAGAGGGGGAAAAAGCAGTATGCTATATTAGGTAGTAGGTCATTAAATAGGAGCGAAAGAAATTATTCAACCACTGAAAAGGAATGCGCTTGGCCGTTCTTTGGGCTATTGAAAAGTTCAGTCCGTACGTTGAAGGAGTTCGATTTACGGTCGTGACTCATCATTTCTCTTTGTTGAGGTTAAGCAAAGAATTGCCATTAGACTTCAACAGTTTGACCTCAAGATAATCCATTGAAAGGGGAAAGAACATATAGTTCCTGACATGTTATCGCGGAGAGTTCCGGTAGTAGCTGGAACTTCGGAAGCGGAATCGGACCCTTGGGTGATCAAAATGATGTCTTTTGTATAGAAGAATCCATTAGCGTACCCGTTCTGGAGGATAGAGGATAAGCGAATTTTTAAGCAAGTAAAATTAGGTCATTTGGTTGTTTGATAAATCAGAATGGAAGCTAGTAGTAGAAAAAAAATATAGGTTAGGAATTTAAGGTGAATGCCATGATAGCCCACTAGCTAGACATATGGGCCCAAGATGAAAGGCGATATTATTAAATACGTTAGGAGTTGGAAAACATGCCAACAAGTGAAGCCTAACGATAAAGCAGCTGGTCTTATGATGGAAAGGGTTAGGGACTTTTGAAATACACTCTCAGATAGTTTAACACTTGTTAACAAATACTTTATTAATTCATTTTATTCTATAAATTAGAGTATCTGTAGATTTATAGTTCTTTATTGAAAAATAGTTTTATAAATAAATACATAATACCGTTGAAGAAGGTCAGTTTTTACTTCAAAAGGAAAAATCCAATAGATTATGGACCCAGTCTTTTGGCAATAATAAGGATAAGAACAATTTTGCGTAGAAAATTATTTTATTTTAAAATTGGATCTAAAAACGAACGTTTCCGTGTTGAATGGAGGGATTTACACTTTCTGGAAGACAAAGCTACAAGCAATACTAGTAAGGGACGAACTTTGGGATGTGGTGAGCCAACCAAAGTCTGCAAATGCAAATGATGAATGGATGCAGAAAAATAACAAGGCCAAGGCGTATATTACATTGAGCGTTGAGGACGGTCAAGTTATATATATTACCCATCTGGAAGATGCATTCAATATTTGGGATGCTTTCTCTAAAAAGTATGAGAGATCAACTTTTGGAAGTCGGCTCTATATGAGAAGAAAGCTGTACATTGGTGGTAAAATGTCTGATCACATAGATGCAATTCTTCGTGTTGTTGGTTTGCTCAGGGCATCAGGAAAAGCATTGGACGAAGAAGAAGTTGTTGCTGTGCTATTAGTTAGTCTCCTAGAATCATATTCAGGACTTTTTACCGCACTCGAGGGTCGAGATGAAGCCGATTTGACGATAGAGTATCTGACGGGAAAATGTTAGATAAATACCAAAGACGTCTTGAAAGTAATGGTGGCATCAGTGGCCAAGAAGTTACTATGTGGTTGGCAGGTAAAAATGGTCAACGTGAAAGTTCTAGATCATCCAAACCAAAGAAGACTGATGGGAAAGAAACGAGGACATGTTTCTATTGCAACAAACCTGGTCACCTAAAGGCAGACTATTTTCGATACAAGTCTTTATTGAAAAAGGGAATAAATGTTATGTCTTCGGTGGCGTCGACAGCAAGCGAAAGTGTCACTAACAATTTTCATTCTTATGAAGTTTGTGCAGGAGCCAGAGCTAAACCAGGTGGTTGGTACAACGATTCTGGAGCAACAAATCACATGACAAATGATAGAAGTTTCTTTGCTACTCTCCAAGAAGATGATATCAGAATTTATCTTGCGAATGGTTCATCAGTTAAGGCTTCAGGAGTTGGATGTGGCTGGCTGAATTGTGTTCTATCCAATGATGTTTCCCAGAAAATTCAGCTGCAAAGTGTTCTGTATGTTCCTGAACTCGACGGAGGGCTGCTTTCGGTCCAATGGATTGCAAATCTTTTACATAAGGTGTTATTTAAAGACAACATATGCATGAATGGTTGCAGAAGCCAAAAGTAATGGTAGCCTTCATAAGATGGAAACTAGAGAATCAGCTGAAACTGTATGCATGGCTGAAACATCGCTATGTTTGCACCAGCAGTGGCATCGTAGACTTGGGCATAAAGATCCAAAAGCTATTGAGAGACTTATATCACAGATAATCTTGCAACAGGTATAGCTGTTAAGAAGTACACTGACAAAATCATTTGTGAACACTGCATCAAAGGAAAACTCACACAATCAAAGTTCCCGATGAGAGTGACTCAATAAAAGGAGCCTTTAAGATTAGTACACTCTAATTTATGTGGTCCGATGCCGACAGCAACTCCTAGTGGTAACAGGTACTTCTTAACATTAATTGATGACTTCTCTCATTATACAGTGCTACGGTTGCTAACGGTTGCTAAAGTGAAAAGATGAAGTGACAAATGCTATAAAGGACTATGTTGCGGCTATGTCAAACAGCTACGGAAGAAAACCAGTGGTTTTACGCTCTGACAATGGGGAGGAGTATGAATGTAAGGAGTTGGAACAATTTTTAAAAAGCGAAAGCATTCAACATCAATACACCGTTCCATACACAGCTCAGCAAAATGGTGTAGCAGAACGCAAGAATAGAAGCCTTACTGAATCAGCGAAATGTATGTTACTGGATGCCAATTTACCAAATCGATTTTGGGGAAAAGCCGTTTTGACTACAACTTATTTACAGAACAGATTGCCCAGTAGCAGTCTTAAGAAGACTCCTAATGAACTGTTTACTGATCTTAATCATATCCGGGTGTTTGGATCAAGAGCATTTACATAAGTACCAAAACAGAAGAGGAAGAAATGGGACGATAAAGCTCAAGAAAGTGTTCTTATGGGTTACGATTTCAATACGAAGGGTTATCGTATACTAGATCCAAAAACAAATCAAGTGTGGATATCGAGGCCGTTGAGGATTATCGAAAGCGATCCTAACAATCAAAAAATCAAATCCAAAGGGCAAACTTCTTAGTAAAATATCTGACGCTACATACAAGAGAAAAATTCAAGATACTTCATGTGGCAAGACGAATTCAACTATTTTACAGAAGAGCTGAAAAGAAAGGAAGATGAACCATTTAACGCCTCAACTGGTGAAATTTACATTCCTGAAGAACACGAAATAAATTCCAATGAAGATAATTCTAATAAGGAACTGCCATTAGTTGAAAATAAACGTAGATCTGAGCGTTCAAATAAAGGTACCCCACCAGATCGTCCCCCATACAAAGCCCAAACTGAAATTTCAAAAGAACCAAATTCATGGAAAGAAGTGTTGAACTTACCAAAGATAAAATTGAGTCGATGAATGAACATCAAGTTTGGACTCTTGCGGATCTGCCTACAGGAAAAAGGACAGTCAGTTGCAGGTGGGATTTCAAAAGAAAAATGGATGCAGATGGAAAAGTAAGTTCATACAAAGGACGACTTGAAGCAAGAAGATTCTCTCAAAAATACGGTGAAGACTACGAGGAAACATTTGCTCCAGTTGTGAAACACGAAACCACTCGTACTCTTCTTGTTGTGGCACATGCTAGAGGGTTACATGTCCGCCATTTTGACTTGACAAATGCTTACCTTAATGTGAATTTAAAAGAAGAAATTTTTATGAACCAGCCCCCAGATTTTGAAGTTTCGGGACATAAGGAAAAAGTATTGAAGCTCAACAAAAGCATATATGGTCTCGAACAATCAGCAAGGGAATGGAACAAAAGAGCTACAGTAAATGCGATTGGGTTTAAATCAGCAGAAGCTGATTCCTGTTTGTTTAAAAGAAAAGAGAGCAACGGTGAAACAACATTCATATTCCTATAAATCTATGATATGCTTGTAGCTGGATTTTCTGAAGATTTTACGAGCGACATGTGCAAAGAACTACAAAAACATTTGAAGATAAAGGACCTTGGGGAAGTAAAACATTATCTTGGTATTGAGATAAAACGTGAACAAGATGGATCTTTGCGGTTAAGTCAAAAATTAAAGATTCTACAAATGATAAAAACCTATGGTCTAAAAATTCAAAAACTGCTGTAACGCCAATGGAAACAGGTTTCTTGGGTTCAACTGAAGAAGTTAGTCAGAAACTACCTAACAACACATTATATCGTCAAGCCATTGGATCTTTACTTTACCGTTGTCTATAGCTGTGTGAGACGTGACAAGAGGGTGAGGTTAGATGGACTCGCAGATAGAAGAGGAGATATCAGGGAATTGTACCAAATAGCCAAAGATGTTATCGGGAAGAAAAGCAACACCAATCATCCTGTAATGGATGTGGATGGCACACTTTTGTTATCAATTGAGGATCAGCTTCGTAGATGGAAGGACCATTTGTGTGCCCTGCTAAATGAGGATTCAGTTGAGCAGAGTGCTGAAGTGCCCCAACTAAACGAGATGCGCAGGTCCTATAGGGGTATTGACATCGAACCCCCGTCAGAATCGGAAATCCATACAGCAATAAATCTCCTCAAAAACAACAAGGCAGCTGGATTGGACTGAATACCAGCTGAATTCCTGAAAGCCGATCCCGTCTAAGCGGCTAGTATTTTACATCCGTTGATACAAAGCATTTGAGAAAACGAAAGCTATCCCAAAAGGACTGAAAGGATGGTGTGATTGTTAAGTTGCCAAAGAAAGGTGACCTTAAGAATTGCAACAATTGGCTTGGTATCACCGTTTTGTCCGTTTTCCCAAAACTAATGGCAACCATCAGTCTCGAGCGAATAAAGGATAGAATCGAGTCTACACTCAAGAGGCATCAAGCTGGCTTCCGCAGTGGTCGATCTTGTGTCGACCATATCAACACCCTGCGTATCGTCCTCGAGCAGTCGATGGAATTTCAATCACCGCTTTACCTCATGTTCGTGGATTTTGAGAAAGCCTTTGATCGAGTTAACCGAGAATGTATATGGAGATCGTTGCTTGGTAGAGGAATTCCACCAAAAATAGTTGCCATTATAAAAGAGTCCTACACGACGTACTGAAGGCCAGTGTTGGTACAGCTGAGCGGCAGGGCATTCAATGGAGACCGTTCGAAAGGTTAAGTCATTTAGACTATGCCGATGACACTGCAAGGGAGAGTCGAGTGGCAGTATTGTTTCTGCAAACGGTGGTACGGATCTGGACGTAAAAAGTAGAATAAATAAAGCTTGTACTGCCTTCGGTACTCTGTCCCCAATTTGGAAATCCAGTCAAATCTCCTTACGCACTAAGTTGAGATTCTTCGAATCCAATGTCAAATCCGTGCTGTTATATGCTTGTGAAACCTGGAAAGTCACGTCTACCATTTCAAAGAAATTGCAGGCTTTTGTGAATCGCTGTCTTCACCACATCCTAAAGATTCGCTGGCCACAAATAATATCAAATGAGGAATTGTGGCGCAGGACAAGTCAAAAGTGGCTGGACGTCGACATAAGAAAGCGTAAATGGCGTTGGATTGGTCACACACTGAGGAAACCAAACGATGAAATTGCAAAGCAGTCCTTTGAATGGAATCTTCAGGGTGCATGGCGGGTTGGAAGACCAAGAACAACATCGAAATCAACTGTCTTAGCGGAAGCAGAATCCCAGAGAAAGACGTGGCCACAGCTAAAGAACCTTGCAGCAGACCGTGAAGGATGGAGACGTTTTGTTGACGCCCTATGCCCCCAGCCAGGGTTACAGGGCACGATGATGATGAAGTTTTGGAAAGCCATCCAACAACTTGTTGAACTTGTGTTTGTGAGAGAATAAGATTCCAGTAAGTTTTGTACAGACATCCAACAACATGTTGAATGTAGGTGTGTGAGAGTTTGTGAAATTCAACAACGGTGGTTTTCTGGGGAGCAAAAAAGCCTTCCAGGAAGCCGGTGTCCCGTGACCGATGATCACGAAATTGTATAGCTGAATGTATGAATGTGTGAGTGAAGGAATAGCCGAGGCAAGGATTGGGTTGATAGCTGGAAAGTTCACTCTAGAGAGAGCTAACCAAGCGAGTAGAAGTTATTAAGGGATTCCAGGAAAATTTAAAGAATTTGAAAAGTCGAGAAAAAGTATTGAAGTTCAAACAAAAAGTAAAGTTTGAAATTTTAGATTTGTTAAAAAAGGAAGAGAGGAAAGGTGATTCGAGGAGTGAAAAAGCTAGGAACGAGTTTTGAGGAGATAGAGGAAAAAATTAAAAAGAAGAACGTTTCGAGGAAAGAAAAGATACGTAGAGTGGTAATTTTTTGTGTTAGTTTTTTTGAAGAAGGAATTGCGACAGACCTTATTCGGTTTTATTTTTCATTGTGTTCTTAATTTTTGTTTTTATTGCGATTTGCATCCCTATTAATTTTGGGACACAGTATTTCATTTTTATTGTGCGTTAACGGCCCATTTTGCGTTTTCATTTTCTCAACGCATAAAATGTAAAACTAGAGGAGCGTGTAGGGTGGGCTGAGGAAAGAAAAAATCGTATAGCAGGGGGGTTCTATTCTCTCCCGGTTGGCCATGAGGGGCATTTCTCTAAAAAAAATAGACATAAAACGCTTAACTCTCGCAAGTAGAATTTGCTTGCACCTGAACCGCTGCACATATCGTCGGTCCAAAGGCTAAACTCACTAAGTGCAGAAAGAAATGTTTAAGGCAATGAGAATGAAAAGTATTTTTTTAATCCAAAAAGTCTCATTTTGCCAGGGTTTTGTAATGACATTGAAAGGTATGCCCGAGAACTTTATTAAAAAATTTGCGGAACGTGACTTTTCAACTTCAAAAAGTATGTTTCAATCTAATATCCTTCAAAAGTGTTAGTTTAGTAAGTTTTACCTTTGAACTGACGATATGCTTTATGTGACAGATTCCACCAAATTATGAACACCAAATTATGCAAGCAGGTAAAGTACCTAAGCTGGTTAAACAAATTAAACGAGAGAGTATGCGAATTTCAAAAAAGCCTGAGACTTATACATAATTAAAGCTTTGTTACACCTTTGTGAATTTGAATCAAAATATCAATCTTTTTTATTTGTTCGATTCGTGGATATAACTCTTAAAGGTTTAGCGATTTTGATTTTTTAATGAATATAACTTAGAAATCACTTCGTTGAGTTCCGATTGTGCTTATATCCAGTCAAATCAAATAAACCAAAACTTACTGTTATTTGATGAACACATTTATTAGTATTTAAGTCCTTGTTTATGACTCTGCAACCATTATATGAGTTATGGAGCTTTTTAATGATATTAATTATCTGGAAGTCCATATCTTCATTTTCTTCAGATTGTAAGATTGCAGTATATCCATGTCTTAGACAGTCTTCCATCATTTCAAACTTGTATTGAGGTACTATGTTCAATACAATAGATTGCCTTATACAGGAATTGTTAACTTTGTCATATTCAGTAAGTTTTTCAAAGAAATCAGGTTGGCGAGTTACATAATATCGGTAACTTTTGTGCACTTCTGATTCTAGTACCTCCAACTTCTAAAAAAAAAAAAAACAAAGTTGATATTAAAAAAATGAAACGCTTGTATGTACGAACAAAATTATTAAAGTGGTCCTTATAGAAAGACGGCTGCTTTATTTTGATTGAGGCACCAAATAAATAAAACAAAATTTCGGTAAAATTGGAGCTATTTCAACGTTAACCCGGCCCAAGGTCAAGGAAGTTTTATATGGGAACATTTGTACATGCGTATTTTGTTAAATAAAAAACTCTGAGATAAAAAAATTAAATATTGCTTTAAATGTAGTCCCTTAAATGATTTAAGAAATTGCGTATTGCAAACAATTTTTAGCCATTATTTCCTTACTTGTTTAATTTTTCTTACAATTTTCTAGTATTGGTCTAAAATTGAAGAAGCGTTCGGTTTCGATTTATACTGAACTACTTCTACTACTGAATGAATGTGTTTTCCCATTTAAAAGTTCCTTCACCTTTTCGGGTTAACGTCAATATAGAGAGCTCAGTTTGTATAGGATTTTTTAAATTTTGTTTCACAGAAATAAGGGGGGCGTAAATTAAAATTAAAATAATTAGTTTTATAAGGACCACCCAAATGTACATAAATATACATATAATGCATAAGTGATACAAAACTTACAAAATCATTCCAACATTTGTTGTATTCCAAATCATCTAGAACGCATTTCTTTAATTTTGCATACAAATCCTTGATTAGTTCCAATGTTTTTGATGGCTCTTCATCTTCTATTGAGGAATCTTCAATAGAATTTGGTGTAGTTGTTGTTGTTAAAGTCACTTGCCGTATACTTTTCAGGCAAATTGTTAAATCATAGTGAGCTGAACTGCTTTTGTATTTACCTTTTTCAAAGGTTTCAACAAAACAAGCAGTTTTATTTCGTTCAATTTCTTCAAGATATTTTGAAGAATTTTCTAGGATCAAAACAATTTCGTCTGATATTTTCTTGCAATCGGCTGACTGAAATAAAAAAAAAAAAACAATATAAAATATTTATAAGAGTGTACAAGCAGATCCTTATACTTATAGAAAAAGTTTTTATCTATATTCAATATTATTTTATAACCCATTTCACTTAAATTTTTAAGCTTTGTATTTGTATCTATGGAACTTATGCTTCCCACAACAAGAGGGCCTACAGAAAGGAGAAACTATAGAGCTGTGTACATCGTTAATTTCAAATGATTGAATCTTTCAAGAATCGTTCAAGAATCGATCACCAAAATGACTCGTTCATTTCAATCAATCGATCTTTTGATCATTTTCATTTCACTGAATTTTCATATTTTCGATTCAGTTTTCATTCCGATTTTAGTAGGCTTTTTTGGTCAATTTGTATTTAAATGCAAATAAATAAGCTTATTCCGTCTTTTGTCCCTACGTGTCGTCGCTATTCATGAATCACAACCAGGGGTATATCTAAAAGTAGATTTCACTTTTTTGAGAAATAAAAGAAATAAATTAACATAATTTTGGCAAGACTAATAATTTAAAAGAACGAACACAGATTATCACAGTCAGGTAGAGGAAGTGTCGGTAATATGACCACCCCCCCACCCCCCAATTATTTCTCATGGTGCGTGCCAGTCGATCGAACATTTATGTCACCTTAGCGCTCAAGGCGCCAGTATTTTCCATAAAAACTCTTTCGGCAGGGAGGTTTGGTAAAGTTAAGACTCCCAATAGATGCATCTTACGACTTAGGTGCCAGTTATAACTACCATTTCTTATTTTGGTGGAGTGATAAAGCTATAGACTTAATTAATATTTCTAGTTTCGGTCACAAGAATCAAATCAAGAAAATTGGTGAAAGATGTGAAACTTTGCCCGAAACTAGTGGTAAAAAAAACCTCTGGAAAGAAAGCCCATATTGCCACTGTTTTTCGAAACCATAAACTCGTAAAATATTTGTTGGAAATGGAGGAGAAATTCTACGGTCTGATTATTATAGATGTTAGAAGAATGGCGTACCAAGCAACCAGTAATAAATGGGCTCATAAATCCTTTTTGGAAGGGTTTGGCTAAATAGCTTTTTTCAAAGAAATAGGGAAAAATTGTCTTTGAGTTAATCGATGCGATTGGAACGTCATATGCTCGTGCCTTTGGCTTCAATCGCATATCGGGTAATGATTTTGTAGATAGATAAGAAAAAACGCACAATGAACCAGATAGAATTTTTAATGTTGACGAATCAAAGCCAACCATGCATCGTCCAATTTCCTAAATTGTTGGTAAAAGAGTAAAAAGTAAATAGGGGCTTTAACTGCGGTAGAGCAGGGATCTTTGATGACGATAGTTTGTGCAATGAGTGCAGGAGGAACTTTCATTCCTCCTATGAAGATTTTTCCCCGGAAAACTACTAAAAAATTTAATAAAAGGTGCCCCACCTGGTGCTGTGGGAAAAGTCCACCCATTGGGTTGGATTAAAACTGACTTATTTACAGATTGGTTCAAGCTCTTTCTAGAAAAAAACAAAGCCAACAAAAGAACTAACTGTTCTTTTAATTCTAGATGCGCATTATAGTCACGCGGAATGTTAATGTGTTGCCATTATTAGCTAGCCTCCTCACACAACACATAAATTACAACCATTGGACAACACATTTATGGGATCTCTTAAGACATATTATAGCGATGAGATTAGACAATTCATGCTTCATTTTCCACTGACAATCTGAAGCCTACAGAAATTTCAGAACTTTTTGGCAAAACGTAGGTACTTGCGCTGCACAACAAGATGGTTTTAAGGCGTTTGGCACATTTATCCTTTCATTAGACATATTTTTTCCGACTCTGAGTCCATACCTGAAGAGCAGAAATACCATGCAGAGCAGACTTTTCCTACATAATGTGCCAAATATCACTGACGATGTGATGGGGATGGCTTATGAACCAGCAACACAGCCAGGCATATCAGCTGCAGAATCCACACCAGAGCCAACAACATTACTAGCGGCCTCTCAACCAGATCCACCTACATCTTTGCAATTAGGCCCATCAACATCCATTGAATCAAATATTATACTACCACTACCACACCATATTTCCCCGATGCCAGGGCCTAAAACAAAAAGATCAAACAGAGGTGTATAATCATCGAAACCAACTCTTCTAATAGGTTCTCCCTATAAAAATTCTCTTTGGAATCGACACGGCAAATACAAGAATGGGTTCGTGGAAGTCATCGCCGTCGAATGTAATGCTACATTTCCACCTAACCCTAATCTGAGATTTAATAAGATTTACCTCAAATCTTCTTTAAATCTTGAAGATTTACCATACATATATATTTCGTTTATCTTGGAGATTAGAAATTAATCTTATTAAATCTTTCTAGGACAAATAGTTTTACAAATCGAACTAACCTATTTTAACATGGTGCTGAACTATTCATTCGAGACTCGATTCAGTTCTTCATTGTTTATCACGAATAAAACATTCTGTCTCTTTCGCACTTCATAAGAAAAATTGAAGAGCCATTTGCATTTTTGAAAGTGTTGTTAGATTTAATCTTTTTTAAATCTTTTTGTGCGGTGGAAACACCAAAAAGATTTATCTTATCTAAACTGAGATAAACCTTAGGTGGAAACATAGCATAAGTCTGCTATTACACGATGAAACTAGACCATTGTATATCCACTCTATAGTATTCTCATGAAACACGATTTTGTAGGTTGACATTTGGTCGATAGGTTCGCTGTGATCGCCTTACCGAGATCCCTTAACAAAAATTAGGATTACATTTGGACGCATAGATGGCCACGAGCTTTTTTCTTCATTAGAATACTCTAGAATTTATATACAATGACTAGACGTGTGCAACTTTTCGAACACCATAAGTGCAAAAGAGAAAAAAGAATCGAAAAGATGAGACGGAAAAAAACTGCCCTGTGTCGCGTGGGTAAAATTTTCGGTGCAACTATTTGGCGTTTCTCTTTTCTCTTGTCCTTTTTTTAGTATTCTTCTTCATATGATTTCGCTGTGCGAGGAATAAACATCGACGCAACAAACAGTCAGGGTTGCCACTTCTCTGAAAAATTTTCACATAAAATTTGCAAAAAAAACTTTTTTCGCAGTAGACTTGTATTTAGTCTTTTTTCTTTCAACAATAAAATAAATGTTATTTTAACAAAACTGATAAATAAATGAAAATGAAAAATATAAATAAAAATAATAAAATTAGCTCAATTATTTATAATAATATGCCTGTTCGCGTACTTCCCAAAACTACGAATTTCTACGAATTTAGCCCGTAAGTTTTGTCAAAGCTCATATAAAAAATTAAATTGTAATAAAATTTTTAGTTTTGGGAAGTAAATCTATTTATCAGATTTTCATTTTATGTACCTGCTAATTATTGTTCGAAAAATCAAGCGCAGCAGATTTTATTAAGGGATTAGATTTATTCTAAGAAAAAAAAAAATGCAGTAGATCTACTGCAATTGCAGTAAAGTGGCAACCTTGACACAGTCCAACTCGGAAATCAAAAATAAAGAGAACTGTCAAATTGGTTTCATGAATCTGGTTTCAACGTGTAATAGCGCTTGAATCAGCGGACGAAAAAACAAAGAAGAATTCGAAGAAGGCGCATGCATCTAGTTTCATCGTGTAATAGCAGACTAAGGAAGTCAACAGAGTCGTGGTCGTCGACGGGGACTCATAAGAGTACATCTCGCTGTCTTTCTCTTTTCCTTGTCTACGTACTCTTACGTCGTCAAAATTGGCTGTGTGTCCGCTGTCTGCTATTACACTATGAAACTAGTTGCATGCGCCTTCTTCGAATTCTTCGCGTTGAAATCAGATTCATGAAACCAATTTGACAGTTCTCTTTATTTTTCATTTCCGACTTGGATTGTGTCAGGGTTGCCACTTTACTGCAATTGCAGTATATCTACTGCATTTTTTTCTCAGAATAAATCTACTGCCATAATAAAATCTACTGCGCTTGATTTTTCGAACAATAATTAGCAGGTGCATAAAGTGAAAGTCTGATACATTATATCTGTTCGTTTACTTCCCAAAACTAAAAATTTTAGAACAATTTAATTTTTTATATGAACTTTGACAGAACTTAAGGTCCATTCATATGAGAGCCACCAACGAACGACGAATAAACAAACAAAATGGGATTTAACACATTTGTAAACAAAAATTGTTCGAAAAAACTAAACAAAATGGTAGATATTTAATTGAGATTAATGCTGAGTTACTAAAATTTGAATTTTAAAAGCTAAAATTAGAGAAATTTGAGAAAACAAATTGGTCGTCGCGAATAGATTTAATTCGCAACAACTAATTTGATTTCACAAATTTCTCTCATTTTAACACTTAAAATGCAAATTTTTCTACCTCAACATTAACGTTAGTTAGATTTTTACCTTTTTGTCTAGTTTCTTCTAAGAATATTGGTTTATAAATGTGCTTAACCCGTTTTGTTCGTCGTTCGTTGGTCGCTCTCGTGTGAATGGCCCTTTAGGACTTAATTCATAGTTTTGAGCAGTACGCGAACAGGCCTATTATTATAAATGCATGTAGGTATGTTGAGAATAATTTTTATTATTTTGATTTATATTTTTCATTTTTATTAATTTATCAGTTCTGTGTTAAAATAATAAGAGTACTCATGCAACAGCATCAAGTCGTCGTATGCGTAGTAAAGTTGTAAACTGCGTAAATCTGTTAAATTTTCAATACAAATTGTGACAGAACTACGAAGTTTAAAACTTTACTACGTTTACGATGGTTTTACGCTGTTGTATGAATACGAATACACAGCCAATTTTGACGACGTAAGACAGATAACTAGACAAGGAAAAGAGAATGAACACGAGATTTAATCTTTAGAGTTTAATGCTACATTTCCACCTCACGCTAATCTGAGATTTAATCAGATTTACCTCAAATCTCCTTCAAATCTCGGAGATTTACCATACAAATTTATTTCGTAAATCTTGAAGATTAGAAATTAATCTTGTTAAATCTTCCTAGGATAAATAGTTTTACAAATCGAACTAACCTTTTCTTAAATGGTGCTGAACGATTCATTCGAGACTCGCATTCAGTTCTTCATTGTTTCTCACGAATCAAACATTCTGTCTCATTCGCACTTCATAAGAAAAATTGGAACGCCATTTGCATTTTTGAAGGTGCTGTCAAATTTAATCTTTTTTAAATCTTTTTGTGCCATGGAAACACCAAAAAGATTTATTAAATCTAAACTGAGATAAACCTTTGGTGGAAATATAGCATAAAAACTCAACAAAAAATGACGAGGACGATGAAGGCACAGATATTAAAATTGTGAGCTACGCTTTGGCAATAAAATACATAAGTACCTGGTTGCAAGACTGCTGTGACAATTTATGCTTGTTCTTATAAATTATTAGACTTGGCAAGTTCATGTTAATTGATTTTTCTGTTAAGAATTTTTAATTTTTCAAAAAAGTGATTACATACAAAAAATAGCTTTCTGTAAATTTTACAAATTTTAAGGAAAGTTTGCTTTCAGAAATATTTTGAAAAGATTGTCATTGATGTTTATATTTGTTTAGTAAATTATTAGATCTACTCCTTTAGAAGTCGTGAATAACGACGAATCGTAGATAAAAAGATAGAATAAATACCAATAGATAGACTTAAATACCAGTTGACCAAAAAACTTTACCTAAATAATTATTTAAAAAAAATGTTTATTCAAAAATATACACTAGTCAAAGAAATTAAAGGAACAACATTTTTTCAATTTTTGTTAATGTTTTATGAAGAGCTGTATCTTCGTGATGTGTGGTCGTATTGAGTTGAAACAAAAAGCATTCTACCGTTATGCAGAATCATAACACTCAAAAAAAAAAAAAATATCTATAGAAATGAGGACCTTAAAAAATTTTTTTTTTCTAGTGTCATTTCTGGCAATAACGCAATACTTCAAGAAAATTCTTTAGCAAACAAATGTAACAAAAACCATAAAGCTGTAGAATGCTTTTTGTTTCAACTCGATTCAACCATTTATCACAAAGACACAGCTCTTCAAAAAACATTAGCAAAAATTGGAAAAAATTGTTCCTTTAATTTTGTTTGACTAGTGTAGATATACGTTATAAGACACTATTTATAAGGTGAGCGGTCTACATCATACATTTACATATAAGTTATACTTACAATGCTTGTCATACAGGTAAAATATCTAAGGATGTTGGGCTCCAAAGTACATTTGGCTGATAAGCCTTGCATCTGTTTCATTTTTTCATTAATTTGAAACTTTAAATCAGCAACATTCACACAAATCTTTGAATTATTCTTAATCTCTGTCATTAAATAATTCATTCTTGATGTAAACTTTTCGTAACATATCATTTCATCAGCTAAGTAATTAGGAGTAATCTGATTTCGAAAGTATGCAACTTCTGAAGGTTTTTCGTTCATATCGGAAAGACTCCATACAAGCGGCAGTGGCACCTGTAAAAAGTCAAATTAATTAGATTGCTAATATTTAAAATAAAAATTTTAAGGCAATTTGGAATGATAATTACATTTAAAAAATAGGCAAATATTGCAAAAAATCTTAAACACTTCATCATCGTTCACTTTTGTGCTAGATGTATGCTAGATGAATGGAAGCTAAATGAAGACTGATAACTTAAAAGCGCTTAATCTTCTTTTGGTTTATATTTTATGAGTATACGCCTGATAACCTTAGCATACATAAATTTATTGTTATTTTAATTTTTGTCAAACAATTTGAATATTGTATTATAAGTGGTCCCTGTAGACCTCGTTTTTGATAATTTTACCGGAAATTCATCAGAAACGAAGGTTAATAACAAAAAAAAACCGTTTGAGCTATATTTGAGAATAGATGAGCAAACATAAATACCTATCTTCTGTACCAAATTTGAAGCAAATGAGTTAACCCGTTTAAGTTCTAGTCTGATGTAGAGTGAAAGCATAGACGCACAAACGTACAAACGCCAAGTCTGAAGGATGGTATCAAGAAAACCTTTTTGTTGGAGATCTTTATCAATATAAGATTTGACTAAAATGTCCTCTTTTTTGACACAAAACTAATACTTGCCCTTTACTTACTTAAGATGGTGCTATATTCTGGAGTGGACCAGGGCCTCAACCTACAATCTTCTTCCAGCCGGCTCGGTTTCTAGCATACCGAGTTGGTTGAAGTCCTTTTTCACTTGGGTGCGTCACCTGTTACGCCCGCTGTCCACCTCTACTGCGCTATCCCACGGAGTTCGATTCAAAAACTTTCCAGGCTGGAGCATTGATGTCCATTCCCTCTAGGTGACCCAGCAATCTCAGTCATTGGCTTTTCACTTGTGTAGCTAGGTTGGTGTCACTGTACAGCCCGTACAGTTCGTTGTTGTATCTTCTTCTCCATTCCTCATCTATGCTGACGGGCACCGGACCGAAAATCACCTGGATAATTTTCATGTCAAACCATTCTAAAGCGTTCTCATCCACCGTTAATAGTGTGCATGCCTCTGCACCATACATCAGGACCGGGATCATAAGCGTCTTATACAGGGACACTTTAGTTGCTCGATAGAGAGCTTTTCCTCTCAATTGCCTTCTTAGCCCAAAGAAACAGAAACAGCGATTGGCAAGAGTAATTATTCGTTTGATCTCAGAACTGGCATCGTTCGCTGAGTTCCTAGGTAAAAAAGTTTTTCACCATTTGGAAATTGTATCTGTCTATAGTGACGTTCTGTCCAAGACGTCAATCGTCAGTGTTGGGTGTCCTTCTTGTTGACAGCATATATTTTGTTTTGCTTTCATTCACCGTTAAACCCATCTACTTATGACTTTCTCTGATATCACGCTTTATTCGTCCTATTATGTCAATTTCGTCAGCGTAAGCGAGTAACTGCCTTAACAGAATAGGTTTGTTCCTTGCCGACTTTCAAACAGTTTGAAACCGCCAGATTTAGTGCGAACGCGTTCCACACTTGAAAAATTGTATTGGTCCGCACCAAATCTGGCGGTCTGAAACTTTTTGAAACTGTTTGGGACTAACCAAGGAACAGGGTTAATACAAGACGGAACTAGAATAGATGTCAAAAATGCTGCTGTAGATGCCAAAAATGCTGCAGTAAAATTAAAGTATTGTTCAACTCTTGCAGCTCTGGTTGCAGCATTTTTGACATCCATTCGAGCTCCGTCTTGTATTCTGATCACTCAGTTATTGGACGAACTTTTGTAAGATTGTGCCTCTAGTGTTGACGTGAGAGTTTTGCACTATAGAAGCAGTTTTTGTTGTAGAAGCCGCATGACAGCACGTCGCCACACCTTGTTTGACATCAAAGCAGCATGCATTCTCCATCATCATCCTGCACAAACGGACGAGTTTGGAAGGGATGCCAAAGCTAGACATTTGTATGCCTGCTGTTTGCTGCATGTACTTGCCGGCATTCTTTATCGAATCAGGGGCTTCGCTGTGATGGTTGTGCGCGGACCAGCACGTCAGAGGTGGCATCTCTGATGGCTTTCTGGCAATTCCTCACTGGTTCTAGATACTTGAAGTTTGCAGACTATTTAAGTGGGTCCGAGAGTATCGATCGCAAAAGGACTTGGCAATTTCTTGCTACTGCAGCCATCCGACGTCGAACTTCCTCACAGTATTTCCCTGTTTTGACTTTGGTCTGGATATCCGAAGCATTACCTTCGCTTCAACGAGGCAGTGGTTCGAGTCAGTGTTGGCTCCTTGAAACGATTGGACCTCTTTGATACTGGATGAACGCAATATGATCAATGTGGTGATTGACCAGGAGTTCGCCATGTCCACTTCTATAGGTATATCGAAGTGCGGGAACTGCGTTCTAGTTACCACAACGTTTTGCACCGTTATCGGAGGCAGTATCGTACAGGCTATTTCTCCGATTGTGCCATCAAAGACGTCTTCTCTAAATAGTTTGGCATTAAAATCACCCAAGACAATTTTAATGTCATACCTAGGGCATTGCTCATGTGTCATATGTCCAGGACCTCGTAGAACTCATCCTTGGTGTCGTCATCTTTCTCCTCTGTGGGACCATGCACGCATATGAGGCTAATGTTGGCGAATTTAGCCTTGATACGAATTGTCTTGAGATGCTCGTTATCAACTCAACTTCTTGCCTAAGTCTGGCACTAAAAATGAGTCCACATCCAAAAAGACGCTGCCCTTGTTGTCGGAAAGTCACCGTTATAAATGTCGCAGTCTTTGAGTTTTCTTTTACCCGGCCCATCCCATCGTACTTTTTGGAGGTAATGTCTGCTTTGCAGCTGTCTGGGGCATCCGCCAGAATGTTCCGTTGCTCGTGGTCTATAGAGAGACAGAACATTCCACGTGCAGATTTGAAGTTCGTTGCCCTTATTTCGTTTGCTAGGTTCGTCAACAGTAAATCCGTCCGTATCCGAGCCTTTCTGTTGCTTTACAACTAAAATCACTTTACGTGGCCTGGAAGTCAACCTGACGGCACGACCCCCAACCTGGAGGACCAGACCCTAAAAATATAACGCCGGATTAAACTCTCCTTATAGGCCTGAGCTCCGAATATGTCGTATTAGCCCGTTAAAGATGTTCACTAAGTGTTTCAGCTTGACTGGAACCGTAGACGCCACCTTTGATTCCATCTGGGGAATTCTTTCGCTGCCACCTTGATAAAAAGAGAAGTGCCTTAGTGGGAATGGGAATAGTCTTCTCGGTTTCTGTCTTCTACATTGTTGGGGGCACCGTTGATTCTCCGCCTCACAACATCCTTCAGATAGGCTCGTCCAAGACTGAAACCGAATTATAAAATATGCAGCCAGTCATGTCCGACAAAAGATTAAAGTGTTGCTATTTTTGTCTTTTGTTCAACTCTTGCGCTTATTAGATAGTTTAGCAAGTCAAATCCGGATGAACAAGACCAGTATCCGGTGGTTACCATTCTTGGAGGTAAAATAAGGACAATTGACGTGTTGTATTCGTTGCATCACAGGGCGTTGCCATAATGACGCCAATGAGTGACTACCCGCGTCCTACAACTGCCAACCATTTAGCCATTTCCTAGAGTAGCTTTAAACATAAACGCAGCGGCCCTCGAGATTAATAACGAATTCAATAATGTAACAGACAATTTAGCAATCAAAACTAAGCATTTTCCACGTCTTCAATCTCCAAAAACATTGCCTAAGCTTTAGAATATTTTCAAAAATTATTCCCTTCTGTACAGTTTGATATATGTATATAAAGTCCGGCCCTGGTTGAATATAAAAGTATTTGGCAGCTGATGATGATGATGACACTGGAAGCCCGCACCAAACCCTGAATCTGAATACATAACCTATATGAGATGAGAACGAACCATGGAACCATTGCACAGTCGTACTTCACTCAACCTCGTCTGCTTGTACATAGACGATGAGTAAACGAGTTGCAAGGTCGACGAACGCTCGACGCGCTATAATGGAACACGCCATAATCATTTCATACATCTATAGCCAAAACCTCACACACTGAAGGAAACGAAGGAGTCTTGGACTGGAACTATGGGAGTGGGACTATGGGTTGGCTAGGCTATAGGAACTGCTTTCATGCGGTGCGCATAAATTGTCATGTTATCAAATGTATACCTACCTACCTACCTACATACATATTGAGCTGAAGCCAGGAGACTCTGTTTGAGTATTTTTTTGGTGAAGAGAATATGGCAAGGTAAGGCGAGGCGGTCGGTTGGTGGTGGATGTTTCGTCATTTGATGTTGGGATGGGTCGGGGATTTTGCGCGCCAGAAAATAATTTTCCAGCTTATAGCTGACATTGGGTTGTTTTGGGATGGTACTCACTCTACCCCCTGCGCCTGGCAGCACAACCGGGGATTGCAAGTGGAATATTGGGCTGATGCTGAGGGTGATGGTGAAACTGACTGACGTTGTGGCAGTGGCAATGGCAATGTGTGTCTGGCAATGTAGGAAATGTGCTGGATGATTCTGTTGGGTGAGAGTGTATTTATTTAGTTCAATGCGACGACCACGATATTATATACAGTGAGTGACGCAGCGACCGACAAGAACGACCGACGACGGCACGACGTTGAAAGAGGGTTTCGGGTGCAATTATAAAATGTTGAATTGGACTATGTGCTCTGTATATGCACGTGGTGGTGCTGGATGAGTAGCAGAAGGAGAGGAAGTGGATTGGAGTATAGGATGACGATGGAATTGGAAAGATTATGCCTTTAGAGTTCAATGTTAGTGTCATTGGGAGGTTTATGTAGCCATCAGTACATTCGCATCTGCAACAATATAACATTTAAGCAGCATAGATAGTAGTTTTTCATTTGGGTTTTTTTTTTATAGTAGATTTTGCTTGAGATTGATTTGGTTTTTACATAGAAATAGAACAGTGAAGGTTAGATAAATAAGTCAAAGAAAGGTATAAGAATATAAATTTGTGAATATTTGATATAAACTTGGACCGTATTATACCTAATATTATCGTGGAAAACCAGGACCTAGTGACTTACAACTTTCAGCCATTCCTGTGTGCGTTATGTTGTTGGCAGGAATGGAGGTACCTACTTACAATTTTTTGCCGAGTCCGAACGGCTAGATGAGAAGCCCACTTATTCATGACAAGTATACTCTTCTGTTTTTGGATGGCAGCTGCTGGGAATTGAACCCAGACCTTCGGCATGACGAGGTACTACTTCTTAGGATAATTTCAGGTGATTTTTCATTTTTAGCTTTTTAAAGGTTTGAAAAATTTCAAATCCATTCAGGTGGTAGATGCCATTTATTTGAGTTACCCGAAAAATATTACCAGGACATTCGTTCGTCGAAGTTCATTAATGATGCTCAAAGACAGATTCTTGTGGATGATGGCAAAATTCTTCACAGATGGTGATAGGCTTTTGAGCAAGCAATTTCTTCGAAAACACTTTTGGACAGCTGAACCTAACTTATCGGAAGTACCCGATATCACAGTTGAAGAAGTTAGCGAGGCAGTTAGGAACTCCAAAAAAGGCAAAGTTGCTGGACCCATTCAGATACCATATGAGTTTTGGAAGAAGCAGGGAGACAAAGGGTTTAGATGGCTCACGATTCTCTGTCTAAGCAATGGTAGTTACCGTTTGATCATGCTGATGTCCCACCGACTGCGAAAAATAATAAGGCTATCTGATGACCAATGCGAGTTTGTCGCGGATAAGTCAACAACAGATGCAATCCTGAGAATAAGGATCCTAATAGAAAAACATCGTGATGCCTTAGAAGAGGATTTGCATGCTGTGTTGGTTGACTCCGAAAAAGAATTCGATCGACAACCACGAGATCAGATATGGGTGGCCCTCAGACAACGAGTTGTGCCAGAAGCCTATGTGCAGATGATCATTGATATTGTAATGACTTTCCATATTTGAACCACAACGACTCCGAAAAGCAAACAAACGGACACAATAAAGCTTACGGCCGCAGTGCAAACATACCCTTATAAGCTATAATTTTAGCGACTCTCAAATGAAAGAAGCACCATCTGCCGGATTATAGCAGATATACCAGCTGTCAAATAAAAGCTTTTGGAAGGGAAGTTATTGGGAAATTTCCCCTACGGCAAGCTCTGGAAACAGAGACCAGAACCTTCTACTTATTTCCAGAGTTTGTCAAACAAGTATAAAAGGCACATGCTTGAACGGCAGCGACACAGTTTGTTTTTAATCGTGAATGAATAAAGTTGGTTGTAATAAAAGTGAAAAGTAGAGTTGGTGAATTAATTTCAGTGATGAATAATAGATCGTTTTGTTTGTAGTAAGAAAAGTAAAGTGTTTTATTTTGTGAAATAAATAAGTGGAAGTTTTTATTAAAGTAAATATATAAGTTTTATTAACGAACCAGAGAAAATATTACATGAGAAAATATTACAATATGTACAAAGAAGCAGTGACGAGGGTTAGATTTCCAGCTGAAGTCACCAAAAAATTCCAAATCACCGTAGGTGCACATCAAGGAAGCGTCTTAAGTCCTCTGCTTTTTATTATAGTCCTTGACTACCTGCTCGAAGGTAATGTACCGAACACTGTACATACGTATATCAATTATTCTTTGCTGATGATGGAGCTATCATAAGCGAGGTTCCTACATCCCTGCAACGAGCACTTGACGTTTGGGTAGACATTTAAGAAGGAAGTGGTTATCGCATCAGTCCGAAAAAGACTGATTACTTGTGCTTCCAGTTTGCTGACTGGGATATGCCTATTCCAGACATTTATTTGAATGGAAATGTGCTTCATAAGTGTGAAAAGCTTAAATATCTGGAATCTTTGATCAATAGTAAGGCAACTTGTGATGACGACATCAATCATCGAATAAAAGTGGGGGAGAAGATTCTACACTGTGGTTGTCCGTCCAGCTCTCACATACTGTTCACAATATTGGACAATGCACAAAAAGTAAGTTGAAGGCATATGAAGATGCTTCGTATGACAGCCGGAGTAACAAAGCTTGATCGAATTTGAAGTACTAAGATCCATGAAAGCCTTCACGTCAAAAATACCATCTTGCTGAATATAGAGCATGACCGACTCAGATGGTATTGTCATGTTCCAATGTTCAAACGCGGCGTACCCCATGGGCATTGTGACATTCTAAGGATCGCAGCCAGGGACGATTGTTTTTGTTAGGTACATATCTTATCTGTAACAAAAGAGGAGAAATGCTTTATGTACCATTAGGAGGTATAGCCTTCACCAAATTGACTATATCCCCGTGAACCGGATTCGCTCTTTTAGGTAGATATTATTTCATGGGACCACTTGTGTATTTATTTTAGGGGGGTGGCCCTTGTTTATTCAGCTACGTTTCCGATGAGACTTCCAGTGCAGCGCCCTCTGTTTTCCCTATCCCATAGTTCTTGCCACTTCTGTTCTGTAAGCACTTTTGTTTCCGTTTTCCTCGCTTCCACACTGATTACCGTTTTCTTCTCGTGGACGTATTTTCGTTGCGCTGTTTAAATATCTATATATTCATCACTGCTGCAATTACAAGAACGGCTGGCTCCAACACCATGTGGTTGGAGCTAGCTACGTGTAGATCGCCTATTCTTTGTACTGCTGCCATTTGTTTTCTGTATATCTCCTGTAGAAGATTGCATGTATTATAGACATCAGGAGTCTTCTTTTGCTTGCTATTAGGCCTCCAATATTTACATTCAATCTGAACAAGGCTATTGAGGTTTTCGAATCGGATTCCGTGGCCAACCGTATTTGCTACCAGCAACTCCAGCTTTGGGTCGAGTCTTATGCAAAGATATTTCACTACGTTTTTGCTCCTCATAACCTCGTTGTCGATATGGAAGTAAATTACCGCCTTTTCTTTAGAAGCACTACTTCGCAGCGTTTCAGTAGCCAGGGAGGGAGTCCGTAATCCTCTATCCAGTACTTTTCAGGGCATGGTTGAAGAGAATGTCTGATATTTTTGTTCTTTCTTCCAAAGAATTCAAAGTCGATTAGTTCAAGGTGGTTTAAATAGGAAGGCAAGATCAGATCAGATCAATTATTATTATTATAAGAGGACCAAACTTCAGAGGTGTAATCAAGTAGTGGGCGAACAAGTGATATGTATAGGTATTGGGCCACATAAAGCGGTTGGGGAATTCCTTGGACCTTCTTTTGACGACGCTGAGTGATGAATTAGCTTTGAAAATGATGAGTGAAAAAATTAAGCTCCGGGTCACATAATATGCTAGAAGCATAAGACCAGTCAATGAAGATCCAGTCCCAGCGCCCAGTACTGAAGAGGTTAAGAAAGCCATCCACAAGCTTAAGAACAACAAATCCGCCGGCTCGGATGGCCTACCTGCGGAACTTTTTAAGTATGGAGGAGATGTTCTGGTAGGGTGCATGCACCAGCTCATCAACCAAGTGTGGGAGGAGGAAAGTAAGCCCGACGACTGGTCAAATAGCTCCATATGCCCAATCTACAAAAAAGGCGATCATATGTCCTGCAAGAAGACAGAGGCATATCCCTGCTTAATGTTGCCTACAAGATCCTATCCAACGTACTATGTGAGCGTCTTAAATCTTTCTGCAACACTATGATCAGCACGTACCAGTGTGGCTTCAGGCCAGGCAGATCAACGATAGACCAAATCTTCACATTGAGGCAAATCCTGGAAAAGACCAACGAATTTCAAGTCGAGACCCACCACCTATTCATCGACTTCAAAGCCGCATATGATAGCATAAGTCGCCAAGAGCTTCTATTGGCGATGTCGGAACTCGGGATCCCGAAAAAACTGATCCAGCTATGCCGCATGACGTTTCAAAATACGCGGTGCAACGTGCAAATGGGTAACAGCTCATCCGAGTTATTCCAGACGTGTACAGGGTTCAGACAAGGAGATGCGCTATCATGTGATTTCTTCAACTTAGTCCTGGAGCAGATAGTGTGCAAGAGTGGTGTTAACATGGAAGGCACTATCTTCAACAGGTCTTCTCAACTGCTTGGCTATGCGGACGACATCGACATCATCAGCCACTCCAAGAGAGCTGTATTTGAAGCATTCACAGCTATTGATGAACAGGCGAAACGCGTTGGTCTTGAAGTGAATGAAAACAAAACAAAGTATAAGCTATCAACAAACAAAGCCTCATCTGTCCATCGCCTAGGACAAAACGTCACTGTTGGTAACAGTAATTTCGAGGTAGTCAAGGAGTTCACCTACCTCAGAACAAACATAAATTCCACGAACGACACCTTAGTGAAAGTCCGACGAAGAATTACCCAAGTGAACCGCTGCTAGTTCGGGTTGGCCAAACAAATGGGTTCAAAGCTCCTTTCTCGAAAGACAAAGTGCACGCTACTCAAAGCGCTAATTCTACCAGTTCTACTCTACGGCACCGATTGATCGATTGATGGACGATAAGTAAAAAAGGGGAATTGATACTGGGCACTTTCGAGAGAAAAATTCTTCGGCGCATATTTGGTCCTATATGCGAAGAGGGCGATTGGAGGAGAAGATTCAATCGTGAACTGTTCGAGCTGCATCACCAAGATGTGGATGTAGTCCAAAGAGCCAAAACACGTCGACTACACACTGAGGGAAAAATGAATGCACTCCGTACAGATCCATAAATGTAAATTGTATGTACTGAGGTTTGCAAAGGATTGCCATAGAAGGTCTATTCACTAAGTAAAGTTAATGTGTACTAGTTATAATTCAAGTTATGTATCGAATAAAACTAACAATCTAGAGTACCGATTTGTGTATTGGATACAGACGTAATATACTCAATACAAAACTATGGACCAGCTAAAGTCAAATATGTTTCGATTTAATAAAATTTAAATTTAAAAATTAAGCTTATGTGCTGAGTATAAGCAGTGTGTACTCAGTCTATCTCGATATCTATTAAATAGAGACGTTTAATACCCAACACATATCAAGTGCCAGCCATCTTAATAAAAAATTATTAACTACATTAAGTTATGTGCTGTGTAAATACGACGTGTACTGAGTCTATGTCTACATTTATAGAATGCAGACGGTATATAATCAGCGCATATCAAGCGCCAGCCATCCAACAATAAAAAACATTTGATACATAAAGTTATATACTGAGTATATGCAACGTGCACTGAGTCTATAGTGACATTTATTCAATGCAAACAGTTTATACTCAAGCGCCAGCCATCCACCAATAAAAAACATTTATTACATGAAGTTATGTACTGAGTAAATATGATGTGTACTGAGTCTATGTCGAGATTTATTCAATGCAGATGGTATTTACTCAGTTCATATCAAGCACCAGCCATCAAAGTATAGAAAACATTTATTACATAAAGTTATGTACTGAGTATATGCAACCTGCACAGAGTCTATGGTGACATTTATTCAATACAGACGGTATATACTCAATACCTACACATGTATCTATTGACTAGCTACAGTGCTGAGTCCACGCAACTTGTACTGACTCTATGTGTATATTGAGCACTTCAGCCATCCAAGCAATGAGTTTCAACTTATTCAGTTTTGGCACCGGTTTTTTGTGCCCCCAAGTGGCCTGGTGGATGCGTGCTATCTCCGTGTGTGAAAGGTTCCCAGTTCCAATCCGAGTAAGTATCACAAAGTATTTTTAAAATAAAATAAATATCTAGAAAATAAACTTTCAGAATAAGGTGAAACGTTACAGAGGATTCTCTTAAATGTATGGACTCATAACATAAATGTGAAGTGACATATGGACTCATTACACAAAATGTGGAGTACATATACACATGGATTCATTACATAAATATGAATTGAGTACATAGACTCGTTACAAACATATGTAGTGAGGACATACACACATGGAGTACATAAACATATGGACTCATTACATAAATATGTACTCATTACATACAAATTTGATCTGTCCTCACTACAAAGAATCTGTACTTATCACAGATAACCGGTTTGTTTTTAGAAAATGCATACATAAAATATTTATATTTATTTATTGAGTGCATAGACACTGTACTAATCGCAGAAAACTAACAGTTTTTTCAAAAAATGTCTAAATAGATTTATTTACATTTATTTAATAAGTGCATATGAGCTATACTCAGTACATCATCATGAGACAACCTACACATAATTATTTACTGAGTCAATGGAAAGTTTATATTTACGCAATGATACCAAAAAATAGTGCATAGAATCTATTCTCACTACATAATCGTAAGCTGGCGTGGTAAATATTCGTGTAATGAGTCTATAGAACTATTTAGTAGCTGCTTCACTGCTAATAGGTTTATGTTGTCAGTATAGATTTCATTAGGTAATGAGTACAGAAAAGTATGTGTGCAGAAAAATATGGGATGAGTAAATACAATGATGTGCTGAGTGCATACATTTTTCCCTCAGTGCACTGGCTCGGCCACATCGAGCGAATGGACAACAACGCTGCAGCCAAGAAAATCTTCGAATCCCAGCCCCCAGGTTCGAGATGACCAGGAAGACCGAACCTCCGCTATAGGGACCAGGCGGTCACAGACGCAAGAGCGCTTGGTCTCGACGACTGGAGGGAGCGTGCGAGGAACCAACCGATGGAAGACCACAATATCTCAGGCAGAGACCCTTCATGGATCGGGAGCCGGATAAGTAAATAAGTAAGTAAGTAAGTAGGTGAGAGGAAATCCATTTTTACTAAAGAGGGTTTGAAGCTATGTAAGAATGGACAGTTTGAAAAGTATTATTATTAATATTAATATGCTGACATCGGTTAAGAAATAATCGACTTCATAGCCTTTCTCAAAGTCTGAGAGGATAAAGGACACAAATCCAACGACGTTAGTGGTTGTAGACCTGCATATGAGAAAGCCATGTTGTCTGGAGGAGGTGAGAAATTTCTGGTGGAAACTTAAGGTTTCATGAGTGTCGCAAGTTAGCAAAGTAACTTTCACGAATTGCAAAACGAGTAGGTGGATTATTTGTCATTAATAAGTCGTTAATTAGTTGTGACAATTTGGAATTTGTCGTTCAATGTTTTCTATGTTTTTCGAAAATCTTCTTCTACTAAATGGTTTATGCCTTAGTTAGTCGTTTATTTGTTGTGAAAAATTCAATGCAATGTACAATCAGATTGAATGTTTGGGTGCTTTGGTAGCTTGATATCAAGTTAGCATAACAACTCTCACGGATTGAAAAGTAGAGTAGAAAAAGCTTTTTTACTTGTGACAATTTCAAATTTTTGTTTTATGTTTTTTTTTCTCGAAAAGTGATACAAACTTCTAAAATTTAATATTTTACTGCTTAATAATCTGCCATTATTTAGTCGTTAATCAGTTGTAAGAAAATACATTTTGTCTTGCTATGTTTTCTTTGTATTTTTGGGTGATTTGTTTTCAATGAGTGTCAAGTTACCTAAGAGAATTTCAAAAATCGAAAAATGGGTAGGTGGATAGAAAGTTTGCTTTAAATAAATTGTGCAAATTTTTAATTTGTCTTTCGATGTTATCTATGTTTTTTTGGATGCTTTGCTCACTAGACACAACTTGAAAAGCGATTAAAACTTATTATAGTTAATGTTTAATGGATTAATAATTTGCCGTTAATTGTGGTTACTTGGATGTTAAACATTTTATTCAATCGTGCAATGTTTTCTATGTTTTTTAATTCTTCGTTAGCTATACAGGGTGTCCCGGACCTGAGTGGAAGTATTTCAGGGGGTGGTTCTTTGGGTTATTCTAAGAAAAAAATTGTATCGGGGGAAAGTTGTATCTCCCCTCCCTGAGGCAGGAAGGGGCAGTTTCTGAAACATTGACTTCAAATGCAAAATAAAAACATTAAAAATCAACGGAAACACATTTAATAATGTGCTATAATTTTTTTGAAAGCTAATACTCCATTCTTGTATTTGGTTTTTAAATCAAGTTGTTTAAGCGAATAGTTTTTGAAAAATTAAATTTCAAAGTCAAAATTTAGAAAAAAAAATTCAATTTTTTTTTTCTTAAGTCGATATTTTTCAAAATTTTACATAATTAAGGGCATTTTTTGTGTTCAATATTCAATGTCTTCATTATTTTTTAGTCCATTAACGAAAACCAAATGTACAAATCTTTCTTAGTATTTGAGAAATTAAGAAAAAACAAAAGGTACTTTTCCCGAATAAGCCCGAAAAAATGAATTTATTCATGAATTATCCATAATTTAACCCTTTTTCGGGCTTTTTTGGTAAAAGTACCTTTTGTTTTTTCTTAATTTCTCAAAAACTAAGAGAGATTTTTACATTTGGTTTTCGGTAATGGACTAAAAAATAATGAAGACATTGAATATTGAACACAAAAAATGCCCTTAATTACGTAAAATTTTGAAAAATATCGACTTAAGAAAAAAAAATTGCAATTTTTTTTCTAAATTTTGACTTTGAAATTTCATTTCTCAAAAACTATTCGCTCAAACAACTTTATTTAGAAACCAAATACAAGAAAGGAGTATTAGCTTTCAAAAAAATTATAGCACATTATTAAATGTGTTTCCCTTGATTTTTAATGTTTTTTTTTGCATTTGAAGTCAATGTTTCAGAAACTGCCCCTCCCTGCCTCAGGGAGGGGAGATACAACTTTCCCCCCATACAATTTTTTTCTTAGAATAACCCAAAGAACCACCCCCTGAAATACTTCCACTCAGGTCCGGGACACCCTGTATATCAAGTTAGCAAAGCCCCAACTCAAAAAGGAATAAAAACAGCTTAAACTGAATTTCATATTGTTTAATAATTTGCAGTTAACTGCAGGCTTTCAATAGTTGTGACAGTTTGAAATTTGTCATTCTATGCTTTCTATGTTTTTTTTTGAAAAAGTTGTAAAGACTTCTAAATCTATATATATTTTATTGCTTATTAATTTGCCACTAGTTAATTGTTTCAAATTTAATTTTTTTTCGTTCAATGTTTTCAATGTTTTTGTGGATACTTTGCTTTGGTGGTAATTTGTCAAAATAATAATAATAATTTTAGAAACATTATTATATTAAAGGTTCTCCTTTTAATTTTATGGCAAAATGACTAAATCATGCTTAACCAGTAAACTTTTTCGTCTTCTTCTACAAATTACATACGTACCTATTCCTATTCGTTTCCAAGGAACCTTGGTCTTAATTTTGTCGCCTTCACTGTTATTCGATGCACATCTTTTACTCATAATAATCTCTCCTTTTCTTTGGAGCAGCTATACCAAAAGGAAAAACCTGTACATAAGCATAAAATGTGTGCAGTATTCCTACAAAAAAAGACTATCTTTACCATCTATTTATATCTTCTCTAATAGCAAATTGTGCTTAAAATTAGATGTGTAGGTACTCTACGACGACAACGACACGATGGGAATGTACTCAAGGTTCTTGAGCTTCATTCTGCAAAATATTACAAAAAAAAAGTAACAACAGAAAAAGTAAGAATCACGAAGAACAGAGTTTAAGTTATAGAATCTGCCAATAGAAGGCACAGCTTGGGGGCTTGAGAGCTTCTGAGGATTACCCACCGAAAACGACTATACGACTACGACGACGATGCGATGGAACGACACACAAAATACGAAGCCCATTTATTGTGGCTTTGGCAATGACGCCACATTAATGCATAACACAAACACTAGCAGAACATCCGCGTCGTTGTCGTCGATTGTAGTCCCAAGAGCTCAAAAACCTTTATACCTACATACCTCCGAGCTGCGACAATTCAGGCAGCAGCAGAGACAGACCAGGGCATAGCAAAAAGGATTTGCAATGCACATAAGGAGATGCGGGAGTTACAAAGTCATGAAAAGGAGGAAGGGGAGCGTACAAATTGTACATAGAGTCATTGCATACATAAGGGCCATGCTGTCGCTGTTTGGGGCTGAAGGCGTAAGAAAATGCCACAGCAAGGGATGGAATTATACGGCAACGACGGGACAGAAAGAGGAGCTTTGAGTATAGTCTGTGTGTTTTTGCTGGGGTAGAGCATGGAGGTGAGGAAGGGTTGTTGTTAGGTGGTTCTCGAATTCGAAGTGAAAAACCTTCGTTTGTTCGTTGGTTTTGTTATAGTGGAACATGAATAATTGCTGCTGCAGAAGAGGAAAACATAATTCCACCACCAACGAGGGGTGTTGTCTGCTCACTCAAACCATAATTATATTATTCTCCCTTAGCCGATGACTTGTGCCAGCTCACCACATAATCTACAATGTTTTTGAGAAAGAAACAGGACAAGACTTTGGGTGGGTGGTGGTGAGGTGATTGGAATCTTTTAAGGCCAACATTTGTGACATGCAATTTCTTTCCCATTATAAATGTTGGTTGGCCCTATCTTTTGGCTTTCAAACCTCCCAAATAGGAGTTGGCTGATTTTGCACGAAGAACTTATAGGTGGATTATAGGGTTGTTATAGGTAGTTTATGTTTTTTTGTTTATTTTCATTTTAGAAGTAGTTTTTCAAATAATTTATTTGTACTGTAGTTTCCAACTATCTACCTAGTGCGCAAGTTGAAAAGTGCACCCGTTTTGTCATAATTTTTCCATATATACATACATATATATTCTGGATCTGGATGTCTGCCTTTGTCCCCTTTTTTTGTTGGTTTTTGTTGTGTAATTATCACAATTCCAGAATAAGGGCATGCAAAATGAAAATGCGCAAAATTTATACAGACCTAATGATGTATAACTATAGGAAGGTAGGTGTATGTATGTCTGCACTAAATGGGGTGAGGGTCAATCGCATATGATGTTGATATATGTATGTACTCTTCAGTATAACAGCATGGTGTGTCTGAGGGGTGAAGTTGTTGTCTGAGACTTTCATAAGAGGGTTTGAAGTCGTTCACCATTTTCCTAACATTTTGTCTTACACTTTTTGTTATTACTTAAAGCATTGTATATCCAATCTATAGTATTCTCATGAAACACGATTTTGTAGGTAGACATTTGGTCGTTAGGTTCGCTGTGATCGCCTTACCGAGATCCTTTAACAAAAATTAGTATGACATTTGGACGCATAGATGGCCACCAGCTTTTTTTCTTCATGAGAATACTATAGAATGTATATACAATGCTTATAGTAAAAGTTTTTGAAAAAGACTCTTTGAGCATATGTACCCCCTACTTAGATTTTTTAAAAGGCCTAAAGGCTTTATGTCCTATTCAGTTTCTTATTTCAATTTTTCCGCAGATTTATGAAAAAAGATTAGAAGTTTCTGGACCCCACTATAGAGCAATTTGCTCATTCCAACCAAACAACTGCAAAAGGACAGGTTCTCCGATTATAGCGGTTTGGAGAGTCATTATTTAACATAAGTACCTACCAAAAAGGTGATTGGAATCTTTTTAAGCCAACATTTGTGACATGGAATTTCTTTCCCATTATAAATGTTGGTTGGCCCTATCTTTATAATGCAAATGTTGCAACGAAAAACAAGAGCAGCAAGAGAGGAGTATCGTGAAGAGAGAAGGAAAGAGAAAAACCCTGCGCAGAAACAAAAGAGCATCCGCCTCCTCTCAGCTCAAGTATCTCGAGGGGTCTAGCACCGCCACCAACAACCGCGCGCCGGTTCTACAAAACAGCCAAGCAACTGGCATCTGGTTATAGGACCGGCACGCAAGCTCTTCAAAACAGCAAAGGGAACCTAAACCTAGTCACTGAAGCACAGGGAATTTTTATTTATTTTATTTTTATTTATTTATTGAAATCTATTTCCTTATCAATTACATGTACATAATGAATACATACTTCAATCTAAATGTATATACATAATTAGTAAAATAAAGAAATATTAGAAGCATTTGAAATTTAAGAATAAATTGAGTTAAATGCCCCTTCAGAAAATGAGTACAAAATTATCATATTGGGTGGGGTGACCCTCAAAAAAAGCTTATAGGTATTGACAAAATAAAGAATAAAAAATAAAGAATAACAAAAATTCAAGCCATAGTAATATAATATAATTTAATTTTGTTTATGGAAAAATTGAAAACCAAACAAATGTTAAAAGCTTAAGAAACTAACATAATCACAGGTAAGACCTGTTTACTAGGCAAGAGAATTTAAAATGGATTCCAAGCATGCATGATCATAATTATTAAGCCACAATTTTAAACTTTTCAAAAATTTAAAATAAGATGATTCTGATCTGAGAGACAGAGGTAATTTATTAAACAATCTACTTGCTGATACAAAATAAAAGTTACGATAGGCAGTGGTGCGAAAATGGGGAACATTAACCAAAAATGAATAATTTCCACGAATGTTATGATTGTCAATTATACGAATATTACGATTACCGGATCTTATAAAAAATGTCTTAAGCACTTTAAAACAATATAGGTGTCGTAAAGGAAGAATTTTCAATCTAAGGAATAATGGAAAACTGTGATCAATTCTATTCTTTCTACATATTATTCTAATTACATGCTTTTGTAAAATTAATAAGGGCAAAACTTTGTTTGAGTAGGTACCACCCCAACAAGTTATACCATACTGTAACTTAGAATGAAAAATTCCATAGTAAATAGTTGTTAAAAGGTCAGTGGTACAGACGTTGCGCAGATAAAAGAATTGTCTAAGAGTCGATCGGAAATGCTGCTTCAAACTCTCAATGTGGCTAGAAAAACTCATTTTCGAATCAATTATTAAGCCTAAATACTTAATATTATCAACGTTTTCAATTTGAAAACAGTTTTCACTGCACGAAATATTTCTTTCGAAAGTATTATGAACTGAAGTAACTTCACAATCGCATTGATATAAACTGAAACTTAGACTATCAGGTGAATGATAACAAAAATCAGGTACAACATTTTCGAAACT
Source organism: Dasysyrphus tricinctus (assembly GCA_963921185.1). Classification (NCBI taxonomy): domain Eukaryota; kingdom Metazoa; phylum Arthropoda; class Insecta; order Diptera; family Syrphidae; genus Dasysyrphus; species Dasysyrphus tricinctus. The sequence goes on from OY992533.1 coordinate 86,029,271, forward strand.
AGATAAACTAAAAAACATTAGCTTTGTTTTTGAGCTGATAACCAATTTATGTTGAGCAAACCAGATTCTAAGCTTACTTAGATCTGAATTTATATCGGCAGTTAGGTCTAAGAGGCTCTTAGTTCCATAAGAAAACCCTATGTCGTCAGCAAAAGCAGTCATCTCCCCATTAAATGGCAAATCAAAAAGTGAATTAATATACACAAGGAAGAGCAATGGTCCAAGTACTGAGCCTTGTGGAACACCCATACTCAAAGACATCGATTCACTTCTGGTACCATTTATTTTAACACTTTGAAACCGATTGTCGAGATAAGACCCAAACCAACTAAGTATGAAACCTCTAAAGCCCGCTACCTCTAGCTTATTGATTAAAATGCTGTGGTTGACCATATCAAATGCTTTAGATATATCCACGAATAAACCAGCTGTAAATTTTTTCTCATCTAAATTTTTAAAAATCTTAGAGCAAAAATTTAAAAGCGCATCCTCCGTTGATTTATTTTTTTGAAACCCAAACTGAAACGCTGAAAAAAAGTTTGTTTTATTTAGGAATCTCACTATCCTGTTCTTTACAAGTTTTTCAAAAATTTTACTAACTGATGGAAGTAGCGAAATGGGTCTGTAATTACTTACATTATCTTTGGCTCCTTTTTTAAATAGAGGGATAATATCCGCACATTTAAGTGCGTCAGGAAATATACCAGAAAAGATGCTGTTGTTAAATATATGTACCAAAACGTCGATTAAAAACCAAGAAATATTTTTTAAAAGAAAATTAGATATGTTATCATTCCCACAGCTATTAGAGTTTTTCAAACCATTTATGGTTTTTAAAACTTCGAGAGCAGTAATAGGTTCAAAGTAGAAACTACATCTAGAACTCAAACGTTCACTATTATTGGAACACATACAAAAAGGTAAGCTACCATTTGGTTCAGTAAAAGCAGAAATGTTTGCAAAGTGTTTATTAAATTGTTCTACTATCTCAAATTCGTGCTTATAAAGATTTTCATTGATGCGAAGTTCAATAGAATTTTTTTGAGATGAAGACTTATTCAATATATTATTTACAACCTGCCATTCACGTTTAGGATTGCCTTTAAACAACCTGAATTGATTTTTATAAAATTCATCACGACACAAAGGAATTTCTTTTTTTAAGTCATTACATAATTTAGTATATCTTTTTTTTAAGTTCTCATTGTGCGGATGCTTATAGCATTTAATGCGGAGTTTATTCTTGGTTTTCACTTTTTTAAACAGGTTTATGGATAACCAAGGTTTCAATTTTTTAATTTTCATTCTGTCTGTAGACTCAAAACTACAACTTGCAATATGCACACCAAGTGTTTCAATAAAATAATCGTAGGATTAAGATACATTAAGTTCATTATAAACACGATCCCAAGTTTCAAAACTTAAGCTTACCTTGAGTTTATTGTAATCAATCCTAGTTTTATTACTGACGGAATGATAGTTCATATTTCTATCTAAATTAACAGGTCCTAAAAGAAGACCAGTCATAGTATGGTCGGTGATTTTAAAATCAAAAACACACTTTTCAGTTGACCTAGCAAAATTATAATTGAACCGTCCATAGATATGATCAAGGCACTTTTTTGATACAATACGAGTTGGCTCATTGATATATGAAACTAGCCCATGAGAAGCGAGTAAAGCTAAATAAGTTGAGATAGCATCACTGTTTTCCAAAATATCAATATTTAAATCCCCGCAGATTAATAAATTTTTTGATTTTTCATGTTCCAAAAGATTAGAAAACTCTTCAACAAAGACGGATAGATTATGCTTATGAAACCGATAAATACAAAAGAAGGAAAAATTCTCACGATTGGTTTCAAAAGAAATTTTCAAAACATCAGCACTTAAAAAATCTATAACAGAAGACGTGAAATTAAAATCATCCCTAATAAAGCACCCGACCCCACCAGCACAGTAAGTTTCATTTGTATTAGCAATAAAATTAAAACCAGGCAACATATAATCTCTTACTTCCAGATCATAGATCCAAATTTCAGTAACAAATATAAGATCAGGCATGCAAAGAAAAGAATCTAAATGTGTTACTAAAGAAGCAAAATTTTCTCTCAAGCTTCTAACATTTTGGTGTACAAAGAAAAGCTTATTTTTGCAATACAAATCATTCATGAAAATTTGTTCACCATTTAAATTAATATTATGAGTTAGAGTAGTAACATCATCAGTTAAATCCATATGATCATCAAAAATCATATTAGAAAATAAGAAAATAGTTATTTAAGTATGAAAAACAAAGTAAGGAATTACCTATATATGAATTATATTTTTGATAGATCATCAAACGATCTAAGTATAATGATGTCACTACCTTCCTCTTTTCTCATGAGAATTTTATTATTAGAATACCAAACAAACTTAAAATGCTTCTCTTTACCAGCCGTCTTTGCTCGCATTAAGAGCGCCTGAGTATATTTCGTCAAACTTTCATTGATGTAAATGTTTCCCTTCCTATCGCCAAGTATTGTAGGGAATTAAGCAATATTTCCATTAACTGCTTGCTGAATTGGCATTATGTAGAGGAAGCAACAGGAAAACAAGGAAGCATGAGACCAGTCAATGAAAATCCAGTCCCAGTGCGTAGTACTGAAGAGGTTAAGAAAGCCATCCAAAAGCTTAAGACTATAACAAATCAGCTGGCTCGGCTGGCCTACCTGCGAAACTCTTCAAGTATGGTGGAGATGTCCTGGTAGGGTGCATGCACCAGCTCATCAACCAAGTGTGGGAGGAGTAAAATATGTCCGACCGACGACTGGGCAAATAGCTCAATCTACAAAAAAGGCGATCCTATGCTCTGCAAAAACTACAGAGGCATATCCCTGCTTAATGATCAAGATCCTATTCAATGTACTATGTGATGAGGGCCTTTCTGCAACGCTATGATCGGCACGTATCAGTGATGCTTCAGGCCAGGCATATCAACGATAAACCAAATCTTCACATTTGGGCAAATCCTGGAAAAAACCATCGAACTTTAAGTCAAGACTCACCATCTAATCATCGACTTCAAAGCTGCATACGATAGCATAAGTCACCAAGAGCTTCTGTTGGCGATGGGATGGCGGGATCCCGAAAAAACAGATCCAGCTCTACCGAATAACGTTGCAAAATACGCGGTGCAACATGCAAATCGTTAACGGCTCATGTGAGCTATTCCAGACGAGAACAGGGTTCAAGCAAGAAGATGCGCTATCATGTGATTTCTTCAACCTAGTCCAAGAGCAGAAATCGAACGAATAATTACCCTAGCGAACCGCTGCTACTTCCGTTTGGTCAAAAAAATGGGTTCGAAACTCCTTTCTCGAAAGACAAAGTGCACGCAGTACAAAACGCTAATTTTACCAGTTCTACTCTACGGCCGGCGGCGCGGAGTGCTGGACGTTAATTACTGCACTTTTAAGAAACAAATTCTTTGGCGGATATTTGGTCCTATATGCAAAGAAGGGCGATTGGAGGAGAAGATTCAATCGTGAATTGTACGAGCTGTACCAAGATGAGAATGAAGTCCAAATAGCCAAAACACGTCGACTACACTGCCTCGACCACATCGAGCAAATGGACAACAACACTCCAGCCAAGAAAATCTTCGAATCCAAGCCCCCAGGTTCGAGATGACCAGAAAGACCGAACCTCCGCTGTAGGGACCAGGCGTTCACAGACGCTAGAGCACTTGATCTCGGTGACAGGAGGGAGCGTGCGAGAGACCGCAACCGATGGAATACCGCAATATCTCACGCAGGAACCCTCCATGGATCGGGAGCCGGATAAGTACGTAAGTAATATGTATAACGTTAAATATGGTCATGAATCGAATACTCACAGTCACAGTTCTCATATTAAAGGTAATGGCGCAAAATTTTAAACGGTTTAGTACGATTCTAAAGCAATTTTACCATGAAGTTAAAAAGAGCATTTTATAGTAATCTTAAACGATTTTAGCATCGTTAGTAAAACGAGGTTAAACAAATTAGATACACTAGTAAATTACTAAATATTTAGAAGATTGAAACTTGTATTATGTAAAGCCCTTAACATACTTACTTACTTACTTACTTATCCGGCTCCCGATCCATGAAGGGTCTCTGCCTGAGATATTGCGGTCTTCCATCGGCTGCGGTCCCTCGCACGCTCCCTCCAGTCGTCGAGACCAAGCGCTCTTGCGTCTGTGATCGCCTGGTCCCTATAGCGGAGGTTCGGTCTTCCTGGTCGTCTCGAACCTGGGGGCTGGGATTCGAAGATTTTCTTGGCTGGAGCGTTATTGTCCATTCGCTCGATGTGGCCGAGCCAATGTTGTCGACGTATTTTGGCTCTTTGGACTACATCCACATCTTGGTACAGCTCGTACAGTTCACGATTGAATCTTCTCCTCCAATCGCCCTCTTCGCATATAGGACCAAATATCCGTCGTAGAATTTTTCTCTCGAAAGTGCCCAGGATCAATTCCCCTTTTTTACTTATCGTCCAGCACTCGGCACCGTAGAGTAGAACTGGTAAAATTAGAGTTTTGTATAGCGTGCACTTTGTCTTTCGAGAAAGGAGTTTTGAATCCATTTGTTTGGCCAAACCGAAGTAGCAGCGGTTCGCTAGGGTAATTCTTCGTCGGATTTCCACTACGGTGTCGTTCGTGGGATTGATGTTTGTTCCGAGGTAGGTGAACTTCTTGACTACCTCGAAATTACTGCTACCAACAGTGACGTTTTGTCCTAGGCGATGGACAGATGAGGCTTTGTTTGTTGATAGCATATACTTTGTTTTGTCCTCATTCACTTCAAGACCAACGCGTTTCGCCTGTTCATCAATAGCTGTGAATGCTTCAAGTACAGCTCTCTTGGAACGGCCGATGATGTCGATGTCGTCCGCATAACCAAGCAGTTGAGAAGACCTGTTAAAGATAGTGCCGTCCATGTTAACACCACTCTTGCGCACTATCTGCTCCAGGACTAGGTTGAAGAGATCACATGATAGCGCATCTCCTTGTCTGAACCCTGTACACGTCTGGAATAACTCGGATGAGCTGTTACCCATTTGCACGTTGCACCGCGTATTTTGTAACGTCATGCGGCATAGCTGGATCAGTTTTTTCGGGATCCCGAGTTCCGACATCGCCAGTAGAAGCTCTTGGCGACTTATGCTATCATATGCGGCTTTGAAGTCGATGAATAGGTGGTGGGTCTCGACTTGAAATTCGTTGGTCTTTTCCAGGATTTGCCTCAATGTGAAGATTTGGTCTATCGTTGATCTGCCTGGCCTGAAGCCACACTGGTACGTGCCGATCATAGTGTTGCAGAAAGGTTTTAGACGCTCACATAGTACGTTGGATAGGATCTTGTAGGCAACATTAAGCAGGGATATGCCTCTGTAGTTCTTGCAGGACATAGGATCGCCTTTTTTGTAGATTGGGCATATGAAGCTATTTGACCAGTCGTCGGGCATACTTTCCTCCTCCCAAACTTGGTTGATGAGCTGGTGCATGCACCCTACCAGAACATCTCCTCCATACTTGAAGAGTTCCGCTGGTAGGCCATCCGAGCCGGCGGATTTGTTGTTCTTAAGCTTGTGGATGGCTTTCTTTACCTCTTCAGTACTGGGTGCTGGGACTGGATCTTCATTGACTGGTCTAATGCTTCTTTGTTCCCCTGTCGCCTCCTCTACATAATGCCCATTAAGCAGCTGCTGGAAATGCTGCTTAAACGGGTCTACAATTCCCTGTGCTTCGGTGACTAGGTTACCTTCGCTGTTTCGAAGAGCTTGCGTGCCAGTCCTATAACCAGATGCCCGTTGCTTGGCTGTTTTGTAGAACCGGCGGGTGTTGGTGGCGGTGCTAGACTCTTCGAGATACTTGAGCTGAGAGGCTACGGATGCTCTTTTCTTTCTACGCAGGGTTTTTTTCTCTTTCCTTCTCTTCTCACGGTACTCCTCTCTTGCTGCTCTTTTTTTCCGTTGCAGCATTTGCATTCGTGCATTTTCCGTTTCCTGCTTCAATACCGCGCATTCATCGTCATACCACGGGTTCTTTTTTCTGGGTGGTTGATAGCCTTTGGTGGTCTCGGCTGTCTCCTTAATGATGTCGCGATATTGGTTCCACTGGTTGTTGACGCTTGTGGCTGGCTGTACGGCAGAGAGTTTCCCGGTCAATTGCTCACTGTAGTCTCTGGCTTTCTCAGATGTGCTAAGGCATGCGATGTTGAACTTCTTTCTTTGGGCGGTCTTCGTTTTCTTTTCATTGGACAGTCGGGCTCTGAACTTTGTCACAACAAGAAAGTGGTCAGAGTCCACGTTTGCACCTTAACATAAGCCCTTAACATAAGGCTGTTCAAAATTTTGCGCCAATATCATCAAGCGCTTTGGTTTTTATTAAGATCTGAGCATCTATCAAAATAAGGTAAAATGGAGGATCCAGAGGTCTGTTAACTTGTAAAATATCACTATTGATAGTTGTGCTTAGGTGTTATTTGAAGGCCTCACGAATAGCCATTTTAAATTACTTACACTTTCAATTTTGTCAACACATTATATTTCCATACATGTGTGTACTGTGGCGAATACTTACTTTTTTTACTGATGGTACGATGGTATATGCATATCAGCAAAGCTACGCAGACATAAGTCAGTATCCTAAGGCTGTAGCAACCATAGGGACCAGGGGCGGGGTTTGCCCCCCCCACATGTTTTCATTATCCCCATGCGTTTTTCTCATATATCATACCGATACTAAAGGGTGTTTTTTTTAGAAGTGTGGTTTTCAATCTAGCAATACTTTTTTTCAAAGTTGGTCTTTTTGACAGCTGTCACTTGTTTTATACTCAGTTTGGTTTGCCATTTCATAATGAATAGACTTACTCCTGAACAACGTGTCCAAATCGTGCAAATTTATTACCAAAATAATGGTTCGTCCAATCAGAGCCCAGCAGAGTCGCAAATTCGAGCAACCATGGATCGGTTTCGCACCATGTTTACTCTAGTGGATAATGCTCATCATCAGAGACGCCGTAAAGTGCACACCGAGGATGGTATTGAGGATGGTATTGCTGCTGTGGAACAGAGTATCAAAGAAGATCCGACTGAGTCCATCCGCCATTGCGTCGAAAATTGCTGGTCGAAAATAGAAAATACGTGTTCAAAAATTGGGCCTCTCGGCTAAAATTTATTCCAGCCAGCCGCGGCAGCAACTTGCCCAAAATTATTTTTTAAACATAATGGAAAACCCTTATCTTTATAATAAAGCTAAATTCTTGGCCATAACTTTAAATTATATACGTTTTATTTCTTCTTGAAAGCCACACGTCTAAAAAAAACACTCTTTAGAGAAAAAATAAACTAATCAAAAGACAATCGAAAACAGAAGCAATCAAGAAAACTATAACATATTTGCGTTCACGAGCTCTTTTTAACAAAAGCATTTGATCATTTTTTATTTTATTAAATGTAATTTGCTATTTTGAAGTGCTTTTAAGAATGTAGGTACTAAAATATCAAGTCGGTTATGCTAGAATGCCAGAAACGGTTAATTATTTTATCCTTCAACGGACTTGATTCAGGCCACATGATACGTGTCAATGTCAAAAATGTTGATTTGCACACTTCCGTTCCGGACGGGAAATTTAATTTTTCTTCCAAATGCATGTATACACATTTCTTGGCCATGGTTTTGTATTTGCCGGCCTTTTACAATTGTTCTATGTACTTTTTGACAATTTTCAGGTCAGCCTCATTTCTCAATTCGGTGCTCAACTCGACCAAAGGCTGCAGCTTTTCCAAATCCATCTCATCTGCTGTAGGTAGGGGTTGCTCTGAGAATGGCATCGCTTTTTATGAAACTTTTTGTCATTTCGATTAACATAATGTCGATTGTTTTGTAAAGTGCAGATTTGGAACCGAATGAAACTGATTCGTGTTGAGGGGACGCTTGGTGCTATTCGGTCTGCATTAGATTTTTATTCTTGCCGTTTTCATCGGCTCACATAATCAGGTCCGACCGAAAATTAACCAAATACAGACAACCGAATGAAACCAAATATGTGTGAAACAAGCCTTAAGGTGGACGACACGATAGTCAGTTCACTTCATTCTCCTATAGCCCGATCATCCTAGACAAAATTTGACTATATATCAAAGTTAAATGAAGTACAAAATGTTTTGATGCAGTTTTGTTCCAATGATAGATAAGAATATAAAATCACAGTTTTACACCAAAATTTGTAATGCCGTCTAGGGTAAAATGGGGTAAAACTGAAAAAGGACCAATTCTAAACGGGAGTTTCTAGAATTTTGTTTTGTTTTTTTGTCGATAGATGTTAAAAATATAAGAAAGTCATGCATATATTTTAAAATTCTAAAAAAATTTTTGAAGGAGTTATGATTGTTTAAAAGTTGAAAGCAAGAAAATAGTTATTTATAAAATAATTCACCAAAAATCAGAAGTTCAACCGATTTTGATTAAATTTCTATTTTTAGAAAGATAATAAGAAAAAAAATTAACCATATTTAAGGATATTTTGATGCTCCTTTTCTACAATTTTTTTTTGATTTTCTTAAAAAACATGCTTTTTTTTGTGTCAATTTTTGACACATTTTTGCCTATATCTTTCTAAGGGGGCGGTCTAAAAACTTCAAATCTTCACAGCACATACATAATGTTGATTTAAATTTTTGAGCAAAATTTTGGTTTTTCAAAATACCGTTAAACAGAGATATTTACATTTTACAGTTAGTTTAAAAAACACATCATATGTCTGGAGTTTATGAATATATAACTTTTGTTTTCTTTTTAGTTAAAAAGTTAAATATCTTTTTGTTATTCAAATACATAATGCATAACTGTACATGCTATACAAGCTTCACAAATCGAGTCGAAAATCGAAAAAAATATCACCTATTTTAATGTCTTTTAAGGGTAATAACCAAACATAATAATAATAAAAGATTATAACGGTTGATTTTTCGTGAAAATTTTGTCTTTCCAAAACTTAGGTATTTGCATTTAACAGTTAGTTTGAAGACAACTCATAACTCTGGAATGCAGTAGCGTATAAAGGGGAGGGGGGGGGGGGGTATATGGACTAAAGCCCCCCCGGGCTATATGGACAAAAGGCCCCGGGGCTATATGGACCCAATCCCTTCCCCACAGGTGATTTAAAAAACTCAAAGGGAGGGGTGGGGGCTATATGGACCTCAGTTATATATTATATATTTGAATAACAAAAAGATATTTAACTTTTTAACTAAAAAGAAAACAAAAGTTATATATTCATAAACTCCAGACATATGATGTGTTTTTTAAACTAACTGTAAAATGTAAATATCTCTGTTTAACGGTATTTTGAAAAACCAAAATTTTGCTCAAAAATTTAAATCAACATTATGTATGTGCTGTGAAGATTTGAAGTTTTTAGACCGCCCCCTTAGAAAGATATAGGCAAAAATGTGTCAAAAATTGACACAAAAAAAAGCATGTTTTTTAAGAAAATCAAAAAAAAATTGTAGAAAAGGAGCATCAAAATATCCTTAAATATGGTTAATTTTTTTTCTTATTATCTTTCTAAAAATAGAAATTTAATCAAAATCGGTTGAACTTCTGATTTTTGGTGAATTATTTTATAAATAACTATTTTCTTGCTTTCAACTTTTAAACAATCATAACTCCTTCAAAAATTTTTTTAGAATTTTAAAATATATGCATGACTTTCTTATATTTTTAACATCTATCGACAAAAAACAAAACAAAATTCTAGAAACTCCCGTTTAGAATTGGTCCTTTTTCAGTTTTACCCCATTTTACCCTAGACGCCATTACAAATTTTGGTGTAAAACTGTGGTTTTATATTCTTATCTATCATTGGAACAAAACTGCATCAAAACATTTTGTACTTCATTTAACTTTGATTGAATTCCTAGATTTATCGGGCTACTAGTTTTTGTTCGACTTCGACAGCAGAAACCTTTTTTGTTTGCTCAAAGGAAATTTCTAAGGCTATAAAAATGGCAAAATTTACGAAAATTGGGTCTACAGGGTGTTTCTGATTCTTTGGATGAAGTAAATTTTTTGAAAATAAGGAATTGGCAGAAAATGGGGTAAAATTAAAAGCTTAAAACAGTAAAAACATTTTAATTTTATAATAAAATTCATCACAATAGTGGATGCATAAAGTTAACAAACCAATTTTTAAAATGTTTTCAGCAATTTTTAACCCAATTTTTTTTTATTTTGTAACGAGTCGGTTTATCTTAAGGACTGTTTCAGTAACAAAAGTAAGCAAACGAAAAAGTATATAAAATATATAATGAAATTTGATTTTTGGGTTTTTCTCAAAATCTGTTGCTCCTACGAAAAAAAGTGTTATAATCTTTTTTATGTAGAATTTTATGAGCAATAATATAAATTTATTAATTTTTTGAAAATAATTATATTTGTTGAGATATTTACAAATAACTGTAAATTATACCTTTAACAGTACAAAATCACAAGTACTACTTTAACATGCTATAACTTCAAGACTAATTTACTTACAGAGTTGATTAATAGCTTGGTTTTTATATAATTTTCTTAAATTAATGTTATTCTCTCAAGTTTTTGTTGTAAAATGAAATTCGATCAAGTTGTTGAATACAAACCAAATCACTTTCCTTTCAAGATGGCGGCCTTCCTCATACCCCGGCCACCCCAAAAATTTGGTTTTATAATGAGATGTAGCCAAACATAAAACGTACACAAAATTTTGCCCATCGATTAATGAAATTTTTTGACAAAATTTGCTCCACCATGAAGTTCTTGCATGATTTTCTCCGAATCGATTGATTGTATGTAGAATTACATAAGAAAAAAAGAATTTTACCCCCGCTTTTACCACCCCTACCAAATTTAGCCCCGGCCCAAACTTACGGAACTTTTTAGGAAATTCCTTAGACGTCAAAACAAAGCTCTCCACCAAATTCAGCTTTGTAGGAAATTTTTCGAAGTGAAAGTCTAATTTTCCTGGGCTACAAGGTGAATGAACGTACATGCGACCAAGAAATTGTATTGAGATGCGACCGTTTTTTTAGTCGCGGAGACGGAAAATCGCAAGTGAGTTTCCAGCCTAATGCTTATAAATATGTACATTGTATCTATACATACAGTAAAAGGGCTGCATAATTGTAAACACATTTTGTTTTGCGAAAAACGGTTGTCCGAAGGGCAAGGGTTTTTTAATTGGTTTTATTATGTGAGTCATTACTTTTTTTTTTTGAGTTTTTATTCCCAAAAGATAGAAATAAAATATTTGGAACATTTTTAAAATATCCAAAAAATATTTTATTTTTTTAATTTTGGTAAAAAAAAAAACTATTTAAATTTTTAGAAGCTTCTACATACTAAAAATTAATGAAATCAGAAACACCATTTTTAAAAGAATCTAAGATACAACAAATGGTTCTTTGGGGGTACCATTAATAACCATCTTTTTGATAAATGGTTTTCTATTGAAAAGTAGCCTTTGATAAAAGAAATTTATTAAATTTTTGTTATTAAAAGTTGTGGAGCAAATTTTCAGAAAAATAATATTTGTAAGATTGCTAAAAAATAGTAGGTACAGTAATTTTTGGTTTTGAAAAAAAAAATGAAAAAAACGTGTGGGGATAATCAACAAAAAACAACTGTGAACCATATTTAAGAAAATCGATCCAACCGATTAGGTTGTAGCCAAACAGACAGACAGATATAGACCGAATTGTGAGACCCACTTTTTTTGTCTTTCTTATCATCGTAATGTCAACAAGTCTGATTAAAACCTCGAACTAAAGTTTTTTACGAATCATAACTTAGCATATATGTTTGTATGTAGGTATGTACAGAACATAGTGCCTATACATAGCAAGTACAAAACTATAATCTTTCTTACCAAAAATTAGAAACTAGCATCCCTTTGTCAAATAGGTATTTACACTAAAAATCTTCTTGTCAACATAATCTCTTCCTATAGTCCTTCGGCCAAACATATGTCCTCTGGATTATATCTATACCTAACTGTAATAACAAATTTTTAACAACGACGCAATTTCCTGAAATTTAACATACATAATTCCATACATTATTTCTACATAGATGCACATACATCTACACATAATATGACAACGACAGTAAATTTACATCCTTCCTAAGCCTTATTTTTATGTTTCACCCTCTATTACTATGACTTTGTACCCACAAAACGAAAATTCGTCCACAAAATATACAAAGATTAGTCTTTTCGTTTTTCCAAAAAAAAAGAAACCTTTTCAAAAATCGATAAGTCTAGCCTAGACAAACACAGAGAGACTCTAGGTAATTATACATAAACTCATAACATAATATATGTTATATCTTTCTACCGTTAAGCTAGATTTCTATGCGAATTTCCTTTTTCCTGGACTTATGTCCACCCTCACCCAAGCCTACATTCACTGAAGTTACTAAATTCCTGGTGAATGCGAGTGTGTATTGGTGTTCAAGACTTCACCCTTCATAGAAGTTGACGAAAAACATATCTTCATTTGGAATTTGGAATGAATAAATTCGTTTTCTTGTTTTTTTTTTTTTTTGAAAATAATACCAAAAATATTTTGCAACCCCAAAACTGTACTTCGTCTTCCTGTTTCTTCTTGCGCACTTATAAAACAACCCCCCATATGTTTCATTGAACTTGACGCTCTTCAAACTCGACGACGCCGACGGGGGTTGTTGTGTCGCTTGCGTTTTGCGTTTGTTCAGTGTTTTGGGTGTGTTGGTGTATTGTGCTAGGGCATGAGCTGAGCATGAACTTCAGGTTAAGCAAAGTGTATCGAATAAGGGTGCATTTCAGCGAGATGAGAAACACCATTCAACAATAACAAAAAAATAAATGTGTTTGTCTGTCTGGAGGGTTGTTTTTTTTTTGTTCCTGTGTCACTGAATTATAAAAAGATTGTCCTCAATTTCGGTTTAATTGACGACGACGTAATAAAATTCCTAATCGAATAATCAGCTAAACAAAAAAATTAAGAACAAAAAAACAATTTTTATTAGTGAAGAAAAGGTCCTTGGCCACATTTAACCAAAGAACAAGCAAATAACTTATACCATCCATAACAAACTGCTATAATAGTGAAGTGAGCAAATAGACGTTAAACAAGCAAGACAACAACGGATGATGGTTTCAAAGAAGTAGGAAGGAGGATGAATTTAAATTGTGAAGACACAAAGAAGAAGATTGAAAAAGTCGGTGGCCCCCCGTCCATTGACTCTGTGTTCTTCTGTGTGTCTCCACAAAAGAAAACTCCATATATCTTCATATTTTCTATTGCATAGAACATAAAGAAGAGGTGGTTGGCATTGGCAATGGCAATGGCATCATGAAGCTATGTATAATAAAGTGCTGAACTAAAAAAAAAGGGGGACATATGCTGAAAAGATAAGAGATACAACAAAAAACAAACTTAGTTTTTCTATTCTCGTTTGTTCTTTTACATTATATTAAAGGATTCCTCTCTATGCCCTAAAGATAAGGTAAGGACTCGTGAGAGAAATCGAGATTGATATTGGAAATCCTTCTTTATGAATTAGGTATGTTATTATACATAGGTACCTACTCGTACCTTCATATTTTTTGCAGACACCACCTGTTGATCCTTTTGTTCAATTTTTTTCAATTACATATTCCTAAAAAAACAAGCCTTAGGTAGATAAAAGGTACCTTCTTATAAGTTATTATAATACTACCTAGTAAACTTAGTGGCCCGTTCCAGCCTTATACATTATGTTTTTTTAATACCGAAAAGTGGCAGCACTTATATTTTCACCGAAGGTCCTTCTACCTAACAACTATCTTTTAAGACGTCAACCGTTATGTTCGCAATATGGGTTTGGCAATTCGATATTAAAAACTACCAAAAAAGTGGAAATCCCAACTTTGCCATAAAAAAAGTATGTTCCCGAAAAGTGGCAGCACTGACATTTTACCAAAGGTCTGCGTCTACTTAACACTTATCTTTTAAGATATCAACAAACAACCTTAATTTTTACAACACACGTTTGACGTCCAAAAAAAGGGGAAATCCCACATTTTGACATAAGAAAAGTATGTTCATGCAAAGTGGCAACATTGAAATTGTATCCGAAGGTGCGTCTACTCAACAATAATTTTTCAAAATATCAATTTTTTCCCAACACGCCTTTGGCATCTAGAAGCTTTTCCGCGACTTTTTTCATGTTTGAAGTATTAAAAACTATCAAACAAGTGGATGTTCCACCTGTTGACATAAAAAAGGTATGTTCACGAAAAGTGGCAACACTGAAATTTTACCCAATGGTGCGTTTATTCAAAAACTTTCTTTTAAGACATAAATCGTCATTTTTTCCATCGAAGTTTTCAAATAATCTACGAGTTTTTTTTAATTTACCAATTTCCACAGATTGGCATTGGGCGCCATTTTTTTGAAAATGGCATCCAAGCAACAGTATAACAACAAAGACTCCCAAGATAAATTGCATCCCTAGCATGTCAAAAATAAATAACAAATATAAAAATAAGGTCCCACCCCACAAACATGTAGGGATTTCAGTTTTCTGGCTTGACTACGGATTGGGCGCCATTTTTTTAAATGGCGTCTAAGCGAAAGTTTTACAAAAATGACTCCCAAGCTAAATTTCAACATTTATGTGTAAGGAATGAATTTCAGTCATAAAAAAGGTCCCCGCAAAAAAACGCAAGGGATTCGGTTTCCTGCTTAATCGTTGCTCCCGAAAAATGTTCATGCAATAAAGTAAAAAATTATAAATCTTTGGCTTTCGATTTTTTTGGTTGGTTTTTGATAACTTTGTCCACCAATTTTGTATTTAATTTCTTAAAGGATTCTTTTCGATAGGAAATTTAATTTTGAACAAAAAGTTTTAAGTGCAAAATTGTCGAATTTGGCTTCGTTTTCGACATGTTCGTAAAAGAAATCAATCTTTTGTGAATGCAATCTCTTATGACTTTAATTAAAATCATTTGCATTTATTGACTTCACTTTGAGACTGCAACTTCAAATTCTGCAATCAACATTCATTTGCCTTAAAAAGATTGCAATCATTTTTCTCCCAATCATTTTACAACAATCAATTGAATGCAATCATTTCAGAAGGAATGCATTCTTTAGTAATCTTTGCATTCAATTTACAATCATTCATTTGCATTCATTTGGATTTTTTCATTCATTTGAAATCTTCAGCATTCTTTGCATTCGTTAAATCGCATTAAATTTTTCGCTGAAGAATTGAAATTAATGCAAAAATTCCAAGTGAATGCAAATGAATGCAAAGACTACAAATGAATGCAAAGATTGTAGAACGAATGAGAAGCGAACTATATTTTAACTAAAAAGATGTAATTCTATCTCCTAATGAAACACCTAATTATTTTAAAAATCTATTGAAATCATTGGAATGTTGCCATCTCGATTTCGATAGTGAAACGCAGTGATGCCAGACTTATTGAAAACAGGTTATCCCACGATTATACTCAAAAAATCCCTCGCCAAAATTTAAAAAGCCCGCATTCATCCCACGACCAAATGTATTTCATTTCAGTCTTTTTTACTAGGAAAAAATAAAAGTTACATTGATTGCAAAAAAACAAAAATAAATATTATTATACGTTTGTATGCAACAAATACAATAAAAGAAATGAACATTACTATAAAGCGTTAAAAAAGGAACACGAAATTGCATTCGGTATAAATTACGTAAGTTTATGAAATAGTTTAAGAAAATAAATAACAAAAATTAACGCATTCAGATAGGAACTTAGAATTACTTTTTTCTATACATTTAAGTATTTGATTTGATGTTATATTGACTAATTCTAGTATTCTTAATGAAACTAGTAACTTAGGAACGAAAATTTGCCAAAAAGTAAAATCCCTTTTTTTGTACTAAAAAACCTTTTACCCTATTACCTTATTTTAAGTGAAAAAATCCCACAAAAAGGGATAAATCCCCCGATCTGACATCACGTTGAAGCGAAATATCCATATGTCGCACTTCAATTTCAATAAATATTTGACAACTTAAAGAAAAAGTTAATTCTCCACTGAAAAACTGTATTTTAACATATTTTCAAAATTAGCAAACTCTGATTTAACTTAAAGTTAACTTAGCACTGAAAAATGTAGGAGTGTCATAATCGGATACTGTTTAATAGGCAAGCTAATAAACATAACTTAACCTTTAACATTCTAAGCTACTCGTAAATTTTATTTTAAGATTGATTGTTTGTCCTAACTAACAATTTAAAAGCATGTGTGTACGTCTTAGTTGGATGCGTTACTTATTTGTATTCTAGTAGTTATATTTTCTCTTCAAATTTTGTCTTTTTTTCAATCCTTTTTTTTTACTATTTCTTTTATGTTTGTAGTGCACAGACAGATCCTACACCAGAAAATTAAACTTCTTCCTTCTCCTCTTTATTTGTCATTTTTGGTTTTGTATTATTTTTTTTTTGTAGTTCAATTCACTTATCTGCGTCTATCTGTATTCTATTCCATCTATGTACATTATATTCGCGTAGCCTTGACTTTTCTAATAGTACGTTAGCCTTGGAACCATCAGCATCTAGAATCTAGCTAGCATCATCATATCGGTTGTGCTAGCTATGTAAGTGCGAATAATGTGAATGCACTGCACATTCTTTTAGTTTCATCAGCAGCACAGCGGCCTTTTGGTTTTGTGTGTTTTGTGCGGTGGAGATATGGTGGAAGATTTATCGCAATTAGATGAGCACACACGCATATTTGTTGCTTGTTTTTTTTTTTTTACTTTTTCTTGCACCTCTGTTTGAATCTTAGATGGAATCCTTTTTTTATAGACCTTTTTATAGATTGCATGTTTTTTTCTAGAGCGAAGGAGTTATAAGAGGTGGGAATAAGTCTAATTCATAAATCTATTTTTATATCTTATACTATTAGTAGTTCTGTAGTACCTACGTACCTAACTAAACCTAAAATGGGTAGAAATTGGAAGTTTTTGGAAGTACACGAACATACCTAATATCAGATCAATGGCCGCCTCCTGACTGAACTCACTCGTGTTCCTTTTGGCAAAATTTGTAATGACATTTTGGCACAGTGCCAGCTTAATTTAATCAATAGCGCGTTGAATCTCGTCTTTTAGTTCAGAAGTTGTTTTTAAGCTAATAGCACTATGTCTATTTGGTAATTTTAAATTTCAACCAGTTTTCGCAAAATTATGGTAACACAGCAAATTGTGAAAATTTGAAAGAAATTTCGTGTACCAAACATAATTACATCTCGTAGTGTACACACATGACAACACTGTCAAACAACTGTACTGTATGACCGACACAACTAATAAAGTGGCGCTAAATTCAGTAGGCGTGTTTTATTATCATCGGGATCTGGGTCTGGATTAACTTTTACACGTAAAGCCTAGTTTATACTTCAAAGCGAAGTGAAATCAAATTCAAAATGAAACATCATTAATTAATGAACCAAAAGGTTTTCAAAAAAATAGTTTTCGTCATAATATTTGGTTACAAAAAGCCCATTAAGTTGCATTTGTTTCGAGACAAATTTGTTTTACCTTGTCGCCAAAATAATTGCATTTAGTTTTTGACAGTTTTTCACGCCTAGGAAAAAAAGTATTTTTTACTACACTTCACATGGATGTATAAACCAGGCTTAATACGGAAACAAAATAATGGGAAATTTCCAAATCTATTTTTGTAACACGTGTTCAGAGTTAATCCAGATCCAGATCCCGATGATAATAAAACACCCCCAATATTAGTGGTCTAACCCTGAGGCCACATGAGTGACTTCTCGCTGGTCAGTTTCTAATACATACAAACTTTTTCAAACGCTCGTCCTTTTTTAAAGCCAGTAGAGAAGCGAGTAGGGTGGCCGGTGGCATGGCGCGGCCCGCGCGGCGTGGCGATTGATTTGACAACTAATGTATCTTCAACTCGCAATCGAGATACTGGGGCACCCATAATATGTTCGGAGAGCCATATGGAAATGGAGTCTACTTCTATACATTTAAGTCGAGGTGCTGACAGATAGATAGATTCACTGTTATATTTTGTTCGTCTTTTTCATCATTAGAGTATTGCCACTTCACTGTAATGGCAGTATATCAACTGCATTTTTTTCGTAACAAAATTTGCGGACTTTAAATCATATCTACTGCTCATTTGATATTACAAACAAAATTATTATTCAAAAAAATTTAGCCCACAAATAATTTTTCAAATCTGTCTTTGAATGGAGTCATTCTTATTTATCCTGGAACACATCCATTACTTACGGATTCTGGTTATTGGCTTGTATTCATGACAATTGAGATAGATGACTCTTTTTAACAAATAGCAATATATAACTTTCTCGTTCATAAGGAAACGTCAAAATCAGCATTGTGGAGAGTTGTCAAATCGAGATTTGTGAGGGATTTTGTTCGCTTTGCACTTTGGCCTTTGACACTTCTCCCATAAATATAGCTGCCACATTTGAAATTGACAGATTCATAAAATTCTCTATTCTTATATCATTTTTTGTAATAAATTTTCACCTTATAAGGTCCGTTCCTTTGCTTTGAATTCTTGTATATTTCTGTGCATTTCTGTCCAAAGTTCTGTCAAAGTTGATAGAAAACAAATTATTGACAGAATTTTTGACTAAAAATCATTGAAATTCAAATTAAAGGATCACACCTATTATCTGTTATTTTGTATTTCTTTTGTGATTATGTTTCCAAATTAAAAATACAAATTAGAAAATGCAGACGTTCTGCCATCAGAAAAAAATAAGTGGTTCTTATGGAATTTGGTACCACAGTTTTCTCCAGCTTTTATTCAAAGACTGAGAATTCTCTGAGTTTCTTTTTGCTGTAGATATTAAACTTGTAAGTTATTCAGCATCGTCAAAATTTTTATCGATTAATTCCCACTTGGCATGGAAAAAGTGGCTTAGTGCGGATTTCTACTGCTCTGGGTGATAGCCAATTTTGTCACCCCTCTCCAAATATGTAAATATTCAAATCAAAAAAGACTTCGAACTATATAAATATAAAAATTGTACAAACATTTTCGGCAAAGCTAAATTTATAACTCTCTTATAGGGTAAAAGTAACTAGCAAAAGTTACCAGAAAAATAAACCAGCAAAAGTAACCGGTAAAGGTTACTAATGAAAGTAACCAATATAAGTAACAAATAAAAGTGACTAGTAAAAGTAACCAATAAAATAACTATCAAAACTATCCAATAAAAGTAACCAGTAAAAGCAACTAATAAAGGTAACCAATGCCAGTAACTTTAATTTGTTACTTTTACTGGTTACTTTTATTTGTCCTTTTTATTGGTTGCTTTTATTGGTTGCTTTTATTTGTTACTTTTATTGGTTACTTTTACTGGTTACAATTAGGTATTTGTTACTTTTATTGGTTACTTTTAAAAGTTAGTTTTACTGGCTACTTTTATTGGTTACTTTTATTGGTTACTTTTATTGGTTACATTTATTGGTTACTTTTACTGGTTACTTTTACTGGTTACTTTTATTGGAATTCATTTTCGCCATAATGGCTGCAAAGTTTTTTGGAACATCCTTTCTCTACTACTTTCTAATTTCTCTCTATGTTTTGTGCAAAATATTAAATTTGGTAATAATTTTCTGTTGATGACATTTTTGGTTGCAGTGCCGTTCCGGACAATATTTTCTGGTAGCGGAAAACTTTTTAATAGTATGCTCGTTGAAGCTAAATGCGTAGTCCTTCTCATCTCAGGAGACTCCCGCCTGAATTCGAATTCAGAAATTGGCATGAATTGATTTTCTGAGGGTGGAAAAATTTCATAGTTAAATCCTATTAATTGTTAAATCTCATCGCCTCCCACTCTCCCACGTTACGCCACGCCACTGCCTGAAGATAAACAAGCCTAGTATTTTATTGAATTTATTTTTTGAGTTCGATTTTTTGAATATATGCAAAACTCTCCCAACCGTAGGATAGGACCGTTATGAGATGAGTGGAAACAAAATCTCACAAGTCATTACCTACATATTTGAATTTGGAATTTTTCATATCAGCCCTGGAAAGTTCGTGACTTCAATGTAAGTACTATACATACATTCTTGTATAACGTAGTTTCATGTATCTTTTCAGACCATGTCATCATCCTTTAGGTCATTGGCGCTATCCGTTCACTCATTGACCCATGCTCTTTGTAAAAATGAACTTAAGATGACAAACGAGCATGGTTTACGTTGGTGTGAATGTGTAGTAAGGATAACCATTGTACTTGCCTCTGGCTCCTCCAAATGTGTATAATGTCAGATCCCTTGTTCAGACAAAGGGTTCAAAAAGAATTATTTTAGATAGCTTACTCATTTCATTATAATAATTATCCTGTCTCCACTGGTAGGTAAACCTAAGCATTAGATATATTCCCGGGTTAATTAGATATGTACTAGATACATATATCTTTTAAGTTGATAATTTCATCGCAACCTAAAATTCTGAATACATACCTATCTTGCAAGCAAACAAGGGAATACCCTTATGAAAACATGAATGACTATAAAACTTTATTTGAATTATTCATAAATACATGCACAATTATTGTATTCTATGGTTCACCATTCACCTACTACGCCTCTTTCCCCACATAATTATTAAAAAAAGCAAAGCACTGATGTCACTGCCAACAAACTCGAACCAAAACAAGAACCAAGTGCAAACACCTCATGTCACTGTCATTGTCTTTTGTTTTTTTTTCTCCTCTAAACTTCTATTAATATGTTCCCTTGAGGAATGGCAATAGCGACCCGACACGCCTGGCGCAAAGAAATGCAGCACGGCCGACGCAGCATTGCCTTCCCTCAATTGTCACTCAGAATTTGAATAGTCAAAGTTACGTCTATACGTCTACGTGTTACCTATGCAATGCCAGAAATGAAAAAAAAAACAGTCTAAACCAACCTGACGCTAGACAGGAGAATTTATAAAAATATGAACCTGCCCAAAGGAACCACCATCATAGTGCATTCACCAATTTTATCCATTAGGCCCTTTTCGTCATCAATACCAGGGCTGTATTTAATTTTTTTTTTTTTGTATCATTCAAGGCGATATAATGAGCATTACGTCAATATGATAAGGTATAGAGGTAGAACACTATAATGCTCGTTGGGACACGGAAATTTTCGGAAGAAAACAAGCGAATACGCGGAAAACATATGACGCGGCTATGATTGCGGAGTGGACCGTTTCGACAAGTTTCGTTCAATTTCGCTTTTAGAAGTGAAACTAACATTTAGTGAAATAGGAATACCAAAAAGAGATAGATGATAAGTGCAACATGGGTAAAAGCTACTTTTTTTGGTTTTTGCCTTGCAACCATTATAGTTCTACCTTAAGAGTAAAATGCTGTAGTTTCCAACGAACATAATGAAATTGGGTTCTTGGTTTCTTTTGTATACGTACTTAAATTGGGTTTGATCTGAATTGCAAAAATTAATATTCCAAAACTCCCAAATCATGAAATCCTATAAATCCTTTTCGAATTTAATCAAAAATATTTTAAAGTTGAGTTCAATCAAAATCGATTTCACCGAAATTTTCACAATTTGTGTTTTTAGCAGGAGAAAACTTTAAAAATCGCTAGTCTACCTAGTTCTTAGCACCCTTCTATATTTATCCTGTATTTCTTAAGCTTTCTCTAAAATAGAACATAGATAAGTCAGTTTAGTTTATTCCATGCCATTTCGGACGAAAAAACTTTCAGCTTTTCATGGGCGTTTAAAAAAAAAATATTCTTAATTCTTGGAGAAAATTGGGACTCTGGATCTTTGCACCCCATATGTGGAATATTCTCAAGAAAAGTATATAATCTGAACGGCCTAAGCGACTAAATGGGCATAAAGTTCAGCTAGTTTTACTTATTCCTTGGCCATAGATTTTTAAAAGGAGTTTCTAAAGTTTTTTTCAAAGTCATGAACAATTTTGGCACAGCATTTGTAGGGTATTTGCAAAAAAAATGATACCATCTGAAAGCCTACTCGATCGATCGCCATAAACGGTCAGCTATAGTTTGAATAAATAGTCAGATTGGAATAGCTAACAATCTAAGCTGTGACCCTAAACACACATAAGCATTTATTCATAAAAATAAAATCTATTGCTTGATCAGTTACTAAACCTAGTTAACATCTCTTTTCACGATCTCGTGGTCTTTCAGATTCCGACTGTTTTGCGAATATCAAACATATTAATTGCCACAAATCGCAAGTGACCTTGAAAAACTTTATAAGGTGAAGGGAAAATGCTTTTCATATCTCCGCTAAAATTCTGGTTTATGTTTATTTTCCCCTGCTTAGTCAAATTGGCAAATAAAATATCTTCCGAACAGTCAACTTCAACTGCCTTATTGTATTCGTTTTGTTGTTGTTGTTAGAGAAATTGAGATTTGGTGCAAAAATTTCATAGGGCAACTTTGTTTGCCGCAACTTTAGTTGCTTCGAGTTGTTCGATATACGGAGAAGCTAAAGTTGCTTGCCATCGCCCACTAGGTAACTAGCAACATTTGGGAGAAAGTAGCTTGTATTTTTTGTATTTGTAATTTGTTGTATTGACTGTTGTCAACATTTTGTCGTTTTAAAGTTTAACTGTCTTACTGTCCTTGTTTGAATCAAAAGCAGTAAATGGTAAGGAAATGCAAATGTGAGTGCCATTTTAGGCATTTTATTTTTGACAGTTAAAGTTAGAGACAAAAAAAGTTACTTAGTGCTTCTAAAAGTTGCTTCTTGTGGCAAGCAACTAAGTGCCGCGAGCAACTCAGAGCAACTAAAAGATGCCGGCATCTTATGGGGCTTTCCATTTGTAAAATCAAATTTAAATCTTAGTATTGTTCTTTTTTTTCGTTGCGAATGGAATGCGATTTCACCGATTCATGAAAACAGCTTCCTTTTCTTATTACAAACTAGCTGGCCTGCCCCGGCTCCGCCCGGGTAGACTAATATCTCGAGAACAAATTAACAAAACAAAATATTATGTGTCATCAATCGAATTCCGGATAGTCCAGATTCGACTCTAATTTTTGTTTTGTTAGAATCAAATTTCATGATTGATTGATTTCTTTTCAAACTCAATTGATTTATTTTTTTTACATTAAACAGGTACCTAGAGTGCGCTTCCGCACCTTTTTCCCAAAACACAAGACTGAATTTAACCAAACTTCACAAAATCACTGTCAAAACCAAGGTTACCAGGAAATAATCATCCAAATAGTTCGAGCGGTTCTTGAGCTATGGCGTGACAAAGGGAAATATGGATTCATTTTAAAATATAATTAACAATTTAAGGCTCAACATTTCAAAGATCCGGTTGAACCCCGTTTTGGATGAAAGCTATTTTTCTACCCCAAAATCATTATAGCAGCCAGATTTCTCCTGAAAAATACTGAGAGAAACCAAATCTCGGCCCCACTGTACGCCCACCGCCGTTAAGCTGGATTAACACCTTCGTTGTTATCGTCCGTGTACGTTATTCGTTTTTGGTTTGCCTGTAAGTGGAACAACGAATGTGTAAATGATAACACCGAACACGAACAACGATGAAATTTAAAGCCGTTTTGAATTTTGGATAAACTTTACTCGTTGTTCGTTGATAGTGGAACAAACGTTCATCGAATGAAGAACAAAGGTGTAAATCTAGCTTTAACCTGTTGTATGCTAAAAAATGCAAGGAAATTTATTTTGATAAAATAAAGATCAGCTTGGGATTTTTCGTAGTCCATTTAATTAAAGTCGTTCTGATAGAAGTATAAAGGTAATTATATTATTGGTACAACGAATAGACTTTTTTCATTTTTTGCTGACGAAATTTTCAGTAAAGTATAATTTTCAATAAAAAAAATTTAATTTTAATTTTTCGACACATTTTTTCCGGAATTTCAATGTTTTTCTAATATTTCAAAGATTCCCTTACCATATTTTTACCATTAAGAGTACTCTTGGTTACTCCACCGCATTTACGTAAAGTAGTTGGAATCGTTTGAAGATTATTGTGTCCAAATAGAGAACATTTTTAGAAATTATGCACTTACGTGTCTTTACAAATAAACAACCACCTGAGCAACTTTCAATTATTTCATTACTAAAGACAAACACTCCATTTTAATTATTACGCAAATAAAACCTGGCAGCTTTCAATCGCATTATTGCATTTTAAAAATGCATTATTGCGGTTTAAGGGCCGTCATAAGGGTGCAAAGTTGATGGCATATAGTTTGAACGAATAAAAAGTGTATGGTATAAAATACTTTTTTTTTGCATCTTGAAAATACATTGTATTGGTCAAAGGGCCTTGTTGGTGGCATTTCAAAATTTTGGGCAAGGCTTTCACCACTCTTAAGACTATATAATTTACTGTTCTAATTTAATTGTCTAACACTTTTAAAATAGATTATTTCTACTTGTTTGTTATTATTTCCAATATAAATTCTTTGTTGTGACATAATTTTCCCTCACTTTCATTCTTTTTCTAATATTTTAAAAATACCCTTAACATTTTTACAATTAAAAATAGACTAGATTTCCCCCAGAGTTGTCCACTACATGTACGCAAAGTCCCATTATAAACTGTTCTGCTGTTTTGAAGGTTACCGCGGACAAACAGACAGACAGACAAAAAAATTTTAAATGATGCAGTTATGTTTTTTAGCAAGTAAACAACCACCTAAGATCAAAAACTTGAAATTATTTCAATATTAACGACAGACACTCCAATTTTATTTATTTGTATAGAGTAAAGATATAGATATACATAGATTATTACTTCATGTTTGAGCCCAATTTTCACAACCAAAATATAGACAAACAAATAAATCAAAAACCACATTTGCAAACTGACATGACAGCTCAAAATTGTTTTGATATTAGTACCTACAGGAAGGAGTAAATTTGTTCAATTTGTTCAACCAATGCAATGCAAAAATGATCAAGATTAGCCTTTTGACAGATCTAGATCAAAGTAAATTGATTTATTTTACCAATGGAGTGTAAGTAGCCTGGACAAGAAAATTGAAACTTGCCAAGTGGGCAGTGGAATCAGGACTTAGAGTTTTCAGCATAATCTCAGAAATTTGAACAGAAATCCAGATCAAAACTTCTTTAGTTTTGCTGTCAAACTATGACGAACAGCTAGTGTTTATAATTTGGGCTCTAGGAAACCAAGTTTGCAGACTCAGATGCCAAATTTTATCTCTGACAAACTATTAACGAAGTGGAACTGTTAACCGCAGCCCTGTTCGAGTGTTTTGACAGCACTAAATATCACTGTACAACACTCAATTTTTACAGAAACCAAACTGTTGCTTTCCAAAATGTTTTCGGTGTCCTGAATTGGAATCTGAACTCGGAGTTGCTTCATTCAGGCTTTCGAAACAGACAAGACCCAAAAGTGCAAAAAAAACCTTTATTATTTAATTTATTGTTAATTGATATCACCTTTCATATAAATATTACCTTCTCTCGAATATTCCACTGTTGCCGAAAACTTATAGATTAAAAATACGGATTTCTACGAGCAGAAAATAAATATTGGCATGATTAAACAAACTGTATTTTATTTCAATTTAAAGTTCTGCGTCTCTAAAAAAACACCCGTCAGTTGACGTTATTTTTCTCTTTTCACATTATTTATTCTCCATTTACCCTTCGCACCAAGTAGTGAGACGGATCTCTTAAAGATAGTGCCTTCCACTTCCGTACTAACATACCCAACTAACAAAATTGCTTCGCATTTCAGACATTAAAGTGTTGTTTGTTTCTATAGCGCTCCTATTACCCCTCTGACGGGAAGTAAATAGTAAAGTAAGTAAAATTGGAGCATTACTGATTCCTTAAATATTTTCTAGTGTATATTATATCAGCTTCATAGAAGCGATATTCCATAAAGGTCCAATAGGAGCTTAAAAAGGCGCACTTTTTTTTAACTCTATAGACCAGCGGATCCCAAACTTTTTTGGCTGTGGAACCCCAAATAGGGTCCAAAAATATTCCAGAACCCGAACACTTAACGATATCAAAACTGAAAGGCAAAACACTAAAAAATATTAATTTTGTACCAACTCGATGTCAGTATTTTTGTCTGAAAAGTAATTTCTTTCTTGGTTTACAAATGTCGAGCCATCAGATTAAGAATATCAGCTCTGAGCCCCAGCATGCTTCCTTGCCAATTTGTCTTTCGTGAATAATAGGTTCTGTTTCTAATTTATGATTTTTATTGCTAAGCTTCAGCAGTTTTGTTGAAGTTTCTCAAAATGTTTGCTAGATGCTTGTCACATAATGCTTAACTTGAAAACGTTTGCAGATGAAAAACTTTAAGCTCATGACGAAGTTTGAATAATCTGGATAAAAATTGGATTGTGTACAAAATCTCTCAAATTAAAGTCTTAAAATCTTGCATTTGCAATTTCGCATAAGGAAATCCGGCATAAACAAAATCCAGTTTTGAAAAACTTTGCTTTTAACAACCCCACAATGACGAAATACCAGACACTAAAAACCCGACAATTAGAGTTATGCAGCAGATTTTTGAATTGTTAAATATTCGTTCCGGAAAGCTGAAAAATTTAAAGAAAAAGTTTTTCGTTTTCTAGTTTCTATTGCGGAACTGGGAACGAAATTTTACTGTGAGATTTGAATTTGCAATTATAATTTGCGAGATTTCGGTTTATTTTTTGTGTTTGCGAATTGTAAATGAGAGATTTTGAAAGCGAGATTTTCTTTTTGTGACCCCGAGGCCATACGAGCAAGTACTGACAAGCAAGTTGCAATACATACACATTTGTTTACTAACACAAACAAGGCCAAGCAACTTGCTTATCAACTGGCATGCAAGCTTTGAAGCCAGTAGTGAAGCAAGTTGGGAGACAAGCAAGTGGAATGCAAGTGGAAAGCAAGTGGGAGGCAAATGGAATGCAAATTACGAATTTGACAAAACATTGTTTTTACAACAAGTAGGTACAAAGATCAGTATTCAATGAGTACTGTTCCTTCCTGGCGCCATGTTCTTGCATCATTAAAATCAAAAGCTTGGGAGATTAACCAAACGTCTTTTGAAAATTTTAATTTTTGAAATATCTTGCCAAAGTTATTTCTGTATAAGAATTCTGCGGAAAGCCGAAACCTGAAGAGTGTTCAACGGAACCCTAGGGTTCCGCGAAATACAGTTTGGGAACCGAGGCTATTGACTATTATATAATGCTTATATGACTGCAAGAAATGATTATGAGAAGCTTCTTTGGATGACTATAGTCGCAAAATTGTAAGTTGTGTAATCTGCTCCAAGACATACCTAACTAGGTAAATAAATCACATATATGTAAATATATATTCTGATCTTCTCAACGATTACCTGCTTTTCCAAGCTTAAAATATTAAGTTCGGAAGAGTTTAGCTATAAATTATAATGAAACTGAAGTTTTGCCTTAAAAATTTGACTTTTGTTTGCATTACCACGCAGGCTCCCTACCCCAAGAAGATCCTTAAGTACTTTTACTTAAAAAACCCATGCTTTTTCAAAAGATACATCCCTGTTTTTTTTTTGCCAAAGTTGCTGCTTATATCCACAACGAACAAACTCTTCGTGCATCCAAGGAACAAACATAAAATATCGATCCGAAACTACCTACCTACTGAGGCTATTGACCGAAAACAGAGTCTTCCCCCTTTTCGTCTTGAAACGTTTGCCAATTATTATTCTATATTCTTTGCAGACGCCTTCTCCTCCAACTCCCGCATTATAAAATTCCACACCCTGCAAGCAGCAACCTTCCCTTCCCTTCCCACCCCAAATCACCATCATCACATTATTGTAGGTATTTTGCCCTTCGGTATTGCTTTTGTTGTTGGTGTTTTCCTGTGTGTGCTGTGTTGTAGTGCAAATTGCTCGATTGCAGAACGCGCCAGCTTATTACAAACACATTACCACATAAAATCCAGCTCTAGAGCAGTTGCTGTTTCTATTGCTGGCATATACCATTGCACCGAACCACCAACCGACCGACCGATGAGTAGGTAGGTATCTTCCTATACCTAGATATAGAGTATATGATGACAAAAGATAGAACACCAAAACCAGAACTCCAGAAGGCTGCCATCACGGTCGTCGGGCGGCCGATGTATGGAAAGAGAAATTCACCCAAAAACCCCAAACCTGATTGCACTGAACAAACGAACTATAGCAAAATCCATGGTTGCTGTCCCTTTTCTCTGACATAGACACGACTCACTCTCGATTCACCCAGAGCTGGAGTTGAGCTCTTTCATGGTATTCCATGGCAGTGTGTTCCTTCCTTGTCATCGTTGTGCCACCTCTTCCACATCCACATCCAACCCCCCGGCATTCACCCTTGCATTCTGCATAGATTCCAAATGTTTTCAAGGCAAATAACCCAACTGCATTCATATACATCATGATGGTAAATGGTAAAGCGTTTCCATTCCACAGAAGAGGCAACTTTTCTCCCAGTTCCCAATCCCAATCCAAATCCTATCATGGACGCGCTTTTCCTCCTTCATGGCTATATAGACACATAGAAAACAGCATGGTCGGAAAGCAAGCCCTCTGCGGATGCAGGGTGGATGTGGGCTAGAGCGAGAAGGAGACCTATCGACCGACAAACAAAACGACTGCCAAACGAACGACTTCTATATGTATGTATGTATGTATGCATCTACTGCTGCTGATCTGCTCAACCCAGAGAAATTCACTAGAGCCAGACAGGTCGGTGAAGGTCATTGCTACCAAAATACCTCCTCCTCCTAGTCTTGCCTATACCTTGTTGTTGTTGTTTCTGGATTTCATGCTGAAAGTTGCCTTTGCCTTGCTTGCACACATTCAATAATTCAGGGTGAATGAATGTGTACGAAAACGAATACGAATAGAACCATCAGAAAATGATATTGAGATTTTCTTTTCCTCTTGATAAATTCGTTCTAATGTTCTATTTGTGTGTCGTTGTTTCCTTTTTAATGGATTTTTTTGTTCTTTGCTTAATGCAGTATTACCAGGTCAACTTTACCATCTTAGTTAATAGTATGAAAAATGTATTGTGTTATATTAAACTAAAAAGGCCATTACACGGGCACACGGTCAAGCGGTTGAAATTTAATTGTCAAATTCGATGTGCGTGATTCTAGGACCGTTATTTTTCATTTTTTCTAAAAGCAGCAAATTGTGCTTTTATGTCACCAGCTTGTCTGGTGTGAAGTTAGCAGAGCAACTTTCACCTAAGTTAATGGGACCTTAGCAGGAATTTGCATTTTGTTTGTATTTTTGGTTGCATTTCTATTCCCGATTTTGCAAATGGTGCAATTTAGTGACCTACTTACTTCACAGCGGAGAAAGCAGGTCAGTATGATTATTAAGGTATCAAATTAAGGACTTTAAAATTTGGAGAGGTGGTGATGGCATCGATGAGAATGAAAGTCCATGCAAATGGAGGGCGAAGATCAATGTTGATCCCTTGAAAAAAAATTACTTCTTTGTGTCATTGAACAAAATTTCTAAATTCCCATTTCTAGAGGGGTTCATATACACACCATTTGCACACAATTAACAGCCCCTAGTAGTAAAAGAAAAACGACATGAAAAATGCTCTGTTCATAAAATATTGACAAGCTGCATACATTATGTATGTTATGTAGCTGTTAGTTAAATACAACGATAAATTTGTCATGACAATTTCAATATTGTCAAATTATGACAATTTCGCAATTTTCAGGCATTTTCAAATTTTTCGTGACTATTTTATTATTTCATGGCCCATGATAGCCTATACTCTACATTATGCAGCTTGGAGATTTGAAATGTAAAAGTTGTTGTGACTTGTGACATTTGTAGATACATAATATTGCTGATAAATTTGATTTGTAAGAAATTAAAAAGTATATCTATCTATTAAACATAGAAAAACATTAAGGGTATTCATGCAACAATGTAAATTCGTCGTAAACGTAGTAAAGTTGTAAACTACATAAATCTGTCTGTTTTCCATACAAATTGTCTAAGAATTACAAAGCTTAAAACTTTACTACGTTTACACGACGACTTTACGTTGTTGCATGAATATCTTAAATAATAATATTTTATTTGCAGTTTCAGTTTAAGGAAATCGTAGAAGAGGCAAAATGCCTCACGGCAATGGACTACAAAAAGGATTGTAAGCACCTTTAAGACACCATATCACAGAATCAGAAAAAGCGAGAAATTGTAAATAATTCATTTAACATAATTTACCTACCTTTAGTTACATTAAATTTACCAAAAACTATGTAAATTCTAGTAGAAGATGGACAGCCGAAAAAAACTGATTCAGACGATATTGAAAATGCATCAGTGATAAAATCGACAAAATAATCTGGAAATACTGAGAAAAAGTTCAGCCGTTTTAGAAGGCGCAGGGAAATAATAATCTCATCGCGGGAGGGAGCTTACTACACCAGAATTTTGTGGAATTTTTACCCACGTAAAATTTGGAATTTGAGAAATGTATTGATTCATAAATTTAGAAAACGCCAGTGTTCATTTATTTTAGTCTATATTTTATTCTTACATAGCTGGGTCCATTAAAATATAAATTATCTTAGCTAATACAAGATTTTTTGACGATCTGAAAAAATCTAATCTTTCCCATTTTCAAAACGGTCAATATTGTATCACAGCCAGTACCCCATAGCATGCAGAAAAATATGTTGCTAGCGATTGATTCATCGAGTTTGCAATCAGGAGACACAACTTGTGTTGAAACTGTGCCTTTGTCTACTTTAAGATAATTCATACATTTTAATGTAAATTCCAACAGATGCAGCTGTTACAACAGAAAATGGGTAGTGTTGCATTGCAGTCAATCAGAGTTTATGAAACTTCTATTTATTTAAATCCTTGCTTCTTTCATCTCCCTGAACTTGAGCTACACTTATTGTTCTCGATGTCTTCTAAAATATTTTATAGGGGAATCATTCTGGAGGGAGATGAAAATTTCGGATTTTTCTGACTCGGAATACAAAAACTAAGACATTTTAAAATTCTCGACAACTTTAACTAAAAAGTCGCAAAACCTATAACTATAATAGCTAACTTTTCGTGTGATTAAAAAAAAATTCTTTATTGGTTCTGTTATTTTTCAAAAATTACTGTTTTTGGCTCTGGACCTTTGGCACCTCATATAAAATTGAAAAGAAGAAAATGCAATCTAATTGGTCAGAAAAAGTCAACTAGTCCTAGAAATTGTTCAGCCCTTGATAACTTGTAATCAAGGCTTAAATTTTCTCAAGGTTAGGCAAGGTCACGTGTAATTTTTGGCACCTAATTTGTGAGAAATTCGTGATAGAAGGTCAACTATTTCCATAAAAAGATTTTTAGATTTTTTTTAGATTCGTTTCAAGGTCAAACAAATGTTCGGCCCCTCATTTGGTTCATTAAAAAAAAGTATGTCATTTGAAAGGCCACTTCACGGTCATAAAAGGTCAGCTATTTTAAGTAATTGGTCCAGCCAAAGATATTTTTTAATTAATTAAAAAAAATCAAGGGCATAGCGATTTTTGGCACCTCGTTTATGGAAGCTTTGCAAAAAATGTATATCATCTGAAAGGCCCTTAGATCTTTATAAAAGGTCAGCCAGTTCCAGTAATTGGTCACTATAGATTCTTATTTAAAATGAGATGCCAAACATATTTTTGCGACCTAAACAAAAACTTAAAAAAAATTAATTAAAAATACTATGGATGACCAATTACTGAAACTAACTGACATTTTATGATGATCTAGTAACCTTTCAAATAGCATTTGCCAAAAATCATCGTAACCTTGAAAAAAGACCAATAACTGAAACTAGCTGACCTTTTATAAAGAACTTAGAGCTTTTTAGCTGGTTAACATTTTTTGCAAGTTCCCCCAAATGAGGGGCCAAGAAATCGTTATGACCTTCAACAAAAAATTAAAAATTTACTAAAGAAATTTTAAAACTAAAATTGTCAAATTCGGCTTAGTTTCGAATTCATTTTTGAATTCGACCAATCTCTCAGAAAAGCATGGGTGAATTTGGTAGCATTTTCGGTTTTTGGAATGCTTATGGGCCAAACAAACATATTCAATAATAAAAACAATATTTCCTTTATACGCCTCATTTTCCGGCCTATTCAAGAGCCTAGCACATTATAGGTCTGTTCCTTCACTTCTATAGTTCTAATATCTGTGATTTTCTGTGCATTTCTGCGCATTTTAGTTTCGTCAAAGTTCATACACAAAAAAATCGACAGGAGATTCGACTTTAATAAACACAAAAATTTAAAGTAAAAGATCAGCGACCTAATAGGTTATTTGAGAGAAACTATGGAGAGTATCGATATTTTGTCTTAAATATAAACATTTCAACCATAAAACTTTTACAAATTTGCTAGGAAGCTGAGTTTGAGGTAGAAGTATAAGTCAAGGGTGTATTTGTTAGACGTGTGGTTTTCAATCGGGCAATACTTTTTTCGGAGTTGGTCTTTTTGTCACTTGATTTATGCTCAGTTTGGTTTGCCATTTCATAATGAATAGGCTTACTTCTGAACAACGTTTGCAAATCGTGCAAATTTATTACCAAATAATGATTCGGTTTGCGTATCACACAATTTTGGTGCAGGACAAGTCAAGAGCGGCTGGACGTTGACATAAGAAAGCGTAAATGGCAATGGATTGGTCACACACTGAGGAAACCAAACGATGAAATTGCAAAGCAGTCATTTGAATGGAATCCTCAGGGTGCACGGCGGGTTGGAAGACTAAGAACAACATTGAAATCAACAGTTCTAGCAGAAGCAGACTCCCAGAGAAAGACGTGGCCACAGTTAAAATATCTATCTACAGACCGTGAAGGATGGAAACGATTTGTTGGCGCCCTATGCCCCAACCGGGGTTACAGGATTTGATGATGATGATGATCACACAATGCGTCCAATATTCGGTCGACACAATTGCCCAGCAGAGTCAGTAATTCGAGCAACCATGGATTGGTTTCGCACCACGTTTACTCTAGTGGATAATGCGCATCCTCATCAGAGATGCCGTACAGTGCGCACCGAAGACGCTATTTCTGCTGTGGAGCAGAGTATCGAAGAAGACCCGAATGAGTGCATCCGCCATCGCGTCGAAAATTGGTGGTCGAAAATTGGGCCTCTCGGCTGGAATTTATTCGAGCCAGACGTGGCAGTCACTTGCCCGAAATCATTTTTAAAACATAATGGCAAACCCTAATCTTTATAATAAAGCTAAATTCCTGGCCATAACATTAAATTAGGTATATATGCGTTTTATATTTTTTTGAAAATCCCACGTTTAAAAAAACACCCTTTAAAAGCTCTCTTACACTGAACCAAATCACGTAGATCATATTGACGGAAATGTTTTGTTAATCTTTGAATAATCACTTGTTCAAATCAACAATTTTTCATGAAATTTTTAGTCTTAATGATGATTTAATATTGAAAATCACAAACATTTCTTCAATTGCTAACGGATTTAGTATTTTGTTCGACTGAATAATTTTTTTTCACTTTGACATTCAGAAATCGTTAAATAACTCAGATCTCGTAGGTAGTTTCAACAAAAATATTTTATCAATTTTTGAAGAAATTATTATTCAACTCTACGATTGTTCATACAATTTTTCTTCTTAATGAACATCGATTTTTCAAAATCAATAAGATTTCTTCAAATTTTGTACGATTTACTAGTTTCTTCAAACAAATGGAATTTCGTCATATTGATGAAAATAAAATCGTTCACAGATTAATAATAATGTGATGTGGAGGACATTTGTTGTTATATGGACAAATTTCTTCAAATTGTAAGCATCATGTCAACAATATACACACATTCATATAACAGAACTTAGAGAAACCAGAACTAGCCACACAAATATTCACGTACCGATCAGACATTATATAATATATGTAAGAACAGCAGCTGCACAAAACAATACGAACCTTTGAGGCGACGCACAGTGGGGTTGTACTCCTTAAATATTATTAAACAGGGTTGAAGGTGGAAGGGGGGATTGTAGGCATCAGAGAGAAGCTGTTTGTATGTATGCAATATAAGAAGGTTTGCTTTTAATTTTCTAGAAAAAGACGATATTTCCGTAAAAAATGATTAGGCGAAAAAACATAACTAGTTATGAAAATTACGTTTTGTACCTATTCTGCTTCAGGCTATGTTTACTTTTAATAATGCTTAAAATAAGCTAACCTTATTGAAAAACGATGATCTTAAAAAAATAATAATTTTAAATAATTTATGCTTTAGAACTAAGCTAAAGAATTATGACTTTTTTATCTACTTGAGAGGCATGAAATTTTTACTAAAATATGCAGTTGTTAAAATGAGAAAATTGATTTTACATTTGCCAACTGCGTTGGTGAGAAATAATGATTTTTAAATGATTAGTATTAGAAATGTTCTTGTATATCATATGATTTTCCCTGCTTCTTTTATAAAATTTCAAGCCCCAAGGCCACATTAGGGCAAGTTCGTGCGACCCAGTCGTGCACTTTATTCTGTTAGCTATGATATTTGAGTTCAATTCAGCATTGTTTGATTTCTCAAACTTGGCAAAAAAAATTGGGTTTATGCCATGTTTTGGGTTTGAATACCCCACTGTGCGACGCCAACGTTACGATGAGAAAAAAGGATTCATTCGAAGAACAACTGTGTCTGCGTAAAATTGTGTATGAAATTATTTACTATGATTTCTTCATATTGACGAAATTCATCTATTCGAAAAATATCCTTCAATATGTTAGAGTTAATTACACCTTAATTCTTTTACAAATCAAAGATTTACTGAAAACTAACGGATCTTATATCAAGTTTTCTTCAAATTGAAAAAAATGTATTCAAACTTGGAATGTGTTTTATTAAAATTAAAGAAATTTTCTTCAAACTGAAGAATTTTTTCATTTTCTTCAAATTTGTTTCTTCAGATTGATGAAATTAATCAATTTGAAGAAGTTTCTCCAATTATTAACTTTTAACCAGTTTTTAAAGTGATACATAATTTTATTCTTGGAAGTGAAGTCTTGTTGCATAGTGTGATCGTGCCACGTCGTCGTAGAAAAAGCAAAATAAAGCAAATAAAAAAGGAAAAAAAATACAAAAGCTTGGAAGGACCCATACCTTAAATATAAATGTAAGTAATTAAATACATTTTATTTTAAATAATAATTAGAATTCAACAACACAGAAACCAACTAAAACATGTGGTATATTTGTATTCATACACAAAATAATAGACTTTGTTCATCGATTTTGTGTATCATTTCTAACTGCAAAACTAATAGCAGAAAATATTGTAAACATTTTCAAGACTGAATATTATTGGTAAGATAAACATTACATATTCACTTTCGCTTTAAATTTTTAAATATTCCAATACATTTTTTAGGGATATTATTACACTCAACAGAGCGGTAAAAAGCCACAGGGGAAGATTATAACTCCACACGACTTCTCAAGAAGAGTGGCATTTTACAGAAAAGGGCTTATACCGCCTTATCTCCAGTTCCTGTAGGCAAAAGAATATTTAACCTTGGTACACTGAGAAAACTGAACTATGAGTTATTTAAATAGATGCATGTTTGATTATATGTTTAACTTATACAAATAGAATTCGGTTTGAACCTAATTCTAATCTGTTTGAATGTGAAAATACTATTATTTTAGAGTAAAGTGGGTTTAAGTCAAACTGATTCATGTTTGAATATTTCATTAGAACCTGCAAATATTTTGTATATGTGATTCAAACTAGTTTGACTTTGATTTTTGAAATATATGTTTAATTATTTTTCTCAGTTGAGAGTATTTAACATAAAATGAATATGAACGAGGTTGTTTTAAATATGAACCCACTGAAAATGTTAACAAGAAAACGAGATCGAACAAAATCTTAAATTCAAACTCAGATCAGTTTGAATTGAACTTAAACGAAGTAAAATTTAGGATAAGTTAACCTTGTGATGATGTCATTGTTATTCGTTTTGAGAAGATGAGAGACCAAAACCCAAAATAAAATTTTTGGAACACTTGCAATCTTTAAAGTAGGTTTTTGGTAAGTAATATTTCTTTTATTTTAGATATTGATATGAAAATTAATTCATGTTTTTTCTCCAGAAAAAGAAGAATAGCCTTTTCAATAAATGTAGTGGTACAGCTATTTGGGATTATCTTGTGAAATGCTGTCCTTTAAGGCTCACTTGGGTGTTTGAAGTTTTAAGCCAAACATTTGTCAAAGTAAGTACATACATATCACATAAAGAGCTTATCCTTCTTTAACTTTTATCAAAAAAGGCTAACCATGTAATTTCACATATAGGTGCTCCAAAGATGCCCCTTCCACATCAATCAACTGGAATACAAAAATACAATTTAGAAGCTTAATTTCACTAGTTTAAGTCGTTTCATTTTTAACTATAAATTTAATGTTTTTGCTTGGCATGTTCGATTAAAGATTTTAAAATTTTCATAGACTTTTTACTGTTTTCTTGTGTGTTTTGGTCAGATACCTAAATGGAGTAAAAATAAAAACATAAGTTCGGGTAAGTATTTGCATCTTTATACACATTTAAAACAAAAAACATAGTTAATTTAAACACGAGAATGTTCAAAAAAAGTAATATGATTCTATTTGAAATAACATTGAATGAAGTTAATTAAAACAAAGAGAAATATGTTCAAATCAAATAGAAAGCATATTTAATTTAAACAAAAACTCGTTTAAATCCAGTCTACGATGAATAAATACGTTTATGTTAAATTCAAACAGAAATCGGTTCCATGCCAAATCATATGTGTTTGAGTTTGATTCAAACATGAATATATTCAATATTTTTCTCAGTGTAAGAACGATTACATTTTAAACAATATTTTGTCCTAATCCGTTCAATTCAGATCCACCAGAGTCGGATGTCGCCGATGATGTTGAAGAAATTATAAGAGATAATTGTACCTGGATGGAGATGGAGAACCATTGACTAGTTGAGGTCACAAAAGCTCAGTCGACAGAGGATATTCTGGCCAAGTGGAAGCAATACCAGAATCCAATGGGCTTCAAATTGGTAAGTTTTTTTAAATGAGGCATTGTAACTTCACGCTGTGTTTATGAATACGGCTGATAATGTATGTTATTTCACTCAGATTGATATGGACTTCAAGCATTTGTATGCAAAAGCAGAGCTTAATTTTAAAATGCAACGACTTCGCAGCAAAAATCATACTTCTTTTTGAAGACGAAGTAAAGGATCCAACTAGTCGCCAGATCTTAAGCGAAATAATAAAAAAGGAATAAAGCTTAACCGAAAGTAAGTTTATATTTACTTTTTATTACATGTAAATTAAGATGGCATTTTTTTTATCGATGTTCGAATTTCACCAGTTTTTTAATTTTTTCGTCACTGAAACTGATGTTAAAGAAATGCGAACATTAGAAAAATAAGGGCAACCTGTATATATAAAGAGATATGTATGTATATAAAGGAAACATTTTTTGAAGTTAAAATTTATGTTTTATTTTTTCAGATGGCACAGAAAAAACCACTACCCGGTTTTCCATAAGGGACTCCCAGGTTAGCTTTCTCTTAGTTGGGTCAACAGTAGCGGCATGCGAGGAAGAGATTCTCAGGCGACAGAAAGAAAAAAAAAAAAACATTCAGCCACTAGTGATTATAACGGGAACAATTTTGGACCCTAAGGACATTGTTTTATTTTTCGAAGGTATTAAGTTCAAACAAAATTCAATTATTTCCGCAATAGATCTGTGTTTCAAAATTTTTAATTTATTTAATTTGGAATACCCTGTTGCTTCTTATTTGGTCTGGTCCTTTATCCAAACCTTTTTTTATAAAATAGAAACAGACTACGATAAGAACCATCCTAAAGTTAACACTCTTATAAATAAGCTAAAACTTTAAAGATACAAAAAATATTTTTTGTTTATTAACTCGGTCACAAATATGTTTAAAAAACTTCAAAAATTAATAAAATTAAATGTTCTTGTATTTCAAAATAATATTGTCTGTTTAATTTGGTTTATCTACATTTTGAGGCTTCTAACATACATATGTACATTTTGTAGGATAATTTTCTTAATTTAACGCATCCAATTATCTAAATTGAAAATTTCTTTTTGATTTCACACATTTAGTTCTTGAGGTTTATATAGTTACATGATAAGAAAGCTTTCTATTGTTTTAAACGTAAATATTTTGAAAAATAATAAAGTTTCAAATCAAAATCTAGCTGTTCTTTCCAAAATAGAACTGATAATATTGATTTAAAAGTTCATTATATTTCAATTATATTTCAAGCAATTAGAAGGTTCTTACTAAGATTATAGATGAGATATTGACCAATTTCGTGTTTAATTTAAAGAGTGGATATTCCTTCGGCTTTTTTGGTCACAGTGGATTCGGCATATAATAATTGTTTCATTGCCGAATCCACTGTGACCAAAAAAGCTGAAGGAATATCCACTCTTTAAATTAGGTTCTTACTAAGTAAAATTGAAGAGTTCTATGCCCAAAATTCGAGGAATATTTCTCAATTCGAATATATTTATGCGTCAAATTCAAGAAAAGTATGTATCTACTTGAAAAATATTTTATTAATTTCAGAAAATAAATTCGTTTAAAGGAAACAAATATTTTCTATTTGAAAGAAAATTAGCGTTAAACTGAAGAACAAAGTCATTAATATGAAGAGTATTATGCATCATATTGAAGATTTTTTGTTTTTAATTCGAAGAAGCAAGCTTGTTTAAATGAAGATTGCTCTTCAATTCAATGAAATCAAAACGTTGAAATGAAGAAATATTTATTAATTTAAAGAGCTTGATCTGTCAAATGGAAGAATGTTTCTTTGCAATAAAGAAATGGGTAAGTTAAATTTATTTTTTTGTTTTCAATTTGAAGAATTTAAGTGTAAAATGAATAACATTCTGAGTTAAATCAAAGAAATATTATTCACTTTATTTCATGAAACAATGATGATTATTATTCAATTTGACAAAATTTTGTAGATTTAACAGCACAACGAAAAAATTTCTACATATTTTCAAAATGACAATACTTCTTAGATATAACAATGTATTCGTTGAAACAACGGATAGGAGGTGTTGATCTTATATTGATCACTCTTTTTTCAAATCTGCTAGCGTTTTCTTCATTCTGACTACCAAATTTGGTTCAGTGTATGCATTCTATAAGAAAAGATATATATGTACCTAATTAGAAAAACAAAAAAAAAATAGGTATGAAAATATTGAATAATTTTGAATGAAACTGGATAACTTTTTATAAAACATTTTTGAGATCCCGGGACTCAAATTTTTGAATCTCGAAATTCCCGGATTGATAAAACATCCCGGGCTTCCAATCTCAAACTGTACTCTCTACGATGAAAGGATAGCTCGTCCTATGATGGGATCTTCTTTATTAATTTAAGGCTGATATAGTACAATCCTCGAATTCGTTCCAAGAAAACAAGTAAGATTTTTCTTTTAAATTAAATTTGTTCATTTGCACTCATCTGGCAGTGATATCAAGGCTTCCACTTCATAGTTTGTGATAGACTGCACCCTCTTTGCTCCCATTTTGCTCATTGAAGCGATTATTTAAGTACAGGGTGAATGCAATAAAATAAAAAAGAAAAATAAACAACAACGAAACATAGAACCCAACGGAAGTGAAGTCGTATGGCAAAAAAATCAAAAATGAAAAACAGTGAATGCTTCCACAGTCAAACTCCACACTGCGCTCCATTTGAAATGAGTTTATGAGAGGGGCTGGTCGAGGCCAGGGAAATCTTTAAGCATAGAAAAAAAGACCCATAACATCAAGCCAGCACAAGTCATAAACATCAAGGGCACTGGCATTGCTATTGAGTTTGTCGCCAGCGTGAGCGCCATCGCCATTAACATCACCACACCAACCCACTCCCGTCCACCCGGTCTCTATGTATGTAAAAGTACATGTATGTACAATATGCAACTTCTTCCCGAAGACCCATCATTATGCGATGTTCTGTTTATCCAGAAAGCCAGAAACTCCATAGAGACCATAGGACGGAACGGAATTTTTCATCCAGGGTTTGAGCTTGAATTTAAGCATAGATATGTTGTACCTATACCTACGAGTATTATATGAAATGGTTTCCTTATTGAAGCGTATCACTGTGTTTGTATGTCCATTGTAGATTTATCCGAGCTACCTTTCCCATCCCCATTTATATTCTGTATAGCTATAGAGATTTTTGCACAGTCTTTTGTTTGGAATCGCAGACCCTGAAGGTTAGGGTTATATACTTATTAAACGGCTCTTTACTTTCCCAGTAAATAGGGTGTACCTCAGCTATGTATTCATGGTAGATACATTATAATCTTAGATTTCCGTGACTTTTGATTTTGTTGGTACTCCAGATGGGATCTTCTTCTTCTTCTACTTCTACTTGTTCGTCTTCTTGTTTTCAACCCCAATGGAATGGCACAAGAGGTGTTTTGAATATATAGATATTCTAGAAAACACATTTGAAACATGATGAAACACACACAAAATAGAAATAGAGCAACACACAAAAGCTTTTTGGAGTAATCGTATCATCAACCACTTCCTTCAATATAAAACCTTAAACATTTACAGCGCTATTAATAAAAAACGCTTATTCTACCTTTATTCCACGATTTTACTAAACCACGGAATAAGAGTTAAGCCACAGGTTAAAATTCCTCATTAAAAAAAAATTTATATTCGTGGAATAGTAAAGTGACGTTTACCGTGCGAGGCCTGTTAAGTATCTTGATATTTGTACCAAGTTTCTGAAACTTGGGTTTTTTCCGTATGGGTTTTGACATCTTAAAATTTCAAGTAACCAAACACACCTAAGAATTTTCTTGTTTATGTTTATCTAAAATTTTAGTAGGTATTATTGTAAATTTAATTAAAAAAGAAAAAGAAGGGAGAGTTGGAGCACCAAAGACAAAGTAAGCTCATAAAAATAAACTAAACCATTTATAAATAACCTTTTGCTTTATATTCTTCAGAACATAGCGAAATCATCGTGCATAGAAAAAAAATGTTATTGAAAAGGTGAATCTTCTGATACCAACACCAATAAAAAAAATAGTCTGGCTGCTTATTCCTTCGCTAAACCATCTGCTACGGTGGTTTAGCATAGTTAACGTCACATAGCAGAAATTTTGTTTTATTAGTAACATTTTGCACTTAGTCCATGGAATAAGGCTAACCCTTTGCTATTCCTCGTTTTTTAATTTGGCTGTTACAGTCTAGACAGTTTGCATGTTATGTTTATTGCTATTTACTTTTTGCTTTTCGACCATCAGGAACACCCAAAATGACTCATACTGTTGGGTGATTTGGTCCTTCCTTAAAAGGGAAATAAATTGTCATTCCTTTGGGGGAGAATAATTGGAAAACCCGGCTGTCATTAAATCTATACATTCGTTAGGTTCAGTCGTCGGGGTCGAACATGAGGGAAATCATTTTGGTTGAGTCCTTTATTTGTCAACTAAGGACGATTATAAGACGACACGACAGGGACAGGGACACAGCTATGGCGATGAGGCACGATGGACGGCTTCCAAAGGGGGTAACGTGTTAGAGGTTGAAAAAGGCCTAATAAATAGTCACGTCATCATTTTTAACATGTTTGAATTTCGCAATGCCTGGGCTTGGAATAATTTCGCGACCAAGTTTGTTGAGACTTTTAAGAGGATTTGGTTTTTTTTTTTAACTGTGAAATATCTAGAAATGGGTATAGATAAAATTATGTAGATAAATAATTTTGTTTAATTTACTGAAATTCGTCACAAGGGTGAAATGGTTCTTAAAATAGGAAAGTTTGAAGATTCTTGGGGATTGGAGTTCTCTTTTTTGGCTTGAGTAAGCTCTGGTTTTGGAAATGATGGTCGTCGTTCAGTGAAAATTCCCTTACTCTATTTCATTTTTTTTCGAGACAGGTGTACTTTTAATGGATTTTTACTGACCAAAATTTGAAAATGTTTGATTTAAAGGAATGTTTCCCTTATAACTAGACCAACATAAGATATAGATAGAGACCTTTTACAGATCTAACATGTAAACTACTTTATGTTTGCATGTTTCGATGTTTGGATTTCGGAGTACCTACCTATAACAACTCTGCACACTTTTTTCAATTCCCCTCTAGAAAGTTCGATTGTAATGCTTTAGAGGCTTTTCCTGGTCCCATATAAAATTCATCCTTGGGTTGCTACTGTCAAGAGAATGTACAATATTAAATCCTGAAAGAAACCATTTTGTCAAATGGTGGCACATTGTAGTGTGTGTGAAAATTTTACAAGACAATATTTTCATATTTCTATTGGAATCGAAAGGGAATGAAACATCCAATTCGAAAAAATTAGAAAAAGAAAACCAACATCATGTCAGAGAACGGAAAAAAACATATAGCTTTTGAACTCACACCTCTAAGTTTGTAGTGACCATTGCAAGATGATAATTATACTAAATATCAATGAGAATTAGGTACAGTTTAGGAAAATTTGTCAAAAACACTTATTCTGTTGAACGAAATATAGGACGGCTTATTTTTGTATGCATCTGATATAGAGCTGAGAGCATTTTTAACGTTCTTGAAGAAACTTTACGTAAACGTTTTCTCATGACGTTATTTCAATTTTTTATTTATTTTTGATGATAAAGCAATATCACAGTCCCAAATTATGGGTTGTGGATACATGAAACATCCAAATTCGAATCCCGCATTTGAAATCTCGCAAACACAAAATACCGCAATAACAAAATGCTTTTAAGAATCTCGCAAAATAAAAACTCCCAAATTGCAATGCAATTAAATTTTAAAAATTTGATTAGTGAAATTCACTAAAGCCTGTAGTAAATTTTACTCAAGTGACTTGCAATAAAATTCACTACAGTAATCATGAAAATGTAGTAATCCACTGTACTCGTAGTGATATCTGAGGGTACTACGATGTAGTGAAATTCACTACGCAGAATAGAAAAATTCACTATCATTGTAATTAAATTCACTATCAGTGTAATGAAATATGCTACACTTTTTGTATAGAAATCAATCTATTTTTTATCAGTGCAACTAACTACAAGTGCGGTGAAATTCACTACACGAATAGTGAAATTCACTAAAAGGTGAAGTTAAATTCACTTAAATGCAGTACATATTATTTTTATTTATTTTTTTTCAACCACTTGGCAATTACTACAAGTATAGCCACGATTGCGCAATATAACTGAAAGTGAAAGTAACTAAATCAGGTGTAGTGTAGTTCACTACTAACATCTGTAAAATTCAATATACGAATGCAGCCTTTCGTATAAATTTTTTTTTTAACTTGTGGCAATTACCTTAAATGCAGTGAAATGCACTGCACTAACAGTGATATAAACATTACTATTTATTAATTCTTGTTAAGAGAACTAAAAAGCAAACATAGAAAATGAATATCCAGTTGAAAAGTCTAGTAAATTCTTTAATTGTTAAAAATACGTTTTGGAAATAAAATCCAATAGAAAACTTTATTGTCTTTTATGTATAGTTTCGTTTCTTGGTTCGCAAGAATTTGAATTTTCAGCAATATGTAACTTTGAGATTTGAAGCTGCCAACTTTTGATTTGCCAGATTTCAGATAATATTTGTAGAGCAGGAAAAATAGCACAAATCGTATGGGGAACCTTGAAAAAATTAATTCATGAAATATTAAAATCGGAATCGACGCAGAATTGCATCCTCCATAACATATCCAAAGTCCCCCAAAATCCCCGCATTGGCTTTTGGTGTAGATGCATTTGAAGAGGTGCAGACGGGGAGAATTTGGAGGTCTATCAAACTTAGATATTTGTTTGGGTAAAACCTAATCATATGATAATGCTTTAAGGGTAAATTTTAACGCGGTGCTAACTTCACGCTTCAGCTCTTCGCAAAGTTTAGTTTTGGCCATAATAGATGCAATTATGCGAATTTTTGTTTTTTCGTTTTGGTTCTTAGTA
Source organism: Dasysyrphus tricinctus (assembly GCA_963921185.1). Lineage (NCBI taxonomy): Eukaryota > Metazoa > Arthropoda > Insecta > Diptera > Syrphidae > Dasysyrphus > Dasysyrphus tricinctus. The sequence continues at coordinate 86,073,429 of OY992533.1, forward strand.
TAATTTTTTGAGCACAATGCAGCACAACTTTTTTTTTAAAGAAATTTTGAAATTTCGCAAAATTTTCATTCGTAAAATTTGCAAATTTGCGAATTTTTCAAAAATATTTACGGCACATGCCAGCACAAGTTGAGCACAGAACAGCACAACTTTTTTTTCGAAAATCCCTCCAGTAAGTGCCCCGGGCGGCACTTACTGGGGGGGCGGCAAATTTGGTGGCAATTTTAATTTTCTTTTTTTTATTTAATAATTAAATTTTATTGTGAAATTTCGGCGCTCTTAGAAAATTATTCATGTCTATTATCGAATTCGCAATCCAGGCGGGAAGCTACTCGATCAGTAATGCTTTATATCAGATTTCAATAAGTGAATCATCCGATCGTTACCTGTTCAATTGTAATACCGACGCAATGTGCTAAACCACCTTGCTTCCGCTCCCATTGTAAATTCCGTAATAAGCATGATTTATTAATTTTGCCCTTCCCAAAATATATCCGGGGCGGTATTGAATTCAAAAATCATGTCACCAACCAAAAATTATTATCAAATTCATTTAAACAATAGAAAGAATAATATTGAATATTTGAATGCAACAACAACAACTTAAGTGGTAGCAAACTCAAGTTCAACATTTACATATATCATGCAAAAAACTTTGGAGCCTTCCAGCAAGTTTGTATGATGTGATCGGAACCAATCGGAACCCGGACCAGAATAAACTATAGCCAAACTTAATTGTTAAAATACTTTTATAAGATTGATATTTAAAGTTCCATAAAAAAGAAATTTTACTATTACGTTTCACGCTTGGTTATGACGAGTGGTTAGTACCTCGTGGCATGATGGTTAGTGCGTAGGACTGTCATGCCGCAGGTGTGGGTTCGATTCCCAGCCGTGCCGTGCCACCTAAGACCAGGGCCCTGTTTCATAAAAATTGACAATTGCGACAGGTGACAGGTGACAATTTGTAAATTTACAACTTGACAATTGTCAAATTTCTGTCCCAAAAACAATTTGACAATTTTGTATATTTGTCAGAATAAATGCGACATTTGTCAAGTTTTCGGTTCATAAAAAACTTGTCATGACAATGGATTGTCACGAATTAGTCCGAGAATTGTCATGAATTGTCTGACAAATTTGTAGTGACAATTTTTCTATGGGACAGAAAAAATATACAATTTACATATTTGTCAGTACTTGATTGACAATTGTGACAGGCAATTTAGTCTCGGTCAAGTGTTGATAATACCAAGGGTCGAAACTTGGACCACTTCTTTATAACATCATGACCTCTGACCAACCAATTTCAAGTGAATGCGAGAGCCTTCTCTTTGCTGATGACTCACTTACATATTGCTCATCAAACTCTCCATTGTTAGCTGTCAGAGAAGTCGAGGCACATATCCGCAAACTCTTCCAATTTTACACCACATGGGGTATCCGGATCAACTCATCCAAATCGGAGCTTGTCTGCTTCAGAAAACCGGGGGGCAGACGTGGTCGCTCAGCTGGAAGCTGTAGAAACATCACCCTAGCACTCCCAGATGGAACTAGATTAGCAGCCAAACGTAGCGCCAAATACCTAGGCATCAACTTCAACGAGCTGCTGAGATTCAACCCACATTCACGGACTGTCCTCAAAAAAGCCAATTTTGCTTTCCACCACCTCTACCCGCTGATGAAGAAGAAAACTGGGCTAAGCCAACAGACAAAAGTTTTAATCTATAAGCAACTCCTGAGACCAGTCATCAGTTATAGCTTCCCAGTTTGGTTCACCATTTCCAAAACGGCTATGAAGGAACTACAAATATTCGAGAGAAAAATCCTGAGGATCTGCACTGGGCTGTACTTCGATCGTCAACGGCGTAAGCATTTCAAAAACGAGCAACTCTACAATGAGGCTAAGGTAGTTCCCCTGGACAAGTATTTATTACTATCTGCCGACAAGCTGGTTAGAAACATCGCCAATCACCCTAATCAACTGATGAGAAGGATGACAAACCAACAACGACATCCAGCACCAAGGTACATAAGCGCTAGGGAAATCCTGGATATAGCTCCAACAACCAACGATGAAGCAGTATCCTTCTACTCTGACCCAGGGTCAGCACATTATCGTGGCTAAACACCAGCTCTACCCCCACCCTAAATAAATATACCGCCACTGGACAACCGGGATTGAACAACCCGAGGACGACAAAGCCAAGCCGACTTTTATGTTAAATTTTTACATATATTATAAATCTAATTTGTATTTTATATTGAATCAATGTATAGCGTTAGGCCCCTTATGTGCCAACAAAATCTTATTATTTGTCAATGTATCTTATAGTTATAAATTATCTTTTAAGCCAATTGTAAATAGAAATGTTCAATAAAACAAAAACAAAAAAAAGCGTTGATAATAGGCGTGTTCAGGATAATGATATCTCCGACGGTTCAATGTCAAAAAATGAGCAAGCGAATCCAATATTTTCTTTCCTTAGTTATTTGACAGCAAGATTTCTGAGGAATCCTGTTCACGAGACTGAGATTGCTGAGGGCTCTGAGATCTCATTTTCCTGCACTCGCCTAATGAAGTGAAAGGTACGAGTTTAATAGCTTAATAATATTTTTAGAGTGAAAATGATGAATTGACTCAAAAAGAATTTCATGTAGATAATAAGCTAGAAATAGTCGAAACTTAAAAGAAAATGTTCGTGGGTGCTCAAAACAATATCGGAACTAAAAGCCTGAACAATGTGAAATTATGTTTTGATTTGCCCAACTTGGAAAAACATTAAGCATATTTTGCTATTTCCATCAATTTATTTTCTTATATTTAATGGCTCTAGCTTTAGCTGAATTTTGAAAAAAATTATTTTATTATTTTTTAAATATTGTTTGTTATATGGACGAGAGCTTTACCAACTATATTTATCATCAATTCAACTGCCACAAGATCTCTGACGTTAAAATTCATATTACCCAGCTACATTATTTCGTGAAAGCAATGACAATTTTGTCATAATCTTGTAATGACAAAATTGTCACGACAAATTTGTCACCAACTACAGTAACACTTTTTTATAACCTGACAATGGCAAAATTGTCATGACAAATTTGTCGTTGTATTTAAATGACAATTATGTCACATGTCAATTTTCTATGAACCAACAAATTGTCAGACAAGTGCGACAAATTTGTAGAACTGTCACCTGTCAATTTTTATGAAATAGGGCCCAGAAATGTTTTATCCGAGGTACTGCCTCTTGCGAGGAACTGACAAATCCTCCAAGAGTATACTTTGTCATGAAAAAGTGCTTCTCATCTAGCCGTTCGGACTCGGCATAAAATTGTAGGTCCCCTCCATTCTTGCCACACAACACGCACACAGGAATGGTTGAGAGTTGTAAGTCAGTAGGCCATGGTTCTCCATGAGCTGTTGCGCCACCCAATTTATTTATTTATTATTTATGACGAGTGTTTCTGGCTTGGATATGGCAAGTTTAGGTTCTTATCGATTTATCTAACAAGAAACCCTTTCAATAGAAAGAAATATTTGTATTAATATGTTTTCTTATGAAAGCTAATTGGACTCTTTTATGTAAAGGGAGAAGTTGTCAAGCCATAAACTGTCAAATTCCATCAAAAGATGGCTACGATGTCGTCGGATTAAAAAACCCTTAGGTTAAGTCCTACTATCGGTTCAAGAAATTTATTGAATGAAAACCACAATGAAGAAGTCCACAAATAGAACTAAATATTTTAACTTTAAATTGGGGTAGCACATTGAAAACTTTTCTGAACACAGCCCTTTCATTTAAATTATTCGCCAGACGGACCACTCATTAAACATTTTGTCCATGGGGTCAATTCTCGATCTGTGAAACTGTGAAATGAAAACAAAGTTATCATTTCAGTTTTCGTAGAGTTTTATCATTTAACACTTCACAAACACGCGCAAGGCGATTCCCGAACTCGTTATGAAAAACAGCTGTCAAAGTGAGTACTAAAAAATACTAACATGAAAAATGCTACCACTTGCTCATAGAAAAAGATGATTGTGACGTCATAGAAAGACCAAGATGGCGACTTGGGTGTTTCAAATGAGTACAATTTGTTTGTGTTTATCATTTTTCTTTTCACAGGTTTTCACAGAATGAAATGATTGTGATAAACAAATTATCATATGAAAACATTTTGGCATTTGTTTTCATTTTTTCACACTTCGAGAATCGCATTTGGCGTTAAGGCGTTATCATATTTATCACTTCACAGTTTCACAGATCGAGAATTGACCCCCATAGCGCTTTTAAGATTGTGAGATGAAGTGAAAAACACAAACAAAAACGAGTAGACTGCTCTTCTTTTTACTTTCTGAAACATTATGCCGTCTTACCAAAATAAAATAACGGGAAAAAACTTCGTATGAACTTTGCTTTTCTGTAAAGATACCTACCTACCCGAAATGTAGTAATCGGAAATTGTTCATGTGAAAAGTTTGAAATTTTTTTAAAGTTCTTATGCTATTATATACACATCATATAGGTACACATCATATACATCCACAGTACACAAATCTAAGGTATTGTAATAACTTTCCATATTTGAACTGCAAACAAACGGACACAAACAAACGGACACAATAAAACTTACGGTCGCAGTGCAAACATACCCTTATTAGCTATAATTATAGCAACTCTCAAACGAAGGAAGCGCCATCTGCCGGATTATAGCAGATTTACCAGCTGTCAAATAAAAGCTTTTGGAAGGGAAATTATTGGGAAATTTCCCCTACGGAAAGCTCTGGAAGCAGAGACCAGAACGTTCTCCTTATTTCGAGAGTTTGGAAAACAAGTATAAAAGGCACAGGTTTGAACGGCAGCGACACAGTTTGTTTTTAATCGTGAATGAATAAAGTTTGTTGTAATAAAAGTGAAAAGTAAAGTTTGTGAATTAATTCAGTGGTGAATAATAAATCGTTTTGTTTGTAGTAAGAAAAGTAAAGTGTTTTATTTTGCGAAATAAATAAGTGGACGTTTTGAATAAAGTAAATAAGTTTTATTAACGAACCTGAGAAAATATTACATTGGTGTCAGAAGTGGGATAAAACTTATTTTATTTGTGCACTCAGTAAATTTATTGTGCGGAAAGTGAAAAAAAAGACAATGGGTAAATCTTTGAATGATTTAAATTTAGTGGAACTAAAGGCAGAACTGAATAAACGAGATCTTCCTACTGCTGGAACAAAGAATGATCTTATAATTCGTCTGCAAGAAGATTTAAGAAGATGTGGAAAAAACCCGGACACGTTTATATTCGACATTGAAATGGAAGAACAGCAAGAGCAAGTAAGTACATCGGGCATGACCAACATGCTGTCTCAGCTACTTGCCAAATTTGATAGTCAGGAAAAGAATCTTCTCGAACGTTTCGAACAACAAAGTCAAGAGCAGAAGAATCTTCTAGAAAAACAAAGCCAAGAGCAGAAGAATCTTCTAGAACAACAAAGCCAAGAGCAGAAGAATCTTCTAGAACAACAAAGCCAAGAACAACGGAATGAACAAAAGAATCTTCTCGAACGATTTGAGCAACAAAGCCAAGAACAAAAGTGTCTGCTGGAAAAACAGACAAATATGCTCGAATGTAAGTTAGATGCCTTTGACAATAGAATTATTGCCCTTGACGAGCGTGTCGATAAACAATTTTCTTCTATCGATAAACAATTGTTAACTGTCGATCAACAATTGTCTAATGTCGATAAGCAATTGTCGACAGTAGAATCAAAATTCGAAAAAGTGGAAGATAAAATCGAATCCATTACTAAGGAATTGGACAAAGTAAGAAAAATGAAGGTTCGAGAAAGTTCTGGTGACTGTCCTAGGAGAAAGGAGATGCATCCCCCAACCTTCGATGGACAAACTTCTTGGTCAATCTACAAGAAGCAGTTTGAAGCAGCCGCAGCAACAAATGGCTGGGATGAGGAGGACAAATACATAGCTCTGACGCTTGCCCTCAGAGGAACTGCTGCTGAACTGCTGCAAACCATACCAGCAGATAAGAGTGGCAACTTCAGTGCTCTTGTTCAGGCCATTGACAAACGCTTTGGAGATGGCCATATGCAAGAAGTCTTCCGTGTTCAACTCAATACTAGAATCCAAAAGAGGGGAGAAACTCTGCAACAGCTTCAAGCAGACATCGAACGATTGGCGCATCTGGCATATCCAGCTACAGGAGATGAAATCATCAACCAATTCGCAACAGAAGCCTTTGTTCGTGCTGTATCTGACATCAACCTTCAGCGAGCAATTCGAACGGCTGGAAAACGCACACTCCCTGAAGCATTGGCGTTCGCCCTGACTATGGAAGCAGCAGAACAGGCTTCTCAAGGAGTTCATCGGGTAAGAGAACTAGAAATTGAGGAGTGTTCTTGCCAGAGAACTGTATTCCAAAGGAACCAGCGAGATGGACCTGCTCGATGCTGGAATTGTAACAAGACCGGACATCTTCAACGCCAGTGCAGATTGCCACCTAGAAGACCTGCATGTCAACATTGTGGAAGCAGAAACTTTAACAACAACAATGTCAATACTCCTACTCGCCCCGTTTCTCAACCGGGGAAACGAGTAAGAACCAACTTCGAGGGGCAGAAGCTGGTTTCTGGTATCGATGGCCCCAGAACCACCATCCAGGTCTCACAGACGAAACGAAACAACAAAAGTCTGACTGTGGAGGCAACACTAAACGGCAAGAAGCAAGTGGCTACGATCGACACCGGTGCCACTGCCTCCATTGTTCGAAAGGACTTGGTGAAGATGACGTGGCTGCATAACACCAACGCCTACCGTCTGAAAACAGCAACAGGAGAGGCAGCCAGAGTGTACGGGGAGGTTCGTCTAACGATCCGTTTGGCAGAACTAGAGTTTTCACATCTGTTTCTGGTAGCAGATATATGTGACGAGTGCATCGTTGGAATCGACTTCATGAAAGAGCATGGAGTAATTCTTGATATCGGGAAGCAAGTTCTTAAGTACCAAAATGTGGAAATTCCTATGGTTTATGGCAACGAAAACTCATCAACACTAAGGACCGTCATTAAGGAAGATATTTGCCTGCCACCTTCTTCAGAAGTGTTCGTTTGGACGAAAATAAAGGGTGATGTGGGTAGCCATCGATATCTAATGGTGGAACCAGACTCTGAGCAGTCTTCCCAAAACATCATCCTTGGGAAGACACTTGTGGAACAAAAGAACAACATGGTGCCTGTACGCATACTCAACATCAAACCGTACGAAGTCAAGCTTAGAAAAGGAGAAGTTGTTGGAAGGTGTGAATCCGTATCCGCAATAACTAAAATCATAGAAGCTGACACACACAAATCTGTGGACCCTGGGAAAGTGAACTCTATGAAGGCAAAAATTCTGAAGTCATCAAAATTAAATGAACGTCAGCTTAGTGTTGCTGGAAGCCTCCTTCACGAGTACGCTGATATACTATCATCACCCAGTGGGCAGTATGGTCGAACAAAACTGGTGCAGCATCGAATCGACACAGGAGACGCAAGACCTATTCGACAACCAGCAAGACGTCTCCCATTAGCCAAACAAGCCGAAGTTGAAGAGATGATATCGACCATGAAGAAAGATGGACTAATCGAAAACTCTAAAAGTCCATGGGCATCCCCAGTTGTTCTTGTCAAAAAGAAGGACGGAAGTACTCGATTTTGTGTGGACTATCGGAGGCTGAACGATGTGACAAAGAAAGACAGCTACCCTCTGCCAAGAATCAGCGATACTCTGGATGCGATGGAAGGAGCTGAATGGTTTTCAACATTGGACTTGAAGAGTGGCTACTGGCAGGTAGAAATCCATCCAGAAGATCGAGAAAAGACGGTTTTCTCCACAGGAAATGGTCTGTGGCAATTTAAAGTGATGCCTTTCGGACTATGCAACGCTCCGGCAACATTTGAGCGTTTGATGGAGTGCGTTTTACAAGGACTTACTTGGAAATCTTGCCTAGTATATTTGGACGATGTCATTGTTTATGGTAAGACATTTGATGAGCATTGTGGAAACCTTAAGGCCGTGTTCCAGAGGCTTCGAGAAGCAAACTTGAAATTGAATCCAGACAAGTGCGAGTTTTTCAAGTCTGAGGTAAAATACTTGGGACATATCATCTCTTCCCAAGGAGTGAAGACTGATCCTGAAAAAGTTGACACCGTAAAGAATTGGCCGACACCACAGGATAAACATCAACTCCGGAGCTTTCTTGGTCTAGCCACGTACTATCGACGATTTGTGAAGGATTTTGCTGGGATCGCGAAAAGTTTGCACCAGCTAACAGAGAAAAACAAACCGTTCAAATGGTCAAGCGAGTGCGAGAAAAGCTTCCAGGAACTTAAGCAGCGCCTATGCAATACACCAGTTTTGGCCTATCCGACACCAGGGAAACCTTTCATCATCGACGCTGACGCAAGTAACGTAGGAATTGGTGCCGTACTATCACAAGTCCACGAAGGAGAAGAGAAGGTCGTTGCCTATTACAGCAAGGTGCTCTCAAAGCCAGAAAGAAATTACTGTGTGACCAGAAGAGAACTTCTAGCTTTAGTATCGGCAACAAAACACTTCCATAAGTACATCTATGGACAGAAGTTCCTTCTTCGAACAGATCATGGCGCACTTAATTGGCTGTTGAACTTCAAAAATCCAGAAGGTCAAGTGGCAAGATGGATTGAGAGATTGCAGACATACGACTACCAGATCCAACATCGAAGAGGAAGGTTGCACTCAAATGCAGATGCGTTATCTCGGAGACCATGCAAACCGGACTGCAAGCACTGCACACGTCAGGAAGAGAAGGAGGTTGCTTCCATCCAGCGATTAAGAGCCGATCCCATTTACGGTTGGAGTAATGAAGAACTGAGGACTGCCCAACAAGAAGACTCGGATATTGAACCCATTCTTGCGTGGAAGGAACACCAAGAGAAACCAGAATGGGGTGACATCTCCGATAGAAGTCCAACTCTTAAAGCGTATTGGGCACAATGGGACTCGCTTCATGTACAAGAAGGAGTACTAAGACGTAAATGGGAATCCACAGACGGCAAATCATATGTGATGCAGCTAGTCATACCTCGTTCCAAAGTTAATGACGTTCTGCAAGAGCTGCATGATGGAGCTTCCGGAGGACATTTGGGTGTCAATAAGACACTGGAAAAGGTAAGACAGCGATTCTACTGGCTACACGCAAGAGAAGACGTCGAAAAATGGTGCCGAAAATGTGATACTTGTGCTGCAAGCAAGGGACCAGGCAGAAAAGTCCAGAGTAGAATGCAGCAGTATAATGTGGGCACGCCCTTTGAGAGGATTGCAATAGACGTTGCAGGCCCTTTTCCAGAAACCGAAAACGGAAACCGATACATCCTGGTAGTAATGGACTACTTCAGCAAGTGGCCTGAGGCATTTGCCATCCCAAACCAGGAAACCAAAACAGTCGCGGATCAGATTGTTTTCAACTGGGTAAGCAGGTTTGGTGTACCTATGGAACTCCATTCAGATCAAGGGAGGAACTTCGAGTCCAAAATTTTTCAGGAAGTTTGTACACTCCTTGGCATTAAAAAGACGAGGACAACACCACTTCACCCACAATCTGATGGGATGGTTGAACGATTCAACCGGACCCTTAAAGAACACCTTTCCAAAGTTGTAAGCGACAACCAACGAGACTGGGATCGGCATATTCCGTTATTCTTGATGGCCTATCGAAGTGCGGTACATAGCTCAACAGGACATACACCATCAGAAATCCTGCTCGGGAGCACAATACGACTACCAAGTGAAATCAAATTTGGATGTTCTACAAGTGAGCCACAAGGAATAGACGACTACGTGGACAACCTAAAAGAAAAGCTAGTTGACATTCACGAAAGGACGAGGGCAAATATAAAGCTATCGAGTGATCGGATGAAAACAAGATATGACGCAAAAGCCACAACGACAGGATTCCAAGTGGGAGACCTTGTGTGGTTTTATAATCCCCACCGTCGGAAGGGACTCTCACCGAAGCTTCAACAAAATTGGGAAGGCCCTTATACTGTTGTAACACGAATAAACGATGTCGTCTACCGCATTCAGAGAGGATTAAGAGGCAAGCTAAAAGTAGTTCACAGCGACCGTTTACATCATTATAATGGTGATGGAAGTGATGGATTTGCTCGGGACGATCAATCCTAAGAGGGGGGCAGTGTAATAACTTTCCATATTTGAACTGCAAACAAACGGACACAAACAAACGGACACAATAAAACTTACGGTCGCAGTGCAAACATACCCTTATTAGCTATAATTATAGCAACTCTCAAACGAAGGAAGCGCCATCTGCCGGATTATAGCAGATTTACCAGCTGTCAAATAAAAGCTTTTGGAAGGGAAATTATTGGGAAATTTCCCCTACGGAAAGCTCTGGAAGCAGAGACCAGAACGTTCTCCTTATTTCGAGAGTTTGGAAAACAAGTATAAAAGGCACAGGTTTGAACGGCAGCGACACAGTTTGTTTTTAATCGTGAATGAATAAAGTTTGTTGTAATAAAAGTGAAAAGTAAAGTTTGTGAATTAATTCAGTGGTGAATAATAAATCGTTTTGTTTGTAGTAAGAAAAGTAAAGTGTTTTATTTTGCGAAATAAATAAGTGGACGTTTTGAATAAAGTAAATAAGTTTTATTAACGAACCTGAGAAAATATTACAGTATTATACTGCGCAGGTTGTCAGTCAGAAATAAAAAATGGCTGTGAACGTGAGGAAGAAAACACACGTAAAAACAACAACAAATTAAAATTGAAAATGTTAGAAATAAAAATGGCTGGGAATGTGATGACTTAAATACACGTAAAAACTACAACAAATATTGACATTCCGCAAAAATTTTGATAAATGCGCAGAAGAAACAAAATCAAAACTCGTATGATATTACCTTTAATATGTGTACTGTGAAATACATCCAGGTAAGTCTATTTAAAATTCTGATTCTCAAAGCGTTTGATTTTTTAAATGGTTTTGAATAAAGAAAAAGTTTATTATCATGAAGCTATCTCCTTTTCCTGATACCTATAAAAATGTTTGTTTATGGGTCATTTATCATTTCTTTGTTAGACGTCCTCAAAAAAAGAGTTTTCGAGTGCAATTTGCCGACACAACATTTCAAACATTTTATTTGTATTTATTTTAAAATTTGTGCATTAGTCAAAAATTTGACACCAAAACGAAATAGGTACCAATAGTTTTATAACAATAATGTAATGATATGTAGGTATTTGTTATTTGACTAGTTATGAGTTATGGTTATGACTTAATAGCAAATTACACTAGAAGTATTTTTTTGTTTGTTTATTCTATTCTTATTTTTATTCTTTGAAAACTAGAGATGTGTGCCTCGCTTTTCACCACATTTTGCCATTTATGAAAAGCCACCATATAAAAAAAGAATAATTACCTACTTTGTTTTAAATCAAGATGACTTTTATTTTAATGGCTGAACATGATAATTATATTTTCCTAAATGAATTGTAAAGGCTTTCGTTCTAGTTATATACAAACTGTATCCAAAATTACATAATTTATACTTTTCCACCACTTTTCTGTGTTCGACCATTTCACCAACACTGTTAGGATATAAAAATTAAATTTTATTTTCAACCATCCATGTATCTTTACTTATAAAAGAATGTGTAATAATAATGTTTTTTCTGACTGACATTCAAAAATAATGATATGTATGTTCTCGTATACATACGTATGTGACAATAATAAATTTAACTTTGCATGAAAAGTTTTGTATCATTTTTATGTCTATGTATATATATGTAATTTGTATTTTTTGTTTGTTTTGAATACATTTTGGGGGGCGGCAAAATTAGACACCGCCCCGGGCGGCAAAAACCCACGCTACGCCACTGGAGTAACTACGTGCGCCACAGTTCTTCATATTTTCTGTCATTCATTTTGCAACCATTTTAGGTCATAAAACATGACTACTATAAAATTATCTGTGATAATAATGTCAATGAATGGCTAAATATGGCCAAATTATGACATTTCATAAGTCGTGTATATCCAGCTATCTGCGAATACCTATAGCAAATTTTTAATATTTTCAGCACGTTAGGCATGAAGTTAAAAATTGCATCAATACCCTATACCTATGTACCTATGTATAAATTTGAGTTTCTTATTCAATAACTTAAAACAAATTATTTTAAAATTAACTATTTTTCCAAAGAAAAACTCATCTATGTAGGTACCTACATAGGTATGTACTGTACATAAGCTTATTTTATTTGAGAAACATAAGTTTTAACTATAAGAGTTCCCTTTGAAATAAAAAAAAACATTTCAGCCCACTTGTCAAATATTTATAAATTTTTTTCCCAGACATCTCTATTAATTCGAACAAACAAAACGCGACACAACATCCGTTCCTCACTGGTTATTTTTTTGATCCAGTTAATCATTTACGTAGATACATATATGAATTTCAATTTCAATATAGGTATAAGTTTCCTATCCAAAAAAAAAAAATATCAAAACGGTTCTCAATTCCCATAAGCAAAATCGACAACAAAAAATTATAATAAATCAACCTCTTGGTCTGGAGGTTACCTCATTTGCAAATTCCCAGAAATTCCCTGCTGTCATCACAGCCAAGCCATCATGTCAGGGTCAGGCTCCAAAAGTTTTAAATTCGGCTGCGCAGAGGCACAGACCACTCCACCATAAATGGCCGACATTTTGACCTCCATTTCTCATTCAATGCCATTCTATCGCAAAAAATTGTTTGTTTTTATTTTTTGATTCTGTAGTTTTCACTAGAATTTTTGGTATAAAAATAAACAAAACTATATATAGCCCGAGAGCCGGTGACATCAAAAGTCCCGTCATCGCGGAAATGGACATAATATATATCATTGGAAAGGTAATTTTATGTACTTTCAGAAAAACTCGGTATGACAGGCCCTAGCCTGCCGAAAGTATCTGTCATACCTGTTTGAACGATGCGACCTCTGTTTTTAATTAAATTCATTGTGCTTTTGTATGTATGCTATTGATTTCGAAGCCACTGAATAGATTGAGCTCAGATTTGCAGGGAATATTTTGTATATACCATTAACTATTTCTGTAAAGTTTGGTTAAAATCAGTTCACAGGTTTTTTGAGGAGGGGCAGAAATGCACGCTGGGTACCCAATAAAAATGAAGCGTTTTTGAGATAAAACTTTGTTTTTAGTTTTATTATTGTTTTTTGAAGGGTGATTATTAAAAAAATTAGCTAATTACAGTCTACGAACTTCCAAAAATAAGTTCTGCCCAAAAAACTCTGACCTGATATAACAGTCAAACCCGCTTATTTTGAATTTTTAAAATCATATTTTTTTATTTATTTTATAACTATTCATAAAAAAGTTCGATTAATTGAACAGAAAAGTTTTGTGAGTGTATTAGTATTTATGTACATAAGGTAAGAGGTCTGATTAGGCGAGAAATATATTCCTATGTACCTAAGTTGACTGATTTTACTTAATAACATGAAATAATCATAATTTGTGGGTTTAAACGTTTTTTCTATAGGATTGTATTATTGTGTATTGAAACGTGATTGAAAACTACTGCCTAAGAAGAAAAAATCCCGACGTGATGGTACAGTCAAACCCGCTTATTACGAATTTTTCAAATCACATTTTTTTATTTATTTTCTAACTGTACACAATCATAAATAAACTTCAATTACATTAGCATACATTTTTTGCCTATATAAATAGCTATAAATGTACATTAAAAGGTTTGGAGTTTACTTAGGTGGAAACATATACGTACATATCTACATAAATGTACCTACAGTGTACCTTAGTAAATTTATTTTACTTGCAAACATAAAAGAATTATAATTTTTTCGTTCATTGAAGGGTGTTAAGAAAAAAATAGTGTTAAATCCTCTCAAAATTATATGATTTACAGATTATACAGTCAAACCCACTTACTTGAAATCCATTCCGTGTTTTTCAGCTTCTTAATTTATACCAACCGATTTAAGAGATAAAAAAATAGTGTTACAGCCTCCCAAAAATAAATCATTTACCAATTATACAGCAAAACCCGCTTATTTGAAATCCATTCCGTGTTTTTCAGCTCCTTAATTTATACCAATCAATTTTAGAGAACTGAAGAAAAAAATATATTGTCATAATTTTCATGATTGTATATTTATATGTATAGAGTATACAAAAATATAATCTTGAAAATTATGACGATATATTTTTTTCTTCAGTTCTCTAAAATCGATTGGTATAAACTAAGGAGCTGAAAAACACGGAATGGATTTTAAATAAGTGGGTTTGACCGTATAATCGGTAAATCATGTATGTTTGTGAGGCTGTAACATTATATTTTTTCTTTAAGATTGATTGGTATAAATTTAGGAGCTAGAAACACGAGTTGATTTCAAATAAGCGAGTTTGACTGTATAATCGGTAAATTATGTATTTTTGGGAGGCTGTAACACTATTTTTTTGTCTCTAAGGAGCTGAAAAACACGGAATGCATTTCAAGTAAGTGAGTTTGACTGTATAATCGGTAAATCATATAATTTTGAGAGGATTTAACACTAGTTTTTCTTAACACCCTTCAATGAACGAAAAAGTTATGATTCTTTTATGTTTGCAAGTAAAATAAATTTACTAAGGTACACTGTAGGTACATTTATGTAGATATGTACGTATATGTTTCCACCTAAGTAAACTCCAAACCTTTTAATGTACATTTATAGCTATTTATATAGGCAAAAAATGTATGCTAATGTAATTGAAGTTTATTTATGATTGTGTACAGTTAGAAAATAAATAAAAAAATGTGATTTGAAAAATTCGTAATAAGCGGGTTTGACTGTACCATCACGTCGGGATTTTTTCTTCTTAGGCAGTAGTTTTCAATCACGTTTCAATACACAATAATACAATCCTATAGAAAAAACGTTTAAACCCACAAATTATGATTATTTCATGTTATTAAGTAAAATCAGTCAACTTAGGTACATAGGAATATATTTCTCGCCTAATCAGACCTCTTACCTTATGTACATAAATACTAATACACTCACAAAACTTTTCTGTTCAATTAATCGAACTTTTTTATGAATAGTTATAAAATAAATAAAAAAATATGATTTTAAAAATTCAAAATAAGCGGGTTTGACTGTTATATCAGGTTAGAGTTTTTTGGGCAGAACTTATTTTTGGAAGTTCGTAGACTGTAATTAGCTAATTTTTTTAATAATCACCCTTCAAAAAACAATAATAAAACTAAAAACAAAGTTTTATCTCAAAAACGCTTCATTTTTATTGGGTACCCAGCGTGCATTTCTGCCCCTCCTCAAAAAACCTGTAAACTGATTTTAACCAAACTTTACAGAAATAGTTAATGGTATATACAAAATATTCCCTGCAAATCTGAGCTCAATCTATTCAGTGGCTTCGAAATCAATAGCATACATACAAAAGCACAATGAATTTAATTAAAAACAGAGGTCGCATCGTTCAAACAGGTATGACAGATACTTTCGGCAGGCTAGGGCCTGTCATACCGAGTTTTTCTGAAAGTACATAAAATTACCTTTCCAATGATATATATTATGTCCATTTCCGCGATGACGGGACTTTTGATGTCACCGGCTCCCTACCTAATACCTACATGCTTTACTTATACCGAGTTTGTGGTGGCTCTTCCGTCACCACTTACACAAAAAAAAAAGGAATTTGGATACGGAGGGATCTCACTTGATATGCTGTTGTGGCTTAGCGGTGGCGATTGTGGCTTGGCATGCCTCCTTTCATTTCTTTCTTTATCTTTACAAAACCAAGTTTTCAATGTCACAGTGGCATCAGTTCACTGACCGAAAAGTACAAGACCGTAGGTATGAGAGGGGTGGACCACAGAGGTTTAACCCCCCAATTTCGTTTCAGAATGAAACTGGGCTTACTTTATAAAGTCTAGGCTCATAATGTGGTAAAAAGAAAAACACATAACTACCCCTCAGCAATTTAACTCGGAAAACGGACACGTATGATAGTCTAATTTTCTATAAAAAATGTTTGCAAATTATTATACAACGAGTAGTTTTCCAGGTATATATTGGTTGAAAGCCGTTAAAGCGGCTGGAATATACAATACTAACAGCATGGGCATTTACTTTATAGTCAGAGAAAAGACAACCACCTATCAACCGGTGTTGTTTTGCAAGACAAAAATCCATGCCGACTGCCGATTGATAAAATCTTTCCTTTAATGAAGCCCTATACCCTTTCTGATTATTTTTTTTTTACTACGGCCTTGCTGACCGAGTTTTTGTTTCACTTTAACACACAAGAATATAATCTTATCGTTTGCCTTCATTATCAGAAAAATGTCTGGCTCTGAAATACTTACCAAAAAAGATTAATGTCTCATGACACAGTATTCTAAGGAACCCCACACACGGTCTGGTAATATTGCAAAATAAAAACAAGTCATATGAGCAGCTTTTAGATCAAAATGTATTTTTTTGATCCTTTGACATTCGAAAAATTGAGTTTTTTGTATATGTATTAGGGAATTAATCAAGATTACAGAAGATGTAAGAAAACAAAAAATAAAACTAAAATTTAGAATTAAATAAAAGTGCAAATTAGAAAAGGTAACAATTAAATTCTAACATAAATAATAAAGTAGGCGTGTTCAGAAAAATGAGATCTCAGATGGCTCAGTGTCAAAAACTGAGCAAGCGAATCCAATATTTTCTTTTCTCAGTTATTTGACAGCTAAATTTCTGAGAAATCCTGTTCGCGAGACTAAGATGGCTAAGGGCTCTGAGATCTCATTTTTCTGAACACGCCTAATGATGAAGTTTAAAATTTACTCTTATAAGGGCTACTTAATTCTTGTGGAAAAAAAGACTGTTCTTTTTCTGAATATTATTGATACACTGAATCCACATCTGACTTCAACAGATTTTTAAAATATTACAATTCTAGAACGTATGAAAGCTGATTTTTAATTTTGTTATGAAATATCTCGAAAGCCCTGCGGAATGGAATACTTTTGATGTTGGATTCGAATTCAGAGCAGCCACAAAACTCGCAAAAGTATCTGGTTTTTCCACAAGAATAAGTTTAAAGAAGAATACCTAAAAATATATGAGTAAAAGCCTCAGCGTCAATTCAAATGAAACGTGGATAGAAAAATTTGGATGAACATGTGTATTGAAAAGGCATCAATTTTTTTAAAGAAATCACATTCATAAAAAGTTATTCCCGAGACTGAACCTACGTTCTGTAATGGCTGATTTACAATGACGCGTTCCCGTTCGCGATGCGTACGTTACATTTAACAAGCGCTACGGCCGCGTCAAGATAAATCGAGCAAAAAAATTCAAACTTCAAACGTCAAAACGCACGCAAAAGTTGAATAATCTCTACTTTCGCGTTGCAGCCGCTTACGTTACGTTGGTTTGTGTACCTACTAATGGATGCAAAATTGTAATGGCTGATTTACAATGACGCGTTCGCGTTCGCGATGCGTACGTTACATTTAACAAGCGCTACGGCCGCGTCAAGATAAATCGAGCAAAAAAATTCAAACTTTTTTCAACACAAGATGGCCACATACCTAAATTGAAATCGAAATGTCAAAACGCACGCAAAAGTTGAATAATCTCTACTTTCGCGTTGCAGCCGCTTACGTTACGTTGGTTTGTGTACCTACTAATGGATGCAAAATCGTAACATAATGCTCAACGCGTCATTGTAAACACTAAACAGATATTCCTATGCCTGAACTTTTGCGTTGACAGGCAAATCTTTCAACGCAACGCCCAACGCGGCATTGTAAATCAGCCATAACTCTCGCATCGATAAAATCAGTCGAGAAATGTTAAAAAATGGAACAAAACTCTGTTTCAGTTTTCATCGTTTCTCGACCAGTTTTTTCGATGCGAGAGTTACAGGACGAAGGCACTGGCTACGACTATTTTTGTATTTTTAATAACAAACTGTTTATGCATGAAAACAAAGTTGGTTAGGGTGATACAGAAAAAGGCACATGTACACAATATGGATGAGTGTAAGTATTTATTACAAAAAAGAAATACAAAGCTTTTGCACGCAACTTAAAACCTCTTTCAGTTCTTAACTGACAACCAAAAAAATTCCAATCCGGTGTTCGTTATTAAAAGACAGTATACGCCACAGTACAAAAACCTAAGATGAGAATTGCGCAGATTGTCAAAATTTCATGTTTGGTCTCTACAATGGATGTCCTTTCAACCCATATATTCTCCTTTTGTCATCCATTTGGAAAAATATAAAATACGGCATCATGGTGCGTGAAAAAATAATTTTACTAGAACGTCGGACGGAATACAGTGCAATAAAAATGTTTGCAAGCTCTGGAACTAAAAGAGAAAAATTAATTTTCAATTTTATTTACGCTAGCCACGATACCAGAAAAGTCTCTGTATCGTTTGGTATCGGTATTGGAAACCCAAACGATACCAAAATGATACCAGCTCTGAAGCATTCAAAACTTTAAGAACCGAAATATACCGAGATTCCTTGTAGTATCGTTTGCCATCGACAGGAAAAATTTATTTTTTTAATATTATTAACCCTCATACCGATTTTCGTTTTACTGAAACGCCAAAAAAACGACAAGGATCCAGAAACGACAATTGGTGTTTGAATGAAACTAAGAGTTAAGCGTTCTTTAAGCTCTTCACTATTCTCACCACTTTTATGGTAGTTGTTTTACTGAAACGCCAAATGTCCGTTTTAGAGCGGCATGGATTTACTGGCGTTTTAGTAAAACGACTTTCGTAATTATTAATTTATTACAAGCAAACAAACATTGTAATCAATTTCCTGGAAATGGCTTTAACGATTTGGATGAAATTTTCACAGTTTGTTCTTTTTATCAAAGAGAAGGTTTAGAAAAAATTTTATATTGAAAACCACCCACTAGCACGCTCATTTATCTTAAATGCTTAATTTCTCGGAACCAAAGAATTTGAATAACATTTTCAGATTTTGTCCTTTTTAGCTGGGTGATGTAAGCTTATTGAAATCAACTCACTGCCACGATTATTTTTGTCTTATATCCTGATTTCCCGAAAACGGCTACAACGATTTTTGTATCAATTTTACCAAACCAATTTTTTTATAACGAATACCACCGATAGAACCGTCTTTTTCTCGATGTAGTCATTAGTTGCTTAAGAGTGTTCCGGACTGAAATGGTGATTTCATGAAAAAGATTGCGAAGCGTGTACTTGTCCGATCAAAAGGATTAAGATGTCTATGGACAGATAAACTTAGTCTCTAGGTTCTAGGACATCATTGGAAAAAAGTTTAATTTTGTGCTCTAGATTTTTGTAAAGCCTCTAAGAAATCGAGAAAATGGCTGTTTTTCAAAGCAAATGTAGCCAACACTATAGCATCATTTGCAAAAAAATGTTTAACAACATAAAATTCCATATTTTTATTATTGCCACTATTAGAGAAAATTTTTCATTTTGTACCTAATTAAAATTTTAATAATGCTGAATAAAAATGCTTGTGAATTTTGAAAAAAAAACTCATTTTTTACAGTCAATTTTTTATACCTAACGGCATTTTTTTGAAATTTCTTTTTTGCAGTGGATACAAATTCAATATATATTTCACGATTTTCATTAATTATATAATCATAATTGTATCATCTGATATTGAAATTTTTAATTATTAAAAGGCATTTTTTCACAGAAAATGTATGTAAATTTGGAAGTTAATATCAGTTATTTATTGTTATTTATGCAAAAAAAAAACGTTTTACGTATAAAATTTTTCCATCGAACTGTGAACTAACCCAAAGCAAATACATAGATTTTATACTCACCGCGATATTTTTTTTCGCACAGAACTGACTTCTTTTTGCGGAAGAAAAAATGCGTTTGGCATTTGGGCTTGCTTAAGCATAGAAAAGTTTCATTCAGATTTTTTGTATGGAAACTGTAACTGAAGACGAATAATACAAACATTTTACACCACTGACATTTTTTCTGTGACGAAATTTTTTTTTTACCACAAGCTTATTTTTATTTAAAAGAACTGTGGGTTGGGTACTAATTTTTAACTATTTGGTCATAAAAAAAACTTAAGTTAACTTAAGTTAGTACGTTATGCATTATTTTTTTATAATTATTTTTTTATTAAATCTTAAAAATACCAAGGGCATTCTACTGGAACACCAAGGGCATGTAACCAAGTCTTGTATTTTTTTTTTATTTTTTTGTTAAGCCAGACGAAACGATACCGATACCAATACGAAGACGAGACCGAGACTTATACCGAGACGATACTGACATTTTTGGATTTTTCGTTTGGTTTAGTGTCGTGGCCAGCCCTATTTACGCATAAACGCGTTCAGTATAAAAGGCTCAGTGCCCATTTTTTTGTAAATATTGAAATTGGAAAGAGTTCATAGATAAATGCAAAAACCACCATCTTTTTATGATGGTAGTCTTTCACTTACCCCTCCATGCATCCCCGAGCCGTTATTGCGAAAAAAAATATTTCCCTTAACAGTTTTAAAGCTTTTGTATAGAAGGTACCATTATTTTTGCATAAAAATAAAATTTATATTTTAGAGAGCATTACGAAATTTTTAAATATTGAGTTTCAAAAAACCTATTATACAGGGTGTCCCGCACCTGAGTGGAAGTATTTTAGGGTTGGATTCCTGAGTATATTCTAAGAAAAAAATTGTACGGGGGGAAAGTTGTATCTCCCCTCCCTGAGGCAGGGGGGGGGCAGTTTCTGAAAAATTGACTTAAAATGAAAAAAAACATTAAAAATCAATGAAAATACATCTAATAATGTGCTATATTTTTTTTTGAAAGTTAATACTTTATTCTTGCATTTGGTTTTTAAATCAAGTTGCTTAAGCGAATAGTTTTTGAGATATTAAATTTCAAAGTCAAATTTGTTTAAAAAAATTGTGATTTTTACGTAATTTAGTGCTATTTTTGTGTTCAATATTCATTGCGCTCATTTATTTTTAGTCCATTACCGAAAACCAAGTGTAAAAATCTCTCTTAGTTTTTGAGAAATTAAGAAAAAACGAAAGGTACTTTTACCAAAATAGCCCGAAAAAAGGGTTAAATTATGGATAATTCATGAATAAATTAATTTTTTCGGGCTCTTTTGGGAAAATTACCTTTTGTTTTTTCTTAATTTATCAAAAACTAAGAAAAGTTTTTACATTTAATTTTCGGTAATGGATTGCAAAATAATGAGGGCAATGAATATTGAACACAAAAATAGCACTTAATTACGTAAAATTTCGAAAAATATCGACTTAATAAAAAAAAATCACAATTTTTTTTGAACAAATTTGACTTTGAAATTTAATTTCTCAAAAACTATTCGCTTAAACAACTTGATTTAAAAACCAAATGCAAGAATGATGTATTAACTTTAAAAAAAAATACAGCACATTATTAGATGTATTTTCGTTGATTTTTAATGTTTTTTTTTGGCATTTTAAGTCAATTTTTCAGAAACTGCCCCCCCCCCTCCCTGCCTCAGGGAGGGGAGATACAACTTTCCCCCCATACAATTTTTTTCTTAGAATATATCCAGGAACCACACCCTTAGATACTTCCACTCAGGTGCGGGACACCCTGTATATCACTTTCAAAATATTTGAATTTCAAAAAGAAATATTGGAAACAAATTTCAAAATCCGAAATACATATTTTTTTAATTTTGGTACACAGTACTAATGTATTTATGTTTTTTGGAAGCTTCTGTATAAGAAAAATTATTGGAATCAATCATATCGTTTTGAAAAAGTCGAAAATAAAGAAAGTTGTTTTTTGGGAGGTACCATTAATACTTTTAATAACTAATAACTTTAATAATTAGGCTAGGCTTTACTTAAAGTAATTTATTGATTTTTTTTATGAAAAGTTGTGAAGTCATTTTTGAGAAAATTATTTTTTGGTTCTAGAATAAATGAAAAAACATGTGGAGGGTATGACGTAAAGTAAATGGACCCAGCAGTTTAGGCTGTAGCTCAACGAAAAGACTGATAGATTTCCGAGACCAACTTTTTTTCGTCTTCTCTATCATCGTAATAACAAAGTTTGATCAAAATCTCGAGTTCTATTTTTTTTACGAATGCATAACTTTTAATTAAAAATCATGCAAATATTGTATGTAGAATTACATAAGCTACAGTTTTTATCTCATATTACAAAAAACTGATAGTTTTCTCAGAAATTATTAGAAATTGAATGTAACACTCTATGTCTATAGAGTAGAAAATTGAACCTGAATCATATTAAATTTTTAAATAAAATAAAACTCAAACTTCAACTATTATAAATGTAGTTTAGGTAGAGGGCTTATTTATCGAAAATTTTTCTCTCGTGGTGGTTGCAATCGATAAGGAAAGAAAGGAAATACAGTGAAACCTCCACTAATGGACAGCTCCTTTAAGCGGACAAATTCTCGCGACCGTGGATCTAGGATTAAAATTCCATACATTTTATGTTACTATAAGCGGACACTCCCTTGATCGGACGCGGACAAGAATATCAGCCGTAAATTACTAAATTTAATCCTCTTAGGCAGACAAAAACTTTTTTTTAAAATATAAATTTCTAGCAAACAATCGCATAACGGATTTTCCCTGTAGCTGTGGTTCGGTATTGTATCTTTTTGTTCATTTATTTCACTTTTGTTAATGAATTTTATGGCACCAGATTTTAAATTCCTTATTGAAATTAATATTTTTTTTTTGTGAAATTAAGTCTTGTTTTCTGTATTTTTTTTTAAGGACAGTTAAAATAATTTAATTTTTGTTATTTTTTGGAACTGAAAATATTTTCTTTATAAAAATTTTATTTTTAATCTATTTGTTTGAATCTTTCTCTTAAACAGACAATACCCTTAGACAGACAAAATGTTTCACTTTAGTAAAGCTGCCCTGGCCATACACAATCAAGCCACGTGATACATTTAGCTCGTTTGGATTTATAAGATTGGCTAGAAATCCAATATCCAAATGGATCGGTATTGGTAGCCGATCCACCCCATACACCATGGATTTTGGATCGGATGGCGCACATAGGATTAATGGCCTACAACTAACTGGCCACAAGTAGATTTTTCAAATGTCAAAATTGAAAAGTGACCTTTTTCCAGACAATAGCTTAAAATCACCTCGATGTTCCATAGGCTAAATTTTTTTATTACTCAACACATTTTAAGCTATGATATTAGTTCAAAGTGATCGATTGAGGGTTTATCATTTTTTGTTTTGCTATCAACATCGAACATCGAAAAAATTGTTAAATTTTGTTGAATTATTGTTTAAAAATTGTGTATGGTGTGATGACATTTGTCGTATGTATTAACAAAGAATATAAAGTGAAGTATTATCTAGATCTTAAAATAAAATCCGATTCCGAAAGCTCTTTTCGAAATAATAATAAAAAGAACGAAAAAAAACATTATTAAGATAAAAGCTCTTTCTCATACAATCTTGGAAAACACCACGAATTCACTTTTCACTATTCGTATTATAAGGATAGTAAATAGGAGGATACTTTTGACGGCTTCCAATATTGGAACCCGCCAAATTTGAGATGCAACTTCTTGGTAACTTTATATTCTTTGGTATAAATCAATTGTAGATGTGTACTGTACTGTATTTGTACTGCTTATGATCAAACAAATCATCAAGGTTCGTTTTCAAAAAAAAAAAAAAAAAATGGCTGTGGATTTTTGCGGATACAGCTTTTTGGTCATATCGTAGGTACTCCCACTTTTACGGGAATTAAAACTGACAGTTTTTTTTGCTATTTTTCTTTAGGAATGCATTTTGGTTTATTTATCAGAGTTATTTGGGAATTATTTATTATTGTTATTAAGTTAAACAAAGCTTCAGACATCGATAAAAAAAAGTGCTTAAACTTTGTTCCTTTTTAGACTGATATTTTGGTCATATAGTTTGTGCGAGTTTATGCATTAGTTTGCTTGTGTCTAACAGAGAAATAAAAAATTGAAATTTTTGTTTGTTTGGTAAATTTATTAAAAATGTTATTAATTTCGTATAGCTTGAGATGAAAATAGGACAATCAAAACAAAAATTTATTTTGTTCAGTTTTTGTTGTTTACTACGTTTCCCGTGAGAGGCTAGTTGGCTCGATGGCTTTAACGTATATGGCTAGGTTAAGATCAATTAAAAAGCCTGGTAGGTACTAAATAGCAAAACAAAAAAGGACCTGCAAATGCTCACTAACCAATGTTTTCCCATAAAATGTGCTATGTAATAATTATTTCTGTTTTTACTATAAAAGTATTTATTTAATTCACATACCTTAGGTCTAATTTAGAATAAATTACAAAGATTCTTTTCTTTCTTAACAAAATCTTTTAACTAAATTTTATAAATTTTTGTATCTTGCAGCCAGACATTTTTTGAATAAAAAAACAATATATAGGTACCTATACCTAATATGTAAAATCAACTTAAAAACTCAACAAAACCTGCCCAAAATTTATCACATAACATTATATAATAACCACATTTCAAAAAAAGAAACATTGTAACAACTTGTTTTATTTTTTAGATATATTTTAAAATTGAGCGTCTATAGGTATACTGAAATACCCTTTGCAGCCTAAATGAAAAAAAAAAATCGGTGCCTTTAGTTGTCACAATTTTCCTCAAGCGTTGTAATCTTTGATGGGAAATTGACGTGGATTGTGAGATGTGAAGCAGCAATGAATTTTCATGACAATTTTATGAACACGATGAACCAAAGGAAATTCAACCAAAGGTTTAACCAGTAGTGATGAAGACACGTGTGTCGTGTACTTACTCCTTATTCACTGATTAGAAAGGAATTGATTATTATTTTTTTCCCGAAATGCCAAGTCCTTAAAGGTAGAACAAAAATAGAAGTTAACCGTACATATGAAGTAAGGCTTGGAGTGCTCCTTCATTGTTCAATATGTATTTGGGTATGAGTTACAAAAAATAATTTATAAGCTCTATGCTTGCACACTTGCACCATAGTCATCCTTCAAACTCAATTTAATACGAAAAAAAAGAGGTCACATGGTCAATGACTCAGAAGGATTTCGGATCCTTTGTGTTGTTTTAGGATAAAAAATTAAAATGCGTTTGTCTTACTCATATAGCGAGTATTGAACTTTAGAAAAGCTTTTTATTTGTCGAATGGCGTTGAACCTTTTGTTCAATTGTTTGTTTTTTTTTTGTATGGTTACAGGCCACATGAGGTCAGAGGAATAAAATAAAAAAAAATTATAATTTGTATAGTATTTGTGGGTATGGGCAGTATAAAGTGTCTTTAACCTCTGGAATTTCGTTGATGTAGGAAGGAAAGCAATGTATATCTACTTGCTTTGAGCAATCAAAAAGAATAATGATTTAGGAGTATGTATATGTATGTGTAATGCATAAACGTAGAAGGGGTGATATGGGAGAACGTGCTGTAGGTAGGTTCATACTTTTTGAGGATTTGTGCGGATATATGTATGTACAATATAGAGCATTCATTAAATGAAAGGACCTTTTATATGTGTTGAAAAACAAGCGTTTTGGACATCGATGAATGGGGTTGCCTAGTTCAAAAAGAAAAATGTAGGTACAAAAAATGAGCAAAATCTGCAGAATCCATTATGTGAAGGTTTTTAAATGCTATTATCTTTGTTTTGACGTAAAGAATAGGACTCACTGAAAAGTCCGTTGCCATAAAGTCGTATGCCCATAAAAAGTAAGGTAATGTTAAATGCCAAATAAAATTGATTTTTCGCATAAAGGTACCTTTGAGTTTTAAATGGTAGATCATGCGATTTTATACAGAAAAGGTTGCAACACTTATCCACCTCCGACTGATGGTTTACCGTTTGCGTACACTGATACCGGAGCTATTCAGGCGATTGTCTCGACGCTTTCACCAGCATACACACCTACCGTTCTCCGACAATGCGGTCTTTACTGCGTAGTATCGGTATCCCCTTTTTTTTCATGTCTTAACAGCCCTATTATTGACACGATTCAAAACTAGTTTTAACGTAAAACTAGTTCTATATAGTCTGGGAGCCCACCGTAAGATTACCTATCTCATCGCGGCCACGCAAAAATTGGATGCCAACCGATAGCTTTAGTCCAAACATTTACAAAACTGCTGGTCGGACAAGCTTTATCTGGTCGCAATGGTTAGAAAATGCACTTTTCAGGTTGCATTTTCCGCTAAATGTACCTATAATATAAGCAACTTATATAAATGGGGTATCAAAAGAAAGCTAGGGCTGTCCTCTACACGATAGCAATGGTCGGACAGAGTTTTTTCTTGGATGTTGCCACGAGTCCGACCACTTTTCTAAAATTAGAGATTTTGTGCATCTTTAGATGAAAATGAAAAAAAAGTGGTTAAGGCCACTTTCCTAACCATTTGAAATGATTTTGCTCAGTTTTCCCTGATGTAAGACGCAGTGTTAAAAAAAAAACACTTTTTTAAAAAATAGTCGGACTCTTCGTAACAGCCAAAAAAAAGTCAGTCCGACCAATGGTATCGTTTAGAGGACAGTCATAGCCTTCATTTGATACCCCATTTATATAAGTTGCTTATATTATAGGTACATTTAGCGGAAAATGCAACCTGAAAAGTGCATTTTCTAACCATTGCGACCAGATAAAGCTTGTCCGACCAGCAGTTTTGTAAATGTTTGGACTAAAGCTATCGGTTGGCATCCAATTTTTGCGTGGCCGCGATGAGATAGGTAATCTTACGGTGAGCTCCCAGACTATATAGAACTAGTTTTACGTTAAAACTAGTTTTGAATTGTGTCAATAATAGGGCTGTAAGTGTTTTTCAACATGAGCTGCGACCTGCGAATGGCTAATTCGCAATGCAAACATCAAGACTCATTCCACAAAGCAGCACATGAAAATTTAGCTCAAATTTAACCTCACATTTTCAGCACCCATTTTACTGGTTTATTTTTAATGACAATAAGCGTCTGTCAGCGACCAAACAAATTAGTTGAATGAAATGTCAAAGTTCACGACCATTCACTCTTCGCAGGTCATATTAAAAGCAATTTACTGAAATTTTCAATCGCTGCTTTGTGGAATGCATATTACCGTTTCTTGCAGTTCGTAGCTCATATGAAAAGCACTTAAGAACCGGAAAACGCCACCGCCAGAAATTATCTTATTTCTTAAATTGAATTTATATTCACTGTTCCTAAAACTGGTAGAATTTGATGATGACATTTTAACAGAATCTTTATTACCACCAAAACTACAAAAAAAAGTACTGAAACAGACCCTAAGAAGGTGGAAATTTTTTTTATGACTACTCAAGTCAGGAAGTACATCCGAATTCAAAATTTTGTTTAGATTTCACGGTGTAATCAAAAAAAAGGGGTAACATAACCTTTCATTAGGTGTTTCCGTGACAGGTGGGCATTGCTAGCGCCATTACAAATAGGCACTGCTATTGCCAATCAAACTTTTTCTTATGAAATTTTCTTTTATTAGTTTATAAGCTTATATTGGCTGATAGTATATTTTAATATAAGTATAGGTAATTTCCCTAAGAACATTCCATGGATAAGGTTCTCCTTTGAGACTTCCAACTGTTTGCTTCCCTGGATTTTGTGCCAGAGATAATCGTTTAGTTCCTCTGGGCTACTCTTCTAGGAGCTCATTAGTTAATGTTCGCCTTCGAGGATTTCCACCGCTTTGTTCCTTATTTGCCGAGGACATAGGGTTTCCGACAAGGATTCCTGACCGTTTTGTTCTTTCGCGAGTTCTTCTTCAAGGATCTAGCTGGACATTGTTCTCCTTTTAGGGTTCCGAACGTTTTGTTCCCAAGGTTTCGTGCTAGAAACATTTTATATGAAGTACCGTGCTAGTTATTTTTAAGATTTTAAGCCCAGAAAACAATGTAAGCTAAACTGAAGTACCATGTTAAATATCCTAAGAAATTAAAATAAATAACTTACATGAAATAACTTGTTAGTTCTTAATTTTGAAAAACTATAAATAAATAAAATGCACGACTGGTTCACACGTACTTGCTCTTATGTTCAAGACCTGCGGGTTAAAGAAAATTGTATATAAAAACATGGAAATTACGAGAGGAAAATGTAGAAAAGCATGAAATACGATATTTAAATTAGTTAAAACAACTTCTTTGACAGTTTAAGGTGGAAAAAAAGAATTCCATCTTAATTCTTGATTGAATATTGTAATATTTCACTGGCTCGCCAACGCACGCGTCCGCACTAGAAGAATCTCGTCGACTGACTGACTCTCTGTGTATATACATGCGCTCGAGATAGTGACAGGTGTGTCTCTCTAATCCGTAGTAGCGAGGGTGACGCTAGCGACTTACTCTTAATCTATACGTAAAACTGCATACACTACAAATATGATAGTATGGAAAAAAAATTAAAATCGTTGGAGCGGTTTTTATATACATATGTATAAAATTCTTAAAACATTTTTATGGACAAATTTGGCATGCAAATCTAAAGTGTATATAAAAACAAAATTTGAGAAAAAATTGTTTACCCGTTTTTGGGATATCGAAATTTCAAAAAAAAAATTTTAACTTTTTTGAAATTTCAAAAAAAAAATTGAAAATTTTGATACGCAATATTATTAAATTTTATCTGAAATTTGAAAAAAATTAAAATCGTTGGAGCGGTTTTTATATATGTACATATGTATAAAATTCTTAAAACATTTTTATGGACAAATTTGGCATGCAAATCTAAAGTGTATATAAAAACAAAATTTGAGAAAAAATTGTTTACCCGTTTTTGGGATATCGAAATTTCAAAAAAAAAATTTTAACTTTTTTGAAATTTCAAAAAAAAAATTGAAAATTTTGATACGCAATATTATTAAATTTTATCTGAAATTTGTATATAAAAAAAAGAATCTTAATCCATTCAGCCGATAACGAGAAAATTCAAAATAAAATAAACGTTCTATGACAGGTACTATTAATAGTTGCTAAGTGTAAAATTTTATAATTTTTGGTAGTAGATCGTAGTAATTTTAGTATATGAAAAAATTTTAATCAAAATCGTAGGAGTCGTTTTTAAGCAAAAATATATTTTCCATTGCAGGTTTTTAACTTTTGTATGGAAGGTACCGTTATTTTTTCATAAATTCAAAATTTTTTCTAAAAATATTTTAGAGAGTACTAAAACACTCTTAAATATCGAGTTTCAAAAAAATCGATCATGTTGTTTTCGAATTATTTGATTTTCCAAAAAAAAATTGAAACAATTTTTCAAAATCCAAAAAATATTTTTTCAAAAAATTTGGTACACAAAACTATTTTGTTGTTGGAATAAAATAAATAAATAATAAATTGGGTGGCACAACAGCTCATGGAGAACCAGGGCCTAGTGACTTACAACTCACAACCATTCCTGTGTGCGTGTTTGTTGGCAGGAATGGATGGGACCTACAGTTTTTTGCCGAGTCCGAACGGCTAAATGAGAAGCACTTTTTCATGACAAGTATACTCTTGGAGGATTTGTCAGTTCCTCGCAAGAGGCAGTACCTCGAATAAAACATTTCTGTTTTTAGGTGGTGCGGCTGGGAATCGAACCCACACCTTCGGCATGACAGTCCTACGCACTAACCATCAAGCCACGAGGTACTACTTTCTTGTTGGAAGCTTCTACTTAAAAAAAAAAAAAAAAAAAATTGAAATCGGTAGTTGTTGTTGGAAGCTTCTACTTAAAAAAAAATTGAAACCGGTGGTACCGTTTTGAAGAAAATCAAAAATTAAAAAAATGGTTCTTTGGGAGGTACCTTGCAGTAATTAACATTTTTAAAAAATGGTTTTCCACCCAAAGGAAGCCCTTACTAAAATCTAAAATAAATTTATTGAATTTTTTTTGTGTAGCCGTTTTTGAGAAAAATACGATTATGTAAAATTGCTAAATAAAGTTGTATGGCAGGTACATAGGCGCCCGGAGGGGGGGCAACGGGGGGCAGTTGCCCCCCCCTGGCTCTGGACAATACCACACAACTAAGAAATTTTTCATTTTTTTCTTTGAATTTTAACAAATACTTTACCTTCTCTCCATGATTTGCCCTCCCCTGGCTCTGGATCATGCCAAATGTATCTGAAAATATCCGTAGCTTCGATGTTGTTGGAAAATATGGATATTTTCTTTACAGCTTCTTTATTGAGTTCATGCTTTGCCCCCCCTGGCATTACCACGCAAATTGCATTTTTTACTTTGAATTTTAACAATTTATGTTTATACAATGAATACATCATATATAAAAATCTTGTAAAATAACAAAAAAAACTTCTTCAATGAAGTAATTGATCGTTTTGGTAGAGAGCCAAGGCGTATGCAATTCCTTTTCTCTAAAGAATAAATTAAAAAAAAAAACAATATGGTGCTTCTTGTCATTGTTATTTTATGACACAAAAACGTAAGTATGTTTAATACGAAAGTAAGTAGATACAATACTTACACACCTTAGTCTTTAGGAAATAAACGTCAATATGTATAAAATTTTTATTGCGTAAGCATAAAATTCTAATTTAAAGTTTATCTGCTTTGTAGGCTATTAGGTCAGTTGTTTAAACGGATATTAATATTTTTAATTGATCATCAGCCCTATCACGAATTCCATGGTAATCGGATTTGTTTAACAATCGCGAAAAAAACTATCATCAAATGTTAACTTGATGGCAATTTGTGTTAAGTTTTGCACTACGATGGATTCTGTGAGTTTTTTTTTTTTTGGGATTCGAATCAAGTGTCCGATTACAATGACGTTCATGATGAGGCTGAATAATGAAGTTGAAATAAATATTTAAATTTTGTTTACAAATAAAAAGTGGAGATTTTATTATTTAAAGCCTAGTACTCAGTTCGAGTGAAAATGAAATTTCCATACATAAGTGCCGGTTAATTCACAGCGATGGAATTGGCAACGAGAAGTGAGTACCCAAATGCAAGAGTGAATATGAACCGGTTTGTTGAATATTTCACGACATGATTTTATTTCCCAACGTACGACCACTGGGAAATTCGATTGAGTTGTGGAAAAGTCAGACATTTGTCAATTAATTTGCTTTGTTGAAAATAAAAATTGTATTTCGGAATAATCTAATGTTTTATTATTCGTTTTATTGCTACCGACAGCGACAATTAAAAAACAACACAACACACCATATACATAAGAAGAATAAACGATATAAAAATTAATATTCATAAGAAATTTTTGAAGATTCTGTCATATAACTATATCAAAAAATTCATTTATTTTTTTTTCACTCAAAGTGAGTATCAAAGATTTCAAACTGAGTACCAAAAATTCACATGGAAAATCAATTATATTTTCTTTATGATTATTCACGTGGACTTGGAAGCGGTTTTAAATTTTCCTTTCACAAGAGGTGAGTACTAGGCTTAAAAGAAAAAGTTTGATTCGGAATTCGAAATTTTTGTTTTGAATTTTCAAATCTTATTTTTTTCTTATTTTTTTAATATGTATATAAAACAAAGTCGGGTTAGTTACACCATTTATAACTCAAGAACGTCTGAACCTATTTAATTGATAACTGATTTATTGGAATCATCTCGAATAGTAGAATAACTAATAAAATATCGGAAAAATTCACGGAAAAAAATATATGCACTTTGGGTACCTGTTTTATTTATACAAAATAATAAATCAATTGAGTTTGAAAGCAAATGAATCAATAATTATCAAATTTTGATCGGAAAAACTAAAATAAAAAAATTATACTACAGTCTATTATCCGGAGTTCGATTTATATATTTATAGAAAATAATTAAAGGCTGAGCAGTTTGTAAACAGTACGTCCAACGTTGTTTTGGATTTTGTCATTGGCTGAACGGATTTAAATAAGCATCTGAATAGTCCTTAAAATAAATCTTTCTTCATCAAGTATCCATTCACTGCGGCTGTGAAGCTATTTATTAAAAAAATACATGGTCCCCATCTGTCAAGCCATTAAGTTTCAAAGTCTGTTGAAGAATGGCTACGATGTCGATGCTTTAAGAGAACTTCTAAAAAATCAGAAATTTTCACATTTTTTACAAAAAGGTGATTTTATAGCCTCTTTGAATGTGATAGAATGACAGTTCTTGTTCTGAAAAAGAGAGAAAATTGTTCCGAATTTGATTTCAGAATCGTTCACAAGTATCGAATCGGTCTTCTGGATTTCCAATCGAAAAGGCCATTAGGAAAATTCGTTGACATTTGGATATTTTCAAAGCAGGGTGTTTATAAAACATGTCAACATTTTGCAACTTCGTTGTTCCTTGAAAGATTTCAATGAAATTGACACAGGTGATGGCTTATACAGAATTAAAAAGAAAAAATATTTTCAAAACAGGGTGCTTTAAAAAAATGTCAACTTCGTTGTTCCTTGTGCGATTTCAAAAAAATTGACAGGATAGCTGAAACAGAATTATAACAGAAACTAGTATTTTAAAAACGGTGTTTCAAAAAATGGCACCATCATCACCATGACCTGTGGCAATTTCATTGAAATCACTCAATTCGATTTCATTGAAATCTATCAAGGTCAAAAGATCTCGAAACTGTCCTTTTTCATTTTGTAAAATTTAATTTTTATTTCTTATTTCAAAGGTTTGGGAATGGATCTTCAATATTTCTCGCATAATAAAATCGGAGCGAACCGAACCATATTTTATAAATACAAAAACTTCCAAAAAAATGTCTGTGTGGTTAAATAAGTACGGTCTACTATTAAATATAAAATAATTTTACGCTGGATAACTATTAACAGTTCATTATTGACTGAAACATTTAAATGAAATTATTTATAAAAACTTCCAAAAAGCTAAAATTATATTGCATATTAAAATTAAAAAAAAAAATTTTTGAATACTCATTTTTTTCGAAAATTACTTATCTCAAAATTGGTTTGGTGTCTGCCCCCCTTGGACAAAATCCTGCGGGCGCCTATGGGCAGGTACCGTTATTTTTGATTCTAAATAAAAAATGAAAAACACGTGTGGGCATACCTAATCACCAAAACCACTATGAACCAAGTTTGAAGAAAATCGATGGAGCCGTTTAGGCTGTAGAGGAAGACGAACAAACAGAGAGACAGACAGAATTATGCCACCCACTTTTTGGTGTTCTCTGCCATCGTAATATCATGTTTGGTTGCTATCTCAATTTTTTTCACGAATCCAAAACTTTCCTTATAGTACCTACATATATCGCAAGTAAAGCAAATTTGAAAGAAGTTTAGACTAAAAATCACAGAAATTAAAAGTAAAGGATCAAATCTAATAATATTTTTGGAACTATCGTTCTTCAAAAAAAGCTTAAATTGTCCTGTAGAATCTTACATACAGGGTGTCCTGCAGGCCTTATGACCTTTCCAGGAAAAAATATAAAAAAAATATATTCCCAGTGGTTACTATGTTATGATGTTTTTTTTCCAAAAGTTTTTATCAAAAACTACTTTTCTCAAATACGTGAATGCTACGACCATGGATGAACAGTTTTTCTATATTTTTATTTTTGTAATATTCTGGAATAACTGTTGTCAAATTTGATACTAGTTATTGCATTTTTTATTATAATTTTTTAAAATACTTTTTTCAGTACAAACATTTTGTATAAGAACATGAATGGCCAGTCACTGGGAAATTTTTTGTTTTATATTTTTTTTCTGAAAAGGTCATAAGTAGTAAAGATATGTAATGTATGTAATGTAGGTGCATATGTATTTGTAAGTAGGAAAAAGGCAAAACCTTTTCTGTAGTAAATGGCGAATTAAATATTTTCCAATAGCGTTTACCTTTTGAAAGGTACCTAAAGCTATGCCAGAAAAAACTATTTTGTTGACACTTGACAAATGCATAACATTTGATGAACACATGATTTGGCAATGGACTTATCGGTGAGCAACTATTCCTTGCCCATAGCATGAGATAATTGCATTTAAAAACCTTTACTTGGATTTTTTTCCACAATTAATGTAAATTTTGCTAGGGCTACTACCTACTACTTACTTATTATTTAAAGTATCCTGACAAAAAAATTGAATTGCCCAAAATAAAATGCAACATTGATAAGTATCAAATCATTTCTCGAAGAAGCAACTCTATCTCCTTGACTATAACAAATCATATAATTTGTATAAATAAAACAATTTCAAGGGATCAACAATCCTTCCTGGAAATCTACATTATTGTCAACACTTAACTTCCTCAGAACACCAGGTAAACTGACAGAAACAACAGGCAGACATCACTGGCAAATGAAGTGTCACCCCAGGTACATACCATATCAATTTGTCATATTAAATCCATCCAACACAACACCGAACACCGACCGACATTAAATAAATCGATAAAATCGTAATTCAGACAAAAATTCTGTATGTCTGTTTCTCTCTTTCTTATGTAATTATTTTGTGTTTTTATGAATACAGACGAGACAATCCACACAAATAGGTACATATACTAAAAAAAAAAAAAACCGGTCGATGTGCCTGCCAGTGCCAGCTGCCATGCGAGGTAGCACGTTTTTGCAAAAGTAAGTTTCAGGCATGGGCACATAGCGCAGCGCACAGGCAAGGAAATACAGTAGTAGTAGTTGTCTGCAGACATTCACTGGCAGTGGTGGTGTTTTTAGTATTTTTTTTTTATTTTTCGTTCTAGGTTATTTAATTAAATTAAAAACTGTGACGGAATTCATATGATAGTAAAGGCATTTAATAATTCTCATGCATATGACGCAATGAGCGTCGAACGCAAGGAAAAGTTGATTGACCTAGTGAAATCGAATCCAGTTATATGGAAACAGAGCAGGAAGGCACCTGGATTGAAGCAAAAAATATGGGACGAAATTGGTACAGAACTAGGTACTACCGGTGAGTACCTATAAGAGTAAGACAAAAAAGTATTTTTAGCAAAATGTAAGTAAAATTTGTTCAGGATATGACGCCAGACGACAATGGGAAATACTTCGGGATCAAATGAGACGAGAGAATAAACGTTTCCAGCAAAATCCGCACTACATGTCAAAATGGATGTTTTACACAAAGATGCTATTCACAATGCGACAAAATGATCCTTCTGGCTGCTCTGACGATGGAGAGCATAGTCAACCTCACAACCAAATTAAATCCGATACCGATAGTCTCCATTATCTTACACCTAACACTGGAGAAGAACAATTAAAAATTCAAGTGCGCCGGGATCTGCAAGAGAGCCATGATGGTTTGTATCATCCACCATCAGTGGATGAATATTGTCCATCGGCGGTGACAGCTACGGTGGCGTCAATGGTGCAGGCGAGTATTGGCGAAGATTATAATAACTGCCCTTCGACAAGTGCAGGAGTCTCTTCATCTACACAATTTCCTCGATATAACGAGGATGTTGAACTTTGTGAAACAAAACGAATCCGAAATAAACGATATCCTGATGGTTGTACGGAAGATAAGGAGGACTATTATTTTGCGATGAGTTTAGTGCCATCCCTGCGATGCATTCCAAGATCAAAGAAGCTCAGAGTTCGATCGAAAATTTTGGATTTGATTGCAGCTGCCTTGGAAGATGACTTCGAGGAAGAAGATTTCAAAGTGAATATCGAGCTTGAAGAGAAAATTATTCCCGATCAAATGATGAAGACTTCCATGGAAAATATGGATTGAGTTATTATGTACTGTTACTGTGACTATGTTAAATGAAAAAAAAACTTCCTACTTAAAATAAATAAATTATAATAAATTATTTAATAAGTGCATTCAATACAAATTTCAGTACAAAATAGATCCATATTTTTGGAACTCTACACGGTTTCTTATTTTGTATGACAGCTGGCCAAACAACTGTCATAAAAATAGGATGGAATCTGACAGATGGGCTAGCAGTGGATTAGAAAATTTAGGAATAAAGTATGAAAAATATTGATGCGATGAACCCGCCGAAATGTTACAAAACGATTCTTCGTCAAGTTCCATGTTTAGGTACCTAAATATAAGATAAGTGCAGACATTGGGCTGATAAGGGGGGAGGATATTCAAAGATGATAAAATAAGGGAGTTTACATTGAACAACATCTCATCAAACATTATTGACAACCACCGTTGTATGGTTTTCAAAATATTTTGAAAACTAGTTCCGATTGCATTAAGCAATGTTGTCAACAATGTTGATACATGTGAACCCCCCTAATGAAGTTTTCAATTGAATTGTATAGGAGGAAATACTAATGCAAACTAGGTACAAATGTATACAAAGACTCGTCGTGCTTAAAATGTGTTCGAGCTGAGCTCACCCGTCATTTGGTTTTTGTCTACTTTATTTTACTCTTGATGATGATGATCCTTCTCAAAGGATTTTTAGACCCACTTATGTGCACAGCACGGCTGCACATTTTCGGGATTTTTAAATACATATTCAGATTTTGAGCTTTTTGTATTTTTGAATTTTTGAAACGAATCGCATTTTTGATGAGTTATCAGAAGATGAGAGAATTTCAGACTCGGAATCGAACTCTAAATTGAATGTGTATTAATTCCTGCATAGATATTTTGATTACGAATTGAATATGAAGAAAATTTGAAAAGAAATTCTTCTGTTTAAGTGGAGTGACTGAATATATAATTCAAAGTTAAAAGTTCAAGTGAGCTCAACTCCATGATTGCGTTTCGCCCAGGTATGATAGTTGGGCTCAGAAGGGTACAATAGTCATCTAACTGATGAGCCCAACTATCGTACCTGGGCGAAACGCAATCATGGAGTTGAGCTCACTTGAACTTTTAACTTTGAATT
Source organism: Dasysyrphus tricinctus (assembly GCA_963921185.1). Taxonomy (NCBI): domain Eukaryota; kingdom Metazoa; phylum Arthropoda; class Insecta; order Diptera; family Syrphidae; genus Dasysyrphus; species Dasysyrphus tricinctus. The sequence continues at coordinate 86,110,350 of OY992533.1, forward strand.
ACAAATTTTGGTTGTGAATGATAGCTTAAAAAGAAGTATAGGGCCTGACAGCTTGAGTAAGACTTATTCAAGAAATCAAAATCTTGCTTTAATGATCGAAGAGTGCTTCGGACAAAAAAATATGGATGCAAATGCAACTTCACCTCTCCCCAGATAATGCTCTACTCAAAGATCACTAAATTTGCGACCGTTTGAGTGTGCGTTTCACACTAAAAGACTGTTTTGAAAAATTGAAAGTTCAAAGTGAAAAACGGGTTTCTTAAACCATCTGGAAAGGTGACCAAAATATTTCAAATCTTGGATTCCGTGATCTGTGATCAGAAGAGGAGAATTATCTAGGGAAAGGTGAAAATCAATTTCGGCTAACTTGAATCCACTCGAAAACGGTGCACAGTAGTTGTATGACCAAGCAGTCCTAAATCTATAAAATCTGAAGCAGCCAACCGATTAATATGAAATTTTCAGTCATGATAAAGAATACGAAATAATAAAAGAAAATTTCCGCCTACTGACACACCCACCTTTTAAAATAGGTATCGTTGAAAGTTGACGTAAATGAAGGGTGTGTTCTTTAGAAAAGTTGTAGATAATGTAATTTTTAATAATTCATCTGTAAAAATCTTTTTCCAAGCCAACTTTTGGGTTCTTTTTTGGCAAAATTTTGGTTTTTGACTAATTTATATGAAAACAGAACGAATCGCTCTAATAACAGGTTAAGAACAAAAGATTTAGCAAACATTTTCTCCCGCCCACCCTTGACGGTGCTTTTGACAAAACTTCTTTTTAATCGTTTCCCAAAAAAATATGAAAAAAAAACTTTGCATAAAATATTAAGGAAATGCCTTTTTTAAATGTAGGGCATACAAAGTTTCTTACCACGCCCACTTTTAAGAGGGATCTTGGGGAAAAGTAATACCTAGTTTAACTTCAAAAATTTAAATGGTCTAGGACTTCAAGGAAGGTGCATATTGGATTTCTTATGGCCCCTCAAAAATGTTTGTTAACAGCTAATTTTGTTTGGCTTCCATATCCATACATGATTCTTCAGTAAGTCCGACCAGGGAAGACCAGGGAACTTTAACTTTTTCTTAGCTAAATTTTGAATTTGACTTAAAAAAACGACCTATTTTAAAAATTCGCGCAGAAAACAATTTCCAACTATCAAAATTTGTTTGTGCGAGTATCATTATTACTTTTTTCCTCATATTTTATGGTAAATTAAATTAAAAAAAAATGAAGTATCGAGATTATGTCATGAATGACAAATCGATTGCCGTTCAATTTGTTAAAATCGAATCAATTTTACGGTGCTGTTGATAGTCCAAAGTATGACACTCAAATTGTCTGCAAAAGTGCAAAGTTCAAGGTCATGAAAAATATGTAGCTTAGGTAAAGGTACATACATAAACGCTGCCCCCGGTAATATAAAATGTTTGATACGGGGCCCCCAAAGTGCTCGCTACGCTACTAGCTGTAACTATTTAATTTATTGTTAATTTTTCAAGAAAAATAATAACTAAATATATATTCACAAGAGTTGCAGACCTCTTCCGTATTTTTCCTTTCTTATATCAACTCAAAGTTTTAAAATATCGATTTGTTAAAATCATCATGTTTGATTGGAGGAATATCCTCATTTTAAAATCCACATACCCACATGATCTGATCTGGATCAATTTTTAGCGCTTATTTAATTGCAAAAACAACATGGGGATCTGTTTTTTATTTGAATTTATTTCAATGATCCAAAAATTTGTTTTAATTCTGGTGGGAAGTTGCTATTTTAACTATTGTGAATAGTGAATTTGGCATGAATTATGTGAACTTGGCATTATCGCTGACGTTTAGAGCAATCTATTATACTAAAATTGGAAGTGGTTGCTCGTTCATTCGATCACTGATGGCACTCACTCACTCGGTCTTTGACGTGGTATTTTGGCCCCTGTTTGCGTTATTTAAACAAAATTGTCAACCCATTGAGATATCGAATTTTCAATAAAAAAAAAGTTCAAAACATTTTTAAGCATTTTGAAAAGCAATATTTTTTAAACTAATTTGAAATTTGTACAAACAAAAATTTCTTTTACTAAATTCCGTTCAGCCAATAATCAGAAATTTCAAAATATAATAACCGTTCGTACTATCTATGCTTGCTAAATGTAAATTAGTATAATATTTGGTACTATAGTCTATCCAGCAAAAATTGTCAGTACAGGGCTTATGGGCGAGCTTTTTTCAAAACAGTGGCGCCAGTGTATACGATCACAACACTCAAATAACAAACCTGCCACTGAAAAAGATACTAAACCACTGATAAACATACAGGAATTGTTGTTGCAACTCCTTGAAACATTTCGTACGCTCCAACATGACCGTCGTCTTTCAATGCCAAAAGCATTCTGATCGTATACTCGCTTTCGCTTCTACCTTCGCTGTGTGAAATAAAACAAAAAATTCAAATTCCAACAGAGCTGCCTTTGCCATGTTGCAACAGTACGAAAGAGCTTTTTCAGTGGTTTTTATGAAAGAACTTTCAGTTTTGAAGCTTTTGAGAACAATATTTATAAAGATGAGAGCCAAAAGTGTTGTCGTTTTGATTGTCCCCTTATTATTTGTTTGTATATTTGAATAAAGCTATAAAATCCACTTAAAATTTGTACGATTTTAGTCTTTAAGAAGAAAAAAGTTATTTGCGCTAAGTTTTGAAACATTCACAAAGCGTTACGTGATCAAATTCATTTAAAAAGGTGTGCTTTGGTAAAAAAAAGATAAATGGATCTTTTTTTTAATATGTTTGAAATGGTATCAATGGTAACCATATGCACATTGTTCTTCGATTTGTGGCAGTTTATAATTCAAAGTACGGAAACCTTGTGAGAGCTTTAACTTGAGACAGATGTATGCAAGCCAATGCAACCAGACTGAGAGGCAAACGTCCTATCTTCCCTTTACTGACAATTTTTGTTGGATAGAGCATAGATTGCAATAATTTTAGCATATGTACCGAAAAAATTTAATCAAAATCATTAGAGCCATTTTTGAGAAAAATAAGATTTTCGCTAATGGATTTTTATTTTTTTTCATAAAAGCTAAATATTTTCTAAAAAAATTATTAAGAATGTTAAAAAAACTCTTAGCCGAGTTTGAAGAAAATCGACCAGGTCATTTTCGAAATATTAAATTAAAAACAAAAAATTGAAATATTGTTTTAAAGATCCAAGAAATAGTTTTTTTTTTGAAAATTGTGTTCTACAATTATTCTTATACTTTCTTAAAGCCTGCATTAAACAAAATATTAAAATCAGTCTAAAACCGTATTCAAAGAAAATCGAAAATCAAAAAAGTGTTTTTTTGGGTTTTTAAAAGCATCAATTTTATTTGAAACGCTTTTAAGAAAAAAGTTGTTAGAAAAATAAAAATAGATAAATTTCTAAAAAACTATATGGCCAGTGTTGTTATTTGTGGTAAAAAAAAATGAAAAAAACGAGTTTGCGGGGTTAAAATTCTCTCTGCAAAATTCTGCATTTCAAAATTCCGTTTTAAAATATTCTGCAATAATTAACAGAATGTTTTAAAGCAATTTTCTCATAGCTATTTGACTTGTCTTAGCATTAATTATAGGCAAAATTTCTTGCAAAACTGCTTTTTTGTCTTAGACAATAATTTATTGTAGCTATAAGTAGGTACAAGTGTTTTTTTGTCAACAAATATTTTCCCTCATACAAGCCAAACATCAAGCTAAACTATGGCCCTTCAAATGAGGAAAAAATATAAGCTTAATTTTGGTGGACAGCTTTGTTTTGACGTCTTGATAATTTCTTTGAAAGTTCCGTTAATTTGGGACGGGGCTAAATTTTTTAGAGGGGGGGTAAAAGGGGGTAAAATTTTTTTTTGGGAAAAAGGTGAAGGTACAAATTGTAGCTTATGTAAAAAGATTAACATACGAGCAAATTTTGTCAAAAAATTTATTAAAATTTCATTAATCACTGAGCAATATTTTTTGGACGATTTATGTTTGGCTAAATATCCTCATCATAAAACCAATTTTTTGTGGTGCTCGAGATAAGGGGAAGGCCGCCATATTGAAAAAGAAAGTGATCAAAGGGCACGGTAGTGCCCAGCCAAGTTCGCGGCACTACACCCTTTTTACAGGAACAAACTCAGGCAATTTTCAACCCCCCTCTAACTTCAGTACCAATAAAGTCAGAAACTTCAAATTCGGAGTATTTGCTGAACTGATCAAACACAGGTGGCTCACCCAATTTCAACTCTTTAGCATTAGTAGTTCCCAAGATATAGGACTTTAAAAATCGCAAAAACCGTAACTGACTGACTCACTGACTCACTGACTGACTGACTCACTGACAGATCATCAAAATTATGGAGCACTTCCCGACATCGTAGAAACTTGAAATTTCGCACAACGGTAGGCCTTGTGGTACATACAAAGGAAAAAATCGAAAATCTGCAATTTTCTATTCAGGGGCGTGGCATCCACCCACTTTCTTTAATATTCTATAAATTATATGGAGCCTTTCCGATTGTTGTAGAACAATGAAAATTGGTAAGTCGGTAGGGTTTGAGGTACTTAGAAAGAAAAAAATTGAAAAATTGGAATTTTCTATACAAGGGGCGTGGCATCCACCCACATTCTTCAAAATTCTTATAAATTATATGGAGCACTTCCGATTGTTGTAGAACGATGAAAATTGGTAGGTCGGTAGGGCTTAAAGTACTTAGAAAGAAAAAATTGAAAAATTGGAATTTTGCATTCAGGGGGAGTGCCATCCACCCACTTTATCAGAATTGCTATTATTTGTATGGAGCACTTTCGGTTGTCGTAGAATTATGAAACTTTGTAGAGCGGTAGGGCTTGACTTTCACCTGGCAAAATAAATCTTTGCAAAAAGGAGTGAAATCACAACAAAAACATAAATGTTAAAAAAGGAGCCAAGTTCTTATGTGTACAAGAAACCCGTGCGTAAGAAGTCAGCCAAAAAAAGTAATGAGATCTAAAATATATGCCAAGTTTTAAGTTCATGAAGTTCAATATCAAATATCTTAAGTAGAGTAATATCGAAACAATTCCAAATCATGACAGAAATTTGGTAATTAATGATTACTGATTAAAATTTGGTGGATTTACTTGGCAAGTTTTCTCTTAAATACTTACCTAATTACAAATTTTAAATGTATGAAAACTTGACCAGTGAACCCACCAAATTTTAATCAGCAATCATTAATTACCAAATTTCTGTCATGATTTGGAATTGTTTCGATATTACTCTACTTAAGATATTTGATATTAAACTTCATGAACTTAAAACTTGGCGTATATTTTAGATCTCATTACTTTTTTTGGCTGACTTCTTACGCACGGGTTTCTTGTACACATAAGAACTTGGCTCCTTTTTTAACATTTATGTTTTTGTTGTGATTTGATTTTTACTCAACAACTCGATTGAATTTCATTTTACAACAAAATAATCACAGAATAGCAATTAGACAGTAAAATTATCTAAAGAATGAGCAACTAACAAAGTCTGTAGGTTAATTAATCTTGAAGTTATAGCGTGTCAAAGAAACACTTTTGATTTTGTACTGCAAAAGGGACAAAGTACATTTTTTTGTAAATATCTCAGCAAATGTATTTTTTTTTTTTTCAAAAAATTATTAAATTTATATTTTTGCTCATAAAATTCTACACAAAAAAGATTGTAGCACTTTTTTTCGTAGGAGAAACAAATTTTGAGAAAAACGTGATCCTACAGACTTTGTTAATAGCTCATTTTTCAGATAATTTTACTGTCTAATTCCTATTCTGTCATTATTTTGTTGTAAAATGAAATTCCATCGAGTTGTTGAGTAAAAACCAAATCACTTTCTATTTCAAGATGGTAGCCTTCCTTTCACCCGGGCACCTCATAAATTTGGTTTTATAGTGAGGAGAGAGAGTAGCCAAACACAAATCATACAAAAAAAATTTCCCATCGATTAATAAAATTTTGATAAATTTAATGACAAAATTTGCTCTTCCATGTTCCAAGTTCGTGCACGATTTTCTCTGAATCTATTGATTGTATGAGAAAAGTATATTAATATTTTATGTGAAGAATTACATAAGCTACAATGTGAAGCTTCACATTTTTTCAAAAAAACTGCTAGTTTTCGAGAAATAAAGCATAAACTGAATTTAACCCCCTTCCACCCCCCCCCCTACAAAATTTAGCCCTGACCCCAGGTGCGGATACAAGGGGGGGGGCAATGGGTGCAATTGCCCCCCCCCTGGGCAAGAACGAACGAAGCATAAAATATGACTTAAATAAAATTTAATCAAAAAGAAAGGTTATTTCGTTATACGTTTATAAAAAAATTTCTTGGAAGGGGAGCGTTGCAGCAATGAGTGGTTGTTTGTTGGCCGCTGGCTGACCAGGTCCGCTATGCACAAATAGCGTCTTCAAATCGACTGAGTGGAAAGCTTATAACTTCGGCTTTTGATCTCGATCAAATTGGTCTTTAATTAAAAGATCAATGTCAGGCTACATTACTATATAACATTTTGTGAGAAAAGTCAATTTATTTCATACTAGGGAGCAGGTTGAATCCCAAATCGATTTCACTTTCACTTTTCAATATGCTTTGAACGAAAAATTTCACAATTTGGAAAATAGTGTTTTAAAAAGGTATTACTCAAACTCCAACCCTACTCTACAAATTAGTAAGTGTTTTTTTTATACTTAAATGTAACGGCAGAGGCGACAGTGGCACTCATCTAAATTTTCAACCTTGAAGTTGATTTTAATAAAAAAAAAAAACTAGATAAAATACGTCGATTTACGAGTAATTACCTTCAAAAATTTCTAATTTTGTTCAAATGATCTACAGGATAAGGATATCTCATTAAAGTTAAAATAATAAACTATACATTTATGTATAAAGGTTATTGAGAAATACCAACAAATTTCATACTAAATGGGTGATAGAGTTCTTTTTGTGATAAATAGGGCTAGGATTTCCATGCAAATGCATATATTTTTTATAGACTTTAGAAGCAAGAGACCAAATTATCTTTACGAATCATAGATTTTCCTTCAAAATGGCATTCAATCGTTAGTGCATATTTTTGCATATTTTACTGTAAATGCATATTTAGCATATTTTTGTATATTTTCACAATAAATGTATATTTTTGGGACATATTTTCAATAAAATTAACATAAAGTTAAAAAAACATCGGTTTCGAAGCATTGCAACTCATAATATTTCGGCAGTTCAGCTTATGGGCAGGGCGAACGAAATTCTTTCTTTTCATTTGATAATGTGTCTTTAATGGTTTTGCTTTCTATCTATTTCGAAGTTTCTGATGGGTTTAAACAAAAAAACTTTTTATCCTTCAAATCGTTGATTTATTAATGGATGTGTTGCTTTTAATTGAAATATCCCGCTTAGCAAACATTTTTTTTTTATTTTTTACTTTTTTGCTATAAGACTGTATGGCAAGATTTTTTTTATTTATTGAAACGAAATAAAGATATATAGTTAAAAATTCGGATTTAAATGCATATTTTAAGCGCATATTTCCCAATTTTAAGGGCATATTATAAACGCATATTTTCCGTTTTTAAGTGCATGAAAATCCTAGTCCTAGTGATAAATACTAAAAAGTGTTTTTCCTTGAGGGAGTACTTTCACTAGAAAACTCTGGAGAGCGATCGACTCTCGGATATCTGTCTACCCCTCTGGTGAGCTTAAATTTCATGACTGTGTCTGTGTCCACTTTCGAGTTTTACTCTTGAGAACTTCTTCAGAGCTGCTCACCGCCTTGGTACTCTGAAATTGATATGCACCTTTAGAGTATGCACATGTGTTTCGAGATCGGCGCTGTACGCAGCGTTTTTGATGCGAGAATTTTTTCTACTTTTATGGATGTGTTTTGGGAACTTCCATGTTCCATATTATTAAACTACCGAAGAGTGCGAATTCAACGAAGAAGATTGGAGAGAGACCAGGAAACGACTACAGCAGTCACTGCCGAAGAGAAGTTGGATTGAACTTTTCTAAGGAAATGATAGTTGTTTCGTCAATTCGATTGTCAAATGATTGCCATTTTTTGACGCAAATATTGCTATTGTATCGAACTACATGAGTCTAGAAACTCTGTAGTCGATGCTTTGAGCTTATATGAAACATTTATATTAAAACTTAACGAATGCTAAGTATATCGTTAGTGAAATGTATAACAAAAGTTAGTCACAATTGAGAAGGATGGAAAGTTTTAATAAAGAGTGGTATTTTCTTTGTATTTTCCACTATAATCATGTGTTTTATTTCAATATCCGAAAGTTTGGTTTTGTGTCGATGGACGAAGGCACTTGAGTAAACGATACGGTTCATCTTGGTTTCGATCTATAATTTTAGTTCAACTAAAATACAGATATTGTCAAATTAATGCACAAAATCTTTTTTATCAACATCCTTCAATTTTCTTGCAAACGCATTTGACGTTCTCCGGCTTCTCAATATTTTTGTTTCCAACTCAATTTTTGACTGCAGAATTTCACCACACATGATGTTTTGAACATGTGACTTTAGCTTACTGCATTATCGAACACAATGCTTATGCAGTAAAACTTGAATTTGCCTTTTTTAACAGCAGACTCATGCAGTTTGCGTTTGAGAATATTCTGCAAAATGCATTTTTGACGCTGATGAAAACGGCCTTTTACAACACAAGCAAGGTTAGGTTAGGTTGCCAGCTAAAGAAGAGGCTGGAAATTTCGCTCCAACTCAAACGTCATGTGTCTGAATAGGAACATACCACTGTACCATTATGTTTTCCGAACATAATTGTAGAGTTACGCAGATCCAGATGGAACTCAAAAACGCTGTAAAGACACCATTCATTTCATAAAGTTCAGAGTACCCTCTGTTCGAGAAAAGTGGCAGTTATGAAAGAGTTTATTTGCTTTCTTCAAATTTCGAACTCATCAACTCACATTGCTTTGTGTGACCAGACGTGTAGAGTGGTATGAAGTGTACTCAAATTTTCTGTAGACCTCATCAAGATTTTGGAAAATCACGAAAATTGCCCCCCCCCTGAACGAAATCCTGGATCCGCGCCTGCCTGACCCAAATTTGCGGAACTTTTTAGGAAATGCTTAAGATGTCAAAACAAAGCTCTCCACCAAAACAAAGAAATTTTCGAAGTTTTATCATTTTTTTGCAGATTTTTTTTTTTAATTAGAATTTTGAAAAGCAGAATTTAAATAGAAATAACTGAAAAGCAGAATTTTGAAAAATAGAATTTCATGAAAAAACACAATTTGGAAATCAGAATTTTAACCCACTGCCGAAGAGAATGTGTTATGGGATTTACCCAAAAATTCTATGCACCAAATTAGATAAAAATCAAATAAGCTGCTTAGATTCTGTAGCCCAATGGACATGTGTGTACCTACATACCTATATGAAGTATTTATTGACTTTCTGTTCATTTTTACAATCGATAACCACTTATTTCTTATAATTCAGTTGAAAAAAAGTTGATACTTGCTGTATTCAGTTAGTTACTTTATTGAATCCTTATTAATAGTTTAAGGGAGGAAACATGTCTCATGCTCCTCGTCTTACTATCGATGATTGAAAAAGTCAGGTAGTTGGTATGTAGATTTCCATATAATATGTAGGAAAATCTGTTTCCTGCCATGAATTGATATGATTATGAATATTTTGACAAATAGCAATTGATATGGCAACGGAATGAGCGTCACGTCGCCCGACACGATACCTACATTTTCTTCGTCATATTCATCCTTAAATGAAGTTGTTTGTTCGTGTATATATATATATCTACACATATAGGTTTTTTAGCTGAATTTAACTCCCTATTTTTATTTACCCTTCACTTAAAATATAAAGTTATTTGTATATTCTGCCATTTATTAAGCTAGACACATCACAACCTGCTAAATAGGCCTGCTTGAATAGGTATAACATGTACAATAAATCAGCTAAAAGGAAAACACACACAAAAATAACAACAGCGACATTATGCATCACGAACGAACATGATTATTATGTATATACGTCAACATAGGGGTTGGTTCTTGATTAATGCTCTCAAGATGAAATGATCTCTGACAATAGCGGTAAGCAATTACACAACATAACCTAACACTAAGGATAAGCACCGCATAGAATAGGGAAATAACCTTTAAATCCAGCCAACACCCTGTTGTCACTGCGATGGAGATGATGAAAGAAAAGGGTGCTTTATCCCTCAAACCCACTTGCATCCATCAGCTTGCACCTAAACTTTCTTAGCTTTGGTATGGATGGAGCACACGACAGACAAAGAAAGTTCTTTGAACGGGACTTGAAAATGGCAAAAAGCTTTTGCCATCAGAGAGCATCAGGGTTGTTGCATCATTGTATGCAACTCTTAATGCACATACACATAAGGTGCACGCTTCGGCACCTACACACACGCGCCTATACACCGCTAGTTTGAAGGTGAAGGGCTCACGGCTATCCATGGTTGATGGTTGTTGGAAAAAATTTCAGGGGCGCCTGTTTCTACGATATGGGTAAATCTAGTCACAGACGACGAACGCAACCAAGGGCAAGGACGTCCGGGCATGCGCAGAAGTGAGGTTCGTTTTTTTTTTCTTTCATTTCAAATAGTTCAGTGCAAGGTGAAATTTGATGAGGGGTGAAACAATCACCCCTCGACACTAGAACTCTAGCACCCCATGACCAAAATGTGGGTGCACTTGTGCATGCAGACTTTGGCCATGAGCGAGGTGTAAGTATGTGTTAGTGTTGGTGTTAGGTAGTGTGTGTGTGTGTATAACAGTATTATTGTGTTAATTGTGCAATATCGGGCACCCGGTGAAAAATACTGCTGCTAGGAAAAAGAGAGAGTTTTTGACCAAACCAAAGAGAGTTATTTTTGAATTTTCATTTTGTTGCTCTCCTTTTTATATTTTCGGTTTGTCCTTTCGTTTATAAGGGTGAAAACAGTATTTATTGCATTTTTTTTTTTTTGTTATTTGTTTCCTTCTTATTCATTTCATAGACATAAAATAATTGTTTGAGGGTGAAAAAAAGATGCCTTACGCTTATGCCACACCGAATGACACACATAATGTGGTGTATAGTTTGAAAATTGAGGAAGAGGTTCGGTGCTTTAGAGTGGTAGAAGGGTAAGTTACCCTTTCATCTGAGGGTAAGGTGTAGTTTAAGTTTTTTTGTTTTTTTAATCCTATAGGAAGTTCTAGAAGAGTCTTCTTTTTTTTCGCATTCCTCATAAATTTGATAAATGCTTGAGATAGTCGAGATTTATTTTTAAAATAAAATACCTTACTGTAGGAAGATAGGGAAGTGGCTGTTACAAGGTTTGAACTAAAATAATAAGATGGACAATAAGCTTAAGTTACTTTTAAAGGCAAAGGTGTGTATAGAAGTATCTATACATATAGCTTTAAAATTATTATAGCTCAAATAGATACCTATACCTACTTCTTACTAAAAATATGACCAACTAGTAATGGAAGACTTTTGATGTAGAGACTTACATACGAAAAGCATAGCATAGCTTTTCATACCGATTTATTTATGTAATGTCTACAAGAGGGTTCGTATACCTACTTCATCATCTTGCAATTATTGGTAAAGTCCCTTATCCTCATCAACAGGAAGAAAGGCAGGTGTAGACGAAAATAATGAAAAACTCTATGACAGTCACATTATGTGACTAAACCTAGTTGATGTGACAATCACTGAAGACATTATATTGATGACAATTTCCCTGAAGATTTTTTAGAAACAGATAGGAGAAGGCTTTATACCTACATACGAGTATGTATATATATGCACACCCCCGATCCCGCTACTTACATACTTAAGGTGTGGCACTACAGTACTAGGTGGACCAGGGCCTCATCCACCAAGCTTCTTCCAGCTGGCTCGGTTTTTAGCCAGCTGTCTCCAATTTTGCACGCCAAGTTGGTTGAGGTCCTCTTCCACTTGCATATTGGTGTCCTTTCGCTCTAGGTGATCCAGCCATCTCAGCCGGTGGCTTTTCGTTTTTTTGGCTATTTGGTGGTGAATCTGGTTGGCAGTTGATTGACCAGGAATTCGCCTTGTCCCCTTGTGTATATCGAGATGTGGGAACTGCGTACTAGCTACCACAACGTTTCCCCCCGCAGAAAAGTCGATTAGCCTGAGTCCGTTATCAGAGCGAGCAGCGAGGTGGTGTCGTGCAGGATTTATCTTCCGATTGTGCGTCTTCTTTTCCTAGCTTGGCATTAAAATCACCCAAGACAATTTTAATGTCATATATAGCTAGGGCATTGCTCATATGTCTTGTCCAGGAGCTCGTAGAACTCGTCCTTGGCGTCGTCATCTTTCCCCTCTGTGGGGGCATGCGCGCATATGAGGCTGATGTTGGCAAACTTATATCCTTGATGTGAATTTTCGTGAGGCGTTTGTTCGCATAGTTGAAACTCAAGACTTCTTGCCTATAAAACTGCCTCTAACAACAAGTCCACATCCAAAAAGACACTGCCCTTGTGGTCGGTAACAGTCACCGTAGTAGATATCACAGTCCTTCAGTTTTCTTTTGCCCTGCCCATCCCATCCCATCCCGCACTTCTTGGATGGCGGTGATGTTTGCTTTGTAGCAGTCTAGACCGACAGAACATTCCACGTGCAGATCCGAAGTTCGTTGTCCTTATTTCGTTTGCAAGGCTCGTCAACAGTAAATCCGTCCGAATTCGAGGCTTGTTGTTGTTTCGCAACTAAAATCTGTTTACGTGGCCGGGAAGTCACCCCGACGGCACGACCCCCAACCTGGAGGACCACACCCTTCCAATATAACTCCAAGGGCGGGGAGCCGGATTAACCGCTCCTTATAAGCCTGAGCTCAGTTACCTAAAGGAGGTACTAGGCACCCGATGTTCACCACGGGGAGGTGAGAGTAGGAGTTGATAGACAGAGGTTCGCTTTGAAAAAAGCTTATGGGAGCTTGTGTCTTTTTGAATGCACCGTGTCTATCCTTTGAACATCATTGGCTCCAATTAGTGTCTCATTATTATGAGGTAGTAGTAACCTATCGGAAAGGTTTGATATGTCAAAGTTTTCTTTACTGTTCTACTATGCGCTGATGATTTGGTTATATCTACCAATTTTGAGAATTTATTAATACATCTAAATCCCGGCCAAGAAACCAAATCCTGTGCGTTTTTTGGCGGGGACTTTTTTACTTGGAATTTATTCCTTAGGTGTCAGTTATAGCTATCATTGAAACTCATCATTGAAAACTTTAATGATTGATTTTTAGACGTTTAGAAAGCTAAATCATTAATTATTTTGATGGACGATTAAAGCTCAAGACTTAATTAATGTTTCTAGTCAAAAAAAAGATTTGAATAGGCCCAACTTTCCACATAAATTGACTTTTGATTTTTCAATGATCATTGGTAAGGTAGTTCAATCATTGGAATAAGAAAACTCATTTTATGTAGAAACTTGGGCCTATTTGAATTATTTGTATGACTAAAAATATTAATTAAGTCTTAAGCTTTATCTGTCCATCAAAATAATAAGTGATTTTACTTCTTAAACGTCTCAAAATCAATCATTAAAATTTTCAAGGACGAGTTTCAATGACAGCTATAACTGGCGCCTTAGACACCAAAGATGAAATTAAGTTTGGGAGTAATTATTGCAATCCTGTCGCTTGGGCGCCATTTTGAAAAATTTAGACGAGTCAGGAAATCAAAATCCCTGCATTTTTAAAAGGGGGACTTCACCCTTAAATTTGTTACTTGTTTTTTGAAAAGCTAAGGATGTATTTTAGCTTGGAAATCATTTTTTCTAAAATGGCGCCCAATCTGTGGAAATGGTAAAAAAAAAAAAAATTTCCATGATCAAAATAAGGATTGATATCTTAATAGATATGATGTTGAATAGAAGCACCTTCGGGTAATACTTCGTTGTTGCCACTTTTCGGGAATATAATTTTTTTGATGTCCAATGGCGGGATTACCCTTTTTTTAGTTATTTTTTCTAAAAGTTGTTGAAACGTCTCCAGATGCGAATCGCCTTATGGGAAACTAACAGCTGAAGTCTTAAAAGATAAGTATTGAATAGAAGCCGCTTCAGTGTTATCACTTTTCGGGAACATAATTTTTTGATGTCAAAGGGAGAGATTTCCACTTCTTTTTATATTTATAACACGAAAAAAGATGCAAGAACGCCTCAAGATGCCAAACTCGTCTTGACAAAATAAGTTGCCAGTTTTTTCATGCTCAATTAGATTGGAAAGGATTACAAAAATCACTGTGACGTAAAATTTCATCGTGTGTCTAAGGAATCAAATCCAATCATAAGAAAATGGTCTCTGCAAAAAAGCGCACGGAATTCGGTCTCCTGACTGGTGTCAAGTTTGATTAAAATCTCGAATGGATTGATCTTAAGAGTTATTTGACCCTCACTCATTTTGTGGTCTTGGAATTGGAACCGGTCTGTTACGACCGAAATATTGTAGGTGTTTATGTCCAGGTCTTTCTCCCAGGTGTAACTTTTTGGGATATTAATACAGCACCACTGGCCATCATGGTGTACCTACCTAGGTAATTAATTTGTTGTAGGCAAAATCTCAGCGAAATTCATTACACTTTTATGACCGGAATGCTAGGTACCTATTATATTTTAGGTAGGTATTCATGGCACTTTCAACCACTGTCACACTTTCTTATTGTGGCGTAACAATCATTTGTAGAAAGATCGAGCAGACTAATACCTAATAAGAAAGTTTTGAGAGCAGCCAGCAGCGTTTGGGGCAGGTCAGGGTGCTGGCTGAGAGACGAACCTGTGTACCTACGTACAAATCAGCAAACAAACAATTCTTTTACAAGATCGTTTAATACATATCCCTAATTGAAGTCTTTCCTGTCTTACCTACCTGGGTACCTACCTATATACCTAGTTTTGGTGACTATCAAGTTTGCATTTTACCTAGGAAAAGGTCCTACCTACCTACCAAACCTAGCCTACCAAATCCAGATACATTCCTCATCAGCTGTTGGGAATATGTAGGTAGGTATGTACCTAGGTAAGGTAGATGTTTTAGGTAGGTAGAAAGCTATTTAAAAAGCTGCCATTCTGTTTTTAAAAAATCCTATCAAAAAATGATAAGCTTTTGTTACCTACCTAAACTCTATAAAAATATAAAATAAAAACACAGCCGTTGGATAGGTAGGTAGGTTGATACCTACCTACTTGCAATTACAATAATTATGAGAGCGTTCATTTACCCTGCTTTTTGGTCACACAAAAAAACCTTCCAATGTAGGTATCTTCCTCAAATACATAGGTACATATAGGCAGGTATGTACCTTCATACACGCATAGCTATATGTAAGTATAGGTACAGACCCATATTTTCTGTAGTGTCCATTACTATCATCAATCCAACAAAAGTATGCATGGATAAATTCAACAGTACCTAGGTACTAATTTAATATGTAATGTTATGTAGGTACCTACCTTACCCATGCACATCAGCACAGTCATAGCCATAAGATACATACAAAACATCACATATGTACCTATCTAAATGTATACGAAAAAAACAATCATTGTCAAGGGCTGTAGTTGTCAGTAGTAGGTATAGTTGTTGAAGTTAAAACGAGGAGTAAAATAACTCACCCCCGCAAACAATTCAATACTCTATCAAGTATAAAAATAGTGTGAGCTCAACCAGCAGCAAAAACAATAACAAAAACAACAGCAACAACAACAAAAAAACCGACAAAACGATGACGACGACCTGCACGGAGACTGCACCCGACCTACCCATACCATACTCGACTTAAGCTTCTTTCCTTCCTTCTTCTATCAATATTAATTCGTCAATTTCTTTATTTCTCCCATTCGCAATATATTTTTTTGTATAAAATTTCTCTCCATCTCTCTTTTATCTTTTTCATGTGTTAAAAAAAAGCTTAAGAGAACGAAAATTATAGTTTTGCATTATTTCTCTCTAAACTCCACTCTTCGTTAACAACCAAGCTACAAAACAAAAAATCAACCCCCTCCCCCAGGTCTTACAGAGAGAACCAATGCATGGGGTGGTTTTTTCTCATTCTTTCATTCTACTTGTGGTCTAACATGAGGTAGTATGAGGTAAGTACACAAAATTGTTTTTCAGAAGTATTGTACTTGGACCTATAAATATCACCTCCAGCCACCCTTTTATTCCAAACAGAAAACAAAAACAACAATCATACATACATATTGCAATCAAGAGCAGAAATCGAGTGGAGAACCCTCCCTTTATAACAGAAAACCAGCTTGCAGTTTTTTTTGTTGTGTTTTTGGTGTGTACACTATATTTCATGTGAACTTGAACCACACAAATACAAGTGCAAGGTAAAATTTTCTCAGAGCAAAGCACTATTTTTTTGTTTTTAGCTTTTTCAGTTTTTACCATTTCTCTCTTTCATCATAGCAGGTCTCTCATTTTCTTCATGGAAGATACAAATACATCCCTATAAAGCATTTACATATATAAATAAGAATGTGTGTAAATTATATGGAAACGGAATTTGCAAAAAGTTTTGTACTTGAGCTTGAACGCGATTTTAATGGAGCAGTGTTAAGGTCGTTTGGGGAATGATGTGTATTGTATAGTGTATATGGGTATAAGTGTTGGGTGCGCTCTCGTGAAAACCATTTGTGGTTGAAAATTGAAATATGAAAACACACATACTTCAACGAATGCGGAAGAGATGACAAGAAAAGTGTTGCTTTGGATCATTATAGTTGTGTCTATTTTAGCACTATAGTGCTTTTCATACAAAAATGAAGCATGCACAGATACACTACATTCTTGCTAAAAGTTTAAAGGCTAATCGGCAGAGCCATAAAAGGTTTTCCGTAGGTAATATGAATGACAAAAATTTTGGTTTCAGTACCACCCCGCAGGGCACTTTAGGTAATCAGGAAGTAGATTCGCGTATTGGTATTTCAATTCATGGAGCCGTGGATTTGGTCAATGAAATTCAATGCGTGGCCTTTCTGATCATGTAGACTTCCACCTGGGTTGCAAAATCAGTAATTCATATGAATAAATTTGCTGAGGGCGGTAAAATTTGACAGTTAATACCTTAGTTAATAAATTTCTCCGCTCAGTATATAGTGTGGCAAAGTTTGCCGCCCCTCGTAAAGTGCCGCCCGGGGTGGACCATCCCCCCCCCCCTCTGCCCCCCCTCTACGCCACGCCACTCAGCAAATGTCATTCACAAAAAATAATAATATACTTTGTTCATGTAATCAATAGATTGAGAGAAAAACGTTTTTATAAGTATGTAGCTCCAAAATTGTGAACTCCTTCAAAAAGTTTGTGAGTTCATATTATTATAACTCACAAAATTCTTAACAAAAAAGTTTGTATCCCTATTTTTCGTAGGTGCAATTGATATTGAGGAAAATGTATACATAAGGGATAGGGTGGTTGTTAAAAAAAGGTCATCGTGGATGGGCCTAAATCGGCTCTAAATGAAGAAACAAAGAATTCTTAAATTTTTTCAGATTTATATTTTCATCCCCTATATTCGTTGTAGGGGTAAATTAAATGTCCTTATTTTTCTTTGCAAACATAGAATGTGCGTTAAATCTGAAAACTTCCGAGCATGTAAGTGGGGAGTAGACAAGAAAAAAATCCCTCAGCAGGGCCATAATATCTCCCCTCGCTTGGACGGGAGGGACAATTTAACAAAATAATTAAAAAGCAACGGTAGCACTTGCAGCAATGTCTTGTAGATTTTTGTAGCTTTTTGAATTACCAATTTCAGCTAAAGCTGTTTACAAACTTAAAATTTGAAAACAAAAATATTTTTTCTTCAAAATGGAGAGCTTGAAACAATTGTTTGCCAAAAATGTTTATCAAGAAATTTTAATTTGAAAGCAAACTGTAAGAATAGACTTAAGTGTTGCCGTTGTTTTTAACTAGTTTTTATTATATTTTATGCAATTATTTCATTAAATTGCCCCTCCTGTCCAAGTGAGGAGAGATATTATCCCCCTCCTATAGGATTTGTTTCTTGTCTACTTCGCACCTACATGCTCTGAACTCCGCTGAATATTGAAATTTTGGAAAGCGAAAAAGTATTATACAACAACGAGAACAATCACAATGCCTAGCTATAGCTTTCTTAAAGGCACAAATAAAGATTTTATTGTAAATTAAAAAAAAATTTTGTTTTTAAACTTAATTCTTTGTTAAATTTTTTTTTATTTAATGTCACTTAATACGATTTTTGTTTCGGTATCCATATATCTACATACTTAATTAATATCAATTAATTTTAATGAAATACTGAGGGATGGCAAGACTATCGCCCTTATAGTCTAATAGCCTTTTAACATCGAACCCAAAACACGGTTTTCGCGAAAATATCGTTTTTCGAGAAAAACCTAATCGAAAACACAAGTTTTATCATACATTTTTTGTAGCTTCAGGTTTTCGTAAAACACAAGTTTTAAATAAAACCAGTCGAAAACTTGTTGGAATTCAGAGATGAACAAAACAAACATACCTTTCAATGAATTCAGCGCCTATTGAAGTGTCAAAAAAGAAACTGATGGGATGCTTTCAAAAGAAATTGAAAACAGCTGACGAAATTCTGTCTATCACATATAAAATTCGAATCTCAAAATAAAATAATTTATTCAAAATTGATAAATAATTGTGTGTGGTAAGTAAGTCAAATTGTTCATATGGATCCTATTTATTTAATAAATCACCGTTTTTATTTCCAAAAAATTAAAGAAAATTGTGCGTGGTTTGTGTAAAAAAAAAACTGGAAAGTCAAACGAAAACGTGTAATGTTCAGTGTGAATGGTTTTCGAGTTTTTGAAATGTTTTCTCAGAAAACCGGTTTTGGGGGTTTGGTGTGAAAAGCCTATAAGAGCTGACAGTAAATTTTGGGAGTGGAGTTATAACCAAAATTGGAGTATGAGGGATTGTAGGTACATGTATCGTGATATCAAATATCATAAATTTGGCAGGTCTTATTTTCAGCGTTTGTGTACATCAAAATAAGTCGGTAGAGGGAGTCGGTTTGAGAAATCAAACATTACAATTTTTTGGATAAAGTTGTGAAGAAAATTGTCATTTTTTTATTAAGCTAATAGGCTTTTTTTAGATTATTTCTTATTGAAGCCTAAATTTAAATTAAGAAAATTCGTATGGAAACTCAAAATTTTGATTAAAAAAAAAATGAAAAAAGAGCTTAGACCAATTTTTTCAAAATTGTAAAATGAAAAGCTAAATTTTCTTTTTGTGGCCAATGCTAATATCAATTTTGAATCGAACAGAAAAAAACAATTTTTTTTAGTTTTCAGTTGTTGATTAAGAATTAATTAAAGCAACGCGTTTCAGACAAACGGGGGTAGATAAACCTCCCCTCCATAGTCAAAAATGCTTGTTTTAAACTGTTCTACAAAAAACCAGAATCATATACCTATTGGCGCCTAATTTATCGCACTCTCCCCTTAGGTTGTTCTCCAAAACCGTGCTTCGGGTTCGGTGTGATAAAGCTACAAGGGCCAGTTGTACAAGTATTTAACTCAGGGCTCAGCAATTTTAATTAACCGACTTACTTCGGTTAATGAACTGAGGTTCAAGGATGGTTCAGATATTAAATTAGCTAGGTACTATAACATAGCTGAGCCATAAACCAGCGTTGAACCTCAGTAATTCCACCGAAATAAGCCAGTAAAAATTGGAACCATAGCTGGACCTTAATCACAAACCGAGAATTTACCCCCTAGTCTTGAGTACTTTTCATGAGACCACTTCCATAATTCTAACAACACCACAGCAACACTTTCTGTATCACACACCATCTTCCATTCAATATGCAATTAACAATAGGTTTATAGAGTAGAGGTATCCATTTTTGTGTTACTTCTCTCTCTTGCTCTCTCACACACTCAGGCAAACAGAATCTACCCCAAAAATGTATCCCGTTTCCCTATTCGTCTTCCTATTCCATTTCCAGTAAGAATTATTTTTATTATCATTTCGCCCGGCTCCCGGACCGGCATTTATCCTTGTATATGTTCAATGCCGTCGTCTCGTCTATCCTGACACAATGTGCACACATGGACAGTCTACCATTGCCCCCCTTCGTCGAGCATAACAAATGCTGTTTTAATGTTTTGTTTTGCCTTTTTCATAGTTGTTCTCCCATATTATTATATTTTATTCTTGTTTTCTCTTCATTTTCGCTTTTGAATAAATTGTTGTTTTCAATTTCAACACAATCAAAACCAGAGCGCACAACACACCACTTACACTGAATACTGAACTGATGGTACAAACAAAGCGAATAAGCGGCTGCGGCACAGTAAAACATTTCCAACAAGAAAAGAGTGTTCTTTCGGTTTGGTCGTGCTCACTGCTCGCCGACACCGCGCCGTCACTGCCTCCGTCGTCGCCAGCAATTCCAATTCTCGTTCTCGTTGTCGTCGCTGATCTAAAACAAACTGTATTTGTATTTCGCTCGGTCGGAATCCGTGATACAATACAGCATACACCATAGTTTGTGTGGTGTGTTTCTGTTTTGTTCGTTATTCGTTGTTCTTCGTTCATCGCTTGTCGGGGTTTTCACTTTCATCCTGGAGGGTAGCAGAAACCAGTAAGAGAAAGTACGGCATAAGAAGTGGATCGTTCGTTTCCTCTGTGTGTAACGAATTTTTGTATAATAATAATAAATTCCACTTCGCATAGTGTGTGGAACGGAAAGGAAAAATATAGTGCACAATTTTTTTTTGTTTCTTGTCCATAATAAATTTTTGTTTCTTCCTGCATATTAATGAGGAATGAAATCGTGTGTGCCTGTCTACCTATATCGTGTCTGTAGTATATTTCTGTGTGAATTAATAATTCTTTTGTACAAGATCAGAAAATAATTTTTTTAATAAAATTAACAAAACAAAAAATTCTTTTTTAAACTTACAATCATTTGTGTAAATATAATTTTATTTTGTGTATCGAATTCAGAATGA
Organism: Dasysyrphus tricinctus; assembly: GCA_963921185.1. Classification (NCBI taxonomy): domain Eukaryota; kingdom Metazoa; phylum Arthropoda; class Insecta; order Diptera; family Syrphidae; genus Dasysyrphus; species Dasysyrphus tricinctus. The sequence continues at coordinate 86,131,431 of OY992533.1, forward strand.
TTTTTCGAGAGAATTGAAAAGTTTATATTAATCCTCCATTTCCAGAGAGGGGGTGGTGCACAAATTGAATTGAATCTGAAAATGAAGAAAAAATAATTTCATAAGAGAATAAAATGTGTGACGATCATTTCTCCTAGAGTGCAACACTTCTACAATATTCTGTCGACCTACTGTCATAAATAATTTATTAACGGTTTTATCTGTCAGCGAAGTGCGATTCGCCCATTTCGCCGCGCGGTGTGGTTCGTTTGTACTTTGTAATAAAAACCTATGTACATAAATGTATCTGCTAAAATATTAACAACATTTCATGACCTCCGGCAAGGATTTTTTTTTTTTTATTCCCTCAGCGCTCTTCTACCACCAATCAATTGAATTGAGTTGAGTTTATTTATAGAGAGCAAGAGCACTAGAATATTATTATAAAAGTGGATAACAATAACAACTTACTTACCTACTGTTACTTCGTCATCATCATCATCAACTACTGTCATCACCTTTTTGTGGATTAACTGGATTGATCATTTGCATCAACCGAAAAGAAGGGGGTGGTTTTTGTATTTTTTTTTAGTACCTATTGTTTTTCCGTCGTTAAACAAAAAACAAAAAAAAAAAAAAATAACCAACATTTTGTGTCTGGTCTGTCGTTCATTTTGGTTGCCCATGATTGACTGTGAAACAATTTAAATATTTACTTTTGGTCCTTTTATGTACATACCCACCAACTCGTCCGCGAAAGTGACACCTGGTAAATGTTTATAAATTGTGTTTGTTTACCTTGTATATTGTCACCCTTTTGCTGTAGGGGTGTTATCTAAATTGTTGTATTGTTTCAAAAGTTTAATTACTCCAAATTGATTTTCTATGTGAATGTTATTGTGGAAAAAAAGTGATTGCACAATTTTGTATTTATCAAAATTATCTAACCCAGGCCCGTCGCTATATGATGGGTGCAATATAATACCTTAAATAGTTTTATATCAACTTATTTTAAATTAACCTTTAATTTGGTTAATTCCCACTTAATTGCTTAAAATAAATAGGTATTGTGGCTGATTATTTTGTGAATACGTATTATAATCATCAAAATATTATTATTTAAAATAATATTTTATTAATTATTAAATTAAATACACAACCAACCTGCTTAAAATAAAATACAAAAATATCCAGTAATTAATATTTTTTTAAAAACAAAAATCAAGTGCTTTTCCATCAAATATTTAAACAAAATATTAAAAACTAAAACAAAAAATTGCTGCTAAACTAGGTAACAAATAAAAGCTCATTCACCCAACTCAGGATTACAAGTGTTGTTTGAGACAATTTTTAAGGATTCAAATAAAAAGGATTTCGCATGTCAGTAAAAAAATAAAAAAAAATATATTTTATAATAAATAATACATAATAATAAATAATATTTTTTTTTAAACATTAAAACTTAAAATAAAAAATATAAACTAAACCTACAATAATCAACAAAAATCATAATCTTTTGTATAATTATCTACACACATATTTTTTTGCGAGGAATTAATGGGACATTTTTGCTAAGATTTTAAACGTAAGTTTTTTATTTAAGTTAATTTTACCCATAATTAGATACCTATAAAAAAAAAAGAAATATTTAGTACCTATCTTTATTTGCCGTTATTAAATCTTAGCCCTTATTCACTCTCCATTAAAATTAATTAAGTCGCTATTAAAAAAGGGATACCTACATTTCCAAATTGAAAAATTTCCCATTTGAGGTTCATGATTTTGTAGAAGATTAGGTAACCATGTTTAACCATTTGCTTCGATTTACAAATCAAATCTTCTTCAATTCTCGAAGATTTACCATAGAAATTTATTTCACAACGAACACAATTTTGGAGAAAATATCGGTTTTGGAGAAAACCCTCATCGATAACACAAGTTTTCCCTTAAATTTTTGTTGTAACTTCAGGTTTTCGTAAAACTTGTTGAAAAATTGTTGGAATTCAGAGATGAGCAAAACAAACATACCTTTTGAAAAGTTTAGCACCCAATGCAATGTCAAAAAAGTAACTGATGGGATGCTTTCATAAGAAATTGAAAACAGCTGACGAAATTCTGTTATATCAAAATTATTATTTTTTTAATTGATAATATTTGTTTGTGGTAACTCAAATTGTCCATATAGACCCTCATCTTACTTTTATCAATTATCACTGTTTTTATTTTCAGAAAATGGAAGAAAACAAAAAAAAAAAAATTGTAGGTGGTCTGTGTAAAAAAAACATTATGTCAAACAAAAACGTGTAATGTTCGCTGGGAATGGCTTTCGAGTTTTTGAACATTTTTCACCGAAAACAGGTTGTTGGGTTTGGTGGGAATAACCTTTTAGAAATGAAACTTGTTAATTCTTCCCAAGACAAATATACTTTTACAAATCGAACTAACCTAGGTATTATTATTTGTCGCTGGATGATTCCTTCGAGGCTGAATTCAGTTCTAAATTGTTTGCCACAAATGAAACATTCTATCTCACTTGCACTCCATAACAACAAATGAAACACCATTAGCATTTTCAGAAGTAACGTCAAACTATATCTTCTCTTACGCCCATATTATTCACTCGTTTAATCCAGATTAAAACTTAAATCCAGATTAAAAGTATTTTAAATCCAATCCCATATTATTCACTCGTTTAATCCAAATTTAAATCCAATTTGTTTAATCCAATATCGATTAATACAATTGGATTTAAACTGCCCTTCGGAGGTCAGTTTAAGTACTTAAATCCAGATGAAAACACAGTTTCATATGATTCACTTTTTCTTGACATTTCAAGTTTCTGATTGTTTGTGTGCTCGCAGAATCTTACCAACATAGTGAAATAAATTAATTAAAGTAAACAAAAGGTTTCACGGGAGAAATTTGACATTTCGCAAATTTGATATTTGGATTAAACGATCTTGATCTCGATTTAAGTACACTTTACATCTGGATTAAGGGCATTTTAAATCCATTGGATTTAAGGCATGTTCAGAGTGAATAATATGGACATATGGATTTAAATTTTTGGATTTAATAAATCCGGATTTAGTTGTTGGATTAAAAACTTATTTAAATCCAATTTAAATCCATAGTGAATAATATGGCGGTTAATCTTTTTTTGCGGTGAAAGCACAAAATAGATTTATTTAATCTGAACTGCGAGATAAACGTTTGATGGAAATATAGCATAAGAAGGTAGGAAGGCCGTACCTAACTATCTTTTGATCGATCTAGCTATAGGTATACTAAGTTGCAAAATATGGGTAAGCCTGGAAAAATGTTAAGTTCATACCAAATTTAGTCAAGGCACTGGAAAGTTTTCCATATAGGAAAAATTTAGTTGAGGAAAAATTTTCATAAGTTTTGTTTTTCATTTTTCACCATTGTACACCTGTACTGCGAATTAGCCCATTGGTAAGCATATTAGATCATACTCAGAATCGAGTCCTAAAGAGAGTGCTTATAATTGGCAAGGGCCTAGTGAGTTTCGATAATAAACCTTTTGTAAGCTTTTTTGTCTTGCTATTAGGTATCTATCCAATGTCCCTATAGACTGTTCCCCGCCGGAAACGATCAATCTAAAACCATTTTAATATAAAATAAATAAAAAATGGTATTTTCACTCCAAGAAAAAGATATTATAAGATATTAAAGCGGTGCTGTCTGAAATATATCAGTTTTTCTCTGAATCAGAAATGAGTAGACAGTAGACTCAAGTCGTCAATGACGAGCCTCGCCATGAACATAGAGGAATTGATTATCAGTTCTGGATAGTTAAGTGTATAACGACGACAACGACAAAGACTTCTTGCTGGTGTCATCTCGCCAATCTCTTTCCGTGGTTGCCCATGGTTTTTAGTATAGTGGTCATTAAGCTCTTCTCGCTGTGGTCTCGCCATGCCCATTTACACGGAAATCTGGGTCATGGTTTTTTTCGGTATGGTCTCGCTTTTGGTCTTGTCGTGACATTTACACGTGATTTTTGTCATTGAGCATATTTTTCCGTGATGGCGCTTTGGTCTCGCTATAATCTCGCCGAAGTTATTTTCGAAATTAATTTTTTTAAAAAGGTTTAAACAAGCTTAAACCGTGTTTTTAAAGTCCAAATGTAGTTTGAAGTGTCGTTGTCATTGTGTTAATCTCACTGTGGACTCGCCTTAGCATTTTACATGGCTATCAGTGTCGTGGTTTTCTCGCGATAGTCTCGTTTTGGTCTCGCCGTGACCGGTTTTTGTCATTGTGCTCGTCTAGTCAATGTTGTCTTCCAAGTGGAGGTTCTGGCAGTGTTAAAGGCGAACAAATCTCAATGTTGGCGATATCACGGGCTGATATCACCATTTACATTGACAGCCAGGCAGCGATCAAATCTATCTCTGCATTAGAAATAAAATCCAAGCTGGTTTCATGCCGTCAACAGGCCATAACATCTCAAATTAAATGAACTTCAGTAACGCCTGTAATGGGTTCGATGCTCCATAAGATTTAATAGGTTATAGTTTTAAGGGATGGTCCAATTCATCAGGGTACCATAATGGATCAACATTGATCTAAGTGTGACCGGAACAAGATCCACCGTCAGCCCATCAACCAACCTTATCTAACCTAACCTAGTCAACGTTTCGCTTCTGTCTCGCCACGGTTTGACTATTTTAGTTTAGAAGCTACATTTTTCAAGTAATTTACAATGATGTCAATGGAGTTCTATGAGTGGCACAGAGGACCCAAAAAAAGATATGAGAACCCAGGACCACCCAAGGCACTGTCGTTTAAGAAAGCTGTTGACTATCATACAAAGATCCTTTCCTACCAGAAGGTTTTTACATTGATTCTAACAAGGCTCTAGCTAGACAAAAAAAAAAGTTGTTCTTACTGGGATTCGATTCTGTGATCTTCTGATTGCAAGTCCAATACGCTAACTACTTAGCTACTTGGCAAAACAGTTACCTAATGTTGAAAATGAAAAACTATATAGGTACCTACTTAAAAAAAAAAATTCTTACTATTGTATGATGGCTATAAAATATTTGTTTTCTTGTTTTTGTCATATATGGGGTATTTATGATGGGATAACAAGACTTACCTATACAAGTTTTTACTAGCAAGGGCCTCATGAGTATTTGACAAGTTTTCCCTGTCTAGATTTTCCCTACCATAGCCTTATCCCACAAGTTTTTACTTACGTGGGTCTCACTAGTATTTCACAAGTTTTCCTTGTCTAGATTACCCCTACAAAGCCTTTCCAGGGCCTTAATTAAACTTGACAAAAACTTTCCTTTTTTTCAGGTAGGGTACCTACCAATGTGGAAAAACCATCTACTTTTTAACGAGGCCCTAGAAAGTTTTATATAACCTTTTGCCTCGAGAGGGTATACAAAAAATTGAAAAGTTGTCTTATCTTGGATTGGATCTTTTAATTGCTTTAATTTTTCATATCATGATGGGGGTAAAGTTTTTGTCTTTGTAATATATATGAGTGATTTTTGAGCCGCGAATAAAACTCACCCAACTATTTTTAACTAGCGAGGGCCTTACGAGTATTTGACAAGTTTTTCTTGTAGTGATTCCCCTTACGGAAACCTTTTCGAGGTCTTGATTAAACTTGACAAAAACTTGCGCCATTTTTCTAGTTGGGTACTAAATAGAGCGTTCTGATAAATTTGTTGAGGGGTTTTTAAAAACTCGAAAACGGTTGCTCCGTTACAGATATATTTTGACCTTAACTTAAATACGCATTCAAATCAACAGTAAAGTTTTAAATCATATGGAAAATCCAAAGACCAAAGTTTCTTTCAATATTTATGTTTCTTATTTTAATTAAAACTTTCTATTTGTTTTCTTTGAATCAGGAAAATTTATTTATGAACTAACCAAGAGTAAAGTGTCCTTGTCGATTAGTATTGGTCTTACGAAAATTACCTCAATACATTCTTATAATACACACAGACAAATAAATATATACTTCTACATATTTCTGCCTATTATAGCTTTTGGAATATGAAATGACAACGAAAATGCTTCAATCAAAGTCAATGCCACCCACAATATACATATATAAAACACACAATGTTAATATTCAAGACAATAGCCTTTGACCTTGTCCGAAAAGTTTGAGAATTTCTATACTGATTGACAGCACGAGTTCTAACGGATACGGGATTTACAAATACAATCTCATTTTTGTTTGTCAAGTTCTTGAGAAAAACCTTACCAACAATACAACAAAAAAATCTATTTTCTGATTGTACGCATATTCCTTAATGTGACCGACCTGACCTTACTCATGCTACTTCTTTTGGATTTTCTCCATGATTGCGTGGCATAAGTTGTGTTTTTAGGGGGGGGGGGTGACTTTGATTATAGAAGAGAACAAATCATTCGCTTCGGGACTTTTCTGCTTCTATACCCCGATAACTTCCACCAGCAAACAATAAAATATATTTTTATTTTTGTATTTTGTAAGTTTTTCCAATTAGTTTATTTCCAACTGCGATGACTTTTTGAAGATTTTTTTAATAATCAACAATCAAAACGAATAATAAACAAACAGTTCTTGAAGGATGCGTTGCAAATAAAAAATTTCTTTATAAAACCAGAGTATTGATTTCCTGTACAAATAAATAATTGGAGTTTTTAAAACAAGTCGTTTTTGTTCAATTTGTAAATAGGTAAAAAAAGGTTCTTTCAGATAAAATCAACATTCCTTTTTCTTATTCTTCTTAAAACTATGAATAATTGCTTGGGAATCAAGGAAAAAGCTCAAATATGAGCCTTTAGTTTTAACGTTTAGAGGTCTTTCGTTGTAATTAGATATTTCACATGCAATAACTCTATGTGAATGTGCAATATAATGGTTTTATTAAGTACTTAACAAAACTAGACTTCTTTTCTATTTTTCTTTAATAAGAAAACACAGCTCTACCTCGAATAGTACAAATGGATTCATGGAATCACAGAACGACTGAAATTTTTTCCGAAAAGTAGGTACCTACTTTAGAAAAATTTTAAATTGGAAAATTATTACTTTCAGATCTATGCCGTAACGTATATTTTTTTTTTGAGAAAAAGTACTTACTGGTGAACCAAAACCAAAGATTCATATATAACGAAGAAACTCTTTGTAATTATAACTTCTAGGTAAAACAACATAGTAACCCGGAACTAATTAAGCAATCCTGATGGTGAATTTGAATTCCGATACAAAAAGAACCGTAAGATTTTGTTGAATTGCCAGTTTTGCAAAAAGAAAAGGCAATCATATAAATTATAATTCAGGCTTGAGGTCAGCTAATCATTTTTAATCAGTGATTATTGTGACTTGTAAATTCGCGAATGTGCTTTTTAACAACAATTTAGGCCAATAAATCTGTACCTAGTTTGAGTTGTTAATTATAGAGATTGCTTAAACAGCCAATATTGGTTGATTAACTCTATTTAACCAGAACCTGTAAAATTATATTATTATATTAAACCCAATGCTAAAAAACTGGGCCTAAGTATTTTCCAAATTTATCAACAGCCCTAGAAAGTTTTCCGTAAAAAAAATCTAGACGAGGAGATAGATAGATAGACAAATAAATTCTTTACTTTTTCCAAAAAAGTTTTACAATATTTATTACTTACTTAAGAATACGGAATTGGCAATTTTGGCATCTACCTGATATGACATTTCAATTTCAATTATTTCCTTACACAACTTATGTAAAGGCACAAATGGAAATTGTTTTAACAAATTACATGCCAAAAAACAATTGAATAAAAAGTTTTCATATGGTAGTGTGCGACCCAATAAACTAAAGGTCCATTTTCATCCAGATAAATTTTTAAAGCGAGTTTTAATGAAAATGGGGCATATTCATAGATGTTGTCTAAGCTGTTGCTAGCAAAAACTGGAGTTTTTATAATGAAATTCCCATAGGATAAACTCCAGTTTTTCTTAAAACAGCTTAGCCAACATCTATGAATATGCCCCAATATCTTTAACCTAAAAAATAATAATACACTAATCAAAACATTCAAGGGACCAATTTGTTTTCAATTTTTGTTGGTGTTTTTTGAAGTTTTTTGAAGAGCTGTATCTTTGTGGTGAGTGGTAGTATTGAGTTGAAACAAAAAGCTTTCTACAGCCTTATGTTTTTTGTTTCGAGATTTATTTGGAAAAAAAAATTCTTCTCGAAGTAGGTACCGTTATTGTGTTTTAGCAATAAATGACACAAGACCTAAAAATTAGGTACTTTTTTTATTGATTTTAAAGGAGTCAATCAAATGTAACGGTCAGGTGCCTTGTTCTTTGATGACTTAAGTGACCTTTCCTTAACGTTTCTTATTATATGCAGTCTTTCAGGTTAGAAAAAATTAACAAATTGTATAGAAAATTTTAATACTAAACTACTTTCGATATCAATTAAAATGAAACAGTTAGACATTTCTAAACAAAAGAAAAATTTAAATGCTGAATATTCAAAATCTTACACTGAAAATAAAATGTAGGTAAATATGATAAAAATGCCTGTTGAGCTGATGAAACTTCTATCAATATACGTCCAACAAAATGTTCTATCAAATAGATAAAAGTTACAAAAATTTGTTTTCTTATGTTGATAGGACAAAAAAATTGTTAAATTGACAAAAACTGTTCTGTCATATTAATAAAATATTTGTTATATTTACAAAAAAATACCAATAATTTCCTTAATGGTATAATATTTATTTGTCATATTTAAAATTTATTTTATCATATTGACAAAATAAAATGTCGATGGATAATCGATTTTGTCAATATGATAAAATATATTGTAAATATGACAAATAAAAATTATACCATTACAAAAATTATTGGTCCTTTTTGTTAATATAACAAATTTTTTGTCAATATGACAAAAATAATTTTTGTCAATTCAACCATTTTTTTGTTGAATGCACAAAATTATTTGTCAAGTTGACAAATTTTTTTGTTGATGTACCTAACAAAAATGTTTTATCAATATGAAAATTTTTTTGTTGAATCTAGAAAAATATTTTGTCAGATTAACAAAAATTTTTGTCATATTGACAAAAATATTTTTCATATTGACAAAAATATTTTGTTAATGTAACAAATTTTCTTATCATATTGACAAAAATATTTTTCATATTGACAAAAATATTTTATTCATGTATGTAACAAATTTTAATTTTTTTTAAGTTTAAAAAAGTAATAAAAATCGACTTTTTGTGGTCTTCCGGTAAATCTTTTGTTTCCTTGCAAATTTTGATTGCATGATTTGCATAAGTATGCAGATTTTTACAGCATCAACATTCCTGTAAATTTTCAAACTGATTCACCGAACTATTTTTCTTCACCAAATTTTCGAAGTCTTAAACACCAATTAAATGCATAGTCGTTTTCATCAAAATGACTGAAAATGACAATTCCCGTAGTTTTTTCACAGTTTGCGTTAAATACCTACTTTCTTGACTTGAAATGAAATAAAAGTACACTAAAAAAAAAAAATCAAACAAAAAACTTGATTTTTTTTAAATGTTTTGGAAAAATTTGGGCGTTTTTTTTCAGAAAATCAAAAAAAATGGAAATATCGAGTTATAAAAGATTAAAGCCAGATTCACATTATAAAGGGTGGTTAAATTTTAAGGGCCGATGTTGAATGTGAACCACACCTAAACGTCAAGGTTTTTTCAGCATTTCATTTGGCATTTCTCAATTTCAGCCCTTAGAGCAAAGGAGTCCGTTTTGGATCCGCAAACGTAGTGAACAACGTATGAACGATTACGTTTTCGGATCCAAATGTGGATCCTCTAAACTGCGTTTTACGGCTCGGATTAGTATGGAAATTAGAATCACCGCTGACTCACTTGCGCATGCGTTGTGAGATACAAAAATCACCATACTTAGCAAGTACCGAAACCAAGAGGTATGAAGTGAAAATTCCCTTATCGAGTTCTAAATTTCCTACAAACAACAACCACAGACAGAGGACAAACAAAGAACAAAAAGAATGTTTTTTCCTTCCGAGTCACATTTATTTGGAATTTTTACAAATATTTACAAAAATAGACTCATTTACACTAGCAAAGATTAAACAAATTACCATTGTATTTAGTTTGTATTGTTGACCGAAAATTTGTTTAAGTTTTCACAACAAAACGAATTAAAACCAGAAATCATCTCCACCACGACTTACAAAAATAAACTAAAAAAATAAGTGGGGAGAAAAATAAAATCCCCGTGTGAGCTCATTTTTTAAGGATCCAAGCAGTACCGACAAAGTTGGGTCAGTGATATTGCTTGAAGGGAGACTAACTCAATTTGAGCCATGGAAAGATACACAATCGGGCAACGCATTAAAGTTATTCAGGTTTATTATGAAAATGGGCGTTCAAATCAAAATGCATACCTATATCGTGCATTGGATGATCAATTTTCGAAGAAAATCAATGGTGAGGCACCTCGTCAATAAGCATTTGGGCGAATAATAATCCATGAGTGATTGTCGAAAACCAATACACCCACAAAGAGTGACTGTTTGGTGCGGTTTATGGGCTGGCGGCATCGTCGGGCCGTATTTTTTCCAAAATGAGGCCGGTCAGGCAGTTACTGTGAAAATGGTGTTCGCTATCGTGAGATGATAACAAACTTTTTGACCCGAATTGAAAGATATAGATGTGGACGATATGTGGTTTCAACAGGACGGTGCCACTTGCCACACAGCTAACTAAACAATGGCTCTTTTGCGACAAATTCAATTGCCGTGTTATCTCACGTGGTGGCGATGTCAATTGGCCACCAAGATTGTGTGATTTGACACCGTTGGACTTCTTTCTTTGGGGTTATTTGAAAGAAAAAGTGAAGGTCGATAAGCCAGCAACAATTTAAGAGCTAAAGGATGAGATAATTCGGCATATTAAAGGCATAGAACCTCAATTATGCCTTAGCGTCATCGAAAATTTGGACCATCGCATGGAGGTGTGCCGCCGAGATCGCGGCGGCCATTTGGCCGATATTTTGTTCCACACATAATTGAACCATACCAATATTATCATAATAAGAAGAAATGACAATAATGTCCTAAATAATTTGTGTTTTATTCAAAATCAACATCAGCCCTTAAAATTTAACCAGCCTTTAAATCTGATATCGATAAAGTCGCTACCTACCTATATAAAATAAAATATTCTAACACAGTAAACAATGAGTTTGATTTAAAGTTAGCAAAACTATTTCCTTAAATGGTTAAAACATTAAGTACGAAAATTAAAATGAGATATTTAAATGCTATGCGAATCAAAAAAAAAAAAAAAAAAAAAAATAAAAAAAATTTGATTTTCACAACAAAAAAAATTGTCACAATTTTGAAAAACAAATTTTATAATTTTTCTTTTAGATTTTTCGACTCAAATCTTTTTGATTTGTTAGATGCTCGCCTAAATGCAATTAAATGCTCCACTTTCGAAACTTTTGTATTCATATTCAAATCAATTGTTTTTATCATCGACATTCATCTCAATGCGGGAATCCCATTCACATCTAAAATTGAATTATTTATTTTAACGTGAGGCAAGCAGGAAAACTTTCACCAATTCAAATGGGACCTTGGCAGGAACTTGCAGTTTTTTTTTAAATTTTTTTGGAGCATTTCTTTTCCCGGTTCTGCAGTTCACCAAATAACGGTGCAATCGAGTGATCCTTTGTCCTAGTTCCAGCCTCAAATCCAGAACCTCCTTCCTAAGATTCTATAGGTACTCTATCTGACCCATTAAAAAAAAAAATGTTCCTTTGTCCTAGTTCCAGACTCACCTCCAGAACCTCTTCCGTCCATCACTATTCCATCGGAGCTACCACCAGACACATTTTTTGAAAAAGTTTTTTTTTTTTTTATTTCCTTGTCCCAGTTCCAGACCCACCTCCAGAATCTATAGGAAAGTTATAAAACAAAATATTTTAAGTTTTAAAAATATAAAAATTAATGGAAAAGTAGTATCAACACCATTATATTTTTCAAAAAATGCTAAAAAGTACTTTTTTCGAAAAATCCCGCCATATTGCAGTAGGCCATAATGAGTATTTTAATTTAGCGGAATTTCGACTCGACTTTTTATTTTTTCTCAGATTAACAGTGAAACAAGCAGGTCACATTGTGTAGGTACGTATGTAAGGAACCAAGAATGCTAGGAACTTGGAATAGGGCTTCAAATTTCCATTTTTTCCAAATTTGTAAGTCCTTAATTTGAAAAATAACATACTATCCTGCTAACTTCACAGTGGAGTTAGCAGTTCACTCGATCGGGATTTGAAATAAAAAGAAAGGCACAAAACTGCAAATTCCTGTGAAGGTCTCATTTGCCTAGATGAAAGTTGCCCTGCTACAAACGTAAGATTTTGCTCTATTCTTCGTAATGAAAATTTATCTGAAATTCGGCAGTTTATTTGAAAGATACCTTAAGCAGCGTCATTATTATGTTGATTTGCGTTAGTGAACAGTGTAAAATTTTTTTAAATTTGTAAATGTTTCCTTTTTGTCTCAGTGTACTTTTTTTTTTAAATAAGTCTTCCCTAATGTAACGTTGGGCTTGTTAGGTATTTAAGTTACAGTTTTGTATGGTAGAGGAAGTTTGTTCGTTTATTTGTAATTTTCAATTATGCGTTTAATTGAAAGTCGACTGCGTATATTGAACTACTACTTGGATGACAGAAAAAAAAATAATCTTTCAAATTATTTAGCTCTTAATTTTGTATGATTTTCTTATTTTTTAATAAATCATGTTAAATACTTTAAAATATTTGTTTTCTCGTTACAGATAACTTACTTCATTTAAAAAGAAATATTGATAAAGAAAATACTGCTGGGAAAGAGTTTCGTTTTGTTTAATTTATCTACATTTAATTTATATTTAAAATTAAACAAAAAATTTTAATCCTACACAACAATATATTAAATATAAATTTGGAATGCATATATATAGTAAGTAGATGATAAAACAAGGACTATACTATATATTTAAAAAAAAATTGCAACTCGAAAGGCTGAATTAGGATTAAACATAAAAAAAATATTTAAAAAAAACTTTAAAAATAATACAAAAAACAATGATAACAGACAGAATATAATCACAGACTGATTTTTAAGTAGAAAGTAAGAAACAAACAATAAATGCAAAGCTGTTGGGATTTTTTTATTGGAGACACCAGACAACAACAAACAAACTAAACTAAAACAAGAACAAATAAAATTGCTTTTTCAAGCGAAATATGCCAAAAATTTGCAGATTTTAATTGAACGCAAACTAAAAAAAAAACAACCATCAAACCTATTTTTACTGACAAGGAGTATTTTGTTTAAGTTTTTTTTGCATTGAATTGAAGAAAAACTACTAAATTCAAGATGAAGAAAATGCAGTGCATTGATGCCAAACTTATTAAAACCGAACCAATCGATTTGGATATGATGCACACGGTCGATGATAGGGAGCGTGAGTCGAGTCCTAGTCTTTTGAACACGCGCTATCATCACATCCAGATACAGTCGCCGAAGCATCAACAACAATCGATGCAGCAGCAATCCAGCCAGCAGAAGATAATCCTTTCGCCTCGAGTCGAATATGTCCACCGCAGTATAAAACTCTCTCCCGGTAGCAGTAGCTCTTATGCCCAGATACTTCCGGATAATCGGCGCTCAAGATCGCCTACATCGACAATCCTCTCGCATAGCCCCACTTTGCCAGGCGCTCCACAAATCATAATCACACGTGCAGTGCCACAGCCACAACAACAACAACAACAACAACAGCAACATCATCATCAATCATCGTCGCTGCATTTGCAACATATGCAGCAACAACATCGAAGCCACTCACCACCGCCATCATCGCCTCAACACCATCATCACCATCAACATCAGCAACAGCAGCATCAACAACAACAACAACCACCACATCATATGCAACAAGTGCGCGTGATACGCGACGGTCGATTATACGACGACAACCATCGCCGAAGGTCACTTTCGCCACCGCCACCTCCGCCTCCTCCTCCGCCCCCCACACACTCCCAACACACGCATCCGTCGGATAAAGTGCGTCTGATATCGTCATCACCGGTTGACGATCACCATCCGTCTAGTTCGCGAAAGTACATTGTGTCCCGTCATGTGAACGTTATATCAACTAACGGCATCAAAATGGACGGTTCATCCCCACCGGTTGGGATATGCGCAGCACCTCCACCTCCCCCACCAACCCAATCGTGCAGCAATTCCTCCAATGGAATGCAAAACAGTTCCGGACTTTTCCGCACCCCTGTGGTTTCAAGTAGTTCAAGTAGTAGTAGTAGTAATAGTAACTGTAATAATAATTCATCAACATCGATGCGGCCACCGCCTCCACCTCCACCGCCGAAAATCAAAAACACTTCGCCACCGGGTCCTTCGGGTGTTATGGGCAGCTGTGGCGGCAATAGCTCTAGCAGTGGCGGGGGCTGTGAGGAGCCATCTAGTTCGATTCCGGATTTAGGTAAGTGATAATTTTATAAGTTTTAGGACGACAAGAATTCCTGTTTGTTTTCTCGATGAGATTTTGTGGGGATTATGACTTTTTTCTAGAATTTCGGCAATTTGGGATTTTTTGAACTTAAGTAGATTTTTCTCCCCAAGTTTCCTGTACCTTAGAATTTAACCTGTTATTCACCGAAGAGGTTCTAACCCAAGACTTGTTGTCAAGATATTTAAAAAATAGTCAAAACGACTACCTTCAAAGATCTCTGATGGCGGAAGTGTTTAAAATAAGTGTTCATAGATTCTCGGAATAAAAAGAATCTGTCCAAGTTTTCAAATACAAAATTTCAATATTGCGTCTATCACACCTATAATTCACAATAAGTTAACAAGAAAAAACCATTAATACTTATTGATTGTTATAATATTTTTTTTTTTTTTCAATTTAAATAATCATATTCTACACTTTTTTATGCAACAAAATGCATAAACAATTGCATGCAGGTGACACATTTTTCATTCACTTGCGTCGCCTATTACCTACTATTTTATTATTATTTTGTTTTCAGTCTACAAAATAAATAAATTCTTAACGTATGTTTGTTAATTTTGTTTTACACCTTTTAACCTACTGAAACAATCTCTGAGATAGTTTTTTTTTTTAATTGATCAAGAGAGTCAGTCACAAAGTGGGGAAAGGAAACAGCAATAGCGGTAGCAAATAAAAAAAGTCAAGGACGTCTTGTTTTGTCAATCAATTAGATAGTTTTTTTTTTGTATTTCTATTACTCCTACAGAACAGGGGCTATATAATAATTATTATTGTTAAATAGATACAGGTGTTTGTGTGTCCCACTTGCAGATAAAATATCATTTTTTTTTATTCCATTCAAAGTACGAGACAAAAATAGTCTAGGTACACATTTATTTTTTCTAGAAAACCACATAACCATATTACTTAGGTACACTTAAATTACATACACAAGAACAAGAAAATAAAAACTATCTTTCCGGGTTTACAAGCAAATAATAAAGAGATAAACTTGATTCAAGGTGATTGATATTATATTTTTTGAAAAATTATCAGTCGCAATTAATCGATGAAATTTTGTTTTAATAATGGGAAGTTAGTTTTGTATCTTTTTTTAAAGTTTAATAATAAGTCTATCAGATGATCTTTGAATAGCACCTTCAAACTAAAATACAGTTATTGTGTAGGTACAGGGAGTTTAAAATTTTAAGTTAAAACCTAATCGGGATAGATAAAATTAAGCACTGCACAATGTACAGTATACACCATGACCCGCAGACAATTTCCTTCAGATATGGAACATTTTTAAGCTCCTTGAAATCAAAGGGCCCGGTAGTGCTCAGCCAAGTTCGCGGCACTACACCCTTTTTACAGGAACAAACTCAGGCGATTTTCAACCCCCCTCTAACTTCAGTACCAATTAAGTTACAAACTTCAAACTCGCAGCATTTGCTAAACTGATTAAACACAGGTGGCTCACCAAATTTTAACTTTTTAGCATTAGCCATTCCGGAGATATAGGACTTAAAAAATCGCAAAAACCGTTACTGACTGACTGATTCACTGACTCACTGACTCACTGACTCACTGACAGATCATCAAAATTATGGAGCACTTCCTGACATCGTAGAAACTTGAAATTTCGCACAATGGTAGACCTTGTGGTGCATACAAAGGAAAAAATCGAAAATTAGCAATTTTCTATTCAGGGGGCGTGGCATCCACCCACTTCCTTAAAAATTGTTATAAATTATATGGAGCACTTCCGTATGTTGTAGAACGATGAAAATTGGTATGTCGGTAGGGCTTGAAGTACCGTGAAAGAAAAAAATCGAAAAATTGGAATTTTCCATTGAGGGGGCGTGCTATCCACCCACTTTAACAGAATTGCTATTATTTATATGGAGCACTTTCGGTTGTCGCAGAATTATGAATCTTTGTAGAGCGGAAGGGATTGATTTTTACCTGGCAAAATAAATCTTTGCAAAAAGGAGTGAAATCACAACAAAAACATAAATGTTAAAAAAGAGCCAAGTTCTAATAATATGTACAAGAAACCCGTGCGTAAAAAGTCAGCCAAAAAAAGTAATGAGATCTAAAATATATGCCAAGTTTTAAGTTCATGAAGTTAAATATCAAATATCTTAAGTAGAGTACCTAATATCGAAACAATTCCAAATCATGACACAAATTTGGTATTTAATGATTACTGATTAAAATTTGGTGGACTTACTTGGCAAGTTTTTTCTTAATTACTTAGGTACCTACTTAATCACAGATTTGAAATGTATGAAAACTTGACCAGTAAACAGTAAATCATTCATCATTGAATACCAATTTTTGTCATAATTTGGAGTTGTTTCGATATTACTCTAATTCAGATATTTGATATTAAACTTCATGAACTTGGCATATATTTAAGATCTCATAATTGGTCGGAGGGAAAAAATTTGCAGACAAGATATAGGTATTGAGTTTGCAATTTTGAGCAATTGTTGTCGTAGGCCTGTTGTAGGTCCTAGGATTTTTGAGTAGTTAGTTGACCTAAAATTTGATTTTCGACTTCCAATTATCAAAATTGTCCAAATTTCTTTCAGGTTCAATCAAAGTGCCTAAGTCTTCAAATAATTTACAGTAAAAAAGTTTCAAAAGAATAGTGCCAACTTAAATAAGTTCTAATCCCATGGGAACATAGCTCAACATTTTGGACTAGCTTTTTTAAATTTAATACGAATTTGTATTGCAATCACCTTTCAGATGCAATTATACAATGAAGCACATATTCTTAGACATTTCAAATATAAATTCGATCAAATTCCTGACTCGGGTAATGTTTTTTTTTTTTTAGTTTTGAACTTTTTGGACCAAGTTCTGACCTAAATTATGAAGCACTCACTTGAAACAGGAAAAAAATAGACGGTGCCAATAATATCAGCGTCCCATAAACATAAAATGTGCAAAATTACATTAATATTCATCAATAATTGGCATGGAAAATGGTTTTTTGTTGTCAAAATTCAACAAACGGACCACTGTGTGTCCGTAAGTCTAATGTATATTAGGCAAGAGCGTGATTGAGTCGACCAATTTGCTTCAAGTTTATTACAGATAATTTTATAAGGGATATTCTAGAGGCGGAATTCTAATATCTGCTTAAACAGAGAATTGTATCGAGCATTATAACATTTAGAATCTGCAGGTGGTCTGTGTTTAAGAAGATGCAGGGAAATAACTTAACTGGGAAATAACTTCACATGGGAAAAAACTTCACCACTAGTTGGAAATAATTTCACTTTTTTGAAGTGAAGTTATTTCCCACTGAAGAGGTGAGTAATAATTTCATCTGAAAATTGTGTGGAGTTATTTCCCACCTATGGTATGTATGATAAAAATTACAAAAATGTAAAATTGTGTTTCCTTAAATCCAGATTCTTTAAATGCAAAAGAAACTTGCATACACCCAGCCTCGCACCTACCCCAAATTCTATAATGTGTCCAAGCAGGGAGGTTGCCCCCCCCCCATACATACCTCACTGTTTATTCGCCGTAATGCTTGCTGCTAGCACTGTATTTATGCAAGCAAAGCATAACGGCGAATAAACAGTGAGGAATGTATATGCAACCCCCCTGCTTGGGTTGTGTTGTGGTTATTACCCTACAAAAAGATGTCTAATGGTGTAAAATCGCAGCTCGTTCTGTCCAAGCCGCAACAAAGCAACTGATCACTCGATTTTTGTTCTGAGTGTTCAATAAATAGGTTGTTGGACGGCTTGTGTAGGAAATAGTTTCATAGCTCGTCCAAATCCAAATTCGATTTCTGACCATACAAAAATGGGTCATCATTACTGTAGCGTTTTTTTTTTTCTCATGGTGTCGTCTTTGAAAAAAAAAACAATAATGCTACCACTCCAAAAACAACACCATTCAGCCTCACGTTTAGGATACATTAGCTTCTTTATTATTACAGAAATGTGTCTAATTTAGCCACCGAACTGGATATGCACATCATCGAAATTTTTTTTTTTTTTTTTTTTTATAATATACGTGCACTAAAGGGGTTGTGACTACCCTTAAAATGATTTAACACAGTGCGAGCGTTAGGAAAATAGGGAAGGATTAGAAAGGAGATACCGATGCACATTAGTTTTGAAGTTCTGAATATCAAAATGGAGGGGAAAAATAGAGCCGGGTAAAGCATTCCACATTCGTGTTGTTCGGCTGAAAAAAGAATCTCTGTACTTTACAGTACGTCCAAAATTGGGCTCAAGAGTAAACTGATGCGCATTCCTGGAAGTGCGAGTATTACGGTGGAATTGTTTTAGGGGAGGAATGCAACTGGCTATTTCACAAGAACACTGTTTATAAAAATAGCGATAGAATAAGGATAGACATGAAACATTACGACGGTGTTCAAGAGATGCGAATGCTTCCGTTATATTACAGTCACCTATAATTTTAAGAGCTCTTTTTTGGATTCTATCTAAAAGGCTTAAATGAGTTATTGGAGCACCTGCCCAAATATGAGAATTATATTCAAGCTTTGGACGAATGAAAGCTTTGTAGATTACAGCCAGATCAGAAGGGGAGAAAAATTTCTTGCATCTTCGAAGAAAACCTAAACACTTAGCAGCGTTTTTGGCAACATTGAATATGTGTTCATTCCACAGAAGGTGATCTGAGATGCACATACCCAGAACTGAAAGCTGTTCAGTTTCATCGATGCAAGTACCACCCATGGATAGTGGCATAGGGGGTGGGTTCTGCTTTAGAGACAGCAAACAGCATTGTGTTTTTGAAGCATTAAATTCTACACGGTTTCTTATTCCCCACTGAACAATGCTGTCAAGATCAGAATTTAATGAGCTTATCATACGCTACCGTTCAAGTTCCACATCCGAAGGACAAGGATGTGAATCAAGAAACGAATATGAAAAGCTGAGGGTGCTGTCATCAGCAAAACAGTTTAATGGATTAGAAGTTTCAGACAGGAGATCATTTATGAAAATGAGAAAGAGAGTCGGAGACAAAACGGAGCCCTGGGGCACACCAGCATTTATTTTATGAATATCAGACTTGAAACCATCCAGCACAACTTGTATTGAACGGTCCGAAAGGTAATTTCTAATCCAACGAAGAAGAGATTCATCAAAACCAAATGCACGCATTTTCGATAAGAGAGCTTGGTGCCAAACTCTATCAAACGCTTTTGAAATATCAAGTGCAACAATCTTACTTTCTCCAAAACGATGTAAAGATTTGTTCCACTGCTCGGTGAGATATACCATCAGATCACCAGTGGACCTATTGCTACGAAAGCCGTACTGCCGGTCATTAAGAAGCTTCCGTTCTTCAAGATATTTCTTAAGCTGGTAATTAATCAGCGTTTCCATGACCTTAGAAAGAAGGGACGTAAGTGCAATTGGTCGATAGTTGGAGGGAGACGAAGATTCACCTTTTTTAGGGACAGGCTGGACAAATGCTGTTTTCCATCCACTCGGAAAGAGACCAGTAGAGTAGGACAGATGGAAAAGCTTACGCAGTGGCTTTGCCAGCGTTGAAGAACACCTCTTCAGAACAATAGGAGGGATACTATCCGGGCCAGTGGATTTGTGTACATCAAGATCTTTTAGAACTCTAGCTACTGTACGAGTGCGAAAGAAGATTTGTCCCATAAAATCATTACCGCTCTCAAGTACAGGTGGAGTCATGACACTCTCTGGCAGCGTCGAATTAACAGCAAACTGTGCTGCAAGCAAATTGGCTTTTTCTAGTGAGCTGACAGCAGGAGTATCATTGAAGACGAGCGTTGGAACCGAAGACGAGGTAGAATTACGTACGTTTTTTACAAATGACCAGAAATTTTTACTACCTTTGGGACATTGTAGTATTTTTTGCCTTAATTTCTGATCATGCAAAAATTTGGTTCTTCGAATATGAACGTTACAGGTCTTTCGAGCTTGTTTGAACTTATTCCGGTTTTCCTCAGTGGGGTTGGCTTTGTATCTTCGGATACTTACTTCTCTAACCCTGATTACCTCTTTACAGCTCGAATCGAACCATGAATTCTCTTTGGGTTTGATGGATTTTAACCTGTTCGGAATAAAATTTCTCATACCGTGAAGAATTAAGTTTGTAATCATATCTGCGCTGGAGTCAACGTCACTACCGAGGAAGCATAGTGACCAGTTAAAGTTCCTGAAGAAATTATTGAGACCGTCCCTGTTGGCTTTCTCGTATTGCCAAACAGTTCTCATAGGCGTTATCTCTCTAACTGGATTGATTTGGCACGAGAAATTAGCAGATATGACACAATGGTCCGATGTGCCTAGAGGCGATAGTACACTAATAGTGTATTTATCAGGGTCAGAGGTAAGAAACAAGTCTAAAGTGTTGGCGGATTGACCTGAAACGTCAGGGATACGAGTTGGCTCGTCAACAAGCTGAGTTAGTTGGTTTAACTCTGCAAAGACCTCAACATACCTTCCTTCGGGTGTTGTCTGGCCAGAAAAGCGAAGCCACGAAGAATTGTGTACATTGAAATCGCCCGCAATGACGATTTCAGTGTGAGGATAATGGGCGACAATTCTTTGAATGGAGTCGGACAGAGAATCAAATTCGTTAAAAGTTGAATTTCTGTCCAAATTTGGGCTCCGATAAATGAAGCAGGTATGAATGATGCGCTTATTCACCGAGAATTTTAACCACACGAAGTTGAAATTTGTGTTTGAGCACAAACCATATTGTGGTTGGAGTTGGTACGCAACATCATTTCTTATGTAGACGGCGAGACCATGATGGGAAAAGAATAATGGCACTAAGCTATACCCATATAGATTAAATTCTGAAAAATCAGAATTTTCCCCTATCTGAGTTTCACTTAATGCCAAAACAGCTGGCCTGTTTTGTACAGTATAAACGTACACGGAAAATGAAGATTTTTGAGCAAAATTGTCATCAATTTCCAGATGCCCTAAAGCCCAAACAGAAAACAAGGTGGGTGATCATTTTTCAGTCAATTGAACCTTAAATAAAAATCTTTATTCAAAATTCTCCTCAGGCTAGCGCTTTGAGGCGTTGAGAATATGTTCACTTATCAATTAGCAAATAAGTCGCATGAACTTTCTTATCAAACTTGCGTACAGCAGCTGTAGTTGGTGCATTAGTTTTCGATCGAAATTTCTATGAAATTTCACCAAACAACATCAACTAACTTTTTAATACGATGTGTCCCAACGTTGTTCAAATTTTTCCATTTTAACCACGGAAATATTAATTTGATAAGTACTGAGCTTCTATCAATTTTGAGCACGTAACAGCTGTCAGTGTCAAATTTAAATATGAATCAAAAAGAAACCAATGGCCCAATCCTTATGTCACATTTGGCACCGTAAAAATTCCCTTAGTCTCAATTTCTTGTTCTAATTCTTAGAGGTCTTAAATAAAATTAATAACACCCTGTAGTAAAAAATAATAAAAATATAAAATTTCCAGCTTAAGAGAAACAAATACTTAAACTTGTTTGACAACAAACTATAAAAAAACAGTAAAATATTTTATTTTTTTTTAAATAATGTAACTGCAATCCGCAACTCACATCAGATGATATTATTTGTTTATAAATTCATAACTCTACAAGAAAACAGGTACAAAGTGTATCTACATCTACAAAATGCCTAGACATATCTGGTATCTATATCTCCATATGATATAGAAAGATACTTTTCATATTTTTTTTTTCTTTTGTAAAACAAAAAAGATATAAAAATGTATCTCATGATTGAAGGTTGATTTGTACGTAATATAGAACAGTGGAACACTTCCTGTATCCCCAAGTTCTCTTTCGAGATACTTTTTCATGGAAATTTTTGTTTGTTTGTGTGTGTATGAGTGTTTGTTTCAGAATAGTATTCGACTTCGTCATTTTATTATTATATTATTGTCCAAGGTTAAGATAACGGTAGGCGTGCTATTCCCATTCGTGTGCTACTCCGCTCCTATACACTGTGAATGTCGAAGCTTATAATATAGAATGAAAAATAGAGATCGCATGCATAGAATTTCTTATATAGGTAGAATTGCCTTCCGTAATTGCACCACTGCCATACCGACTCTAGTGTAGATAGATATGATTATGCCAGTGGTACACTCGATTCACTGTCCGTCCGTCCATGTGTCTCATTTTTTTTTGATAGCGAGAGAGAAGTGATTAATGGAAATGTGATATTATTTTGTTGTTCTCGAATTGTTGGAATGATATTTTGAGTTAATTGTTGAGGTTGGATCTGTGCTTTGTTATTGAATAAAAAACAGAAAAAAAAATCGGGTAATGTAATACAATCGTAAAAAAAAACAAACGGGTTTTAGACGAGCAACGCACGGCTCGAAGACGGACGGACGAATGGATAATAATGTGGAAGCCTCCTTAGGTTAGCTTTGACCTTTGATTCGATATGTACCGCTGGTTTTTGTAATTGCAGTTTTATTTATTTTCCTTAATAAAATTATTAATCTATACGAATAGCTGTTTTACAGGTAGGGTAATAGAGATTTTCATGGATTTGTTTGTCTTTATATGTAGTTGTATGTGAATAGGTAGATATCAAATGTATAGCTGATACGTTACGTACTAAGGTTTTTGATAGAATTGTATGCGTAGATCTTACAATTTTATTAGAATATCTTACACGCAGGTAAACGTGATCGGAATTTGTAAAAACAAAAACAAGTAGTTTTTTTAAATTACATACCTACATAATAAGATCGTTAGGCATGAAAGAATTTTTTTTACAAATTGGTAATAAATAGGTATTAAGTTCTCATCATTGTAGGTATAGGTACAATGGAAAGATTATTTTTGTATAATTTATAAGTTGTTAAAGCAACATCATTTAAATAATTGCTTCTAAGAACCTTTTTAAAATTGAATGTAGGTATGAAGGACAAATTATGAGGTTTGTGTCCCGACGAGCTAAAGATCTAAAATTATGCTCCAATTTTGAGCTGAATATGAAATAACTGACTGTACAACTCTCTATCCGAATTTATTGCTTTGAGAAACTGAACTGTTTAGAGTATTTTCAGAGAGGGTAGTACCTTCTCTTCTATCTGGTGGCGTCCCAGCTCCCAGGCATGTTCGTATTGAAAAGAGAACAAAGTTCTATAATAAAAAATATCTGTGTAAAGCAGCGTCCACACTATGTCCATCAACATTGTTTGTTAACATTGTACACCAAGATGATAGTGTGTTCGTGTCAGTGTTGATGTTTAGACGGTCATTTGTGTTTTAATAATTTTTTTTTATAATTTTTGTACGTTTTTTTCATAAATAATCAAAACAAATTGTACTCACCAACAAAATAAAACGTACAGCTGGCAATTGTACCTATTGATAAAAACGCCCAGATTTTAAAATTATTATTCTGTTGAACAACTTTTTTGAATTCTACGTACCTATTTGAATTGGGTTATATTCGGGTTAACAAGAGTTGAGCAATATTTTCGACCAGAACGTCCTCTGCTTAACTAATCAGCCATGAAAACTAATGAGTATTGTTATATATGCTTTTTAGCAACCCTGTACAATGCTCTCCCTCTCTCTTAATTCTTGTGTAATAATAATGAACTATGTTATATCTTATATAAGTTCATCTTAAATAAAGTATTAATGGAATAAGACGTGTGCATTACTTATTTATTTATTCTGGGACATAACAAGTATATAAGGCTTTATATAAAATGTTTTAAAGAGAGTAATATCATATAACAAAAACATAAAAAAACATACAAAAAATAGTATCATATACATATCTCAGGTCAAGTTTTTGTTCATACCCCCACACGTTTTGTTTCCACTTTTTCTAAGAACCAAAAATACTATATTTAGGATTTTCTTGCAACTTTACAAAATCTTTTTCTTTTTTTTTAAAACTACTTTTAGTATGCATTTCGAACAAAATGTCTATGAATGGCACCACCCTAAATTTTTTTATTAATTTTCGATTTTCTTGAAAACGATGTAATAAATTTTCTTATACCTAGAACAATTTCCAAAAAAGAAATATTTATAAATAATTTTGCATATCAAAAGTAAAAAAAAATAAAATATTTTGTGAGTTACCTACCTATTAAAAAAAACTTTCAAAATATTTTTTTGAAAATTCAATACATATTTCAAAATAGGAATGATAATTTTGCTTGGAAATTAAATTTGTATGTGAATATTAATAAAAAAAATAAAATTTGCATATTAAAAAAATTTTATATATAAAAAAATATTTTTGTTTAAAACGCTTGAAAAATTTTCAATTTTTTTCGTATAAATTCATATCTATCCAGGAAGTCATATGCGACATACCTTTTCTTCAGGTTGTTTTAGCATTTTAAAGAAGTAATTCCATGCTTTGAACCATTTTTCGCTCGTGCATATTATCCATGATTTTATACACTGTATACAGCAACTGAAATCATATAAATTGTAGGTATTAATGTAAAACTTGCGGCTAGAAGTTAATTGATTTGCAATTATTTATCACGGTTTACTGGTTTGCTTTTTAGAACAGTTCATGTTATCTTAGTTGACGAAAAATATTTCAACATTTTTGGATTTAACGGTCGAATATTTGGTACCAAAAACAGAACACAAAAGTATAGGTAAGCAATTTGAGGACTACGGTGAATACGAAGTTGAAAGCAAATGAAGGGAGTAATAGATGCAAATGGTGTCTACAATCTTCTTTTTATTGAAACAACAGTATGGAAAACACAAAAATTTGCATATTTGAGTAAAAAATTTAAGGCCAGTATTGAAAGAATTGAGCTACCTACTGAATGATTTCATACTGTTAGAGGACAATGACCAGAAGCATTAGTCTATATTAGTAAGCAAGTGGCTGCTTCACAGTGTACATTTTAGTTGCCTCATCCACCACCATCCCTAATGAAATCCGAAGTATTTATATAAAATAATTTTACCTAATTGCTTAAAATGACAATTTTTGGACAAGAACAAATATTTGTATAAATGAGCCTCTTGAGCTGAAAAAACAATTTTCGAATTTTCTTTTTATATGCACAAGCCCTTCATCTCTACCAAATCTCATCTTTCTACGAAAACCGCAAGTTCACCATATAGATATAGGTACATTGTAAGTAATTGATAACAATTTTGAAAATGTGGGCTGATGCCACGCCCCTGAGCGGAAAATCCAAAATTTTCGATTGTTTCCTTTGTATGCACCACAAAGTCTATTGTTGTGGAAAATTTCAAGATTCTACGGTATCGAGAAGTGCATTATAATTTTGATAATCTGTCAAAGAGTCAGTCAGTTCGTAAGTCCGTTAGTCCATTAGTCCATTAGTCCATTAGTCCGTTAGTCCGTAAGTCCGTTAGTCCGTTAGTCCGTCAGTCCGTCAGTCCGTCAGTCCGTTCGTCCGTCCGTCCAATTTAAAAAAACAAATACTTTCTTAAATTAGCTATGTACATAGGTATCCTTCTTTCGTGACCTTTTATTTTTATAAAAGTTGATTGTCCTCTAGTGGGCTTTCGGTCAATTATTGATTCAACTCAAGAGATATAGAATCAATAATTGACCTTAAGCCCACTAGAGGACTCTCAACTTTCTTATATCAGCTTTCATAAAAATTTACTATTTTTGTCGTACTATATAGATATGTATGGTTTACAAACTATTTGATAGAACTCTCCCTACATGTTCTTACATTCGGGGGACACCCCTGAACATGTTCCATCAAAAAAATTAGTTCAGTAATAAATTGCAGAAAAAAGTTCCCGGCTCTTGGCCTACTGCGGTGCTTTTCGCAAGGAATTCCTGCACGTTATCTTTAATACGATTCTTTACTTAACTAACTAAATTTATATTTCTGGATTTAAGCTCTTTTTTCTTAATCTCTCAAAAACTAAGACAGATTTTTTTAATTGGTTTTCGGTTATTAGTGCACTTAAAATAAAAATAAAAAATGTGATTTTTGGCTTTACAAAAAAGTGTAGCATAGCATTGTAGGTGTAACCGTTATTTTTAAATATTTTTTTCTTTTTTAAGTCAATTTCCCAGAAAATCGCCACTCCTGGCTAAACGAAGGTGAATAGAACCCCTATTCCAATACCATTTTTTTCTTTCCTCGACCCACCCTACACGCTCTAGATTTTCGCATTTTATATGAATCATCATGTAAATAAAATAAATAAATAAATTGGGTGGCGCAACAGCTCGTGGAGAACCAAAGCCTAGTGACTTACAACTCACAACCATTCCTGTGTGCGTGTTTGTTGGCAGGAATGGAGCGGACCTACAGTTTTTTGCCGAGTCCGAACGGCTAAATGAGAAGCACTTTTTCATGACAAGTTTACTCTTGAAGGATTTGTCAGTTCCTCGCAAGAGGCAGTACCTCGAATAAAACCTTTCTGTTTTTAGGTGGCACGGCTGGGAATCGAACCCACACCTTCGGCATGACAGTCCTACGCACTAACCATCAAGCCACGAGGTACTACAAATCATCATGTATAAAAGAAAAATACCATGTTTCGTGACCTTTGACCCCTTTGACGATTAATGTACAGGAGCCGGATTGGATGGGGAACTTTTCCAAAATCTTTAAATAAATCCCTGTACATATTTTTTGAACCTTTTTCTAATTTTTTTAGGGGATACCACGCAAGAAAAACTCTTCTGGTACTCAACCTCAAATGTGGTGTAATAGAGTACATTTTATACAGAAACATAGAATTCGCAACTCTACCTATTGCATTATCTCGTAAAACGGTTACTCTTATTATGAAGCTACGAACTTGTCTTTGAATTTTTTTTTTTTGTAAGAGTTACCGTTCGGGAGATATTCCTTAAAAACCGTTTGAGGGGGCCTTTGACCCCCCGAAATTTGTTAGCGGTGCTCATATCGATGGGGACTTTTTACAGTTTTCTTAGAATGCTATTAGGAGTCTATATACAAAAATTCACGAATTCACACGAACTTGCACATAATTATTTTTTTATTTATTTATAAAGTCCCATATTTTAATATGACTTGAATAAAAAACCGTCTTTGTATCTTCAATTCATATCATTCCTCTTCCCACCACAGATGTCTGAGGTATTGGTAATAAAATTACATTATTCAATAATAAGGTTATTGAATTTATTCATGAAACTCCAAAATTATTTTTTCTTTATGTTTACTTCAAAATAATTTTTCTTAAATGACTTTTTTAAATGCAACACTGCCTCCCATACTATAAGATTTTACGTCGAACTTAAATAATTTAAGTTTCGTATCAGCAAACGGGTCCCATCAGTCTATCTTTGGTCTTTGTATTTTTAGTAAAAATAAAATGATTAAACAAATCATTTTATAGGTCACAACGCAAAAACACCAATTCGAAGTTTTCAAATCAAAACTCATTAGGTATATACATTGATACATTTCGTCAACAAAATTCACAGACAAAGTTGCTGTTTTTTTTTGCATTCTACTTACACAAACATTCCATTGAAACTCACTGACTGGGACATAATAATCTTCACAAAATCGACGAATTGGGGGTTACAAATTTTTAAATCCAAAACAACATGAGTTCACTAAGTATATAAAAAAAGTGGATATTCAGATTTTGAATGACCAGGGTTGTCAGAATATCAAGTTTAAAAACCAGAATCATCAAATATAAAATATAAATCATCAAAAAATTGCCCAATTTCAAAATTTTCCACTAAATAAATGTCCAAGTTCAAATAAAATTATTTAAGGGATTGGAAAAATCAATTTTCAATTTTAGGGTGCGTTCAGATTTATAGTATTTCGATGGATCCATTCAGAAATCATCATCATCAGCAATAAAACAATGTGAAGGTTTAAGTGAAAATTAAAAAAAAAAAATATTAGGATTTTGACTAAAGAAATTAAATCGACAAAAAATAATAATCAAACCTATTTTCGTGTTTTCAAATGAAATTTTTTATTTGTCGATAAATCGCCACATCTGACAAGCCTGATGATGATAGTCATCATTATCTCCCATACCTGCATGTATAGTCACTTAAAAAGTAGCGATTATGAGCTCATACTAATACTCATAATGTATGTATGTCGTCTTGCCATCTCTACTAAAGTGAGAGTATCTTTGCATCTGGTAGAATGTATAAACACAAATAACGTAAAGTAGGCAACAGCAAGTACAAATTGAAAAAAAAAAAAATCAACAACAACTAACCATCACCCGGGTTTACTTTCATCTTTAGTTGCAAAACTTGTAATCATACACACGGAATTTATACACTTTTTCTGGTTGACACAGAGATATGTACCGAGCGATGTAGAGATGGGGCAACAAAGAGTAGAGATTGTATTTCATCTGACAATAATAACAATGACAAAGAAAATACTGTCGACGATGACCTTCAAAAAATTGAATAATTTTGACATTGATCTTGATTTTGACATTTCAGCGGTAATTTTAATCTTTTTTTTTTTTTTTTATGACTCAAACAATATTTTAACAGGGTGATGCTGACAATGACTGAGGACTCGACACGCTACGAGGAATTTTTGATGTTTTTTATTATTATTTTTTTTATTATTTTATTTTTTGTTATTATTTAAGATAAGAAAATCATGAGCAAATTTATAGTTATTTATATTTATACATATTTAAGAGAAGATTTGTTTTATTTTTATGACTTTTCAAACAACTGTCATCTGATGAAGAAAACGGGTGAAAAATATCTACTTATCTGTCAAGGCTATTGAATCTGCGAACGCAGTCGCATATTAATTAATCCCCTGCTCATTTAGCTATACACTGTAATAAAAAGTACATAAATTAGAAATAAATTTAAAGGTTCTAACAGGTCGGATGTACTTACTGTTACATCGTTTTTTTTTTTTTTTTCGAATCAGCAGCGTGCTCCTATGGTAAAAACTGCTCTTTCTTCTTCTTTTAAGTTCGTTTTTTCAGCTTTTTTTTAAAACTTGAAATGGTATTTGATAGAATTTTAGATCATTTAAAGCTTCCAAGTTGCCAGCCAAAATTTACCACAAAGCAGAGATCAGATCATGGAGCAGAGCACGAGTGATCGAAGTAAGGTCTGAGCAGAGTGTGATCAAAGCTATATGATATAATTTTAAAAAACATCGAAGCGCTGAACTGTCATACGATTTGATAAAAATCGGTGCGTTCAATGCATCGAAATTAGAGCTGGCTTTTAATTTTCTGACAGCTGTCAAATCAAAAACTTGAAAAATTCAAAAATCTGAACTGAAATTTTATGTTTCAAACGCGCTGATTTGAAATATTTTGTCAAATCGAGTGTAAGAGTGAAGTTGACTGCGCTCGGTCTTTTTATTTTGAGCTCATGGAGAGTACTCCGATCTAGCTCTGATAAAAACACAAGTTGAGCGCTCTGAGTGCTCTAGATGAAAAAGGAACATATATCTTTTTTGACAGCTCAGTTTTAATATCCACCTTTTATAGGTCTCTCGTTTTAATTACCCCATGCGCCGGCTATCTCATCTTATCTCTTTTTTTTTACGAAACCAGAACTGATTCTTATTTAGTACCTTTATCGTAAGAAATACTGATATTTATGTAGAGATTATTCTATTCTAGAAGAAAATGTCTTAAAACAAAAATAAAAAACCCAAATGAAAAACGAAATTAAAAATTCGTTTCCAGACTCTAAGATTTGAGGATGATTTTGAGAGAAGACTACAGTCGATTTATCCGTCTGAGTAGGCCTGAGTTTCTATCTATAGTACTTTTTTTTAAATTATTTTTTATGGCAATATATAAAAGATGTTATATTTTTCAGTCACATTGAATAATAATGACGGAAGTGGTTGGGGTATTATAATTATCGTTATCTATCTTATAGATAAGCTGTTTAGATTACAAATGCGGCATATAAAGATATACATACATACATATACAAAAATATCTGACTGAAATTATAATTAACTAGAAATTATTTTCAACTCATTTTCAAGGGCATCATGATTAAAAGGTTCCCTATATTTAACGATTGTGGGTGATTTTGGAAAATGAGGCATAGATATATATTTTTCGAAGTTTATGTAGGAAAATTATATCGATTTTTTGTTAATTTGCTAAGGAAAATAAGTATAATGTATGTACATAGTTGAGGAAATGAAACCCTGAAATTATAATCGGACGATGACATTGTGTGAACTTGAAGTTAAATTTACCTTTATGACTCACTACTGAGCAAAATGTCCTTTATTGTTAAGCAAAACTATGAAATACATATGCAGAGGTCGATGAAATTCGATATTTAAAATGATTTTATATTAAAACCAAATTAGAAATATATTACAAATATTTTGTAGGTGGAATCGATTCATTTTTACGGTGCTGGTGACAGTCCAAAATGTTTAAGGTTTTTTTTCGGCACTACTTAATTTTTTCATCATAACTTTTTTATTGCGGTAAATAAAAAAAATAAAAATTGGCGTATCGAGATTTTGTCATGATAAAGTGATTGCCTTTTCAGTTTTTGAAATCGATGCATTTTTACGGCGCTGGTGATAGTCTAAAAATTTTCAACGTCTTTTTTCTTGGCAATTCCTTCTTATTTATCATAACTTTTTTATTACGGTAAATAAAATGAAAATAAAAGCAGGCGTATCAAGATTTTGTCATGAAAAATCGATTGCCGTTTCATTTTTTTAAATCGAACCATTTTTACACAACTAATGACAGCCCAAAATATGATACTCAAATCGTCTGCAAAGTTCAGGGTTATGAATTATTTCATTAAAAATAACGATTGTAAGACGGAAGTCTTGGAATAATACATAGATATTGTCATGCAAGCGATCAAAAAATTCAAGGAGCTTCTATAAAGGTAGCAAGACAAAATTGTCACTGCTCTAGTGCATTCCCTAATTTTTTTATGTTTAAACGTGTAAGAAAAAATTTATCCACTTTCAGAATTAACTTTTTTGACACACGAAAATCTAGTATCGTAAAAATTGTGTTCACAAAATCATCAGTATGCTGAGAATTATAAATAAAAGATTGGGGTATGTAAAGAACTCCGCCAGTCAAATTAGCGTAATCAGGAATAAGTAAAAAAAAAACACATTTTTTGCTTGCGATATGTCAATGAATTCGTTATGAATTCGTTAAAAAAATCGAACTCGAAATTTAAATCAAACTTGTCATTATGATGAATGGGAAGACGAAAGAATTGGGCTTAGCAAATCTTTAAACGGCTGTATCGATATTTTTTGTTTTTAATTTTGCTTTTAGAAGCAAAAATACGGGTAAGGTTAGGTTGAAGTGGCTGCCAGTCGTGAAGACTGACACACTTAGACCAAGATTTGCTCCATCGTGATACCACATGAATCTAAGAAACCCTTTTCCTCACTCGGTGAACCATTTTGAGCTTTTTATGAAGCGTAGTAGACTGCTTATGTCTAAGTTTGTTAGATGACTTGGATCATTGAAGTAAAAATCACCAAGGTGAAGTTTTCGTCTATGAGATAGAGCAGGGCACGTGCATAGAATGTGAGGGATTGATTCTATCTCTTCCTCATCCATACAGCTTCTGCAAAAATCATAGGAGAATATGCCAAGACGCGTTGCGTGCTTTCCTATAAGACAGTGTCCGGTTATAACACCAATCATGGAGCTTATGTGCAATCTACTTAGAGATATCAAACACTTAGATCGCTTTAAATCCATTACTGGCGAGATTTTTTTTGTTGCCAAACAAGTGGTGATATCGTTCCACCTAAGGTTTGTTCTCTCTAATGCATCTTGCTTCAGCAAAAGCTCACAAGTAGCGATGGGTATACCTATATCTGCCTTGGTAGGTAGGAGAGGTAGAGTTGTTCCACTTTTAGCGAGTTCATCGGCCTTATAATAACCTGGGGTGTCCCTATGCCCCGGCACCCAACACAGGTGAATGTTAAACTGCTGCGCCATCTCCAGCAGAGATGAACGCCAATAATTAAGGGCTGTTATAGAGTTAGTCGAGACCGATTCCAGGGGTTTGATAGCTGCTTGACTATCCGAGAAGATCCGCATCTTCTATCTGTAGTTGATAACACGATTTCTTTCAGCCAAGATAAGGCTTCTTTAATCGCCGTAAGTTCCGCCTGGAACACGCAACAATGATTAGGAAGACGAAGTGAAAGACTTAATTTTAGTCCGCCATACTGCAACACCATAAAGTGAGAATCGGTCTAATCACCGAAGTATATAGCCAATGAGTAATACGAGGTTGAAGACCCCATTTATTCCCAACGGAATAGAACAAGTTCTATTTTATGAGGGTTGACACCCAGACCACACCGGTCCGCCCAATTGGTTAGCCTATTCAAAGCGTTTTGTAAGAGTTCTTTTAAGGTGCTAGCATGCTTTCCTGATACGGCAATTGCAACATCGTCCGCATAGGCAATCACTCTGTAGCCCTCCGCTTCCAGGCATGTAAGCAGCTCATTTAACACCAAGTTCCAGAGAAGAGGAGATGAGACACCGCCTTGTGGCGTACCTCTACTAACAGACCTTCTAGCAGAAATGCCGCCCAGTTTTAAGTTGATGACCCTGCTAGTCAGCATTTGGTTAATCAATTCACCAAGCGAACCATCTACCTTCAGGGATGTCAGTTCAGATGCGATTGCAGATGTGTCGTCAGTGTTAAAAGCGCCTTCTATATCTAAGAAAGCAACCATGGTATACTCTTTATGATAGAGGGAATATTCTATGGTTCGTACTAGAGTATGTAAAGCAGTTTCCACCGATTTTCCTTTGCAGTAAGCATGTTGAGCAGTAGATAATAGCTGCTGGTCAATGCTGGTACGTAAGTGGATATCAATCAAACGTTCAAAGGCTTTAATAAGGAATGATGATAGACTAATAGGTCTGAGGTCTTTCGGGTTTACCTGGGAACATTTGCCAGCTTTTGGTATAAACACAATCTTGACTTCTCTCCAAGACAGGGGAATGTGAACCAGTGCTAAGCAACTGGTAAATATGGACTCCAGAATTGGCAAAATGAGATTTCTATTCAATTGGAGTTCGGCTGGTATTAAACCGTCTGGTCCTGCAGATTTGTAAGGCTGAAGGCTGTTGAGTGCCCAAAGCAGCTTGTCCCTGGTAATCAGACCTTGTGGATAGCTTGACTTCAAATGTTCGCTTCGGTGTTTTCCAGAGGGACGCGATCCGCGTCAACCTCGTCTTTTTTATATACCTTCAGGGAGATCGTATAAAACCTATACCTTATCATGCCTTTGGTCTGCGCCAAGGGGGCAAGGGAATCCTTATTTATCACGATAATCGCGCTTCTATAAAGACCCCTTACCTCCACGAGCTTTTGCGACCTTCCAGTGGTGAGTCGGTAATGAGGGGTTGCTTAGCTTGACTATTTGGAGTATTTCCTCCATGCAAGACTACTCGGCAGGTATCCATATGCGGGCTCTATGTTTGCACGGGATGTCTTCCCTAGCAACAACTTCGAGCTTTGCACCTGACCAGACCTCGCCTAACCTGCTGACAGCAAGTTTATACAGATCGCACGATCTCTGATTCTCACAGACGATGAGTTTGACTTGCCCTTGATGCCATTCGCCATCGCCTGTGAGATGAGGTGGTCCCGGATTTTCCTTCATTAAACTCAAGAAGCCTGCCAAGAGCTTCAGTCTTACCTCCTGCCATTGATTTGGAGAAATCGTGCCATCAATATTGCTCCTGTCGATAACCGCAACCACGATCTTGTTTTTAAGAGCGTCGCTATAGGACCTGGATACTACGGAATGGAGAGTGCTGGCGTTATGCACTTTGGGAAGCTTGGGAACCTGGATGGTTTCCTCCAGAGACCTATTTCGCTTCGACGTGGAGTCGTCGCTGGTCTGCGGATTCGCTAAAATGCTCTGGGCCCATTTTGGCGTCCTGCTCCGACTTTCCTTCAACCTACGGTTTATTACCGAAGTTCTTGAGGATCCTAACAGCTGACCACCTGACCCTATAGCCGCCCTTCGACGGCCTATTTCTTCTACTCTCACGCGACGACCTCGGGAGAGAACACACCCCAAGCGGTAGGAGGACCGTTATTTGTAGCAGCAGCTTGATAGAATATGATATAGTTATAAGTGAGGATGGTCATCGTATTTTCAATCAAACAAAATAAATGAAATGAGAAATAAAATAAAAATTGTTTTAAAATTAATTTAAAATAATCTTTGAATTTATTTATAAAAACTTTAAATAATCACAACATATAATATAAAAATAAATTATGAAAATTAGCGACGCGTTTCGGACAACATGTCCATCTTCGGGCTAAATAAGTTGAATTTGGTGTTGTTTGCCAATTAGGTTGTCAAATTATAGTTTTTATTATTGTAAATATTGGAAGTATGTATGTATTTGTCTCTTTTTATTTTTTGTTTCTATTGAGGTGGTTAATGGCGGTGTCAAATAGTGTGTTATGTTTTATGGTTAGTTTATCATTTAATAATTTGTCTTTATCTATCTTGTTTGCTTTGTAAATTTCAAATTCCTCAAGAGCGTCCAGTGTTGTCCCTTTTTTTTACAAATGTGTATGGCTCTCAAGTTGGTTTCGAAATTTGTGTAGTTATGGTTATTGTCGATGAGGTGCAGTCCAAAGGTCGATTTTGTGTTCTGTTTTGGTTTGTGTTCTACAAATCTGTCGTAGAAAGTTCTACCTGTCTGTCCGATATAGAATTTGTCACAGTCATCACATTTGATCATGTATACACCTGAATTAGATTTCATTTCGCTTTTTGGTTTTTCTTTTAGTATTTTTTGTATATTGTTATTGGTTTTGAAAGATATATTTATGTTGACTTTATTAAACTCATATTTTAATGTTTGTGGAAGTATGTTGGTGTATTCTATGGATATGTATTTTTTGTCGGAATTTACTTCTTTGTTTTTTATTTTCTTTTTCTTTTTGTGTATTAATTTATCTATTTCTTCTGTTTTAAAACCATTTGCGAGAGCAATGTGTTTTATAGTATTTACTTCATCTTCGTAATCTTCTTTGCACATTGGGACACTCAAAAGTCTATTTACGAATGCATTATAAGCAGACATTTTTTGTGCATGGGGGTGGTGGGAGTTTTTGTTTATTGTAATATCTGTTGTTGTAGGTTTTCTATAAATTTTATATGTTAATTTGTTGTTGTTTTTGCTTACGCTCAAATCTAAAAAGTTTATTGTGTTATTGTTTTCAATTTCAGCTGTGAACTTAATGTTTTCGTTGATGTCGTTGATGTAATTTTTAAGTATTTCGATTTGTCTATGTGTGCCATCGAAAATGACGAAGGTATCATCAACATATCTTGAGTAAAATTTTATTTTGTGGTGTTGTGTGTTGAGTGTTGACAATATGTATTTATTTTCAAAAAAGTTGAGGTATAAATCGGCCATCAATCCACTTAAAGGAGATCCCATAGCAAGTCCTTCCGTCTGTGCATAAAATTTGTTATCGAAGGTGAAATAATTTTGTTTGAGTGTTATTTGTATTATTGTTATAAGTTCTTCTATTTGTTGTTGGTTAATTTTTGCGGTTTTGGTAAGGTTCTCTTTTAAAATATTGATTGTCTCGTCTATTGGTATGTTTGTATACATGTTGGTGACGTCGAATGAAATTAATTTATATTGTTGTGTTATATTAAGTGTTTTTGTTTTTTCTATAAACTCTGTGTAATTTTGTATACTCTTGTTATTTTGTATGGTTATGTTGGTTTTGATGATTTTTAAAAGTGTCTTTGCGACTTTGTAGCAAGGTGCTGTGGTGTAATTAATTAATGGTCGAATTGGAGTTCCTGTCTTATGAATTTTTGGCAAGCCTGTGAAAGTTGGTGCTTTTGCGTTTTGTTGCTTGAGTTTTAGTTTGTTAATGTTGGAGAAGATATGGTTGCAATTATTTATAGCTTTGTTTATTTCTTTGACGTATGTTTTAGTTGGGTCGGTTGGTAAAGTTTTAATGTTATTGTCGTTGAAAAATGTTAAAGTTTTGTTTATATATTCTTGTTGGTTGATGATGACTGTTGTGTTACCTTTATCGGCTTTGGTTACAAGCGCGTTATTGTCTTTCAGTTTTTCTTTTATGTTCTTTAGGTTGGTTATGTCGCTCTTATTAAAGAAGATTACGAAGATGAAGTAAATACTATAAAACACATTGCTCTCGCAAAGCAATGGTTTTAAAACAGAAGAAATAGATAAATTAATACACAAAAAGAAAAAGAAAATAAAAAACAAAGAAGTAAATTCCGACAAAAAATACATATCCATAGAATACACCAACATACTTCCACAAACATTAAAATATGAGTTTAATAAAGTCAACATAAATATATCTTTCAAAACCAATAACAATATACAAAAAATACTAAAAGAAAAACCAAAAAGCGAAATGAAATCTAATTCAGGTGTATACATGATCAAATGTGATGACTGTGACAAATTCTATATCGGACAGACAGGTAGAACTTTCTACGACAGATTTGTAGAACACAAACCAAAACAGAACACAAAATCGACCTTTGGACTGCACCTCATCGACAATAACCATAACTACACAAATTTCGAAACCAACTTGAGAGCCATACACATTTGTAAAAAAAAGGGACAACACTGGACGCTCTTGAGGAATTTGAAATTTACAAAGCAAACAAGATAGATAAAGACAAATTATTAAATGATAAACTAACCATAAAACATAACACACTATTTGACACCGCCATTAACCACCTCAATAGAAACAAAAAATAAAAAGAGACAAATACATACATACTTCCAATATTTACAATAATAAAAACTATAATTTGACAACCTAATTGGCAAACAACACCAAATTCAACTTATTTAGCCCGAAGATGGACATGTCGTCCGAAACGCGTCGCTAATTTTCATAATTTATTTTTATATTATATGTTGTGATTATTTAAAGTTTTTATAAATAAATTCAAAGATTATTTTAAATTAATTTTAAAACAATTTTTATTTTATTTCTCATTTCATTCATATCCACACAACATGGAGACAACACCACAAAGAAAAACAAAATAACATTAGCTGTTTTGAAAACATAATTTCAATTTATGCACTGTATAGAAAAATACTGTAGCATATCTATTAGTTTTGATTTCAGTAGCATTAGTTTTTTTTTGTTGTTTGTTTTGAAGTTTCATTTATTTTCGTTTCACAAAATTTTATTTAGTTTGAATTCTAACTGGAAGGTGATAAGTTATAAAATATAAAATATAAAATATAAAATAGAAAAAGTCAATCATACTGTGAAAGAAAATTTTAAAAGCATTCTGTAAAAGATTTAAACAAATAAATCTACCATTGATACATTATATGTATCTTAAAGCAAAATAAATAAGGAACGAGTTTTAGGTAAGATAAAAGGATCTATGCATAATAGAATCTATAGATAAGTTAATTTTTTTTGTGTAGCTGTCGATGCATAGAATTTGGTTAAAAGAAACCATAGAGTTTTTCATTCGATCTCGAATTTTCCTGGGGATAGCGACTGCGATAGCATTAAGTGAAGCAGGATCCGTCAGCGATAAAAACAACAAGGATTTGGAAACACAGAAAATCAAGAAACTAGATCGACAACTTAAATTCAAGAATTAATTGGTCATTGCAAAACAAGATAATTTCAAGGTACCAGTTTTAATATTACTTTCATATCGGGGGGTAGAGGAAATCCTACCACAAATAAAAATTAGTTTCGAGAAGTTTCTCTGAAAACATACCTAAAAGAAGATACAAAAACTGAAAAAAAAATATACATATTTATGGTATCGAATGCAGGCTGCAGATGCAGGATTGGCGGTTGTTGATATTTTTGTTATCATAGTGTTTTTAACGATTTTCTTTTTCATAATCCCGGTTTGAGAAGTTCATTTAGATTTGTTTGGTTCATTTAATTCTTCAGTAACGTTTTCTTTTTCTTAATTTGTTTTTGTTTAATACCTACCTAACTTTAATTTTCATTTAAAATATTAAACAAATTACCTACTAAATAATTTAACTATATAATCCTAAAATTAAGTTTTTTCTTTTTCCAATTATTATTCAATTACATCGTTGTAATCCTGGGGGGTTAGGTTGCGCAGCTTCACCTTTGAGGAAATTTTAGGCTAGATATTTAAATTTCACTTAGATATCACATATTAATACGTGTAGTTTCTTCTTAGTACGTAATTTCGTTCATTTATCCATTAATTATCTTGTTTTTTTGTTTTTAAATTTCCAACTATAATTAGTTTCA
Organism: Dasysyrphus tricinctus; assembly: GCA_963921185.1. Lineage (NCBI taxonomy): Eukaryota > Metazoa > Arthropoda > Insecta > Diptera > Syrphidae > Dasysyrphus > Dasysyrphus tricinctus. Next base: position 86,170,253 of record OY992533.1, read on the forward strand.
TAAATTTGTATATTGTTTTTCAATGGTATGAAATTAAAATACCACTTTGTAAATAATTATAAACTCGCATTTGATTTGACATGAAGATTCATTAAATAAATAAGAATGGACTAAAAGTAGAATTAAAGGTGAGATATGTGGTGCGGATAAAAAAAGGGTGAGATTTATTTCAATTAGGGTTATCTGCAGGAAAATAGGGAACGTAGATAACATGGTGTGGCATTATGAGGATGATGCCATAGCGAGGAGGGACTCCCACAAAAAGCAACAACATCTTTGCTTTTCAAATGGTAGGTAAGATTAGGTAGAGTTCAATAGTAATACTGATGGATAAGGTTCTGTTATCAAGTTCTTTGGAGAGGTCAAACAAATAAATTATCAATTTCACTAAAAATACTTTTCTTTATCAATTTAATTTTCAATTTCTTTTTTTTGGGAAATGAGATTTTAATTTCCTTGATTGTTCGGTAGATAAATTTCCGTTTGTTATGGCACGATTTTTATTTGATTTGTAAAGAGTAGCAGCAAGATCCCCGACCATTACGGCGAGCTAAGCCGAGCTTACGCCAGCGTGCCAGCTGCTTTCACATGCTCATTACATATTCACAACCGAATAATGGCCCATATCTACAAAATTATGACACGTAAAATGTATTATCATTTTTCTTTTTAAATAATAAAAATCGCGTAATTTTTAAAATGTCTTAAATTAAATTTCTCGTAAACTAACCGCAAAACCAATTTTGTTCTTTATTTATAATTAATTACTAAGTATATACCTTCCTCCTTTTTAATTGTTTCTCCCTAGAAAAAGATAAAAAGAAGAACAATAGCACACTCAAAAATGTACTATAATTGTGCTCTTATCAAGAATAAACTGCAAACGACTTGTATACCTACGTTACGTACATATGTATATTCACCAGCACAGCAACTCCATCCTTAAGATACCTATCTTCTAATAAACATAAATCTACCTACTTTAAAATCTGAATGATATTTTTTTTTTCTTTAAATGATTTAATATACCTACCTATTATTAGTATACAAAAAACCTTCTTAAAACAGATTCTTCCTATACCTATCTATAATAATAAATAAATATCAGCAAGAGCCAGCAGAGATTCCTTTTTTTTGTTTGCAATTTATTAAACAAAAATTCGCTGATGACTACGAAGTGTTGGCGGCAATAAAAAAAAAAGAAAAGAAAAAAACAATAAAAAAAATATCTTGCAAGGTCGTCGCACACATTCCAACAATAATAATCTATAAGCCAATCAAATTGATTTCTCTTAATTAATAACTGAACGCGCTCAGTGAATAATTTATTTTATTTAAAAATGAATAGATAGGTATATGGAGCTGCATACGAGAAATAGATAGAAGAAATAATAATTAATAATTTATTATTGTTGCAGTTTTAACAATCTTGAGCATTTTCCTAACTTCTTACCTTCTCCGTTGTAAGCAATTAGATACCGTTCATAACAGGGCCGGCACGTGTGAATATAGCATTTATGGCGTCCGTTAATGGTATTTTTTTTTTTTTCATTAGAATCAACTCTTCATTCAAGATTCACAATGAATCACATTTTTTTTTTCAGAATCTTCGCATTCTCAAAAATTAAACAGAAACTACCTTCAATTTTTTCGCTAAATTCTTTACTTTTGCTTTGACAACAAAAAAAAAGCTGGGAATGATTTCATTGTACCTATTCTTTGATATCACAACACAAATTAATGTCATTTTCTATTGGATTGGATACATATATGACATATGAAAAAAATTTAAGTATGTAGGTTAAGTAGTACGACTTAGTAGGTACTACACTCGAAACAAAAGGTTACATGACACTCGAGGGCCTAGATAATTTGTATGTCTGTTCGCGCACCTCCCAGACTAACGAGTTTCTACGAATTTAGACCCAAGTTCTGTCAAAGCTCATATAAAAAAAATCGTAGAAATTCGTTGTTTTGGGAAGTACAGACATTTTGTTAGCATGAATATTAAACTTTCTAGGGCCTGGTCAAAAACTAGATGGTTTTTCAAGGTGGGTTTGAGTGAAAACGGATTGCAAAAGGAGTACTCCCAACGACTAACCGAAAGAAAAGAAAAACAGTTCTTTTTTTAATTTTTGCTGGGTAGTTGTAGGTATTTGGGTTTTTTTTCGTGCTCAGTGAAAATGATGAAAGAACATTTGTATAAGATTTTTACAACATGAGCTGTGTAACAATTAAATCTTAACCTAAGGGTATATTTATGTACATCACAAAAATTTGTTACAAACTGGGCTTTGAATTTTACCATTGCCGTCATCCGATCCCGAGAACATCCCCCATTTTTCCACTAAAAAAAAAAATATAACAAAACCGATGCCCATAAAAAAAATGTTGTTCTAAATATTTGAAAATCTCGCTTTAACTTATTGCATTTATAACATTCGAGGTTTTCCTTCAAAGGCCGCCCTCCCCTGAAAACTCTAGCGCCCTAATGAAGAATCAAATTCATCGCCTATATACACTCGGGCCATCCCTGCTTTCAAACCACATTTTACAATCTCTATTCCGTAATTTATGTCCATACACAGTAAGCAGTGAGCACTGCCAACTGCCATATCCGTATAACGGTGTGAAAACAAATGACAGTGAGTGTGTGTAGGTATGTGTACTTTGAGGCTTATTATTTCACTTTTTATTTTTGCTCCTTCTTCGTCTTTTTTTTTTTTTTTTGAAATCGTTTTGAATATTTTCGTTTTCTTGACGTAATTTTTGTTGCTTTTCTTTGAATTTGTTTATTATTTTTTTTATATTTTTTTTGTGTGTTCGTCATGCTATTGGGCCGTTTTTGTTATTCTATTTAATTCATTTGATTGTATTAGATGACATTGACATTGAATTTAAATATCACGGGCATGGTTATGTCAATGTGTGTGCCTTGATGTTCTCTCTGTAGTTTGTTAGTCGGTCAGCTGGCCTTCGTTTTTTTTGTTTTTGTTTTTGTTTTGTTTATTTGATAGAAAAGATTAAGCTATAAAATTATTATCTATGAGTATATAATATATAGCACGTTTGGGGTGAAGTGGCCTATACTCGATGATAGGGTAGAAATTGTGGAATTGGGTAATAATTTGTGTAGCTATGATGTGAGCAATTTATTCTTTGTTTTGTTTTTATATTTTTAATATAAATTGACTTGAGGTTAATGTCAGGGTGAGCTTAGGTACAACATCTCACTTGCTAGAACAATTTATTTATTTGGATTACTGTCTTTTTTAAGACTTGATAAATTTTCTCTTATGAGAGTAGGTAGGTACCTATCAAGAGATTTTTTCATATGCATAAGCTACAAACCCATCAACAAATGTCATTTTCAAATCTGACTTAATCTATCTCCATTTTTAAGGTAGGTACCTAAGTATTTGCTTTACTGAAAATATCATTTCCTTTCACTTAAGTCCTGGTCAAACAGAACTTGATCCGGCGATACGATCAATACTTCACTGGGTAAAAAAGATCGCGGCGAAAAAATTTTGTTTGTAATTTCTCACAAAGATCGCTGGATCGCGTTCTGTTTGACTAGGCCTTTAATCCAACTTTGGAAAACTGCAATACTTCACCTAAAGATGCATTTCAATTTAAGAGTAGGTACATAGCAAGACTCTCGGAAACCTGGAAACTCTCAAGCAGCTTTCGAGAGTTAAACTGCCAAGTGAATACAGGCATGAAATTAGTTCAGAAAGGGGTAGACACCTGTCTGAGAGTCACTATTGAGAGTTTTTGTAGTGAAAATACTCTCAAATCGAAACGCACTTTTAATCTGAGAGCTGCTTGAGAGTTGTTCGCAGTCTTTTAATTCTTAAATGGATACACAGATTAATAGGTTCTAAGGAATAGCAAGAAAATGACCAATGTCACGAATATAAGAAAATACTGCAATGAAATCGGGAGTAATGCTAACTCCCATCATACAGTATTGGATATTGATACCAGTCCACGGAAGAGATGAATTTCTTATCGATTTAAAAGTTAGTTACAACCTTAAAGTAGGTAATGTTGGAAATCAACAATGCATTTTAGTTTTTTGTCTCTATGTTAGTTGTGTAATATGTATACTCGAAGGTGCGAAGTAACATTCCGAAATGCGTCGTAACATACACTTACATAAATAAATTTGTAATTCTTTTAATAATTATTAATAAAAAAAAATTAATAATTTTAATATTAAAAAAAAGTTGAATAAAACTTTTGAACTTTGAAATTAACAACATTTGATCCCACTTCCCACACATTGACAAGAAGCTTTAGGCATACATAACTCTACTTGTCTCCTATACCAATAATTACATGATTCTGAAATTTGAAAGTATTAAAAGAACATTCGTTATCTTTTGGCTTTACCCTGGATTTGTTAATTTTCTATTCACAGAAGTGAGTCTGGAAATCAAAAAGTCCAAACTGAATCAAATTCTAATGTCAATAGGTACAATTAAATGGTATAGGGAAATAATTCCACGGGCATCTTCTCCACATGGGAATCTATTCCATCTTTGATGAGAATCTGTCCCACTTTTTAAATACAAGATTTATTTAGCGATTGTTGAATAAATATTCAGCCGCTGCGAAACTATGTGGGCTCCAAAGGTCATTCATACCTAAAATGAAGCTATTCATCAATACAACGAATTTTTCGTTTAATCAATGAACTTATTTCATTTATTTATATTTTTCGTTGATGCAATGAATTCATTTTATTAGTCAAAGTATAAAACGATTTGCCATTGTTCCCACGTCATAAACAGCTCAGAAAAAAAAAATCAGGTACCGGATCTGATGCAGTTCCAGAGCTCGACGCAATAGTCGGCTTAAGGCCAACGGTGGTAGAACCAACCATAGGCCAAGGAAGTAAGTTGACAAAAGGTAATTTAAATACCAGACTAATAAAAGGTCTGCGATCTACCAGTACTTTAATATACTGTGATCTACCAGGTAAAACCTGTGATGTACCAGTCCTAATAGGCTGTGATTTACTAGTAGAGTATAACATGCTGTGATAACCAGGCCAAAGCCTGTGATGTACCGGAACCTTCAATTTCGCTTTTTCCCAGTTTAATTCAGTTTTATAATAATGCGATCCACCAGACAAAGCCTGTGATGTACCAGACATTAAGTCTGAGATTTACCAGTTTTTAACTGTGATCTAGCCGGCGAGATTAAGCTTGTTAAACCTGAGCGCTGACACCAAACCAGAACCAAAACCCGAACCGGAACCAGAACCGGAACCAGTAAATTTTATCGCGATTTGGTTATATAAATAGAAATACAAAAACACTTTGTAAATAAATTTATAAGAATAAAAAAGAATAATCAAAGGAGCTAGAGTTTCAAGTACTTTTGTTTAGCTTGAACCCTGGGTACGACTTGAGCACTACCTCGGCTGGAAACATCAAATCACCATTACAAATTGGCAATTGTGATATGCTTTTTGCTTTCCAGCCGAGGTTTTTCTCGCCGGTTTGCCAGGGTCGGTTTTGAAGAAAAAACACCAAACTTCAATTGAAAAGTCCTTATAACCTTATAATAAATTCTTTATTATAAATAAAATAAATTCTTTATTATAAATAAAATAAAGTATACAAATTCATATAGTAATTATACAATATTCAATGATAGACCAGTTTTAGGAGATGGGCTTATTACCTAACAATAATATATCGGCAGGTATACGCCCCTGGTGGCAAGATCACAGGTATACGCCCCTGGTGGCAAGATCACAGGTATACGCCCCTGGTGGCAAGATCACAGGTATACGCCCCTGGTAGCAAGATCGCAGGTATAAGCCCCTGGTGGCAAGATCGGAGGTTTATGCCCCTAGTGGCAGTATTAGCTAGGCTTATGCACTAGTAGATCACAGGTGGCAATTACACCTAATCGACTACGCTCGTCCACAGCTTAAGTGAAACTGATTTATTGAATCAAGTTTACTCTAGCTCTATTGACTTCAGCACTGACCGAAAGGGTAATTTCATTCGCCGGAGTAAGCTCCTCATCATACCTTTTCTGTAACCAGTGGGTGTTAATTGTAATGAGGTGAATGGAAACATACTGTGTATGTTGTTGGTGTGTTGGCCTCATATGCATATCTCGTGCTGTTGGGTATTGCAGTGTCACTGGTTATGGATCTCCAATTCTTAAGTTACCTGCAGGGTCTAGCGATGTTGGTGGTAAAAGGTAAGCATGTAACAACTCGTTACATACCACTCCCTCTTTGGAGACGAGAACCTACTCGTCTTTAAACTAGTCTGCAGGGCGAAAGTTGAGGGAACTCAACTTTCTTGCTAAGCCCGCCGAAACTTAGGAAGGCTTCTCCAGGTCTTTTTATGTTCACCTGAATCCTACCAAAAGGCCGTTTAATATAGAAGTGTTGCCTTCTGAAATTTGGGTTATACAAAGGGTGGCTCGTTATGTTTACTCCTAGGAATGGGTCTTCAGGTATGCTTTTCTTGTGAGCGTCCGTGTAGTTGATTGGTAGCCTGTTTGTTTTAAAAATAATTGGAAAACGGATCTGTTGTACTGGCACTGGTTGCGGGGGTGGCAAATTGTTTCAATCCTTGTTTCCATCCTTCACGGTCTGCTGCTATAGATATTTTAACTGTGGCCACGTCTTTCTCTGGGAATCTGCTTCTGCGGCGCAGGGACATAAGTCCCCGGAACATAAGTCCTTAAGCTTTTTTTTTCGGGTCTTATGACCCAGTTAAGTGGGACTTATGTCCCATCCTACAGTGACATATGTATGTCCTGAACTTTTTAGTCGAAAATGGGACATAAGTCCCGAATGAAACAAAAACAATTTTCTGGGGCAGGGACACGCAGGCCCACTTGAGTGGGTCATAAAGCTGAAATTGAATTGAAAATGTTGGGGGTAATGTCCCACTAAATAAGAATCACCAAATATGGAAAGAAGACCTATTCAGTAAAGTGGATAGGTATATAGGTTAGGATACATTCAAAGATTCTCTAAATCCAGATTCTTAAAATGCACAAGACCCCAAATCCTATAGTGTGTCCCAGCAGGGGGGATGCAGGGGGGCAGTGTGCCTCCCATACATAACTTGCCGTTTATTCGCCGTAATGCTGGGTGCCAGTACTGTATTTATGTAAGGCAAGGCAAGTGTAAATAAAATCTGTGCTAGCACCCACCATTACGGCAAATAAACAATGAGGTATATATGCAACCCCCCTGATTGGGCACACTATAGGAATTGGGGTGGCTGCGAGGTGGGTGTATGTAAAGTTTCTTTTGCATTTAAAGAATTTTTGGAAAACACAAAAATTATCGAAACTCTTTATTCTTCTGTGGCTCTAAAAAAAATTGGGATTTATGTCCCATTTTTAGCAAAAATGTGTGGGGCTTGGGTCTCATACAAACAACTTATATAAATGGGGTATCAATGAAAGCTTAGACTTTCCTCTACACGATACCAATGGTCTGACAGACTATTTTTGGCTGTTGCCACGAGTCCGACCACTTTTATAAAATTAGGAATTTTTTGCATCCTTGGATAAAAATAAAAAAGGTGGCTCAGGCCACTTTCCTAACCATTTGATGTGATTTTATTCACTTTTCCCTGATGTTAAACGCAGTGTTAAAAAAAGGCCATTTGTTTTAAATGGTCGGACTCGTCGTAACAGCCAAAAAAAAGTCTCTCCGACCAATGGTAACGTGTAGAGGACAGCCTTAGCTTTCATTTGATACCCAATTTATATAAGTTGCTTGCGTTCTAGGTACATTTAGATGAAAATGGAACCTGGAAAGTGCATTTTCTAACCATTGCAACCAGATAAACCTTGTCCGACCAGTAGTTTTGTAAATGTTTGGACTAAAGCTATCGGTTGGCTTCCAATTATTGCGTGGCCTTGATGAGATTGGTAATCTTACGGTCAGCTCCCAGACTATATGATTTCCAGTTTCATTGTTTGTCATGAATAGGTAAAAAGTTATGAGAATTCAAATAAAAAGTGGCCCAACTCGCTCCGTCCACAACAATTCTTTGAAAAAAATATTTTTTGCTCAAATAGGTAAAGTCTCTAGCAAATGTAATTTATTCGAATTTTTTAAAAGAATCTGTGGATTTTGTTAAATTTCTAAAAAAATTCGTGGCAGGGTCATTGGTAGGTAGGTACCAATGTAAGCATGACGAAAACAATTTGTTTTGACTTCTCCATAATCCATACACCTACGGTTTTATAACAAAATGTATTTCTTAAAAGAAAAGCTTTCCCAAAGGGCCGGTCAAAAATTGGAAGAGGGACAAAATGTCTAAGAATTATTGCTTTACACAGAACAAAAAAAAAAAAAAAAATAAAGAAAAAAAATGTGTGATTTAAAAAGCCTTTAAAATTTGATTGCTTTTTCGTAAAATTGCTCCAATGAATGAAATGAAAAACAAATCCTCAAAACGACCTTCACCTTCAACTCAATGAGAAAAGGACTTCAGAGACTTACATACTGCACAAAATGAACGCAATCATAAAATCATTGATTCTCGCTTTAAGTATTAAAAGACCCAGGGTAGGTACTCAAAATCACACCTTTTTCAACAAGATTATTGATTGATTTATTGTTTTTATTTGGTATATCCGATGTGCAATTTCACACATAAAAGCTCTTTCATTGCAAATGCAATTAAATTTCAATTCAAAAACCAGTTTTGCTTATACTTTGTTGATTCTTCTGAAAACTGTGCCATCATCTTCTCGAGAATTCAGAGGGCTGGTCATGTATTTAAGTGCGAAGTGCTTTGTTCAAGTTCAAGTCACCTTGTAAACTTATTTTTATTACCAAAATAAACACAAACCAAAACCAAAAAAGAAAAAAAAATTAAAATCATCAAAATATAAAATTATTCATTGTTACATGTCTGACTGACTTCTTGCGTTTTTTTTTTTGTGTTTTACTCAATGATTTGATTGTCATCATCATGTTTTATTGAAATCGGACCTGAGAACCCGCGTAATTCGTGTCGTTGATTGTGTTTTTCTTTTTTTTTACATTTTGCATTTCTTTAATCTTATTATTTCCTACAAATATTTATTGTTTTTTCTTAACTTGCGTCGTCGGTCGCGTTGGGTCGGTCGCGTTGGGTCGGTCGAGTCGGGCGAATAGCGCCGTGCGCCGTGTCGTTTTCATCGTTGTTCTTGTTCTGTATATTTTGAAATTATAATCAAAAGTTTATTCAGGTATAAGTTCAAGGTAAGCGCACAGAGTGGAGACCTTCGATAATGATTACTGTGTTAGTATGAGTATCTCTGTGGGGTGGGAGGTTTGTTGGGAGGCAATGGGGATACAATATTCTCATATATGCGACGAACATGGAGAATAAGAGCTCCAGCTTTTTCTCATATATGTGTGCATGGTTTGGAATAAAATTCATATATTCTACCTACGATGACATTTGTATGTGAGTGTTTTTATAGCTCGCAGAGAGTAGGTATTTCTATATGTACCAACCTACACCAAGAATACATTTATACGTGTGTGTGTTTTTTTCTGAACTAAACTATGTATGGCTTTTTTTTAAAGCATTTCATCCTGTGCAATGAAAAATAGAGAGAAAAAGGATACATTTTTAAGATCCTTAAGAAAAATGCATAGGTCCATTGGTATGCCAAATTGTTACCCCTTTACCCCTTTTAAGGTAAATGGTTGTAATTCTATTTGAGGAATCCTTCTCAGGAAATCCTTGACCTCGAAAATAAATGCTTTACATATATTGTCGATCTTGAATATACGTACACATTCATAATTATTAGTTTAAGAGATAAACAGTTTAATATGATTCTCTTTGGCCCACTGCTCAGTCAGTTTTTGCAGCTACTTGCATTGGCATTATAACATCTCTAAAACGAATTGGCTTGAGTTCTTCGAAATCTTAAAAAAGTTTGAATACTTTCAATTAATTGAAGTTTTTCCATTGTATATCCAATCTATAGTATTCTCATGAAACACGATTTTGTAGGTAGACATTTGGTCGATAGGTTCGCTGTGATCGCCTTACCGAGATCCCTTAACAAAAATTAGTATGACATTTGGACGCATAGATGGCCATGAGCTTATTTTCTTCATGAGAATACTATAGAATTTATATACAATGGTTTTTCAACTATACGAGTAAACAAGGTAGCAATTGGTTAGTCATCAATATCAATTCATCATTGACCAATAACGGGCGCTATTGACAGTGACGTTCAGGTCGACCGCGTTTTTTTGAGGATTCCACCAGCTCAAAAACCACACCAACTACCAATTTTTTTTTTTTTAATGGTAGCTCTCAAAACTTTTCGGGTTCGTCTTCAGCCTTAATACGATTATTTGGCTTGTTGACGTTCCCAACTTATTAAACCAAAAATATAGGTACCTCATGGGTTTTCTCAAAAATTGTGGTGTTTTTTTTGTAATCTTTTTCACTGATTTTCGTAATACATCTGAATGAAATGTCATAATAAAATGTCAAACAATACTCAACATAAATACCTGTCATGGTGAATACATTTCAAGTGTCATCTGTCAAAAAATTAATAGATACAAAAATATCTCAAAATGAATTTCCCGTTATTTTGTATATTTAGAAATTTTAATTCGTTAACAAGCTTTAGCTCGCTCAGCGTTTTAGTTCATTTGTGAATAAAAAGATCACAACAAAATCATAAATGCTAAAAAAAAGAGCCAAGTTCTTATATGGTGAAAGCCACGGTTTGATAAAGTGACATTTCTACAAGGTTTTCGCTCATAACTCGAAAAACAGCTATTCAAAGCTTGACATTTTTCTTACAAAAAAGTAATGAGATCTGATTAAAAGTTGTTGGATTTACTTGGCAAGTTTTCTCTTGGTTACTAACTGGTGGATGCCACGCCCCCTGAATGGAAAATCTCATTTTTTTATTTTTCTCTTTGTATGCTCTTCCAGTCATACCGTTCTACCAATTTTCATCGTCATACAACTATCGGAAGTGCTCCATATACCTACCTAGTTTATATAAGAATTTTTGAAAAAGTGGTTGGATGACACCTTGGATGATCATCAATATTCTTGTAAATTTTCAAATTGATTCATCGAACCGTTTTTCCTCACCAAAACTTCAAAGTCTTACAAACCAGGTAAAGGAACAAATTGTGTTGTTCCTAAACAATGCGTAGTCGTCATCAAAATGACAAGAAAACCGCTATTCAAGTGGATTTTTTTCACAGTTTTGCATTAGTTAGATACTTTTTTGAATTAAAGTGAAATAAAAAATAAATTTTTTCAAAAAAAAAAATTAAAAAAAAATCAAGTTTTTTTGTTTGAAAAATGTTTGAAATATTTTTTTTTTTTTTTTGTTTAATGTACTTTTTATTTCATTTCAATTCAAAACAGTATCTAACTGATGCAAAACTGTGAAAAAAATCCACTTGAATAGCGGTTTTCTTGTCATTTTGATGACGACTACGCATTGTTTAGGAACAACACAATTTGTTCCTTTACCTGGTTTGTAAGACTTTGAAGTTTTGGTGAGGAAAAACGGTTCGATGAATCAATTTGAAAATTTACAAGAATATTGATGATTTAAAAGTCTATAAATTTGCATACCAACGCAAGCCATGCAATCAATATTTGCAAAGAAAAAAAAAGATTTACGAAAAGACCACAAAACGTCGGTTTTTAGTACTTTTTTTAAAACTAACGGTGAACGGTAAAAAAAAATAATTTCTACAAAACCTTAAAAAAATCTTGTAAAACGCTTTTTCAAATTTCCAAAACTGTCTTTGAATTTCTTATAACATCATTATTTGCTGAGATATTGGTAATCAAGGCTAAGAGTATCTTATTTCATTCAAAGTCAGATAAACCATGTCAAAAAAAATCGTACGACAACAACAAAAAAACTGAATTGAAGCTGAATAAACAAGGTATTTGATTATGACATTTAATTGACTCCAAAAAAATTATCCATAGAAATGAGGACCTTCAAAAAAAATAAAAAAAAAAAATAATTTTGTTGTCTCGTCTCATTTTTTGCAATAATGCAATAACGGTACTTCAAAAAAATTTGTTTGCAAACAAATCTCGAAACAAAAAACATAAAGCTGTAAAATGCTTTTTATTTCAACTCAATACGACTACTCGTCACAAAGATACAGCTCTTCAAAAAGCGCTAACAAAAATTGAAAAAAAATGTGTTCCTTTAATTTTGTTGACTAGTGTAAATTGGGTGGCGCAACAGCTCGTGGAGAGGAGAAACCAGGGCTTAGTGACTTGCAACTCTCAACCATTCATGTTTGAGTGTTATTGACAGGAAAGGGGGGGGGGGCATACAGTTTTTTGCTGAGTCCGAGCGGCTAGATGAGAAGCACTTATTCATGACAGTACCTCGAATAAAACATTTCTGTTTTTAGGTGGCACGGCTGGGAATCGAACCCACACCTTCAGCATGACAGTCCTACACACTAACTATCAAGCCACGAGGTACTACTGTTTTTATATTATTTTAATCCTGGGATCTAATTATTTATAACTGTGTATAAGTATTAACAATATAAAATATTTTTCTTACAATTTTTTCTTTTTAATCTTAAGAAATAAATGTATTTAAATTTTTTTTTAATTAATAATCTTAAAGAATTTCGTCAGGGCAAAGTTGAGTAATATGGCGCCGAGCTTCAATTCTCGATCTGTAAAGCAGTGAAGTGATAACTTTTTTAAAATCTTCATGCCTTATTTGATTCTGCCAATTTGAAAAATCAAACCGAAATTTCAAAGTTGTTTCACATGATAAATTTGTGTATCGCAGTAAAATTATTATATGCAAAAAAACTTTAGAAATACCTACTTCTACTCTACTACTGTTACCTAGAATATAACAAAAATTAATATTGTACATAAAATAAAAATATAAATCAAAACTATGCTTTAGAAATTTCAACTTGTAGCATCTTTCTGTTTTATTAACTCTTCTTAATAATAATATAATTTGAATACAAGTTACACATGAAATCGAATTGTATACGTGCACCATTTTTCAGGTAAATTTCGCTTTCACTCGAACTGTTTTAAAAGTGGGCCTCAGAAAGATAAAAAAAATATATTTTGTTATTAAATTTTTATAAATTTTCAATAAGAATGAATTGTAATTTCTATTTAATAAAAATATATGTAACTCACTAATTAATTATTTTTTTCTACAAAACATTTTCGTTACAACCTTGACCTTCAGAGTCAAGTTCATTTTAAGGGTAAATAGCCGAATTAATGTTTTCATTTAAAAATACAAAATACATATTCGATTCGTTGAAAAAGAAAACAAACAAACAACCAAACAAAAAATAATATATAGTTTGGCATATTTTTCAATAAAATACACAATAATACCAAAGAATTGAATAATTATATTATAACACATCGGAAAAAGCAAATCAGCAATTAACAACCCCAACCCCTACACGGGAGAATAAGGAAATTGACGACAAAAATTTAATAACATGATGTATATAGTGGGAAAGAGCAGCTATGATTTTGGATCGATTTAATTTAAAAATAAAAATGGCTTATAAGAATAATTAATCTTGAATCTATATAATTTTAGATTACTTAATGCTGATTTAAAAATCTATTATAACCATCATTATTATTTTGTTGGTAAGATTTTAAAATGTAAACATATCTTCGTCGAAATATTTACAGTAATTTTAGAAAAATACTTCTGTTAAAGAATGCCTTTTAAAAGTTTATTTAAATTGTTTTTTCCAAAAAATAGCTTTTAAATATTACCATGCATTCAATAAGAATTCCTTATACCCAGATTCCCATCTATAATACAATTAAAAACACAATTTTCTTATAGCCATTTAAATATGTTTAAATAAAAGCTAATAACATTTAAAACTTTATGGAAAATTTTACTTAATATGGTTTTCAAGATGTGTTAAATTTCTTAATACTTAAAAATTCGATTTGCAAAATTGAATGCAAAGATAAATTATTTCTTCACTAAACTTCACTAAGTTAATTCAACGGACTCAAAATATTAAGTTTAAAAATTTGTCATCCAAATAAATTAAGCTATTCTGAACAAAAAAAATAATATTAATACATTTTTTTTTAAATTTATTCAAATTATGCCCACTGTTTTCTGACGACAACGACGACTACGACGGAGACATTGATGTAAAATCGTTTATTATTTTTCAATGTCAAAACTCTAGAATATGTATTTTTTTTGGGCTTATTCCAACCTATATACCAACCAGACTCGACCTACAAATATGTCCTATATTTATTAAAAAAATACATACATAAGAAAATAATAATAAATAAAACAAAAATGTCTACAATATATGAATGAGTAGCTAAAAATAAATAAGTCTATTGCCAATAGCGTGAAAGTGAAATAGGAAATTATTATGCTAATATTATTTATGAGAAAATTGCTTTGCTAAATGTGTAGTATTTTTGTGGTTGTTGTCACCAGCAGGTGGCGTTTAATATATATTATACTGTATACTTTTTATTTATATTTAATTTTTTGTTTTGCTTTTCTTTTAGTATTTTTATATTAATCGTTTAACAATTATTTATAGCTCTAGAATAATAATATTTTGTGAAATTCAAAAAAAATATTCTTTAAGATAAGAAATATAGGTACATTGGTACATGCTGCCTGGCAAATTGTAGAGTTATGCGTTAAAATTGATTAATAGTAATTTTACTTGAAGATCAAATTATTTAAACAATGAAAAATATAACAAAAAAAAATCACTTGGAATTTTGCAGCCTTAGATACTAATTTGGATTCAAAAAAAAAAAAACAATTTTTCGTAATTTTTAAATTTCCCAAATATTAATATTAATATCACACATTTTTTTTTTTTGTTGTTTTGGGATAAACATTGCTTAAAACATCCGCAAAATCAATTTCTTGTCAATTTTGAACTAGAGGAAAGCTTTCCCCTCTTCTATTATTTTTCTCTTGTCTTGAACCAATTTACACGATTTTTCTTCCATTATAAGGAGCTTATTTTTGAGTACTAAGGCCCTAATTTTCTTCCTAAAAATGATTTCTCATATATTTATTCTACTTAAGAATGGCGACTAAATTCTTCCAAGTTAAACAATTAAAATTCAAAGCATGGGTATTTTGTGCATTTGAATATTTGATAGGTAGCAATAGGTAGCACTGCATCAAGCTTATGAGCGTCTTGTCGTATCTGAGTGAAGCTAAACGCATTTTGGATATTCAATCGCAATATTGAGTATGAAGAAAATTTGAAAAGAAAATTCTTCTTGATTGAACTATATTCAATTGCTCTACCTAAAAAAGTGTTTTTTCCAATTTTTTTTATCTTCGTTATGACTGCACATTGTCCATGTCCATGTGAAATAGACATTAGGTATGTCTGCATTGTGAGCATTGTGTCCATTCTAACATAAGTATCTTCATGTTACTTGATTTTTTAAATTTCGAAGGTAGCCCCAGCTAAGAACAATAAATATTTTCAATTCTTTTTCACTCTTTTTCAAATATTCTACACAAATATTTTTTTTTAAGAAAAGTGTGGTAAATTGTGCTTAATAACCGTTTTAGGAGAGATTTTAACATTAGGAAATGCAGTAACTGCAGTTATTGTTTACTGTATTAAAAGTGAATGAAGAAATCCTTTCCTAAATTAGTGCTTGTTCTTCTGGGTTAGATCTTTGTTTGACTGGTTTTATTACGGGTTTTGTAATGTATGAAAAACGTAAGTAAGGTTGTTTCTAATTTCAAGGTAAAATTCAACAAATATCAAGTTAGAATTTCGACGAAAAAATTTATGTTTTGTCAATTTTTTTAATTTGCGTGCACTGAATGCAAGGAGTTGTGAATATCTCAATAATAAATTAACGTAGCGTAGTAAATGCAGTAAATGGTTTTATGTTACTTTTTTATGATAATTTAAAGATTAAGTTTAGGTACGGTATATTAAAACCAATATTGGACAAAAAACACAGAACCTCGCAGTACCCTGGTTATAACTTATAGGCTCCGAAAAACTGCTGAATACTTCATAGATTTGTACTTGCGGTATATATGTGGGTATTATATGGCAAGTTATACATTCATAAAAAAAATTTACTTGAGATTTTGATCAGACTTTTCACTACGATGAGGGAAGACAAAAAGTCGGTATCGACAGTATCTACTGTCTGTCTGTAAGCTACAGCCTAAACGGCTGAATAGATTTTCTTCAAATTGTGGTTTTTAAAACTTCACGTGTTTTTTTAACCTTTTTTTTAATACCAAAAATAACTGTTACTGCCATACAGTTTTGTAGTAATTTCAAAAAATCTTATTTTTCTCCAAATCGGCTCCGCCACTTTTCTTTTAAAAAACCCATAAACTACTTGATAAGGGCTACATTGAGTACAAATTTTTTTTTTTTCAAAAAATGGTTAATAATGGTAGGTACCTCCCAAAGAACCATTTTTTTATTTTCTATTTTCTTGAAATTCTGATATTTATTTTGTTATGCAAATGCACCTAAAAAATTTAAATAAATATTGTGTCTCAAAACTTTCAAAAACAAATTTTTTGGATTAAAAAAAAACTAAATTATTTAGACATTTTTAAAATTATTCAGATTAGCCGCGTTATTAATATTTAATATTTAGTGAGTTCAATACCGTGCTCGACCCGAACGTTTCGCTATACGAATTATTACATGGAGTGTGGCCGTGACCACGCTCGATCCGAATAATTTTAAAAATGTCTAATGTAAACAACCGCGATAGCCTTAAAAGATATATACACTCCCGTTCATTTGAATAGGTACAAAATTTTCGAGTGTGATTAATCGTTATAATTCCGAACTGAGCAGACTAAATGATTTTTTGTGACATTACAGAAAGCATCCAATTTAGGAGAGAATAAGAAAACACACAATCTTAAACATACCGTCATTACACCTTATATTAACATTTCCTTAAATTCATGTTGAAATCGTAGCACTTTTTTTCGTTAATTTCAATAGGTACACCGCCTTTATCATCAATTTTTCTTTGAACTAGTTGAAGGTCAGACCTTTTAAAGCTATTTTTGCGTTTCATTTCATGGTTTTTTTGACATGACACAAAAAAAAAATTGAGAAAAAGTGGAGAATGGGTGGATGAAAAGCTCTTGGCGCGGTTGAGTAGGTACGGGGGAATTTATAGTTTTCATGATCAAGGACAAACGGGACACCAAATTTCGGAAAAAATTAACAGAATATCTTCTTTGATCTATAATTATCTGAGAAGTTAACAAAATGGTGGTATGGATATGAAAGGATTCAAAAAGCTGCTACCTTCGCAAGTGATAGACAAAAAATTTTGAGGGTTGCGTCTACTTCGTCGGTTTATATGGCTTACTCAAGGGAAAAAGCTTCAGATTCGGTTTCAGCATGCCAAAATCCTTTAGAAAAGTATGGTTTGGTTTAAAGGCAATTTTCGTTGCAGACCAGTGTTATCTTAACATGTTTGGAACATTTAACACAAGCAGTGATTGAAATTAGCTATTGCCTCTTTATAGTTTATCCTAGAACTACACGACTATAACAAAATGCTATTATTTTTGGGAGCGGGTCGGAATTCTGGTTTTCAAAATTCTGTTTGATCAAAATTCTTTTTATTTTTGTAAATTCTGTCTGGTCAAAATTCTGTAAATGCAAAATTCTGTATGTCAAAATTTTGTCTATGTAAAATCTGTATTTCAAAATTCTGTCCGGTCAAAATTCTGTTTTCCAAAATTCTGCTCATGAAAACTTTAATTCTGTCTAAGAAAAATCTTCATTTTTAAGACGACTTACGCATTTTATTCGTATGATTTATTAATAGCTAACAGTATAATAAACCGAACAAATTTATAAAGTAATCGTGAAGTGTAATAAAGTTGTAGTCTTAGTAAATCTGTCTAATATTCCATACAAATAGTGACATATTTAGGACAGCTAAAACTTAATTAATTTCACGACGCGACGGCTTTACGCCTGCCGTTGTATAAAAACCCTTAATAAAACGTCGTTTTTTATAACTCGCGTGATTTGCTTATAGTTTTGAAAATTGTTTTCTTTTCTTTAATGGGCTCCCAATTTCTAACTCTATCCACCTGCACTTTTGCAAAAAGAAGTATGTTTTTCAGGTTGTTAATGGCTGATTCCCAATGACGAGTTCGCGTTCGCGATGCATACTATACATTTTTAACAAGCGTAACGGCCAGTTCGAGATTGATCGAAAAAAAAAAATTTACATTCTCAAAACCGTTTTTTTTACAACAGATTTACAGAATTTTTAAATACAGAATTATGAAAAACAGAATTTTGTAAACCCGAATTTTGTACAAACAGAATTTTGAAAAACTGAATTTTGTAAGCAGAACTATGGCCCATACAGAATTTCGACCCCAACCCATTATTTTTTCCATATTCTTACCATTTCTCGTCATTAACGTGTTTTATGGTAAAAATTAGCTGCCTAATAGCCGAAAATATTGTGATTTCTCCATTGCACAGTGTGGCCATTAAAGTTGTCATCAATCAAGCCGGTGGAGCTGGGAACCTGAAACTTTGAATACTTGTTTCTGAGACTCATCATCATCGTGTCCTGTTACCCCGGCTGGGGCATAGGGCGTCAACAAAACGTCTCCATCCTTCACGGTCTGCTGCAAGGTACTTTAGCTGTGGCCACGTCTTTCTCTGGGATTGTGCTTCCGCTAAGACAGTTCATTTCCATGTTGTTCTTGGTCTTCCAACCCGCCGTGCACCCTGAGGATTCCATTCAAAGGACTGCTTTGCAATTTCATCGTTTGGTTTCTTCAGTGTTTGTATGCCTGGAACCAGAACTACAAAATAAATGGGCAATCGTTTCGCGTGAGATAAAGTGTGGTGAATAAAAAATATTTACACTTCCAAACAAAACAAACACATTCACCTCACAGCATTATTTGCATGCAAATTTATTTTGCATCCAAAATGTATGGTTTTCCATTTTTAGGAACATTTTTCGCCTAAAATATTATACAAAATTAAGCACAGAATAGGTGGAATTTTTTATTTGAAAAATTTAATTTTTCTTTTGCATGGGAACTGTAAGCTATGCTTAAACGTCAAACATGACTTTTTGCGCGAAACTCACTCCAATGAGATATAGTTTCTTCCAATATGATATAACTTCCTCAGGGTTAGTCTCAATTTGTCGATGAACTGACATTTACTCCAACCCAAAAAATTAATCTTCATCGGTAGAATCTCTTAGGTAAGTTTTTAGGCATTTCACTGTCGAAAAAGTTCTTTCCGGTGTGCATGTTGAAACTGCTAGAGTTGCCAAAACTGTAAGAAGCTTGTGTATGGCATTTGGTCTACCATATCACGCATTCAGCCTTTAAACTTTAAATTTTCACGATCCAAATTTAAAAAAAAAATTGAAGTTTTCTTCTTTCAATTTTGGTTCATTTTTGCCAAGAATTAATACACCTTAATATATTCATTAAAAATTATGTAGTAAGTTAAATAAAATTAAATTAAATTAGTTAATAACTATCGCAAAAATCTGAGTACATATCCCATACTAAAATGGAAAAGTATGATTTACAAATGCTTTCTCAAAAATTTCTGGAGGGGGGGGGATCAAATCTCTGTGATATTCCTGGCTATGGCCTTGGATGGAACCCGTCCTTGGCTCGTTGATGGGGTTGTCAAACCCGTCAAACACGTTTCAAAAATTAGTCAATCATCTTCATGTCAGCCTACCATCAAAGATTTTACTGAAGTGCGAAAAAAGTTGCCTTAACCCATCCTACCTGGGTTCCTTCCCTCGCTAGAGCATTTTTTGAAATTGGGTCCTTCCTGTACTCAAAGTGCATTGGACTGACATGCCGAAGGTCTGGGTTGGATTCTCAGCCGCTACCACCTAAAAACAAAATAGTGCTGCCTCTTGCGAGGAACTGACAAATCCTCCAAAAGTATCTGTTGTCATGAAAAGTGCTTCTCAAATTTAAGATCCCCTTCATTCCTGCCAGCAACACGCACACAAGAATGGTTGAGAGTTGTACGCCACTAGGCCCTGGGTTCTCTTCGAGCTGTTGCGCCACTTTTACTGTTGAGTTGCGCCGAAAATTATGGCGACATACACTTTGTGTTTAACTTCTTTTCCTTTTGCGTTTAAGAACATATTGCAATTGCATTTTTGATGCAAATGATTTTTTCGCAAATTACCATAGTTACATGCGTTTTTTAATCGGTTTTGACTCATAGTCGAGTGAATTAGTTTTTCAACATCCGAAGAACCCATAGGAAGATCTTTCGTTGCAGTATGATAGGTTACCCTACTTGCGATTTTTAAGGCAAATATCTAGAGAATTTTCAAAAAGTTATATCTGAAGTGGTTTATATATAAATAAAACTTTATTGGTATAGTGGACATGTTGAGGTTTCTTTTGTTTCCGAAACAAACTTAAGCCACCACTCAAAAAGAACTAATAAACAAAAAAAAAAACAACTTCAGGTCCTCCATGTACCATTTTGTTTTTTTTTTTTTCCTAAAAAAAATTTCTCATTTAAAGTTGAATCAATATGTACCTAATTGAGGTTTGATATATATCAACACACTCATTCCACCTTTTAAACTCAAGACAATGCCAATGGCAATGCACCCATTTATTCGCCTTGGTCCAACTTTAATCTTTTATTATTCATTTCCATTTTATTCGCATTCGCGCATCCATCTTCCATTCTGCATTTATGTACCTCGTCGTGAACATTCACATACTTCATTACAATATGACGCATGCCTCATGTGCCTCTTCTTTTTTTAAATGGCACAGAAAAATTGCAAATTTAGCCCAAGATCGAGGCTACGTCTTCAAGGGGTAATGACAGTAACCAAGCCGGAGGGGAGGGGCAGTAGGGGGCTTATAAGGACCCCAGTAATTTAGTGAATAAGATCGCGTAGCGCAAGGAAAACTAAAATTGTTGTCGCGTGATGCAGACGTCGTCGTTGTCGACATTGTCGATTGATAAAGAAGACGGAGAAGACGACGAAGACGAAGACAATGAAGATGCGGTGCATGTGCTTGCTATGCTATGTGGAATAGCTGCTGCAAGTGTTGGCATCGAAGTAAGGCGCGCAGCGCGCACACAAAAGAGGGCTTGGTTCTTTCACATGCTTCACTCTTTCTTTCTGAAAATTTCAATTTCTGCTTCGATGTTAGTGTGACCATTGTATAGTTTTTGTATTCTAAATCTATAATTTTTAAAAAGAAGTTTTATCGGAACGAATTCAAGCAGTCAAACAAAAAGTTCCATAGCAATAATTTTACTATTTAGTTTTGATGTTTTTGTACATTTGGTCACACTAATTTGAAGTGCAGACGATCAAGACATATAATTTTATAAAATACAACGTGCGACGAGGAATGAATTGCAGCAAAATGGAAACAAATAAAAATGAAAAAAAAAAAAAGAAAAACGAAACAACATCCACGAAGGAAGTGTTATTGACCTAAGTCAAGGGCACTGACTGTGACTGACTGCGCGACTGCTCAGTTCGCCTCATTTACTGGGATGTCTATATGTGGCCTGGACTTTCTTCTTCTTCGATCTTGAATAGTCGTCGTCGTTGTTGGATCTTTTGGCGCGATTTCATTAACCTTAAGCGCACACAATATAGTGCATTGAAAAAGACAGCCCGAAGAGTCTTTGAATTGGATTTTTGTTGTTGTTGTTGGTCTTCTGCTGATTCTTCCTGCATGATGGGATTATTGTAATATTAAATCAAAGAGATATCAAGGGCTCCTCTGGAGCTATGAAGGAGCCCTATGATAATCTCCGGTGGGTGCAGTCTTGAAAAAAAAGAAAAAAACAAAAAAATGACAAAAAGAACAGAAAAGACTGTCTTCTTAAATAAAAAAAAAAAACTACTCAAGTAGAGTTTGTGTGTCTGTAAAATGGGGATTCTGCTATTCCAAGTTTTTGCAAAATTAAAAAAAAAAATTCATTGTCGTTTTGTCGAAAAATAATGCGAGCATTGGAATCGTTTTGATCAAAAGGAATTTTGGTTGGGTATTGGGAACAGCGTCGTCGTCGGCCGGTGGCGGCGCGCAGACTTGGAAAATAATTTCCGTTTTTGTGTTTTCGCTTGAGGTCCCTGAGTTGAATTAATGAATTTAATTATGAAAGAGCATTGACCTATTTTAGGGTTAAGTAATTGGGTGAAGCTATACAAATGTTTGCAATGGAGTAGTTTCAGCACCAGACAAAGAAAATTCCAAATCAAATGCAGCGTTTATTTTTGAAGAAATAATTTATGAGACGTGAATTTTGTCCTTTGTCAGTGCAGTGACCTAGATTTTGTATTTTTTTGTTTGTTTGTTTGTTTTAACAAAACGGAAGATATCACTTTGTTTTGAATGTACAATGCATACGAGAATATCTGTTTTGTTTCGGTTGGCGTAGAAATATCCTCCATTTAATTTGACAAAAAGACACCCTTGGCGTAATGGTAAGTGCTTTTGACTGTCAAGCTACAACGCGCCGGAGGTCTAGAGATCAAATTCCCGCCTATGCCATCTTAAAACAGAAATAAGGTTAAGTTTTTTGAATGTCCCAAAATAAAATATTGGGTGTTCAAATGTGCCTTAGCATAATCAGGGCAGCCATCGGTATTGATAAAATTGTCAATTTACGATAGATAGATAGGCAGAACTTGGTTAAGGAAAATGTTAGGGACTTTGTCTACCTAGGTTCCACTATATGTGCAAAGATGAAACGTAGAATCACACGGTTGCCAATCATCACTCAAGGTTTAAGGCTACGCTAACAGTCTGTAATAGAAAAGAGCAAATGATCTGGAGTATCTGTAAGAATGTACCGTCAGAAACTGTTGGTTACAAGGAAAGCGTGGTTTGCACCACAGACATGTTTCCCAAGGAATTGGCCAAAACTAGCTTGGGTGCTTAAGAAGATTCTGCCGGTGATATTTGCTGCAGAATTTAGGTATTGATGGAGTATTGAGCTTCCCCCGAGACCAGACAAATCTAGCACCTCTATAAGGATTGTCAGTAGTACCTCGTGGCATGATGGTTAGTACGTAGGACTGCCATGCCGAAAGTGTGGGTTCGTTTCCCAGCCGTGCCACCTTAAAACAGAAATGCTTTATTCGAGGAACTGCCTCTTGCGAGGAACTGACAAATCCTCCAAGAGTATACTTGTCATGAAAAAGTGCTTCTCATTTAGCCGTTCGGACTCGGCAAAAAACTGTAGGTCCCCTCCATTCTTGCCAACAAACACGCACACAGGAGTGGTTGTGAGATGTAAGTCACTAGGCCCTGGTTCTCCACGAGCTGTTGCGCCAACCAATTTTTTTTTTTTATAACGATTGTCAATTATAATTATTATTGTTAATACCTAGGTACTTTTTTAAATTCGATATTTCAAAACCCAGACCATTTCGAAGCAAACAAAATTGAAAATTATAAAAAAACTTATTGGTTGTAAAGCGCCAAAGGTGCCCGTTGAAAATATGAATATCGTCCCCTGATTGCAAAAACTAGGCAATTCGATCTTCTATTTTTAAAATATCCCATCAAAAACGTTATTACTATGTGCAGTTTTTAAACTTTTTGTCTTATCTTATTCCACTATGTCAAAAATAAGACATTTTTGGAGTGTAAAAAACAGACAACTTAAATTTTCCATCAAGTAGCTGGGCATCTACGAACGTTAATATCTACAAAATTTAAAAAATCAAGCTACATTGTTGATGCAATCAGGGGACGATATAGCAAACTCCTTAATTCAATGTAAGTGCACGAAATATTAATTAAAAGATAATTTCTTTTAACATCGTTTGGCATCTGATGGCGTTTTCACAACTTTTTTCATGTTAAAAATACCTTTTAAAATATTTCCAAAAAGTTGAAGTTGAAGTCTCACCTTTTGACATACAAGAAAGTATGTTTCTGAAAAGTGGCAGGACTGACATTTTTCCCGACGCGACGGTGCGTCTACTCAACAACTATCTTTAAGACATCAACCCGCTTTTTGTTATCTGAAGCCGTGTCCGAATTTTTTTTCGAGTTCATAATTTTAAAAGTTACCAAAAAATCGAGATATCAGATTTTGACACATATTAAAAAGTATGTTTTCGAAAGGTGGCAGCACTGAAATTTAAATCTAAGGTGCGTCTACTCAACACATTGATACTTATTTTCCCAGCACGCGTTTGGCATCTGGAGGCGTTTCGACATCCTTTGAGATAATAATAAAGAATGTTCTCGAAGTTTTCAAAAATCATGTGTTTAACCGAGTGTTTTTTTTGTAAAATTTCCCGCTTTTTATCTTTTAAGGAACGAACTTCCTACCTTTGACATATCACCTATGACGACAGCTGTTCAAAATTACAAGCTTAATATATCTTCTATGCACACTTTTCCCTCCGACCAATATACTCGTGGGCATTACAAAAAATTGGAGTTCAAAATTTACGTCAAATTTTAAATGTCTTCGTCACGTGTTTGGGTAGACAGAAAAGCGGCTTTTAGTTCGACAACTCCAAAGCTGTACACTGAGGTTGGGATCGAAATTATGACAGGGTCAAAATTCTGCTTTCACAATTATGCTTTTCAAAGTTCTGTTTTCAAAATTCAGTTTTTCAAAATTCTGCCAATAGTAAAAAGAAGTTTTGTTAAAAAGTACATTATTATTTTTTAACCCGTGAAAGTATACTTCTTACTCAATTGTTTTATTTTGAAAAAAACGCAAACGCGCATAAAAGATGAATGGTTTTCGACGAGAAGGCAGTGAAAAAATTGAATAGTGATTTGCATACAGTTGTAAAGCAGTCAGCCTGTCACGAATACACCCATGACTTACAACGTTTCGAAAATTACTTGACTTTTTATGTCGTTGGCTCTCAGACTATAACTTCAAAGCATCCGAAACGATACCATATTTTTTAGACCGAAATTTGCCTAGACTCACGGCGGCGGCATCGATTGTTCTCGCCAGAAAAATGGATTTTTGATATTTTTAATTATAACAAGCAAACAACTATTTTAATTATTGGTTTATATGGGAATCGCCTCCAAGGATTTGGATCAAATTTTCAAACTTTGTTCTTTTAAGCAATGGCACTGTCATATCCATTTTTTTATGTCATTGTTTCTTAGAAAGTTCAACAATGTGTTTCGGTCATTTTTTACGGATGGTTCTCTAGCTTGAGAAATCTTTGAATCCGCGCAAATGTTATTGACTCATTGGCTCATTTGTCGAACGCAAGCTTGAAGTTACATTGTACATTTATTTGATATAATTTTGATTAAGGCATACCATCCTATATAGTTTAAATGCATATTTACGAAATCAAACGTACAACTAAAAAAGCGGCTTGCTAATGAATGATTGACTGCCCATAACTCCAGTAAATCAAATATCCTCAAAAAAATTGAGTCTTGCATTTGCTCTATAATAGTAAAACTTTGTTTGAACTTGCAATATATAGGTAGATATTACGTATGTGGCAAGTTATGCATTCGTAAAATAATTGAACTGGAGATTTTCATCAAATTTGTTATTACGATGATAGAGAAGACAAAAAAAAGTTGGTCTCACAATTCTGTCTATCTGTCTATCTGTTGAGCTACAGTCTAAACGGCTTGATCGATTTTCTTTAAAATTTGTAAATAGTGACTTTTGGCAGTTTACTCAACAGTTTTTTTTCATTTTTTTTAGGACCAAAAATAACGGTAGGTACCTGCACTACATTTTTTTTAGCAATTTTACATAATAGTTTTGTTTTTTTCAAAAATGGTTCTACAACTTTTCTAAAAAACAAAAAAAAAATCAATAAATAACGTTAAGTAAAGACTACCTTTGGATGGGAAAACTTTTTTCAAAAAATGGTTACTAATCGTAGGTACCTCCCAAAGAAACTTTTTTTTATTTTCGATTTTCGTCAAAACTGTATAACTGATTTCAGTTTTCTTACACAAAAGCTCCTAAACAATATAAATAGTATTGTGTACCAAGATACAAAAATATTTTATTTAAAACATGTTTTTTTTTTTGAAAATCAAATATTTCGAAAACGAAATGATCGGTTTTTTTTTAACTCGGTACTTAAAAGTGTTTTGACGTTTTTTTTAAATAAGAAGTAGAAAAACAAAAAATAAGAAAATTATCATTTTTGTTTTCGTTTTTGTGGGCTGTATTGAGATTAAATTCGAGTTTAAAGTTTTTTTTAAATCCTTTTAAGAAAAAATTTTACTTCCATGAAAAAATAACGGTAGGTAGGTACCATCCATACAAATGTTGAAAAGCGAAAATGTTTTTTTTTTTTCTCAAAAATGGCTCTCACAATTTTGA
This sequence comes from Dasysyrphus tricinctus, assembly GCA_963921185.1. NCBI lineage: Eukaryota > Metazoa > Arthropoda > Insecta > Diptera > Syrphidae > Dasysyrphus > Dasysyrphus tricinctus. The sequence continues at coordinate 86,196,654 of OY992533.1, forward strand.
TTAAACCTTTTCGCTGTGTTAAAATAAGGGCGCTAGGAAATAACGCCCAACGAAATAGCGGCCAAATTGATTTGGAAACATCGTCCAGAAAATTTTGTATCACCTAAAAGCAAAGAAGAAATTGGAAATTTTGCCCTAAGCTACTCTGAACCCAAATAATAAAATGGAAATATCGCCCAAATATTTGACATGTAAATTGTTTTTGGAGAATTAAGGCGTTATTTCCTCAATTGTGGGTGGTATTTCCTAACATTATTTCAATGAACGCAAATTTTGAAGAAATTTTTGTGATGGTGATATTTATTTGTTCATGATCTCAAAATGATCAGTTGCAATTATTGTTGGATATTATATGTATAGGATAAGTTCAAAGTTTCTTTAAATCCAGATTCTTTAAATGCATACACCCAATCTCGCACCCACCCAAATCCTATATTGAGCCCAAGCAGGGTGGTTGCAGGGGGGCAGCATGTCCCCCATATATACCTCACTGTTTATTCGCGAATTTTTAAATTTCACAAACCCAATAAATCCTCTCCTTTATTTGGTTTCTGAAATTTAAAACATTCGCAAATAAACAGTGAAGTATAATATACTATATATATTATATGGGGGGCATTCTGCCCCCTGCAACCCCCAGCTTGGGCTCACGTATGAAAAGTTTCTTTTGCATTTAAAGAATCTTGAACTGCATGTGTTTTTTTTTTTATTGTTCTGCATTTGGGCGATATTTTCTTATATTGTAGTTGTTTTTAGCAATTTTTCCTATTTTCGTCTTTATGTCCTATCTGCCTATTTTAATTTGTCAATTTGGGCATTGTTTCATTTTTTGAAAGAAAGCGAAATAAGGAAATATCACCCGAAATGAGAGAAAAAAATTACAACAAAGTGCAGTGTTTTTTTGGGCGTTATTTCCAAATCGATTTGGGCGCCTTTACTTTGGGCGCTACTTCCTAACGTCTTCAATTGATTGCTGTAAAAATAAGGTGACGTGAAATAAGGCCCAACGAAATATAGCCAAAAATACAAAATTTTGCTTTAATTTGTCTTTAATACGCCGAATTTTCGATTTGGCTTTATTTCGCTTTTAAAATCGAAATAAGACCGATTTGGCTCTATTTCGTTTTATAATTTTTTCTCAGGCTGGTATTTTTGATTAATAAAAATGTTACAATTGGCTCCTGTCGGGCGACTGAAACAGTGAACGTAAGCTGAACAAAGGAGCTGTGTGAGTGTCCACTAACTAAGTGAATTTATGTAGTTCCTCTGCAAGGTGGGAGTAAAGTCCACTTTTTTTTATGAGAACTAAGTACACATTCTGCAATATAAAGAAGGAAAGCGATTTTACTCTGTTTTTTTTTTTAATACAACTGAATTTCGTAGTTAACGGTTTTTAGTGTAGTTGCCTTTCCATATTCAGTTTGCAAGACTCTGAAAATAATCAAAGAAAAAATGCGCAATCTTTCTTCGATTATTTTCAAAGTCTTCTTAACTCAATTTCAGTCACTCCACTTTGATTTATTTTCAAATTTTGTTCATATTCTATTATTTCTAGGGCGTTTTCATTCAGAAATTTAGTATCAGTTTTGCCAAATGAACTATTTTTGGATGCAAGAACGCCTTAAAAATTTTGGTAGGAGAACATTTGACTTTATTTCCACAACCAATTTGAAATTTTTGAAATACAAACAGAGCCAATTTGGCGTTATCGTGAATCAGTTTGAAGCCTGTCCATTAAAAGTTTTAAACATTTTGGGAAATAATTTTGATAAAAATATTTTCTAAAATATTTTATTTAAAACAAATTCGGCTTTTAAAATTGTTAAATAATTTTCGTTAAAAATTCACCAACTCTCCTGTCAGTAAATTCCCTTTCTTTTGACACTTGAGTCCGATTTTTCAATAGTTTTATTTCAACATCGGATAATACTTATTTTTTAAATAAATCAGTTTTTTCTTTGATTAATGTTTTGGCGAGTAAACTAAATTTGAAAATCGAATTTAAATCAAATTGTTTAGGGTGATAGCTGCAAAACGCAAAAATAAACAATTCCTATTAAAATCATTTAGAAATTATCGTAGTTTTCATCAATTCTTATCTTTTTAAACAGTTCAAAATTAAGTAGAATTTATTTTTGTACAGTTTTTCATTATTATAGAATCATTCTACTTTTCGTTGGTGTATCTAAAAAGTGCATATAACTGTCATTATAATTATTGAATTTTTATTCTATTTTTCTTTCTTTATATATCTACTCTACATACATATTATGAAGGTGAAGGTAACTTGTCGTCGTTTACATTTTATTCTTATTTTTCATAGTCAAGGACACACAAATTGAAGAATAAATTTTGCCTTTCCAACAAAATATACATACACACCATATAGAGTACTTTAAAATCCATATCTATACCAACCCCATACGCTCATATAAATTTAGCATTAGACGATCACAATAGTAATAAATAAAGTAATTGCTTTAGAATTTTTTTCGACCTAACCTACAAATGAAATAAAAAAATAATATTTAACCATGACCTGACACTTGTATGATAGAGTTAAAGGTTGCGCGTCTAGGTTTAGCTGAGGTTTTGTCATGAAAACAGCAGCACACATAATATGTATGTATACGAAACAAATCCAGAGAGGAAGGCTTCATTATATGGTTTGACATTGAAAACTTGCATTGCGCTTCTCGGCGTTCAAGTTCAGTTTTGAAAATGTCCTTCACCATGGACTCTTCTCCATACGCACACCCGACCAAACAGAATGATGTGGTGATGGGAGTGGAAAAGAAACGTGTCCTTTTATTCTCTGTCCTGGCTAATGTAAATCAAGTACCTTGAAAAAAAAAATCGGAGCTTGAAATTGTTGGTTCGATAAAAAACTAATTTTATATGAAACTATTTAATTACTCTCTGATATAATAATTATAATAAGCTCCAAAGAAAAAAATGATTTAAGCAAAAAAAAAAAAACGTTAAGGGGTCGTAAAAAATAAATTATTCCTGCAATCAAGGGCATCCTTACATCACGTGTTGTCTAGGCAACGCCCTTCAAATGTGTGCAAGTGCTGCTTAGCATTGAAATAAGTTTAACTTGTATGCACATTGCTTTTACATTCTGGCGAGGGTGGTATAGTTTTCACAGGAAGAAAAAGGGGGTGAGGTATAGTTTAGCGTTCAAGGTTATTGTACGGAGTATACCTTCAATATCAGGAGAGTGAGAGGTTGAATGCACTTTGCTGGTAGTTGTGAGTGCGAGATGAATTTTATGTACAGTCAAAATAAGAGAGATAGAGAGCAAAGAAGCGGCGCAGAGCATACGCAGATATTTGAAAAGAGAAAAAAACTTATGGTATAGTAGTTTATTATGTTATAATAAGTTCAATGCTGTATGCAAATTGAGAATGACTTTTTAGAAATGAACAGCTTTTAACTGAAGTTAACAGATGGACAAAATTGAAAAGTTTGCGGTCTTTCAAAATTCATGCATCTGCACTGCTGGTCTAATTGAAAATGATAACTTGTAGGATTCAACTCGGAAATGAACTTTTGCAATAAACGTTAGGGTGGGTGTTTGCAACTACATATCCATGTATACATAAATACTCTCATATATGTAGAGGAAAAAGTATTGGTTACAAATTTAATCAAATTTTCTTGCCTGTCTACTTCAGTTGAATAGAAAGGCTTAGGAATGTATGTTTTGGAAAACATGATATTTTATAAAAGAGAATTTGGTGTCAAAAATTAATTGGTCAAGAAGTTACCTACATTCATTTATTTGCTTTTGGTTTAAATAATAGCTACTTGGTAGGTATCTAACAAAAACCCGGATGAACAAACAAAAAGCTGATTTTGCGGTTAAGTCCCCATTTTCTAGTGAAGAGTTTAGAATTTTGATATATTCTATCATCAAACATAACTATTTCAAGCATTTTAGGAGAGTTTTTCTCTTAAGTATAAATTTTGCCTTGTGTACTCAATACATATACTAACTTTTGCCTTTCGCCAAAATTTTCGTCTTGAAGGAGTTTTAGTTTCAAAGAAAATGAGCCCAATATATCATTCAAAGGCAGCTAAAAGAAGGTGTGTAAGTGGGCGGAAAAGACTACACTACCATTCTTTTATTTAAGAGAATTAAGTTACAAAAATGTCAGCTTTTAAGAGAATTTAAATAAGAAAAAATGCAAATATGAAGAAAAGTTGGCGTAAGAGTGGATGGATAGATCTGCCATGTCTTAGATTCAAGGAGGTTTAGTTCAGCTTCCTTAAAATTTTGAACGAGGATACATTTTTCTTGCTTACTTACTTTTCATAGCTTTCTCCCGCTAATAGGTCGTATATACGAGTACATACAAACAAAATTTAATTTTTAGCGAAATCATTGCAGTAGTTTTTGAATAAGATCAACTTCAAAATGTACGAATTACATATTGCCACAGTAGGTATAGTCCTGTCAGGAAAGCGAATCTCGTGCGCTATTCCAGGAGACGTTTTTTGCAACTTGTTTCATGTTCATAATATTAAAAAATACCTTTGACATAAAAAAGTATGTTCCTGAAAAGTGGCAACACTGAAATTTTTCCAGAAGTTGCGTCCACTCAACATTTAACTTTTAAAACATCAACCGTTATCTTAGTTATGGAAATTTTCCAAGTAATTTAGGATTTTTTTTATCATCATACCATTTGGTCCAGATTGGGCGCCATTTTTAAAAATGGCTTCCAAGCCACAGGACACCCAGGTTGGAAAAAATAAATTACAAATATAAACATAAAGTCATCCCCACAAAAAGTTCAAGGATTTCGGTTTCCTGACCGTATTCAAAATGTTGTCCTAGCGAAAGGATTACAAAACTGACTCCTATAAGCTAAATTTCATCCTTAGTGTGTGAGAAATGAATTCCAATCATATTAAAAGGTACCCTATAAAGCCTTCGGGGTTCGGTTTCTTGACCGGTGTAAATATCCTTTTTTTTGTAAATTTAGTTGAAAAACATCAATATACTAGTAGTATGCAAAGATCTTTTTACAATCGAAGTTGTAGAGACTCAAATTGTCAATAACATGAGCCATTATGCATTTTTAATATCTTGAGTGAAAAATGAGCGATCTATTTAATAAAAGCAATTTTATTCAAACTCAAAATGGCGCCCAACGCAAAATAGTAAGAATCTCACGCCTGTGAAGTTAGCAGGGCAACTTTCACCCACGCAAATGGGACCTTGACAGGAATGTGCAGTTTTTTTGCATTTTTTTTTGCATTTCTATTCCCGATTTTGCAGTTCGCCAAATAGCGGTATAATTTAGTGACCTGCTAACTTCACAGTGAAGTTAGCAGGTCACATGGTGTATCTCAGGAACCAAGCGTGCTAGAAACTTGTAGTAAGGCTCCAAATTTGCAGTTTTTTTGCATTTCAACGATAGGCTAGGTCAGATATTTGAAGTCCTTTTTTTGAAAGAAATTTCATACTGACCTGCTAACTTCACAGTGAAGTTAGCAAGTGACATGGTGCATCTCAGGAACCAAGCATGCTAGGAGCTTGCAATAAGGCTTCAAATTTGCAGTTTTCTTGCATTTCAAGGATAGGCTTTGTTCAAAATTTGAAGTCCTTTTTTTGAAAAAAATTTCATTCTGACCTGCTAACTTCACAGTGAAGTTAGCAGGTCAGTATGAAATCTGACTTCACAGTGAAGTTAGCAGGTCAGTATGAAATCTTTTTCAAAAAAAGGACTTCACTGTGAAGTTAGCAGGTCAGTATGAAATTTTTTTTAAAAAAAGGACTTCAAAATTCTGACCTAGCCTATTCTTGAAATGCAAAAAAACTGCAAATTTGGAGCCTTACTGCAAGTTCCTAGCATGCTTGGTTCGTGAGATACACGATGTGACCTACTTGCTTCATATAGAAGTCAAATTTGGGAAATTTTTAAATTGAGGACATCAAATTTTGAACATAGCCTATCGTTGAAATGCAAAAAAACTGCAAATTTGGAGCCTTATTGCAAGTTCCTAGCATGCTTGGTTACTGAGATACACCATGCAACCTGCTAACTTCATTGTGAAGTTAGCAGGTCAGTATAAAAATTTTTTCAAAAAAAGGACTTCAAATTTCTGACCTAGCCTATCGATGAAATGCAAAAAAACTGCAAATTTGGAGCCTTACTACAAGTTTCTAGCACGCTTGGTTCCTGAGATATACCATGTGACCTGCTAACTTCACTGTGAAGTTAGCAGGTCAGTGTGAAATTTTTTTCAAAAAAAGGACTTCAAATTTCTGACCTAGCCTATCGTTGAAATGCAAAAAAAACTGCAAATTTGGAGCCTTACTACAAGTTCCTAGCACGCTTGGTTCCTGAGATACACCATGTGACCTGCTAACTTCACTGTGAAGTCAGCAGGTCAGTATGAAATTTTTTTCAAAAAAAGGACTTCAAATTTCTGACCTAGCCTATCGATGAAATGCAAAAAAACTGCAAATTTGGAGCCTTACTACAAGTTTCTAGCACGCTTGGTTCCTGAGATATACCATGTGACCTGCTAACTTCACTGTGAAGTTAGCAGGTCAGTGTGAAATTTTTTTCAAAAAAAGGACTTCAAATTTCTGACCTAGCCTATCGTTGAAATGCAAAAAAAACTGCAAATTTGGAGCCTTACTACAAGTTCCTAGCACGCTTGGTTCCTGAGATACACCATGTGACCTGCTAACTTCACTGTGAAGTCAGCAGGTCAGTATGAAATTTTTTTCAAAAAAAGGACTTCAAATTTCTGACCTAGCCTATCGTTGAAATGCAAAAAAACTGCAAATTTGGAGCCTTATTGCAAGTTCCTAGCATGCTTGGTTCCTGAGATACACCATGTAACCTGCTAACTTCACTGTGAAGTTAGCAGGTCAGTATGAAATTTTTTTTCAAAAAAAGGACTTCAAATTTCTGACCTAGCCTATCGTTGAAATGCAAAAAAACTGCAAATTTGGAGCCTTACTACAAGTTCCTAGCACGCTTGGTTCCTGAGATACACCATGTGACCTGCTAACTCACTGTGAAGTTAGCAAGTCACTAAATTACACCGCTATTTGGCGAACTGCAAAATCGGGAATAGAAATGCAAAAAAAATGCAAATTCCTGTCAAGGTCCCATTTGCGTGGGTGAAAGTTGCCCTGCTAACTTCACAGACGTAAGAATCTCGAAATTATAATTAAGACTCATGACGCTTTTGCCCCATTACGATTGGGTAAAAAAAAAATTCTTTAATTTTTGTTATTTCAATTGCATGTATTGTATGTACATATGCACATTCCGAGTGCGTTACTTCATTATATTGTTCATCCAGCAGAGGTGTAAAAATGAATCGATTCATTATTCAAAAAATCACTTCCACCCCAATTGATCTGGAAGGTATGATGACTTGAATATTTGCATAAAATTTTAAATTGGGGATGGTGTAGTCAATGGGAGTATTTTAAATGCGTCACGAATGCCGGTGGCATGACTAATCGAATATTGTTTGGTCTATTTTTAAGTAACAATGCTAATTAGCTGTGCTCAAAGCAGTTATTTCTTTATTGATGGGTGGATGTGAGATATAATAAAGTATATTAGTGCAGGGGAGGGAGTTGAATTGCAGAACTCCGAAATATTAAAAGGGGTTGTACTTTGCCCAATTTATCAACAATTTTTTTGCTTTCTCTTAATCATAATGCGCACGCATTTAAATGAAATTAGGTGAACAAATTTAAAAATAAATTTAATATATCTAAATTTTCATATACTCGTAATTATTTAATAATATTTTTCTTTTTTCAGGTGAGTGGACAAAACACTTTCCAAATCAATATAGTATGGGTAAGAAATTTTTTTATATAACTTTTAACAGTAATTAACAGTATAACCACTACAGTAAGATAATACAAATTTTGAAAATGAATTTGACTAAAAATAAGAATTACTAAAGGTTTTGTTCTACTTAAATCCTGACAAAAAGCTTAACTGTCTGAATATAGTGAAATTTCCAATATAAATCATACAAACTTTAAATTTATCTAATGAAAAAAACATTTCTTCGAAGCATAAGACAAATAAACCAATTCTTGTAAAAGGAATTAAATACAATTCAATTTACTTGGAAAACAGGACAAAACCAAAATTTTGGAAGTATTGAGTTTTCAATTTTCTGTTTTTCTCTCCCAGGCAAGTTGTGATTAATTAGTTTCTACTGTATTTCTATACCAATTTTCTAAAATTGTCTGTTCTATTTTTTACAGTACTTACTCCCATAAAAGATTTATGCAATTCACGACTAAATAATGGTAAAATCAAATCATTAATGACATGCATTTACACAAAACTTCCGTATACGGAAAGAAAGGTGGGAGAGGCTGGAATAGGATTTAGAAAAATAAAGGATCGGTTTTAATTCTCTAATTTGCCGTGACAACATATTGTGGGATCGCCTTTTTCTGATCAATACTTTGCAGACAATAATATGTGTCGTTCATTGTAAAAGTGAATTATCTTTTAAATAAAATTATTAGCTGTGTATTCAAAAATAAGAAAAATTCTGTAAAAAACATTTGATAAAAACAAAACAAATTTTTAATCTAAAGCCCGTATGACACTACATTTTTTCTTCATTTTATTTCTCATTAAATTAAACAAAGTGTCAGCTAAACAAAAAAAGGATAAAAAGTGTTTTTAACCCACCGAATAGCCTAAATTAGTTTTAACACTTACAGTGTGTCCCAAAAGTGCATATACGTCATAAGCTAGTATGTTCTTTAGGATCCAGTGTACACTTTCTTTTGTGTGTGTACCTTGAAATTATTTCTTATTCTGAATGTCAACTAAAAGCAGCCAGAACCTGACAAATATTAGGTCTTATCCTTAACTTTGAGTTTCTGTAATTTTTAGTCCAAACTTTTTTTTATGTATGAATTTTGACAGAATTTTGGATTAAAATGCGCAGAAATGCACAGAAAATCACAGAAATTCAGTTTATCTTACTTTAAATTTTTTGTGACTCCTGTACATTTTTTTGAATTTAAGCCAAAGTACTGTCAAAGTTTTAAAAAAATTACAGAAGTTTGGACCAGAAACCACAGAAACTCGGACGGACTTTTTGTAATGTCGATTTAAGAATATCAGTTTCCGAAAAGTCAACGGTGATCGAAATTTTATATCCAAACAAAAAAGTTTAAGTGAGCTCTACTTTAACTTCTTTGTTTGAAGAATATTATTTTTAATTTTCTTCAAAATCGAAATTTTATGTCTTTAGGGTATCTACTTCCTAAAACTACGCGTTTCTTTGAAGTTTAGTCCTAATAGTCTAGTTTAGAATCCCGCCATAGGGCGACCTACCCTCATAATGGTACCAGGTGAGCGGAATACAGTTTTGTAGGCAGTGTCTTAAAAAATAATTTTCGCATGGGTTGCCTGTCTAAAAGTGGTCTAGGCATAGGGTTGCCAAGCATTTATTCTCAATTTTAGGGTTTTTCAATTATCTGTCCTATCTTGGATGGTAAGCCTTAAATATATACAAAAAATACCATAAGAACATTTTATTTAAAAATTATAAAGGGTACGTGATTTTTTGAAATTCGAATTTTCAGTAGGATAAATTAGGGTAAACAAAGAGAGAAATCTAGAATCTATTTTCCGATCTCCTATGGCGGGATCTTCTTCTATAAGTTGTAGTTTTGGAAAGTACACAGAAATACATTTTCAGCCTTATATATTAGGTAGATGTTTTTAGACGGTTGACTTGTTAGACCAGTTTCTTAAAAGTTCTTAATAGTTGAAAATATATTTTTGAATAAAATAAAATGTCATGTTGAGCAAATATTAGACGACAGATGCCGTTGTCCAAGTTTCACAAGTTCTTAAATAACTTTTTAGAATTGGATGGAGATTTAAAGTTAGGCAAAATAATTACGAGCATTTATTAAAAGAAATTTCATTAATCGACATTTTAAAAGTTAATATTTTGAAAGTCGTCGCATTTTACACTTGTTTCGTACCGATATCAATCATAGTTCGAAGCACCTGCTTAGTGATGGTTAAAAGTCAAACAAAAACATGTGTAATTAACAGTACTGGAGGTACTATATCACTATATGGCAAGTTATGCATTCGTAAAAAAAAAATTAACTCGAGCATGTATTCAGACGATGATTCTGCCTGTCTGTCTGTTCGGCTGCAGCCTAAACGGTTTGATCGATTTCTTTAAAACTTTATACATAGTGGTATTTGGTGATTTTGTCTATACGTTTTTTTTTATAATTTGCTTATAACCAAAAATAACGGTACTGCCATACCATTTCTTTTTTCAACTTTACAAAATCTTATTTTTCTCAAAAAAGGCTCCACAGCTTTTCTTTAAGAAAATCAATACATTTCTTTTAGTAAAGGCTATTTTGTGATAATGGTACCTCTAAAGTACCATCTTTTTATTTTCAATTTTCTTCAAAACGGTACTTATAGTTTCAACTACATATTTTGTTTTACAGAAGCTTCTTAAAAATATAAAAAAAATTTATTAAGGTTTTCAAAAATATATTTTTTGGATTCTTAGAATTAAAATGTTTTAAAATGTCCTCTTTTAAGACAGACATTAATAAAATTTCAAAAGGTTTCGAAGAACTTCTCATTAATTTCAACACTGCAGTCGCTAAAATGAATTCACTCACTTTTAGTAACAATTTAGTCGATATTTCCACATCAACTGACGACTTAGAACAGGAACCTATTGAGATCTTGCAAAATAATGAGGACCTACAAGCTCAATCTAGCTCAGCTGTACCAACCGATTTCGTACCTGTTGGGAATAAAAGTAATAAAAGGAGTCGTGATAACTCCAAAGTTGTTAAAAACTCTGGTCCACCCCCCAAACGCACAAATCTCAGGAATGATTCAGATCTGCAGCTACCTAGTTCTGTCGTTAGTGAGAATCAAAATTCAATGACGAGTCCATGTACAGTCTCCGATGAGAGTCCTGTGCTTATAGCTGACGCTAGCATTGATTCGAGGACTATAAAAGCTGTATCTAAACCTAAAACAATTTTTGTTTCTCGTCTAGAACCTGATATTATTCCTGATGATATTATATCTCATCTAGTGTCTAAAAATTGTATACCTAACAGTACTTCCATCAAATGCACCAAAATAAGTAAGGCAAATAGTTTCGTTTCATCTTTTAAAATAGTAACGCAGTCTTCGTACTTTGATTCAATTTGCGATAGGAGCAACTGGCCTAGTGAAGTTCTTGTTAAGGAATTTACTATCAAAAGAAAGAACATACTTAGACAATCCTTACCAAATGTTACACCATCAAAAAACTAGATAGAATTACCCTCTTTTATCAAAATGTAAGAGGGCTTCGCAGCAAAACTGCTGATATTTATATCAACTCTCAAGCGTTTCCACATGACATATTTGTTTTGACAGAAACTTGGCTTAATCCATGTTTCTTGGACACGGAACTCTTTTGTCAAGAGTTTTTAGTTTACAGAAAAGATCGTCATGTTGATAAGCCAAAAGAAATGGGAGGTGGTGTTTTGATTGCTGTGCGTAATAATTTTGTATCTTCTTTTGTTTCTTTTCCTTTCCAGTTGTCCATCGAATTAATCTGTATAAAAATAACTTTACAGTCAAAATATATTTACATACTAAATGCATACATACCCCCTAAAAGTTCTGACGCAGTTTTTAATGAACTTTCTTTGGCCATAGATTTTGTAATGGACTTATGTTGCTCTAACAGCAATATTTTACTTCTAGGTGATTTCAATCTACCGTTTATAGATTGGGTCCCTTCTGAAGATGAATCATGCCAAGAAGCTTCTTTAACTTCTGCACAATCAGACCTGTTTTTACTTGATAAAATTAGCACTACTGACTTACAGCAAATAAGCTGTATTAAAAATTCTAAAAATCGAATTCTCGATTTAGTATTTTCCTCGGACGCTATTAGTACTCTTGTTCGAAAATCTAGTTCTGGGATTACTAATATAGATAATTACTAGGGCTAGGATTCTCATGCACTTAAAAATCGGAAATATGCGCTTAAAATATGCCCTTAAAAATGGAAAATATGCAGTAAAAAATGGAAAATATGCACTTAAAACGACCATTTTTCCGAAAAATAAAATGAACAAATAATTTTTCTTTTAGTTTTTATTAATCAAAATTTAATTCAGTCTTAAATAACAAAATAAAGATAACATCGAAAGTTAAATAAAAAACAAATAATAAATATTTGTATTAGAAACGTTAACAATACATGTCTCTTTCACTTACACTTTTTCATATGTTTCATTCACATACGTAGATGTAAATAAGAAAACTACATATGTTTACAGTTTTCAAAAACAAAACATTACCTACTTGGCCATTGAAAACTTTTGTAAAAAGAAAAAGTACGTTTTACTTCAATTGACAGAGTAAATTGAGTGTTTTTAAACGAATTTCAATGAAACAGCTTTCGTTATTGTTGCTCAGATTTAATGCATTATTTTCATTGTAGAAGAGACTTCGTTTTTTTTTCAAAAACAGTCTTTTTTTATAACTGCACCAATAGGGTTGAGTTATGTTGAATTCCTTACAACCATTTCAAATCGATTTTTTTTTGTTGGTTGTAAGGAACACACAAAAAATCAAATTTTTCGTGTGGGATTGTGTGTGTCATTTGACAGTAGCTTTGAGGCAAAAAGTAAACAAACTATGCGCATACAAATTTTTTACAAATATTCCAAAGTGCATTTAGTTTTTCGCGTCATTTTTTTAGATTAAAAACATATAAATTTCCAAGAAATGTTGCAAAAATAAACAAAAAATAGTTATGTAGCCATTAAAGTAAAAAAAAACAACCGAAATTCATCCAAGAAACACATCATTTGAGAAACACATCGGCGAGCGCACGATTTATATCTTTAATCGACTTTGGGCACTTTGAATCGAAGTTAGTTGATATTTTTATGACTTCTTACTGACTATTCACTATTTTTCGATGAATTGAAATTAGTTTTGATGATTTATTTGCTTAAAATCTATTAAAATGACCGACGAACACTTTAGAAAATTTGTTAAACCCACCGCAAAATACTTTCAACTCTAGAGAAATGTCAAATCTTGTTAGTGTGTGTGAAATCGATTTGAAATCTTGCTGAAAATGCAAGATTTGTTTTGACAGAATAAAATCGATTTTGTTTAGAAAAAAATCGATTCTGTTTAGAAAAAAATCGATTATTTGGTTGTAAGGAATTCGACATTAGAGTATCTAGAGTCGGGGCACATAATGCATTATCTCTTAAACTAACTAATCGACCCAGGATTTTCATCTGAAATTTCGATCTGACAATTTTTTGAAAAATATGCACGAAAAATATGAAAATATGCTCTTAAAATATGCATTTATTATGAAAATATGCATTTATTTTGAGAATATGCATTTTGCATAAAATATGCAAAATATGCACTAACGATTGAATGCCATTTTAAATGAAATTTTATGATTCGTAAAGATAATTTAGTCTAAGGCTTCTAAATGTTGTGAGAAAAAACATGCATTTGCATGGAAATCCTAGCCCTAATAATTACCATAGAGATATTTGCAACGCATTTGCGAATAATTTTTGTGATTCCTTCGTTGATACGCCCGTCGTTGTTGACGAAAATTATTTTAAAAATTTACATATTTATTCCCAAACGAATTGTAATAATATGCCTGTGCACCTGAACACTGTTTTAGAATATCTCTCATCTTTAAATGATGATTACTCGTCTGGTCCTGATGGAATTCCCCCAATAGTATTAAAAAGGTGTAGACATATATTAGTTCAGCCCCTTCAATCTTTATTTGAGCTTTCTATAAAATCAGGGAAGTTTCCTTGCTTATGGAAAAAATCATTTTTAACCCCAGTTTTCAAGAAGGGTGATAGGAACGATATAAAGAACTATAGGCCAATATCAAAACTGTCTTGTATACGGAAGCTCTTTGAAAAAGTTATTTGTGAAAGCTTGGCATTTCATAGTAAAAATTTAATATGCGAAAAACAGCATGGATTTATGCAAAGAAGATCAACGGTAACAAATCTTCTTACTTTCTTACACAAATGCACGAATGCTTTAGAGAACGGTAGTGAAGTTGACTGCATTTACACTGACTTTTCTAAAGCATTTGATCAACTTAGTCATAATATCATTTTATTCAAACTTAAAGCTTTCGGCTTTACACCTTTTTTTATATGTTGGATAAAATCGTACCTTGAAAATAGATCGTACCAGGTGAAATTACGACACTCTCTTTCAAACCCATTTAACGCTCTTTTCTATTCATTCTCGCTATAAATGATGTTGTGTCATGCATTCGTTCTAGTGAAATTCTTATATTTGCGGATGATATGAAGATTTTCAAAACAATAAGTGCTGACCATGACCACAGTCTCTTGCAGGCTGATATTGACAGCTTTACTTTATGGTGTGATAAAAACGGTCTTTCCCTAAACCCTGTTAAGTGCCAAACAATTACTTTCTCAAGAAAACGAGCAGCAAGCGCATTTAATTATTCTATTTCCCAGCACAAACTGTGCCGTGTATTTAGCTTCAAGGATTTGGGTGTTCAGTTTAGCTCTAATTTAGAATTCACAGAACACATACATTTTATTGTTAAAAAAGCGAGCTCTATGCTTGGATTTATAAAACGTTGGGCAAAAGAATTTAACGATCCGTATGTTACTCTGTCTCTATATAACTGTTATGTACGACCTCATCTTGAGTATGCCTCTCAAGTTTGGTCTCCATTCTATGAAACTCATAAAAGTCGTATTGAATCAATACAACATAAATTCATTCGATTCGCTCTGAAGGGTCTCCCTTGGGCTGATCCATATAACCTCCCACCATATGATCATCGGATCCAGCTACTGCAGGTCCAAACTTTATATCAAAGGCGGGTTAATAATGACTTAATATTTCTTCATCAACTTATAAATGGCCAAATTGATGCCCCTGACTTGTTAGCCTATATTGGCATAAATTACCGCGCAGGATCCCACCACCTGCGAAGATTTGAACTTTTGCACGTCGATTTTCATCGAACTAACTACGGAATACATGAACCTCTAAGCCGTATGTGTAAGCTTTTTAATTTAAACGCTTCCTCGGTTGATTTTAACGTATGTAAAATGGGATTGAAAACATTGTTTCGAACCAGTGCTCCACGATCTTGACTGTCTTATCTACTCTTTAAGATACTTTAAATGTTTTTATTATTGTTAAATTTTGTATTTTAGGTATTGTTTTTATTTTTGTAATTTAGTTTAGTTTTGTATACTTTTTGTTTGTAAGCATGTGTTAGTTAGCATTATTTTACTATTTTACTAACCACTAACACATGCACTTATGATGAGCCTTTGTTTGTAGGTTGTAGCTTGATCTAAGCTCTCTACAACATAAAATCTGAAGTGTAAAAAAGAAAAAAAAAAAAAAAAAAAAAAAAAAAATGTACCACCCAACGAATAAAAATGTCAAATAAAAGTTGATATTTTCTCCACTTTTTTTCAAGAAAATCGACTTAGTATGCCAAGGCAAGATTTCAATATGTCGTCACTATTTAATAAGCCGGTAAAATTAAAATCGGTCTTTTTAGTTGCAAAAAAAGTTGATATAAATCGTCACACGAAAATCGTAACACGTAAAAAATCACTCATACGCCATACATCATTTTCTAAAGAGAATTGGAATTGGAGTGACATTTCTTGGCTCGGTTCCTTGTTTGTTTCTGAAAACACCAAATAGATGGATTGTGATCATTGTGAGCGTTAATTTTTAATTTAATAGTGCAAATTTTATGTATTAAATACACTAGTCAAACAATATTAACAGAATAAGATTATTTTCAATTTTATTTTAGTGTTTTTTTAAAGTGCTGTATCTTTGTAATGAGTTTGGTCGTATTGATTTGAAACAAAAAGCATTCTACAGCTTCATTTATCTTGTTTTGAGTATTGCTTGCAAATCTTGTTCCGTTAATTTTTTTGACTAGTGTTTATTTATTTTCATTAATAGGGAGACTACCTTCTTTATTTAATTTAGATTTTTCTTAAATTGCCTAGCTTTTGAATCACCTTCGTCTCAAATAGCTTGAGTTTAAATTTTATTACCTTTCTACTCTCTTAAAATTAAATTAAATTAATTTTTCATTATGGATCGTTTTATCTAACTAGCTGAATATTATATTTGAATTAATGTATTAATAAAATCGTCCCTAGGTAACCATTGTAGCCAGAAGACCTTGTTAATTGAACTCACAACTGTGCAATTTATTTACTCTGGCAATTGCTTTGTGAATGTCCCAGTCTGAAATGGGTGACATCTCAAACCTGCCATTAAAGAATAACTTGAAATTTACTGAGAAGTCAGGATGGTTCAAGGAGGCATCCAATTCCGAAACTTGTCCTCAATCCCACACCCATCCCCTCTTCACACCTACCTACCATTATCCTGGGGAGCGCAGTGGATCCACGTTGACCCGAGTGAGATGATGTGGCCTACCGTATTATCACTCCTTCTTACCTTACATAACCTAACCCAGCAATAAAATGTTGCCATCTTAATTCATTACTAATTTATGGTTTTATCGTATAAGAACATTTTAGAACGCTTAACGCCAATAAGTGCATAATGGTTACCTTACGTAGGTATGCCCTTTTTATATTTATATACCTCGAAGAGCTACCAGTCAGTAAAAGCTTTCTTCGTGACAGTTATTCAGAACACTTTTGTATTGTAAACTTTAAACCAATCGACAAAAATTAAAAAACACAAAACTCACCACGAGCCCATGGTATAAAAATATAAGGTATGCTGTATATGAGATGAAGGGTCGCCATATTTTGTTTTGTGTGACGTCATAGCGAGTGTTCATCAACACATAGCCTTAAAAAATAAATTATTTATTGTTTTTCTTGAAATTTATCAAAACATAACTTCAAAACATAAATAATCTATTGTTTTAATTTGAGTTTTAATAGCAAATAGCGTCAAAGCATAAACAATTTCAAATTACTCTCTTTGCCATAAATGGCAAACAATTGAGATTGTTCACTCGCAATGACGCCACGACTCAATTGCCTGAACTGTCAAGCATACCTTGTTATTCTTGTACCATGCCACGAGCCTACAAAACCATCTGAGTTCAACAATTCTTTCCCAAAACTATCGTCCCTATAAAGCAAATTTTTTTTTAAATCCTTGCATTTTCCTTCTATCGAAAGCAGCGCCATGCATTTCACCACCAAACTGTCATTATTGCACTTTGAGAGTGTGCAACTTACAAATAGGTATTTGAATACTTCTGCATTTTTGCATTCTCAACTTGAAATACAAAAAAGCTTTTTCTCTCTCTTCTTTCGTGATTGTTATAAAAATGTTGTGCAGTCTGCAGTTTCAGCAAATGCATTTGTTAGACAAAAAAAAAGCTTTTTCATATTGTCTAGCTTATTGCATCTATTTCCTATCAGGTGTCGTTGAGTGCATCTTATTTTAAACTTGTTCTGTCTTTTTAAATTCATTGAATTTCTTCGTCTTCGTCTTAAAAACTTAAGTCGCAAAAGATTTGTTCGCCTGTTTAGTCCCTTCATTCCCTACTTCTTCTCTCCGCAAGACCCTCTTGTTTGGATTTAGTAACACACATAAAAACATTAGGTATTATATCAAGAGTCGATTTTTTTTTCTTTGACTTGGTTTGATTTTGATTGGTGGTGCTGTGGTGGAAGAATGGAATAAATGTATAATGGAAGAATAATATATCAAGGACAATATAAAGCCCTCATCAAAAAGGGACATTAACCTTGATACTGGTTTTTCGGTTGGTTCGACATATACGTATGTATGTATGTATGCGATTGAGATTCTATATCATATCCATCCATCGACTTAACCAACATCCTAATCAAAATGCTTTGCCTTCTCTCTTTCTTCTTCAAATTCGCCATCTAATAATAATTTCGTTTCGTCCTTTCCTCGGTGGTAAGAGGGTGCCAAAAAGGACAAAAAACAACAGCGATAAAGAACACAAACTAATGGACAGTGGAGGATATAGGTAATGTGGTTTTTCAATGACGACTTTTCAATTTCGAACTTTATTAAAAGTCACCTCTCATCCCACAATGCATCATCATCATCATCATCATCACCATCCACCATCATCATCGTCATCACCCACGCCACAACCTCCTCAAGCTCTTTTTCCGTGCGGTACAATAATTTTGTTTTGCTTTTTCCGAGCTTGCGCTCATGTGAGGTACTTATCGTACAAAAAAAAAGTAAAACAAAAAACAACAACAACAACCATTAACTAAACGAAGAAACGAAGCAAAACACAGAAAATGGAAATGTCACGCACACAACATCATAATATTCGCTCTACTAGCACACGCAACAACGGTGATGATGATGTAAAAATGCGTTGTTCTTTCTTGTTGCCGTTGCTGGTGCGTAAATGCGTGTTGTTGTATTTGTGCTTGGCCTTGACTCACAGTAACCCCATAAAAATTGTTATGTTTTCTTTCATTTTCCTGCTCTTCCATGTTGAGTTTTTTTTTTTTATTATTTTTCTTTCATTCTCGGAGTATAAATTAAATATAGGGAAGTTTTTTTGTTGTTGTGTGTTAGTTTTTGTTTTCCGAAACGGGCGCCCGGTGTGGGGCAAATTCGACCGAAAATAAAAATGTAGAGCAGTAGAGTAGGTGTCGTCGGTGTCGGTCGATTTTTGTTGTTTGAATCTTTTTCTCCTTTTTTTATTTTGTTCTTTTTTTCTGGATCAATTGCGATGGAGGTATGTATTTCTTTATTTTGTATTTTTGTGTTTGTGTAGGCTGTAGGGAATTGAACTGCTGGATGCTGTGCTGATGCTGGATCTTATAGCGAAGCAAGAGCCTCTCTGAGGTGGGCTGTTTGTTCTTTTTTTTTTGTAGATAAGTTGGTATGGTTGGTATTTTCTTGGTTCTCTTAATTTTCTTTATAGAAGATTTCTCAGTGGGAGTTTGTAGGTATCTAAATACTTAACCTATCCTAGAATTTTTAGTGGTGTCAATTCTAAGAGCCTATCCCAGGCCTAGATCATAAAGAATGTTTTCTATTTTGTTAACATTTGGTTTTTATTCGATTGCGTTTTATTTACATTTTACTTTTCTTTTCCGCATCCAAATCCTAGGTTTTATTTTTTAGGTGGACTAGGCTAGGTTGGTACCTATGTAGGTGATGTGGGTGAGGTTACTTTTTTTATTTTTGAGGAAAAAAGAACTAAGTCTATCTCATTTGAAACGCATACCTACAGGTGGATAAATAACTGCAATAAATTGTTACCTACCTAATGAATTTTCTCCGAAACAGCTCGAACGGTTTTAATAAAATTTCTTCTGAAACAATGGCAATGAAACCAGCTTTAAGGTTTATTAAATTGAAAAGGATATTGAAGTTTTTAAAAAAATGTCCTTATTTTTAGGATATTCTTGTTTCTAAGTGTAGGTACCTTGTTAATAGGGGGTCGTTTTCGTCAAAATGTCATTTTTTATGTAGGTATAAGTCGACAAACAATTAAATCAAATTTGGTGATAAGCGTGGATGTCCAATTTGCCCTAAGCATTAGCTCGTATCCCTTGTAGCTGCTATGGAGTCCTTAACAAAATAGCTTCTGATTTTTGAAAATTGATTTTCAACTTCCAGTCATCACAATATCAATATCAAAGTCTTGTTGAAGTCATCATCATCATCATGTCCTGTAACCCCGATTGGGGCATAGGGCGCCAGGTCTGCAGCTAAATATTTTAACTGTGGCCAAGTCTTTCTCTGCGAGTCTGCTTCTGCTAGAACTCTAGATTTCCATGTTGTTCTTGGTCTTCCAACCCGCCGTGCACCCTGGGAATTTCATTCAAAGGACTGCTTTGCAATTTCATCGTTTGGTTTCCTCATCGTGTGACCTATCCATTGCCATTTACGCTTTCTTATGCCAATGTCCAGCTGCTTTTGACTTTCTTCGTTTGATATAATTTGTCGCCAGCGAATCTTTAGAATATGGCGTAGCAGCGGTTCACAAAAGCCTGCAATTTCTTCGAGATGGTAGTCGTGACTTTTCAGGTTTCGCTAGCATAATAGCACGTATTTGAAATTGGATTCGAAGAATCTCAACTTTGTGTTGAAGTCATGCTGCAAAAGAATTCTAATGACTTGGAAGAAGACTTTTCGATCGGAGATTCACCAGACTGGAGTTGTCCTTACTTTTTTTTCGGAAGAGGTTGCACCACAACTGTCTTCCACCGCAAAGCACTATTCAGAGCGTTGTCAAACAGTGTTCTTTTCACTTCTTTTCCTGGTAGTGAAACGAGCATAAGATCTAGCTCGACTATGGAGGCTTAGTGGCGTTTGTCAAGTTATCTTCATTGATCAGGATTGCCCGATTGCTTTTGCATCACATCATCTCGA
Source organism: Dasysyrphus tricinctus (assembly GCA_963921185.1). Lineage (NCBI taxonomy): Eukaryota > Metazoa > Arthropoda > Insecta > Diptera > Syrphidae > Dasysyrphus > Dasysyrphus tricinctus. The sequence goes on from OY992533.1 coordinate 86,217,134, forward strand.
AAATAGAAGTGGTGAAGCAGCTCTCTTTTTTCCACGTCATGGATGCGGTGAATGCTTGCATCATCGCCCAAGATGGTGGCGTCCTCTGGACCTTTGTCTGTACTACGGCCTCAGCCAACAAGGCTCTTCAGCCAACTCTGTCCCTGGCTTGCCACCTGCAGTTGCGCATAGCAAGTTGTTTAAGGTCATTTTGCTACTTGTGTACGCCACCTGTTGGGGTCTTCCTCTTCTTCTTCGTACGTCATCAGAGTTGAATTCAAAGATTCGTCGGGCTAGTGCGTTAGGTAAGGAAAGGTTGAAGTGGCTGTCAATTATGAAAACTGATTCAGACCTTAAGTTGGCCCATTGTGATACCACATGAATCTGGGAAACCCTATTTCCCTACTAGGTACCTACGTCTACGTTTATTAAATCACTAAGATCATTGAAGTAGAAATCTCCAAGATGGAGTCTTCGTCTATGAAATAGTTTTTTTCAGCCAAGATAAGGCTTCTTTGATCGCCCGGAACACGCTACAATGATTAGGAAGACGGAAGGAGAGACCTATTTTAGTGTTTTTGAGTTGACACCAGCACCCACCCCGTCATCAGTTTTTGATCCGTCGATGTAAAATTGTATTGATTCATCTTGCAAATGAGCCCTACTCTTCCAAAAGACTCTAGAATAAATTCTGACTTGAAAGTTTTTGCCAAACTGTAGTTTTGGGATGGTGTAATCAGTATGACTTGGGATTGATCCGAATGAATCTAAAATAATTGAATGGCCAATGTCATTGTTGGTCCATTGTGGTGTATTTGCAGCCACTTATTTGCTGCAAATATTGAGGGGTGTCAAATGGAGCAGAACGTCTAGAGCGGCGGATGCTGTCGTACGAAGTGCTCCACTTATACATAAACATGCACACCGTTGGGTTTTGCTTAATTTGTCCACCATACTGCACTCCTTCTGTGACGATCGGTCTAATTACTGAAGTATATAGCCAGTGAGTGATACGAGGTTGAACGTCTCATTTGTTCCCAAAGGCTTTAAAGAAAGTTCCACTGTGGCCTTTTTGGCTCTTTCTTGTATACATATAAGGTTTCCAGCTTAACTTTTTATCCAAAATAAGATCCAAATATTTTGCTTGATCAGTGAATGTGGAGAACCTTTGAAAGAAGGAGGATCTTTATGAGGGATTTTATATTTCCTTGAAAATAGAACAAGTTCTGTTGACACACACCACATACCAGTCAGCCCAGTTTGTAAACTTTTTTAAAGCGATTTGTAAGAGTAATTTTAAGACAGAAGGATGCTTTCTTGATACAGCAATAGCAACATCGACCGCATAGGTAACCACTCTGGGCTTCTCCGCTTCCAGGCATATCAGCAGGGCCCAGATCACGTAGCACGATTCGATTGAACGATCGTCGTTTTGATTTTAGCTGTCTCTATTCACATCTACAGGGAAATATAGAGAGGGTAATAGTCGAAACGATGATCGTTCCATCGAATTGTGTTACGTGATCTGGACCCAGCTCATTTACTACCAAGTTCTGAAGAAGAGATAGTACACCGCCTTCCGGCGTACCTCTACTGATAGACCTTCTAGCAGAACTGCCGCCCATTTTTGAATTGATAACCTTTCTAATCAGCATTTGATTGATAAATTCACCAAGCAAAGCTTCAGGGATCATTTATGCCACTTTAAAATCGTTAAAGAGATGTAGGTATCGATCTAGAACACTGGTCTTTTTTCCAAATTCTGTTGTGGTGTGAACATTTGACGACGGTTGACTTGCCTGCCCGAAAACCACACTGATGGTAAGAGCTGATCATATCGTTGACAAATGAATTTATACGATCAAACAGTTAGCCGACAAACTTTTGTACATGACGTTTAGGAGACTTATTCCTCTGTAGTTGGAAGAGCACTCATCTTTTTGTGGATTAGACACACACAGGTTCCATTAATCGGGCATACTTTCATCTCACCAAATTTTGCAGATGAGTTGGTCCGCACCAGCAACCTTGTACGATTTAAATTTAGAAATCGGTAACCACACTTCATGAAGGTCGGGTGGATGGGATATTTTGGCCTTCATCGTCCAAGTTGAATGGTATTTCGAACAGCGGAATGTTGGCTATCTTCGCCGTTTAGCAATCTAGAAAAGTGTTCCTTCCAGATCCTATGTTTTGACTGTGTATCTACTACCATGTTCCCGTTCTCATCTCGACAGGCTTCCGTTTTAGCCTTGCAGCCTTGGGTAGATCGTTTCACACTTTGGTAGAACTTAAAGCAGCGTCCACATTATGTTGATTTGCGTGAATCAACACCGTTGACCAAAAATGTTGATTAAATATGAACGTGCTGATCAACAATATTGTTCAACTTTTGTTAACCCGAACGCAACCCGACCCAAATATGGGTAGCAATAGCAGTCATCAAAGTTGTTAAACAGATCAATAATTTTTAAGCCTGAGGTTGTTTATCAACACAATTGCCAGCTGTCCGTTTTATGTCTTTGGTCTGTGCATTTATTTTGATTATTGATGAATCAAAAACGTACACAAATTATAAACAAAAATATTTAAATACAAATGACAGCCTACACGTCAACACTGACACGTACACAGTATCTTATTGATCGAAAATGTAAACCAACAATGGTGATCGGCATTATGTGGAAGCTGCTTTAGAACATTACCCCTGCCGGTGCAATCCTCAATCTCTCTTTTTCTTCCTGAGAAGTCAGCGCTCCTCCCTCCTTTTCTGCCCGTAAAGATCCCGAGTTGTCTATTAGCAGCCTTCGCTCTCGTCTGCAGCATTTTTTGGTATAGTTCACATTAAGGATGAAATATAGCTTGGGAGTCATTTTTGTAATCTTGGCGCTTGGGCATCATTTTTTCAGAAATGGCGCCCGATCTGTAGAAAATTTTACATTAAACAAAAACTCGTAAATTATATACTTGGAAACTTCCCATAATCAAAATAACGATTTATGTCTTAAAAGAAAGGTTTTGAGTAGATGCACCTTCGAGTAGAATTTCAGTCTTGCCACTTTTCAGGAAGATACTTGTTCATGTCAAAATGTGGGGCATCCCTTTTTTTTGTAGTTTTTAACGTGAACAAAGTTGCGAAAATGCCTCTGGACGTCAAATGTGTCTTGATGTCTTAAAAGATAAGTGTTAAGTAAACGCACTTTTGGGTAAGATGTCAATGTTGCCACTTTTCGGGAACATACTTTTTTATGTCAAAAGTTGGGACTTACACTTTTTTTGTAGTTTGAACATGAAAAAGTTGTGAAAACGCCTTCAGATGCCAAACACGTATTGAAAAAATAACGGTTGACATTGTAAAAGATAGGTGTTGAGAAGAAGCTCCTTCGGGTAATATTTAAATTTTTGACACTTTTTGGAAACATACTTTTTTTTATACTTTTCAACATTTTTTTTTTTTCAAAATATCAATTTTTATTTCCCAACACGCGTTCTGCATCTAGAGGCGTTTCCGTAACTTTCTTCATGTTTAAAATATTATAAGAACTACCAAAAAAGCATGTTCCCGAAAATAGGCAACACTGAAATTTTACCCGAAGGATCCTCTATTCAAACCCTTTCTTTTAAGACAGAAATAGTAATTTTGATTATGGAAATTTTTCAAGTAATTATGGAGTTTATTTTTATTTACTATTTTCGACCGATCGGGCCCTATTTTGGCAGAATTATACTTTTCCCGTAAAGCTGCTTGAATTTTGTTTAAAATTTTTTTCTTACCCATCTCTTTTCATTTCTTCTCATTTATCTTATTTTTTTCTATAGTTTCTCTCCATATTATACAATAAATCATTTCTTATCTCTTTAATGAAGACCAAAAAAGAATTTCCCAAACTAGGTATGAGTGGGTTGGTAAGTATTTTCTAAAAACTCAGCCCAGTTTTTTTTTCACGGGTACCTATAACACATTAAATTTTCTCCAAAATTATTTTCAATATTTGAATGAATATAAATAAATTCAAATACCAAAATCCATGGCTTCCATTCTAATTCTAAAATAACAAAAATAAAAATTCCAGATTATTTCTTTTCACAAATTTGTATGTACATAGGTATCTACAAACATTTTTTCTAAAAATAAAACAAAACCCACCTCCTACCAGGGGAATCACTTTACAAAAGAACAAAAAAAAAAGAAACAAATCTGTGACATATTATCTCCCTACACACCCGCCGAGATTCCCTCCACGATCCTGATTTTTATTTCGATAAATTTTACACACTGTTGCTCTCTTTACCACACTCTATCTACAGCCTTTGTGCCCTCCTAGGAGAATATAAGATTCCTTATTTTTTCCTGGAGCCCTAACAATTTTCATTTTGACCCACTCCTCCATCGATTTTGACAAAAATGGAACACGAGCTACGAACATAATTTGACACCTCGCATCTTGGTGTTTCCGGTATATTTCTCTTGGAAATCGATTTGCTCTTAAAATATATGTAGGATCCCAAAGAGTGAATTATATCTATATAGGCCTACCCTAAGAAAACTTTGCGTGGGGTTTGGGGTTTGGTAAACCACCAACACCATCTCACTAAAGTCATCTTCATCCCTAAACAAGCATAAATATGTATACCGCTCAGCTTTACCTTCATAAAGTACATCCAGGAAGACAATATTTTGAAGAAAAAAAAAAAAAAAACAAAGGGAGGAAAATGGAGGTGGTTTGATGTAAACTGGATGTTTTGATGCCGATTGTGAGTGAGGAAGAGGAAGAAATTGAGTATACGTGCGTAAGATAAATCATATTATCATAGGGGAAGAACACTTTACACTTCATATCTGATAAAAATATATAAATGTAGATGTACGTACAGTCGTACATACATAACTCAACGTTTAGGGATGAAATGCGTTGCGTAGATACCTAGAAAGTATATTCTTTTTTGTTATCTACAGATAGCACGTGTCTTTGATTTGATTTTGCAAAGCTCTTTGAACTCACCCTCTGTCCAATTTCTGATTAACTTATTTTCTTCTCTTCTTTCCACATTTTGCTTCAGGCAGAGGTTGGCTTGTCTTGTGTATATGTGTGTATTTGTTTCTCTTTGTATATTGTCTTAAATTCGTAGGTACGATTTTGTTTTTTTTTTTCGTTTGTGAACCCTAATGAATTGACGCAGGTTAATAACAATAAATGTGAACTGCTTCATAAAGACAAATTTATTTATTTTATATACGGATACTTCCCAAAGCACCTTTAACTTCCTTTTTCCTGTATAGGCACAGGTACAAACTGTGATTCAAACCCGATAAATTCTATTATAAGAATATGAAATATAAAAATGTAGGTAGGTATGAAGGAGCTAAATTTATTTTTTGATGACAGTTTAAATGTTCCATCAAAATATCACAAAATGGTTTCGTTCATTTGGAAATAAATTGCTTGATTATGCAATAAATCAACAGTAACGTGCTAAGAATGTTGCCAAAAATATGTCGGTTTTTCTAATTTGGAATTAAAAACAAGAAAACAATTTTTAAAAAATGAGATTTAATTGTTGGTATTTTCAAAAAATGCTTCATGATATTTCCTTGAAACATTGAATTCTTATCTGCGTTAAATGTGACAAAAAAAAATTTAAAAGCATTTCTATGAAAACTTAATTAATCCGTCAAACTAATATGAATTTTAAAGAAACGAAAGGTAGGCTCATTGAAGAAAGGGCTTAAATATAACAGATACTTTTTTTTTGCCTGATAATCATAATCTATAAAAAAAAAACAACAAATTGAAAAAGGTACCTTTTGCTTTTTTTAAATTTTTAAAAACTAGGAAAGATTTTTGTAACTGGTTTTCTGTATTTGACTTAAAATTGGTAAGAGAATTGAATGTTAAAACAAGTGGTGCTAAACTACGCAAAATTAAAAATAAAACAAACATTTAAAAAAAAAAATTAATAAAAATTGAATTTCTGAATAAAATACCTAATTAAAAACAAATAAAAGAATATTTGCTTTCAAAAAAAATTTCACGAGATATTTGATACCCTCTTTCCCACCAACTTGGATTTACATTCAGGGAACAACGCTGAATACCTATATTCCAACAAGAAAATTTGTTCCGTCGAAAATTGCAGAAAGTATTTGTTGGCAATAGTATTTCTGTCATTTGATGTTAACTCTGAGTTTAATCAGAGTGCTAATCCTGAAAACAGATTAAGTCTAAGTTAACTCAGAAATAGTTTATACAGTAGACAGTAGAGGAATAATTCTATCTTTCAGTTGTGGACCTCAATTTCTTTCCTGAGTTATCTTACCAAATAAGATGACGACTTAACTCGGATTTAACTGAGGATTCAAAATCACTGACAATTAGGTTTCTGAAGTTAACTCAGGTTTAACCCTGAGACTGGGATGATGATCCTTATTGTTCTCAAACTTAGTTTCACAGTTTTTTTGTGAAAAAAACAACCTATTAGAAACATTGCGGAATTTTGCAGAGTTAAGAGGTGTAAAACGTCGAATATTTGATTTGGACTCCGAAATGATTTAAAAATTTTGTTTCTTTGGAAATCCAACTGAAAGTATGTAGGTACATCGACTATAATTTTTATTAATTTATTGATAGTTTCTAAACTATTTGAACAACATTTGATTATTTGATTGTAAGTGCAATGAAACATCCCAAGGTCTCGTAAACCGCATACATTGGATCTCGAAATATTTGAGCAAATTTTTTTAGATGGCACTGTATATTGTACATATGTACTTGTACATATATTGTAGATAGCAGGCTCAGGTTTCATTAATGTTTATGACTAATAACCTCAAATGTGATAATTGGTCATTAAACGAGTATGTTCAGAATATAATTTTCCTACATGTATGTATATGCACAGTAGGTACATATGTTCATATGTATATAAAAGGTTATAAGTAACGCCGGAGTTATGATTTTTTAAAGTCAACCATATAAAACTCGAACTAAAACTGGAATGTATTTGATTGCCGACCAGTACTCACCAGTGAGTTATCTGAAGCGAATGTTTTAGTTCGAGTTTTATATGGTTGACTTTAAAAAATCATAACTCCGGCGTTACTCATCCGATCTTCATGATTAAGATCTTAAAATAAAGCCAACATGACACGCTACACAGTATAAAAAAATAATTGAAAAGGGGCAAATGATTTCACACAAAGGAGGAATAAGCCCCCCTTCAATTCGATTTGCAGCATTCTAAATTCAAAAGTTGATGAAAAGTTTCACAATTTGAATTGATTTTTAGCTCAAATTGAAGCCCATTTAATTATTTTGAAATGGTAGAGCAAAGTTATAATCGCAAACCAGGCCGTAAAGGTTAAAATAGCCATTAACTGAAAAAACCGCGAAAATTTCTCGGTTTTATGCATATCTCACAAAGTTGCGTTCGGCGCTCGAGGTCGAAAACTTGGATTATTGGTAAGGCCAACATCATAAGCAACTCATCTAAAAATCAGAACTACCGGATCGCAGGCAGAGCCCTCCCACCCCGAAGAAAAAGGATACTAGACTGATAACAGTGAAGTTGATCATGTTAATTTCAGTTTTCTCAAAAACTAGAAGTCATTTTAGCATTTGGTTTTCAGTTCTTAACTAAAAGTTAATAAGGGCATTCAAAATAAAAAACAAAAATAGTAGTTAATACCATAAAATAAAAAAAAAACAAATAGATTAACAAAAAAAAATCGTATTTTTCTTAAAATTTTGAGTTTGAAAGAAAATTTTTCAAAAACTATCAACTAAAAATGTTTATTTAAAAATAAAATTAAAGAATGGATTTCTGGCTTTAAGATGAGCAATGGATTTTTGTCCAGATATTACCATTGTTTTTTTAAAGTTATTTTTCTATTTGAAGTCAACTTTTCTTAAAATTGCCCCTCCCGCCTAAACGGGGGGATATATACCCCCCATCCGGTACTATTGTTTTCTTCTTTTGGCCCAATCTACACGCTCTATTGCTTTGATGCAGTCATGTCAAAGACCATGTTTTCGATATTATACTGTTTTATATATACTACTTGTTGTTTTAAATTTTTTATTGCTATATTTTGAAAAGCCGTCCCTTGGAAACTGTTATGTCTACAGAACCGGCTTTGTACTCAAATTGAAGCAAATTTAGTAAGGTTGAAATCGTAGAGCAAAGTTTTATTCGGAAATTAGGGAATAATAGTTAAAATGGCCAATAAGTGAAAAAACCGCGAAAAAATCGTGGTTTTTTGGATTTTTACAAATGTTGCGTTCGGCGCTCGAGGTCGAAAAATCAGATTTATTACTAGGCCAACATCATAAACAACTCAGCAAAAAATCAGAACTACCGGACCTGACGCAAGGTCTCAGTGCTATGAAACTACAAGGTTACTGGACTAAAAACTCAAATAAATATCTTTTTTCCTCTCAAAACTGATCAAATTTGAGCTATTTCAAAGTTGATATTAAAAACTTTTTAAATAAGCACAAAGTACATTTTAATTCCTTTAAGGTCGAAAAAATTAGTTTCCAAACTTTCGATATAACGAATTGGCTGAACATTATGTCTTTCGTTATACTGGACATCCAGTGTACTTACATTTATAAATTTTTTTAGGAAAAATTTTGATATGCAAATTAATTTTATTGATTTTATTATTGTGAATACGAAAATAAAATAGTAAACAAATCAAGCCGTTTTTCAGATGTCCAAGTTTCCAAAACAAATTTTAAAACCTTTTGAAAATTTCAAAAAACTTTTTTTTTTAAGTTTGATATGCTATATTACTTAATCTTATTATCAAAATCGTAGGAGTCGTTTTTGAGAAAAAAGTTATTGTTCTTAACGGTTTCTTAGCAATTGTATGGAAGGTATCGTTATTTTTTCATACAAATATTTTTTTTTTTAATATTGTACCTTAGAAAGTGCTAAAAAACCTTAAGTACCGAGTTTAAAAAAATTAACCATGTCGTTTTCGAAATACAGACTTGCTTTAAAAAAAAAAGAAAATTGAAACATTTTTTAAAAATTCAAAAAATAACTTTTTTTTCAAAATTTTAGTACACATTTCTAAGTAGAAGGATTACAATCAATCATAACGTTTTGAAGAAAATCGGGAATAAAACAAAAATAATTTTTTGGGAGGTACTTACAAGGTAGCCTTAACTAAAAGTTTTTTAAAGACAAGTTGTGCCGTTTTGAGAAAACTACGATTATTTAAAATTGCTTAAGAAAATTAATGGAAGATACCGTTACTTTGTTTCTAAAAAAAGCAAAAACTGTGTCCGTTTAAGCTGTAGCCTTACGAACAGATAGACAGACAGACTTTGTGAGACCAACTATTCTCGTCTTGCCTATCATCGTTATTTAACAACTTTGAACAAAATCTCGAGTGGGATTTTTTTTACGAATGCATAAATTGCCATTATAGTACCTTCATAATAAGCAGTCAAAATGTTTGGTACCTATTGTAGTATTTTCTCAGAAAGTATTAAACCGATTTCCGTAAATTGTATGTGGATAGAGGGTCGGGTTCGATTCCCAGCCATGTTACCTAAGAACAGAAATGTTTTATCCGAGGTACTGCCTCTTGCGAGGAACTGAAAAATCCTCCAAGAATATACTTGTCATGAATAAATGCTTCTCATCTATCCGTTCGGATTTGGCAAAAACTGTAGGTCCCTCCATTCAATGAGCAAAACTTATCTAATTAGGGATTATTTGTTAAAACAGGACTTTTTTCAAATAACCCTGGGATATTAATCGTTAAAATTGATATATTGAGTGAAATATTTCTTGGGGCATGCTCTGCGTATGCTTCATTATTTTCGTGGTATTTATTAAGTTTTATTACAGTATCTCCACGGTTAAATTCAAACTGCCATTCATGTGATAAAATATTTTTTTTTAGAAATAAATAATTATTTTTTTCTATATCAAAATTATTTTCAGTGTATTGCAATACGTTTTCTTAGAGAACATTATTACTCATTGTTTGTATCAAATTTTCATAAATTTCGAGCGAAAACTGAAGAAGCTATTCACAATAATCCGTAATGCCTATTTCGCGGTTATAGAATATAGATATTCTCTGGTACTTACTTTACTTACTTAAGGTGGCGCTACAGTCCGGGGTGGACCAGGGCCTCAACCAACAAGCTTCTTCCAGCCGGCTCGGTTTCTAGCTAGCTGTCTCCAGTTTCGCACGCCAAGTTGGTTGAGGTCCTCTTTCACTTGCGTGCGCCACCTTTTACGCTGTCCACCTCTACTGCGTTGTCCCACGGGGTTGGATTCAAAGACTTTCCGGGCCGGAGCATTGGTGTCCATTCGCTCTAGATGACCCAGCCATCTCAGTCGTTGGCTTTTCACTTTTGTGGCTAGGTCGGTGTCGCTGTACAGCCCATACAGTTCGTTGTTGTATCTTCTTCTCCATTCCCCATCTATGCAGACGGGACCAAAAATCACCCGGAGAATTTTCCTCTCAAAACAGCCTAACGCGTTCTCATCCACTGTTAGCAGTGTCCATGCCTCTGCACCATACATCAGGACCGGGATGATAAGCGTCTTATACAGGGAAGTTTAGTTGCTCGAGAGAGGGCTTTGCTTCTCAATTGCCTTCTTAGCCCAAAGAAACAGCGATTGGCAAGAGTAATTCTTCGTTTGATCTCAGCGCTGGTGTCGTTCGCTGAGTTTATAGCGGATCCTAGGTAGACAAAGTCTCTGACTACCTCAAAATTATAGCTGTCTATAGTGACGTTCTGTCCGAGACGTCGGTGTTGGGTGTCCTTTCTTGTGGACAGCATATATTTTGTTTTGCTTTCATTCACCGTTAAACCCATCTTCTTGGCTTCCTTCTCAATGCTCACAAAAGCGCCACTGACATCACGCTTTGTTCGTCCGATTATGTCAATGTCGTCAGCGTAAGCGAGTAATTGGACGGACTTTTGAAAGATTGTGCCTCTGGTGTTGACGTGAGAGTTTTGCACTATTCTTTCAAGAACGATGTTGAAGAAGTCGCATGACAGCGCGTCGCCTTGCCTAAAACCTTTTTTGACATCAAAGGTCAAAGATATTCTCTGGTAGCGACCTTTAAATAACCTTCAAATTAAAATTTGTTGATATCGATCTTTTAGTCTGAAACTAACCTTATTAATTCCGGCCCGGTCCGGGTTGATTTTCGAGAAAAGTGTGTTGATGGGTGGATTTTTCCCTCTTCATCTTTTTCGATTGATATTCACCCCAATAACAGAGGGAGTCAGACTAGATTTTGACATTTCACCCATAAAAATAAAATGCACGACTGGGTCGCACGTACTTGCTCTTATGTTCAAGACACTGCAAGTTTAAGAAAATTGTGTATAAAAACATGGAAATTATGAGAGAAAAATGTAGAGAAGCATGAAATACGACATTTAAATTAGCTAAAACAACTCTTTTGACAGTTTGAGGTGAAAAAAAAGTATGCCATCTTAATTCATGACAGAATATGATTGTATTGGAAAAAAAATTTTAAAATCGTTGGAGCGGTTTTTTTTTTAAATTAGTTTTTTATATATAAAATTCTTAAAACATTTTTAAGAACAAATTTTGGTATGCAGATTTAAACTATATATTTATGTGTATATAAAAATAAAATTTAAAAAAAAAATTGTCAACCCGTTTTTGAGATATCGAATTTTCAAAAAAAAAGTTTGAAACTTTTTTTAAAAATCCAAAAACTTTTTTTTTGAAAATTTTTTTTTATGCAATATTATTTAATCTTATCTGAAATTTGTATATAAAAAAATTCATTTAAATCCGTTAAGCTGATAACGAGAAAACTCAAAATAAAAAAATACGTTCTATGAGAGGTACTACTAATAGTTGCTATGTGTAAAATTTTATAATTTTTGATGGTAGATAGTACTAATTTTAGTATATGAAAAAAGTTTAATCAAAATCGTAGGAGTCGTTTTCAACCAAAAACATATTTTCCTTTGCGGTTTTTTCACTTTTGTATGGAAGGTACGGTTATTTTTTCATAAATGTAAAATTTTTTCTAAAAATATTTTAGAGAGTACTAAAAAAGTCTTAAATATCGAGTTTCAAAAAAATCTATGATGCCGTTTTCGAAATATTTGATTTTCCAAAAAGAAAATTTGAAATATTTTTTAAAAATCCAAAAAATATTTTTTCAAAAATATTGGTACACAAAACTATTAACATTTCTTGGAAGCTTTTGTATAAAAAAAAATAATTGAAATCGGTCATACCATTTTGAAGAAAATCAAAAATTTAAAAAAATGGTTCCTTGGGAGGTACCATTAATAACCATTTTTGAAAAATGGTTTTTCACCCAAAGAAAGCCTTTACTAAAATAAATTTATTGAATTTTTTTTATGAAAATTTGTCGAGCCGTTTTTGAGAAAAATACGATTATGTAAATTTACCAAAAAAAAAATGTATGGCAGGTACCGTTATTTTCGGTTCTAAAAAAAAAAATGAAAAAAACGTGTCGGCAGAATCACCAAAAACCACTATGTACCAAGTTTGAAGAAAATCGATCGAGTTTAGGCTGTAGACGAACAGACAGACAGACAGAATTGTGCCACCCACTTTTTTGGTGTTCTCTATCATCGTTATATCATGTTTGATTGTTATCTCAAAATTTTTTTTTTGCACGAATCCAAAACTTGCCGTATAGTACCTATAATCGCAAGAAAAAATTTCATTATTGGTTCTGATTCCCTCCGCAGCTCATTCATCGGATTCTGCAATCTATAGGTGATTGTTTTGCTTTTATTCTCATTAACGGCAACTCCTATCGTTCGAAAAATATTTTCTCGAAAGGTACCTGGGAGAAGTACCATGCGTCTTTACTTTACAGCATGTGTACAGCGTAAGGAGTGAAATAAGTACCGAACTTATTTTACTAAGGCCAATGCAATTGCTATGCGCTAAGTTTTTTGTTTCCATATACTAAAGTCCCTTGTTAAGCTTACAGAGCTGTTCATATAGACAAATGAATCGCCCCCTTTAGGCCTTTATTAAGCAGTTATACCTACCTAGAGATATGTATATAAAGTGGTCTCTTTATAATCTCGCTTAAGATGGGAGTTGATTGGTAAAAAATGGATAAGATCACCTTCCCTTTATTTATTAGTTAAGAAAAAGTTACCAGTGCTTACCATAAAGTTCGTTTGAAAATGCATGATATTGCCTTGATTTTTAAAAGTTTTTGCCATCAGTAATTTTTGCCAAGCACTTCCTTCTCAAGCACTAGATGAAAGACGCCCGATGAAGAGCTTAACCTTTAAATAAAATGCTTGTAAGGATCTTGATTTAATTAATTAGCTTGACTAATTATTATTTCTATGATTTAATGTTAAACATTTTTTGTCAGAGTACTTCGATGACTTTTTTTTCTTTATGCAAATAAAAAAACTTTATTTCATATTTGTACCCTAAGTTTCGTTGGATTTTCCCAACATTCTCAGTTTGATAAAATCGGCTAAGCAATTTGAAAATATATACATAAATATCGTGTAATTAATCGGTGCATAGATCATAATGGTTGAAGGGGAGCGCTACGATATCCCGCAAACCAAAATCTCGAATAGCGAAGTCTCGCATTTTTTTAAAATCTCGAAAAATCTTGTTTTTCATAATCTCGCAATTACAAAATCTCGCTTTTAACAATCACGCATTAACATCTTGAACCTAAAAATCTTGCAAATTTCAACCAAAAACTCGCAGTTTAAAATCTCGCAAATTCAATTTCAGAACAACGAATGGCACACGGCTTTTAGAAAAATTTGTTTTTTTTTGATAATATACCTACCCAAGAGCACTTTGCATAATTTTTCTTTCCAACTAATAACAACTGTTAAATACTGTTAATAACCTCAATTATCTTTTTTGTTGCCTTTTACGCGTTTATAATGGAACTAAAAGTATTTTCTCGTTCAAAACCAAATACGATTAATGCACTTTGCACATGACACTTTACAATTGGATATAAATAAAAATAAATAAATTAGGTGGCGCAACAGCTCGTGGAGAACCAGGGCCTAGTGACTTACAACTCACAACCATTCCTGTGTGCGTGTTTGTTGGCAGGAATGGAGGGGACCTACAGTTTTTTGCCGAGTCCGAACGGCTAAATGAGAAGCACTTTTTCATGACAAGTATACTCTTGGAGGATTTGTCAGTTCCTTGCAAGAGGCAGTACCTCGAATAAAACATTTCTGTTTTAAGGTGGCACGGCTGGGAATTGAACTTCGGCATGACAGTCCTACGCACTAACCATCAAGCCACGAGGTACTACAATTGGATATACCATCTCTATATGTTCTCTCTCTTCCTTGTTCTTTTGAAATAATTAATGAAAGACATTTGATTATATATTTTGCAGTAGGTAGGATATCTCGCAAAATTGAATTGCATCGCAACAAATACATTTTTTAAATCAAAATCTCGCAAATTAAAATCTCGCGCGAGATTTTAATTTGCGAGATTTTGATTAAAAAATGTATTTGTTGCAATGCAATACAATTTTGCGAGATTTTGATTTGCGAGATTTTAGTTTGCGGGATTCCGTTATTGCGAGATTATGAAAAGCGGGATTTCTTAATTGCGGGATTAAGAAAAGCGAGATTTTGTAATTGCGAGATTTCACTATGCGAGATTTCGAATGCGAGATTTTGACTTGCGAGATTTCGTAGCTAACCCTGGTTGAAGAGCGTGTCATTTTTTCAAATAAATTATGTACCTACTTAGAACAATAAAGCTTATCAAAATTAAATTTCATAAAAATTCCATCTTTAGGATAGGAACAAAATTTTAAGAAATTAATGCTAGTTCGAGTTTATATGTTTGCAAAAATGTATTTATTTATCCAATTATACAATAAAAAGACTCAGACTCAAGGCGCCTTCCTGTCGACCTTCATCTTTTTAATAAAGTTAGTAAACAATTATAAACTTTTTATAAATCACTTCTTTTTTGCTTTAAAAAAAAACATACATACATAGATAAACATATCTTAATGTTAAATTAATTAAAATTTCTCCCAAAAATAAAAAACAAAAAAAGAAACAAAACCATAATTTTAATAAACATACTATAGATACAGTTATCTTCCTTATACATACTTAATTACCAAACAATAATAAAGATATTAAAAAAAAATGACAATTTCTATTCCTAAAATATACCTACCTACTTAACTTTTTTGTTATTTCTAAATTAAAACATCAACAAACAACAACAAAAATTAATAATAAAAAAATAAAAAAGAGAAAACAAAAAATACATATACAATAGGAACATATTTATTATATCATAATATGCGTAGTTAGAAAAAAGAACCATAATATTTGAGCTTGTGGCATTTGAATAAAAAGTTGAATGACACACGATAATAATTCAAGGCCACGGTCAAATGAATAAATTTTTATTCAAGAGCAATTCATACGAAATTAACTACCCTCGGGGCAAACATTATGGGTAGGTAGGTACACATTTTCAAAACCAAGCACGCAATATTAGGTACCTATCACAAACAAACAGAATTTATTGTACTGATGCTTCATATCATCACCATATCTACCCACCTCTACCTACCCATCATTTCCACCCCTGGAATGATATTCTGATCTAATATCACCCACCACTACATCATCCATATTTTGCCCATGCATATTATTTATTGTTGATGAAATTAATAAAATTTACAATTTCGATTCTCTTCTCATGTTCGTCGTATATCCGTATGCCGTCGTATCTATAATTCTCATCAAAGTCATCAAAAACCACCCTTACCTCGGCAACCCTCAGCTTGTTGTGTGTTTCATCAACACCAAATAACGCTTTCTTTTATATGAGATACTCGAAGTAAAGAAAAGATACTAAATTCGGAGGTAAATACAATTCTATGCCCGAAGTATTTCATAATAAACACGAACGTGGAAAGAATAGAAACAAAAAAAAAACACCCCTAGAATTGAAATTCAGATTGAGAGTTCTGGAGAAAGAGAACCCATCGAAAAAATGACAACAAGGAGGGTGAGCTAAACACGGCAATGGCAAAAATTATTCACAATGCGAATGAGAAAGAGAAGAACTAAAGAAAGAGAGATAGAGAGAGAGAGAATATAAACACACCAACAAAATTATTAGAAAAAATATTAGAATGTCAAAAATTGTATTTCCACTTGGCCCAGATTATTTTGAAGGTCACATACTTATCAGCGGTCGTTCACCTAGTTTCTATGGTTATCAGATGTTGCGCGTGCACAAAACATACACACATTTAGCGAGGACCTACATATACTAAGACAAACTTTGGTATACCTTATACCTATCCAGAGATAGACAGCTGGAAATTGTATCTATGTTTGTTCTTTTTGTGTTTTTTTTTTGCTCTGTGTATAATTCAGCTTCATTTTCGCTTTACGTAATAAAGATAATTATTTTATAGAGAAAAACACACAGAATGAAGGACAAAACGAAGATGGTAGGTATACAAGAAAAAAGTGGTAAAAGGTTACTTCGACCCTTATTTCAGGGCCTATCGGTGACACTGTCAAAGAAAAGGGTCGACAGCACCACTTAAGGCTTGTTTGTGTTAGGTGATAAATTGCAATTAACTTGAATTAAAGTGATTACCTCTACATTACTGTTTTGTTCCGGTGCCTAGAAGTTGTTATACTTTGTATACATTGTGTATGTATGTAGGTATACTTGGAAAATGGTCAGTCCGGGGCAAGTGAAAATTGTTTATATTTTGTTTTCATGTTTTTTTCTTCTTTTTTTTGAATAAGAAGGAAAAGGGGTGAATTAAAAAATTGATTTACGAACTGGAGATATTTGTATATTGTTAGATAAACATACATACATAATATTCATATATTTTTCAGCTTAAAAATATGGATATGTAGGCAAGGCCGTAGCCAAAAATATTTGAGATGTTCTTATAATTTTCATTGTTGACTTTTTGATTTACAGACTTGTGAATACCTATACTTTTTAGTAGGACAATAATTGCGTTTAAGAGTTTTCATTATTCAATATGTTTATGTGGAACCAAAACATGCTTAAAAATAAAATGGATGTTTTGAAAACGTTCATATTTAAAATGGTAGAAGCATTGATATTTTAAATTGTTTTTTTTTTTTTTTTTTTTTTTTTTTTTAACCAGAGGTACCTAGGTACAACTCTTACCTAGTTTAATGTAATTTTTGCTCGTAAGTTAAGTTTATTTAGTTGTATCATGTGTATGAAGTTAGCAGCACAGATCTAGATTTAAAAAATCACATCATTAGTTGCTAATTAATTGCGAATTAGTTATGCAAATGAAATCCCCCAAACCAAAATATTCAATAACTAAATCTCGCATTTTTTTTATCTCGAAAAACGAAATCTCGTGAGTAGATTCGAAATCCTGCTTTTCAAAATCACGTATTTAAATCTCGCACCAAACAATTTCCCAAATGTTAACCGAAATCTTTCGACTTAAAGCCTCGCATATCAAAATCTCGAAAAAAAAAAATTCGCAAAATTCTAATCCAGTAACATCGCTCTCGGCTTCACCCTGAAAAATAAAAATGCAGTGAATCATTTAAATAGACCCGAAACGAAAAACATTTTCTTTGGCTTTTATTTTTTTTTTCCAAAACTTATGTTTAACAATACAAAATAAATGCGATATTACATCTGGATATAAAATTTCTATATTTTTTTTCTTGTTCGTAGTAAATAATTGGAATATAAACAATAACAATGTAGTTTAAGAAAAGGGTAGTTAAGGCACTCGAATTATTTGTAGAAGTGAGAAAATCTCGCAAAATTTAATTGCATTGCAACAAATAAATTTTTGTAATCAAAATCTCGCACGAGATATTGTTAAAAAAAATTAATATGTTGTAATGCAATTCAATTTTGCAAGATTTTAGTTTGCAAATTTTAGTTTGCGGGATATTGTAATTGCGAGAATGTTAAAAGCAGGGTTTTGTAATTGCGAGGTTCTGAAAAGCGAATTTTGTAATTGCAAGATTTTAATTCACGATATTTTGTTCCCAATCGCACGTTCTTGTTTTTATGTCCAAGAGGCTGAGAAATTAAAAAATGTATACAAGGACATTAAAATTAGGAGAGAACAAAACATGAAATACGATTTTTAAATAAGTTAAAACAACTCGTTAGAGTTTGAGTTTTGTTTGAAAAAAAATTCGTTGGAACGAATTTTAAAGAAAATTTTGTAGAAATCAAATTCTTAAAACATTTTTAAAGACAAATTTTTGTATGAAAATCTTAAGTATTTATATGTGCATTATGGTGATCGTGAAAAAAGGTCATTCCGGATGGGCCCAAATCGGCTCTTAATGAAGAATTCAAAATTCCCCAATTTTTTCAGATTGTTATTTTATTAAATAACCCTATTTTTGCAAACTAGAAAATTCGCTTAAGATCTGCGAACAAAATTCAGAGCATGTAGGTGGGAACTAGACAAGGAAAAAATCCTGTAGGAGAGGATAATATCTTCCCCCGCTTGGCCGGGAGGGGCAATTTAATAAAATATTTGCGTAAAATAGAAAAAAATAATTAAAAAACAACGGCAATACCTACAGTTAGGTATGTTTCTTAGCTTTTTGGAAAGCCAGAACTCCATTCTTACGGCTTGTTTTTAAATTAAGTTTTTTTTTATGAACAGTTTTGGCAAAAAATTGTTTCAAACTCAACATATTGATGAAATTTTTTTTTTTTAATTTTAGGCTTGAAAAAAAAACTTTATTTAATAATCAGCTATATTAAAATGGACTTCTGGCTTTCCAAAAAGCTACAAGACATTACTGCAAGTGTTGCCGTTGTTTTTTTTTCAATTTTATTAAATTGCCCCTCCCGTCCAAGCGGTGGGAGATATTACCCCCTACGGAAGGATTTTTTTCTTGTCTACTTCTCACCTACATACTCTGAATTTTTCGGCAGATTTTACACAAATTTCAAAATAAAAGGGGAAATTTAATTTACTCCTACAGCGACTATAGGAGATGAAAATAAAAATCTGAAAAAATTAATTAATTTTTTTTTCGCAAAAACCCATTATAACGACCACCCTAATGTGCATATAAAAGAAAATTATTATCAACTAATTTTTTTTAAAATTTTGTTGCGCAATATTATTTAATCTTATTTGAAATTTATATATAAAAAAAATAATCTAAATCTGTGCAACCGATGGTGAGAAAATTCAAAATAAAAAAATCGTTCTGTTAGAAGTACCTACTATCAATAGTTGCCAAATGTAAATTTTAAAAATTAATGGTAGAAGGTAGCACTTATTTAAGCACACAGAGAACTTTTCATAAAAATCGTAAGAGCGGTTTTTAAAAAATAAAAAAAAAAATGTTTTCCTTGACAAATTTTAACATTTGTATGGAAAGGGTCGTTATTTTTTCATAGAAGTAAAATTTTTACTTAAAATATGTATTTTCAAAAGTGCTTGAAAAGCTTTAAATACAGAGTTTCAAATAAACCCAACCATGTAGCTTTCAAGTTTTTTGATTTAAAAAAAAATAATTTTGAACATTAAAGAAACTTCTTCATCCAAGAGCCAGAGAAAATAAATAGATTCATAATGCAATTTACTACTAATTTGCGTAATCAAGCACCACAGCTCTTTTCGATATTCAATATTTAGTCAGGTACCTATACTCAAAATGGATAAGCAAATCCAAACAAACAAAAGGTACCTTTCCCCCAAAGCCCATTGAAAATAGAAAAATAGTGCTTGATTGCTCAAAATTTTGAAAAAAATCAAGTAAAAAAATCTACAACTTTTTTCAAAAGTATTGGCATTGAGTAATAGATCCGAATCTAGCTAAAGACGACTTTAACAAAAACATCCGTTAAATAAAGCACAATATTTTAAACTTAGCTTCAGGTGCTCTTAAGCAGTTAATGGTGAAATTTGTGTTTAATTTCTACGGATGTCTTTGTTAAAGTCGACTTTAGGCTAGATTCGGATCTATTACTCAGGGCCATTGACTTTAAAATTTAATTTCTCAAAAACTATTTACTAAAACAACTTGGTTTAAAAAAAAATCAAATAATAGAATGGAGTATTAGCTTTCATAAACAATATTTTTTTTGGTATATATTATGGTTCACGAGATATTTGAAAAAACGTGTTATTCAAAATGGCGGCTGACGCTCGCGCAACCTACTTGGATTTACATTCGGGGGACACCCTAAAAGCTAAAACTATTCCAACAAGAAAATCAGTTGAGTAATTAATCCGCAAAAAAAAGTACCCGGCTCTTGGCCTATCTGCATAAAAAAAATTGAAATCGGAAATATGTACCATTTTGACTAGTTTAAAATTGAAAAATAAAAATAGTTTCTTTAAAACAAAAAATTATCGAGTCTTCAACAAAATACTCGTATATTTGGGAATAACCCAAAAATAAAACAATTTTTTCATAAATTGTTAAGAAGCCATTTCTACCATGTCCGTGAAACAAAGAAGTGTAGGTAATATGAAATGGCAGAACTGATTTCGACAGAAATTTTTAAGCTAAAAACCAGAATAAGGCTGCTACCCCTTTTAGAAATGCGAAAAATTGAATTTTTCCTTTAGTGAATGACATGCAATTACGCTATTATATTTTGAGCAAATCAATCCACTTATTTACATAACAGATGTGTACACAAATAGACTTGAAAGCTGCCACACGGTATGACGAAAACGCAGTTTGTTTTATTTCAATAAATAAATTGAGTGGCGCAACAGCTCATGGAGAACCAGGGCCTAGTGACTTACAACTCACAACCATTCCTGTGTGCGTGTTTGTTGGCAGGAATGGAGGGGACCTACAGTTTTTTGCCGAGTCCGAACGGCTTAATGAGAAGCACTTTTTCATGACAAGTATACTCTTGAAGGATTTTTCAGTTCCTCGCAAGAGGCAGTACCTCGAATAAAACATTTCTGTTTTTAGGTGGCACGGCTGGGAATTGAACTTCGGCATGACAGTCCTACGCACTAACCATCATAACGTACTACTGTTTTATTTCAGCATTATGCTTAGTCCGAATGAGAACTTCAAACTTTTTTTACACAATTCCAATACTTGCCGTTAAGCAAATTAAAAAAAAATAACTTGTCTTGGTTTTCTGAACGGTACCCTCGTTCTTAAAGCTTAAACGAAATTATCCAAAAAAGCTAATATCAAAATCATTAAAAAAAATGATTGGAAATCATGATATAAGTTTCGATAACAATTGTCCCGCCAGCTGTTTTTAAACCAAATTGTTGACCTAATCCATCAAAATAACAAATCAAATAAACATCTTTCTCTTGCTAATAAAACTTGAAAAAAAACTGTTTTTATTTAATTAATTTCTGTAACTTTAACTTACCTCTTTTCTTGTTCTGTAGTTCTTAGTTCGTAGTTTACTTATGTTAAAATTATCACATCAAATGTATGAACGTCAAAAAGAATTAATGTAGATTTAATCAAGAATCACTGTTTATACCTGGCGGATACTTATTTCCGCTAAAAAAACCGACACCTACATACTACCGTTCTTTAGTTGTGCCTTACATGTAAATTATTATCTTAGATTATATGTATATGCGAGCAAAAACCACGGGGTTGCCATTGCATCTTTTTGGAGAATAGCCTATTTAATTATTTGTTGTTTGTAACCCTAGGCGTATACGTAACTTTTTTCACTTTAAATTTTTTTGAATCTGATTCTTTGTTTTCTGAAGTTGAGTGTTTGGATTTTTGGAAGTTAAACATTTCTTATTTCTAAATAAATAAATACCTAATAAATAAAGTAATTCACGATCGATTGTCTCATTTGCAACAGTAGAGGCAACAGTAGAGTTGTCAAAAAACAATTTTTTTGCGTTTGCTTGGTCCCAAAACTTTTAATTTTATAAGGTTATATGGTCTAATAACCTACAGAATTTAATAACACCATTTTCAGACCTTAACAAATTTGGTTTTAAACTTTCCACACAAGCATAATTCTTTTAAGTAAAACAAAAATATTTTATTCCAAAATTTGAACAGTCAAATTTTTTTTTATAAACACGGAAATGAATGACATTTAGTAATTTTTCTTATACTTTTCCGTTAACAACGTTTTTATGTTAAAAAAGAAACCAATAGTTTATTCATATCTTCAGTGCCTAACCACGTTATAATCCAGAAGCCAGAAGTGCAGTTCGTGTGATCTGGTTTAAAGAAACCACTCTATTACCAGTTTTTCCTGAACTTCTTGCTTTTATTTTTTCTCATATTTTAAAGTGTGGATAAGTATTAACTCGGCAAAAATATAATTTCTGTTCAAATTTCTGTTCAAATATCAGTGCTGCTGAAAAAGATCATACAAAGCGGCCAAATACACTGTTTTCAATACAGTTACGTTTGTCTTTTACTCACCCTCCATTTTTTTAATTTGAGTTAACTTATATGGAAAAAGAAATACATAAAACCCGCAAACTACAATATACAACCAGATGACCAAAAAGGAAATGCTTTCAAATACTCAGACTATCAGTCATCGTTCTATCGGGATTTCTTTATTGACCAGTTAAAAACAAAATACATTAGTTGTTTGTTATCGCCCAGTTTACACAGAGTTATGGTATATAAGTGTTGCTACCTTACTTCTGAAAAATTAGTATCACAAGTGTTTAAATTGATTTGTTTTGAATTATATTGAGGAGGAAAGGTCATGAAAACCTATTATTTGACAATTTATGTTTTATCACAAGAAAATAGTTTAACTTTAATGAGAAAGCTTAGTATATAATATCACAGTTAGAATGTTAAAGTTAGGTTAGTAAGTCTAAACATAGGAAAATATAAATAAATAAATAAATGAATAAATAAACAAGTAAATAAATAAATAAATAAATAAATAAATAAATAAATAAATAAATAAATAAATAAATAAATAAATATAAAAAAAAATAAATAAATATGGATAAACAAATATATACATATATAAATGAATAAGCAAATAAATAAAACAATAATTATGTAAACAAATAAATAAATGAACAAGTCTATATAAATGATTAAATAAAAAGATAAGTAAATAAATTAACAAATAAATAAATAAACAATTAAATAAATAAATAAACAAATGGATGAACAATTTATATGCATACATACATACAAATGAATCAATAAATAATGATTAATTAATGACTTCCGACTTAATTGCCAGAAAGTAGCAGAAATACAATTTACAATTAAAATAACAGAACTTGGTTGGAGAAAACAAATAACAATAATAAATAATTAATTTAAATAATACAAAGGAAATAAGAATACTAACTATTTATTAGACTATTTATGAGTGCGTTGTCTGAAATTTGACAACGTATATTATATTTTTCTTTCAATTTTAAAATCCTTTCGGAAATAAATTCAACATTGGTAAGGTTATGTAATTCATTGGTAGAGAAGTGCCATGGAAGCTTTAACATCATCTTTAGTACTTTGTTTTGTGATATTTGAATCTTTTTAATATGAGATTTTGCACATTGGCCCCAGATTGGGCAACCATACAGCATTATTGACTGAAAAATTACTTTGAAAATTATAATTTTATTGTCATGGCTTAATAAAGATTTTCTGTTTATTAACGGATACATAATTTTTATGGTTTTGTTCACTTTGGTAATAGTTTTTTGAACGTGCTCATTAAATGTTAGTTTTGTATCTAGATGTATTCCCAGATATTTAACTGAAGTGCCCCATTCAATTTCTAGGTTATTTAACTTTAATTTAGAGCTGGGAAGAAAGCAGGCTTTTCTTTTTCTCGTAAAAAAGATTGCCTGCGACTTCGACGCATTAATTTTGATTTTCCATTTGTTATAGTAACTAGATAGAATATTCAGAGCTGACTGTAGGTTAGTTTCGATATTGAAACTAAGTACATCAGATGAAAAAATAGCAGTATCATCAGCATAAATGGCTGATTCGCAGTGTGGTAGTAAGGGAATATCAGACGTATATATATTGTATAAAGTTGGCCCTAAAACAGATCCCTGAGGAACTCCTGCTGGGACAGAAAACTTTTCAGACGAGTCACCGTTAATGGAAACCATGAAATACCTTTTAGACAAAAAACTCTGGACTATTTTAATAATATATGTTGGGAAATTTAACTCCATCATTTTATATAGAAGACCATTATGCCAAACACTATCAAATGCTTTCTCAATGTCTAAGAGAACAAGACCGGTTGACTTTTGTACGTTGAAATTCGTACGGACATGTTTTGTTATTCTATTAACTTGCTGCACGGTACTATGGTGTGCACGAAAACCAAACTGCTGAGAAGGGTATATGTTATTGTCTAATATGAACGTATCTAACTTTGTTTTAATAAGACGCTCAAAGACTTTGCTTGTACAACTTAAGAGACTTATAGGTCTGTAGCTTTTTGGGTCAGCTGCCAGCTTACCAGGTTTTAAAACCGGTATAACTTTGGCTACTTTCCAAGAATCAGGAAAGTATTGCAACTTTAGGCAACAATTGAAAATGAAAAGAAGGTACTCAAATCCAAGCTTAGGTAATTGCTTGAGAAATAGGTTTTTTGTTCCATCTAAGCCCACTGACTTTCGAGGATTCAGTTGTGAGATAATAGCGATTAAATTGCTTAAATCTATAAAAGAGTTTTCATTTATCACCTCTGTTGTTGTATCTAATCTATTGATCGATTCAATTACAAGGTTTTCAAATTGAGCAGTACTTGTTCCGTGAAATACTCTGTGATTCTCACTGAAAGAGTTTGCAAGAGCATTTGCTTTATCAGTGTTAGTGATTATTGTAAATGGCGCATTTTGAAATGCAGGAATGAAATTATTTCGCTTTTTTAGTGCCTTAGATATATTCCACAGGGGCCTACTGTTTTTGTCTAAAGATTGTAATTTTGAGTTCCATGTTATGTTTTTGAACTTAAAGATTTCAGTTTTTATTAAATTGTTTAGTCTCTTGACTTCAGAAAAAAGGACTGGATCACGACTACGCTGCCATTGTCTTTTAATCCGATTTCGAGCCTTGATAACATTCAAGATTTCATGTGAAAGCTTCGTTTTATAAGAAGAACAAACCCTCTTTGGAACCGAAACATCTATGCTTTCCGCTACAGTCATATCAAAGTTTTTGATGTGGTCATCAATTTGATTTATATAAGATATGTTTTGTATATTTTTGTCAATATTCCTAAAGCAATTTTTTATTTTGTTCTGATATCTGGTCCAATTAGCTTTTTTTAGATCATAAAAGTATTTCGTGTTGGTGATTGGAGAATCGAGTACTCCACATTTCACAGGTAAGTGATCTGAACCCAAATTATTGCAAACTATAGGTTGCGAAAAGAGGGAGGGAGAGCTTGTTATATAAAAATCTAGTGTGGATGGGTTTTTCCTTCTATCTGAAGGATAGGCAGTTGGGCTATTTGTGAACATAATTTCAAAGTTATGCCTTGTGTTCAAATCTTCTAAAATGTTTCCCCAAGCATTCGCTCTAACACATCCCCAGTTTCTGTGCCTACAGTTGAAATCGCCTCCAACTAAAAAGGGCCCTCCATTTTTTTAATTTGAGTTAACTTATATGGAAAAAGAAATACATAAAACCCGCAAACTACAATATACAACCAGATGACCAAAAAGGAAATGCTTTCAAATACTCAGACTATCAGTCATCGTTCTAAGATTTTTGATTTGAACGGCATACTGATGAGCGCTACAAAATCAAAGGTGGTGTTTTTTTTTTTTTAATAATTTCTTGTCTAAAATTTTTCATTTTATTGTTTCTATTTTACTGTGATGAAACATTTTGCAATAAATTAATGATTTTCGTCAGAAAACTTATGAATGCATCAATTTTATTTACCAACAAGTACCACTTTCAAATTAATTTCAATCATTATTTACAAAGCTCCCACTGCACCTCAATTCAATTGATTCATTCAATGCTAACCGATTGAAAAATGGTCGCAATTGAACTATCACAGACAATCGTTTTTGTTGTTTTTTTTTTTTGGCTGTGTGGGTGTATAGATGTTTTTATAATAGAAATACTGGCAATCGACGTACTCGTACTCGTACTTGTAATCGTATAATGCTGCAACAAATGCAACAGCACAAGTGTAATAGTTCACTTTAGTTATAGATTTTTTTGTTTGATGGGAGCAGCAATGACTTTATCGTGACGTTTATGTTCAAAAGTGAATAAACTGTTTTCAGTACAATGACATGACTGGCGCACGAGAATTACGAGAATATAAAAAAAGTATCTCTAGTTTTTCTTTTTAGTTGTTTTCACGTGATAATATTATTTACATTGAATTATGTTGTGTATGGTTGGTAGGCTGACTAGATGTGTGGGTACCTTGTTCCTATAAAATCTGTGAAGTTATGAATCGTAGGAAGAAAAATTATCAGTTTTAAACTAGAACTCAACAGGTGTTTATGAAAAAAGAAACATTTTTGAAGCAGCAGAGGACAAATATCGAAATATTATAAAATTGTGTGAAATGTATAAAACATAGAAAATGTTTTAACTTCATAACTTCTAAGTAAAATCTTTTTATGGTGAGCCATAAAGAAGGAAGTACCCGCAGATTGAAGAAGAACCGAAAACGGATCCAAAAAGAGACCGCAATCAGATAGGTCTGCCCTCTTCTTTGTATTTCGGATCCAAAGTCAATTTTATTCCAATTTCGAAAAAGCTTTTCGTTTTCTGTAAAATGCAAACAAAAAATATTTTACGCTTTTTTCACTTTCGGATTAATTTATTTCGAGTCTTGAATTTTTTCTTTGAGTTCTGTCAAATCAACGGCATGACAAAACCAAAAACATCGAAATTTTCTCAAAATACTTACATTGTTCGTTGCGTCATTACATTTGTTGTAGAAACAAATTTTCGGTATATATTTCAATGCTTTTGAAAATCGAAAACGTGTTGCTTGGTACGAAAACTCCACATTTTGAACTGTCAATTCGAGAGTAGTAGATTTCATTTTGCTTTAGAAATAGATAGTTCAAATAATTCGCATTCGGAATATTTCACTTTCGCCGGAACGAAATAAATGTAGAAAAGGGTCCCTGGATTGAAAACAGAACACTTGTGAAGGAACAAGCTATGTATGTTTGAACTAAATTTATTTGATAACGGCTCGAAACCGACCGAAAACACGAAAATGGTTCGAAAATGTTTCGAAAGCGACTCGAAAATTTATCGAAAACAGGTGATATGTTTTCCAATCGAAAACGGATCGGCTACTAATGGAATACGAACTGAAAACCGAAGAATAGTAGAGATACAAGCCAAGCTGAATTTGGATTTAAACAAAATCGAATCGAAACTGTGTGAAAACATGTCAAAAATGTATCGAAAGGTGATCGAAAATTGACCGAAAACAGGGGATGTGTGGATCGAAAACAGGTCGGATACGGTGGAATACAGATCAAAAACGGTATAGTAGCCGAAATACAAACAATAAGTGTGCATTGTGATAATTTTGCCGTCCAAGGCTTCCATCACACTTAAGTACTTAAAGTTGGGTTGTCGTATAGGTCGGTTGCCATTCTTCACATTTAGCTGATGTCGTGACTGCTGATGTTTCAAACTAGCTTCTTTACCAAAAGCAATAGGTACATATCCAGTAAAATTATATTCGCTTCTGTGTAGCGGTGCTCGCTCAGGAATAATGTCTCTGTCCCTGCCATGCCGGTCTGGTGCAACTTCTAAGCATTCAAAGTTCCTTCATGACTCTATCATGAAGAATTCGGAAAGTCTGTTGATGTCGGCCTCTTCTTCCCAAACAGTGACTAGTGATAACATTGGTGTAGTGTAGGTGAGCTAGTCATCATAAAAGGAGGATCCCGCATTCAGTTGGCATAAGTGGGATGTCATAATTTTGTAGATATAAGGGCCTAGTTTCAAACCTGGGGGCTGGTGCTCCTTCTGTAAAAAAAAAAAAAACTTATTTTTATTGGTTTTTGATGGCAATCCAGAATGATCAAGTCTTCAATGTTGAACATCTTGAGCCTCCTCTTCCTATATTTTGCTGATATTGTTGACAAGCGATAAAGACTTGTAGTTGTGAATCAAGATAAAATCACCAATCTTGGGGATTGACAATTTCCACTTCTGGGAAAGTGATAGTTATTCATATTGATGCAGTTATTAAAGATGATTATAAGCAGGATCATTACGACATGTGGAAGTCTCATGGAAGACTCCATCATGTCCCGCCGCCGACTTTTTGGCTTGGAATTGCCGATGATATTTTCTACCTCCTCCTGATTTGGTGTCGATTAAGTCACTTCCTGAATTTTTGTCATCAAATTTGACTTCTTCAGTATTTGGCTGCAAGGTTTGCTTAAAAGATGCCTCGTCAAAAATGCCGGATCAGAAGGTGGCTTCAAAGTTTGAAGTTTCCTTTCAAATAATTGCTGAATCCTTCCACTTTTCCTTGTGTTGGTATTGCTACAACGTTCTTGCTGATCATAGTTTACGGGACTGCTGGCTTCTGATATTTTTGAAGGCATCGGACACTTACTTTATAACTGGCAGTTGCTTCTGGAATTTAATGTTGATGTGATGTTTTATGGAGTTCCGGAACGTGATGTTGACAAATGGCAGCTTACTCCAAACTGACTTTTAGATATTGAAAGCTGTGCTAAGTTTTCTTCAATGGATCCTGAATTCTTTGGAGACCTTTCCTCTGCTGCTGGTCTGACTCTGCATATACTCGGGAAAGTGCTGTTTCATATCTCTTCATGATCTAGTTCACTACTGGCGGGCTTCCGGAAGAATATGCAACAGGTTCGAAGAGCCATCTTGTGCGTCCTTTCAGCATACTCTTTGGTATATTTTGACGATTAAACTGAGAGAAATATGAAGCATTTATCATCACTTAAAGTCCGGAATGAAATATACAGTTTTGTAACGAAATTAGCAACGAAGTGTCACAGTTTCACTTCCACTGACCCAAATATAGTCGTATCAATACAATATTTTGCAGCACCCCGCATCACCATTCCATCAACATATACCCCACCACCCACTAGACACCGAATTGTCGTAAAGAACAATGCAGAACAATTATAAACAGTCAACGTCATCAGTTGAAATAAATTTCATTCGCACTGGTTCCATCTCACACCCAGTATCAGCAGCCAAACTAACAAGAGGAATAGTCCGGGAGCCGACCGTAAGACTACCTATCTCATCACGGCAACACAAAAATTGCATGCCAAGTGATAATCTGAAAAGTGCATTTTCTAACCATTGCAACCAGGTAAAGCTTGTCCGACCAGTAGTTTCATAAATGTTTGGACTAAAGCTATCAGTTGGCATCCAATTTTTGCGTGACCGCGCTGAGATAGGTAATCTTACGGTCGGCTCCCGGATTAGAAGTACGAAAATGAAAAAAAGTCTAAGCTTATTACATGGTATAATTCTTAATTTGCTACCGTTTTCCCTGCCTGCTCCTTCTGTTCAGGGCAAATAAAGTTGTTCTTCCTCGGATTAGCCCTGGACTGGAATAAGATTCCTACCGTTTTTCTGCGAGAGTGGATGTAGCAAAAAGCTTTATATGTAAGAATTATTAGAAATCACATCTACAGTTTTTCTAATGTCATTACCACTTTGACGATTGGATGACCTCTTTAAAATAGTTGACGGGTCAGTGGACGTAAGCTAAAGGCGATATTACACTAGCATATAAATATGGCAAATTTGCCATATAAATATGTCTCAAAAGGGTCATATAAATGTGATAGACATATTTATATGACAAAATATATATGGTGCCATATATATGAACATGATTTTGAGCCATATATTTGACAAAGTGTAATATCGAATCAAAGGCATTGACATATATATTTGGAAGTTTTGAGCCATATAGTCATATAAAAATCGTTTAATTTTATATGTTCATGTATGTCAAGCAATTTTATCATTTATTTTTGGAATATGGATCAAGTGAAATCAGAAGTCTTCATTTATTTTTTAAAAATACAAGGGGAAAGATGCAGTATTTGAACCGGTGCAGTGCAATAACACCCGCGGTAATAAGGCCCGTGAGCGTTATTTTCCAAAATAAAAGGAAAAAACACCCAGGGGCTTATTTTCCAGTCTGAAATGGCAATAAGACCCACGCAAGAGAAGCAATAAGAAGCGCGGGTGTTATTGCCTTCTGTATTTGTCATTTAAGCCTATCACTTTAAGTATGATCCATGCTCTGCTTTTTAGCACCGCGTATTTAAAAATCTCAAAATTTTACAGCTACAATTATTGTTGGATATATAGGATAAATTCAAGGTTTCTTCAAATCCAGATTCTTTAAATGCAAAAGAAACTTTGCATACAACCAACCTCGCACCCACCCCAACCGATAGCTTTAGTCCAAACATTTACAAAACTGCTGGTCGGACAAGCTTTATCTGGTCGCAATGGTTAGAAAATGCACTTTTCTGGTTGCATTTTCCGCTGAATGTACCTATAATATAAGAAAATTATATAAATGGGGTATTACATGAAAGCTAAGACAGTCCTCTACACGGACTTTTTTTGGCTATTGCCACGAGTCCGAACACTTTTCTAAAATTTACATTTTGTGCATCCTTGGATAAAAATGAAAAGAAAGTGGTTAAGGCAGTGTTAAAAAAATAACATTTTTTTAAATGGTCGGACTCGTCGCAGTAGCCAAAAAAAGTCTGTCCGACCATTGGTATCGTGTAGAAGACAGTCTTAGCTTTTATTTTATACCCCATTTATATAAGCTGCTTATATTATATAGGTATACATTTAGCGGAAAATGCATCCTGAAAAGTGCATTTTCTAACCATTGCGACCGGATAAAGCTTGTCCGTCCAGTAGTTTTGTAAATGTTTGGACTTAAGCTCTCGGTAGGCATCCAATTTTTGCGTGGCCGCGATGAGATATGTATGCACATAGGTAATCTAACGGTCGGCTCCCAGACTATAATAATAATTTTCATACCACAAACCAAATTTTTGTATGTTATTGGCGGAATTTATTTTTGCATCTTTCGATTCCAGTTCAGAGAAAAAGTGACAATTATAGAGCAAGCAGCTAGGATTTATCAAAACCAATTTAAATTATTATTTATTTTGACAAATTAATTTCCATTATTGTCAAATAATTTGTTTTTCATATATTTGATATTTCAAAGCTAGTGTGATAGCCATATTTAGCTTTGTCATATATATGAAAAAAAATTATTTGACGAAGCCATTTGTCATATAAATTGGTCATATATGTATGGCATAGTGTAATACAACTTGTCATACATTGAAAACCTTTGCCATACTTTATATGGCAGCTTAAGCCATATATATATGATAGTGTAATACCGCCTTAACTCTCCTTCGTCATGCCTGAAAATTTCATCAAAATCGGACGGTTGGCTTAGATTTTATAAATTTAAGACCGCTCTTCCTTACAACTTGAATTAGTGTGCGACGAGACGTCGACTTCGACCAGATGGGTGAAGGCAACATTTGAATTCGAATTTAAAAGATAAATAATGAAGTTCTATGGGTTCTTAAGTCAAAAATACCAGACACCACCTACCAACAGCCTCCCATTTACAATGAAGAGTCGAGTATGTCTTTAGTTTTTCTGAATTATCGTCGAATGTTTATTTTTTTTTTGCCAAAGAAAACAAAGATAAAAAAAAAATACAATCTTGAAATTTCTTGTGAAATTCGTATCAAGGACACACTGAGTCTGCTGTTCTTGTCTACAAATTCATCGCTCGACCCTTCCGATATGACAACATCCTCCTCTGACAATAGAGCATTATAGGCATTGGGATATGTTTCTTGGCGACTCAGCATCAGCAGCAACGTGCGAGGCGACATCTCTCATAAACTATCTGCGTTCATCTACATTCAAAAAGTGATGGGTATAATTGCGAAGCATGTTCTATAGGATATATGGCCGTTGTTCCCTCATGCGAAGGACCGCATGATGTATCCTTGGCTTAAAGGTTGCGTGCTTGTTTTCTACATACGAGTTCGAGTATGTATGTAGACATTTTTGCCGCGTCCCTTCATTGGTCGTGTGGTGGTATAAAAGCCTTAATGTGTGATTTCTAGACTTTTAAAAGCGTTTAATCTAGTCCCCACAGTTACGGTGTATGGTTGGGTAGGAAAACAATGATGTTGATGATGATGATGATACATACTCCCTACCTAGTGGCCCAGAAAAAGGAATATTTTCAGCCTTTTATTTTTGTAGTTTTATTTTTGTTCGTCCTCATTAGAGAGAATTGAAACCCACTCAGCATCGTTTGGTTTAGTGTATTCCTATAGACGTAGACAGGCATGTGGAGTTTGACTTTTTTGTTTGTGTTTTTTTTTTGTTGCTGCTGTTGTTCGAAATGGTGGTTCTACGAAACCAACCTACTTTGGAGAGTCGATGTACTGACTCAGGGACGTCCACAAAGGCCACTCAGAGTTTAACTGAACTGTGTTCTGTTCGCAAGTGAAGTGTATTTAAATCGAATGAAAAAAGAAAAAAAAAAAACTAGCAGAAGGTAAAGTGGTGCTATATAAACCAGAGCCAGACTATGACGATGACGGCGACAACGGCCATGGTATAGATAGTTTAGTATAATATAGGAATGAAACTGCCAACTCAAAATGTATACGTTTAACTATGATTTGCAGAACAATCCTTTTGTTTGTTTTTTTTTTTTAATTTTTTTTAAGAGAGCTGGGGGAGATAATATTATGGAGGTCGTTTGGTTTGGTATTGGTCCAAGATTTTTTTTATAAGCAGGTAGGTACTTATATTCTTTAACATAACTTGGAATTATTCTTGTTTTTCTATTTTTTTTTAGTATCTATTTATAGGTATATTTAGAAAACTTCATTTATCTTATAGTCACGCGACAAAAAAATAATTGTGATTTTTTTCTATCTTTTTTC
The DNA here is from genome assembly GCA_963921185.1 of Dasysyrphus tricinctus. Lineage (NCBI taxonomy): Eukaryota > Metazoa > Arthropoda > Insecta > Diptera > Syrphidae > Dasysyrphus > Dasysyrphus tricinctus. Next base: position 86,250,102 of record OY992533.1, read on the forward strand.
AGGTAAGTTTGAGGAATCTTTTTATTAGAATAAGAAGGAAATTGGTGAGAATTATTTTATTATAAGGTGTAGTTTGATAAATTAAAATAACTTTTAGTAAAACAAAAATAATTAAACATTTACATACCATACACAAGCGAGATTTTTCCCACTCCGAGAAAAGCCTGTAGTTTGAAAAGCAAGAAACACTTTGTATTTGTGTTTCAAAAATAAAGCTAATTTTATTTGTTACAAAAATAGTTCAATGATGAGTGATATTGTTAACAAGGAAATCTGCTCCAATTGTTTCTTAACAAGATACCGATGGTTATAGAAAGTTTAATTTTCAAAAGTTATAAGCGTTTTTAGAAATAATAAAACTTAATTTTCGATTTCTTAAAAATTATCGAATTCGGCATTGGACCTTTAAGAACCAAGGTTTAGAAATAAAACGGTACCTGCCATACAATTTTCCTCAAAAAATTTACAATTTTTTTTTCTCAAAAACACACAACTTTTCTTAAAACAAAAAACAATACATTTTTTTAATAAAAGCTACCTTTGCATGGGAAACCATTTAAAAAAAAAATAGTAATTAATGGTACGTACCTACCAAAGAACCAGTTTTTATTTTCGATTTTCTTCAAAATGGTACCTCTGATTTCAATATTTTTTTATACAGAATCTTCTAAAAAATATAAATAGTTTGTTTTTTATCAAAATTTTCCACATTTTTTTTTTGGATATTTTAAAAATGTTCCATTTTTTTTTTGAAAATCAAATATGTAGGTACATACATATTTTGAAAATTACATGGTCAATATTTTTGAAACTCGGTATTTAAGGCTATAACACTTTCTAAAATATTTTAAGACAAAATTTTACTTTATGAAAAAATTACGGTGCCTTTCATACAAATGTTAAAAAAACGTTTAAGGAACACATTTTCTTTCTTACAAACGACTCTTACGATTTTTATAAAATTTTTCTGTATGCTAAAATTAGTGCGATCCTCTACAGAAAATTATAAAAAAAATACACTTCGCCTATAAATAGTATACCAGTCATAGAACGCTTTTTTACTTGCGATATATGTAGGTACTATAAGGCAAGTTTTGGATTCGTGCAAAAAAAAATTGAGATAACAATCAAACATTATATTACGATGATAGAGAATACTAAAAAAGTGGGTGTCACAATTCTGTCTGTGTGTGTGTCTGTCTGTATGTCTGTCCGTCTGTCTGTCTGTCTGTTCGTCTACAGCCTAAACGGCTTGATAGATTTTCTTCAAACTTGGTACTTAGTGGTTTTTGGTGATTCTGCCCACACATTTTTTTCATTTTTTTTAGAACCAAAAATAACGGTACCTGCCATACAATTTTTTTTTAGCAATTTAACATAATCGTATTTTTCTCAAAATCGGCTCAACAACTTTCCTTAAAAAATTCAATAAATTTACTTTAGCAAAGGCTTTCTTTGGGTGGAAAACCATTTTTCAAAAATCGTTATGATGGTACCTCCCAAAGAACCATTTTTTTAATTTTTGATTTTCTTCAAAACGGTACCACTGATTTCAATTATTTTTTTTTATGCAGAAGCTTCCAAAAAATATAAATAGTTTTGTGTACCAAAGTTTTTGAAAAAATATTTTTTGGATTTTTAAAAAATGTTTAAAATTTTTTTTTTTTTGGAAAATTCAAATATTTCGAAAATGACAAGATCGATTTTTTTGAAACTTGATACTTAAGAGTTTTTTAGTACTCTCTAAAATATTTTTGGAAAAAATGTTACATTTATGAAAAAATAACGGTACCTTCCATACAAAAGCTAAAAAACCGCAAAAGAAAATATTTTTTTTTTCAAAAACAACTCTTACGATTTTGATTAAACTTTTTCCATATACTAAAATAAGTACAATCTACTACCAAAATTATAAAATTCAGCAACTATTAATAGTACCTGTCGTAGAACGTATTTTTTTATTTTGAATTTTTTCGTTATCGGCTAAACGGATTTAGATGAATATTTTTATATACAAATTTCAGATAAGATTAAATAATACTGCATATCAAAATTTTCAAAAAAAAGTTTTTGGATTTTTAAGAAAAGTTTCAAATTTTTTTTTTGAAAATTCGATATCTCAAAAACGGGTTGACAATTTTTTTCAAGTTTTGTTTTTGTATACACATAAATATATATATACAAACTTTAAATTTGCATACCAAAATTTGTTCTTAAAAATGTTTCGAGAATTTTATATATAAAAAACAACTTTTTTAAAAAACCCATACACTCATATTCAATCAAGAATTTAGATGGTATTCTTTTTTTTCACATCAAACTGTCAAAAGAGTCGTTTTAGCCAATTTAAATGTCGTATTTCATGCTCCTACACATTTTTCTCATATAATTTCCATGTTTTTATATACAATTTTCTTAAACCCGCAGTGTCTTGAACATAAGAGCAAGTACGTGCGACCCAGTCATGCATTTTATTTTTTTAGCTATTGTAAGGTAAAATGAACTCATACAAAAAATGGTTGCTCCTTTAAAAAAATAAATGACTTAAACCACTAAGAAACGTTTGCTCATACGATACTTAAGCATTTATGTTATACTTAAAAAGCTTATGTTCCGCTTTTTCCTCTGCGTAAACTGTCACATTAGTCCTTATGTTCTACTTAAATATTTAGGTTTCGTATCAACAAATGGACCTAATACCCTTAAACTTTATTTTTCAATGAATTCAGCTCTATCAAAGCTAAAATATTTCTTCTAAGTATTTTTTTTTTTGACATTTGCCTAAACCAGTGGTTCCCAGATCAGATTGGCTTTTGGGCCCTCAAAAGGAATTGAAAATGGCCGCGGACTCCCAATTATTTCCTTATACAAAAAATTTGTATTAAGTTTTTTTTGTCAAACTATAAGCTTTATTTTGATGAAGATTTTTGAGCATGCCTTGATTTTGCAAGGTCTTGAATTTTTATAGGTCAATTGAGCTCAATGCAAGTGGCATGTCATTTTTGCAGCGATTTTATTGTTTATTTCTAGCAGCAACACGTCCGAAACACATACATAAAGATAATGATGTGGAAAACGTATAACGATATATTTGATTTTATTTTTTTCAAAGATAAGATCTTGCCATAATATGAGTCGGATTCCAGACTCAAAATATTCTTTGCAGCCTCGATCATGTCGAATTTCGTTAAGCTCTTCTTGAACTTCGAATATTTGAATTAACTTCACAATGACAGAATTTCGAATCATTTGGCGAATACTATCATACTGTAGTACTTCGTGACATAATGGTAAGTGCGTTGGACTGTCATGCTGAAAGTGTGGGTTTGATTCCAAGCCGTGGCACCTAAAAACAGAAATGTTTTATCCGAGGTACTACCTCTTGCGAAGAATCCTCCAAGAATATACCTGTCATGAATAAGTGCTTCTCATCTAACCGTTGGGACACGGCAAAAAACTGTAGGTCCCATCCATTTCTGCCAACAACACGCACACAGGAATGGTTGAAAGTTGTAAATCACTGAGCTCTGGTTTTCCAGGAGCTGTTGCGCCACCCAATTTATTTATTTTATTTTATCAGACTCTGTTTGGCTAAATTCTGGAAAGCAATGTTCGAATTCGGCTTTGAGTTTTATTAGTGTAGTCTTGCACGACGACCTTAGATTCATGACTTTTTTCGAAATTTAATGAGTGCGAATGAGAAAAAACATCTGATCTTACCCTCGCACTCATTTAATTTTGGAAAAATTTTGGAGAAAAGTGTTGAACGACGTGAAGTCGTCGTGTAACAACACACCAAAATATGACCAACAATGTTCTGTTGAATGCTTGATAAAATTTCTCTTCTGTAATGAGCAAAATTTTTCGAATATTGGAAAACATTTGTGTAGTTTTCTCTTTCAACCTTTTTGAACTTGGCACGTCAATTGTCTTCAAAAATGAAAATATTTACCGAATCCTTCAATTTTTGACTAGGGGATGCTTAGTATAATTGCAAGCTGAGTTGATTCAAATGTGCAAAAATATCCACAAGGTTCTGGAGCAAAGAATACCTTCAGTCGCTTTTCTCTTCCGCAAAAATATTTTCACTTCCTCTTTCAACTCAAATAAACTCAAATACGGGTCCATGACGAATTCTCAGACCCCCAGGGTTCCTTGGACCACCAGTTGAGAACCGCTGTTCTAAACCATGATGTAAGTCATGGTTTTTAAAATGCACAAGAATTAACCGTTTTAAGCCCCATGCAACTACATATCGGAATTTGCTAAGCTACTTATGCGATTTTTATCTCCATCGGAGAGAACCATCGATCACAGTTAAGAGAAAGTTTTAAAATTTTCATAATATGAAGTGGGATATTTTGTATTAAAGTGCAACCTCCCCTAATGGACAGCTCCCTTAAGCGGACAGTTCTCTTAAGCGGACAAATTCTCGCGACCGTGGATCTAGGATTTGAATTTCATACATTTTACGTTCCTTTAAGCTGACACTCCCTTGATCGGGCGCGGACAAGCTGATATTCTTGAAACTTGTATAATTTAACTCTCTTAGGCGGACAAAAACTTTTTTTAATATGCAATTTCTAACTTACAATCGCATAACGGATTTTTTTCTGGAGGTTTTGTCTCTTTTTATATCTTCTTGTTCATTTATTTCCCGTTTCTTAATGAATTTCATGGCACCATTTTTTAAATTCTCTATTTAAATGAATAATTTTTTGTTTTCGAATATAAAAATCAACTCCGTACCTACCTTTCATCGTATACCGTATATACATATAACTCTAAACCTTGATCTACATTTACCCTTGTTTATCCTTGTTTACCTCCACCCAGAATGTTCTGATTTCAAATCTACATAATTATAGTTTTTTTCCACCCTAAAAAACGCCATCATCACTTACCCCATAATACTGATATAATAGTAATTATTCTTATAAAATATCTCCTAAGTTCATAAGCTGAGATACTTACCAAGCAGACAAAATTGTGGATGCACACAAAACGCAATCTTAAATTAAATTTAAATAATCGACATCTAAACATCTTTTGGGGATCTGAAGAATTAAGAAGTTTGGTTATTTTATTAATAATGATAAAATTTTAAAAATAATCTATGTCCAAAAAGTTCAATGAAAGCCTACACTTTAGCAAGCTTAATTTCGTATAACAGTTTTGCCAAGGAAAGCTTACATTTAAGCTTTTTCTTTATAACAATTTCCGTGATTCCATTTTTTAAGCTTAATTCTGCACACATTAAACTTTTTGCAGATTAATGAAAGAAAATTTGAACAAAAAGCTCATGCGATGTTTATTTTTTCTTTACTTCTCTATTATTTGTGTTTCTTCTACTATTCTCTTTTCTCTCATATTATATAGTTTTTCTGTGAAAGAAAAATTGCATAAAGCGCGCTCACGAAAAGTTGACATTTCACAGCTGTTCCTGTTTACAAAAAAAAGTCACGGTTTCATGAGGAATGGGAGGCGAAGGAGTATGGGACAGTGTAAATAATAAAAAGCTTTTCCTCGTTATGTCCGTAATTTAGTTCGGCGGTGGTGGCATCGCCAATATGAAAATTCATTATACGTTAACGTTACAACTTAGCGAACACACTGTAGCGCACCACTGGCAAATCGGCGAGCAACGTGCTTCATTTGATTTGAAAGCAAGAGTGATTTCATTCCTTAATTGAGGCGCCATACATTCGTATCATAAAAAAATAAATTATAAATACATATTCCTGGCTGCAGCAAAAAACGCTTGATAAGGAATATTATTCTTGTGAATTTGATTGGCCTTATTATTACTGTCAAAACCAATTATTGTGGGTTCTAAATGTTTCAAATGACCGCAAGACTAGAATCGTGAAAATGAATAAGAACCTTTTCAAAAACACTAAACGAAAACAGTCTAGTAAAATAACTATTGCAACAATTTTGTGATAATAGTTTAAATTTAAATTATTAAACTTAAATATTTTAATAAATTAATTAAATTTATAGTTCAAATTGATTTTTAGTGAAAGTTACGATATCTACCTAGTGAAATTTTTCAAAATTCTATTGGTGCCATAAATTAGTATCTTTATCTACCTAAATGGAAATTGAAGTTAAAAAATTAATTAAACAAAAATAAGAAAAACAAAACAATTAACAACATTTGTGTGCCGTATCTATAATAGAGTGCCAATACCTATATTTTATTAACTTTTAATCTCAGTGTGTGTTTATTGTTGTTGGACTTGATAAAATTGAGATAGCTAAAGTAAAAATGACAGTTGGAAGTCGTGAGGATCTGTTTGCTAATGCACGGCATATTGATGATACTGAACGTCTAATTGGGCGTGTTCTAGCTGGTGAGTTACCTATTTGCTTTTATTTATTTGTTAATGGGCTCCTAAGATCTTAATTTTTTTTTATGAAATCTATTCCAAAATTTCACTCTAAAACCTAACTTAACACCTACTTAATAAGTATCCTTGTCCTAGTACTTAATCGTTCTGTACACTAAATATCTTGCCCAGATTTTCGCATTCAAATAAAATTTGAATTCAACCTGGCATTAGTAATATTGAGCTCGTATAGCTTAGACCTAAAGTATTATAAATACTGTTCACTTAAATGATGTGTGAAGAGAACTGACAAGTGAATTTATTTATTATCACACCAATCTGTTGGTTGGCGGTCAGTGACCGTATTAACCTAGTTTTCCTATTGTACCTACTCAAACAGCAACATGCTTGTTAGTGTGTACATCAAATTTTGCTTTCAGCTTTTGCGGTTTTAATTATGTGAAACATGTGCGTGTGGAGCAAAAAGCTTTCGTTTTCACAAAAGTGAGTGAAGAAATTTAAAGATGTTCGGGACGGGATTGGTTGGTTGCTTCCCTGGAGTGAGGTGAGAAAGGAGGTCTGGTAAACTAGAGCATTTATGTGATAATTTTGCATATGAAAACATAGCATTGAATTTTATTCTTAAAAAAATTAAACATTGTTTTCCAAATGATACCTAAATATTTTTGAATAAGTTTTATAAAAAATAATATTCTGAAACCTTTGAGTACAGTTTTCAAAATCTTTGTTGGAGAAATTAAGATACAACGCGGAAGACTAACGCCTTCATTGTAGATACTCAGCACCTTTAGACTTTCTGAAGTAATTTTCTCAAAACTGCAATTCTATTTGAAAAATTTTGTAGGTTCATTAAATAGAACTATAGATTAGTAAAAACATTAACTAGAGATTTTAACCAGACTTTTCATTGATCAAAGATAACGCAGAAAAATTGGGTGCAAAAATTCTGTTTTCCTCTTTGCCTGTTCTTTTTATTCAACATCTACTTATAGCCTTTACTCTTTATAGAATTAACTCTTTAAACAACAAGCTACCTGCCATCTTTCATACCTGCTTGCTTACCTCTAAAACTGTTTTGTTAGCCGATTTTCCCCTATCAGTAGCATCGCTGTCTACACACAGTTTAAAAATTCATCATTTTTTGACCTAATACCTAACCTTAAAGATCGGACCAATAAAATTAAAGCTTTTGGCTTGGAAAAGTATGCTCTAATAACTGTTTGTTTTGTAATACCGCGCAACCAAATACCTTTTTTCATTTTTTTCCGTCCAAAAACTAGTTTTGGAGTTTCCCTAGTGTACATTCGATGATTTTTGATCGATTCGCAATGAAAAAAGCATTTTTGTAGCACGAAATATTAAATATACATTTTTGACTAAAATAATTACAATGGAATAATTTAAAGTCACTATGGCGTATGTGGAATATTTTTATTTCCAATAAATAATATCGCTCACTGTGGCGTATGTGGAACATTTTGTATTATCAGTAATAATAATGTTAGTTAATAATATGTGGAAGTTATTTTGACGCATGTAAAATATTTGTACTTGCAATGTATGCATAGAAAGATAATGGGTTGGGTGCGATAAGTACATACTGAATGCCAAAATACCGAATGTCAAAATCCCGATTGCCAAAATCGCGAACGACTTAGTTCTGCCAAAAACTAAAACAGTACTAAGTCATTCGAGGTTATAGTCTTCAAATTGAATGTTTAGTGGTTATTAGTAGACAACAAATTTTTTAAGGAAAATATTTTACAATGCATTATGAAATTCCAAACAAATGCTTAAAAACCATTAAGGAAAATCTTATTTTTTTCATGAACTGGCCTCGACAATTTTTATTTTTTTTTCGGTATACTACAATTAGTACGATCTATTACTTAATTTTGTAAAAATGTACACTTAGCTTCTATTATGAGTACCTCCCATAGAATGTTGATTTTTATTTTGAATCTTTGCATTATCGATTAAGCGGATTAACATGCATTTTTTATATACAAACTTAAAATAATTTGAAATAATATTACGCATAAAAATTCAAAAGAGAAATTTTTGAGATTTCAAAAAAGTTTTAATTTTTTTTTAATCCAAATTTAAAAAAAAAACTTAAATCTCAAAAATGGGTTGACAATTTTTGTTTGAATCTTATTTTTGTGTGCACATCAATTAAAACTAAAAATTTGCATTCCATTATCTTTTCTTAAAAATATTTTAAAAATTCTATATATCTGTGGTGTTTGGTAGAAACATGATTTGTAACTCCTTTTTAAAATTTGCGTCCTTATGTACACTTTACATGGAGCTAAGGCCTACAGATTTTCTTCAAATTTGAAATATTAATGAACATGATTATTAAAGAATCATGTTTCTAACTTGAATAAAATCGTTTAACGAGCTTAAGCTCTAGCTCGATGTTAAGTTAACTAACAGACGTAAATTTTAAAATGGAGCTACATATCATGTTTCTGCCAAACACCACCAGTGTTGCCCCCCTTTGTGATCAAAAATGTACTGCTTTGGATTTAAAATGAAGTAAAATTCAGTGGTACTGTTATGAAAATAATATTGTGTTTAGGTATAAACTGAATTGGATAGTGAATTTAAAAAAATAAATTTGCAAACAAAAAAATAGCATTAGATCTTAGATTACTGAATACCAGATCTCCTTCAAATTTATGAGAGTTGTTTTTTTGAAAAGAAGGATTTCTTTTTAATTTTCAATCGGTAGGTACTCTTTATTGACTTATGTTTTTTTTTTCTTAACTTTGCTTATCACTTGTTTGTAGGCTTTTTACAATGTTTTTCTATAATTATAATTATAATTTCATTCTAGAACAATAATTTTGTAGGTACCTACCAGGAAAATTCAAAATAGCAACTGATTTTTTTATCAAAAAATAGTCTTTGATTACTTTCAATTTCTCCATTTTGAAGTAAATTAGTATACTTTCTACAATTTTTTTTTAAACATGAAATTATTTTGCCATTTAATGAAAATGAAGTGTTTTGTAAATATTTAACGAATGTACGTAGTGACTTTCTCAAAAAAAAAAGAAATTGTAGCAAAAACGGTAGATACAATTGTAGAAGGGGGGAAACACTGAATACCACAGATTATGTAGGTATACAAAATATTTCCTTCTACGATTTAAATGTTTTTTTTTTCATAACTTCATTGCACATTTCATCAAGAACTCAGATGATATATTTGTTTTTCACTTCAAACTATTTTCATGCATGCTCTTAAACATTTTTACTTGCGATTATAGGTACTATAAGGCAAGTTTTGGATTCGTGCAAAAAAAATATTACGATGATAAAGAACACCAAAAAAGTGGGTGGCAAAATTCTGTCTGTCTGTCTGTCTGTCTGTCTGTTCCTCTACAGCCTAAACGGCTCGATCGATTTTCTTCAAACTTGGTACTTAGTGGTTTTTGGTGATTCTGCCGACACATTTTTTTCATTTTTTTTTAGAACCAAAAATAACGGTACCTACCTGTCATACATTTTTTTTTTGGCAAATTTACATTATCGTATTTTTCTCAAAAACGGCTCGACAACTTTTCTTAAAAAAAAATTGAATAAATTTGTTTTAGTAAAGGCTTTCTTTGGGTGGAAAACCATTTTTCAAAAATGGTTATTAATGGTACCTCCCAAGGAACCATTTTTTTAATTTTTGATTTCCTTCAAAATGGTATGACCGATTTCATTTATTTTTTTATACAAAAGCTTCCAAGAAATGTTAATAGTTTTGTGTACCAAGATTTTTGAAAAAATATTTTTTGGATTTTTAAAAAATATTTCAATTTTTTTTTTTGGAAAATCAAATATTTCGAAAACGGCATTATAGATTTTTTTGAAACTCGATATTTAAGACTTTTTTCGTACTCTCTAAAATATTTTTAGAAAAATTTTTACATTTATGAAAAAATAACGGTACCTTCCATACAAAAGTGAAAAAACCGCAAAGGAAAATATTTTTTTGCTTGAAAACGACTCCTACGATTTTGATTAAACTTTTTTCATATACTAAAATTAGTACGATCTACCATCAAAAATTATAAAATTTTGCACATAGCAACTATTAGTAGTACCTGTCATAGAACGTATTTTTTTATTTTGAGTTTTCTCGTTATCAGCTTAACGGATTTAAATGAATTTTTTTATACACAAATTTCAGATAAGATTAAATAATATTGCATATCAAAATTTTCAAAAAAAAAGTTTTTGGATTTTTAAAAAAAGTTTCAAATTTTTTTTTTGAAAATTCGATATCTCAAAAACGGGTTGACAATTTTTTTTCAAATTTTGTTTTTATATACACATAAATATATTGTTTAAATTTGCATACCAAAATTTGTTCTTTAAAATGTTTTAAGAATTTTATATATAAAAAATTAATTTAAAAAAAAACCGCTCCAACGATTTTAAAATTTTTTTTCCCATACAATCATATTCCATCATGAATTAAGATGGCATACTTTTTTTTCACCTCAAACTGTCAAAAGAGTTGTTTTAGCTAATTTAAGTGTCGTATTTCATGCTTCTCTACATTTTTCTCTCATAATTTCCATGTTTCACAATATAAAACTTGTCCAAAAAATATTGCATATAGCATCGTTTTAATTTATGGTGAATTATTGCGGAAACCTCTATTTTGCAGTTCTTGAGTTTCAAATGTGCATATCTCCATTTCCAGATTAAATTTTTTTTTTTTACATAAATAATGATTTTTTCGTATTTGAAAAATCTACCGATCACAAAAGAAAAAAACCTTCTACTCTTTATTTACCCTCATTTACCCTACTGAAATTTCGAATTTCAAAAAATCACGTAGTTTATAATTTTCAAATCAAATTTTCTTTGTATGGTTTTTTTTTTATATATCTTTAAAGCTTACCATCTAAGCTGGGGCAGATAGTTGAAACACCCCAAAAGTTGTGAATAATTGCTTGGCTACCCTATGCCTTGGCCACATTTCGACAGGCAACCCATGCGCAAATTGGTTTTTTAGACACTATATGTACCTACAAAACTGTATACCTCTCATCTAGTACCTTTATGAGGGTAGGAGGTCCTATGGCGGGATCCTGGACTATAATTACGATAGTCAAACTAGGTCTTTTGTCCCCTCTATTTTTTAAATCGATTAATTTCAATTTCAATATCTATTCAATTGGTCGGATAAAAAAGTTAGTGTGAATAGCGGAAATATTCAGCTTTCAATTTTGAGCAATATTATTATCATAGCTCTAATTCTCTATATTTTGTGACCAATTTGACTATATCTTATATTATAGGTGCCTTTTTTTATCGATTTTCATCAAATTTAAAACCTTAAATATAGGCTCTTAGGCAAAAGATTTCAATTTCTTTCAGCCAAATTAAAAAACGCATAACAGCGAAGGGTTAGCTTTATTCCATGGATTAAGTGCTAAATGTTACTAATAAAACAAAATTGCTGCTTTGTGACGTTTACTATGCTAAACAACTGAGGCAGAAGGTAGCGAAGGAATAAGCAGCAGACACTTTTTTTATTGGTGTTGGTATCAAAAGATTTAAATCTTCAATAACATTTTTATTCGTTGCACAATGATTTTGTTAGGTTCTCAAGAATATAAAGCAAAAAATTATTCATGGTTTGGTTAATTTTTATGAACTTATTTTGTACTCCAATTCTCGTTTCTTTTCCTTTTTTTAATTAAATTTTCCATAATATCTAATAATAATTTAGATAGACATGAACAAGAAAATTCTTAGGTGCGTTTGATAACTAAAAACTCTAAGATGTCAAAACCCATACGGGAAAAAACCCAAGCTTCCGAAACTCGATACAAATTTCAAGATACTTAACAGGCCTCGTACGGTAAACGTCACTTTACTATTCCACGAACATATTTTTTTAAAGAGAAATTTTAACCAGTGGCTTGACTCTTCCTCCGTTATTTAGTAAAATCGTGGAATAAAGATAGAATAAGCGTTTTTAATTGATAGCGGCTGTTTATGTTTTAAAATAACAAATAATTGTAAGAAAAGTAGTAAAAATTATATTCTTTGCACTTATAATTTTGTATTTAACACTTGAACTACTCACATTGATTACAAAATTTAGTTGGAAATATTCAAGAACAGGAAATCTTTAATGTAATGAATTTGTTCAGTATGTGTGTGTGTGTTTTATCTTTTTGCGTTCCGAAAAAATTCCGTCAATGGTAGGTTGAGAAAAGCTGACTAATTTTTTCCCGGTGTAGTAGGCTAACTCGAAGTTTTGTTCACAAAATTAAAAAAAAAAGTTCCCTAATAAAAAATTTGTTCACCTTTTTATAATCTACTCTCCCTAAGAATATTAATAATAGGCCAGGGTAAGCAGACTCAGAATTTATATTTTGTAAGAGTAAATGAGAACAAATAAATTACTTCTGAAATTTAGTTCAAAATTTTTGAAACCAAACTCATTTTGGATTTGTGGTGAGAACTGCGCTTTAGGCAAAGTGATAGTTTGTAATTAATTCGACATTCTACTTGTACTCCAATAAAATAATTATTATTATTATCTTGACCAAAAAAAAATTTTTGATTAAGAAGTGAAAATTTTATATTTCTAAAGTGCAATATGAAAGACAAACACTAAAAAACACAAAACAGCTTTTTAATTTACATACAAAAAAATCTCTTCTATGAAAAATCCATAATCTAAATACTCGTTGAATCAAATGACTAACACTAACCTTATAGATTCATCAAGTTTAATGATTTCAAAGTTGTTCATTCACCCAAGAAAAATTAAATTGAAGAAAATCATTTATTTTTATATTTTTTTTTTTCACATCAATATAGGTTATTTCGCTTAGCGCTTATAAACTTAAAGAAAAAAAGCTTTTAAAAATTTATTTTTGAACAGAAAAAATAAATAAACTAACGAAATTTGTAACAGTGCGGTTCAATTGCCCAAACACACTTGAACTTTTTTTTAAATTTTTTTTAGGTAGGTTTTTTCTATTTTTAAATTTAATCCCATATACAATACATAGAATCATCAAGGAAGTTGTTTTTTAATTCTTCGAAATTGTGTTGAAAAAAAAAAACGACTTAGTCTCAGTCGTTTTTGAAATATTGAGAAACTGAGTTTGCTGCTAACGAGAAATGCGGGAAATATCCCAAAATCAAGGCAATTTTTGCAATTAAGCTTCAAAATTGTTTGCCAAGAAACTGAAACGCAGTTTTATTGGAATAAATTTGAATATTGAGGAACAGATACGTAGTCTTAACCTCCTGGAAATGCAATCTAGTTTTCGACTAGGCACTTGAAAGTTTCGCATATAGATACTTACAAGGGCCTAGCAAGGGTTCCTATCGAAACTCATTAGGCCCTTGCCTCGAACGACAACAAAAAAAAAGTAATTCTATTTGAAATTTGATCCTGCCCGCATAGAAAAATCGCAAGTTTTTTCCAAGCTTAGCCAAGATCCTGGAAAGATTTCCGTAAAATTTCCGGAAATTTAGTAGAGGAAAACTTATAAAAAACTCGTAAGACCCTTGCTTGTAAAAACTTGATAGAAACTCGTGAGGCCCTTTCTAGTAAAAACTTGTTGGGAAATTTTTTAATATCCCCAGGGCCTTGCCTTAACTTGGCAAAAACTTGTCATTTTTCCAGGCGAGAATCAAAACAGCTAGACTTTTTTAAGGCAGGGCCTTGCCTTAACTTGGCAAAAACTTGCCATTTTTCCAGGCGAGTATAAAAATAGCTAGACTTTTTTGGTTTTTGGATTGTTGCAATAAAAAAAGAGGTGTAAACAAGAGCTTTAAATGATTGGACAACCGGTTCAGCAATAGAAAATCGAATCTTTTTATAGGTAATCTCCCTCCCCCTCCCACCAGATATTTATTTTTTATGTTAATGTTACATAATTTTAATACAAATAAATTTTAGTATTTAAATAGGTACCTAATCATACAAATCACACTGTATCTATGCCGAATCAACCAACCTATAAAATTGAAGAAAAAAAAACTGAGCTTTCTTGCCCCCTAACGTTTTAGTAGATTGAAAATGAAAGAAAAAGTTCGCTTTCGATCTCGTTGTTGTGAGTAATAATAATCTATGTGAAAACTTATATCACACTCATATACAAACCCTGTACATCAGTTGGCATGCCCATTTTTCGCGCACACAATCTCACACTTCACACATCCAACACACACTCATACAAATTCTGATATAATAAACGAACTATTTCCTGTTAAGTAGGCCATGGATTCGGCCGGTCGTTGCTCCCTTTTCTCGATTTCGTCGTGCGTCGTCAGTCGTGTCGGTAGTCGTCGTCTGTCGTCGTTGAAGTTGACGTTTGTGGTATTGCTTGGCTTTAGGCCTTAGGGTATGTGCCAAGGGGTGAAGCAGAAGTGTGGCATCTCGTGCTGTTTTTTGAATTGTTCAGTTTACTTATAGAAGTCTAGGGTAGGAGCAGCCGCCTATAGGTAGGTGCGTGGTATGATGGTGACGGCCTGCACTATTCAGCTGTGCTTACTTGCATTGCCAAAACTTGTGTTTTGGTTTCAGTTTCTGTTTCGACAGTGGTTGGTACTGGTTGAACAAAAAGTGAAAAATATGATTACATTTACCTAGTTCCAGAGTATTAATCTTGACACCAGGAGGCGAGCCCAATTTATTATAATATTTTTTTTTGTCTTGCAGCATGCCGCCTCCTAAGTAGCAGCAACGACAACGAGCTCCTTAGGTTTTTTTTTTTTTGGGAGGTGATTGTTTGCTGTAGGTAGTTATAGTCAATTGTTAACTCTATGTGCAGCTGAAAATTCATGTGTATGCAACCAAGAACCAACCTACAGCTGTTGGCTTTTGGTGCATGTTGCATGGTTTGTAATATGCATTTGCATATTTTTATACCTTCTATTGTTATTGTGTGCAACAACTGATCTAATCTTTTTGGTATATTTTGTTGTTGTTTTGTTAGTTTAGTGTGACACAGATCAATGTGCATCGAGTAACACAATTAGAGCGGCAATAAATTAAAAGGTGTAAACAGGATTCCGATTACGAAATTTAAAACAAGTGTAGAATGTGGAACGGTGGGTTTTAAGGAGTTTTTTTTTTTTTTCTTGATTCGAAAAGATATGCCTATAGGTATGTAAGTAGGTTAGGTATCAAGGTGTACTTATTTATTAAGATTTTAATTTTGGGTTGAATTTTATTTTGGAAATAAATTAAATATCAGATTATGGTAACATATTTTTACACTTACTATATTTTCTGGTTATTTTAAAGTCATAAGCCTCTACCTGTAGAACCTACCTGAAAGTATTTTGTTCTTAACTGTTTTTGGGGTTTAAAAAGGATATCTTAAAAAATCGACTAACAAAATTGGGTTTCAAAGTCGCAAAATCGAACGTGGGAATCGAAGATTTTGGCGGGAGCATTGTTGTCCATTCGCTCAATGAAGCCGAGCCAGTGTATTCGACGTGTTTTGGCTCTTTGGACTATATCCACCTCTTGGTAAATCTAGTACAATTAACGGTTGAATCTTTTTATCCATTCGCCTTCTTCGCATACATGACCAAATAACCGCATAAGAATTTTTATCTCAAAAGTGCCCAGTATCGATTCCCCTTTTTTACTTATCGCCCAGCACTCGGCGCTGTAGAGTAGAACTGGTAAAATTAGCGTTTTGTATAGCGTGTAGGTACTTTGTATTTCGAGAAAGCAGTTTTGAACCCATTTGTTTGGCCAAACCGAAGTAGCAGCGGTTCGCTTGTTCGCTAGGGTAATTCTTCGTCAGATTTCCACAAAGGTGTCGTTCGTGGAATTGATATTTGTTCTGAGGTAGGTGAACTCCTTGAATGCCTAAAAATTACTGCTACCAACAGTGACGTTTTGTCCTAAGTGATGGATAGATAAGGCTTTGTTTGCTGATACCATACACTATGTTTTGTCCTCATTCACTTCAAGACCAACGCGTTTCGACTGTTCATCAAAAGCTATGAATGCTTCTAGTATAGCTCGCTTGGTGTGGCCGATGATGTCGATGTCGTCTGCATAGCCAAGGAGCTGAGAAGACCTGTTGAAGATAGTGCTTTTCACGTTAACACCTCTCTTGCGCACTATCTGCTCCAGGACTAGGTTGAAGGAATCACGTGATACCGCATCTCCTTGCCTGAACCCTGTACACGTCTAGAATAGCTCGGATGAGCTGTCACCCATTTGCACTTTGCACCACGTATTTTGTAACGTCATGCGGCATAGCTGGATCAGTTTTTTCGGGATCTCGAGTTTCGACATCGCAAATGGAATCTCTAGGTGACTTATGCTATCATATCGATACCTTCCCGTAAGAATGTATTAAGCGACATTTTTAAAATTTTAAATTAAATTTTTAAAATACCTCTTATTCAGTTATTTATTTGGGTATTTTGTTGTAATAAACAGATTTTTAGAGGCATTTTGAGTTGAAAATCCCGTTCCAAATCTTTTTATTTTCTTAAATACATAAATAAATAACTGGACCAGAGGTTTTTCTCGATGCCTTTAAAATTTTTCAAATGTCGCTTAATACATTCTTACGGGAAGGTATCGATATGCGGCTTTGAATACGATGAAAAGATGCTGGGTCTCGACTTAAAGTTCGTTGGTCTTTTCCAGGATTTGCTTCAATGTGAAGATTTGTCCTATCATTGATCTGCCGGGCCTGAAGCCACACTGGAACGTGCCGATCATAGTGTTGCAGAAAGGTTTTAGACGCTTTCATAGTATGTTGGATAGGATCTTGCAGGTAACGTTAGGCAGGGATATGGCTCTGTAGTTTTTGTAGGACATTGAATCGCCTTTTTTGTAGATATATGGAGCTTTTTGAACAGTCTTTGCACATACTTTCCCACACTTGGTTGATGAGCTGGTGTATGCACGCACCCTACCAGGATATCTCCTCTATAAGCTTGTGGATTGCTTTTTTAACCTCTTCAGTACTGGGCGCTGGGACCGGATCTTCGTTGACTGGTCTCACGCTTCTTTGTTCTCCTGTTGCTTCTTCTATATAATGGAAATGCTGCCTAAGCACGTCTTCAATTTCCTGTGCTTCCGTGACTCTTTTAACGGTAATCCTCTCTTGCTGCTCTTATTTTCCGTTCAGCATTTGCATTCGTGTTTTTTCTGTCTCCTGCTTCAATACCGCGCATTGATCATTATATCACGGGTTCTTTTTTCTCGGTGATTGATAGCCTATCTTCTTAATGATGTCGTGGAACTGGTTCCACTGGTTGTTGACGCCGGATGCTGGGGGTGCGGCAAAGAATTTCGCGGTCAATTGGTCACTGTAGTCTCAAGATTTCTCAGATGTACTAAGACATGCAATGTTGAATTTCTTCCTTCTTCACTTTCTTTTCGTTGGACAGTCGGGCTCTGAACTTTGTCACAGCAAGAAAGTGGTGGGAGTCCAAGATGTTCGATGGGTGCCTTGCGGCAAATAGCACGTGGTGGATTTGGTTGGCAGTTGGATCATCTGGAGATTGCCAAGTTGCTGTGTGTACCTATCTTTGCCTGCGGAACCTAGTGCTACTTATCGAAGTATTACGAACAGCAGAAAAGTCGATTAGTCCGAAGCCGTCATCTTTTGTCGTCTCGTGGAGGGTGTGCTTTCAAACTAACCCGCCAAAGATATTCTCTTTCCCGACTTCTCCGAGCACGAATTTGACATCGTACTCGGGACAGGCTCCGTAGGCTCCGTCCAGGAGGTCGTAAAATTCCTTCTTTTTAGACTCTTCAGCTACGTCGGTGAAGCATGGTGTTTTGGAAGGTAGCTTTGATGCGGTTCACAGCCAGGCGATCGCTAATCGGCTTAAAATCGATTACTTTCGATCTGATATTTCCAACGATGAACCCGAATCCTAGAAATAGCAATCTTTCATGACAGCCTATGAAAGACCTATGGTCGAGTCGTTACCCCGCACTAACCTCCAATCTGTAGGGCCATGGGTTTGGTGTTGCAATTCTTTACTTGATCAACAGTCACACGTACAAGTTAAGCATTTCATGACATAAAGGTAATACCAATATCCGGCGGTTATCAACGTCGAGGTAATGTTAGCACTTGATGTGTAGAAAAGATACAGCTCAAGGCCCCCGGTTCCTACGACATCCAACCTAATTTAACTAACAGACCACAAATCCTTATTTTATAATAAGAATCTGGATTAAAAATCATTCTTTAAAATTTCAGAATTCTAATCTTATCCCTCTAAAAGATATACATATCAATAACTACCAAAAATTTATATCGAAAATGTGTGTGCATTATTGATGCATATAGATAGAAATTTTTTCAAATATGGTAAAAATATTTCTTTTATTACTTTTCGAATTGCATACTTAACTTATCAGTACCAACAATGGTCCTGATTTATAGTAAATTATTTCTTAAGACTCGACTTTCCCTTTTTCAAAACTTTTTAAAATTTTAATAGCTATCTCGATTCTTGGATTCTACTTTTTTTTATATAGATATACATTATCTTCTTACGACTGTATTATATCTAAGTAAAAATCTTTCGATTTCGAAAACACACAAAAAAAACTTTATTTCTTTCCGTTAAGAAAATGACCAAAACCTCATAACCTCTTTAAATCAAGATAATGGAAACCCTAAAAGAAACTGATGGTCAAAAACTCGATATAAGGAACCCACTCGTACGATTTCTAATACAAAATTACTTCCCCGCAAGAGAAATATTAAACTCGCATAGATCATCACACATAAGATTAATGTAAAATTGTAAAAATACCTAAAATTATTATTATCTTTGTGTTCTATAAGCAAGTGTCAGAGAACAAACTGACAAAAAGCCTAGGTACAAATAGATATCAATTACTCATATCAACAATATAGCAAAATTATCCTTCAAAACATCCACAGGAACATGAATAGTACATCATAATTCACATATCACACTTATGTGTCAGGCTATTATATTCACAATAAAGACAAAAATATCAAAAATAAATTCACTGAATGTTCTAGATTTTCTAAGAAAATTCATATTCAAACAAAAAAGCATAAGGAGCTTTGAAAAGGGTGGTAGTGGTGAATGCAAATGTAAACACTGCACGTTTTTTTAAAGATATTTGTTCATATAGTTACGTCTTTCATCTATACACAAAACTATAGATATGTAGATATACATAGTTATAAAAGACAAAATGTATGCTAAAAGACAAAGTAAAATATTATTTTTCTCAACGAGAGTGCGAGTGTTGGCCTTCGTTTCTCTTTTAATTCACAATCGTGCATTGACCTCATGTCACTTACGACCTACTTTATACTATATACACACTATTAGACCTGCTGCTCTGCTACTAATACGGTAACGACAACGGCATACAGAAAAAAAGCTCCCCATCATTTTATTTTATTTTATATTTTCCAAACTATCTATAAGAAACTTAAGCAAGCAATTGAATTCTTAGAGGCGAACAAAGTTTAATTGGCACGGAGTGACAGTGAAACATTGGGATATTTTTAGAATATAATTGACCAAAAGTCAATCGATAAAACTATTTTTTTTTTATAATTTTTCAGTGTGAAGCTGGAAAGGGATGAACTTAAATTATTTTAAGTTAAGTTAAGTTTTATTGCTTTACATATTTAGTTGTCGGACGTAGATCAAAAGTTCTACATTGTTGTGAAATATTTGAAATAAGATTCAAAGGAAAAGGGTGAACAAAGTCAACTGAATTTCTGAGCTGTTAAAGATCAATTCATGTCATGAATGTCTCCAAAAAATTCTTCACTTTTATCGGGCATTTTATTCTGAAAAGAAAAGACAACGCTTTTGGATTTGAATTCCAAATCAAAACCAGAAGCTCGTGAACACGTATCAAACTGTTCTTGCTGATAACTTATCGATGAAACCCATAAATGTCAAAAAAAATTGTGAACTTGAAATATCTTCAAATTGACTTTTATCTTTTCAATTATTGAACGACTTATCAAATGATTTTAGAGTAGTAGTAAGTAGTAACAGTCATTTTGTGCGTGGCAAAAAATATTAATATTAAGACTTAAGCTATATTTTGGCATAATATATATATAAATAATCATTGATTTGTGAATATTTAATATTAAAATTTTCCATTATGAGTTTCAAAGATAGCTAAAACTATAGTTCTTCAGTATTAAAAATATGCATTAATAATTTTTGGTCAGATGAATTGGTAAAAAACCCTAATGTGGTGTGACGGTGATGACGACGTCAATGAAATAAAAACAAAATGTGAATAGTCTAGTAGTTGATGGAAAATGGGTTGTTGTTTAATTTGTTAAGTTATTGAGACAAAATACCACCCGCTTACTGAAGTTAACTATTGTTTTTGTTTTTAGTAAATCTTGGAAAATTTATAAAGTATTAACATTTTATTGCTTTCTAATTCCCATTATTCGCCACTAGCAAAGTAAAAACCAAAATGCTTGGTAAAAAGAGTCAATAGTTAGTTAAAAGTTATAACATCAAGGTCTAGTTTAAATGCTCTATAATTATAAAATGTTTTAATAATTTTAAACATTTCAACAGATGGTTTCAACATTTGCTTAATACATGCTACAGTATAGTTAAAAGTAAATTTGAGATATGAAAATAAATCAATAAAATTACAGGGAATCCAGGCCTAGAGAAAAATAATTCTCCTGAATTTGTCGTCCAATTTGTTATACATTATAGTTCTTGGAGAATTGACAGGTTCTTTGTGAATGGGCCTTTGAACATTTCTACGAACCTTGCAATCGTCCTTATAGCCATCTCATCGTGAATTGCCTGCTTAGAGCGGGATATTCACGTTGAGACGGTGGGAAGGTTTGTATAGATTTTCAATGGAAAATTCACAGTTTTTTTTTTTTAATGGGTCCCGTGCGATCTGAAATAATTTAAAAATGTTTTCTAACCTTGCGACCATCTGCAACGTGAATTTTCCACTTAATCAATTTCTTTGATAAATCTGAACATAATATGCCAAATTAAAATCTATTGTGAATTGTTCTTTTGACGTAAGCCTGGTACCTAATTTTGTTATCAAAAATAAGATTATTATTTTTGGTTCTTAGTAGTTGAAGTTTTGTTAATTTTCACATAGACATATGTATCCGTGGCAGGAATTTGCTTTTCACTTCACATTGAAGTAAGTAGAACAATTTTTTTCTCTAACCCATCAAGCTATGAATTAGAAATAATAGCCTTTTCACATCGAATCAAAATGTATGTTTGTTTTTACAGCGAATGAGAAAAAAATGTGAATTATGTGAAATTGTGCCTTGGTACTTTGGCAATGGATCTTTTTTAAGAGCTTCTTTCTATGAGCACCTAAATTTTTGTGAAATAAAAAAAAAAAAAAATCTGGATTATGTGTGATGTGAACGATTCATGTAGATTTTGAAATCTTGTTGCTCGAAATCAAGTTTTCGGTACGGTGTGAATAGTCCATAAGCACAGCTTGGTCGGCTTTTAAAATAAATAGACAAATAGTGGTTAAGTATGATTTTTGTTTTATAAATTAGGATTTACAAATTTTTACCAAGCCGTTTCATGAAGTTCTTAGAAAACTACAAATTTGGATTAGTACTGCAAATCAAAGCTTGTCTGGTTGTTAAGAAAAGATGTATCATGGTAAAATCAGAGCGGTGCAGTCTGAATTTTTGATTTTTTTTGCTAGGACTTCGAACCGAAACTAAAAAAAAAAATCAAATTTGGAACGAATTAATGCAGAAAACTTCAGATTCATTTAGCATAGTTTCATTGTTTGCCGTAAAAATTGTAATGCCAAATCACAGACGTTTGAAATCCATCATTTTCTTGATTGTAATTAAAGCACTTTTACAGAAAGCGCAGGTGTCGAGCCTCTACCGCCACTAAATGTATTTACTTATTTAATAGGAACGTCGGTTCTTAGTGCTCTATACTAATTTAGTTCCTCACTTGTAGATAATTATATTATTGAATTAAATATGTAGAATTCAACTGAATATTACAGAATTGAATTGAATTGAATTGAATTTAACTGAATTGGGATTGATCATCTTGGAGCGTTAAAAAAGGCATTATAGACTTATGAGTTTGAATTTAATTTAATTGAACTGAATTGAATTGAATTGAGTTGAGTTGAGTTTAGTTGAGTTAAGTTGAGTTGAGTTGAGTTGAGTTGAGTTGAGTTGAGTTGAGTTGAGTTGAGTTGAGTTGAATATAAGTCTAATAAATAGAACAATTTTACTATGGACCAAACGGAAAAAAATAGATACAGGCTGATTTTTTGCAGGTCGTTTCAGGGCAAGGTATACCCTTAAATCTAAGTTGGTGACTTGTAGGGGTGGTGCTACGCCCACTTGGTTTATTAAGAAACGGCTGCAGCGAAATGGATGAAACTATCATGATTTGTTAAAATTACCGGAGAAAAAATAAAAGAAATTTAAAGTAAAATCCGCACACGGTCACGCCCCTTTCCTTATTTCTTTGTTCCTCAAAAACGGCTCCAATGATTTCCATGATATTTTCAGAGTTTGTTCTTCTGGACGAGAAAAAAAATTGGCGAATTGGCTTAGGTAAAATCCGCCAACTCTTCTTTTTTCTTTATACATATTAATAGAAATACCAATATGTTAAAAAAACGAGAGATGAGGTTAATCAACATGCATTTTTTTAATTTTTCTCCGGTCATAATAACAAATTATGAAAATTTTATCCACATCGGTGAAATCGTGTAAAATGGGCGTTGCAAAGCCCCTGCTAGGGTTAGGAGGGTGGCAATTAACTTAGATTTTAGTTGTATAGCTACCTCCGAAATGACCTGCAAAATTTCAACCCGCCTCTATTTTTTCTATTCTCATTTCTTATTTTTCAAAAATCATTTTTGTGTCAAATGAACACTAAGCACTTTTTCAACTCCAGATAGGTGAAACTATTACGAAATGCTGCCACGCACGTTTCTTTGAAATTTGTTTATTTTTTGGATTTTTATCAAAAAAGTATGGCTGTCGCAATATTTTAGAAAATAAACCAAAAAATAAATTAAAATTTCAGACTAAATATAATTTATTTTAATTTGACAGAACTCCAATTATTTGAAACAAGTTTCAGTTACCCGAAGCTCTGTAAACTGAAAATTGCGTTTTACTGAGACAAATGTTTTGTAATTATGGTGTATTTAGTTAAGCGGAGTCGGCTGTATTCATATTTCATTTGATTTAACTAACTTGAACTGAATTCAATCGAACTGAATTGAATCGAATCGAATCGAAATGAATTGAATTGAAATGAATTGAATTGAAGTGAATTGAATTGAATTGAATTGAATTGAATTGAATTGAATTGAATTGAATTGAAGTGAATTGAATTGAATTGAATTGAAATTAATTGAATTGAATTGAATCGAATTAAATTGAATTGAAAAGCGATGGAGGTATCCAAAAGTTTCAGAATTAAAGCTATCACAATAGGTAAAGCCGTCAGAGAGAAGTCCGTAAGTCCGTAATAATAATAATAACATCCAAGCAAATTCCATAGAAGTCTCGGCCGCACATTTTCTTTTAAGCGACTCAAGGAATGAATTTTACAAAGCAAGTCCTAAGTCTATTTCACTCTTTTTTCATTTGACATTGAAGCACAAATTATTATCGGAATAAAATAAAAGTGGCCTTTGTTTAAAAAAAAGTAGGGTAACAAAATCCTTACGAAAAATGGAGCAGATTATAAAAAGAGAGAGAAAATAAATAATACTTTTTACCGTTCTAGATTGTCTTATTATAAATTAACATCTTCAATTTAATTTGACTCAATGTTTATTCAATATATGAAATAAACTCAAGTCAGAAGAACTAAAACGGATCTTTATTCAACATATTATTCGTCATTAATTTTTATGAATCATTTTTAACAGATAGATACGAATATCTACATCATACAATAAAATTAATAATTAAATCATAAAAAATATTTCACAATAAAGTGTTAATTTCATATCCGATAACATTCTTAAGCGAATATACCTACAAAGGAAACAAAGAAAATCACTTTTGAACTTCATTCCTTAAAAAATATTAATTAATTCAATGCACAAAAATAAATTCCGTCTTTTATCTCACCAATTGCATAGGTATTGTGCAACCCAAAAAAAAAAGAAAAAAACAAAAAACATTGAATATAAGTTTTATTTTTAGAAATGCATATTCCTCCTTCTCAAATTCAAACCGACCGACCGACTTCGACAGTTTAACCGACCTTCACCTATTCACCCCACGAGTCTTATACACAATTTTAGCATCCACCATGCGCGCTTTTGATTACCATGAACAACCCTTCGTGACCTCTTTTCTCACGTGAAATAAAACGATAGAAATTGAATTATACAAAAAAAAATACAAGTATGGGTTTCTATACAAATGTATCCAACTGAATGAGTTGAAGGCATAAAATGAATCATTTAGCCTGTTGAACTGTGAATAATGTCTAAGGACATCTCGTCCCTCTTAAGCAGGATAATATTTATCAATATATTGTTATTGCAGATTAATTTTGTTCAGGAAAATCTTTCTTTGTTTGAAAACCTATCGCACTGCTGATTTGGTATCGCACAACCAAGACACTCTTAAAATCTCGAAGATTGTTCTTGTCATTTTTCAGTGCAAAACCTTGGACCGTCAAGCAATTCAATCTTCTCTGCTGCTGGGGTTCCAGCTCCACAATTCATTTACTTTAAATTAGATTTTTTCTTACACTGAACCATCAGCATCATTATTTAAGATGTAACAGTAGCAGCAGCAGCAATACCAGCATATATTGAGCGCCACAGTTGCAACATAGAATAAAACACTTGCATTTGCTCGCAAAAGGCGCCGAAGGCGAAATCAACTTCATCGCTCTATACCTATTACAGTTTAGTGTACACCCCCGACTCTGACACTAACGATAAATGCAAATATAAACAACAAGAGATACAAAAAAAAAAACAAGATACAGCAACTAAATTCAATGAAAACCATGTAATAATATTGTTTCTATGTAAAAGGGTACCCTCGTCCGCCGCCACCGCTGCAACGAACGCGACGTGCTGTGGTGCTTGCATTGCAAACCCATTCACGATTCTAACGTTGAAGGTCGTACATTGGCCTGGTACGTTTACCCCAGAAAATTGTACTTTGTTCCTCTTGGGCCTCCCCTACATTACGTCTCTATCCACTATTTCGTTATAGCTTATGTGTGTGTGTATGTACCTATGTGTATCAATCTTTTTTGTTTAGAGAACGTCGAAAGAGCTTTTTCACCAATACATGCATCTAAGTCTCGATTGCATTAACTTGGATTGTGTTAAGCACACAAAATGAAATGCATTTCACACATGCGATGTTTTTTCGATGTTTTGCGATGTTTTTTTTTTTGAACTAGTGATTTCATCCTGGACTCCTCTTACCATGCTAAATATATTGACCTCCATTTGACAATTTTATGATGAATAACTTTTTCTTTTCCTTTCTTGCCTTTATTTAACTATAATATTTTTCTGTTTAATTAGCCTAGTCCTAGAAAATCGCTTATGCTAAACTGGAACATGTTAACAATGGGAGACTGTTGATAGAAGAGAAAATAAAAAAAAATAACTCAGTCAAGGATAAAATATGAGTTCTTGTTTTCCTTTCATCGAGTTTTCTGGTATTTCTTTATTTTTTTCTTTCCATTCATCCATTCATATTGTACACAAAGTGCAATGTTTATCCTTGTTATGGCGGCAGTTTTGAAAAGCCACTCGTTCTAGTGGTCTAGATATAGGTAGGTTGGTATAGGTAGGTTGGTACCTACATATATATTCTTCTTCAGAGCTATTGGAAATGGAAATCTTGAACTAAATTTGTTGGCAGTAGACATTTATCGCAATAAACTAAAAAGGATTTTCTTTTTTTTTTCAAATATTTTGTACAAGTGTGTAAATACCTATGTACGTATATGTAAATACCTTTTATGTAGGTAGATATTTTATAAAAGTAGAAAAACGGGGTCGTCTGGCCTGGATGTAGAAGGTTAAACTCTTTTTTTAAGACCTATTTGTACCTATAGGACCAAGGTTCTAATGAATTGGTGGCACAGGTTTCTAAATAATTTCACAGAAGGTGGAAAATGCTTTGAAAAATGGGACGAAGCTTGTTTTTCACACCGTTCGCTGGATTCCTTAAAAAAATCTCCCTACAATATTTTCTTCTGCCTTAAAGAATATGTAAATGGGTGTAACAAATGACTTAATCTTTGTCTTAAAACAAAAACAAATGGGTACAGTTACAAAGAAATTTAATTTCGATGAAATTACATTTGGGGACTTTTTTTTAATTAAAGCATGACTTTGAATTTGACTGTTAAGTCAGTTCAAGGTACAAGAGCTTTTAATTAATGTTAATAACTATTTGTTCCTGTCCAATTTAACTAGCTGTATAACAGTATGTACTATATGATATGCGTTTCTAAAAAGAATTAAAGTTTAGATTTTGATCAAATCGATTCGGATTAATGGAAGATGAAAAAGTGGATGTCGCAATCCTGTCTATATGTCTGTTTACCCCTTGAACAGAATGAATGTAGCTGCAGCTTGTAACAAGAGTTGCATTTTCTTTAACTTCTGCTACACCATACATTCCTTGCTTCATTTACAACTTCTCACTGTGGCATTGTATACTATTTTTGTATCTTTCTACTTTGACAGTGCTACACGCCACAACTACAGCTACACCATTCTGTTCGGCCAGTTATTTCGCTACAGCTTCAACGGTCGGTTTTCTTTAAAGTTGGTACTTAGCATTTTTGTAGTTCCTCGTGGCATAATGGTTAGTGCGTTGGACTGTCATGCCGAAGGTGTGATTATACTTGTCATGAAACCTGTGGGGACATCTAAGAAAAATAATAGCACTAAAAACACTGTTTTTTTTTTTGTCAATGGCTCTTTTAAGAGTGTTGTGTAATGAGTGGTTTTTGAAAAAATTCTACACAAATCACTTGATAAGGATCAGCTTGCATAAAATAGCTCTAAGAGATTCAAAAATTCCAAATTTTAAGCGATTTTCCAAATTGTCCTATCTTTATTAAAAATTATTGTATCGAAGTTGTAAAAAAGCAATTTGAAGCTGAGAATCTTTCTTCTTGCGATCTTAGGATGATCACCTACCGTTACAAAAATTTTGAAATTAAAATCAATTTGAAAAAGTAGGAAAAAAGGGCTTTTGGTGTTTTAAAATCAAACGCTACATCAAATATATTAAGAAAACCACTAATGTTAAGTGTGCCTTTTACTGTTCAATATAACCACACAAAAATACTTCAGAGTTTCAATTCAATCCAGCCAGCCGTTGCTTTCTTATATTCGACTGAATTTTTGAAAATATAAAGGGCCAAGTATCACGCTTTTCCCACATTTTTGTTTCGTTTTTAAAGTAAAATAAAATTAAACTTTCAAATAGCGTTTAATTTTATGAACAGAAAATCAATTTTTCACAAAAAAAAATAGAATGACTCAGGAAACTAAAAAAAATAAAATCTCAATTTTTTATAAATTCACCCCAAAATAGTAGGAGTCGCTTTCGATAAAAATGAGACTTTCTTTAACGTTAATTATTTTATTAATAATTTTTTTTTAATATTCTAAGAACTGTTAGCGTATTGCATAGACCGGAAAATGAGGAGTATAAAGAAAATTTATAAAAAAATTTAAGCAGGAAAAGTAAACAAAAACCAACCTTAAAAAAAATTAAAAATCAAAGATTTCTTAATTTTTTAATAAATTGTGCATACATTTTTTTTTGAAGCAAAGATAGGGTCTAACGCAGTGTTTCCCAACGTGGGGCCCACGCCCCACAGGGGGGGCAATTTGACTTTTAAGGGGGGCAAATTTACATTCTGATGCATTACAGCCGTTTTAGATTTCTAAATTAATTGAATGCGCAGGAGAAAAAATATCTCACTTTGGCATTCATTTAATTTCGAAAAAGTCAGGACTCAATCTTGATTGTTCGAAATTTGTCTTCTGCAGATTGTGAACGTTTTGTCCTCCTATTGTGTAAAGAATAACTGGAAGACAATGAGGAGCTGAAGTCAGATGGCTCTCGAAACTGTTTGATTCGTGGAACTTTTTGATCATCTTAAGTGACAAACCGGAAGTAAAAATTTGTAAACGGTCGATTGTAAGGAGTTTTTGAGTTATTTAGTCGATATCTTCGAAAAACTGAGAAACTTCAAGGAAAAAAAACTCTTGTCGAGCCAAAAATGAAGATATTTGTTTTCGTTACCTTTATTGATAAGTCAGACTTATACATATTTACAACCGAAATTTTGACAGGTTTCACTGGCTCGAAAAGTGTGAAGTGAATGATACCACTATAGATGTAATTGTCATCTGGAAAATTTATAGCTGGATAAGAGAGAACTATTTCCTGAAGTTTTTAATTAGTCAAGATTTTTAGTGAACATTAAAATTTTCGAATGTTAAAAATTCTATAAATATAATGCTGGGGGCTTAAGAACTCTGGAAAAGTTTTAGTGGGGCGTAGCAAAAAAAAGCTTGGGAAACACTGGTCTAACGAAACTATCCATTTCG
Source organism: Dasysyrphus tricinctus (assembly GCA_963921185.1). Lineage (NCBI taxonomy): Eukaryota > Metazoa > Arthropoda > Insecta > Diptera > Syrphidae > Dasysyrphus > Dasysyrphus tricinctus. The sequence goes on from OY992533.1 coordinate 86,279,076, forward strand.
GTAGAATTTTGAACAAAAAGTTTAAAAGTGTAAAATTGTCAAATTTAGCTTAGTTTCCGAGTTATATCAAAAATATGGAAAAGTGGCCAGTGTGACCATTTTCTCAGAAACGCACGGGTGAATTAAGTAGCATTTTTGGTTTTAAGGATGTTTGATTTTTTTTTTATCGTGAAAATACTTTTTTTTAAATTTTGGTATACAATAATTCTATTGGAAGCTTTGATTTAATGAATGATTTAAATCAGTCACTAAGTTTAAGAAAATCGAAAATAAAATAAAAAATGGAAAAATTGTTTTCAACAAAAATTTTTTGTTTAAAGAAAACTTGTAGAGCTATTTTTGAGCAAAAAAAAGATTTTGTGAAATGCTAAGAAAATTGTAGGTATGGCAGGTACCGTTATTTCTTGTGCTAAAAAATTAAATAAAAATAATGTGTGATTAAAAACCACGACGTACGTACCCACCATGTTTGAAGAAACTTGATCCCGCCATTTTGGCTGTAGGCGAATAAACAGACAGAAAGAATTTTGAGATCCACTTTTTCGTCTTCCCTATCATCGTTATGACGTAATGTCTGATAAAAATCGTGAGTTCAATTTTTTTTTACGAATGCATAAAAGAAGACGAAAGTTGGTGTCACAAATCTGTCTGTCTGTATGTCCATTAAGCTGCAGCCTAAACGGCTGGATCTATTTTCTTTAAACTTAGTAAAAAGCGTTTGTTGGTCATTCCCCTCACAATTTTTTTAAAATTTTATTTAGAACTAAAAATAACTTTGCCTGCCATACACTTTTTAGCAATTTCCATTGTTTATTTTTTTCTCAAAAACGGCTCAACAATCTTTCTTTAAATAAACTCAAAAATTTAGTTTTAGTAAAGAGAGGCAAATACCTCCCAAAGACCAATTTTTATATTTTCGATTATCTTCAAACAGTATATCTGATTTCAATAATTTTTTAACAGAAGGCTCAAAAAAATATAACAAGTATTGTGAACCAAAATGTGTACCAAACATATTTTTTGGATCTTTAAATAAATATTAAAATTTTTTTATTAAATACTTACCATATCAAAACTTGTCCTTCGAAATGTTTTAAAAATTTGATAATGAAAATTATTAAGAAAAAAACCACTCCAAAGATTTAATTTTTTTTTCATACAATCATATTCAATCAGGAATTAAGATGGCGTTCTTTTTTCACCTCAAACTATCAAACGAGTTGTTTTAGCTAATTTAAATATTGCTTATAAACATTTTTGTCTAATAATTTCCATGTCTTTATATAGGTATTTTCTTTTTCATTTTCTTAAACCCTCAGTCTCTTGAATATAAGACCAAGAACGTGCGATTCAGTCGTAAATTTTATTTCATTTATTTTTAAGAACCAAAAATAACGTTTTCCCCAAAAAAAACAGTAAATTTCTTTTAGTAAAGATTACATTTGGTAAGAAAACCATTTTCAAATAAATTTTACCATTTTTTTACCATCGAAAATACGGGTATTTCTGATTTTAATATTTTTTTTCAAACAGAAGAAATAGGTATAAAAAGTCTTTTTTTTTTAAGTATCGTCTCGGTATCGTTAAAATCCAAAAATGGTCTCGTATAAGTCAGTCTCGTCTCGGTCTCGTACCACGCTCTAGCTTTTTGTCACATTTTATACGAATCGCCCTGTATAAGCGAAATACCTACCATATTTTGGGACCTTCAACCCCGTATGAAGTATGATTAATGTAGTGGAGCCCGAATCGATGGGGAACTTTCCCAAACTCTTTATATAAATCCCTGTATATATTTTTTCTAATTTTCTTTGGGGATACCACGCAAAGTAAACTCACCTGGTACTCAACCTCAAAAGTGATGTAAAAGAGGACATACCTATTATTCAGAAACATAAAATCCGTAACTCTACCGGTTGAATTATCTCGAAAAAGGTTACTTATCTTATCTTATGAAAATAAAGTATTTAACATTTTTTGTTGGAAATTTTCTAGGCTACAACCTTGTGTTTGACATTTTTTCCGTAAGAGTTACCGTTCGGGAAAAATTCCTTAAAAACCGTTTGGGGGGCCTTTGACTCCCCGTAAAATTGCTAGCGCCGCTCATATCGATGGGGACTTTTAACAATTTCCTAAGAATGCTATGAGGAGGGTTGATACCAAAATTCTGCTTTCCGCCATTTTTTTACGAAGCAAAATGCTTAGATGACTGGACTACATGGCTGAATTAATGCTTTTCCTTATTTCGTAGAATAAAATTTGATATGATGGATTCAAATTAAAGCTACTGGGACCTGAGAGCCAAATATTTGATGAGGTGGTTTCAGGCTGTAACCACTTAACAACAAAGGGTTTGTGATAAATAACTTAATCTGGAAGATCTGTTGCACTTAACGTACTTATATCTGCCTTGTCCTGTGTGATTTCTACCTGCTTGATCCATGCAAAATTGAATTGAGAATTGAGGAAAAGTGTATTGAATAAAAGGCAGAAATGTGCCAATGAAATATTTAAGAAAGTTATGCGACTCTCGTTAGTAAATTATAAATTGAATTATTCCAAATAAAACTTTTGTAGCCTTCTTATTGATGAATTCAAAAATATGTAGCTATGTCAAACTAACCTTATTCTCGGATAAAAAATATATTCCAAAATCGGGAACTTAAAACACTATAATAAAGATAAATTTCATACCTGTGTAGTTACTGGTACCTACAAAATTATAAAAAAGTTGGAATCATTTTTATTTACTCAAAATAGAAAGCATGACTCCTTTTAATTTCTTCTCCTTGAAACAAGACAAAAACTATAGGTAGGTATATGTATGTATCTCATTCATTGAAATGAACACTATTATTCTCTTCAGCTCTACCAAAACTCGTATATTATTTCAAGTCCTTCCTGTTGATATCTCCTTTAAACAAAATAGAATAACTTAGATATCCTTGACGTATGTATAAGGTACCTAAACTGTATACAAAATCCAACCTTCAAATAAAAAAGAAGTTGTAACTAGAAACCCTTGGTATTGTAAAAATTATTTTCTAACCAACATTTTTAACCCATACTCTTTATATAGAATGTTTAACACCACATGACTTTTCACAAAAAAAAAAGTAATTCCAAACATTTCCTTGAACAAACTTTTCTATCTATGTATCTTTCTTTCCATATTATCTCAAAATATGGCAACGACATGTTGTAAGGACACCAGCATCACGAGGTTTTTATCTGACTATAGTTAGAGTAACATATATATATAGATATATGTATGTACCTAAGAAAAACCACATAGAATTCCAATTAAACCTACCTTCAACCTACCTACATTATTTTTTGCGAAAACAGCATCATAGATAGGTACAACAAAAAAAGATTAAAAAAAACCTTCAAGAACAAATAAAATAAAAAATATCCACAAAAATGTCCAAATTATAAATAACCCATCTAACCAGACAATATTTTGTAAATGAATCCAACAAAACAACTTTGAGACGATGAGAAAAATGTAAGAGAACGGTACAGGCACAGAAATGCACCATCTTTGCCTCACATTGCTTAAGCAAAACCCTCTCTTCCTACTCCTCCTCCCACCATAAACAAACAAAGCGTTTGGTCGTATCGTCTATTCAAAGCGTAGCGAAATAATAAAATGCACTGTTCCATCTGAAACCATTGCCAACCGAAAAAATTAATAATAAAAAAAATACTTTGCTCTTTATAATGCTCAGTATATATCTAAATCCAAAAGTGCAGAGGAGGAAAAGAGGTGCAACAGCAACACAAAGATCCCCCAACCCAGCCAACAAGATGGACGAAGAGCTTCAGGGGGAGATTTTGTTTAAAAAAATGAAAACTGCTTAAGGTTACCCGAAGCAGGTCAATTTAGTTCATTCGCCTATCGAACTTTCAGTTCACGTCACGGATAACGTCAACCTTGCACATTCGAATTGATGTTGCACATATAATATGCATGTATGCACAGTAGAGTACATACATTCAACGAGAACACCTAACATAAACATTCGTATGATGCAAAAATAAAGCTCAAAAGCTCACGTCAAATTTTTACCGTTGTATACTTACAAACATGTCATACAAACTGTCATACACAAAACTATCAACTTTTCACGTTACCAACCACACATAAATACCAAAGGCAGTTGAACGGCCGTCAACTCTCATGGACATCGAGCTTTTTCGATAAAACACATTTCCCTTAAAAGCTTTTCAACTCACTCACACCAATGCAATGGAATGAAAATATAATACAGATATTTAAAAAGGCAGACATCACTCACTCCAACTGCACTTGCAGTGCAGTTTGGAAGCTTTTTCGGCCCCCTTAATTTCATAAAACCGCAAAAAGCTGTATATTCAAATGTGAGTAAGAAGTCGTAGGATAGTTGTTGCAGTTGCAAGTAAATCTGTGTGTGCTCTGAATTTTGTATCTCTCTAGCAACACTATGGTTTGGTTTAGTCACACATTACAATAGATTGCGCGAAGTACAAATTTAGATCGAGGTTATTCGTTGCAATGCTGAGAGGACGTTGACACTCTGCTGCCTGTACTGTGCCTGCCTGGCCTGCCTGAGCTAAGTGGCGGGCACATCGAGCGCCACCACCAGTGAATGGGTCTATATGCAGCTAAAAATGTGCATCAAGTAGGGTAGAGCGGGGCTAGTTGGACCACTTTTTACTTGAAGTCTCATAACTTTTTACCTATTCCTTACATAGCAATGAAAATGATATTAATGGAAAGAATGTAACTTCGGCTCCTTAAATAAATTTAATAAGATTAAAAATATTTTGTAGCAGAAGAATAAGATAACTTTAAGTGCACAAAGTCCAAGTGGTCCAACTTGCCCCACTAGCGGGGCCAGTTGGACCAGTTGGTGGGGTAAGTTGGACCAAAGTCTAAAAAGTGGAAAAAGGAGCTTTATTAAGGACAAAATCACTGTTAGTTTGAACTTAATTTGATCCCAAACTATACCTAACCTAATTCAAAGCACAACATAAGATTACGTAAATGACCCTGTGGCGCCATGAACAGTAATAGAGAATCTTGTATGGGCCTGATTTTTGCAAGAATGGCATTGCACCCACTCCTCGTCGGGTTAAGTCTCAGAATATGCTTCCATACACATCGATAATAACATACAGCCATAACATTCTTCTTCCTCCTTGGAACTTTATCTGTTCAAAAATGTCCATTCCATACTATTTTCCAATAAAACATTTATTTTTAATTCAGCGGGGCAAGTTGGTCCGCTTGGTCCAACTTACCCCACACCTAGCTTGATGAATATATTCCGTCACTTTGCAAACAACACTTAGAATTCTTCAATTTCAAAAATGGAATGCAAATATTCAATAACAGCACTCACAAAATTAGTATAATTTGTTAAAAAAATCCCATGTTTTCATCACGATAACACAAAAAGAAACAAATTCGTTTTTTTTACTTTTGTACCCAAAAAACACATTTTAGCGTGTGGTTCTCCTTTGGCAGAAGAAATCCACCTTAAACCAGTTTAGCACGTATGATTTAGTAACAATGCTTCATTCGTGTATGATCGTCTTCATTTAGCTCTTGTGGTTTCTGAGTTATTCGCGTGGTCCAACTAGCCCCGTGGTCCAACTAGCCCCGCTCTACCCTATGCATGAAGTAACAGCTCTAAGCCATGTGCTTTTACAAATAATTGTAGGTAGGTACCTAGTTTAAAGATAGATATAGGCTCGCTCTGTTGCTAATGGATAGATTTTCGTAAATAGTATAGACCGTTTACTTGAAGGTTGCCAGATTTGTGTTATGCATGTTGACATTATTTTTGTCTTAATCTTAAACCTACATAGGTTTATGCAATATAATTTACAATGAACATCTGCGTGACTTAAAGTCACCTATCGGAACATTTGTATTGTTTAATGTTCGATATTTTGTAAAGGTATCTTGATACTTAATATTTGTCATTGGAAAGACAGATATAATTTGGACAATAAGTCTCAATTGAGTTTCAAATATGTGAAAGGATGCCTCACGATAATTTCCATTCAATGAATAGGTTAATCGATTTAACTGCGGCATGAAATACTGTTGTAGCTAAAACACGATTCTCACATTTCCAATATTCATAAAGGCTGCGTATTCTGATCAATCAACTTTCAACGAAACTGACCAAATTGTGATCTAATCAAGCCACTCTTCCAATATCGTATAAGTTAATGTCTGAACGTTTCCAGAAGCAAGACATTGGCCACGTTCAAACACCGAACTAAAGCGATCTGGATAGGTTTGTGTTGTTGTAATCCCTTGTTTAAACACAGCTGATGACGAAACAGCTGTTGGCAGAAAAGAGATCCCAAGCTTTCCTAAAAATTTTAGGATACCAAGCTATCCTATGAGAAATGTCAACAACAGCTGACTTGCGTTCAAACACATACATGGCTACAAAGCTATCCTAGTTAGGCTATCCATTCAAACATTGAACGCGCCCATTGACTTGGATAACAACCTTCTGCGGGTATCCGGAGGAATAATACCGCTAAGATAAGTTAATAAAATTGTGAAGAAAGCTTTTCATACCTGGGACTGGACCGCTGAAATCGCAAGAAATTGCTATTGATTTAGTTTCCACGAATCGGGAGAAGATCAAAATGAACGCACTTTTGATAGTTATTTTCTCCAGTTGCTTTCATCCCGTCAAACAATTTCATGGTAAGAATAAGGCTTCTAGGAATACTCATCAGCTTAAGCTTGAGCCCAATTTCGAACTTACTGTCTGTTACCCATACCGCTGTGCCCTTCGGTTCAGTAAAACTATTGCTAAAAAACTTCAAAGATGCCCCCCCCTAATGTTCTGAGTTTAATATTGGTAGCACAACGAAAAATAATTTGCTCTGAAGAGAACCACCTACAAAATTATTTCATTTTGTAGAATTTTCTATAAGAGGATAGATTATGTAAGAAAATTGAAAGTAGTCAGAACAGAAGGTATCAAAAAATATAAACCTGCTTACAGACAGCGTAAGCAGGTTTGTACGGCATGAACGCCGTACAAACCAGCAGCGCATGGCATAGTGCTACCAAACCCTTTGATTTCAAATTTTGGATCAAACCCAGCAAGAAATTCAAGAATCATAAAAAAGGAAATGATATTTTCAGGAGACCAACATTTCTCAGTACTTCGAAAACTCAACTCTTCTAATTTCTACATTCATTTTGAAAGCACTTTTTTATGTTTATGTTTTTATTATTTAGAATTTGAATAACCGAACATACTCTCGGAAATTACCCCGCATTTTAGTGTCGAGAAAATCCCATTTAATTTTTTGAGCTAAATTTTGGAAGTTGTCCCAGAATTTGAAAAGGAAGCTCACCCATAGTATGAACATTTTTCAGTGCGAGATCATTTCAGAGTCTCTGGGGGTTTAACCCAAATTAACTCCTGAAATGCATTTTTAAGTCAATTTAAATCCTTAGTAACTCACGGTCGCAACCGGACAGATTTTTCTAACAAATTCGTGTGAAAACTCTATTAACATCTTTGGAAAGGGGATTGTGCCTTGGCGCTATCTAGGTTTCGATAGTGAAAGGCGTAAAGGGTGAGTGTCGGACTTTAATGTCTTTTAACATTTTTATTTTCTGTTTTTTTTTTTTTTTAATTTCTCTACTTTTTATTCTGGACTTTTTTCCTGGTTTGTTTCCTTCGTTTCCTTCTTAATTTTGGAAATAAAGCCCTCTGGTTTTCTTACTTGTCACGGTAAAATTTATCGTGACAAAAACTATTCTTTTCATATTCCGAATCCTTGTTCCTGTCGTTCTGTCTCTTTTTTTTCTACAGGTGTTTCCTTCAATCTACTGGGAGAGAGTAGGGCAACCATGGGCCATCAGCCATTGGTACGCTCTCGCAGTATATTGAAGAAACAAAAATCGATGTAACTAGCGCTTTAAATGGAAGTGCGCAATCATATACCAAATTCATGACCAACAGACGGGCGGTCTGTTTGAGTCCAAATCCAATACCAACAAAAGGCATGGGTGACAGTTGGTCCTCAAGTGCCCTCATGAATGACAGACGGGCGGTCTGTCCACATCCAATACTATAAAGAAGCACGGGTGACATTTGGTTCCCGTTTGCTAGAAGTTACTCATTTTGAGAATGGCCGAGTGCCCAACCTATTTACGTAAATTATTTTTGTATAAGATGGAACGTTAAACGCTCGTCCCTAATTGCCCCAAATCTGCGCAAAAGCCCTACGATTTAGACAATTTCGCGAAGTAGAAAATTACTGCCAGTTTCCACCTTATATAATGTTTTAAAATGAAAATTAGCTTTCCACCAGTTTTTCCAACGACATTGGTTTATTTTGATTTCATTCGGAGAGGAAGAATGAAGACGGTGTGAAATAGAATTTCTTTTTAGTTTTCAGAAACTTTTCTTTTCTCTTTCGAAAAATTGGGGTTGATGGCTGGATGCGTTCATCGGATTCGCCGCTCCTGGAAGTAGAACCAGCGATCGGTGATTTCCATGATGACAATGCAAAAGCCAGGGAGATAGTGCGAGTAAGCAAGACCGTCGGTTTTTCAACTGCGTTGGCTCTCTCCAGCAAAGATGGCGGAGAGTAGCTGAATGGTGACGCGACCGAAAACCACGGCCGCTGATTGGCTGAAAGTACTGGGGTTGACAAAAAGAAGAGGCCGTCCAGGTTAATGGAAAACCTGGAAGGGCACTTCTACTGGGATTCTGGAAGAAACAAGACGTTTTTGATATCGAAAGTAAAGAAAGAGTTAAGAGAGGTTACTGAAAAATAAGAAGAAATTCGAAGTTTTAAGAAAAAGGTTAAAGTGAGGAATTTGGAAAAAAAAGAGGAAAAAATTGATGAGGAAAATTCATTGGTAAAAATCTGGTGGAAGCTGTTCTCGAAATTGGTGCTTAATCTTTGGAGGAAATTGGCAGGAAAATTTGGAAGCTAAGTATTTTGTTTTTTTTTTCTTTGTTAAGTGAATTGTGTGTTAGATAGTTTTTTGTTGAAGCGATTTTTGAGTTATTGAAACTCATTTTGCAAATTTTCGTTTGGCTTTTGCTTCGTTAAAAATTCCGGAAAAGCGGAACTCGCGACCCGTTAATTAATTTCTTTGTCCGTTCGGGACCGAGCGATAACGGTCCACCTTTCTTTGCATTTCAAAATCTTTGTTCCATTTTGTTCTTTTAAGAAATTTTGGGTTTTACTCCTATATCAAAAGGTTTCCCAAATAAACTATCAATTTACAAAATTAAAAATTCAATTTTGTCTTTTATCTCTACTTAAAATTGGTTCAAGTCACTTCATTTTCTTTCACCGTCGCTCTCCGCTCCAAAAGGTTTGTAATTTCCTTTATAAAAAAAAATTGCTGGCGCCCTTTCTATTTTATAATTTTCAGGTTCTACGCCCCTTTCGCAATCAAAAAAATTTATTCGATCATCAATTAATAATTTTGATCAACCACCGATTAATTTGATCAGGTGAACCCACCCCCTTATGAGCATAGCTGTGGTGGCAGCACTTTAATCGTCGCTGCAAATTACAATTTTAATTCGCTTCGACTTTGACAGTCCAAATTTCGCCTCAGTTGTCATTTCTCGAAAGTCGGTCGCGCTGTGTAGCTTTTTTTTTGTCCTCTTTTTAATCGAAAATAATTCGAGAATAAAAATTGTAATATACTTCTGAGATTTTTACTTTTTTTTAATGGAAAGAGTTACAAAAAGCATGCATAGGAAAAAATCAAATTATGCCAGAAATTTCCATTTTTTTTTTCAGCAAAAATACAGCAGAATTTAGATGCAGAATTTTCTGGGGTAGTTTCCGAATATCGCTGAACTATCATATCAAGCCAAGTTTCGTAGAACGATAAGACATGATTCCGTCTCTAGTAAAAAAATTTCAAAAAGGAATTTTATTTTTGATTCGATTGTGAATATTTCTTTTGGTTCCTTCAAAATGAAATTCCTTTTTAAGATCGATTTAAATCTAATAGGATCTGTAAAATATGGTTCGTTCCTGAATTTTTCATGGAGGAACTATTGATGATTCATACACAAACTCTTCAGATTTGAAAGAAAATTGCAACGTTTTGTTCTTTATCCAGGCACATATCGTCGTTTCAAAGGTGAAACACACTAAGAGCAGAAATAAAATGTTCAACAAAATGAGAATGAAACGCATTCTTTTGATCCAAAGATCCTCATTCTGCACGGTTTTTATGAAGATATTGAAAGCTATCCCCAGAAACTTTATTTTAAAATTTAGGAAGTGACTTTTCAGCTTCAATAGTATGTTTCAATTCAATTTCCATTAAAAGTGTAGTTTGTTAGTAAGTGAGTTACGGTTTACCTTTGAACCGACGATATATTACAATAAATAAACGTACCTATGGTTTCATTATTTTTGTTTAAATAGTGTAAATAGTGAAGATAATTCCAAATATCAAACCAATTTTTGAAAAACTATCAACTTAATCCGCTTTTACAAAAGAAAAATATAGTTTTTTTGAATTTTTACCATGTTGCGTTCGGCACTCGAGGACGAAAATTTGGATTATTTATAAGGACAATATCATAAATCAGAACTGCTGGATCTGGCGCAAGGTCTCCCTCCTATGAAACTACAAGGTTACTCGACTAAAAACCATGGTATAAGAATAACAAGGTATGCTTGACAGTTAAGGCAATTGTTTGTCATTTATGGCAAAGAAAGTAAACAATAAATTGTTTATGTTTTGTAGCTATTTGCTATTAAAACTTAAAGTAAAACAATAGATTATTTATGTTTTGAAATTATGTTTTGTTAAATTTCAAGTAAAACCATAAATAATTTATTTTTTAAAGCTATGTGTTGGTGAACACTCGCTACGACACGTCATACAAAACAAAATATGGCGACCCTTCACCTCATATACAACATACCTTTTATTTTTATACCATGACTAAAAACAAGTGTTTAAAAATAATCTGTTCCTTGTTTTTGCTCTACTCAATATAACGAAAAATGCAGTTAGGCCACTCGCCACTCTTTTATCAAAAATGCGTGCATTTGTTATCGGTGAATTTCTTCTTCGTTGGATTAGTAACTACGTCTCTGATCGTTCGGTTCAAGTTGTTTTGGATGGTTTTAAGTCTGAAACTCGCAAAATAAATGCTGGTGTACCCCAAGGCTCTGTTTTGTCTACCACTCTTTTTCTCACTTTCATAAATAATCTCTTGTCTGAAACTACTAATCCACTCAACTGTTTTGCTGTTGACAGCACCCTTAGTTTTTCACATTTCCAGATTCACATCCCTGTTCTTCGAATGTGGAACTGGAACGGCAGCGTATAATAAGCTCATTAGATTCCGATTTAAACAGTATTGTTAAATGGGGTATCAATAACCGTGTGGAATTTAATGCTTCCAAAACTCAATGCTGTTTGATTTTGTTAAAGCAAAGTACCCCTCCTTTACCATTATCCATGAATGGTACTTGCATCGAAGAAACTGAAAAGCTTTCAGTCCTTTTTATGTGCATTACTGACCACCTCTTGTGGAACGATCAAAAATTAGATATTGCTCAGAATTCAGCAAAATGCCTAGGTTTCTTAAGACGATGTAAGGACTTGTTTTCTCCTTCTGATCTGGCAACAATTTATAAGGCATACATACGCCCAAAGCTAGAGTACATTTCTCATATCTGGGCTGGCGCATCTAATACATCTTTACACCCACAAGATAGAATTCAGAACAGAGCTTTAAAAATGATCGGTGACAGATCAATTTTGGAAAGGGAAACATTTGTATCGCTCTATTAACACATGCACACAAATGTGCATCGTTATCTCCTACTTAATCCTCCTACTACTTCCTAAACGCCCGCACTGTGTTAAATATAACAGTTAAAGGGTATTCATAACCCTTTGTGTGCGTGTTAATTATAAAAAAAAATATGTATATAAATATATGGCTCTCTCTGCCTCATTTTATGAACCCTTCAAAATAGTGAAATACTCTGATGTGTCACAAAATACAAACAAATACTCTTGATACACCAGAATTAAAAAGTCAACGTGAGCCACTGTAACGTGCTAAAACGGTATTGAAATCTTTGGAAGAAAACAGCGTGATGTTAGAGGTGAGAGTTGAAGCGAAAGCGGTGCCAATTAGTTTGACAGTCAGAGCAATCCCAAGTCATCAAAACGTTAAGTCTATGTATTAAATAAATCTTTAAAAAATTCTAGGTATAAGTTAATTTGTGACTTGTATCTGTTTAACCAATCCAGAGATTTACCAGTTATTTCTTCCCTTGCCTTGAAAATCATAACCCCTTTCAATTATTTTTTTTAAGATAGAAAAGCATTCCTTTAAGCACCGACCAATTTTTTTCCGAGACTCGAACAAAACTTTACTTTGTTCGGTGTAATGTTGTAAATTCTTAATGAAATAAGTAAAGCTTTATTAAAAGGTACTTTTTCACAAATTCTTTTGACTATCAAATATTCATTAAACTTGTTTTATTTTCGAATTACAATAATTTCCTTATTAAAACAAAAACAATTAAATTTAACATCTTTTCTTTTCTTTCTTTTCAGGTAAGTTTAATTTCTTCATTAATTTATTACATACCTACACACCTACATCTCTATGCCGAAAAGCCAAAATAAATACAGTTATAAATACCATGGTAAGTTTGCATCAATTTCAAACAGAAATAACGTCTAAAATTCCATCAACTGCGCCATCTAACGTATAGTAGAGTATATTTTTATCTAATACACATTTTCTTTAACTGTTCGAAAGAAAGCACAAAGCTATGGTTGTTCAAATGGATGTTCGTGGTTCTGATTTTAATCACGTAGCGCTGCAATCGTTAGATGGAGTTTTTTTTCTTTTGCATATCGGCCATATTGAATATAAAATAAATAAAGCCGTTAATATTTGAAAATTAAATTTAAATAATGCAGGAATTTTGTATTTTGGACACTTGTGGGCGGTTAGCTTTTGAATTTGATTGAAATGGATTAAGACTGTGAAATATATTCTGAAATGAAAATAATTATTAAATGGCTATTTCGATATGCATTTATACTAGTAAAGTTTCTACATACCAAGGCAGGGGGTGATTTGCTGCAAGACCCTTTTCAAACCGAAACCTTGAATTACGTATTCAACGATCCACCATCTTAAATGGAAGGATTTCCGTGTTTAAGATGCAATGATATCGTCTTCTTCTTGACAGAGGGATACATTTTAAAAATTTATCTTTTTAAAGGTTATTAGTAGGTTTAATAAATTTGTCGGTAGATTAATATACTTGGTAAGTACCTACTGTGAATGTGTGGACATATAAGAAAAGTCAAAGTATGCACGATATTATTCCAACTAAATCCTGTACAACGAGGATAAAATAAGCAGGTTAGAAAGCTTTTCTATAAAGCTAATTGGGGTGAAAGTTTTGAAGTGAATATTCAAATTTATTAAAATTTTTTGAAAGGAGTTTGATTAACTGCTTACTTTTAATAGCCAAACTGATTGTTATTGAAATGTAAAGCACAAATATTGTGTTTTTTTATTTATTTATTTATATTATTATTATTATTTATTATTTATTTATTTTCGAACCTATTTGTGTTATGTAAAAAATGTGAATAGTTATATGTAATTAGAATACAAATTTTAAAAATTTCTAATTTTAATATCAACTTTGCATTTTACGCAAAGTGACTTTTTTGGGGCAAGGAATTGTGTAAGAACAGATTTTCCTCTATACCTACAGAGATGAAATTTGGGTGTTAATTTATTGGGGTTCATATTAGATATTAATCTTCAACTTTTTACATTTAAAAAAACTGTGGAAGTTAATCAATATCTTATGGTTCAAGGAAGTACAAAGTGGCTCAATTATATAACGAGATAAAGCAATTTGAGTTGTAGCATAAAATTTAACAAAACTGCGTAAAATCTTTCAACAAATATTTGATTTTCTTTTTGCGTAGTAATAAATTATATCATATACCCCACCTTACTTGATGTGTACACGTTTAGATTCTAGTTTTAGAATAATTTTCATATAATTTTGTATTTATTTTTATAAATGTAGATAACCTTGATTTTTTTTTTTTTTTTTTGAAAAAACCTTTTCCGCCTTTTCACGATTAATTTTAATTATGATGATAAGATAAACCTTCATGTATTTATCTGGTCATTGATCTTTTCTATAAGAGCATGTGTTTTTTATTTTTATTATTATCATTTAACCTCTAATAAAAGAAACTGTTTTTTTTTCATTAGTATCTATTTATGATATCTTACTCATCCCAAAATTGATATATTAAAATGTTAGAACAGCAATTTAACAGAAATTTGTTGGAAAATTTATTTTGAAAGGAGTTTTTGTGTGTTTGTTTTTAGGAAATAAACTGTTTATCGAGGAAGAATTTTTGATAAGATCTCGAAGGTAGATCAAATTTAAATCAACTTTTTAAAATTGAAGATAATAATCATAAGGGAAAAAAGGCGTTTGCCCTATAAAAGGCCAAATTTCGGATAGGTATATTTTTTAGGTAAATGTTGCTCAAGAACACTTTAGTTATTTACGTTGAAGGAACTTAAGGAATATTTTTGTGAAATACCAAAGACGAAACCCACATATCAATTTATTATTGTGAGGAAATGATTTCCAATGTTTACAGGCTTACTGTAAATTAAATTTATTTACTATAAAAAAAATTAGTGTTGAACCATGATCGATCAGTGACGACTATTGAACTTAATAAAATTGCGTATGTGTCTAACAATAAGTGAGATTTAGGAAGTGCCAATTAAAAGGTATTTTGTATCAATATTTCAACAATTGAAATTAAATAGTGCTAAGAGTTTCTACTTGGCGCTGATTCTTCAAGATTTTTTCAAGATTTCAATATTTTTATTTCAATTTCCTGATATTAATTCATTAATATGTATTATTCATAAGCAATAGACAGTAAATAAGCAAAATTAAATAATTTTAATTTAATTCAAATATGCATGATAGTTAAATATATAAAGATACAATAAAATAAAGATACAATATTATATTTATTCCAGTAGTATGTATTAAGAATTTGTATTATTAAAATATTTTAACAATTGTTCTTTAGATTTTCGCTTAATGCAAAATTATATAAAAAATTCTAAATTTAAAATTCATAAGTGAATCTAACGAACTTGCTTTTATAGTTGAAGATTGATTTTTAAAAAGGACACTTTTCACATTTCTTAAACTGAGTATTTAGATTTGTTCTGTATATTCTGAAGCTTAATTAGGTATGTATTTTAAATTTTAGTTGTAACACAAATCAAACCTTAGACTCATAAAAAAACAGACTTTTACCTATCCTAAAATAAGCAAATTCACTTTCTGTTCTTTTTTTTTTTAAACAAACGAAATCGAGATTTTAATCAAACTTAATGTACCTACATTGCGATGAAAGAGAAAGTAAAAAAGTGGATCTCGAAATTCTGTTGTCTATCTAAACCTCGACCTAGAGAGTCTAAACTACTTAACTGATTTTCTTTAAAGGAGAATGGTCAAAAATGTATGGGGTTTGGTACAAATGTCCAACACAAACGAGACCTCCTTACATATGTAGTTAGATAGCCCCCAATATAAGGAGTAATATTAACTCTGGCACCAAAGAAAAACCAATGAAAGTCAAAAATTGCAGAATAGTTGAAAAAAAAAAGAGTGCAGTGCACTTATCGGTGTGTGGAAGTTATACTTCTCCACTTCAATACATAAGTCCTCAAAACAGTGGCTTTTCTGACATTCGGTCTAATTGAATCTAATGATTGCAAACGACCAACAAAAAAATACCTTAATTGAAATTGTCAAAAAATGGCGGATTGTGGATCTATTCGTTTTGCCGAACATCTTTAGTCCACAGACCTCCGGCAAAACGACGGATGCACATTCTGCCATTTTTTGCGCGATAAATAGGTACTATATGGTAAGTTATGCATTCGTTAAAAAAAATTGAACTCGAGATTTTGATCAGACTTGTCATTACGATGATAGAGAAGACTTGGTTCATAGTGGTATTTGTTGATTCTGCCCTCAGGTTTTTTTTTTTTCATTTTTTTCTAAGAACTAGAAATAACGGTACCTGTCATACAATTTTTTCTTCAGCAATTTTACAAATTCTTATTTTTCTCAAAAACATCCCCACCACTTTTCTTAAAACAAAATTCAGAAAATTTCTTTTAGTAAATCCTACCTTTGAATAGGAAACCAGTTTTCAAAAAATGGTTATTAATAGAACCTCCCAAAGAACCATTTTTTTTTATTTTCGATTTTCTTCAAAACGGTTTTTCTGATTTCAATAATTTTGTATACAGAAGTTTCTAAGAAATATCAGCAAAATTTTCAAAAAAATTTTTATTTTTATTTTTAAAAAGTGATTAAATTTTTTAATCAAATATTTTGAAACTCGGCATTTAAGGGTTTTTTAACACTCTCTAAAATATTTTAAGAAAAAAATTTACTTTATTGGAAAAATAGCGGTGCCTTCCATTCGAATGCCAAAAACCGTTAAGGAAAATATTTTTTTCTCAAAAACAGCTCCTAGGATTTTCATACAACTTTCTCTGTATGCTTATACTGTGAGATCTACTATCAAAAATAATAAGAAATTACACCTAGCAAGTATTAATAGTAGGTATCTGTCATAGAACGTTTTTTTTTCATTACCGGCTAAACGGATTTAGATACATTTTCTTATATACAAATTTCCAATAATATTTAATAGTATTGCATATCAAAATTTTCAAAATAAAGTTTTTGAATTTTTTAAAAAAGTTTAAATTTTTTTTTTTTGAAAATTCGGTATCTCAAAAACGGGTTAACAATTTTTTTAAATTTTGTTTATATCTGCACATAAATACATACTTTAGATTTGCATTCCAAAATTTTTCCTTAAAAATGTTTTGAAAATTTTATACATAATATACAAAAATATTTTTTAATAAAACCTTCCCAAACGGTTTTCAAGTTTTTTTTAAATTTTATAATTTATGTTTGTTCATAAATTCAGATGCTAATAATCCTTTGGTTCAGCTAACGCTTTAAAGAGTTGTTGTTTTAAGTCATGATATTCGTTTTTTAAATTAATAAATTCAAGGAACGAATATCATGACTTAAAACATTTTCCCTTCATAATGTCCTTGTTTACAATTTTTAAAATTCTAAGATTTTAAACATAATTATGTTGAAGCAAGTAAGTACGTGCGACCCAGGGCAAGTTTTGGATTCATGCTGTTTTCAGGCTGTTTAAAAAAAAATGTAAACATTTTGCAACTTCGTTTTTCCTTGAGTGATTTCAATAAAATTGACTAAGGTGATGGCTGATACAGAATTAAAGGAGAACAAAATATTTTTGATCAAGGAACAACGAAGTTCCAAAACGTTGATATTTTTTCGAAACACGCGATTAAAAGAATTTTTTCTTTCCTACTTTATGTCGTTATTTCAAAATGTTTTTTTAATTTTGTATTCTGTCTCTGTTTACACCTGCTTTCAATGAAATTGCTCAAGGAACAACGAAGTTGCATATTGTTGTCATATTTTTGAAACACCCTGTTTTGAAAATATAGGTAATATTCTATCTCAGCTATTTTATTGAAATCGCTGAAGTTGGCATGTTTTTGAAAAACCCAGTTGAAAATATTGTTTCTATCTTCAATAGTTCCCGCGTGATAAATTCGGGATCGAACCATATTTTGCAGATTGCAGAAAACTAAATTCGATTGTGATAACGAATTTTATTTTTCAAGATCAGAAAAATAAGATTCGCGATCGGATCTGAAATAACGGGTGATTTTTTAGCTGGTTTGGTTTTGGCAACACTGGTTTTGACAGCTGACGTGTGTTTAGTACCTTGTGTCACTGTCAAACAGCTTCAGTTTGGTTTGCAATTTAACCATCGTCTTACAAATGAACAACGCTTGCAAATTATTGAATTTTACTATCAAAATTCGTGCTCGGTTCGAAATGTTCATCCGCTTTTTTATCGAAAAATTGTGTTCAGCGATGAGGCTCATTTTTGGTTGAATGGGTACGTAAATAAGCATAATTGCCGCATTTGGAGTGAAGATCAGCCAGAAGCATTGCAACAGCTACCAATGCATCCCGAAAAAGCCACTGTTTGGTGCGGTTTATGGGCCGGCGGCATTATTGGGCCATATTTCTTCAAAGATGATGCGAATCGCAGCATTACTGTCAATGGTGAACGCTACCGAGCGATGATAACAAACTTTTTTTTGCCCGAAATGGAAGTTCTTGACTTGCATGATATGTGGTTTCAACAAGACGGTGCCACATGCCACACAGCACGCGAAACAATGGCGCAATTGCGAGGCGAGTTTGGTGAACAGTTAATTTCACGTTTCGGGCCGGTCAATTGGCCGCCTAGATCGTGCGATTTGACACCATTAGATTATTTTTTGTGGGGGTATGTCAAGGCTAATGTCTATAGGGACAAGCCCGCTTCGATTGACGCACTGGAAGCCAACATCCATGCATTCATTCGTGAGATACCGGCCGATATGTGTGAAAGAGTATGCCAAAATTGGACTCAGCGGATGGGCTACCTGAAACGCAGCCGCGGTCAACATTTGCATGAAATTATCTTTAAACATTAAATTGCAAGGTTCAAACTATCGATTCAAATAAATATTTCATTCATTTTTTCGAATTTTTTGTGTTTTTTTTTTTTTTTTAAGTTCTAAACCTCTTAAAAAATCACCCGTTAAAATTGCCTTTTGAATTTTTCACGAGAGAACGAATAATATTTTATCGTTCCCCGAACTTTGATGCAAATAAAAAATTGAACTAACAATGAAACACAAAAAAAAGAGGGTGCCAAAATTCTGTCTGATTGTAGGTACCTACCTCGACTTACATCCTAAGTCACTGTTGAGATTTTCTTCAAATTTTGAACCTAATCTTTTTTTGTAATTTCCTACAAGTGATATTTTGTTTTAACTCCAAAAAATAACGGCACCTGCCATACAACTGTTCAGATAATGCTTATTAATCTCAAAAACGGCTGTGCATATTTTGATTAAATTAAAAATCAGTGAATGTAAGCATGGTAAACTTTTTTGTAAAAAAAAATCAACAATTTCAATTTTATCATTAACGGCTGTATCGATTTCAATACAAATTTGTATGTAAAAAATATTAAAAATTTTTGTTTGAAAATCAAAAAAGATTGATGAATATTTTTGAAAGTAGGTTTTTTTCGATTTCAATCGTGTGACAATTCAGTTGCCAGAAATAGAACACATGAATTTCAATGAAAACAAACGCACATGCTATACCGACGATTGGCGAAGGCTACACATTTCGAAATTTGTTTCCATTATTCTGGCGATGCGACTGTCGCAAGTTGAAATGAAAAAAAAAACGCTCTTAGACATTTGTGCTCACACTTGCGATTTAAAATAGTGCGACTAAAAAATCGTAGTCGCCATTAGAAAAAATTATGCACGCACTTGTGATTTTTAATCGTACGGTTATTTAGCCGCAAGAAAGGTGACACATGGTCCTTAAAGTCCTAAGGTCCTTCCTACCTAATAATCACCAAGATGTGTAGGTATTTTGAATCGGTGCGTTAGCTTTGACGCATGTGCGTGCATTCACATTAAAAGCTTAGGTTGTATTTTTTGCGATTTAAAAATCGTGAGATAGATAATTGCAAGGAAGTGCATGGTCATAACCTCGAGTAGTTCGAGTACAGTTTGGTCTTAACTTGGTTTAACCGACTGCGAAGTTAAGTCGGACCAAGCTCACTCGAACCATGTTTTTTGGATTTTTTGTTCGGTCGTGTATATTTTTTTTAAGAATTTTGGACATTTTTACTTTTCTTTTCTTTTGTTGTTCCAATGGAATTAAAAAAAAAAAAAAACATCTTCCCAAATAATAGACTCGTTTATTACGGTATGGCTTCTCCAAGCATTTGACAAGTTATCCGATCCGAAGTTATTATAATGTAGGTATAAGTAGGTATGTGTTTACTGTCATTTCGCCTTTCATCTTGAACTTAAATATTTATGATACGTTTGAACTGAAGAGTGAAAGATCTAAAAAGATAAATACAGCTTGTTAAACTAACAACTCTACTGTGAATATTGTTCTAGATTGATTCAATATGAGTTATGTTTACTTTATTTGTATGACAACATTAACCTTGTCGTCACAAATATGTACATAAACAATCGTTAGAATTTTCGAGGTAGATTATTTATCAAACAAGGTTAAAACTATATTAGAAAGGTAATGCGCACTTAAAGTTCATTCAACTTTACCAAAAAAAAAAACATAACACCACAAAAGAAAGATATGTAGGTAGGTACCCCAACAAACATATAAATACTTTCAAGAAAAATTAACATGCCTAGCAATATATCTTTTTTCTTTTTCACCTTTTTCATAATATGGTAATGGTTCCTCTATTTCTGATGATACCCTACCCTACCGTCCGGCTCCAATAAAATACATCAGTAAGACTTGATCTATCAACGTCATATACACATGATATCATCGTTCGTGTAGTAAACAAATAGGAAAAACATAAACACGACGATAAAATAGGAAAATACCCAAATATCCAAATACCTACCTAAACACTATACATTTAGGTATCACCCATTTTAAGGGACAGTCGTACAGAGAGAAAAAAGAAAAAAAAGATAGAAATTTGAATATTTCTAAAGATTCTTCGAAAGTTAAAGTTTTTTTCCTTCAAACTACATGCATAATCCATCTCCTTTCTATTCACCCCCACAATGTTCTAAAAAATAGAAAAAAAAAAACAAATAAAACTTGAAATCACCGAAAGTGTTAAATAATTTAACCAAAAAGTAAATGAGATACAAGATACACTTAAACAACAGCAACAGGAACAAAAACAACAACAAAAATACATAATTATAATAGAATTTGATGGGAATAGACAGACAACAACTTAAACAAAATCCCCCTGTATCTTTGTTCGGTTGGCCGAGTATCTATACCTAATGTTCTCTATGATTTCTATGGAAAGTCTCACAACTCACAGCACATATGTTTATGTATGTAGTAGAAGTTCAAGGTCAGTAAACTTGGTTTCTGAGTACAAAGAAAAAAAATATATTAGAAAAAAAAGTCTAAATAGAATTCTAAATAGAGAAGAATAGAATTACCAAACAACAACAAAAAAAAGGATGATGATAAATGACTACTAGAAGCAGCGAGGGCAGAACAAGATTATGTGATTATGCCACGAAGAAGAACTTGTTCATACATCATACAGGGTGATTTAGAAAGCAAAAGCACGATTATATTTTTTTTATTTAACAAATTTAAAAAAATGGAGATTTTGAAAAAGTAACCATCTTTAAACAGAGGTTCAATAGGTGATATGATTTTTATTTAAATTTGCAAAATTTTATTGAAGCATACAAGTTTATGATTAAAATATTTCAAAATATCTGCACAAAAGTATCTTAACTATGAATATTTATCAAGGAATTTGGGAGTATTTTTAATTTAACCCCTTTTTCCAACGCTAGGCGCTTTTTTTGAAACTGACTCCCAAGCTAAATGTCATCTTTAGTATGTTAAATATTGAGTTCCATTATACACAAAATTCCCCCAAAAAAAGAGCATGGATTTCAGGTTCGTGACCAGACTATGTATATTAGTGAATCTTTAACTTCCTTTTGCATATAGTGCATGATTTCAAATTCGAAAGAAAATACGATTTTTATAAATTGAAACTTTAATTTACATGCGTTTTTCTAAAAACATCAGCCTTATTATGAGTTTCACATGGAAAATATTTTGCCCGAAAATTTTGTGTTTGCCCGGAATTTTAAAATCTATTATGCATTTCGCCTGAACTTCTCCTGATCCAAAATAAACAAAAAAAAATTGCGCAAAATGCACCAGTACTTACCCTCTGTTTTTCTTTCTTTTGCCGCCAAAAAATAAGTAAAAGTTTAAGCTCTATTATTGGCGAAATATTTCGCCAGAACTGAGTGCTCACAAAAAAGGGGAATTTTCATTTTTCGGGTTAAACTCACAAAAGGCGAAAAGTGAAATGTCAATTATTCCAAGTGGAATATTGTTCACATGAAACTCACAATTAGACTGAAATTTTTTCAGTCCATCATGTTGTGCTTTTACAGCGATTGAAAAGAAACTGAACTTTCAAGACATAAGTCAAAAGCTCTTTTGTTAAAAATTCATTCAATATTTTTTTCGACCAAACAAAAAAAAAAAATGTTTTTTTTTTCCAATGGCTGCCATTTTCTTAGCAAATAAAATGCACGACTAGGCTGCACATACTAGCTCTTATATTCAAGTATCTTAGAATTTTAAAAAATTTATATCAAAAACAAAATGGATATTATGAAATGAAAATGTTTAAAATCATGGAATTCGTAAAATGCTAAAACAATTTTTGTAATGTTTGAATTCTTAAATAAATATAAATTTATTTTGTATACATAAAATTTTTACACATACATATAAGGACTAATTCTGGAATGCAAATTTTCATTTATATGCAGAAAAAAAATAAATTTCCAAAAATAAAATTCAAGCCGATTTTGAAATATCGAATAAAAAAAATATATTTTTTTTTAATTCAGAAAATGTTTTTTTTTTTAATTCAGAAAATGTTTTTTTGTTTAGATTTTGATACGCAGTATTATTTATAGTTTTGGAAGTTTTTGTATTAAAAAAATGTACTAAACGATCAGCGAATTATAAATACATAATTTAAAATCAAAAACAGTTTTCTAAGAGAGGTACTTATAAAGCAGCTTAGTGTACATTTTTTAAATTTAATAGTAGACCGTTCTAATTTTAGCTCATAATTATTTTTTTTCAAAATCGTAGAAGTCGTTATTGAGAACAATAAGATTTTCGATTCAAAATAGCTTTTTATGACCTTTAGTCCTACAAATTGGCGTTTCGTTCGGCTTACTAACTTGAAATTATCAGTGACATAGTGAGGGCTTTGTCATACGCAATTTGTTTTAAGTTCAGTTCAACTTACATGAATTTTTCAACGAAAATCCACTGTAAACTATATCCAACAAGATTAGAATTCCTAATCATTAAGCTGGAAGTTTTTCCTCTACAGTTTTTTAGCATTTCTATGGAAGTTACCGTTTGTTTAAAAATAAAATAAATTAAAAATTAGTCTACGTCGATATCTCCAAAATCAAGATCTCGAAAGACAAAATCTCGAAATACAAAATCTCGGAAAACAAAATTTCGAAAGACAAACTATCGAAAACAAAAATCTCAAACCAAAAGAATCTAACCAAAATCTCAAATTCAAAATCTATAGTTACAAAAATCTCGAACGGTCAAAACTCTTAACCATTGCCTCAAAAATGACAGATTTTTCAAGATCTTATTTACACCTGCCTTGCCCTACATAAATACAGTGCCGGCACCCAACATTATGGCTTATAAAAAGCAGCCCCGGATCTATGGGGGGGCGAACCGGGGCCTGTGCCCCGGGCGGCAGCTAACAAGGGCGCCAAATCTATGTGACTGAAAAAACTGAGAATTGCGACGCTTAATGAAATAAAATGAATTGAGATGCGGCAATGGAATAGATATCAAATTGTATAGTTTTTTGCATTGTATGTAAGTGTATTTTTACAAAACATTCCCTCCGCCCTAAACCGTAGGAGATAGATCCCTCTTCTTCAATAATAAAACATTTGAACTGTGTCCCTCAACAAGCGTCGCACCGTAAAAATCCAAGTCTTGCCTAAAGAATTATTTGTTGGATACTGACAACTTTATTATACTGTATTTTAGATCTTTATTAATTCACAAAAAATCTAAATACCCACAAATGTATAGGAAATCAAGTGCTCTAAAAAACTGTTTAGTAAAAAAATTTTCGTTCCGATGAACAAAAAGTGAGATAAACGCTGAAAACCATTTTTACAATTTTCGACAACAATTTTTCATGATGTCGATAATTTTTGGAAACAAAAAATTGAAAAGATATTCTAACTTACAAAATCAAATAAAACATGTTACTCTCCGAGAAAATTGGATTTACCTTTTTGTACACCCTTTTTTAAAATGGCGGATAACACAAAATTTCCCACCATCCAGAGACTGCTCTCCAACCAGCCAATCGAAAATTACTTGTGTTTTGACGTTGCTTAGCTCTCGTACTATTAAGGTTTGAAATTGTGTGTGTCAATTTCATTGAAATCGTTCAAGAAACAACGAAGTTGAAATATGCTAACATTTTTTTAAAGATTCTGTTGTGAAATATTCGTTACAATTCTGTATCAGCTATCACCTGAGTAAATTTCATTGCAATCTCTCAAGAAAGAACGAAGTTGCAAAATGTTGACATATTTTAGAATCATCCTATTTTGAAAATATTTTTTTCTGCTTTAACTCTGTCTCAGCTATCACCTCTGTCAATTTCATTGTACTTGTACTGTACTTTGTACTTCGATACTTTATCTTGCGTAACTTAAGCTTTTCGAAATTCTGTCTGTCGTAAATTTACATTTTTCTTTCTTCGGTTCAGGGAATGGATCTTCAATAGTTCTCCCATGATTAATTCGCGAACTAACCATATTTTACAGATCCTTGCAGGTTTGATTCGAATGAAAACGAATTTTATTAGGAACCAAAAAATAAGATTCGTCATCGAATCAAAAACAAAATTCTTTTGACTTGTTCACGAGAGAAAGAATCATACTTTATCGTTCTACGAACCTTGGTTGTGTATCGTCTTTGTTTAGGCATTGTTAATTTTCTTAAGTTGCTGAATAGGTATGGGCTGCACATCCATTAAAGAGTTTTATTCTCCCAGTGACAAAAAATCCAACCAAGCAGATATGTGTTTTTTTTTTCATTTTTATCAAAAACGTCAAAGGCGCCAAAAACAAGTTTTGCCCCGGTTCGGAAAAATCGTAGATCCAGGGCTGATAAAAAGTGAGGTATGCCACTCCCCTGCTTAGCCACACTAGGATTTGAGGTAGGGGCGAGTTGGGTGTATGCAAACAAAAAACTGGATTTAAAGAAACTTTGAATTTGAAACCGAAATTAAGGAAAAAAGTTCCACTGTCACACTATACCACTGTAAGCATATCTGGAGTTACTGCCTTTTAGTTTTCATTTTTTCGAGATAATCAAAAAAATTTTTTTCGAGATTTTGTCCATTCGAGATTTTTGTTATTCAAAACAATGTAGTGATCCCTTTAAATATACATAGCCTAAATCGTTATCGAAATAGGTACATATGTATCTAGATATCGATTTAAAAAAAAAAAATATAATTTTTATTTAAACACTTTTGAAATAATAAATGATCAAAACCAATCCCAACGTTTTTAAGTAAATAAAAATAAAAAAAATAGTTCTTTGGGAGGTACCATTTGAACCCATTCTTTGAAAAATGGTTTTCAAGCCAAAGACCTTCACTAAAAGTAATTCATTTTTTTTTTTAAGAATAGTTGTGGAGCCGTTTTTGAGAAGAATTAGATTTTGTGCAGGTACGGTTACTTTTGGTTCTAAAAAAATATAACAAATGTGTGGCGGAATTGATCCAATACCATTATGTACCTACCAAATGTGAAGAAAATCGATGCAGTCGTTTAGGCTGTAGCCGAACAGACAGAGAGAATATTGTGAGACCCACTTCTTTGGTCTTCTCTACCATCATAATGGCAAGTCTGATCAAAATCTCGAGTTCAAATTTTTTTTAGTAATGCATAATCTGCCGTATAGTAGATAGAGATACCTACATATGTATGTTATTTATCGCAAGTATAAACTTCTCATCATTTAAGATTTAGCATAAATGAAATTTCAATTCAGTCCCTTCATTGACAAACGCAGAAATGCGTCGAAACCAATTTCGAAATTATTTCTTAATAATTAAAAAAAATATCGAAATTCAAGAATTTTTCAAGCCTCTAAATGTTAACCTGTCCTCCAGCATTGCCATGTAAATTTCTATCATAGGGATTCTTTATGATAATTGGAAAGGATTTTTCGCTTTTAACTCATCTCCAGTGACTACCAGTTCCAGCCAAGCTCGATAATGGAAGCTTATATCCATTTGATCTCATTAGAGAAATCTGTCAAGTCACGTTTTTGCATTGAACCCAGAAAACTGGAATTTCAATTTAATAATTATTTGTAGCAATACTTTCCAAAACTACGAATTTCTACGAATTTTGCCCAAGTTCTGTCAAAGCTCCTATAGAAAAAATTAAATTGTATGCACTTGAATTCGAAGAAATTCGTAATTTTGGGATGTACACGAACAGATATAATATTTCTTATATTTTCAAAAAATATATTAAAAAAAAAAAAAATATTTTTTGAAAACTCGTTATTTCAAAATCTTAAGTTACATTACCTAAAAAATAGGAAGAGGATCGCATGCATTAAGGTGGGTCCACATTATGCCGATCAACATTGTTGGTCAACATTGTCGATCAACATGCTAGCACAGACACTAGAGTAACTATAGTATCTGTGATGCTAGTGTGTACGTGAAAAACTTTAGTAGCAAACATTTGTGTGGTTTGGAATTTTCTGATCGATGCGTCAGGATACAACCGAAGGGTTTTGGGTTCGAGTCCTGGTGGTACCCAACCTTTTTTTTATTTTTTCTTTTGAACAATAAAGTTAAAACGATATTATTAACATTAAATACTTATTCACAACAGATATTGCATTTTTCATCTAGTAAAAATGTGATTAATAATGCACAAAACCAATCAATTATGTTCATGAAATTAAAACCCTACAAATGTTTTTATTAAAATGAGATTTGTTGAACAACTTTGTCGATTGCTATCCATTTGAATCGGGTTACGTTCGGGTCAACAAATGTTGATTGGCTTTGTCGATCAACACGTCTACACTTACTCAACACTGTTGATCAACGATGTTGATCTACACAATTCGACATAATGTGGACGCGGCTTTACTATGTAAATTAGTTTGCTTGGTAATTTTTTTTTCTTCAATATTTAGTGTTAGTGTTTTTTTTTCTAAGGCACCCTGTGTATTTCTTTTATCTCATTAATAGTCAAATTGTCAGTTAGTTGAAAAATATGTTTGTTGGTACCTTTAGTCCTATATACAAACTCAAAGAAAATAGATGATAACGAAATACGGAAATTAGGACTATTGACACACAATGGGGCGACAGGCTAGGTATGTATGTACATACGAACATACGTAAGGTACATTATATATGCATATAAACCTTTTCAACAAACACTATCAAACACCTGGTTTGATTATTTCAAACATTTTTCGTTTCATCATCATGATATTATGCTGTTATGGCACGTTCAAAAGCATAAAACGAATGTTAAGATCAACGAAATATAAAAAAAAGTGAATTAGAATTTTAAGCCCACGGATGGGTTGAATCGTGTTTTTTTTTTTTAACATTTATATAATCTTGGAGAAAAATAATAAAAAAAAGGAATGTTGAAGAATTTTAGGCCTAGTTTAGGTCTTCTTTTCTTTCTATTTTAGGGAGATGTCTACCTTTTGAATAAGAAACAGAAAGTTGATATTCAACTTTTATATAACTTTTCAGGTATAGGGTAGGAACATGATGAGGGTTATAGAGTGAGTATATAGACTAATATTAGATTTTATCATCTGGTGTAGGCCTAATAAAATTTGTTGTTTTATTTTATATAGGTTATTGGGTTATTCTTTTGGTAATAAGGGATAAGACTGTTTAAAAGTGGTGAATAATATAATATATTTCATAATTGACTTATGGTTGAAAGAGGATTATTTGATACATAAATATGGTCATAACCTACCCCCAACTTGATATTAAGACAAAGCCATACAACAGAGGACCAAATTAAAATTTAAGAAAATTGGAGAATTGCCAGGCTATTTGATACTTCCAAAAAAAGTGAGATTTCCATACCAAAAATAAATTACACTGTTCGACACAGTTTTAGTAGCCGAGACCAAATTATACTTTTCCGAAAATGCCCTGAATATAATTCTAATCTCTTACTTACTTTACTTATCCGGCTCTCGATCTATGGAGGGTCTCTGCCTGAGATATTGCGGTCTTCCATTGGTTGCGATCCCTCAAACGCTCCCTCCAGTCGTTTAGACCAAGCGCTTTTGCATCTGTAACCGCCTGGTTCCTGTGGCGGAGATTCGGTCTTCCTGGTCGTCTCGAAACTGGGGGCTGGGATTCGAAGATTTTCTTGGCTGGAGCGTTGTTGTCCATTCGCTCGATGTGGTCGAGCCAGTATTGTCGACGTGTTTTGAGTCTTTGGACTACATCCAAATCTTGGTACAGCTCGTGCATTCCATTCGCCTTTTTCGCATAAAGGACCAAAATATCCGCGGAAGAATTTTTTCTCTCGAAAGTGCCCAGTATCAATTCCCTTTTTTTACTTATCGTCCAGCACTTGGCGCAGTAGATTAGAACTGGTAAAATTAGCGTTTTGTATAGCGTGCACTTTGTCTTTCGAGAAAGGAGTTAAGAACCCCTTTGGTTTGGCCAAACCGAAGTAACAGCGGTTCGCTAGGATAATTCTTCGTGGGATTTCCACTGAGGTTTCATTCGTGGAATTGATATTTGTTCCGAGGTAGGTGAACTCCTTGACTACCTCGAAATTACTGCTACCAACAGTGACGTTTTATCCTGGGTGATGGACAGATGAGGCTTTGTTTGTTGATAGCATATACTTTGTTTTGTCCTCATTCACTTCAAGACCAACCCGTTTCGCCTGCTCATCAATAGCAGAGAATGCTTAAGGTACAGCACGCTTGGAGCGGCTGATGAAGTCGATGTCGTCCGCATAGCCAAGCAGCTGAGAAGACCTGTTGAAGATAGTGCCTTCCATGTTAACACCATTCTTGGACACTATCTGCTCCAGGACTAGGTTGAAGAAATCACATGATAGCGCATCTCCTTGTCTGAACCCTGTCCCTGTACACGTCTGGAATAACTCAGATGAGCTGTTACCCATTTGCGTATTTTGTAGCGTCATGTGGCATATCTGGATCAGTTTTTTCGGGATCCCGAGTTCCGACATCGCCAATAGAAGCTCTTGGCGACTAATGTATTATATGCGGCTTAGAAGTCGATGTAAGATGGTTCCGACTTGAAATTCGTTGGTCTTTTTCTGGATTTGCCTCAATGTGAGGATTTGGTCTGTCGTTGATCTGCCTGGCCTGAAGCCACACTGGTACGTGTCGATCATTGTGTTGCAGAAAGGTTTTAGACGCTCACATAGTACGTTGAATAGGATCTTGTAGCCAACATTAAACAGGGATATGCCTCTGTAGTTCTTGCAGGATATAGGATCGCCTTTTTTTTGTAGATTGGGCATATGAATCTATTTGACCAGTCGTCGGGCATACTTTACTCTTCCCACAGTTGGTTGATGAGCTGGTGCAACATCTCCTTCATACTTAAAGAACTCCGCAGGAAGGTCATCCGAGCCGGTAGATTTGTTGTTCTTAAGCTTGTGGATGGCTTTCTTAAGCTCTTTAGTACTGGGTGCTCGGAGGACTGGATCTTCATTGACTGGTCTCATGCTTCTTTGTTCTCCTGTCGCTTCCTCTGTAAGCAGTTGCTGGAAATGCCGCTGAAACACGTCTACAATTCCCTGTGCTTAAGTGACTAGGTTCCCTTCCCTGTTTCGAAGAGCTTGCGTGCCGGTTCTGTAACCACGTGCCAGTTGCTTGGTTGTTTTTACTTGCGATTATAGGTACTATAAGGCAAGTTTTGGATTCGTGCAAAAAAAAAATTTTGAGATAACAATCAAACATGATATTACGATGATAGAGAACACCAAAAAAGTGGGTGGCACAATTCTGTCTGTCTGTCTGTCTGTTCGTCTACAGCCTAAACGGCTCGATCGATTTTCTTCAAACTTGGTACATAGTGGTTTTTGGTGATTCTGCCGACACGTTTTTTTCATTTTTTTTTTAGAACCAAAAATAACGGTACCTGCCATAAATTTTTTTTTGGCAAATTTACATAATCGTATTTTTCTCAAAAACGGCTCGACAACTTTTCTTAACAAAATTCAATAAATTTATTTTAGTAAAGGCTTTCTTTGGGTGGAAAACCATTTTTTAAAAATGGTTATTAATGGTACCTCCCAAGGAACCATATTTTTTACTTTTTGATTTTCTTCAAAATGGTATGACCGATTTCAATTATATTTTTTATACAGAAGCTTCCAAAAAATGTTAATAGTTTTGTGTACCAACATTTTTGAAAAAATATTTTTTGGATTTTTAAAAAATATTTCAAATTGTTTTTTGGAAAATCAAATATTTCGAAAACGGCATCATAGATTTTTTTGAAACTCGATATTTAAGACTTTTTTAGTACTTTCTAAAATATTTTTAGAAAAAATTTTACATTTATGAAAAAATAACGGTACCTTCCATACAAAAGTGAAAAAACCGCAAAGGAAAATATTTTTTTGCTTGTAAACGACTCCTAGGATTTTGATTAAACTTTTTTCATATACTAAAATTAGTACGATCTACTATCAAAAATTATAAAATTTTACACATAGCAACTATTAGTAGTAGGTACCTGTCATAGAACGTATTTTTTTTATTTTGAGTTTTCTCGTTATCAGCTTAACGGAATTAAATGATTTTTTTTTATATACAAATTTCAGATAAGATTAAATAATATTGCATATCAAAATTTTCAAAAAAAAAGTTTTTGGATTTTTAAAAAAAGTTTCAAACTTTTTTTTTGAAAATTCGATATCTCAAAAACGGGTTGACAATTTTTTTTTCAAATTTTGGTTTTATATACACATAAATATATAGTTTAAATCTGCATACCAAAATTTGTTCTTAAAAATGTTTTAAGAATTTTATATATAAAAAATTAATTTAAAAAAAAACCGCTCCAACGATTTTAAAATTTTTTTTCTCATACAATCATATTCCATCTGATTCATGATGGCATACTTTTTTTTCACCTCAAACTGTCAAAAGAATTGTTTTAGTTAGTTTAAATGTCGTATTTCATGCTTCTATACATTTTTCTCTCATAATTTCCATGTTTGTATATACAATTTTCTTAAACTCGCAGTGTCTTGAACATAAGAGCAAGTACGTGTGACCCAGTCGTGCATTTTATTTTAGAAGCGGCGAGTGTTGGTGGCGGTGCTAGACTATTCGAGATACCTGAGCTGAAAGGCTGTGGATGCTCTTTTCTTCTCAGAATCGCTTGTAATTGGGGAAAACATACATCTTCATTACTTGTAATTTTAATTTACAAAATGGGATTGTAATTAATCACATGTTTTTATTAATTAAAAATCACATTAAATGTAAAAACAAAAAGCAATCATTTATTAATATTTTCGTGAAATACTTACTGAATAAAGGGGTCGATACTGCTTTTTTTAATGATTACCTTTGTTTTCAATTTCATTAACGTAACTAATTGAATTGCAATTAATTGAAACTTTTCAATTACATGTAATTTGTAATTGAATTTCTTTAATTCTATTTAAAAGTTACTGAAAATATGTTTTAGAGATTTCAATAACAAGTTCTCAATTGTAATTTAATTTTGTTATCATTAATTTCTAAATCCAATTTTAAGATTGATGCTAAGAGCATTCATTTTTATTTTCCTTGGAATTCTTTCTCTTAAATATGTCCTATCATCAAGAAGTGTCTACAAAATGCTGTGTTGAGCTCATCATTAATCAAGAGTTTAATATCAAAAATTGTCACTTTGCTTTAAACTCAATAGCAATGGTTTTCGTTTAGAGTTTTTTCATTAAAGATGCGATATTTAGGTTATATTTTCAAGTTTTTTTTTTTTAATTTTCAAAAAAAAATGTTTACTTTAACATCCCTGATTTAATAGCCTTGAAATGTTAACCTTAGTAGATGAATACTTAACCCAAAATGCTGCTGCAAAACTGATTATAATCTTGTATTAAAAAAAAAGTGAAAGAATCAACAAGATGAGTTCTCATAAGAGGTAATAGCCTGTCACCATTTATCAAAAGCTTAACATTATTAAGTCATCTCAGAACTTAGACACATTCACGCAATCATACTTTAAGATATTCCAAAATGCCTATAGCAAACCAATTTATGTATGTTTGTATATCTAAACGGAACAAATAAAATACATCCATTTATGACAAATAGACAATGCCGCAAATAAAAAAAATATACCTACTGTGCGAAATTCGACATCTCGTTATAATAAATTCAAAAGCTGGGCCATTCTATTCATTGATGGAGGTCAGCAACACTGGGATCTTATTGTAGTTGTTGTTTTATTTTAATAACTTCATGGGTACATACCTACATTTCTACAAAACCATGTGGATGTCCTATGAGAAGAAAAATAATATCTCCGAGTGCCTCTTTACCAAAAATCAACGTCTATAAAAATGATGTTCTTGACTTTGACTTACCTACCTATAATCTTCTTTCGATGCCATGTTAGATAATGCGTATGCTTCGGTTGTTAGTTTTGTGCGTTTGTATGTTTCCTGTTTGTTTGCCATTTTTTTTTTTTTGCAAATGCGAAATTAGCTTAAATACAAAAAGTAGATACCTACCTTCCAATCCAACAGAATGGTTTGTGTAGATATTGTATCTTTTAGCCAGTGATGGTATAAAAACAAAACAGATTTACATACAAATCTCTTAAAATTTATAAAAATGTTCGTTCTTGCTTATTTTAAGTTTTAATTAAATTGCTAATTAAATTATTCACATTTTAATTCAAACTACTCAATTTCATATTTTTTTAATTTTTGTTATTTCAAGGAAGTTTTGTAAAAATCGATAGGTAAGACCGCCCTAATTCAGTTGTACATATGTACTCGTAGCTTAGAATTTTTCATAAAAAAAAAATTCTTACTTATAATGTCCATTTGTATTGCCTTTCTCACCTAAACGTGCTTTTTATTTAAATCAAAAATTCCCTCTTTTTAACAATATCCTCCAGGTGTGTACCATCACTGTTTGTATATTTCAATCCAATTTGTTATTTTGTGAATAAAATTTGTTTTGAGTTCATTTTTGGTGTCCAGTAGAATGATGTATGAACTGTTGATGGGCCAAAGTCAAATTTAGGAACTTGATTTTTTCTCGAGTTATTTTTTTTTTTTTTTTTTTTTTGATACCACAAACATGGTAACTTGAAAATAAAATAAAATAAAATAAAATACAATTTTATTCAACTTTATATACATACATAGTGTGTGTTGTTTCTTGATTTGCAGACAAAAGAATGGCACATAAAATCTAAGCGAAAAAGTTGGTAGTTTTATTATTTGGCAAGGAGAATATAACTTCACGAAAAAGACGAAAAGTTCTTCTTCTCAATATCATGAGTATCATTTTTTTTTTGTGTTTAAACGGCAGGAGAAATAATAAGCACACAAAAGTAATCTTTGATACGCTACCTAAATGATATAATAATTTATGTATGTATGTAGTTGGTGTTGCCCATGAGGGATGATGAAGAGTATCTTTCAAGGTTAGTCGGACATTGACACTATTTTTTGTTCTCTTATTCGTTCGTTTATCAAATGTTCGGGTTATTTTTTTTTCTTTGGTTAAAGGATTTTTCCTGATAACATATACATATGTACATATCGTACACAATTTTATAATAAAACATGGAGGTATCTTTTTTTTAATCAAGACTATACTGATAATTATCCAAATGGATACATCAGTGAATAATTAAAAGATTCCTTTTCTTTCTTCTTCTTTTAATGATTTTCATAGTTAAAACACTACAGACAAAGTGAGAAAACTCCATACAGTGACTCGCAGTGAAAATGGCCCACCCTTAAACAAATTCTTTTTGTTTGAAAAACTGTAGTAAATCGAGTAAAATAAAAAAATAAAAAATTTATTTTCAGTAGAGAATTGTATTTTCGTTTCAAAAAACATCAAAATCTAAAAAAAAAAAAACAATAAGGGTATATTCATACAACATCGTAAGGTCGTCGTAAACGTGGTAAAGTCTTAAACTTTGTAAATCTGTCAAATTTTCCATACAAATTGTGACAGAATTACGAAGTTTTAAACTTAACAACGTTTACGACGACTTTACGCTGATGCATGAATACTTAAAACAGAAAATAACAAAGTAAAGTGATTATTTCATATCACATTGAAAATGACCCAGTTACGTTTTAGTTGTTAAAAGGTTAGTAAACGCGTTTTGAAATCTTGTTTAGTATTTTGTAGGGAGCTCTTTTTGTCTCATAACTTATTTAAGTCATTTTGGAATTGATCCAATAAGTTTTTTGGTGATTCCTGCAGTAAAACTCTTTTCAAGTTCATTTCGTTGAAAATCCCATGTTTCTGAATTTCAATTTCCAATTTTTTCCAAAAATTGGCAATTATCTTTAGATCCGGTGATTGTGGTGGGGTTCTGATCACCTCCGGACAATTTTGCAACAACCATTCCGTAACGAGTTCAGTCGAATGCTTCGGATCATTGTCTTGATAGGAATAAAAAATAAATGTTTGCTTTTTTTATTTTACTCGATACTACAGTTTTTCAAAGAAAAAGAATTTGGTTATGGTTGGGACATTTTCACTGTGAGCCACTGTACATGTTCAATAAAACAGAGATAAATTGAGGCAGTGAGAGCCGTAGTGGCCTAACTGCATTTTTCATTATTTTCAGGAGAGCAAAAATAAGAATCAGATTATTTTTAAACACTTGTGGTTTTAAAAAAAATCAAAAATTTGTAGTTTTTAAATAAATGAGCATAATTTTGATTTTTATTTGCAAGATGATAAAAATTGAAAGGTTTTTGATTTTGCATTAATGATTTTTCAAAATACCGTTAGAACTGATCAGATAGGCCAATTTAGCACTCAAGCTTTGAATTTTTTCTGCGTGCCCTCTAAATGCAAAAAGTCTTATAAGTATGGCATGGAGCTATCAATTCAAACAATTTAAATGCAGAAATTATGTTTAAT
Source organism: Dasysyrphus tricinctus (assembly GCA_963921185.1). Classification (NCBI taxonomy): domain Eukaryota; kingdom Metazoa; phylum Arthropoda; class Insecta; order Diptera; family Syrphidae; genus Dasysyrphus; species Dasysyrphus tricinctus. Next base: position 86,314,125 of record OY992533.1, read on the forward strand.
AAACACAGATTCAATTTTTGTAATAAACTCAATTTCGATAAAATTGCAGTTAGGCCACTATGGCTCTCACTGCCTCAATTAATACTATAAAATGACGAAAATAATTCAGATTTCATTGATGTAAGCACAGGATCAAACACAGGAGTGCCAGTTGAAATTTCTGGCCTTCAGTTTGGGGCTTGGTTTAGTGATATAACAAAAAACTTACACTGTTTAAACATACCCATGTCGAATTAAGACCTCACGCAATCATCTTATTTCTAAAATGTTTTTATGACGTGATCGTTGCGAGGAACTGACAAATCTTCCAAGAGTGTACTTGTCACGAATAAGTGCTTCTCATCTAGCCGTTCGGACTCGGCACAAATGTGTAGGTCCCCTCCATTCCTGCTAACAACACACAAGAATGGTTGAGAGTTGTAAGCCACGAGGCCCTGGTTTTCAACGAGCTGTTGCGCCATTAAATTTATTTTCTAATGGGAACAAAAATTGGGTCTCGCAACGGGTATGTCGATTTTTTATAAACTTGGAACATAGCGTTTGGTTGGTCACTCCCCCCTCAAAATAATGGTACCCGTCCTGCCATACAATTTTTTCTTAGCAATTTTACAAAATCTTATTTTTCTCAAAAACGGCTCCAAAACTAGAAAAAAAATCAATAAATTACTATCTTACATAGTAAGGGCTACTTTTGGGGAAAACCATCAAAAATAAATATTTCAAGAATGACATTGCTCGATTTTTTTGAAATTTTGTATCTAACAATTTTTTAACACACTTTAGAATGTGTAAAAAAATTGTTTTACATTTATGAAAAAAAAAAAACAAATGCAAGACGAGTTCGCGCGTATACTTGCTCTTATGTTATAAAGCGTAGAATTTACAAATTTTATATACAGGGTGTCCCTTAAGTCGTCAAATAATATTTTAAGGCATGATTTCTGGGCATATTCTAAGAAACAAATTGTATGGGGGAAAATTGTATCTCCTCCAATTTCTGAAACAGTGACTTTAAATCAAATCCCATACAGGAATGTGCTTTAGCTTTTTTGAAAGCTAATAATCCGTTGTTGTATTTGTTTTAAAAATCAAATTGTTTTAACGAATAGTTTTTGAGATTTTTTTTTTCAAATCTATAATTTTCAAAATTTAGCGTAATTAAGTGCTGTTTTTTTTTAATATTCGAAGCCCTTATTAATTTTTAATCAACTACCGGAAACCAAATTCAAAAATCTTTCCTAATTTTGAGGTCGAATTTTTCATGAGTTATCCATAATCAACCTTTTTTTTTTTGGAAAAGTACCTTTTGTTTTTTTTCTAATTTCTCAGAAACAAGGAATAATTTTTATATTTGGCTTTCAGTAGTTGACCAATTATTAATTAAGGCATTGAATATTGAACTTCAAAAAAAAAAAATCAAACTTTGACTTTGAATACAATTTCTCAAAAACTATTCGCTAAACAACTTGTTTTAAAAAGCAAATAAAAGAATGGAGTATATTAACTTTCAAAAAAGCCATAGCACATTCATGTATGGGCTTTCGTTGATTTTTTAATATTTTTGTTTGCATTAAAAGTCAGTGTTTCAGAAATAGTCCCACTGCCACAGGGGGAGGAGATACAACTTTCCCACCATACAATTTGTTTTTTAGAATATGCCCGGGGATCATCCGCCAAAAATATTATCTATTGACGAATTAAGGGACACTGTATTGATTTGATATTGGACACTGTATAAAAACATGGATATTATGAGAGCAAAATGTTTAAAATCATGGAATTCGATTTTTAAATTTCGAAAAAAGATCTTTCAATAGCTTAGCGGAACAAAGGAAGTGCCGTCTGAATTTCATGAATGAATATGAATTTATGGGAAAATAATTTTGAATTTTGAGCTTTTTTTAATTTTTTTTTTAATTTTATAAAATTTTCAAAATATTTTCAAGGAAAAATTTTGACATGGAAATTTTATAAATTAAAAATTAATAATTGCATTATCTAAGGAAGGTGATATTTATTAATTATTAAGTGTACATTTTTAAAATAATCTTTTCCAATTTCAAAACACTAAGAAAAAATATGATTTTTTTCGAGAAAAAGTAAATTTTCTTCAACGTTTTTTTTTAACATTATATGTACAGTAGGTACCGTTATTTGCATAAAAATAAAATATGTTTTTAAAAATATTCAAAACTGTTAGAAAATCGTTGTGTACCAAGTTAAAATAAAATTACTGGGTCGTTTTCGAGTTATTGACTTTTCAAAAAAGAAATTGAAATCTTTTTTAAAAATTAAAAAAATCCTATTTGAAAATTTTGGTACACACTTCTTTTAAAACTTTTGAAAGCTTCTGCATTAAAAAAAAATTTTCAAATCAGTTGAACCATTTTCAAGAAAACTGAAAATAAAACAAATGGTTCTATGAGCTGTTCCAATAATAACCTTTTTTGAAAAATGGTTTACCACCCAAGGGTGGAAAGAAAGTGGGAGACCCACTTTTTTCGTATTTCCAATCATCGTAACGACAAGTCTGAGTCTCGAGTACATTTTTTTCAAATAATGCATTACCTTGCCACATAGTAAAGGGTGTTTTTCTTTAGACGTGTGATTTTCAATCTGGCAATACTTTTTTCGGAGTTGGTCTTTTTGACAGCTGTCACTTGATTTTTGCTCAGTTTGGTTTGCCATTTCATAATGAATAAACTAACTTCTCCCTGAACAACGTTTGTAAATCATTCAAATTTATTACCAAAATAATGGTTTGGTTTGCGCGCTGCGATGAAAAATGATGAAAAATGGAGCCGACGATAATGTTACAGTCAATGGGGAACGCTATAGAGCCATGATTAATGACTTTTTCGTGCCTGAGTTGGAGGATGTTGATGCTGACGACCTTTGGTTCCAACAAGACGGCGGGCGCTACATGCCATACAGGCAACGAAACAATTAACAACGCGTTATTGCTGGAATACGGCCCCAATTGCTGCAAAAAGTGGTCGAAAATTGGCTGGAGGGCCTGTCGGGGTGGCCACCTGCCCAAAATCATTTTTAAAACATAATGGCAAACCCTTATCTTTATAATAAAGCTTAATTCTTGGCCATAACATTCAATTATAAGCCCTTTATTTCTTCTTGAAAAACACACGTCTAAAAAAACACCCTTTATATTTTTAGGGAAATTTTAATATTTTGTTTTGGATCATTTTTCGTTAAGACTTAATATGATGAAATCATTTCAAGCTATATTATTGTGAACTGGGTTAAAGTTAAAGAATTTCCTCTGATAGGTGCATTTTATAACCTAGTCAGCCATGAAAAGCTTGTCTGACCCGCGGTTTTGTAAGTGTTTGTACTAAAGCTGTTGGTTGGTATCCTATTTTTCAATAGCCACTATTAGATAAGTCTTGTCTCTAAGGCAAGACAAAAGAAAAGTTGAAAAACTGTGAGTCTTGTAGTGTGATGAAGTAGGCCCCTGGTCTTAGTTGACATTTTAAAAAATCAATTTATCAAATTTTCTTCATTCGATATTTGTTTGGTTTAAAAAACTCCTAATCGAAAAAAAATTTCCGTCGAACTTATATTTTACGATTCGAAAAAATGCTATCAACTCTTTTTTCATATTCTATGCCTTACCTTAGCGTTGAAAGAAAGCTCCTTTAGTGAAGAACTTAAACCCTAAACACAAGGTAACGTAATAAGGCCCTTATATTGTTCTTATACAGCTCTTTTAGATCAGTATAGTAGAGGATTTCCTTTCCTTACCTCTTGGACCTAACTCACACACGTAGCCGTGCTACTTAGATAAACAAAATTCAAAATTTTTTTTTGTTAACTTGGGGTCTTTGCACTTGTTATTTCTCCCCCTTATGTTTCGTGGTAAAAGAGCCATCTAGAACTTAAAAAGAAAAAAACATTGTTGACAATCATTACAGGCGCTACTGGGTGCCGTAACTTGTCGAAAACAACAAGTGAATTGAAGTAATACGACGAATAAGAGAGTAGTTATAGTACAAAATGTAAAACGAAGAAGAAAAGTCAAACGTCAACAACACAAAAACCGATGGGGTCCACCCTGAGGGGGCTTACAAAAAATGAGTTGATGATGGTAATGATAATGAGGCTCTTATGGTTGTGGTGCTAGTGCGTTCCACCGACCTTTTCTTCATTTTCTTTTTCTCTTCTTTGCATTTAACTATAACCCTCCTTTTGTGCTTCGTGCTTCTTTTCCATAACTTTTTATATTTCTTTTTTAATTTTATTTTATTTAAATATTATGGTGTGTGGTTTGGTTAGACACTCTATCTAAATTCCAAAGGATGTGAGAAGAATGGGAAATTAGTTCCGCAGTGCGTGAAGAACAACTCGCATAGTATAGAAGCTCAAGATGAAAGAGAACAACGCATAGGTATTGGTATGGTTTTTATTTTGTTTAATTCTTTAGGGCTTGCTGCACATTATATTATTGTGTTGTTGTAGATATATTGCAAAGGTATATCCAAATCAACTATAATAGGTGATTGCACTCTTGTGGCAACATAGAGCCAACCTCTAACTGGTAGCTGGTGCTGGATGATGGGGCTATGGGAGTTCTTTAACATTCGTTTTAGTCATAATTGCTTTGGTAGTTATTGGAGTTCAACGTAACAGTTTTTCCCGGGTGGTAGGCAGGCAAGGCACATCAGGTAGTAAAGGCACAGACCGGCATGGCAGGCATAGGTATAAGCATATAAAGAAATGGTTGGTGGAGAAACTCTGAACTCTGAAGGAAAATTTCAATTCTAATCACGATGCACAAGTAAAGGTAAGTATAATATAGTTGCATCATCATTCGACTTAGGTGGCTGAAATGACGAACGACGGTCGATGGTCTTGCCTGCGATGCAATAGTGATGATGATAATGATGGTAGCGGGTGATATGAGTCCCATGCTATACTCAAGAGAGAAACAGAACGATGGATGTAGTGCATATGCCGTGTGCTATGCATGGAATATGTGTGGAGACATGGGCATGGACTTCAAGGAATTTCTAGTTCTCGTGTATAATGACGCGCCGCTACTAATGAGTCAGTCATTTACCTGTTTCAAGTTGAGCACCTTTTGGTAAGTACGACTACTATTAGTAGTTATGTGGAGAGGACGGATGGGATAGGCTCAGTTTTTGTTTCTTGTTGGGTATAATACGCGTAGACTTTTTAGACAGGAAGGAACTCATGACTTCCTAGTCGGAATCACTTTGTTCCATAAATGAATATCTAGCTACCAATTTTTTTGTTTCGGCGGGCGCTATACTCTCTTTGACTCTCACTCACATGTAAGAATAATTTTTTTGCTCAGAAGACTTTATACCGGAATTCTATTAATCCTCTAGTTTTTGTTAAGGCTTATGGTTCGACTGTTGTGAAAGTGGAGATGAATACGTTTTGCAATCTTTAACTGCACTATTTTTTTGAAGTTCTTCAATACCAAACCACAAAAGAACGAACTAAACTACTGTTTGGAAAATTGTGAAATTGAAAAATCTATTAACTAAAAATTCATAAATTAAAGTTAAAAATTTCATGCTGATGACGATATTGTATAATATAGTCAAATTAAAGAAAATAATTATAAAGATAAAAAAAAGAATTTACCTCGCTCTTAAAATAGACTAATAAATTTCCCTTAGCCGCCCACATACATTTAGAGTTAAAAATGTTGGGCGCAAGCAATAGATAATAGTTTTCATGACCTGCCTCAAAAAATTATTCTGCACATCAAATGATATGAACTGTTTTGTGAACCCCCAAACTCCTTACTAAAGTATCTACTGCATGCACCCAGACGCTTGGTCTCGGCAAAAAATTGTAGGTGCTCTCCATTCCTGCCAACAACATGCACACAGGAATGGTTGAGAGTTGTAAGTCACTAAGCCCTTGTTCTCCACGAGCTGTTTTCAGAATGGTATAGCATGGCATTGAAAGTGTTACCGTTGTTTATTATTATTTTTTTTTCAGTTTTTCGAAAATTGCCTTTCATGGCTAAACGGGGGAGAATATAACCTCCTTCCATACAGTTTTTCTTACTCTGAACCCACCATACACGCTTTGACTTTTTGTCACATTTTATGCGAACAACCCTGTTGAAACGACATAGGTACCATGTTTCGTGACCTTCGACGCTGTGTGATTAATGTAATGGAGCCCGGATAGATGGAGAACTTTCCCAAAACCTTTAAATAAGTCCCTGTAGGTACCTATGTATTTTTTAGTACTTTTTTCTATTTTTCCTGGAGATACCATGCAAGAAAAACTCACCTTGTACTCTACCTCAAAAGGGCTGTAAAAGAGTACATTTTATATTAAAACATAAAATCTGTAATTGCCGATTATCTCGAAAACGGTTACTCTTATTAAAAAAAGTTACTTAACATTTCTTATAGAAAATTTTCTAAGGTACAATCTAGCCCATGACGTTTTTCCTGTAAGAGTTACCGTTCGAGAGATATTTTTCAAAAAAGGTTTTGGGGGGTCTTTTACCCCCTGTAAAATATGGGGACTTTTTATAGTTTCCTTAAAATGCCATTCGGATGCTATGTACCACAATGCAGCTCTCCGCTATTTTTCCGTAATGTTGCTGATGCTTCGGTTAATATGACCGAATTATAAAATTATAAAGGAACATTTTGGTGAATTCAAATAATATGCACATGAAAATGAAATTTAAAAGAAAACTGTAAACCCGGTTTTGAGTTATCAAATTCTCAAAATAAAAAAAAACATTGAAACTTTTTATAAAAATTCTTAAATTGTTTTTTTTTTTTAATTTGTAAAAAAATATAATTTAGATCAGTTCAGCCGATAATGAGAAAATTCGTAAGCAACCATTTTGTTCATAAAATTTGACTGGCCACTATGCTTCTCGATAATGACGTAGACTCCAGTGCTGCTATGACTTCGAATTTAATTCTTTACGCTTTACGGAATGAAAAATTTTATCCCGCATAGGGTAAAATCTATCAAACTGAAAGAGTACTCATAGTTTGTTTGAACTGAAAAGTAAGGTTTCGGTGTCATAAAGTCAACCCCTCTGAGGAAAACCGAAAACAATTCAAGCAAGCCAGGAAGACCTAATCGTAATAGGTACTCGACGAACCAAGTTTTTACATGACCGGAATGAAGGCAAACAAAAAAAATACAATGTCCCAAAGGTAGTATAAAGTTCAAGTCATTTGTAAAAAATATTCGTAATTCTACTTCGTGTTCGGTTCCAGCGCTTGTCTTCAATGACTCTCCCTATGTCAGCTCACTAGCTCGAGTACTTGATAGCGCCAACGATTTTATGGGACGAATCTTCTTTCGCACTCGTGCAGTTGCAAGAGTTCTGAAAGATCTCGATACACACAAAACCTTATTGTTTCCCCCAATGTTCTAAGGAGATGTTCTTCAACGCTGGGAAAACCACTGCGTAAGCTTTTCCAACTGTCCTACTCTAGCATTTTTGTCAGCTTGTCCCGAAAAAGGCAAATCTTCTCCCTTTAAATATCGTCAAATTGCACTTACGTCCTTCTTTCCAAAGTCATGGAAACGCTGACTAATTATCAGCTTAAGAAATATCTTGAAGAACGCAATCTTCTTAATGACCGGCAATACGGTTTTCGTAGCAATGGTCTACTAATGATCTGATGGTATAGCTCACCTAACAGTGGAACAAATCCTTACATCGTTTTGGAGAAAGTAAGATTATTGCACTTTATGTTTCAAAAGCATTTGATAGAGTATGGCATTAATGTCTTAAGGAAAATGCATGCATTTGAAATTGATGAATTTTTCCTTCATTGGATTAGAAACTTTCTTTCGGACCGATCAATAGAAGTCGTGTTGGACGGTTTCAATTCTGAAATACATGAAATAAATGCTGGTGTGCTACAGGGTTCTGTTTTGTCTCCAGCTCTCTTCCTAATTATCATAAATGATCTTTAATCTGAAATTTCAAAATCATTAAATTGCTTGGCTGTTGATAGTACCTTCAGCTTTTTATATTGGTTTCTAAATTCATATTCATGTGGTTTGGATGTGGATCTTCAATGGCAGCGTTTTATTGGCCCGTTAAGTTCTGATCTCGACAGCAATGAGGAATTAAAAACCATGTAGAATTTAATGCTTCAAAAGCTCAATGCTGTTTTCCGTCGCTTAAGTGAAATCAACTCCTTATGCCGCTATCCATGAGTAATACTTCCATCGAGGAAACCGAGAAAAACTTTCAGTGCTTAGTATGTGCATCACAAACCACTTTTTGTTGAATAATCATTTACTGGGCATCTCCAAAAATGCTGCTAAGTATTTAGGTTTTCTCCAACGTTGCAAGAAATTCTTCCCCTCTTCTGATCTGACTGTAACCTATAATATTTGTCCAAAACTGTGCAAACGTGTGCAATTCTCATATTTGGGCAGGAGGCAAGTGATGCGATAACCCGCTTGAGCTAATTGGGTAGGATTCAAAAGAGAGCTTTAAAAATTGATAGATGAAAGAACTACAACGGAAGCATTTGCATCGCCTGAACTCCACCGCAATGTTTCTTGTCTTACATTATTTTACCTATATTCTTATAAAAGTGTTCTATTGAAATAGCCAGTTGCATTCCTCCGCTAAAAAAATCCAACCCTATTACGTATAATTCTCGGAATGCTCATCAGTTAACCCTTTAGCCCAATTTTGAACGTACTGTAAAGTAGGTACCGAGATTCTTTCTTAACTCGCACTACACGAATTTAGAATGCTTTTTTAGAAGTTTCCTAAAATGAGTCGTACTGTTTTCAGGCCAGTCGAATATCAAAATAAAAAATTCTCTAAGAGGTAAATACATACATATGTAGGTACGATCAATAGCCATTTTTTGAAATATAGTTTTCACTCAGAGGTACATATATACCGTGGTGGACACATAAATAGCACACTTTAACCTTCATTTGGTTAATTGCATACAGGCCTGAGCTTTAATTTTAAACTAACGGGATCTCTCTTTGTTTTAATTATATGAAAACAGGAGAAAATGAACCCGTTAAAATTTGTTGTTTTTTCCATTACCTATTCGAATTTGTAACAATAGTCGTGAATCATCATTGTTGAAGCGTGGTCATATAATTAGCACAGTTGGAGTTACATTCAAAGCTGATTAATAATTTAGTGTTTAAAATAATTTATTGGAACAGTAAGTCTATTTGTGAGATCAATTTAAAATAAGTTGCTAAAAGAATATACGATAGACTATACAAATATACGACAGATATGGGAAAAGGACCACATTGTTCATCAGAAAAAAGGGTTTTAATAAACGAGTTGAAAGCTCAAGGAAGAACCGTAAGTGAGATATCGGAAGTATTAAACTGTTCCAGGAAACTAGTATATAATGCAATTCGGCATCTTGACACTTATGGAACTACAAAAAACACACAGAGCTTCGACTGCAGACCCATTCAAAACTTCGAAGCAAATAAAATCAGATGTTGAGTCACAATACGGTATTTCTTTGTCTTCCCGAACAATACGACGACGCCTGAATGAAAATCACTTAAGAGGCTGCATAGCCCAGAAAAAGCCGTTTGTTTCGAAAAAGAATTTAAAGTGCAGAATTCAATTTGCAAAGGAGCACCTTCGAAAACCTATAAATTTTTGGAAAAACATGTTATGGAGTGATGAATCGAAGTTTTGCAGGTTCGGGTCGGATGGAAAAAAATATGTTTGGCGCCCACCTAACCAACAACACAACCCAAAATACACACTAAAGACAGTAAAACATGGAGGGGAAATGTTATGGTGTGGGGAGCTTTCTCTTGGCACGGTGTGGGTCCAATTGTCAAATCAACACAAAAATGGATCAACATGTGTATAAAAACATATTGGAAGATCACCACTGAGAAAACTGAACTATGAGTTATTTAAACAGAAGCATGTTTAACCATATGTTTAAATTAGTACAAAAAGAATTCAATTTATATCTACCTCTTATCTATTCAGATTCAAAAATACTATTATTTTGGTTAAAATCTGTTTAAATCAAAGTAAATCATGTTTAATTATTACATTGGAAGCTGCACGTAACTTGTTTCATGAATTCAAGCCTATTTGAGTTTGATTTTCGAAAGGCCTGTTAAATTATTTTACTCACTTAAAAATGTTTAACATAAAATTAACATGCACGAGTTTGTTTCAAATATAAATGCACTTTAAATATTAAGAAGAGAAAGGGATTGAATCAATTTGAATTGAACTTAAAGAAATGAAAAGCATAACTGTAACTGTCTTATGATTCTTTAGGCGTTTGGCGTCTAAAACAATTGCAGGCTTATCTGTCGCGTCCATATCCGTCGGAAAAGGTATACATAAAAATAGTTCCAAAATTAGTGCCACCTTAATATCGTCGGTCCAAAGGTAAAACTCACTAAGTGCAAAACAAAATGTTTAATAAAATGAGAATGAAATACATTTTTTAATCTAAAAGTTATCATTTTGCCTGATTTCTATAAAGGTATTGAAAGCTATGCCAAGGTCAAGGAACTTAAATTAAAAATTTGCGAAAAGTGACTTTTTAGCACCAAAAAGTATGTTTCAATCTGATTTCTTTCAAAAGTGAAACATATTCGATGCAAACACGGAAATATTCAAAAAAATTAATATGATTCTATTTGAATCAACATCAAATGAAGTTAATTAAAACAAACAAAAATATCCTTATGTTAAATAGAAAGCATAGTAAATTTTTCAACGATGAATTAATACGATTCTATTTGAATTAAATAGAAATCGCTTCCATGCCAAATCATATGTGTTTGAGTTTGATTTAAATATGAATATGTTCAATATTTTTCTCAGTGCATGATTCCCTATGCTGATGACAATTTGCCATTGACCTGGCGATTTATGCACGACAATGATCCGAAGCATACTTCTCGCCTGATACAATCGTGTTTAGAAGGTAATTTTGTCAATGTATTGAATTGGCCGGCTCAGTCTCCCGATCTCAACCCGATTGAGAATCTGTGGAATGACATTGAACGCCAAATAGAAGGTCAAAATCCTAAAAACCTCAATGAACTGTGGGAAAACATCAAAAGTGCCAATAGAACGCTGCAGAAAATTAGTGGAAAGTTTGTTTTTTGTTTCCAACAAAATATTAAATTAAATGTTGACATTTTAAGGTTCAATAGCTTTTTCAGGTAATGTGCTAATTATATGTCCAAGCAATAATATCAAATTTGAAATAACTGTGTTACTTTTGTTTATTTTTTACAGTTGTGACTGGATCAAAAACAAAAAGATGGATTTTTTATAGATCACATAATGTGTTAGCTTTCAAAAATTTACTAACTTATTATATAGTTAAGCCCAAACTGTTTTTATATTCAAATTTAATAAAAAATCAAAATGAATAAAAATGTGTGCTATTTCCATGTCCACCACTGTATGTAGTAGGGTGTCCGTTATTTCCCAAACTCATTTCTTTGGAAAGCACACCCCCCGAAAGATTATATCGTAAGAAAAAATTATACCCCAAACAAAATTGATCCGAGGTCATTAACCAGTGCAACTATGGTCATACTTTTCCCATACAAATTTGTATGGTAATTTCACACTTCACATTTTATTTTATTTTTTCTGTTGAATTATATCGGTTATTCTAAATTTTGATTCTGATTGATTTATTTTTTTTTTATTTTTAAATTGCATTACAAAATTTATTAAAAAAATAAAAAATATAATTTATTTCAATTTTTAAAGTTATTAAATTATTTGAGATTTTACCTTTTTTATTTATTTTTGTATTTTCTCTTTCGATCTTCAGCAATTTTAGTTGTTTTTTTTTTTCATTGATTATTTAATTTATATATTTTTTTTAAAACTACATCAAAACAAAATATAAAACCAATTATAAATAATTAATTTCGATTTTTCAAATTATTAAATATTTTTAGTTTTAATTTTTTACTTTTTTTAATTTTTACATTTTTAATTTTTTTTATATTTCTTAGTGATGTACGTTGAACAATATCTCTTTTTAAGAAACACATTCAAAAACTAATAGATAAAACAATAAATAATTTATTTCAATTTTTAAAGTTTTTTAGTTTATAACTTTTTTTCCTACTAAATACAGTAATTTGTATGCTTTTTTAAAATGATTTTTTATGAACAATTCTTTTAAAAACACATTAAAAATTTAATACAGAAAAAAATTGAAGTAAATAATTTATTTAAATCTTTAACTTAAGTAAATATTGGTAGTTCTTATTTATTTCGAACAAAAAAATATTGAAATACATTTAATATAAAAAGTGTAAAAAAAGATAAAAACTACACATATTTGATTAAAAATTGATATAAGTAACTTATAATTTTTTGTATTAATTTTCTAATGTATTTAAAAAAAAAATACTTTATTTCTTGAGAAAAAAATAAAAATAAAAAAAAAGTTAGAAACTAAAAATATATAGTCAAACTTTTTTTCCTTACGAAATAAATTTTCGATTCAGGTCGTGTGCTTTCCTAAAAAAAATGGCTTTGGGAAATAACGAGTTCGATTTTCTTTCGAAAGCAAAACTTGCAAGTAAAAAGAACACAGTTTTTTACCAAAAAGTATATAAAACTTTTCCAAAATGCCAAATGGCTTCACAATCTTATGAGGTGTATCTAAGTCCTGAAAAGAAGAAAAAATGCTTCTGGTTTTTATTTCAGAATTGAAATCAGAAGTGTTCACACGTCCCAATTACATATTTACGAGTTCCTCTTCTAGATTTAAATCGAAAAGACTATTAGTAAAATGCAAATGCACATTCCTCCTGGAATAGCATAAACATCAATAATTCAGACAAAAAAAATTCATATATTCAAAGTTGTACCTCCCCATGCCCCCAGCTTATATCATCACTTACGTTTCTATTGCCAAGTTCAAGTTTAAAAAAAAAAAACATAAACTGCCAAATCACTAAATTAAAAATACAATTACCAACTCATATTATGAGGAGAAAAAATTCTGGATAGCCAACAAAAGAAATTAAAAAAAAACTTACAAAAGTAGTAAACAAACAAAAAGTAAAAGAAAAAGTTTAGTAAAAAAAAAGAAATAGGTATAAACACAACCCATAGGATTTTGTCCAAAAATAAAGGCTTGAGAATGTTATTGCGTCGTTCTTTTTCGAATCTAGGCCATTGCGTCGGAAAGTGTCGAAATTACATACATGTATACCCACATAAATCTTCTTTTGTATTCTATTCAATATTTGGCTGTCCATTTGTATATACATAAGTAGGTACCAACCAACCAAAAAAAAGAAGTCTTTTTTCGATGTTCATGTGTCCATGATGGCACACACACGTGTATTTCAAGTTCATTGCCAAATTATTATGTTCAGAATTTTTTTTTGTACTTATTTTTTTTTTTTATTATTTTTTGACCGCTGGTATTTCGGGTTTAAGTAGGTACATGCGTATTGGTATGTGTGTTGTGGTATAAATCATTTATGCGTTGTCTTTTTGCTTTTCCTTTTTAAACATTTTTTTTCAGAGCGGTGGTTGGTTGGCTTATTTTTGGTTGAACATAAATACATAGAAATGTATACAGAAATTCATATAAAGTTAAGTACATACCTACCTATATTGAACTTTTTTGGCAAATTAATATCTACGTGAACATGAGAGAGAAATAAAAAAAAGAGGGTTCAAGATTGAGATCATATCGGGCAGGTGGTATGAGAGTGGAATAAATGACTTTTTTTTGTAATTTTATTGGTTTTTTGAAAATTGGTACATTCATGAGTTTTTTTTTTTATAAACAAAATTTATGTAGATTGATATTATGTATAGTTAAGGTACTTAATGAAAGATTCATTGAAATAAAATGGATTTTTGCAAATTCAAAATGAGTAGGTATTCGTAGATCAAAATCCCCGATATCTACGCATCACGCTCATTTGATTTTCTAGGTCATTTTACGAAAAAACATTTATTTTTTAAGATAAATTAATAATACCTATTCTGCCTCCAATAATTTGACAAAAGGGGAGGATGGAGCTTTATTTTTCTACCTAAGCTTTGTCTCATGATTCTTTTTATCCTATCACAATGTTGTAGTTACTTTTGTTCATAATCGTCAATTTTTGAGTTACGACGGCCTTGTACTACGAGTGTATGTGCGATCTATTAATTATCATACAGCTGTGTGACTTCAGAACCCCGACCTCAAAACTTCTAGGTTTTGTTTACCGGATTATTAAATTCGTTATTTGTACACCTCCAGGATTTAATTCTTTAATATAAAACTCTTCCTTTTTATAGCAAACCTCGAATAAACAAAAAGTCCTCTAGCATCCCCAAAAAAGATCTTAGGGGGTAGATGCACATTGAGCTCTATTGTCAACCGGCTCCACATAGATTTGGGGGCTTGGGAGATCTTTTATGTTTTCACCTTCAAAAAAGAAGAGTTGAATATTTTATCTCCTGGGAGTGGACAAACCAATTTTTTTTTATAGATTGTCATGTGGAGCCGGAGGACAAATGAACCAAATGTGCCTCAACTTCCTAAGATTTCATTTGGGGATTCTAGCCAACTTTTTTTGACTTTTGTGGAATTTGAGGTTTCTGGATTGTTGCTTTCCGAGACTCTGGCCTTACCCCTAAGTATACCTACCTCCTAATAGACCCCTTATTTTCTTATTTCCAACTTTCTCCACAACGGCTAAAGGCGATATTACACTAGCATATAAATATGGCAAATTTGCCATATAAATATGTCTCAAAAGGGTCATATAAATGTGATAGACATATTTATATGACAAAATATATATGGTGCCATATATATGAACATGATTTTGAGCCATATATTTGACAAAGTGTAATATCGAATCAAAGGCATTGACATATATATTTGGAAGTTTTGAGCCATATAGTCATATAAAAATCGTTTAATTTTATATGTTCATGTATGTCAAGCAATTTTATCATTTATTTTTGGAATATGGATCAAGTGAAATCAGAAGTCTTCATTTATTTTTTAAAAATACAAGGGGAAAGATGCAGTATTTGAACCGGTGCAGTGCAATAACACCCGCGGTAATAAGGCCCGTGAGCGTTATTTTCCAAAATAAAAGGAAAAAACACCCAGGGGCTTATTTTCCAGTCTGAAATGGCAATAAGACCCACGCAAGAGAAGCAATAAGAAGCGCGGGTGTTATTGCCTTCTGTATTTGTCATTTAAGCCTATCACTTTAAGTATGATCCATGCTCTGCTTTTTAGCACCGCGTATTTAAAAATCTCAAAATTTTACAGCTACAATTATTGTTGGATATATAGGATAAATTCAAGGTTTCTTCAAATCCAGATTCTTTAAATGCAAAAGAAACTTTGCATACAACCAACCTCGCACCCACCCCAACCGATAGCTTTAGTCCAAACATTTACAAAACTGCTGGTCGGACAAGCTTTATCTGGTCGCAATGGTTAGAAAATGCACTTTTCTGGTTGCATTTTCCGCTGAATGTACCTATAATATAAGAAAATTATATAAATGGGGTATTACATGAAAGCTAAGACAGTCCTCTACACGGACTTTTTTTGGCTATTGCCACGAGTCCGAACACTTTTCTAAAATTTACATTTTGTGCATCCTTGGATAAAAATGAAAAGAAAGTGGTTAAGGCAGTGTTAAAAAAATAACATTTTTTTAAATGGTCGGACTCGTCGCAGTAGCCAAAAAAAGTCTGTCCGACCATTGGTATCGTGTAGAAGACAGTCTTAGCTTTTATTTTATACCCCATTTATATAAGCTGCTTATATTATATAGGTATACATTTAGCGGAAAATGCATCCTGAAAAGTGCATTTTCTAACCATTGCGACCGGATAAAGCTTGTCCGTCCAGTAGTTTTGTAAATGTTTGGACTTAAGCTCTCGGTAGGCATCCAATTTTTGCGTGGCCGCGATGAGATATGTATGCACATAGGTAATCTAACGGTCGGCTCCCAGACTATAATAATAATTTTCATACCACAAACCAAATTTTTGTATGTTATTGGCGGAATTTATTTTTGCATCTTTCGATTCCAGTTCAGAGAAAAAGTGACAATTATAGAGCAAGCAGCTAGGATTTATCAAAACCAATTTAAATTATTATTTATTTTGACAAATTAATTTCCATTATTGTCAAATAATTTGTTTTTCATATATTTGATATTTCAAAGCTAGTGTGATAGCCATATTTAGCTTTGTCATATATATGAAAAAAAATTATTTGACGAAGCCATTTGTCATATAAATTGGTCATATATGTATGGCATAGTGTAATACAACTTGTCATACATTGAAAACCTTTGCCATACTTTATATGGCAGCTTAAGCCATATATATATGATAGTGTAATACCGCCTTAAGTCGATTAAACCTGAAAAAACTCCCAGAACGTGTTTTTCACTCAATTGAAGCTAACTCTAAGTTAACTCAACTAATTTGAGGAGGTAACTCAGGGTTCAGGGATCAAATTGAGCCCCTTTTCCGTCGTGGTTCCATCTCGATTTGAGTAATAAAAGCAGCTAATTGACAGTGCAATTTCTATTGTGGCGCCATCTTTTTTTCCATAGTGAAAAACGTAGAAGGGTGATATCCATAGTGCCCCACATCGATTTCAATAGAAATCAACTGAAAAACTATTCCTGAGTTAAATCAGGTTTAATTTCAAAAATAGCTATCTCTGATTTAACTAAGAGTTAACCCTGAACTGATAAGATAAAATAGAAAATAAATATTTTCCTAAAAAATATATTTTAAAGTTATTAAAAAATTAATAATATACATTTATGTTCACTAGAGTGGTCGTTTTCTCGATTTAAGTTTTTTTTTTGAGTTTTATATATTTGCGTGGGCTTAAATCAGTTCCAAATGAAGTAAAAAAATCCCTATTTAGCTTAGATTTTTATTTTCATCCCCTATAGTCGCTGTACGGGTTAATTTAATTCCCTTTTTTTTGCATCCAAGGTGATTCGCGTAAAATCTGCCAAAAAATCCATAGAATTTAGGTTGAACGTAGACAGATAAAAAAATTCCGCAGGAGGGGGTAGTATTCCCCCGCCTGGTCAGGAGGGGCAAATTTTATAAACAAAAATTACATGAAATAGAAAAAATTAATAAAAAAATTGCGGCAACACTTACAGTATTGTATTGCAGCTTTTTGGACAGCCAGAAGTCCATTCTTATAGTTAAGTTTCAAAAATATTACCCCCCTCCCGTAGGTTTTTTCGCCATGAATTTTTTGGCATATTTTACGCGAATTTAATAAACCCCACTTCAGTGACTATAGGGGATGGAAATAGAAATCTGAAAAAATTAGGGATTTTTTGTTTCCTTTATTTGGAACTACTTTAGGCCCATTCAAGATGACCCTTTTTCATGACCATCCTAATGTACGTATTCGAATTCAAAACAATCAAATGAATCCTATGTTTAGTTGCTTTTAATTTGAATAAACATTATTCTATTTTTTTAATTCTTAAGTTGCAACCCTTGACATGATGGTGCCTTAGAGTGTCATGCGGTAGGTCTGTTGATCGAATCCCAGTCTCTGTAGCCTAAACAAAAAAGTATTTTCACACGTATTCCCTCTTGCGAGGCGTTAATAATTCCTTCTAAAGTTGGCAGGTACCTCTTGCCATGAAAAATTTTCTCTTATCTAAGCCTTTCGAACTCGGCAAGAATATTTAACGGCGGGAGCGGGTCGAAATCTCGCAAACAATAATCTTGAATAACGAAATCTTGCATTTTTCAAAAATCTCGAAAATCGAAATCTCGCAAATTAATAATCCTGCTTTTCATAACTTCGCAATGGTAAAATCTCGCTTTTAACAAACTCGCATTAACATCTCGTTTCGAAAAATCTCGCAAAAATCAACCAAAACTATCGATTTAAAATCTCGCAAATGAAAATCTCGCATACCAAAATCTGCCAAATTCAAATAAATTAGTTTTCGTTTTAGGTAGAATAATGGTTATGATAACCCTCAAAAATGTTAATATTTTTGTACAAATATGATTAATGTATTTTAAGCACCCGACATTACAGGGAGTGGTAGTGGAATCTCACGTTTTTTTTATCTAGAATAACGAAATTTCGCAAATTAAAAATCTTGTTTTTCATAGTCTCGCATTAAGAAAATCTCGCTTTTAACAATCTTGCATTTACATCTCAAACCCAAAAATCTCGCAAATTTCCACCAAAATCTTGCAATTTATAATCTCGCAAATCAAAATCTCGCAAATTCAAATCTCACAGAAATGAATCATGTCTTTTACAAACAATTTTTTTTGGGAATAGGTATGTCCACCCAAGAACATTTGGCATAATTATTTCTTATTATTTATTAATTATTAAATTATATTAGTTTTTACCACCTTTTTTAAAGTGAAATACATACATCTATAATAATTTAACGTTCCTAGTTGCTTTTTACGCGTTTGTTATGGAACTACAAATATTTTCTAGTTCAAGCAAGGCAAATACGGTTAATACAATTTGCCCATGAAACTTAACCACTGGATACAATATAATTTTGAATAATTAACAGTAACAAATAATAAATTATAGTGTGGTCTTAAAGTACTTAGCCACTGGATTCAAATATTTTGCAGAAGGTAGGATATCTCGCAAAATTTAACGGCATTGCAACAAATACATCAATATCTCGCGAGAGATTTCTATTTGCGATATTTTGATTAAAAAAATGAATTTGTTGCAAGCAATTAAATTTTGCGAGATTTTGATTTGCGATGTCTTTAATTTGTGAGGTTTTAGTTTGCGGAATTCGTTATTGCGAGATTATGCAAAGCAGGATTTTGTAATTGCGTGATTATGAAAACTGAGATTTTGTAATTGCGACAATTCGTTATGCATAATCTCGAATGCTAGATTTTGATTTGCGAGATTTCCTATTTAAAATCTCGCAAATAAAAATTTCGTATATAAAAATCTCGCAAATTTAAATAAATTAATTTTTGTTTGTGGCACAATAGTGGTAATGATAACTCGTATGCGAATTTACCCGACATAGCAAATGCAGTAATTCAATTTATAATATAAATCTCGCGTGCGATTTTAATTTGGGAGATTTTGATTAAAAATATTTATTTGTTGCAATTCAATTAAATTTTGCGAGATTTTGTAACTGTGCGATTATTGAAAACAGGATTTCGTTATTGCGTAATATCTCGTAATGCAAGATTTTGAATGCGAGATTTTAATTTGCGTGATTTCGTACACAACCCAAATTTAGGTCCTCTAAAATTCTTGCCGATTAACAAACACGCCCACAGGAATATTATTAAGAGTTATTTCCTTTTAAATATCTGAATTCCTTGAGCTGAAAAAATCAACTCCATTAAAATGTTTTAAAGATAAATAATTCTCTGGAGCTACCTACTTAAACCTTTATGAGACTTAATGACAACTCATAAAATATCTATCACGTGCGAAATATAATTAATGATGAACTTCCAAAAACCAGTTGTGCAATATTTGTCATATAAAAACTCCCGACATAAATTAAAAAATTTGCAATCAAATTTTATCACCGACTTTTCAAGTTCAATTACATTTGATTTATTAACTTACTGCGCTTCTTATCTTGATAAACAAATAGGAAATAAAATCAACTAATCCCAAGGAATTCTTCAGAAATATCGACACACAATCATTACTACACACCAATCGACCTGATATTTGAGAAATTTATAATTAAAATCGGGTTCCAAAATAATTACTCAAACTTACTAAACGTAAAAAGTATCATTAATAAAAAAAAACTAAAGTTTAATAACAAAATAAAAAATACCATTCACCTTCTTCGAATGCATTTAATCGGCTAAAATCACCGCACTGCACCACCGCGGTAGCAATTCAAAGTTCATTAACATTTTGCTTCATAAAAGTTGTATTTATCGTGATGGTGCGCTGGCTGGTGGTGCTATTGTATCGCTACGGATGGGCGTTTCATTTACGTTTACACACGATCATCATTTGAACTTAGCACACATTTTTATGTGACTCATTTCGAAATGCATATATGTACTTATGTTCAACTCCCTCTGTCGGTTATTCGATATCAGAGTTTTTATTATTTTTTTTGTTTGCAAAAAAAAAACAAAAATATTACACAATATTTCGGTTCATTATATCCTGATCGTGACATTCACCTTTTTCAATATAAAAAAAAAAAACATTTTTTGCATTTATTTATTTCCTTAAATGCGTTCTTTCACCGAAGTTGTTTACTTTAATTTTAAACTTGAATTTTTTTTTACGAAATCAAAATCCGCCCGACTGCCTGCCTACCGATATGCAATGAGTCAATTTGCACAATTTTTTAACAGATGATGTGCATTGTGATTTTTTTTTTAACACCGTGGAAGTATGCATTTGTTTTTATTTTTTTTATATACATATTTGTTTGTGGGTACTCGTTGATCGTTTAAAATCAATCATGTCACTGCACTTTTGGGTCAATGGAATTCATTTGTTTGTTTGAGGAATTTCTCGGTCTCTGTTTCCTGAATGGACTGGTTTTTGTTGATATTTTTTTTATTTATAGTGTCAGATGTCAGTGAACTTAATTAAATTTTATCAATTAAATTGTAGAAAGGTTCATGACCAGAACAATTTAGGAACTAAAGAAGGTGTGTCACAAGGAATCTTGTTTCAAAAGATTTTTAACAATTACGAGTATTATTAGAAGTTTTTTTTTTTTTGTTCAAAGCACGAATGCACAGTGGGACATGCATCCAGTTACGCGACAGGATGCGAGATTTCCGTGGGCTTCCGTCTGCCCTCTCCGCATGACATGAAAAGGTTCCAGTGAAGGTCAACATTAACTCATGGAACCAGATATGTTGATTGTAATTATAACAAATAATGGGAGGCTGGTCAATAGACACTCACTCAATTGGGTTGCGTTTCGCCTCAAGAATGGCATTGAAGCGCAATCGATACAATTGTGTGATCCTATGTTATTGAGCACCATGAATCCCTACACCATGGTCCTGCTTACTTGCCGTTTGGCCACCTATGTTCGTCAAGAGTCTGCTAAGCAGTGTTATAACTTTCAACGCTTGTTCCCCTGCGGTATTCATCGGTTGCCAGAATGGTAGCTTTGTGTGGAGTCTTAATCCCAAGTATTTTCCTTAAGTCTTAAAACTTCAAAGTCAATTTAAAAATTAATAAGCGTGGGAATAAACTCTTCTCCGTCAGAAGCTCTACCTCAGTCTTCCACTGCGCTCTTTCGCTTTTTCTGCGGTAATTACCGCGGCAATGTCGTCTGCGTACCTTACAAGAAAGGTATCCTATGCCATGTCCCTGTAAAGTATGCCATCATAGGAGATGTTCGACAGATCGGGCTCCAAGATTGACCCCTGCGCTGCTCATATCTTCGGCTTCCTGTCAAAACCGCGTGGGTCGAATTCAGAAGACACAAAACTACCATTAAAAATGTAGTTAAGTTGAATTTGAAGGTCATAAAAGGTTTTAAAACTGGTTGATAGAAACATTCATATTTCAATTCAGTAAAATTTTGTTGACCGGAAAAATATTGAAATGTCTTTTAAGGACGTACGAGGTTTTGAAATAAAGCCGACGATTTATCAGCTTCCGGTCCCTGAGATAGTCCTTCACCATTCTCAAGAGAAAGGCTGGGTTATTGTAAGTATCTTCCAGCGCGTTACCTATGTATGTTACTGCCGCGTCCCGCTGCCATCTCAAATATTTGCCTTCCTCAAGAGTCCTTGATTGGCATTCCAGGGCTCTGGTTTTTAAATCTCTATCAGCTACCAGAATCTCACCTTCAGTATTTCCCATGAAATCTTCTAGGTTTTCCATTTTTTTTCCGCAACTCGTAGATCCTATCGTTTGGTGTGACTTATTTAGGTTCTTGGACCTGTTACGTCCGTTAGGTTCCCCTTGCGGGACAAAGGCCTTCAACTACTCCTACGCACCATCGTGTCAGCTTTCTTGAGATGCACCTTAGCTCTCTGAAACTCTTCCCCAGTTCTGCTGATTCCTCTTCAACCGTTCTTCGCCATGAACTTTTAGGTCGGCCCACTTACCTGCTTCGCCGCGTGAGAGAGTTCCATTGCGTCGCTTAAATCGCAGTGCACTGGTGACCTTTTCGAAGCCTGCCCTTTACGTTTTCGTATTATTGAGTCGTTCCCTGACCTGTCCTCGTATGAAGTTCATCATTAGAGATACGGTTAAGCCAGGAAATCGTCAAGACATCTACCCACAAACGTTCGCAGCTTTCTTGTGATATTGGGTGTTTGTTTTCCAGTGCTGCACCCATGTAGAAGAATGGGTTCAATATTGGAGAGTAACAGTCGTGGCTGGGCCTTTAGGCTTATAAATTTGTTTCTCCATATTTTGGACAGCATTCCGAACGCAGCCTTTGCTTTCCCGATTCGGTTGAATATAGCTCGTTCTGTCACGCCATCAGTAGAGACAATACACCCAAGTTATTGAAAACTCTCTACCATCTCTACTGGTTGTCCAGAAATATCTAGTTGAGTAGATATAGAAACGTTCGAAGGAACGCTGTGGTGAACTTTCTCTCAGCTTTATGCAATACGCAGACTTTAGCTTGTTTCTACTTGCTGCTGCAGTAGCTGCAATGCGAGCGTTGATCTGTTTTCTTTCTTCGATCCTGTGCCAAGTTTCTTCGGAAAGCCAGGCACTGTTTCTTCCTTCCGTCCGACCGACTATACTTTCACCACCGGATATGAAAATATTTTTCACAACGCACCAATGTTTTTCGATGGAAATCGGTTCCATGATTCTGATTGCTCTCAATCCTTGGGAAAGGTGGTCCCTTAGTTTTTTAGCGGACTGCGGGAGTCTATCGGTATTAAACTTGGGCATACGGGTGTTTCCTTGGGATTTCCTAACTGCAGCTGTGCGTAATATTAAGGTTGCAACCATCAGATGGTAGTCCCAGGCCATTCCCATGTCTGCACCTCTTCTGTTACAAACGTCCTGGAACTGCTTCTTAATCTCTGACTGATTACGAAGTGATCAATTTAGATGAAAGTTGCTTCTCTGCCGTCAACACCCAACTGACTCTGTTGCACGTCTTGTGCTCAAACGTGGCCTCCTTTTACAAGGCGGTTGGTCTTACAAAAATCGACAAAATGTTCGACATTGTCGTTGCGGTTACCAACACCATGCTTTTCCTTGTTCTAACCTTGGCATTCAAGTCTCCCAAATGTCTCCACGTGGTGTTATATCATAAGCAGCACTCAACCTGGTATAAGAGGCCTCCTTCTACTCGACAAAAGAGAGCTGTTTCAGTGAAACAGTGTATGATGGTGAAGAAACACTTTCAGGATCTTGTCAACTAATGGCTCCCAAATAATTAATCTCTTGAAAGCTATTTTGGAAAACAGGAATCCATCGCCAGGTTAACTACAGTATACAGTGTTACGAATTGGAGTCTTAAACTTCCCCGAGCCCAACCATCTAACTTCACTAAACATGAACCTAAGATGTCCATCTTATACCATATGAACTATCTCTCTCTCTAGTAAGAGGAATCTGGCATTTTGAGGACCTTCACTTCCGTTGTCAAGAAGCGTCTTCACATTCCAGAAAACAATCCCTGTCCGGGTACAATAGCCAAAAGTCGTCAACGTGTTATCATTTCTTATCGGAAGTGTAGTGTCGGTTTTGTTAACTTTTTTTATTTGTGTTTCGAAGAATTCTAACCTCTTTAACCTGTCCTAGAAAGCTTGTAATCTGAGCTTATTAACGTATATAGGGATAAGCAAATAGTTCTAGGGGACCACCACAAGGAGGTTACACTAGCACTTCATCGTCACTGATTTTGACCAAATTCTGAACAATTATTAGTTGCCCGATCAGGCACGATCCAGTTCACCCATAAGTTCTCAGGCCTTACTAAAAAAATCATATTTACTCCCCTTGAGTACCTTTACTTGATTTCTTAAAAATAGGGCAGGGTTTAAGTCTTTGTTTTCATTAATAAAAATAAGCTCCAGTCATTTGGATATTTTTTTAAGTAACTTGTTTAGCTTCTATTTGATTTTACACTAACCTTATTTTTCTTAAAATTCCTAAGAACAAATTAAAAAAAAATAAAACCCGGACTTTCTGTAAACAAAAAATGTACTACGCTTGAGCAATCTTTTCTAAAAACCTTCAACTTCGCAGTAGGTTGATGTTTAAAATTCTTTTTCTTTTCTTTTTACTTTGAATATCTTTCTATATACTCTTACTTAACTGTCTATTTAAAATTGTTTTTTTTTTCACTAATGCCATTTAGATTATGAAATTTCTTAGAAAAAAAAATAACTTACATAAAAAAAAGATAGTTCTCAAGTTCAACAAAAGTTGTAAACAAATTTGAAGGTGAAAGAAAAACGAAAAGTTATAGATGACTAAAAAAAAGAAAAAAGTAAAAAAAAAACCAAACATTAAAAACGAAAACAACTTTGTCCCAAATAAACAAAATAATTATTCTTATTGTTGCTTCTTTCACTTTATCCATTCTTTTTCCATTTTTGTTACCATCATCATCTCCACGTTTTGTATGGATTAACTCACTCAATTAATCATATGACGAAAGTCACTTTTTCTTTGAAAAGTCTTCTCTTCTCGTCTCTTTTTTTTAAATTTTTTTTTTGTAAGAACAACTTCGTTAAGATAATAAAAAAAATTCCAACTCCTACCGGTTGGTTCCAAAATATATAAGAAAAAAGCATAAAAACTTGCTTACAATGTCGAGTTAAGCCATGTTTGGGCCCTGAGGCACTACAAGTCTTAGCGGGTGATCCTTCTTCTTTCATAATGCTAATTAATTTTTTTTACATTATGCAAACAATATCTGAGCCCTTTATAACTGAATGGGGTGGCCATTTGTAAATTCCGATTACTGTCTAAGATAATGTTTTTTTTTTGTGTTTGTTTATTTACCATCTTTATTCCTAATTGGTGTAATTTCGTGTATGTGTCATTATTTCAAAAAAATCTTTATCACTTCATCCAATTTATTTTATTTTAGAACCTCTTCCATCTTTTTAAAGCGAAAGTTCGAATTTCAAAAATGAAAGATAGGCCATCTGTTGGTTTCTTTTTTAATCAAATGTTAATTTGACACTGACAGCTCTTATCAGATCAAAGCTTGACAGCAACTCAGTATTATTATTATCTGCATTGCGATATGCGTGGGTTTACATTGTGTTCGAATAAAATTGTCAAATATTTCATAGTTACCTACTTCCAAAGTGGATGGTGTGTTTTCGAAATATGCCGAATATAAAAAATTTCGGTCGAAATAATGCGGAAAAGGCAGCAGTTAATGCATGGGACTCGTGTACTGATTGATAATCGAATTTATTGCCGTGTTCATCTTGTGCGTTCAACGAAGAATTTAGCCGTTTTCGAAAACTTCAATTCGATCGTCAAATGATCGTCATTTTTGACGAAAATATTGCTATCGCCGTCAAGTATTCAGCAGGCATGTTCAGAAAAATGAGATCTCAGAGACTTCAGCAATCTCAGTCCCGAGAACAGGATTGTTCAACGAACGAAATTTCTGTGTCTTGCTGTGAAATTACTGATAAAAAAAAAATGGATCCGATTGCTCATTTTTTGACGGAGCAAAGTTTGCTGAGGCCTCCGAGATCTCATTTTCATGAGCATGCCTAATCTTCCTGTTTACACAAAATCCTTCTCTCGATATTTTTATCTTTAAAACGATATTTTACGTTTAACAAAAGACTTGTAGTTTACATTTTTGAACACTCTGCAAATGCATTTTTTGACGCAGATGATGTTTTCAAAAATGACCTATGGCAGTAGTTAGTTGCTGCCGAAAGTGTGCGCCATAAGCCAAGAACCTTCACGCACCCCCGATTAACAGCTAAACATCATCGGTTGCCTTAGCCTGTGGAGAATTTCGCATAATGATTTCGAACTACTCAAGATCTCGGATTATTTCAAGTCCAATTGACTCAGCAATCGAAGCGAAACGTCCATCCACTTTGCTAGGGAACGGTTCGAAATTCTGCAAACCACAATCTTGTTAATGAAATTTTTTCATTTTTTCTCACAAATTGTTTATCCTGCTTTTCATAATCTTGCAAGTATAAAATCTCGCTTCTAACAATCTGTATTTATCTCGCAATTTAAAATCTCGCATATCAAAATCTCGCAAACCAAAATTTTGTAAAATCATATCGTGTAGTAACATCACTATCACTTTCGCAACTAAATAAAAATCCTTGCGAACCAAAAAAAAAAAAAGAAACTTGAAATCTTAAAACTTAAGACTGAGAGGCACTCGATTTATTTTGCAAAAATAAGGAATCTCGCACTAGATTTGAATTTTCGAAATTTTGACTAAAATTTTATTTATTGCAATGCAATTTATTTAATTTTTGCAAAATTTTAGTTTGCCAGTTTTTAGTTTGTAGGATTTTGTGATTGCGAGATTTTGAAAAGCGAGATTTTGTCATTTTGAGATTTCGTTACAAGAGATCTTGTAGATGATTGCGAGATTTGGTAATGCAAGATTTCAATGCGAGATTTTAATCTAAGAGATTTTGTACCCATCCCGCTTAGAAATTGCTTCTCCATTTGGGTTTAAGAGCAACTCGAAATTTTACAACAATTTTGCTAGAAAATATCATTTTTTCGAATATTGAACAAAATCAAAATTTCCATATTTAAGGGGTTCGGGAAATGCTCACTTGATCATAGCGAAGTCAATGCTTCCTGAACGTGTGACTGTTTGCCCATTTTTCTTCTAAGCCAGCAAAGGAAGAAAAATTACATTAAATGTAGGGTCAAATCGTGGTAACTGATTTGTATGGCCAAGAATTGGCGATTTTGACTTGGGAAAACCATGGTATTGGCATGATAGATTGTACATTTACTTCAATAATCGTGTTATGCAGTCGGTTTGGTGATGTTGCCAAGGCAGTCATTTGAATGCAATAATATTTCATAGCTAAAAAATCCAACAATCGGCCCACACTTTATTTCGAACATAACTTCCATAAGGAACCAAAATCAATTAAACAAATAAAAACACCATTTGTAAATTTGGCAGCTGAACACTATTTTTGTACCAAAAATTATTTGAAAAATGCTCAGTTAAAACAATTTTGGCAGATTAGTTCAAAAAATTCCTTCCAACAACACGCACACAGGTCACTAGGCCCTGGTTCTCCACGAGCTGTTGCGCCATCCAATTTTTTTTTTTTTTTTTAGTTCAAAAAATTGATATCTTCGAGGTAGCCATCAGTAATCCAGAAATATAAACAGAATTTCTAAACTTTCTTTCTCTAATTAACTGTCAAGTACAGAGGATGAAAATTGGTTAATAATTGAACATTCTAAGTAAATGCGGTTCATGAAATTGAATCCGTCTAAATGTGGACAAGTCGAATCACAAATTGGGTTTCCTCATTAAGTATTATTTCTTACAATAACAATACATAAGCTAAAAATCCTGTTCACGGTTCTGAAATCATGTCTGTTCCCCCAAAACTTCGAATTTCTTCAAATTTTAGTACAATTTTATTTTTGTATGTGAACTTTGACAGAACCTTGGGCTAAATTCGTAGATAATCGTTGTTTTGGAAAGAACACAAATGTGTCGTTTTGTACTTCCCAAAACTAAGAACTTTTTCAAATTTTAGTACAATTTTTGTTTACACAAACTTTGACAGAAATTTAGATTAAAATTCGTAGTACACGTAGTAAAAGTACACGAACAGCCATATTATTCCGTCTGTTCGTGCATTTCCCAAAACACTATGAATTTCTACAAATTTTAGTACAATTTTGTTTTTATGTATACCTACATACTTTGACAGAAACTTGGACTTAAATTCTTAGAAATTTGTAGTTTCGGGAAGTACAAGAACAGACATGTTATGTCTGCTCATTTATTTCAAAAAAACTACGAATTTCTACGTATTTTAGTACAATTTTATTTTTTGTATATGAACTTTGACAGATCCTCGTGCTAAACTCGTAGAAATTCGTAGTTTTGTGTGGTAAACGAAAAGAAATATTATGTCTGTTCGTTTACTTCCCAAAACTACGAATTTTAGTACAATTTAATTTTTTATATGAACTTTGACATACCTTTGGGCTAAATTCGTAGTTTTTAGAAGTAAACGAACAGACTTATTACTATCAATTATTCATTCTAACTTTTTTCTGGCTGTCAAAGTTTTATAAAATAGCCATGATTTGCAAAATTTTTGTATTAGTTTCTATTTTTGGCGTTTCTTTTGTTCCTATATAATAATTCTAGCATCAACTTTCCAGCTTAATTTTATTGCATTGCATGTAAATATAATTATGTAATTTTCCACTGGAAAAACGAGCACTCTCAAACATGTTCCGCATCGACTGTTCTGAATTTCACGACGATCTATTGAAATCCAGAAATAACCAATTTAAAAAAAAAAAAAAAAAAAAAAAGTCGAAAACTGAAGAATTTTAGATGTTGACACTAAATATACAGAGCCTCCCATAATCAAAGACCTGCAACTAAGAACAGTTACCTTCTGTAACCAATCCTGCCCTGCACATGTACATAAATTAACATAAATTCGGGAAGTAGTGCGTCAAAAACCGGGACCACAATCATACTAACAAGTTACCAACAAAACAAAAAACCCATAAAATCTATTTGACAGTCCGTTTCTTAATTTCATGAATTTGTTGATTAGGAGGAGAGGTTTTTTTTATTCTGCCCAAATCCCAGTAAAGAGCATAATATTTAAAAAAACAAGTAATAAGATTAAAAAAAAATCGAAATGGAATTTAAAACGTTCCAGGTAAACAGGTTCTTCCTTCACATGTTTCCATATGTTTTAATATTTTTCTAACAGTGGCTGTGGCTGCCATAGTTGTCTTCGTTGTTGTCGTCGTCATCGTTGTTCTTCTCCTCTTCATAAATTTCAACACACATCACACAAGTTCTTCCAACACTCAACACTCTTTCGTTCGTTTGTCCGTCCGTCCGTCCACCAAGGGTTCACAAAAAAAAAAAAAAACATTAAAAACTCCACCGAGAATTTAATGCCGGTTAATGGAGGTCATTCACTTTCCTATGAAACTCGATGTTCTCTTCAATGATTGAAGATCTTACAAGTATTGGTGTTAAAAAACTATACACACAGATACTTTGATTCTGATTATAAGTTGTTTTATTTTTTTTACTCACAGGTGACATCCGCGGGTGATTTTTGCGTGTTCTTTTATATTGGAATTTTTTTTTATTTCGCCGCTGAGACACGTCCGCGTATACATTTGTTTGAAAAACGTTTGTTAAGTTAAGTTTTGCCGAAAGAGGAAAAGAACTTACCGTCCTCTGATTATGGGGATTAATAAATTCAGGCGCTAAATGATGAAAGAAAGGTCAGCAAGGGGATTTGAAAATGTTGCAAATTGAAATATGAGTCCTTTATATCGAAGCGACATATGTATGTATACAGAGACGAAGGTTTAGCAATATAGCAATGGAATATTATATTACTTCACATTCCTTCGTTTACAAAAATATCCAAAGTAGATACTGTTCTTCCGTCATTACCAGCTTATTTAGCTAGAAACGTGGAAGTGATGACGCAGGGTATGTTTCCTGTATTAACGATGTGATGTTAGTCATAGTCGGTTCTTCCGGATTCCTTTAAGTATTCAGTTGAGGTGTAGGGAAGGTAAAGACTTGTTTATAATAGAATTCTTTTTAGACAAGTCGGAATAGAGGTTTTTTAAAACATTAACAGCCCAATCAATAAAAAGTGCACAAATTGGCACATTGTCAAAAAGTGAGCAAACAAATCCAATATTTTGTTTGCTCAGTAATTTGACATCAAAATTTCTGAGGAATCCTGTTCACGAGACTGAGATTGCTTAGGGCCCAGAGATCTCATTTTCTTGAACACGCCGAACATGTGCTAAGTTATTTTTCAAATTAACTAAAACGTCAATTAGAAGTAAGTTCACAAATTAAAATTTCATATCAATAAAAATATAAACTGCTAATCCACGTTAAGTTCAAAATCTTAACGAAAATCTTCTACAATCAACAAGCACTCTGCTGTTTCCAAAGACTATTTATTGAACTGCACATATATGTACTTTCTCAGTAAATGTGAACTTTTGCACATACATATGTATGCTTTCTCATTTGAGGCTGTTAAAAGCATGTGTGTCACTAGCGTCTTTTTCCTTTTATATCTAGTTTTGGCAACAATGACAGAAGTACATGTTTTTAAATTAATTTCTCGTTAAATGTACCTACTTTGGTGAGTTAGTTTATTACCTTGAATTTTAAATTATTGATAAAATTTGAAACTTCACGTTAATGAATACTGGTGTTAATCATCAGGTCCCAGGAAAAGAAACAAGGTAGGTAGGTGGTAGGATGTCTAAAATATTAACGCCCCCAAGCAAATGGTGAGAAATGTCATCAATTAAAACCAGCAAACATTATTGGACTGAATATACATCCCTGTGGAATATCTATTGTAGTTTTAAACCAGTTGGACGACCTAGCCTGACTTGGCCAAAACTGTTACACACACAATTTTGTCACAAACTGCCATAATTTATTTTCAGATATATATTTGTAGTTACTTACATACATATGTACATAATGTCGGCTTTCTGTCAAAACTTCGTTAGTCAAAAAATCGCTTAGTAATAAAATGGAACTATTCTTAGGCCTTGAAAGATTTTAAAACTGGTTGATAGAGCCATAGGAAATTCATTCAAATATCAATTAATAACTTAAGAGGGTTTGACAGAAAGCCGACGATCTAAATTGGCTTCGCAGCTTCATTGTAACTACAACAAAAAACATTAAAAAGCTTAAATAAATAATTGGTATCTGGTTCATGTCATTAAAATTTTTCACAGATGACTTTTTCGCTTTGACAAAATCTTTCAAATATCAGAAAATGCACATCTGTTTTAAGGGCAGTGCTATATATGTACATCGCTTCGTGTGAATATGCTATACATGTAATTTCTGTTCGCGTACTTACCAACACTATGAATTTCTACGAATTTAGCCCAAAGTTCTGTCAAAGTTCATATAAAAAAAATTAAATTATACTAAAATTCGTAGAATTTCGTAGTTTTCGGAAGTAAACGAATAGACATGTAGCTTTGCCAAATGGAAGTTATTTCTATTTGTATATCAAAATTTGACGGTTGGCAGTTGACAAAGATGGCTTTGAAATCAACAAAGCAAGCATACAGCTGTTTTTTCCTCGGGTAGATTTGGTGGCAATGTCTTAAATCTTATGAATTAAACGTCCCAATGGATAAGGCTCTGAGTTTTGTAAAATCCAACGACTACCACGCCCACTTTCCTTCATTCTTTAAGCATAGCACGCAGCTGAACCGAAAAAAAAATTTAATACAAAAACTGACACAGAAATTATAAACGATAAATTTCGTTGTGTTTTTCGATAGTGAAATGTCAATAAAAAAGAAAATTGTAGTAGATTAATTTATCTAAGTCTCCACTTGTTTTCCGGTCACAATTTGCTTGCCGTCACATTTTTGATGTATTTCTAGTGGGTGAAGCGATGAATTGTGACGTTGATAACCAAACAAGAAGCTGAAGTCAGATAGAGAAGCTGACATGCAATATTTTAAAATGTCAACATTTTTTCAATGACAAATTATAATGCCCTCGGATTTTTCCGTAATCGTTTTAGCCCGGGAGGTAACGACAGAAATTTCACACCCATTTTCTCAAGCTTCATTTTTCTTGTATGTGAAGTACCCTTAATCTATATCAATAATTAGGTGGTCTTACAACGCACCCTTACAACGGGGGGTTACAGCAAGGGTGCAAAGTCCGCAAAAAAATGACAAAATTAACTCATTTTCTCAAGCTTCAAACTTTCTGTACGCATTATTTGGGACATAAGAAGCAAAAATTATGAGGTCTTACAACTTCATTCTACAACGAAGGTCGTCTTAAAACCACCTAAAACCCGCAAAAAAAACTAAAAATCAACTCATTTTCTCAAGGATGGAACCAATTTTAATTTATGGTTGGCATCTTAACAAATAAAAATTAGTAGGTCTTACACCCATAACTTACAACTAAGGCCGTCTTAAAAATTCATGAAAGTGAGGGAACAGTGTATTTTTCTATTGAAATGCATATCATCAAAGCTAATTATCTAAGAAAGTATTGATCCTACGTCAAAAATTATAACACACAAATTGTTGGCGACAAATTTTTCAACAACTTTTGCCCGAAACTTTTTTCAAAGTTTTGAATATATAAAAAGTTATAAAAGTTGTAGGTGTTTGAAAACTAGATTTGCTGTCACAATGGTTTTTTCGACATTATGAATAAACCATACATTTTTTGTAAAAAAAAGTCATAGCAACATTGTAGCCCATTAAATTTTCCATCATTTTCATATGAATATTATTTTCGTGGCACGGCAGTGTAGCCCTCTATATAGGGCTGAAAGTGCTTACAATGCAACTCACCGCATTGAATCAAAATGCGATCTGACTTGCTAAATCATTAAAATTTTGTAAACAAATATTAAGATTCAAACTTAATTTAAGACACTTATACCAAACAACTAGTGTACATTATCTACCTATATATTTGCTTCTTTATATCAAAAAAGGGCGTCCCAAAAGTAATAACCACAATTGAAGCTGATGACAGACTAGGTTATTGCCCTTTTGAAAAATATTTGATCATAAATACTAAATAAGAAGAGTCTATAAAAATATCTGGTTAAAGGGTGTTTTTTTGATAATTACCTTAAAACCTGTGACAAAAATGGTACCCTCAGAAACTTTACAAAAATGTCCTATGAACTACCAGAATGAAGAATCAAAAGAGTCCTTAAAAATATCTATATGGTAGAAGGATGTTTTTAATATGGGTGAAGGAAAGTAGAATACTTTTTCCAAAAACAAAAATTGTTTCCAAAAACAAATAACAGCCTTTACCAAACCCACAAAAACACCCTTTCTCTCTTAATATTTTTATAAACTCCTTTTTTTCTTCATTCTCATAGTAAATGAAACACATTTCATGAGTTTAATGAGGGTACTATTTTGTCACAGGTTTTATGGTAGGATAATCTCACCATAGCCCCAAACTTAAAAAAAAAACACCCTTTAACCACAGATATTTTTATAAACTCTTCTTATTATTGCTTTTCATGTCAAATGAACCATTGATGCCAAGTTTTATCGACGAACCAGTATTTTCTACTGGTTTCCGGTAATATTTTACTTTTATACTGAAAATAAAGTCTTTTTAACATAAAAATTACAATAACTTTTTTCTTTTTTCTCGGAGGCCGTATCATCTTGGTCATTATTTGATTCAGCACTCAAAACTTCCTTAGAAACATGTGTCATATGAGGTTGCACAAAAGTTAATTTTTCTGTTTGACAATTTCCCCCCTCAAAAAAACACCCTTCCATGTGAAATATTTGTATAGACTCTTTTGATTTTTCATTCTTATAGTACATGAAATGTTTTCACCAAGTTTCATGATGGAAGTAATTTTGTCTTATTCAGAAGACTTTTCGTAGGGGAGAGGGGGCACCCTAAGACACTTTTTACAAAAAACCAACCAGGAACACTCGTACATCACAATATAAAATTTGATCTTGAATGACGTTGTTCTTTGTTATTATTCCTTGGAAATAGATGCCCTTTCATACCTTAGTTTGTATTTTATGCATACATATATATTTTTCTATTTAAAAAGCTGTTATAAGTGTCCAAATCTGTCCCCCTAGGAGGGGTTGTTATGGACAGCCCTGGGGCAGTTTTGACATGCCTTTAAACACGCATTATTAGACAATAATAAATTATTTCAATACATAACATTAGTTAAAATAAGTCGTAGGAGATTGTCTTTCTCTAATGCCTTAGCGTACTGGAAAGGAAGATTATTTGCTTGAAGATAAACCAGGCCATAATTCACTTTCGAAGATTTGTTGAAATAAACGTCTATATCTTCTTCCGAGGTTCTAAACACTTGGTCGCCAGTATGTTTTAAACTGTATCCACTGTTCACTTTTTGAAAAGCTACTTATTATATTAAATCTTAGTCTAGTTTAGACATGTCCAAATATGCCCCTCATCTACTGTCCAAAAGTACCCCAAGTAGACATACAAACTATTTTTTTTTAAACAATTCTAAGCAATAAAAATATTGTTTAATAAATCATCACAAAATAACTAAATATGATGATAAAGAACTTTTTCAGCGTTTATTCCAGGTACTTTTTTCTAAAATGCTTACGTCTTAGATCGACAAAAAAATACAACGTGTAGGTACCGGAAAACAAACATTTATTTTTAATTATTTTTTTAAAGCTGATATCGTCCTAAATGTCATCAGATATCTATTTGAGGAAGAATTGCCACTGTAAAATTGGGATTAAGTAGGTATTAAAAACTATTTGTTTTGATACTTTTTTGGCCTAAGCTGCCCCTGTCCCAAACTACCCCCCTCTCCCCTTCTATTTTACCTGTACATTGATAAAAGAAGTTCTTAGTCAAAAACAGAAATTAAAATTAAGTATTTATGATCAAATATTTTTCATAAGGGAAAATAATCTAGTCTGTCATTAGCTTCCACTTTGACTATTACTTTTGGGACGCCCTTTTTGCATAAACACTAGTTGGTTGGTATAAATGTCTTAAATGAAGTTTGAATCTTAATTTTTGTTTCGGGCAAAAGTTGTTGAAAAATTTGTCGCCAACAATTTGTGTGTTATAATTTTTGACGTAGGATCAATATTTTCTGAGATAATTAGCTTTGATGATATGCATTTCAATAGAAAAATACACTGTTCCCTCACTTTCATCAATTTTTAAGACGGCCTTAGTTGTAAGTTATGGGTGTAAGACCTACTAATTTTTATTTGTTAAGATGCCAACCATAAATTAAAATTGGTTCCATCCTTGAGAAAATGAGTTGATTTTTAGTTTTTTTTGCGGGTTTTAGGTGGTTTTAAGACGACCTTCGTTGTAGAATGAAGTTGTAAGACCTCATAATTTTTGCTTCTTATGTCCCAAATAATGCGTACAGAAAGTTTGAAGCTTGAGAAAATGAGTTAATTTTGTCATTTTTTTGCGGATTTTGCACCCCTCTTGTAACCCCCCGTTGTACAACTGTGTTGTAAGACCTTGAAAATATTTTTGTATTTCACTCAAATAATTGATACACAAAAAATGAAGCTTGAGAAAATGGGTTGATGAAATCTGTCGTTACCTCCCGGGCTATTTCGTTTTTTGGAGATCACGAAAAATTTTGGTTTCGCGTCAGCAGTGTACTAGGCTAGAAAAGCGGCTCTTTTTCTTGTATTTCTAGGTACATTAAAACTTGTGATTTTGGTGAAATTTTCAGAGCTTTTTTTTCTAATAAGGGGAGAATAATAAAAAAATCATTAAATTCGCCCACTGCCACGCCCACTTAATTTGTCACTCGAAAATAGTCTCAACGATTTAGATGAATTTTTCAAGTTTTTTTTTTAAATAAAAGAGACAAAAATATAAAATAGTTTTGTTTGTAAAATCTGCTCACTACCATGCCCACTTTTCTTGGTTTTTGCTTTCTAGATAAAGGCTTTATTTGCTCTATTTCTCGGAATCCACTCAAATAATTTAGATAATGATTTCAGGGCTTAATGTTATCACACAAAAAAAAAATGGTTTACCAATATCCACCCGCAGCCACGCCCATTTTTATTATTCATTGATTTCTTGGAAACGTATGTAACAATTTGGATAAAATTTTCAGATTAAAAAAACTACGGTAGTTTAAATAAAATCTGGCCAGTTACAGGCCCTCTTTTTTTTATTTTCTGATTTCACGAAAACAGATCTAACGATTTGAATAACATTTTCAGTGGTTTGTTTTTATGACAAAACAAACTAAAGAGTAATTTAAGTAAAAAAACGCCCACTTCGTCGCTCACTTATTTTATTTCTTGGTTTATCGGAAGGGATTTAAATATTTATATGAATTTTTCAGAGTTTGTTTGTATCAGCAAGAAAATACAACGACATTTTTCTCATTTTTGAAAACAGCTCTTACGATTTAAATGAAATTTTAAAGGTTAAGAAGAAAAAACATGAACAAGAATCAGTAGAATCCTCCATTTTGGTTTCTTGAGTCTTTATTTGTTTCATTTCTCGAAAACGTCTCTAATAATATTTTCAGAGTTTATTTTCATAGATATAAAAATTAAAAAATGTTTTCAATAGCCGTCCACTACCACGCCCTTTTTTATGATTTATTGGTTTCTCAGAAACGGCTGTAACGATTTAGATGAAGTTTTCAAAGTTTGTTTGTATTAGCAGTACAAACAATAAAAACATTAATTGAGTAAAATCCGCCCATGGCCACAGAGCGAAAATGGCTTCAAGGATTTGAATAAAATTTAAAAACATTTCTAAGCTTATCCAAGTCCATAGTTATAAAGTACCAACTGTTTGAGGGTCACTTAGGACTTAAACTTCTAAGATGAAATTTTGTATCTAAACAATATTTAGCCGATTAAGCTAAGATAGATAGGCGTCATGCAGGGCCGTAGAAGGTTATCAGAAAAAGGGAAGGAAATGTATGGTTACATAATCATAATAATAATACCACTGTTGATAGTAAAAAAGCTTCAAAAAAGGTAAAAAAAAAAAAATATTTAGATACCAAACCTAAAGAAAATCAAAAAGTCTTTGGACATTCTTCCGACATGTTTTGAATTTTTGTTTGGACCAACAATAACGGTATATGTTGTAAAATGCTATCATCATTTGGAAACACTGAAACAATATTATGACATCACACCAAATTTGGTGTACTACTCTCTTCTATCATGTCCTTTCTATTTGACGCCTAAATTTTTGAGTCAATCTATTTTCATTGCCATTGGTTGGAGCGAATAAGAGTCAAGGCGAGCATATTTAATTTGTGTAATTTTCAACATTTGTTGTAATACGTAAAAGTTCTACCAAAATAGCACCTTCAAAGATTTCAAAAATCACTTAAAAAATTGAGAATCTGTCTATTGGGCACCTTGCTACTACTTCCTACTTCCCTACAAAATGCAAACAAAAAATCCGTCTCAAGATGAGATATAATTTTTGTTTAAAAATATTAAATTTCCTTTACGCTAAAGAATAATACTGTCCAAGTCCATGCAATTCACAAAACAAAATTAACATGTGTTATCCAAAGATCTCTCTCTTCCCAATCAATTAAAGAAAAGATATAGGTATATGTAATGAACTTAAACCCGCTGTGCTGTAAAGATAAATTTCTTAATTTTCAAGTTGATGAAACCCATTTAATCGGTTCAATTGCATCTATTCATCCAGACAAAAAGAAAAAAAAAATAATGAAAAATCCAAAGAATATCTCATTTTTTTTTCATTTTTTGTATTGTATGAGGGCTAGAAGCCAGATGCGTGAACCAATTTAATTGTTCATACCATCATTCAATGAGAATGATGTGCATTTAAACGAGACTATGCATAAGATGTGCATCTCATATAAAAATCATTAATCGATGAAGTTAGGAATTATAATGAAGCTGACGACATTGAATTATATTCACGAGTTTTACTTCTTTTAAGTTAGTTACAAAACCAGGCACACACATGCACTAGGAAATGCAACTTTATACATTTATAAGGTTGCCGCTGTGTCAATTTGATTCAGAAATTTCTAGCTTTTCTTCAATTGCTGCATTGAATTAATGTCCGCTGGAACTTTTTTCGGTTTTTTGGGCATTTCTTAGAACTTATTCTTATAACGAGAGAATATTGAGGATGTAAGATCTTTCGAAATAATCATGATCAAACGGCTTTTAGTCCTTATTTTCAAAAATTGTGCTAAAAAATATATCTAGAAATAAAATAGCATATATACCAATCGTTCTCTTGATATTTAAATAAACTTTTTTGATAAAGTTTTTGAAAACTGCATGTTAAAAAACAACTTTTTAAACTAATATTTTCAAAAATTCTACTTGAAAGTTCAACAAATGGTCAACAAAACCTAGCAATTATTTTGATTATGTATTTTCAAAAACTTGATTTGAAAAACATATTTAAGATAAGCTGAGTTTTGGCTAGTAGAAGCTTTTTTTAATTTTTTTTTCAGGTTGTATTAATCCTATTCTGCAAAATTAAATTTTTCAAATGCAGCTCGGAAAACTCTCAATAAAAAAAATATTTCTTTTTATTGAGAATTTTCAATAGACATATCTTTTGAAATTATTTTTTTTTTGTTTAATCCTATTTTTTAAAAATAATGTTTAAAAACTTTAACAAAAAAATCTCCACCTTTTATTATTTTCTTCAATTTCACCAATGGCAACCCTATTCCATAGTATCGAATTATTTAAATGGGTAAAAGGAATAGATAACTACAACAAAGTAGGTTGTTTCCATGCTCATAACGATGTGTTCTATTTTCTCAAACTACACAAATATAGGTGCATGCTTACACAGTAGACTCCCATGTGCTCCTGTTGCTACGATTTATATACATAAATATTTACCTAGCTACCTTCATATATGTAGATATACGTATACACATTTAACTCCCATTTTTTTCCCTCCTCAATGTGCATATGAACGTATTAGGTCTTCTATTTTTGCGTTTTGGAATTTTCCACTTTTCCACTTGTGGTATGGTAGCATTAATGCACGTAAAGTTGTGTGGTGGAAATCTTGTTTCGATTGGTGTTTAGTTAGCTAGCTCTGTGATGGTGCATCGAAATATCATGGGGTCTTTAACCCTTTCGATCGCGCATCCAGACCAGACCAGAGGCGACTGACTTGTTTCACTTTGGAGAAATTGAAAATGAAAAATGTGTTTTTCTTTTCGTTGATTTTCTTGTTATATTATTGTTTATTGGAGTTTTGTTTGAGAAAATTGAAATATTTATCAAGAGGGCAATGTCTTTGAAGGGAATGAAAATTATTGTATAGGAAAGGTTTTTTAGGTTTAGGTTCATTTTATTTAAATATAATAATTAGACAATGGTTTGTATGCTATATAATCTTAAAATAAAATAAAGATTTTGGCTATGGCGCTGCCGTCTGCCAGATTGATTTCTTAATCTGTCTAAAGTAATTATATACATATTTACAAAAATGTTCAATAGTAATAAATTATATGTGCATAAGTTATGAGAAACAATACAATTATTCACAATATACATACCTATTTTAGTTATTTAACAATAATTTATTGGCTTTGAAAAGGTGTGACTTTTAGTTTAGTGAAAACAAAAATTAGATACATATGTATATACATTTTTTTTTTTAATTAACTTTTCGATATTTGGAACTTATGTATATATATTATGTGACTTTTAGTTTAGTCAAAACAAAAATATTTTTATTTATTAATTTTCAATTTCTTGACTTTAAATGAGTGTGACTTTTAGTTTAGTCAAAACAAAAATTATATACATAGGTACATTACATGCATTATTTATTTTTTTTTTTTATAAAATTACAAAAATTTAGACCTTAGGTTCAAATAAAGATATATTTTAACGATACCATATATACATTTATGAGTATTTTAATGATTTAAATGGGTGTGACTTTTAGTTTAGTCAAAACAATTTTAACAATAAGAGTGAACAAAAAAATGAAACATGATATATTATACATATTCTGTTAATATCAATTTTCTATAGGTGGAGGATTTCTCGAGATATTGGTAGAGACTGAGCCAGTTTTCACCGTTAAGAATCTTTTTCGTTTCTTCCATAGATAGTGTGGCTTTTCCGAAATGAACTATTCTTATTTCTTTAAAAACGGGGCAAATTGATAAGAAATGAAAGCAGTCTTCCTTTGAATTGAGATTACACAAAGTACATAGTGCCGTGGCCGATCCCCTGTACGGTGAGCCATTCAAATTTAGGAGATCACTCCTTGCTCTGCATATAAGGGATATAGCTCTAGGACTGTATTTATCATTAAAGTAATTTTCATTTAGGTCATATATGAGTTCGGGGTACAATACTCTGTTTATTGAGGAAACTGATTTTTGTATGGCTTCATTTCTTTGGTACAAATCCACTGCCTCCAACAGTTTATAAAGTTGTACCTTTAGTAAATTAATATCATCACATTGGATCGCTAGATCAACATTACACAATTCAGCCCATTTTTGCCATTCCTTTATCCATTCCACTCTTTTCCTAAAGGTGTATCTCGCAAGTTGTTGCGGTATTCTGTTTGGCGTGTAAGTCAGTACTTTTAGAATATAATCAAAATGAAGCTTGAAGGTACGTGTGAAAAGAGTTGGCAGCCCAGTTTCGATTTGTAAGACGTAGTTTGGTGTTGTGGATGGCAAGTAAAAAAGTTTTTTTAGGAAAAAGCGTTGTAGTTTTTCGACTTCTTCATATTGAGAATAGCCCCATGTTTGGCAGCTATAACACATGACGGAAAGCATTACGGCTTCGAATACTCTATATTTTGCTGAAGTTGGGATTTCGGTGCGGCAGACAATACTTTTCCAAGAGACGTTTATCATTGTTTTAGCCGTGACCAATTTTTGTTCAAGGTGGCAAGCCATCTTCATGTTTGGCTGAAGAAGAACGCCCAGGTACTTGTATTCAGCAATTATTTCAATTACTTCACCATTAAAATACCATTTCTCAACTTTATTAGGTTTCGTTTGCCTGTTTTTAAGAATCATAATTTTGGATTTTTCGAGATTAATGGTAAGGTTCCAAGTCTTGCAGAATTCTGATAGCTTGTTAATCATAAGCTGTAAGCTTTGAGGAGATTCTGCAAGCAACACTATGTCGTCTGCGTAGAGAAGGACTTTAAAGACTAGGTCATCAATCCTTGCCCCAGCAGGAAGATGGATTGTTATATCATCTATAAAGATTGCAAATAATACTGCACTTAGCAAACATCCTTGTTTAACTCCAGATTCTGTCTGGAACCAATCAGAAGTATTTTTTCCATCCCATACTGACTGACGCGTGTTGTTATACATGTTTTTAAGGACTTTCAAAAGCTTCGTTGACAATCCTTTTTGGGAGAGTTTGTAGAACAAAGCATTACGATCAATTGAGTCAAACGCAGCTTTAAAATCTACAAAAAACACATATAACTTTCTGTTTTGTCTCAAAAAATACTGTGAAATTGATGTAAGTATAAAAATATTATCTATGGTGGAATAGCCCTTCCGAAAACCAGATTGATATTCACTAAGAATTTCATGTCTGTCTATCCATAGCTGAATGCGTTCCAACAGAATTGAGGCAAAAATTTTAGCGATAGCATTCATGAATGATATGCCTCTATAGTTACATGGTAAGTTTGGATCACCTTTTTTAAATATCGGATATACTATTGAATCTCGAAAGCTTTGAGGTATATCTCCAGTATCAAAAATAAAGTTAAATGAATCTAACATTTTGCGATGAAAATCAAGTGGTGCGTTTTTATAGAATTCATTTGGAATCCTATCAGGCCCTGGGGCCTTTTTATTTGCTGCTTTGAAGAGTGCAGTTTGTAATTCGCTCATTGATATTTTTCGATCAAGTAGCTCATTACAAAGTAAAGGTTCGGCATATAAAAACATGTTTAGTGATGGATTAGGGTTTAATAGAACTTTAAAGTGAGCAGCAAGATCTGTTACATTAATTTTTGTCCCGCGTACTAGCTCTTGTCCTTTCAGTTGATTAATTTGTTCCCAAAAGTGTTTGCTATTTTTTGTAGCTGAGAGCCCTATC
This sequence comes from Dasysyrphus tricinctus, assembly GCA_963921185.1. NCBI lineage: Eukaryota > Metazoa > Arthropoda > Insecta > Diptera > Syrphidae > Dasysyrphus > Dasysyrphus tricinctus. The sequence continues at coordinate 86,355,944 of OY992533.1, forward strand.
GCAATGGACTTAAAATATTCTTCACGTTTCCGTTTGCACAATTCTTTATATTTCCTGTTCGATTCTAGATACTGTTTTGAAAGTGTTTCGTTCAAATCTGACGAAGATTTTACTTTTCTTAGTAGTGTGAATGATAGAGTTCTTGCTATAAAACACTCATTATCAAACCAGCGTTGTTTATAATTATGCGGTTTTAGGTTTGGCCTTACATTTGATACTTTTTTAATGCAGGTACTGAGTAAACTTATTTGTTCATCAGAGCATAAAGAATTAGAAGAATTCTGATAAGACCTTTGTAGAAAAGAGTTAACTTTGTGTTGATACATTTCTTTCTGATTTTCTCGCCAAATAATTTTGGGTGGTAAAACAAATTTACAAATATCTTCATTTGTATCAGCTTCACAAGTGAAGTGAACAACTAATGGCATATGATCAGAAAATAATTGTGATTCTACTTTGAAAGATGCTATTCTATCTCTCCATCCTTGCGATACTGCACAATAATCAACTACTGATTTACCCGGGCCCCCAATAAACGTGAATTCTCCCTTATCGTCGTATTTACTACATCCATTAAGTATGAAGAGATCATTTATTTGACACATTTCCAAGTATTTGAGACCATTTATATTAGTAACTTTATCTTTAGACACTCTGTTTTCAATAATGACTGATTTAGTATTTAAATGTTCATTGTGTACCGTTCGTATTTGTTTTTCACCAATCCTTGCATTCATATCCCCTATAAGCATTAAATTTTTGAAATTACAAGAGTTTAGGCTATCTTGAAGAGATTCAAATTCAAAATTCCAATTGTTGCAATTTATGTATGTTGGGACAACATGATATTTTACGTTAAAGAAAGTTAGTTGCACACAAATAAGTTCATTCATTTCAATAAAAGATGCTCTTATATTAGGCTCTTTGATACCGTACAGCAAACCCCCACTTGCCCTTCCAAAATTGGCTAAACGAGTAGCTGAAACCCAGTGTAACCTAAATTCTGAAAAAAAACTACTATATGCTTCAAAGTTTTCACTCGTAAGGAAAGTTTCAAAAAGGAAAAATATATCATGTTTCTTAACATACTGAAAAAAGTCCGAAAATAATAATTTGTTTGCTATACCCGCAATGTTATAAGATAATATGCTAATTTTCTTAATTTCATTATTGTTTTTAATTGTTTTTTTTAAAGTATTATTTTTTGTACTTGCTTTATGGCAGACGACAGCCCTGTTTCATTGGTTTTGTTGTTGACTTCCAGATGGCATTGGTGACGTCCCCGTTGTGACAGCTGCTATTGAATTAGTTGTTGACGTTTGCTGCAATGGGTATGTGTTTGGATTTGGATGTTTTGCAGGAGCTTGCATTTGAAGTTCACCAAACATTTCCCGAAGTACCTCCATTCCATCATGCTTCCCACATAAAACTTTTCCTTCGTTGGTTACGTTGAATATTTTGGAATTAATATGTAGTTTGAGACCACGGACGAGAGGTACTGCAGTCGGGTGGTTCTTCTTGATGGCGTGTCTTATCTGCAGAAGTTTCTGGCGTTTTTGTTGTATAGGAAAGGTTGTATGGATACGGAATGGGTTTTAATTTTAATCACAGGTGCATATAGATTTGTTAAAGTTGAATACTCACGGTAATAAGTTTAAGGAAATAAATTTAGTTTGCATTTGCATTGGGTGTGTAGTGATTTTTTCTAAGATTGTATTTATTTTTCTATTTCTCCATTTCAGTAAGAAATTTTATATTTGCAGATATTTTTCCAAATTAAAAATAACTCTAATTAACTTGAATTATAAATTTTTCATGAAAAGAAAATTTAACTACAAAATTATTAAACTTTTAATAAAATTGCAGTCATTAAAGGCATAAGGGCATATTCCTGAATATCTCTTTAACGGCTACTTTTACAGAAAAATATATCAGCTTTGAATTTTTGTTTACAAAAAAGTCCAAATTTGCTCATAATTAGTCTCTTAAGCTTAAATTAGACGGTCAACGCTAATGTTCAACGCATTGACTTCTTGACGTCATCAGAAAACAAGAACATCGTCAATATACTGTCCTTATTCTTAAGTAAGAAACTTGAACTTTTTTTTGGAAAAAATAAAGAATTTATCTATCTATCTATCTACTGTCAAAATTGACGATCACACGAATGACGGCATTCGTCAATGTTGTCCCAAAATGCGTTGATGTGTTATCTCTGTCGACCCAATTGGTACCTTCTGGTGTCAACGTATTGACACGTAAAACCTTGACGATTACACTACTTGGCCACTTCAAAACATATGAACGAGTTGACAAGAGCAAAATTGAATCATTTTGTATGTTGAATAACCACACGACAATTACTGCGGTGTTATCGAACAATACAATGTGGATGAATTAAAAAAGCTCTAAAAAATCAGAAGTTTTTGAAGTTTTTTTTACTGCTCAGGAAAAATGTGATTTTAGGACAATTGGGTGTCATTTAAATCGAAACATAACTTTTCCGTCAAAATATAGTTTACCTCCCATCTGTTAAGCCATCAACTGTCAAGCTCTATTGAAATATGCCAACGATGTCGATGGATTAAAAACATCTAAAAAATTAGAAATTTTAGAAATTTTTGTACTGCTCCGGAAAAGAGTGATTTTAGGGCAATTCGGTGACATTTAGATTGAAATATACTTTTGCCGTCAAAGTATAGTTCGTCCCCCTCATCTGTCAAGCCATCAACTGTCGATGTATTAAAAATACTCAAAAAATACATACATTTTGAGATTGAGATGAAGGTCAACGCAGAGTACGTTGACATGACAGAAAAAGCCGCTGCGTCAACGTAAAGACTGCCAACGCGTTGTTGAGTAGTCTGTCATAGTGTCCTAACTGCGTTGGCAGGGTGATTACACGGCCAACGAAAATAATCAACAGCCGTCAATGCATGGACAGTATTCTGCGTTGACGATAACCACGACGAGACAACTTTTGGACAGAATCTTACGTCATTTTGACGTCAAAGAGTCTATGCGTTGACCATTTGCGTTGACCGTCTAATCATAGCTTTAGTTATGTATGACAGAGGAATAATAGCACATATAAAGACAAACATTATAAAAAAAGAAAAATTTAAATAATCCATTAATAAATCGTTCTTTCACAAGACACTGTTTTTGGGGTCCTCTAACACCCGAATTAATTGTTTGTGAACGGCACTAATACGGAGGGACTTTTACAGTTTCTTGATTATATCCATCTTGAGGAAGCTATGTACTGTACATATATATACCTACACCACGATTCACACCTTTATGGCAAACGAGAAAAGGTGACAAAAACAAAAGAAAATTGAAACTAATTTGAAGCGGTCCTGATCAAACAAATTCGGCAGCCCGGTGTATAGTATACAGGAATCTGAAGACTCTAAGGGCCAGGTTTTCAGTGCTGACTTAACTCAGATTTAAAGTAGAGCTATTTAATACCACTAGAGACTAGATTAACTCCGAGTTAACTCAGAAAGAGTTTTTTTTTTACTAAAAACACGTTCAGGAGTTAACTCGGGTTGATACGCACTGAAAAACTGGCCCTAAGGCTAGAAACGCCCTTGTGATTTTCTGTCGCAGCGACTAAAAAGTTGATAGCAGCTTAGTAGGAGTTTTTGGGGTCATACCTATGCGTTCATTCACATTTAAACTCATGTGGTCTATTTTTTGCGACTAAATGATCGTGCGACAGAATCGCACTTGCACATGTCACAGCGACTAAAAAAAATTATCTTGGCTAGGTGGAATTTTTTTAGTGTCATGTGCGTTCATTCACATTTGAAGTCAATTTTTTTTTTGCGACTGAATAATCGCACTTACAGAAGCTGTATGGACCAGGAGGAGGAAGAATCGATTCCTCACCTTCTCTGTACCTGCCCTGCTCTTTCCCACAGACGCAGACTCCACTTAGGAGATTACTACTATAACGATCCTAGTGATCTGGCAAGCAGAGACATTTACAGTCTTGCATCCTTCGTCAGGAGCTCGAAATGATTTCACGAGTGAGGAAGATTTTTACAAGATTCATGTGGTATCACAACGGGTCAACTTTGGTCTAAGTGTGTCAGTATTGATCACTGACAGCCACTTCTACCTAACCTAACCTAATCGCACTTGCAACAAATTATTTCCATTTGAACTCTCTTGCGGCTATCTATCACGCGATTTTTTAATCACAAAAAAATACAGCACAGCTTTTAATGTGAATGCACGCACTTGCGTCAAATCAATCGACACGATTTGTAATACATAATATCGTTAGCGATTAGCCTAGAAACGACCTTGTAATTTTTTGTCATTGCGATTAAAAAATAACTATTTTCATGCACTTGCGTTTATAATCGCAAACAAATACAACTTATTGCAAGTATGTGCGTCTAATCTCATTTGATCTATAAAACTTTGCGACAAAAATAAAACGCTAAAAAAATAGAACGGTTTCATTTTTTAATGGCTGCGATTTTAAAGTTGGATATCTGTGACTTCACATTTAAATTAACGATTGAGTCATTTTCGATTTTCAAACAAATTAAAAGTTGCTGTATTGTGCTCAACTTTTTAAAAATATTCACGGCAAAAGGCATCACAAGTTGAGCACAATACAGCACAACTTTTTTTTTTATCGAAAATGGTGGCGCTAACTTCACGCTTCGCAAAACTGTTTTTAGCCGTTAAAAATACAAATATGCAAATTGCTCTTCGGAATATGGCAGCACAAACTGAACACAAAACAGCACAATTTGCAAATCGAAAATGGTGGTGCTTACTTCACGCTACAGCCCTTCGTAAAGTTTCGATTTGGCCATAATAGTTGCAACTATGCTATTTTTTTTTTTTTTTGGTTCTTAGTATGTAGTATTTTCTGAGCAAAAAACAGCACATTTTTCTCTTTTTAGAAATATTCAAATTTCACGAAAATTTCATTCGCAAAATTTGCAAATTTGCGAATTTTTCAACAATATTTACGGCACAAGTCAGCACAATTTGAGCCCAATACAGCAGAACGTTATTTTTTTCGAAAATTTAAAATGACGGTGCTAACATCAGACTATAAAATGGGTACCCTCTAAAAACCAAACCTTTAGTACGATTTTTTTAAAAATCACAAGCAGCACAAGTTGGGCACATAACAGCACAACCTTTCTTTTTTTGAAAATCCAAAATGGTGGCGCTAACTTCACGTACATTTTGTGTTGCCATTTGCTGTAGATATTTAAAATAAAAATGTACTAATATATGGTTTTTTGTTAGAAAGCAGGCATTTTTTTGGCGTGAAGTTAGCACTGCCATTTTCGATTTTTTAAATGAAAATGCATTGTGCAAACATAAAAAAAATTCGCAAACTTGCAAATTTTACAAATGAATATTTTTTCTTAATTCTGACATTTTCTAAAAAAGAATATTTTGCTTTTTTGTGCTCAAATTGTGCTGAAACGCACGCTTATGTGCCCACTTTAAATAGCTGTCAGCTCATACTTTGCTCACGAGTGTTTGAAGTTTTCAAAACTCATGTGTGGCAGTGTGCCATAATGCTTCTGAAAAAGCGTGAACCTGGTTTCCAGAGCAGATAGTACGTACAATCTGAAAAAATAACGACCTCTTAAAAATGTCTTAATAAATCCGATTCCTAGCCACCTTTCTATCAAATTTGAAAATTTAAATCGCTACAGATAGGTCAAAAGCTAGTATTAACTTAAAATATTTCTTCCCAATTTCACCCAAAAGTCTTGAATAAGTCTCATACCCCTAGTTAGAAACTTTGACTCTCTTATTTGATTAAGCTTATGTTCGTGTTGTTGTTTTAGTTAATTCCTAAAATTTCTTTCTAAATATTAAGGTTAAATATGTTTGCCTTAAAATGATATCAAAAATTCTTTGAAAGTTCTTAAAAACGTTGGAAAATATTCCAGTATAAGGAAAGTGTCTCATTGTTCGCACACCTCCGCTACTTTTGAGTTATTAGTAATACAAATAAGATTAAATACACTTTAATAACTTTTTTTTTTAATTTTCTCAAAAATCCTTTATTCCGTTATTTTTAGCTTTAAACTAATTTAGTTATTTTTAATAATTTTTGACCTAAAGTAATAAGAAATGTATTTTTAACTTTATGACTCTCTCTCTCTACCTGTGTGGTAGAAAATGATCTTTAAAATTTGAACAAAACATTTTTATTCGCCTCCTGATCCTTTTCCGACTTCTCGTAAATTATTCCTTTTTGTCTGTGCTTTTACCTTTCATTATTATAATCTGTATCAACTTAAAATCACATCAGGAATGAGACCATAAAAGGTCAATGGCAACGTTAATATTTATCTTTCAACTTATTAACAGGAACCGAAAATCAACAGAAGGAAAACAAAATCAAGATCATGCAAATGCAAATGCAAACATTTTTCGCAATTTGCCAAACATTTTGGGTACAAATAACTCTCACTTCATATGGTGGGTATATATAGACAGTGCGGCGCGGAGCGGTGCTGCGCTCGCCTTAGTCGTCGATCGGTGAAGTGGAGGGCAGGATCGACGATGACAACGACGTCGCGTCAGACGGACAAACGATATCATATATGAAAAGAAGTTTACTGACCTTCATGTGATGCGATCTGAACCGCACCGCATCGTTCAATCACCTCACCAACTCACCTGTGTGGTGTGTTGTATGTGCATCAGCAGGCGATGCGGTGGCTGGGTGCAGCAATAAAAATCCAACACCACTTGTTGTTGTTGTTGCATGCCACAAAATGTTCAATTGAAAAAAAAAAAAAAAAACAAAAACCTTCACTTAGCGAATGTCTCGTTAAAAAATCCAAGATCCGAAGAGCACATCTGACTCCAAACTTGCAAAGCACGAAAAGAAAGTTTTCCCAATGCAAGTCGTTTATTTTTATTTTTGTTGTTGTTATTGTTTTTTTTTTTATTTTTTGGCTAATTGCCTTATACAAAATTTAAACTTGCAAGCGTTAGAAAATACACTTAAGTGATTTTTTTGTTGGTTGGTTTCGATGTTGTATATAGGGAGTAAGGGAAATGGAGGGAGGACGATGACTCGGCCACAACCATTTTCTTTTGCCCGACCGACAACGACGGCGACGCGCCATCAGTATTGTTGCCAATGAAAGTTGTCCTAAGTAGCGCTATGATGATGAAATTTCCAGATGGAACAGTTTTCACAAAAGATAACCACTTTATGATATCCGATCACTTTCATTTTTATTTGTTGCGAAGTCATGGGAATTTGTGAAATTGATAGGTGGTGAATGGTACTTAATATGTTTCTTGCAAGATAATTAAGGCTGAAAAAACAAGCGAGAAAATTTCAATGTCAATCTATAAAAATCTGCATTGGACTAATGGTTTATTTTTATCTTTATGTAGCTACTTGTGAAAGCCTGGTTATACTTAGATGGGGAAATATTGAATTGGATTGTAAAAGATTTTCTTAAGACAAGGTTATATCTAGATACGTTTATCCAGAACTAAGTTAAATTTCTAAAGAACGATTGTTTCCATCAAAACTTCCCTTTGCATAAGTGCCTTGTATATGAGCTTCGAGTAGTGAACTGCAAATTGCAAATGGCCGTAAATTTTGACATTTCACTGACACGAGTAATTTGTTCAGTTGCCGACACATGCGAACTGTCATAAAATAGGTGTGTTTAATAAATCTGTTCTGCACAGAAAAGATCAGAAAAATGCTGAATTGTGTGTTAAAAACTTTGCTCCGAATTGTTCTACACTCTGAAAGTTCCAGAAATAAAAAATGGCTGTGCACGTGATGACCTAAATACACGTAAAAATAACAACAAATATTGACATCTGACAAAAATTTTGATATATGCGCAGAACTGAACAAAATCAAAACTCTAAGATATTACCTTGAATATGTGTGCTGTGATTTAGTACAATATTTTCTGCACCTAATTTTTAGGTAGAGTATGTAAGTGAGTGACAAGTGTCAAAGCTCTAGCTGAAGTACAAGAAGTACTTATCTTATATTTTTTGAGTAAACATGAAGGAAGTAGTACCTCGTGGCTTGATGGTTAGTGCGTAGGACTTTCATGCCGAAGGTGTGGGTTCGATTCCCAGCCATGCCACCTAAAAACAGAAATGTTTTATTCGAGGTACTGCCTCTTGCGAGGAACTGACAAATCCTCCAAGAGTATACTTGTCATGAAAAAGTGCTTCTCATTTAGCCGTTCGGACTCGGCAAAAAACTGTAGGTCCCCTCCATTCCTGCCAACAAACACGCACACAGGAATGGTTGTGAGTTGTAAGTCACTAGGCCCTGGTTCTCCATGAGCTGTTGCGCCACCCAATTTATTTATTTATTTTTTAAACATGAAGGAAACAATAAGGATATTCATATAACAGCGTAAAGTAGTTGTCGTAAACGTTGTAAAGTTTTAAACTTCGTAATTCTGTCACAATTTGTATAGAAAATTTGACAGATTTACGCAGTTTACCAACTTTACTACGTTAACGATGACTTTCAGCTGTTGCATGAATACCCTTAATTTAAAAGAATATAAAAAAGTATGTGTTGATACATTCATATAAAAAATTAATGCAAACAAATAACTTTAAAAACATTTTAAATTTGCAATTTCACAGCTGATGGAGGCAACGGTCAATCTAGTAAAGCAAAGCTTCACTTTCTTGTTCCCTCTTGATCTGACAGTTTTCACACACTTGTGATCTAGTTTTTCTTCACTAAACACAGCTTACATAAACCAGTTAAATGGGTTCTGAACAAAAAAGTGAGGCTAAATCCGAGCGCATTTATCATTCGCTGTTTTGTGTAATGTATCCTAATGTTGGGGATTGCAAATTAGCGTTTGACAGTTTGTTTGTAAGTCGTAGCTAATTTGAAAGGCACTTTAGAGTCCAGTTTGAAAGAAAATAGCATAAATCTACAGATCTACATTAGATAAAAGTGCGTTTACATTAAGGCACTTTTACTACAAAATTTTCTATAGTCACTATCGGATAGCTGTCTAACATCCTGTGAGCTAATTTCATGCGTGTATCCACTTGCGTGTTTACTCTCGAGAGCAGCTTGAGAGTTACTCGCAGTCTTTTTACTCTCAAATGGAGACACACCTTTACCTATACTTTGAGACAAATGAAATTGTGGATTCTCAAGAGCTCTTTCTTGTCTTCGCAGCTGTTTACTTTCACTTGGTGAAATAAAAATAAATTGTGGAACGTAATTATTTTTCATTTCTTGTCAGGCTAATATGTAAATTCGAGTGAAAGTTAAATATCAATTAACTAAAATTAATGAAATGTTTGAAATGAAAACGTCAAATTTTCACACGTGTGAACGATTGTGGATTCTATCAATATTTTGTGTCTCTACTAAATAATACCCGATATTAATGTCAATTTTTCAGGAAGTTAATTTCAAATTCAACGAGATTAATCTTAGTACCTATTCCTATTCACCTGTCGTGAAATGAAAAGTGAATGCATTCCACAATCTTCTTTTGGACATATTTTTAATTTTTAAGCATAAGATATCAGGCTAAAAAGCTGAAACAATGAGCTTTGGTTGGAGATCATTTATGTGGAGTGCATGGCTTAACATTTCACGTAAAACGGTGTGGAATGTATTCATTTTAATTTCTCTGCTTCAGTGTTTAGTTATCCCAAAAATTGCATTGCATCAAAGGTGTACAATTTCATCACCTTGAAGAAGAAAATGAGGCCACAGTGACAGTGAGTCCAGACCAGGATGTGAACATTTTGGAGGAATTCTTTGTGCCACATCTTGGTGACCTGGATTGAGGGGATATTTGGTGCCAATTGAATGGATGGCTCTTACTTAAAGGTCGTCGATAACTGTTTCGAGGGGTTACTTCCCGAAGCCCCTCATCACAATACTGGTCGATTTGGAGTGGTTCGCCCCCCCCCCCCCTTTTCTCCTCTTGCCATTTTTTTCATCGGGATTTTCAAAATCCCACGTGTATGTCCACTTCGCTTCACTTACCTAATCAGCTCAGGTTTAACATTTCCCGTAAAACGGTGTGGAATGTATTTATTTTAATTTCACTGCTTCAGTGTTTAGTTATCCCAAAAATTGCATTGCATCAAAGGTGTACAATTTCATCACCTTGAAGAAGAAAATGAGGCCACAGTGACAGTGAGTCCAGACCAGGATGTGAACATTTTGGAGGAATTCTTTGTGCCACATCTTGGTGACCTGGATTAAGGGGACATTTGGTGCCAATTGAATGGATGGCTCTTACTTAAAGGTCGTCGATAACTGTTTCGAGGGGCTACTTCCCGAAGCCCCTCATCACAATACTAGTCGATTTGGAGTGGTTCGCCCCCCCCCCCCCTTTTCTCCTCTTGCCATTTTTTTCATCGGGATTTTCAAAATCCCACGTGTATGTCCACTTCGCTTCACCTACCTAATCAGATTTTCAAAGCTATTATGAGTTTCGCCTGAACTCCTCTTGGCTTAAATAAACAAAAAAAACTTGCGCAAAGGGCACCAGCACCACCTGTTTATTTTTTGTTCACCTTCAAAAATAAGTGATAGCTTAAGATCTTAATTACGATACATTTGGCCCGAAATGAGTACTCACAAAAAAGGGGAATTTTCATTTTTCGGATGAAACTGACAATAGGAGAAAAGTGAAATGTCAAGTTTTCTGGGGGGAATGTTGTTCACGTGAAATTCATAATAAGGCTGAATTTGATTTCTAAAACTTTGTGAAATGAAACTTTTAAAGTTATTCACAATCCAAAGAAAAATATGTATATCGAATCATGTTTTCCACGTGAAACATTTTGATATTTCACTGGAATTATAATTTCACTTCGTAAGTAGCTACATAAAATGCTATGAGCGTACTTCTAACCTATTTTGATATCAAAGATAAGTACATTCTATAATCTTCAACAGGCATATAGATAACTAGAATAGTTCTATGAGCTGAGATGGCGTGAAAAAGTTTAACGTTCTTTACTCTAGGTATTTTGTTGAAAAACATAAGCTGTGGAACGTAAATTTCACGCTGCTATTTTTTTCTTATCTAGAGCCTCGTTCACCTACAAAGATTTTCAGATTCTTCGTTGTTCATTTTCCACTCTTAAAAAATAAGTTCCACAAGAACTTCACATTGCTAGGACCTAGTTCACTGTTTGATTCAAAATGAAAACAATTTACATTTGAAACAGAACAAGCCTTATAACCCAAGTACTACATAGTTCAAGTGAAGTGAAAAGTTTATACCAAATCAAATGCGTGTAATTTTTATCATTAAATTCCACAGCTTCTTTCCTCAAAAATTGAAATATTTACTTTACAGGATTGTGGATTGCATTAGGCTCTATCTACAATTTCGAGGGAAATTTTTCTTCACCGACACATTTTTTTCACCCTGAATTAAGTGTGTTATCGTGCAATCTCTCTCGTAATAAATTTCAACGGAACTTAAAATCTTAAGAAATGACAATCAAATTCTTCTGAGAATATACAGCTAAAAAACTCTTCTTCTTTTTTAAATTAAAAAACTCTTTTTTTTTTAATTAAAATATTTTATTTTTCATAAAATTGAAATAAAAAATAAATATCGCGATCATTTCTTCAAATTTATTAATTCCTGTTCTTCCTTATAATCTTCTGTCCTCCCCTGTTCTCTCATTCCCTTTTATGTGTCTTATTTATTTCACATAAATAATATCTAAAGAACTCATAAGTTGTCCAACAGATAGCTGTTCCCGGTATTGTATACAAAACCCTTGCAGTCAGACCTTTCAAAAACCCCATGGGTCCAGCAACTTTATAAATCTGCTTAACAGCTTCAACCATGCCACGTGTGAATCCAATTTCCTGTGTATTCAATAAAGTCTTGACAACATCTAATGGTGTGGTAAAAGCAGCCGCTATAGCTCCTGCTGTTCCACCAGCAACAACATGCACCAAAGGATTATACGCTCCTTCAGGATTCATAAGAACTTGAAAATATTCATATGTAACAAAATGTATCGCTTGAAATGGCACATTCATAATAACTTGAGTTGCAAAAGATCGATAGAATGCCTTTGGTCCTTCATCCTTGTAGATGTCCTTCATGCAAGATATTACCGATTTATAAGGTGAATTGTACATTTGCATCCGTTGCTTGATGACTTCGGTTGGATTTGCTACTGCGTCGTGCAGAATTGTTGCAAACACCGCTGAAGTCATATAATTGATATTGTTTCGAGTTGAGAATTTCGCAAGGATTTGCTTTGACATTTCGTAGGAAGCGAAGTAGAGAGCGTGAGCGGGGATGGTGCCAGCAATCACAACTGATACACCACGTACGGGCCTGAGAAGACCTTCAGATTTGATCATGTTCATAAATGTTGCATAGATATTCGAGCCTGAATGTTCTGGTGATAGACTTTGCATTCTTGTTCGCACCGAATCCAATGGATACATAAGACCGAATTCCAGGACACCAGCAGCAGCTCCGGAAATCATGTTAATTCCAAAGCCTGCAGTTGGTAGCTTTTCGTAGTTGTCATTATCCATTTTTTTTTTGTTTTTTTTTTTTTGTTGTTGTTGATTTTTTAACGACAGAAGACGTGTTTTAGTTTTATGATTCTATTTTGTTTAACTGAGTTCTACAAATTACAAACATTTGAGGTTTTCAAATGAAAAGGTAATGAGAAGCCATAACTATTTGCCCAAAAACTCTGCAGTTCAATCATCCTAAACAAAAAGAAACTGAATCCTTCATTCAAATACTCACAAACCCGATTGTTTAGCTGCTTATCTTGTAACATGTTGTATGTCTCTGAATAATTTAGAAATCCAAGTCAATGCAATGTAGGTATATCGAAAAGCCAACAACCCCACACACGACATTCCCCGAACAATCTGGAAAACTCCATCGAAGTCCCCGAACCAAGAACGTGCACAACCGTCTCACAATTGCTCCCCTCGCCCTCGCCCCTCCCATCCGCTTACAATCACCCTTCCCCTTATTTTCAAAATCATCATCAGCAGCAACATGCTGCTAAACTACAACGTCATCATTGCCATCATCCATGATCATTGTCGTTGTCGTCGTCAAATAAAATTCATAAAACCATTTTTTTTCGCGCGCGGCAACACTTGACTGTGTGTATATTTTCTTTCATGGTTAGTTACCCCGCTCGATGGCAATGAACCAGAGAACCATTGACCAGCTACAACATCGCAGTGCAACAACTCCAGGTTTATATGATGTTCAAATAAATGGTGGTGCGGTGGTGCCTCCTCATCAGGCTTGTTCTTCATGCTCAATGCAATCGGAGTGAAGCTGAAGGGGCTGAAGGAGGAGCTCTACTCGTTTGTCATCGTTGTCGACGACGACGACGACAAACACAACGTACCTAGTTAGTTATAGTTAGCCATCAGGGAGAGAGTTGAAGACCAACCAAGAGTGCATTGATCCACTGCAGCTTTTCACCACTTTTCCAGCTGGCTTTGCCCGTTTTGTCCTACGAACGATTGAATCTCTAGAGAGTGTGTGCAAAATTCTATTATGTAGTTTAAGCAGTGCCCTCTACCTTCTTTTTTTGTTTTTTTTTCTTTTTTAACTATATATGCTCTATGGTAGGCATGCATAAAACAATCCCTTACTCCGCGTCCTCCTTGTCAACCTAATGGGCAATCTGGCACTGCCGCATACACACAGATGTTCTCTTCTCTTTTTTTTGTTGTTGTTGCTGTTGCAAAAGTAAGTGCAATGAACGAGTCAATAGCCGAGAAGGCATTGCAATGCAATTTCTTCTTCTTCTTTACTCTCTCCGCCCCGAAGGACCGGAGCGGAGTTTTGTGGAGCTTTCTGTTTTTCTTTTCTCCCTTGGGGCCATTTTCAATTGTATGTTTTTTTTTATTTTTTGTTTTATTGCGTGTTTCCCTCGTCTTCGCGTTGTAATATCAACACCAAATTGTTGTAATCGCTGTTCATTTCTCGTTGCATGATTTTGCAAAGTAATTAGTGATAAATGGTGAATTTCACAGTTTAGATGGTTTTTTTTTACATTATTGTCAGACTTTTCAATTTTCTGCAGAATGTCAAACAAATTTAGGTATATTTAAAGATTAGCATCTGTATTAATAAACGCTAATTAATTATGAATTATTTTCCATCAGTGAGAAATCTTATGAGAGAAATAAATGTCTATTAATTAATTCTTGTTGATTGTATAGAACATCACACGAAAACACAATAGTAGAAGATTTTCGTTAAGAATGGTACTTAACGTTGATTAGCATTAGCAGTTAATATTTTTAATATTAAAATATTTTAATTCGTGAACTTACTTTTGATCATTGTTTTAGCTAACCTGTGCATTAGAAAGTATCTAGGCATTTTTTACTTACGCCTTTTAAACATTTACACTGCTTATAACACATATTTTTGGTTTCTTCTACTGACTAGTATAAATGCCGTTCACACAGTGCAACCACTTGAAACATGTTAACTGAGTTTGTTGGTACTGAAAGTCACAGACTAGCCCAAATTCTTATAAAACACTCGTAAAATGATAAGATTACATGCACGTAAATATATTTAATTATCCTCTGGCCGATTGGTATAAACTGGTAAAATAAACCTAGTGAAAAGCCTCAAAGCGCATTGCCTTTGATTTAGTCTTTAATATGGTATGGATAGTCATTGAATAATAAACTTGTCCCTACCTGCAATGTATTTTCTTTTTTGGCCACTGATTGGTCTAAACGCGTATAAAGACCATTGTGAAAAAGTTTAAAGCATGTTTCCTTTGTTTTTTTTTTATTTGGTATGTAAATTCACTGAATTATAATGCAAAGGTTACTATTTTCATTATAATAATGATTTTGAACTATCCTCCGATTGGTATAAATGCATATAATGTGCATAGTGAAAAAAGCTTCAATCGTGTTGCCTTTTCTTTTTTATTTCGTATATTAATTCACTGGATAATAACCCAAATACCATCACCTGTAATAAAATAATGATATTTAACTATCTGCGGATTGGTATAAACTGGTATAATCAATATGGTAAGGGAGCTTTAAGCATGTTACCTAACTTTGATATTTTGTTTCTTTTTAGTAGAAAAATGAATAGTAACCCAAATTCCATCGATTGCATTATTATATTTATTGTGAACTATCTACCGATTGGTATAAACTGGTAAAATTTACATATTGAAAAAGCTTCAAATATGTTGCGATTATTTTCCTTGTTTGGTTTAGAAAGTCACTGAATTATAGTTCAAATTCCACCATCTGCAATACAATAAATGTTTATATGTTGATTGGTATAAACTGGTATAATGATAGTAGTGAGAAAGCTTCAAACTAACTGATTATTTTTGGAATGAAAAACCCCTGATTAAAAGCTCAAATGCGACTATCTACATACTATATTGAGTTTTCTACTGATTGGTATAATCTAGTATAATGCAAATAGAATAAGTGACAAGGATGTTGTCTAGGTGTTTTTCTTTGTGTGATGAAAGTCATTGAATAATGGCCCAGATGCAAAAATCTTTAGTATAACCAATGTGTTGCATTCTCCACCGTTTGGTATAAACTGGTATAATGTATACAAAAAAGATTCCAACATATTGGTTTTGTTCTATTTTTGGAATTGAAAATCGCACTTGTTGCATATTTTTCACTTTTTTCTCGGTTTGGTATAAACTGGTCTAATGCGCGTACGGACTTAAAAAAATTAAATCGTGTCTGTTGAAGCTTGTTTCACTGTGATTTGCTCATAGAATTACTTTAAATATTATAAATTTCTAATAAATTAGACCAGCTTATACCAGTTAACTTAATATGAATTTTGTTCTCCACCATTCACTATACAGTGTCCATAGATATTTGAATATAATAGATTAAGTAGTAAAAGAAGTAGATATGTATTTATTTTCGACAGTTTTTACGTAAATGGTCAGAAAAAGTTTATACCAATCAGTAGGTTACACACATTTAATCCAAAAACAGTAAGTTCCTTAGTACATTTTTTTATTTGGAGAAAATTAACAGTAGTTAACAAAATTATTTAGTTTGTTTGTAGTGAAAAGAAAAGCGAACAAATTGTACATTTGATCATTTGCCCATATACATATGTATACGAGCTTCGGTAGAGAGAGCTCGTCACTTATTTAAAATCTTTGAAAACTATCGATATGGTTGCCTTATGAAGCCAATGAATGGAGTTTTAAATGCGGAATATTCAATCATAAGTTCTTTAAAATAAGGCTAGATATCAGGCTTAATTGAAATACAAAAATTATTGTGAGGTGTCAAAAAACTTCATTTAAGAATGGCATATGAAGACCATCACCAATTTGATATTTGATTTAAAAAACAATGCACCCTCTTCTACAAAATCTATAGCAATTTCATAAAGATTAATGCAATAAAAGTGGTAATAGTGGCACTTAATATTGATTTTAACCCAAAAAAATCGATTTTAATTTTTAATCAAAAATCAAAAAAGAAAGAAAATCCGTCAATATTGACTTCAAAGGCTTTTAACATAAGTTCTAGTTGACGGATTCTTAAAAGATGGGGTCTTAAAATTATGGTTAAATGATAGGCTACATTTGTTGTGTATTTATTATTGCGGTGGTGTCAAAAAATTTATTACTACAGTTGTTTTTTCATTGAAATACCAATTCGATTTTTGGCATTAAGGAGTTGAAAATTTTAGAATTTTGAAAAAAAATATTACTTAACACTATTAGTACTCAAACCGTCCTCTCAAATAATTGATATTCTTTTTTCCTGGAGGAATTATTTGTATATGTATTTATTTGTATTGTGAAATACACCTTTAATTTGTGTAGTCAAAGCAAAAGAGAAATGCCAATTGTTGATTGTAAGTCTATGTGTAATGTGTGTGTTGCTATTGCTCATTGGATGTCATAGACCCACGATCGTCATCTGCAACAACAACTATGTATACAAAGCAAAACTAGTAAATTGTGTATGATCATTCCAACGTTTGTGCATTGCAATCCAACAATAACAATAACAACAACAAAAACTGAATTTTATTCAGCAACTATACAGTCGCAGTCGATTATAATGACTTCGGTGGCGGCCAGCGGGTGAGTTGACTGACACCGATCGTCCTCAACGTTTCGTTAGTGTCGTTGGCACTTTGCGCCTTTGGTATGCTGCTGGTATAGTAATCTAAGCTAACTATACAACTCTCAACCATCAGCTCAACAGCCGCCAGATAGCGATAGCGAAAACCTAACCTTAGATACTTGCACTGGTTGTTTCTTTTCTAGTTATATAGCGTGTGTAATGATGTGTTTGTGGGGTTATATTATACGATCCGATAATATAGTGAAGTGAAGGCGAAATCACCTCCCTCTCTCTTTTTCTTTGCATTAGATAGATGTTGGCGTTGGTCAGGTTTTGTTGTTGTTGCTGCCATTTATTTTCTGCGGTGAGTATTTTTTGTTTGCTGATTGATAAGGGGGAATGCGATCAGTGGGAGGTAATGTTGCTGTACTTTTCAATTTGTTTATCAAAGTCACACAGCAAACACCCATGATCGTGTTATCCTGATGCGATCATATGGGAACTGATGATGGGAGCTCCCCAAGTGTGTCTCTGCAAATGCAAAATTCGAGGGGAACAAACTCCGCTTCGAGTTGAGTGAGTGCGGTGTGAATGACATTTCATTTTCATTTATGTGCATGTACATATGCCATGGAGTTTTTTGTTTGTTTATTTTCCATCCCTCCTCTTCTCTCCTATAAGTGTTTTTAATCTTTTTTTTTTGTTCCTTCTCAGACTGCATTTTTTATCTGCTGGATTTTTTTCGTTTTTCTTTTTTTTTACGCTCTGAATGCCATTATAAGAGTCAGAGAAACGATTTCATGGCTTACAAAGGAAAACTCAGCTGAGTCTGATGACCAAATGACCCTTGTTTATCTTTTGTAACGAAATTTTGTTTTTTTTTTTTTGTAACGTACCCACGCGTTTAATTTTTTTTAAATTATCTATTTCCATTCGCTTTTGTGGGTTTTTTTTCTGATACAGTTTTTTTCTTCGTTAAATAAAAAAAAACTACATAATCTGTTTTATATTAACGGGGTCAGTAAACTATTTTTGACTCAATGTTATCTGAATTTTGAATTAGATATTGAACATGGAAATATGTAGTGAATACCTCAAACATGACTAATTTTGTTGTTTGTTTGGATAAAAAAATTGATATCTTACGATTAATATTCCCAAGTATGTATGCTCATTTGATTTGAAGAACTTCGGAAGGAAAAACTTGAAATAACTTTTGTGTTTTTTTCCATAACATATCCATTATGGAAAAAACACGAAAGTAAGAAATTAAAAAAAAGCTACGAAGTAAACTACCAAATATGATTCGGGAATTAAACTAGATGACAATTAAAAATAAAATAAGGTGTGTTTAAGAATTTGTAATGAATAACTGCCTTCACTGATGGTTCTAAGATGATTACTGTACTTGTAGCAGGAATTTTCTTAGATACCCTGAGACTAGCTAACTCCTTCAGACCTCCGGATTTTTATTTATTACTACATGCCTGCAAGAACTTAGATCTCTTAAATGCAACCTGAATTGCACGGCACTAGTTAGAAAGACATTTGGCACAGTGGATTGAGATCAAGGTGTTTATTTTCTCACTAATTCCCCCGGGTGGCATCCAGTTAAGCTGGGAGAATATAGAAAAGAATGCTGCCTAGAATGGGGCTCGAACCCACACCTTTAGACGGTGTCCACATTGGGTATGAAAAAGTGGATTTTTAATGACTTTTCAGTATTCACATCTCACTTCAATGAAGGAGGGGGAGCGAGATATGAATACTGAAAAGTCATTAAAAATTCACTTTTTCATACCCAATGTGGACACCGTCTTAAGTTAGCTAGCAGTCAAGCAGTACATCCACTTCACCCGCTTTTGCAGCGTCTTCCAAGCTGAGGTATTGGCAGTGACCAAAGCAGCTCCGCAAATATTAATGATGAGGAATCCTAAGCCAACCACTGAGTCATTCGTTTCCCTTAATTAATAAATTATAGGTCTAAACATGGAAAACAATTATTATAGATGCAAATATCATTTGCATGCGAATAGTGCCTTGAGGTGATTTTTTTTTTTGTGTAAACCGACCATCCTAAAAAATATGTTTTACTCACCACACTTTTTTTGCATGCAAAGTAATAGCCGGTGCATTGTTCTGCATGACACTTCATAACAGCAATAGTTTATGTTTTTGCAAACCTTAAACCAATCATGCAAAAAAATAATTTTGTTCATGCGAAAATATTTGCATATCTTTATGTTTCCACACGGGAACTGTAAACTAAGCTTTAAGTAAATCTGACATTTGGTAAAATATAGGAATGCCAAAAAGAGATAGATGATAAGTACAGTCTGGGTATGTTCCCCTTTTGACGATAAGGAAGGGATTTTGACATAAGCTTCAGTACCCTTCCGATCATTATGGTTTTACCTTTAGTCCTAATAAGTCAATTTATTTTTACTTTTGCAATATAAAAATGTAAATCGAGATCAGATTTGTCTTTACGATGTGATGATAGGGAAGATGAAAAAAGTGGGAATTTAAGGACAGCCTATCTTGATCAATTTTCTCTCTAGAGCTGTTTTAATCGTTCATATCAAATGATCGAATCGTTGAAGAATCGATCTTTTTATTTTATTTTTATTTTATTTTATTTTATTCATTGTATAGCCCAGGGAAAATGTACTTTCACTGCGGAATAAATCCAAGTGATGGTTTTTAAATGCAATAATCTTTATTTTGGTATAAGGAAAACTCAACCAAAATTCCATTGACAAATCGTGTGCGCAATATTCAAGGTAATACAAATGTTCGAATTTCAAAAATATAATTTCCAGGGGCCTATTTCATAAAACTATTTGTCTTGTAGTTGTAGATTTGTAGCTACAAGCATAGGAAAGTATGGAGTTGTAAATTTGTGTTTCATAAAGATTTTTCTACACTTGTAGTTGGGCAAACTCAAACTATTGAGAATTGATTACGCTTCTACAAAACTACAAGTCCGTAACTATGATACGAAAATAAATAAATATTTGATTTTGTTGGAGCAGCAGCGAGAGTTCAATATTATATTTTATTTCTATGGAAATGAAATCGATGGGGCTCCAATTAAAAGCCTTTAACTTGATTGCTAATGCTCGAATCTTCAAGGCAAATATCTTTCCATACAGGAAAAAGACAAGGTAAGCTTTCTTTGAAAAAATATTGAGAGTTTAATATATGAACAATATTATATAAGGGAAGAAAAAGAATAAACGTGCAATAATATTTTTTTTTGTATTATTAATTGTAAAAAACAAGAATAAATGCACAATAATAGTTTTTTTTTGTACTTGAGGTAAACAGTCAG
Organism: Dasysyrphus tricinctus; assembly: GCA_963921185.1. NCBI lineage: Eukaryota > Metazoa > Arthropoda > Insecta > Diptera > Syrphidae > Dasysyrphus > Dasysyrphus tricinctus. The sequence continues at coordinate 86,376,394 of OY992533.1, forward strand.
AGTTTAATTTAATATATGTATAATGCAAAAGGAGGACCGATAGAGACAGACCTTTAAATAAAAAATGTATTTTCGTAATATGTATGTTTTCGGGTTTCATCAATGCATCCACCAAAACTCGACCTACATTACTTACCTAAACCTACAACAAAAATTTTAATTTATCTGGGCTCTTCCGTAGCATTTTCTACCCATGCCAGCTAGCATTATTCGAAAAATGTAATTCAAGCGTTCAGATGAAGATGAGTGTAGGTGACATTATAGGTATAGTTTTGAGATGCAAGAGCTAAAAGTTTTTTGATTGGATCGTTACCTTTTTTACTTCCTTCATAAAATGGAGTAACTACGTTAACTCCCTTATGTAAACAAAATATTGTAAACTTGTATTTTGTAAGTGTTAAGAGATCTTAACTCCTTATTCCACTAATATCTTAAAGTCTTGTGATGCATTTACTTCCCTTATACCAACCATTTTTTTAAAGAGCTAAGTTGGAATCTAGAGATCATAGAAAGACACTGAAATTTAAGTTTTCAAATACTATTGTGGTGAAAAACCGAAAACATGTCACTTACCCTCTCCCAGCAGGAAATTTGCTCCTCAATGAAAAATAAAGGTGCATTCCTCGTCGAAATCATCTGTCACATTCATTGAGGAGAAGCTCTGCATAGATTTCATTCATTGAAAGTCATGCAATAGGTAAGTAGATTGCCACTCCAGTTGCATCTTCTGCTTTGCTCTTGAAAAAAGGTAAAGAAAATACGAAACAAAGCAATAACCTTTTTTGACATCATAAACTCAAATGAATTAAATACTGAACGGGAGAGGTAATTCCTGTACCTTTTCAGTGGTTATTGCAATCCACACAGCATTGCGTGTTTTATGCCTGCTATGCGAAAGAGAAAACAACCTTTTCTTTTCTTCCGCATCAAAAAGTTGAATGAATTCTATATAAACCGTGATACGAAGATTTCCTGCCTACAAAATTATGCATCCTTTCAGTGGTTTGTCTGCTCTGAATTGTTATGGTCGTAGCTGTAGGTAGATACATATTTCTTTTTTCTGCCTGTTGAATAGATATTTAACCTGAAACAAAAAATTCCGATGCGAAAGTAAACCTTTTTTGTTTTGGTTTTCCTCGATCGGTCACGTGAAATTTCTTTGTTCTAGAATATTCTAGAATAGATTTTGTGATCGAAGAGAAAAGACGTATATTTTTAAGTGTTTTTCAATCAAATTGATAAACATGTTCCTATTTGATAAAATTATAACCATGACCCAGGAGACTAATCACATTCACCTAGGTAATTATATTTTATATTAGATTATTTTCTATAACTCTTAAAGTTTGTATTCCTCTATTCCTTAGCTCCAAATTGAACAAGTATGACGATGATCATCATTTTTAAGAAAACTGCAGCCAAAAAGACGAGAAAGTACCTACTTTCTAAAATCGAACAAATATATACGTATAGTAATTTTGAATTACATTGTTTGTTCTGTTCATCTTATTTATTTTAGTTACTTTAAAAAACTAACTATCCACTTTTCTCTTTAATATTTTATTATTTAATAAACTTCTTAAATACATTATACTAGTTGAATTTATTTTATTTTATTCGTCATAAATCCAGCTTCATTCCAGATGCTTCGCTTCTTTTGATGAAATCAAAGAAGAAATGCATAATGATTTCAGTGACATATTTTCTTCTACGAAAACATCCCCTCACAGTTGACCCAGTTTTCATGTATTCATTCGCATTGAAGAAAGCATCACATAACGAGAACCATTTTTTTCTGATAAGAAAAAGAAGTTATGAATTCGAAACTGCCATGAGCATAGTGATTTCATTCCAAAATATTCATGGAGAGAGTGTGTAGGTACTTCCTTCCAATGACAAGCCCATGTTAAATTCATGATAGGATTCCCTAGGAAATTCATGGGTGCAGCTCCTTTTCCGTGAGGAAAAACCTACTTCTTCAGTAGTGAATTTTTGGAAATTTCCTACTGGGCTCCTTGACATGAACGCTTCAATTGTATGCAAACGTCAAAGAATACCATAAAAGGAATGGAAAAGAATGCCAAGATTGCATTCTCTCTTCTGCAATCTTAATTTAATTTATTTAAGATTGCGTTCCCAGAAAATTGCACGACACTACACACCGTGAAGGGCTTTAAAACTCCTTGCATATTAGCAACAGCATGGTATTTAGTACCGTTACCTACTTAGTGCATTGTTTCAAAAAGCTGCTGTTTGCCTGAGGAAGCATGATTGCATAATTTATCAATTACTTCCATTTTAATTTGTATTTCATTCGCTGTTAAAAAAAACTCGAAATATAGGTACCTACACATTCATATTCTGCACACAAAATTAATTTTATTAGTCTTGCTAGACTAATAAGAATTTCAATTGTAGCTACAAGTCCGTCACAAATACATTTTTGCGCAAGTATTTTTATGAAACAGAAAAATTCGCCGCAGTTGTAAATTTACTTGTAGCTACAAGTCTGGGATACTTGTAGTTATTAGTCTGTTTGATTTCTTTATGAAACAGAAATTTTCTAATAATTTACAAACTACACGTGAATTCACAAATAATTATTAGTGTTGTAGTTTTATGAAATAGGGCCCAGGTATATACACCGAAAAACTTGTATTTTCGAAATTCGAACATTTTTAAAACAGCAATATCTCGTTACTGAGCACTCGTATCAAAAAAGTTATAATGATACTTCTTCTTGGAAATATGACTATCTTAACAATGAGCATAAATTATTTTTTGACAACTTCGTCATATAAGATAAAAGACGTAAAAACCGGTATTTTTGACTTTCAATTTTAGAAATAGTAATATGATTTAGATGATCAATTTTACAACAAATATGAAAATGCTTTCTTGTAGAGAGTCATATACATAATCTGTAAATTGTGTACACAATTTTTGGACAAAATTTGTTGTTTAAAAGTTGTAGGTGAAAAACCCATATTTTGAACTTTTCACCTTTTTGAAGTACTAATATCTTCTAACTGATCACTGCTATGAAAAAAATTTAACAGTATTTTTTGTAGACAATATGATAACACATAATCATAATCATATAACACATAAAGTAGGTATTAATTTATCTTTGACAACTTTGTCATTTGAGAGTAAAAAGCAAAAAAACAGATTTTTTAACTTTTGACGAAGTTTTTAATAAAGTGATCCTAAAAGTATTAATTTATTTTATTGTGTACTAGGGTTTTCAAAAAATTAATTCTTAGATAAAAAGAAATATATCCTTGAAAACTCAATACTTCGAAATCGAAGTCGATTTTTACTTTTATGCATTAATAAAAACCTTCCATACAAATGTTAAAAAACCTTTGAAGAAAACTTCATTTATCTCAAACTTGATTCATATGATTTTATAAATTTTTTTTCTGTGCACTCAAAGAAAAAACAGATATATTTAACCAATTAAATTTAATAAGTTATTTTTCAACATGGTCGATCAGGTTAACTGTTCAACTAGAAACCTGATATTAATCTCGCATTAAATCAACGTAGCTTGCTGGTAAAATCTACCTTGTAAATTTAACACTGCTTTCAAAAAGTTGTCCTGTCAATTTTACACGAAAACCTATTTAATTTAACATGACTAAATGTTCAATATCCTGTAAATTTAACATAGAAATCAGGATAATTTAACATGAAATCTAGTCAGTTTAACATGATGTGTTGAATCGACCCTTTGTCCTGTATTTGTGTCATAAATGCAAACGTCCTAGAGCCGTCTCTTACTCTGCTTATCGCTCAAATCCTTTTGCACTATGCTGAAAGTACATAAAGAAAGTTTTGTATACATTTTTTTAATTTAAAAATATTTTGTAATTCTTATTTAAGTATTGAACTAGGAACTGGTCACGCATGGAGATTTATTGGATTGCCTGTGAGTATGTTTTATCACTGGTGTCATGTTGAAATGAACTGGCAAAGTGCTACTCTAACAAGAGGTGTTGGCCTTATTGATCTTATTCTGAATATAAGGTTATTAAAATCAGGAACATTATTGTAAATTTATATGGGAAAGTGCACATCGTAAATTTAACACGGCCCGTGTTAATTATTAACCTGACGTTTTTCTCTGAATGGTTGCTTAGGTTAATTTGTATAGAATGTTATTTTTGATTTTGATTCCTGATAGCCATGACTTATCAGCACTCTCAGTGCTTAATTGAAAACCAACTGCTATAAAAAGTAAGTATACGCCACAGTACACAATTTTCAAAGAAAGTTATTTCATATTGGTTATTTAATATGGATGCCTTTTATCCAATCTTTGTTTTATCTTAATTGACGCTGATGATTTTTTTAGTAGGTATTCTTCTTTAATATAAAAAATATTTTTTTTATTTCTAATTAAAATTTTTTTTTTAATTTCAACGATTTAAATTTTTTTTTTTCCATGAATTAATTTTTTATCAAAAATTCAAATAACATTCTTTTTTCACTTCAAATTATTAAAAGAGCTTAAAAAAATCAAATCCCATGCCTTCAAACATTTTTCTCTCATAAGTTTCTATGTTTTTATTTATTTTACGTTCGACCCAGTCATTGATTTTTGTCTTCGCACTTTTGCAAAAATTGGCATGCAAACATAAATTATTAGGTCCCATAATTCTATCTGCCTTTTTATCTGTTGGTGCTTTGACCTACAGCTTAAACTTTAAGCGATTTTCCTTAAATTTCAAACTAAATGGTTCTTAGTAATTATAAAAATTTTTCTTAGCTTTATAAAAATAACAGTTTTTGCCATAGAATTATTCATTTATCTCAAGAAAAGGCCTTAAAGATTAAAAAAAATAATAATATTGCAAATCAAAATTTATAAAAAAAAATATTTTTTTTGTATCCAAAATATTTTCTTTTTTCAATGCAATGTTTCAAAAACAGCTTGATTTTTGTTAAACTTTTATTTATAATTGTATATTGATAAATTATTCAAAATTGACTAACCTATTCTTGGTATTAAAAATGTTGTAAGTATTTTATGTGTGCAGAATTATTTATAAAAACCGCTGTAACGATTTAATATTAATTTGTCCATGTATTCATTATTCATATCTTACCCATAATAAGTTAGCATTCTTGGTTTTGAGCTTTAAGCTTTTTTGAGAATTAGAAAAAAACAACATTGAAGTGACGTAACTTATGAGAATGACATAATGAATTGGTAAAGTTTTAGTTTCAAAAACTTAAAAAAATCTTTATGATCCATACAAATAAAGAATAAGGCATCTAACGTATTAAATTTTTGTGTAATGCTTACCTATTCTAGGTAAAAAAAATCCTCCTCCCACTTCAGCTTAATTTGCCAAATTCACCTTCCTGAAAGCCCGTTTAATCTTTTAATCCTAACTTCTAATCAAAAATAGCTTTGCTATCATCTCATCAAGCAATAACCTCAAACACAATACCATATTTCATAAGTTACGCTAAAAATCAAGTGATTAAGTCAGAACCGTCCTTGTCAGTTAAAAAAAAAATATATATTCATCATGGAAGTCAAACAATCGCCACCAATAAAGTTGACTTTTCATATAAAAGAACTCTCAAACACAACAAGCAAACAAAAGAAGAGAAAAGCATTAAAAAAAAATATTATTAATTATTATAACCTCTATATATTTAAAAACTCTCATGAACTTTGACCTTCGTTTGAATAAAAAAAAAAGAAGAATATTCGCTGTTTTATCATACATATTGCCATTCAACCATGTATGTATTATTTCATTTATTTCAGCCTTCTAGAAGAGCTTTAGCCATTTATGAATAGCCATAGTTGATTTTATCAAAATTGTGCAAAATTTTCAACCACCCCTTCCATAATATATGAAATCACATTTATTATTATCAATTCACTCACATTGATGTTGGCCATGTCCTTTTAAATGTCATACACTTTTGCCTTTTTAAACAATTAAATTGAGAGAACTTTTGTCACAAACGATCGTTTAAAAAAAAACAGAATTAGTCACAATCACCTGGTATTTAATTTTTATTTTATCACCAACTACCTGGTTATCAACCTACCTATATCAACTTCAATTTAACCCCCAAAGTTTAAAACAAAGTTTAACGACACAAAAGTATATTCTCCTTGGGTTCGAGCACTTCCGCTTCAGATATAGAGACGAGTAAATGTTGTATTTAAACATGGAGAACCTTCTACAATGCGACAGTAAAATCAACAAAAACAACAACAACAATAAAATCAAAATTTAGAATCTTTTCCGACACAAAGACACACATTCCTAAAAAAATATAATTTTATGCGTAATTGTGCAGTCTTTTTTTTTAAATTGTTAAATATTTTTTTTGCCTATTTCTATTCCAGTGGTCATAGTTTTTTTTTTGCCAAAAATATACCTTAATGTATTTTTCGTTGTTGTTGGCTTTGATTTGTTTAAATGACATAGCTTCATATGAGTGCCTCGTGCCTTACTTCTATACACTCATAGTTAGAGTGGAATGAACAACCCTGAACTCGTCATCATGAAGGTCGTAAACTCACGCATAATGGGGCGGCTATATGTATGTACGTACTACATACATATACATTTATGTGTGTGATCATCATTTTATCATCGTGATTCCATGAGGCTTAATCAGACTTTGGTTGTTGTTGTTAGTGGTGTTGTTGTTGATAATTTCGAGACAGCAGCAACGAGGAAAAGAGATAAGAGCGCAATTGCTAACACACTCACCCACTTTATTTAAATGGCTGAGCCGCAGAGCCAACAGCAAAATTGTTGATTGGGGTAGCAGAGCAGCCAGCTGACGTGCTGAGTGTTTGACGACCAACGCATGTGACTGATAAGATGATGCACCCTTGAGTTGAGTCGTTTACACGGCTCAACCAGCAGTGGCGAGCTGTGTTGGAGTTAATCATGGAAATAAATAGTTTTAGCTCTGTGTAAGTGACAAAAATTTGCTTCCGATATTATTCTTTCATTATGATGAGCTTTAAGTAAATATAAAGACATAATTTTTGCAGCAGAGGGTGTGGGAATTAAACTGGCTGTACGGGTAGGTAAGAAAATTTTCAAGAATCCTAAAAGTTTATCATCATATCACATTTTGAAAAATGGCGCCCAATTTTTAGTCTAGTTAGGAAACCGTAATCCCTGTGCTTTTCGTGGAGGAGGACCTTATTTTTATATTTGTAATTTTGTTGAGAGTCATTGTTGTAATCCTATCGCTTTGACGAAATTTTCAAAAATGGCGCCCAATGTGTGGAAATGGTTAAATAAAAATTGAAACTCATAAATTATTTGGAAAATTTCCATGATCACAATAACGATTAATGTCTTAAAAGATAGGTGTTGAGTAGATGCACCCTCGGATAAAGTTTCAGTGTTGACACTTTTCGGGAACATATTTTTTTGTATGTCATGTTGCAGAAACGCTTCCAAGAAACGATGCCAAACGCGGGAAAACTGGGAAAAAGATAGGTTTTGAGTAGAAGCACTTTCGGTTAAAATGTCAGCGTTGCCACCTTTCGAAAACATATATTTTTTGGTGTCAAAGTGTGTGAGATCTCGACTTTTTGGGTAATTTTGAATATATTGATCACGAAAAAACTTGCAACCTATTTTCCCAACTTGCGGTGGGAATCTGGAGGCGTTATTGCATCTTTTTTCAAGTTCAAGATATTATAAATTGCCAATGAATTGAAGGTTCCACCCTTTGAAATAAAAAAAAAAAAATCAGAAAAGTGGTAACACTGACATTTGAAGGTGCGTCTACTCAACACTTATCTTTTAAGACATCAACCGCTATTTTCCATTAAATGTTTGACATCTTTAGGCGTTTCCACAGCTTTTTTCATGCTTAAAATATTAGAGATTACCAAAAAAGGGGAAGTCCCACCTATTGACATAAAAAAGTATGTTCCCGAAAAGTGGAAATATTGAAATTTTAACCAATGGTGCGTCTATTCAACAGCTTTTATTTTGTTAGCCTCCCACACGCGTTACTCTTTTTATGTTCATGATATTAAAAATTAACAAAAAAGTGGAGGTTGCACCCGTTGACATCAAAAAACGTTTTTTCCGGAAAAGTGGCAACACTGAAATTTTACCCGAAGTTGCATCTACTCAACACCTAGAAATACAAAATCAATTGTTGATCATGGAAAGTTTCCAAGTAATTTACGAGTTTTTTTTTATTTTTAAAGTTTTCCACAGATTGGGCGCCATTTTTGAAAATAGGGTCCAAGTGGCAGCCTTGTCTCTGCTTAAAAATCATTTGCTTAGATTTTGTTCTTGAAATAACCCCAAAGAAAATAAATTAAAGGTGTTTAATCGCACAATTTGGCGAAAAATGGCCTTGGATAGCCCCAGCTGCTGAGATCATCCCGAAATTTACACACCTGGGCTCTAAAGTACAGTCTCAGCTACAACAGTGTTATCTCCACCTTATCTTGCCACCAGTTGGAGTTTCCATATCACTTTTTTCTGGGGTGATGGTGCTTGGTGGCTACAAAATACAGTACGAGCTTTTCCACTATTTTCATCATTTGTGAAGTGAATTTTTATCTTAGACTGTGTTTAACGGAAAGAGTTTTTTTTGTAGGGACTTTGCTTAGAGTAATAGAGTTTTAATTTTCAAAAACCTACCCACCCTTAACTTTGAACTTATCTGCTTAAGGTGGATATTTTCTTACCCGAAAAACCGTTTTTCAGTTTTTATTTCAGATACCACCTCTACAGTTATGTAAAATAAATAAATTGGGTGGCGCAACAGCTCGTGGAGAGCCAGGGCCTAGTGACTTACAACTCACAACCATTCCTGTGTGCGTTTTTGTTGGCAGGAATAGAGGGGACCTACAGTCTTTTGTCGAGTCCGAACGGCGAAATGAGAAGCACTTTTCATGACAAGTATATTCTTAGAGGATTTGTCAGTTCCTCGCAAGAGGCAGTACCTCCGATAAAATATTTTCGTTCTTAGGTGGCACGGCTGGGAATCGAACCCACACCTTCGGCATGACAGTCCTACGCACTAACCATCATGCCAGTTATGTATTTCTTTTTTATATCTGGGGTCCCTCAAGGCAGTCACCCAGGTCCTCTTCTTTTTATTCTGAAAAACAATATTGAAATGGTCATTAAACCTTTTTATATTTCATTCTACGACACTAACGATTCGAACTTCAAAAACCATTTCTTAGACACATGAATATTTATTTATAGATAGTTCCAAGAATTAGAAGTTATTGTTCTAGTTTCGGTTAGAATAGGATATAATTTTCTCAGAAGCAGTTTATGTCTTCGAACTCCTAAAGTTGAGCTGCTAATTCATTATCGCCTTATCAAGTGCTTTTAAAGCTCAGTACATATTTTGTTTCATAGATGGATTCAAAGAATTTTTGAGTTGATAACATATTTTTTGAATTTTTATTCGAATTCAAATTTTGTATTTGAGTTTTAAACTTTTGTATACATAAAACATACTAGAAAGATAACCTCGCGCGATTTAATCAAAATTGGGGGTGTTTGTAAAGTTTACAAACGGTCAAAAAGTTTACAAATGTTCGCCATACCAAGTAACTATGCTTATCTTCGAAATTTGCAGCGTGCTTGACGTAGTTTTAACAGAAAAACTGTAAGAGTATATGGCCAAAAAGCGAATGCATCAACAGTATACCTAATTTTAATAAGTATCTTCGAATTGGATACCAGTCTAGAACTCAACCTAGAGCAACAATGTATAAACTAAATAATAATTGGAGACAGAGTGAAATATTGAACAAAGTAGAAAACTACATTGTTAAATACTAAATTTATTCTCGTTGGAAAAATTAAATTGTATCTCAATTCCAACAGGAATTTTATCCATCTTAAAAAGTCGTTTAAATTCCCAAAAAAGAAAAAAAATGTCGAATAAATTTCCATATCAAGAAAATTACTATCTCATTCTAGAACATTCCCAACAAATAAACAATTTTCCTTCTCTATCCCAATAAATTATCATGAACAAAACTTCAAAAATAAACTCACTTCCCTACTCTGAATACAAAGGTCTAGGTCATTCCTCTCGTTCAACTTTATCTCTCTATAAAGTGCATTCTCTATATCATTCTCCGCCTGCAATGGAAACACAAACTACAACAAAAATATAAATAAATAAAAAAACACTTTTGAGGAGACTCTCATATACATAATCTTCACAAGGAATTGATCAGAAAGAAGGAAAGATAGACAATTTTCGGGTGTAGGTATGTTCAAAAAAAGACAGACAAAAGTAAAAGTGCATTATCTTTCTCGCTCTTTCTTTCTTTAAACAATCTCTGACAACACTCTCGCCCACCTACTACCTCTCTCTACTGCCAACTCTTAAACGCACCCCAAGATTGAAAGTTTTCACTTCGACTAGCATCTCTCTATTACCATTTATTTTGTTGTTGTCTTTCTTTCGAGATCTCCCCAAAGACAACAGAACAAAAAAAAACCCATGATCATATTTACATTCATAAACTTAAAACCCACACTACAATAGTAAGGCATTGCATGAAATCGATGATATAATATTATTTACAAGGGCACGATCAACGTTCGTTGGCCGCTCGCTTAACTCTCAGTAAATTCCTCGATTGATCTCGCTTCAGCGCCCCACCCCACTCGATCCCCATCAGAGATTGTGGTAGTCATCGACTTCAGCCAGCAAAAGAGCACCAGACCGCGCGAATTTCAAATGTCGCGTCATCATCCTCTCTCTCGCTCTCAATACACTCTACAAACTACAACTCTACTCCATCTCCAACCACGAGCGAATTAATTTCAATGTTATTACTAAACCATTGAAACAACATGCTGCCGTGCCTATCTATGTGACGACTTTAAAGTAAAAGTACCTGTTATTTAATTTTATTTCACTCTCTCGATCTTGCTCTCCGTCTACACCACTATACAAGTTCCTCCTGCTGCTATACGATCGCAAGTATATTTTTTTTGGGGGTTTTGTATCTGAAAGATATAAAAAAGTATCTACAACACATATGATTTCCCGCTCCCCTATGATATTAGGCGTAAGAATGTATTAGAATGTGATGTGCTGTGTGTATGAGTATTTTCCACTGAGAGAGTGGAGTTTTTACTTGTTTTTGAGGCAGGCCTGGCTCTGATGGCTCCGTGGTTGTGGTGTGGTGGCTTTTGCCAATGAGACCAGATCCAGCGATTTTCCTTTCATTGACAAAGTTCGCCTCGATCAGAGAAGATCATTTTGTTTCGTAGCTCTGTGCATCCTCAAAATATTTTTTGTTTGAAAATCTGTTTGTTCGTCGCAGTATTCGTAGGATTATTTTTGTCTTATCGCAGTTTAATTTTTTTTGTATTCGTCAGAAATTTGAATTCCACAGAATAAAAAGGGTAGTTCGTATGGGGGAGGAATTTCCGATATCCTCGCCGCAGTGCGTTCGTTAGTGAATCTTTCCCAAAACAGTGCGTGAACACGCATAGTTATTAAACCAACAAAAAAAAAAATTGATTAACAAAATTTTAAGAAAAAAAAAATTCAAAATGAAAATGCTTATGTCAGCAGACAGCTCAGACTGTCCAACATCAAGCAGCAGTGGTCAAGTGTATAACAATATCAATAGTGGCACTTCGGTGATTTGCATTCCATTTCCATCGGATAACATCAGTAATGTATCATCACATCAGCAACAACATCAAGGATCTGTTGTATCGGCATCCTCGTCATGTTTGTCACAACAGCAACCAATAACAGTTCGTTCTCATTTAGAAAATGCTCTGAAACTTCCACCAAATACCAGTGTTTCGACTTACTATCAAAACACAAAACTTCATAGTAGTGTCAAATTGGAAACTGATACAGCAATTGTCATTCGCAATAGTACCAATCCGTCATCGTCGTCGTTATCGTCTGTCGCGTCGTATCCGGTTGTGCATCAGGACTTTCGTAGATACAATAATAATAATAACACTGATTCGGTATTGTCGCAATTAGAGAGTAATTGTAATACAACAAACTCATCTGCAATAACGACAACAGTGATTGCCCGAAAAATGCCTCACTCGAATGTAATTTACGTGAATAAAACTTGCAATAGTGGTTCAGTTCCTTCTTCGATTATTAGTTGCAATCAACAACAGCAACACCAACAACATCACAACCAAATTATTCACAGCAATAATAACATAAATAATAATAATATTGAAAACAAGTGTAATATTAAGATTGAAAACGGTAATAATAATTGTTTAATAAGTAACAGTGATTTCGTGAATCCGAATAATAATAACAGTACTGGCACGGTAGTCAGTACAAGTGATATGAATGTTTTAAATGGTAGTAATGTGAATTGTGGCAATAATCCGTATGACAATTCAATAAATAACCATTATAATAACAATAACAATAATAATTGTCGCGGTAATGTGTCACAACAACAATATCAACAACAGCAACATCATCAGCAGCAGCAACAGCAGCAACAATTGGATTTAAGACCCCAAACACCGGAATACATAAAGAGCTACCCTGTAATGGATACAACTGTAGCCAGTTCGGTCAAAGGGGAGCCTGAATTGAATATTGGTATGTTGTTTATTTGTAACGAACACAGACCAACTTAAGATTAAAAAAATAAATTTCAATATTGCTTGAAATTTTTTTAATAAAATTTCCCTTAAAAATAATATATTTTTTTTATCGTAACTCATTCAAAACTATAGTTTTCTTATTTAATATATAGTAACATCTTATTGCTAAGTGGCGCCCAACGTCAGATCAAATGTCATTAAAACCTTCTAAAGAGTTTCGAAGCATACTAAATGTTTCCATAAATTGTATATGACACTAGCGAGTGCTTATGATCAAATTTTAAGATTTTTTTCTTAAACTGAACTCAAACTATGTAAAATTATTTTCAAATAAAGCAAGTCCAAAAAATGTACGCCAAGCAATTTCTGCTTAAATTATACTAAAATCTAAAAAAAAAACTAAAAACTTCTTTTAAGCTTAAAATCCAGTGATTTTGTCTTCTGTTGGGCGCCATTTAAAAACAGAAATTTCATTGAAAAAATCATTGAAACTTTAAAATTTATAAAAACAATTAATTAATGGGTTTCTCATAAAAATTCAATGCACACATTTTTGAAATGATGTTTATGCTCAAAATGAGGCACGCAGCTCAATTACGTTGTATTTTAAGCATTTTAATAATTAAAATTTTTAATAGTTATTTAATTCCACGCAGGGAAATAAAAAAATGCATTAACATCGAAAAACGCAAAATTTTTATTTAACATATAGAAAACCTACAAAAATATTGCGAATTGAAAAATTAAAAAAAGTCTGAGCTCAAAAAGATGCAAATTTATTCAACTTTATTTAAAAAAAAAAAAAAAACTTAAAAAAAAAACTCAAATAGACTTCACGAGGCAAAATCAGAAATTTATTTAAAATTTTTATATATTTCAGCTTAATTTCTTAACTCTACACTTTACTTTACTTAAATTTTATTGTTTTTAACTGGCGCCCAACGGTGAACCTCCTTCCTTTATAATTCAAATTAAGTTACTGTTAGTTTTGAATTTGTGTTTGAATTATTAGGTAATGGATCGTCATTATGTTATTGTTTCAGGTAAAATTTCTTCAAAAGTTTCAGTTGTAAAAATATAACATAACCTAAACTTCATATACCTACACGGAAAAATTGTCATGTGTATTCATATTTAGCATTTGATTTTTTTTATACAGTTATGTTTTTAATTCAAAATCGTTTCTTAAGTTAATACTTATGAAGTGGCGCCCAATGTGAAACTCTCTTTTGGAACTCAAATAAGTTACCCTGTTTTGGGTGTTCAAATGTGTTGAACATCGACTTAAAATTGTATTAAAAATTTAAAAATTGGTACGGAGCTTACATATATCAGCTTCAAAATTCATTAAAATTATTTTTATACGGCAGTTATACATTTCTTTATATACTTATCTGTAAAAAAATATCCAATATCTTATAGCTAATTAAATTTTCGTATTGCACTCCTTTTTAAAACTGTTTGAGTTGTTTAAACCAATTCTATTTTAAAAGGCGCCCAACGTGGAGCCTACTTTTAGGATTCAGATAAGCTATTTGTAGTTTAAATTGTGATTGAAACTATTTAGACATTTTTCAAATCATCTTTACAAAGCTACATTAGAACTTAAAAAACATACATTAAAAAATATTAATTAATTTTTCCTTTCTTTGAATGGCTCTCTACCTGAAACCATCTTTTGGAATTCAAATAAGCTATATTATGCTTTTCATTTGATATTCAAATTATTTGAACATTTAGTTAAAAATGTGAAAATTTTTTAAAGCTCGAAATTAGCATCCGCTTAAATGATAAATTAAATTCATCCTCTATAGCCGAGTTTCAGATTTATAAACAAATCCTAAAAAACAAAATATAGATTGAATCTCTATTTCTTTAAATTTTCATACTGTGCTCTTTTATGAAATGTTTTCTTCAAATGGCGCCCAACGTGGATCCATTTGGAAAACCACTGCTAGTTTTGTTTAAATTGAATTTCCTTAAAATGAATTTCGATTAAATTAAATTTCCTTAAAATTAATTTATTTATATTATACTAGCTTTTATCCGCGTCTTCGCTCGCTCAACCTCCTATAAGTTTTTATCGAGAAAAAGTAGCCTATAACCGTCTCCAGGGGCCCATCCATCTCTATACCAAAATTCAACATTATTGATTCAGCGGTTAAGGCATGAAAGCGTTACAAAAAAACAAACTCACTTTCGCATCTATAATATTAGTTAGGATTAAAAATTTAACTGTTTCCTTGAAGCTCAGAAACTCCATTCATCAAAATATCACCTGCATAAAATGGAACTTCACCTAGAACTGTTTGATTTCAATGGATTCTAAACGTGCTATTTTTGAAAGCAAATTAATTTAACTGGCGCCCAACGTGAGACCTTCGTTTTTTTTTTTTTATTAAACCCAAATTAATTGGTTTTTATTTGTGTTAGGTGCTAGTTTAAGTCTTTGTCTGGAAGCTCAATATTCCCAGTTTTTGAAATTTATGTGTAAAAACCGGCCCTACAAACTTACTACAAATGAATTAACTCCTATGAACTTAGTCAAATTATTTTTAGAAACTAAATCATATGCAGAAGCGGTGAACTGCAGCTCGTGGATGTGCTAACCTAGCTACCGGTCACCGTGTTCCAGAATATGTGGTTTTGATTGATTGATTTGAGTTGTCTGATTTTATTGAAATTTAAAACAACAATGACGCCCTAATATTTAAGTATTGAAGGTTTTAGGGGAACAACGGGTAACATTTAAGCTAATACCATTTGTAGTTATTGGAATTTAAAATTAGTTCAGAAACTCAAAATTGATTGGCGATGTATACTCTTTTATATTCAATTTTCATATCAAGTCAACTTTGAGGTTCGTTAAGTTAATGAATTTGTTCACAACAAATAAAATGATAAATAGGGGCTTGATAGCTCGTGCTTAAAACTAACTGTATTAATACATATATGGCGTAGATTTATAACTTTAAGTTCGAAATGTCAACGTCTTTATTCACTCGGGAAACAATAAAATGTTAAAATTTCCGGATTTTCTACTATCAATGCATTGATGTGGTATTGCCAGTATGAGTACTTTACAATCTGAATTTTCATTAAACAAAACCTACTCTAAATGCAAAAAATCGATAGTAAATAACCTTCAAGTGACTTGTTTGCTTCGCCAAAACTGGCGCCATCAAAAATTTCAACATTTAGACGCATGCTCACTTTTTGTTTATTTTTTTGGCTATGGGTTTAAAATATGTCTGACATTGCCTTAAACTTTCCAATAAAATACGTCTATACTAAAACCCCTTTTAACATTAACACGCACACTCACACATGAAAAATAGATAGAATCTACAAACCTTCACTAGTAAGAGGCGTTAAAAGTATTGAAAA
Source organism: Dasysyrphus tricinctus (assembly GCA_963921185.1). Taxonomy (NCBI): domain Eukaryota; kingdom Metazoa; phylum Arthropoda; class Insecta; order Diptera; family Syrphidae; genus Dasysyrphus; species Dasysyrphus tricinctus. The sequence continues at coordinate 86,392,392 of OY992533.1, forward strand.
TGTTGTTCTTAATCCCTCCGGCATAAAACTGATTTCCTGATTATAATAAGTTTAAATTTTGAATCTCATTTGTATAGCCTTTAAAAGTAAGTCAAATCCCTATTCATTCTTATATCTATGATCTAAGGACGTTCAAATATTTTAAACCGGAATACAAAACTCACCTCACATACATATCTACTTTCTAAAAATCCCCAGACCTAGAATTTATTTTTTTTTATATATGTATATTTTTCCTCATTAAAAAAAAACATCATCATCTTTACTAGCACAAACAAAAATTATAGATAAGTAAATAGATTCTTAATCCCCTAGTTGACGCGAAAAAAAAACTAAATATTGTCATAGTTTTACGTTTTGCCTCTCGCAGTCTCAAGTTCAATGTCAAATCTACATACACACGCTTACAAAAATAATATTAACAACAAAACATTCAATTTAAATTTCCGGAATCAATGAAAACAACAAAACTGTTTAAAAACATTTTTTGACAGATGAATGAACTTCTACCTCTAAAATGTTATATTATCTTATTAAAAAAAAAACACACGCATTTGTCAGAAATTAAAAATAAACAGAATTATCATAAAATGTACGCATTATTTTGCAGGCTTCCACTTTTCTTGTCATAATTTTTTTTTTCTTCAACATGATCAAATAATTCTCTGTATATTATGAATGTATGTATAATGTACATATTATGAACATATGTCTCTCATTGCGTATAATACGCGCCAAAAATGTAATTAACATAAAAAAGGTTAAAGTCATAACCTTCTAGGCAATTTTGAAGATCAACTCACCGTGTGAATAGGCATGTAAAACAAAACAAAAACAAAAAAAAAAAACAAAAATGGTAATAGGTAATCGCTGTCAGTTCAACGTAACGAACATGGTCAAGGTGAATTGACATAATGATAGTATGAGAAAATGAAATACATATATACAAAAATCGGCATAGGTACCTACTGTATGCTAATGTAATGTCGAATAACCTCAACTAAGGTCATCTTAGACACAAATTCGTTTCGGGTTGTGAACTTATATAAAATTAAACCTTGTTGTTCGGTTTAACTTAGGGGGCGTTTGTTAAAACTGAGGCCTACATTTATATTTTGACAGTTGTTTGAGCAAATCAAACAAATGACACATGTGGTGAGTTGAGAACAGAATATTATTCAACCCACCAACTGTATTTTCAAGACACTTCCTATTTTTTCATAGTCATCATAAGTACTTAAGTATCTACGCATAGTCTTTGTCTGTGGTCATTCAAAAAGGAAGTCCCCCAATCACATTTAGACATGCAAATTGTTCATTAATTCACCATAATTACACAAATCAACTTCGACATATTGGAATATTATGTACATAATATGCATATTTTGTATACTATATACATATTTATGGGTGTAGTCGGTGAACTCGCATGAGATGAACGCTCGTTTTCAAGAGCAATCAATTAAACTTGGAATCCGTTACAACGAGTTTCTGTATTTTTATTCATCGAATACCATTTTGCTGTTTTGTTTTTTTTTTTTATTATTTTGCATTGCATGCACATTCGCCTTAATAACTTTGCTCTGTTCGTTTTGGTATTTATTTTTTCTTTTTCCATTTCAATCGACGACGAAAGTGCGTTCATTCAATGTATCGCTTGTTGCTCTGGTCTGTCAGTTTCGTTCATGTGTCATTAAACTTCATTTCTTTAACGGAATTTTCTTTTTTTTTCTGTCTGCTGGCTGATCTTCTATGCAAATTTATTATCTCTTGCATTTATTTTGTATTTTCCGCACTGATAAGAGTAACGAAGTGAGGGAGAGCTAGAAGGAGAGATGTATAAATAAATAAATTGAAATTACAAGGAGAATGACATATGTCATTGCACTTGTAATGTCATCAGCCAGATGGCACTGGTTTTCATTTGGTTTGACACTTTTTCTTTTTTTTTCTTCTTGTTGCTATACGCTATACGATGGTGGTGTAGCTATTATTTTGCAATGTCTCTTTAGATGATGATGATGATGATGATGATGATGATGGCGGTGCCAGATAGAAAGTGAAAATATTTTCATTGTTCACAAGAGAAAATGTTTTGATTTTTGTTCATACTGGCACGATGCGATAGATGGTGTGGTGAATAGAAAAAGGGGGAAAAGAAAAGTTTACTATCATAATAAACAAGTTCAATAGACTAACGCTAGTTAGTTAAAGTTTCTTGCTGTGGGATGTTGCTAGTTAGCTTTTTTTTTAGATTATGTGTCTCTTGTTTTGCCTTTTGTGCAAAATTTATTGAATGTAACCTACCATATGGCTATATGACTTTTGATTTCTATTCGTTGTTTTTTTTTTTTTTCGTATAAGATGAGAAGTATGAAGTAATAATATAAATCGAAAGTGTTATTGGCATCAGCAGAAAAACTGAAAATAACCAAACGAGTTGAAATAATGTGCATCCAGCAAGCAAGACAATTGAAGAGATAAATAGCTGTGCGGTAGGTAGGTAAATATGTAGATATGTAGGTGGTGGGTAGGTATAGTAATGGTAGATTTATAAGAGTTAATCGAGCGAGTGAAAGCTGCTGTTGGAAAGGAAAAGTCAAGTACGATAATGTTAAAAGCACTTGAACTAGCAGAGATGGTTTGTTTCGTTTCATTCGTTTTATGTGATTTGTTGTTGGAAAATCTATTACTATTTTAAACACACATTCACTGAGAAAAGTGAAAACAATTTTATTGTTTTTAATAGACAATTTACATCGGTAGCAATGAACTTTTCATTGAGGAGTGTTTTATGATTTTTGGCAAATAAAATGAATTTGTTCAGCATGTATATGCATATTTTTGTAACTTGTATAGTTTCTTTATTGTGTCCTGTTAAATTGAATATGAACAACATTCGTAGTGTGCGGCTTAAGATTGTATGATCTAACTGCATGATAGTTCTTTAAAGTGCAATGAAAGGCCCCAACGTATGTAGGACGTAAGGCCCCACTGTAGATGTCAGTCAAGTGTCAAAATAAGCTGATGATACCATCTCCCTAAAAAATATTAAAAAGTTAGTTTCAATAAAACTAGGTAATTCTATAATATTTGTATGCATTGTAAGCCTTGGGTAGGAACCTACCAAAGACCCTCTGATTGAACATTTGCAAAGAAAATCTTATCTTTGATGAAATAACCTATGTCTAGTGAAAATCTGAGACAAACACTTTTTGGACTCTCCCTTTTTTGTCGTTGCATTTGACCGATTTAAAAATATACTAAGTGCTTTTGACTTCTTGCAGAGAATTTTATGTTCAAGCTTTCTCTTCTTCTCTTGCTCAGTCAAATTTACTGAGTTAAGTGTCACAAACGCGTTTTATAAATTCTAAGGTTCCGTCCACACGATGACTTTTTGATTTCACCATTCGATCTTAGTTAAATACCTAATCTGTCAGCCTTATCGAATGTTATTAAAAAAACATTAACTTTTTTGTATACAGTCCTATAAACTCGCTAAGATAAATCCCATGAAAGACAATTTGCGATTTTTGCATAAAACGTCATTTGTCAAATTTTAAAGGCTGTGATTAGCAAAAAACCGAATGATTTCACATGTTATTTTTCGTTCGTTCAGTTTCCTTGACATTAAATTTGCCCCAAGATACCAAGGAAATTAAAGCTTTGTCATTTGGATAAATTCGATTGATCCCTATACCAATTTTGACGTTTCCGCCCATAGATTTACCTCGTTTGTGTTAATTAATCATAGGAACAAATTCAACTCGATTTTAATAAAATTGACACAACATGACCTTAATCCATGTTTCAATTGTGATAAGAAACGTCATCCATTTGAACCCTAGTTCAATTTTTGACACTATTGAGGTGAATATATTGGTTGAAATCTTAAAAAAAATGTACCTAGGGATCAAATTTAACCAAAATTTAAAGAACAAAAATTTCGGGGGTCACTGGGAAATTATCAATCTATTGTGGTGAAAAAATACTTCGCATTTAAGCCTTTCGGACTTGAAAGAAAATAGTACACAAAAAATGGTTGAGAGTTGAGTTTGTTAAGACCCTGGCACTACCACAAACATTTTTCAAGAGATCGGTGGTATACACGAAACGACTTTTCCAATAGATTTTCCTTACTAACAATTTTAATTCACCTCACTAGTGACAATCGTTAAAACTGTGTTATTCAACGTGATTTTAATGCAGATTGATAATTGACTTGTTTATAAGTTCGATATGTTGTATTTGCACATAATACACAACCATAGAAATTTTTTGATTGTTTATTTATGATTACTCAAAACTACAATGATAGGTACTTTTTTGACGTTTAAAAATTCCCCCAAATGTGGTATACTTTGTGATTCACAGTAAACTCATGTTCTAATTGTGTTAGATGTGAGTTAAGATATCGTGTGCTTTGCGTTCAAATCTTGATCACTCCCTGATTTTGACGTTTCCAGGCAACTGGTGTCAAAAGCTGATTTGTGCTGTAAATGTAATGCCATTTTTAACTCAATTGGTTTTTAACATATTAAGATGGTTATATACGAGAACTTCAAAAATTATCCTAGCAATAATTTCTGACCCACATTTTAACGCAATAGACACATGACAGATGGTGTGGTAAACTTTAAAAATATTTATATAAAATTTTTTCACCTTAATGAGTATTTACATAAATTACGAAATATCTTTAAGATTGTTTCATAGTCTAATCTTAAATAAAAAGTATTCTTAACCCACCCACACATCAATGAAAAAAAAACATTTACAGTCACACATCAAGTGCTATATTCCATAAAACAAAACAAAAACAAGCAAAATGAAAAAAAAAAAACAACAAACACTTTAAACTTTATAAAGAGGCCTCGAATATTAATGATCTTTCAATTTAAAAATCACTAAATACCCAGAACATTTTTGTCTCGCACACAACTTCACGATGATGACGGCGACGCACGGTGGCGACGACGAAGACGATCAACGACGAGTTCTCTCGAAGTTGTGTGACCTTTCGAGGACTCTGAAACCTCTTCCAAGTATATAATAATATCTCTCTAAAATTATTTCCGCATTTTATTCTTTGCAAATGTATATTTTTATTTTTAAAAGTAAGGTTATTCTTCGTCGTTCATTAAGTTTTGTTGTTGTTACTGTTGTGATTAATTTTCATTTATTTGTGTATGAGTGTGTAGATATGTGTACACAAGTGTTAACCTTGTACTATCAATTTCCGTAATGTTTCTTATACATTCTCGTATAGTATATTAAATTTTGAGCAAAAAAATTAAAAACAAATAAATATTATGTCAGTATGTAGAATTGTAGAAACCAACTATAACAGACGAAAACGAATATTTTCAAGGGCAGCAAAATAAAAAATAAACAAAAAAAAAATTGAAAAAAAACGTACGCCACCCCTTAATCTTGCCTATCGCCAAATAAATGATTAGTTAAAATTAATTTTTTGTTTTATTTTTGCGATGCTGATAAAAACATTCATATCATTTTGCTTCCCATAACTAAGCCATAGTTTGTTAATGTTTTATTCGTTTTTTTCTATTCAAAAATAGATTTTGTTTCTATTCTATAAAAATTGATAGCAACAGCTGCTTTGAACTTGAAATTGAACAAAAAAAAAAGAAAAAAACACAACCATTGGAAAGAGGCTGTGAAAATAATGCAAAAAAACAACCTCAAGCAGACATAACCTAACCCAACAACTGCTCCCATCTCCATGATTAAAAAAAAGCACGAAAGTGTATTCTAGTGAATCCTTCCCTTCCATACTTGTCTTCTATTTTCAACTTTATCAACCTTCTCTCTGAACAAATTTATTGTCTCCATGAATCCCCCCATTTTCCACAAAACTATAGGTAGGTATATAAATATCTACCCATCTACCCACTCATACATAAATAGAAACGAAGAAATTTTTCACCAAACTATGCACAATGGCAACACTTAAAATATACACTGCATGACGATAAAACAGAAACAAGATCTTCTTGTATGAGGTTGTAATCGCTTAGAGTAAAAACCTAGCTAGCTATAGCCACTCAGCGAGCCAGCCTACCAGCCGATGCGATCGTTCATCGTTAGTGCAATGATCTCTGAAGCAAGTGTCAGTGGCCCCTTATAGTACATAGAGTAGAGGTTAGATTGAGGTTTATTTTTTTTTTGTTTCTGTGGGTTTTTCTTTTGAATTAATTTCCTTTTGTTGTTTTCTTTTTATTTTTCTGTGAAGGGAAAACAATGTAAAGAAGAGCCAAACACTTGTTATAAAGGAAAATTGATTTGAAATGTCATTGCCATTATTTAAGCTATGCTATACAAGATGGGCAGGTTTGCTGTGTGGAGAGTTCCAGAAATAGTATATTTTTACTTTTTGTGTTTAAAATGATTTATGTTGATACACGACTAGGCACAGGGACATAAACTCATAGTTGAACTACGGACTTACGAGTATGTTCTATAAAGTTATATTCCTAACGCCTGTATGGAAAATGTATGGAAAAAACTGAAATTTTCTATGGTAGCGGTGTTCTCCGTTGTCAAAAAATTGCATAACTGTCAAAAATTGAGCAGTAATGTCAATAACCAAAAACGATTTTGTAGATCCTAAAACTTTGATCTCTTTTACTGAAAAATATAATGTTTAATCTTAACAATTTTTGCTCGTCACCAAATGTAAGGCTGTCTTATTTAGCTTAATAAACCCTTAGTGTAATTTTAACACCAAACTAATTTTTGTTTGACGTTTGGAAGAAGGAAAATGTTCTTTAGTGTCGTTTTGAACTAAACGCTCGGAGTACTTCTTTTGCACTCTGTTTTCACTCCCACTACTCAAAAAGCCCTCTATTGGCTCTTCGAAGTAATATTTTCGGAGTCTTTTTCCGATTTCAATAAAGAGTGGATTAGGAACACAAGCAAACATGTACAGCTTTTCGTGGGATTAATTGTCAAAAGTGAAAAATATTTAAGGAAGCCATTTTGTAAAATTTCGTCATTCGGTAGTGGTTGTGTAGATTTGATAATATATTCATATTCATGTTCAATTGGAATCAAAAAGTAGTGGAACAGTCTTTGAGCCTGATTACACGATTCGTTTTTTCGTGCGTCTCATCTTCGTGTTTTTGACAGGTAGATACGTACCTTCGTGATTACACACAACGAAAACAGTCCATTCGTGTTTTTGACGTTCAAACAATTTGAGATTTATTTATTGGCCAATAGACACTCATAATAATTCAAAATATTTTTAAATCACTTACCCCCAGTTTCACAGTCTCGTTTAAACCTTAATCTGAGTTCAATTGCTCTACTGAACTAAAGTTTAAACCAAAAGTGGAGTTTAAAGTCGTACTGTGAAACTGGGGGTTATTGTTCAAATTTATACTTGTTTTACTATGAAAAACAATTTTAAAGCTCATTATTTAAAGTTTAAAAGCGCCCCGCCTCCACTCGCTTTTCAAATCATAAACGTCAAAATTCAAACGCAAAAAGTTTTAAAATGTTCATACGTGTTTTCGTTAGGTACTTCATTCCCCCTGCATTTCTACATTCCTCCCCAAATGTGTCAAAAAGACGAAACAGGAAACGACCGAAGAAACGAATCGTGATATCAGGCTCGTAAGCCGTCAAAAATTGAGCAGTGGCGTCACTAAGCCAAAAATGATATTGGAGATGCTAAGGCTTTGATCTCTTTTTCTGCAAAACTTAACGTTTTATTTTGACAATTTTTGTTCTTCACCAAACGCAAAGTTGTCTAATTTACATAAATTAAACATAGACGGAATTTTTACACCTAACTATAGTTTTTGTTTGACGCTTAAAGAAGAAGGAACATTTTCTTTAGCGTCGTTTTCGATAAGACGTTAGGAGTATTTCTTTTGCAATCTATTTTCAATCTTACTAACTACTCCAAAAACATTCGATTATCTTTTTCTTTTCATAATTTCAAAAAGGAGTAGATTTGGAACACTTGCATCCATGTACACTACAGCTTTTCGTCAGAACACTGGTCAAAAGTGATAAATTCCATTTTGGAAAATGGCGTCATTCCTTAGTGTTTATGATAATTTGACAAGACGATTTTTTCAAATTCGATTGGAATCTAGTGGAACATTCAGTAAATCCATCACTTCTGGTGAAATTATTTACAAACGTCAAAGTTTATCGACCTTATAACCTCTGTTCTTTTATTTTCCAAAAATGCCCATTTCTAATAATTTTATTTATCTATGTATTTATTTTTTTCTATTAATAACGTACATACAGCGTAATATTATCATATACAAAATTAAATTGGACTTAAATTTGAAAGAAAGTGACCGCTTTGGGGAGTAAACGAACGGGCCTATTGACTGACAGCTAATATGAGTGTTGCCACTTCTATTGTTATTCCTAAACGTCAGATATGAATATTAAACTTAACGGAAAGGCCCTCAATTAATTCCCTGAGTAAACTCACCAAATAAGGTGAGTTTGCACTCAGAGTTAACTAAAAATTTCAATTGACTGAAAAATACGTTTCTGGAGCTAACTTAGGTTTAACCCCGAGACTCAAATGATCTAGCACTGAAAAACTGAAACTACGACAACAGTAAAGTATTTTCAAAAGTTAGACAAGATTTAATTATACAATATAAGAAGGGGGTTAGCAGCTAGTTTAAAATTGATTGGTGCAAAGCTACCTTTAGACAACTCTTAAACAGCAATCATAAATTTGTGTTAATAATTTTTTGAAGCTAGCCAGCTGCCGTAAGTTAGAATAAATTGAATTGAAGTAGGACGGCTGTCTAAAGTTAGACAAGCTTTATAAGTAATAAGGAGGTGCAACGCACATTTTAAATATGTAACAATTTCAACTCAAATGGGAAACAAAGTTCAATTATTGTCGTTATTAATATGCACCATGTGCTGCTATTATCACAAATCACACACACACAAAAAACTGCATGATCCACAAATAAAATGAAAAATGTCAAAATATTTGTTTATATATTCAACCATAATAAACATTAATGCAATATCAAAAACTAATCAAATAATCCCCATACCTAAAAGTTCAATAACCTTAGATTAAATTTGAAAAAAAAAAAACAAAACACACTTTAAACGTTATCTATCGGAATATGTAAATAAAGAAATAAACCCAAATATAATGATCAAATAAAACATGCACAACACCAACAAAAACAACGGCAGATGGCTTACAAAGTCTCGAAATGTGATAGAGATCATGCTTAAACTCAAATTGAATCAAAAAATATTTCAACAAATCTCCAAAAAAAAGATGTGGGAATAAAAATAGAATAATAATCAAGATTATCTCCATCTTCCCAAAAAACAAAACGATGCATTCGACCTAGGTTAACAAAGACTTTCATCGAGTTCGAGTAATAACAAAAGCTAAATTTTACAACAGAGAAAGAAAAAAAAAATACATTCAAACTTAAGACCACACATAGATATCGAAGAGAAAGAAAGAAAAGTAAAAAATTATCTATACAATAACCTACAGCAACTCCATCTGCATTGACTTTCTCCAACAATTATTTTTCTTTATTTCTATTTCTTTTGACATTTCTTCGTCTGTGCTGCTCTGCGACCGACGACGACGTCACCACACCTCTTTCCCCTTTTCTTTTTCTTGTTTGTGTATAAAGCTGTATTTCCCTCTTTGCATCTGTCTCGCGTGTGTAACTCTTCAAGTTCATCGTATATATTCTTTTAGCTTTCAATGATGAAAGTTATGTAAGATAAATTCTTGTTCTCTGTGTTTTGAACTTTCTTCGTTGGTTGTAAGGCTACGCGAAAAGATCTTGATTTTTTTGTTGTTGTCTGTTTTGGCTGGCATTTTCACTTTCTTTCTTATGCTGCTGGAAGGCTGGTTTTTTTCTGGTATTCATTATCGGTGTAATGGTTTTGTGCAGTTGGTTGGCCAAGACTTGTCAGCCATCTTGGCACATTTTATGACAGCTGGGTGTCAAATTGCTTTTGGTTATTCTCTTTCAGTACTTTCTCCGTTTGATAAAATATTTTTTTTTTCTTTTAACATAAAAAAGTGAATTCATTTTTCTGATTTTCTTTGTCTCTTTCTTTTATTTACAGAATTCGATGGAACGACAGTACTATGCCGGGTGTGTGGTGATAAAGCTTCCGGTTTCCATTATGGCGTGCACTCCTGTGAGGGATGCAAGGTAAGTACCATCAGATTCGTATCTTTAGTGTTATGAATAAATAAGAAGAAATAAAAAACAAAATAAAAGATGCATCTCTTGTGCTGAACACGTGTCTTAATCTTATCAACAAGATCATTATACCTGAATAGTTAGGGCATACCTACATTTATAATAAACAATAATATAAAAACCGGAAACGTGTGCCACAGAGTACCTACAGAAAAATGAGACGAAGGAGGAGGAAGAACAGACCGACGAAGAACATAATATAATCTTGTCAATGACATTGAACTCGAAATGTGATCATGAAAGTGCGCACAGACTGCAACGCACACAATCGCGGGTAACCTAAAACGAACGATTATCCTTGATATTTATATTTTTTTTATTCTGCGCCTTATTTTTTTTTTATTTGTTCCTTTTGTTCAATGAACATTTTGTAACCTACGACGCAAAAGATGATGACGCGATGATTGCAAACCAAAGGGTGATCCGGTCTTGGGACGACTAAACGAAACTAAAAAAAAAAAACAACTACGTTTTATTTTAATCCTTAATAAGGGAGTCACACACTGCCTTTATGTCAGACTCAGATTAAACCCTTTTAACATCATTATGTTTTTGCTGTTTCCTTCCTTTTTTTATCGCTGCTGCTGCCGCACAGTATGCCTCTCGTCATGATGATCTTGATCGTTTAGTCGGGTTTCATTATTCTGCTTTTTTTTTGTATCAATGAAAACCTTGTAGGTATATAGAAATCACTTGAACTTTTGGCAATGTCCTTGAATTTTATGCTTTGTGTATAAAACTAAACCCATTTTGGATATAAATCTGCTACGCAACCGATCAATTTTCAAACGAACCAAACAAACCAAATAAAAAACCTGAGGGTTCGTTGACACTTTTCGTGGTTGTGTCCTCTACTTCAATGCCAATGTCAGTGTTAATGTATTTTGTTCACCTTTTTTTTTCTTCTTTTTATTTGGTGTGGTGTGTTAATGTTGATGTTGCTGTTGCTATTGCTCACCGTGGTAACATAGTTATTCGCATAAAATTAACATATTTTTTGATTATTCTTTTCAAACCCCAAAAAAAAAAAACTGAAGAGGTAGAGATAAAGAGAGAGTGACAGGGGCAGGACGGAATGTATGTTTATTGCGTGGCCCTTTTTTGTACTAACTCATAGCGAATTGGAAGAGTGAGAGTATGGATAGTAGGTTTAGTTTGGTTCTAAAAAAAAATGGATTTTTGAAGTTCAAGGTTAATTTCCATCTTTTGTTGCTGGCTATTGTTAAGGTTTTGCCTTTCTTGTTGAAAAACCTGTCCCAGATTTTACCAACATTAACCACAGACAAAAATGAGGGAAAAAAAAATTTAACAGTGGAACAGTGGAGCAGAAAGAACTAAAGAAGAAGGAACACCAAAAATATGTTTAAAGCCTGCTTTCTGAGGGGGGGGGGTTTAGCTCATATTAATACACATCTACATTTTTTTCTTTTGATATGGTTGGCGGTTGATATCATTATTCATTTAAAGTTCTATTTCAAATATATGTAGGTAGGTATGTGCCTATCTATGTTTAGCAATTGATCAAGACAAAAAAAGAACAGAAGGAAAGAAAAAAAGAAGATTCAATAAGAATAGAGAGACCTTGGTTTTGTCTATTGGCCTCTAAAAATAAAATACTCACACCTTGGATTTACCTAGGTATTTGGAACTTATGTTCACTGTTTTTTTTTTTTTTTTTTTTTTTTTTTTGATGATGCGCGTTTAAATGTATTTATTCGAATAAAAAACGCATAATGATTCTTTGAAATAATTTTGAATATAAATACATTTTGACAGCGGGTAGGCGCCAATTTTTTTTTTTTTTTTTTTTTAATTTTGTAAATTGTATTGTCCCTGACTTTGAACATAAAAAGTGTTGTCGTTGAACTCTTATTTCTATTGTCTTTATGAAATTTCTTAATGTTTTTTTTCTTTCATGAAATACCTACCTATATACAAAGTGTCGTTAAGATGTCAGTTACCTTTATAAATAGTGATTAAAATAATTTTTCTAAGCTGTGGTGAATATGTAATGTGTACAGTGATATCAAGTTTTTTGAAAGAAAAAAAAAAAGAATAAGTGGGAAGAGAAATACATAATTTGCTTAAGAGGGTTAATAGGTAGTTATGGATGTAGACATCATTGATGTAAATTATCTTCTCAAAGTTTTGATTTAAGTGACGCATATCCATACCTATTGGGAAAAGTTCAAATTTTAAGAGTGTGACTTACACTGGCACAAATAGAGACAAACAGTTTTCTGCTTGAAAACAAGGACTTAAGAGATGCATTTTTTCATAATTACGAGATACTCTTCAAGATTTGTTACTTCCTCGCCAGGGTCAGTACCCCTTTTTTTTTTTTTTTTGTTCTTTTTTTTTGAGATGCCAAAATTTATTATTTGTTAATTGAAAAGATAATAGAGATGATTAAGTTTTAAAAAATTATAAGAACTATTTCTATATGGTCAGAAAATTAAATAAAAAAAAGAGTCCAGCCATCATAATGAAACTCCTTGAGTGTCATAGTGTCAAATGATGTATGGCGTATGAGTAATTTTTTTCTATGTTCTGTGTTTAAATTTCTTTAGATCAAAAATGGCGGTACTAAATAGAAAATAGAATGTACTAAATATAAAAAAACATAACTTATTTTCTAAAAACAAAATTTTGAAGTTGAAAATATTTTTTTTCAAATTTTTTGCGTTGAAACAACTTTTCTAGAATAAAAAAAAGTTTACTTTTGACTTACGAAAAAATTTAAGCTTGATATTGTTGGTGCTGTCGCTATTTTTGTTCGCATAGTTTTGTATCTATTTGAAGTCTTCCTCCAGTCTTAACAGGGGGAAATAGGACCTCACGATCGTACGGTGTCTTCTTCGATTTTGCGCAAGAATTATATCACAAAGTCTTTGAGCCTAGCTTAGAAAATCATTGTGTAGAGGATATAAGAATAAACTTTGACAAGATAGCCAAATGGCATCCTTTTCTTTGAAAAAATAACTTTGTTTTTAAATGGCGCCCAACGCTTTAATCATTTATTAAGAATTGAAATCTCAACCGATCCTGTGTACGTATTGAATGGATGGGACCTATAATTGTTTGCCGAGTCCGAATGGTTGGATGAGAAGCACAAGTATACTCTTGGAGGATTTGTCAGTTCCTCGCAAGAGCCAAAACCTCGGCTGCGAATCGTACCCAGACCTTTGGCATGACAGTCCAACGTACTAACCATTATGCAAAGAAGTACTGATTTTTGGCTTGAAAAAAAAAAATATGGGATCGTTTTTTAGTGTTGTTATTTCTTCTTTTTAAATAACTGTATCCATTTTATGTCAATTAAGAAGTACATAGAACCTTGGCTTTGTCTATTTTAATCAAAGAATCATTCCCCAAAAGTATTTGAGCCTATAGGTTGGAAATAATTTGTTATTTTTAATTTTTTAAATGACGCCCAACACTTAAAACATTTCTTCTAAATTAATTTATAACAATGTTATTTATTGTCACTTTGATATTTATTTTAATAAACACCATCCTTTTCATTGCAATCAAATCAAATAAATACTTTTTTCCAATCCTTCAGAAATTTATTTAGAATAAAAAGTAAGGGGGGTTATTTTTTCTTGAAAATAAATGCGATTTTTTTTTTTATTTGTGATCTTTAAAAATTCTTTTTTAAAAACAGTTTATTGAAATGGTTATTTAGAATTAAAACAAAAGAAATGATTTTTAACTTAAAAAATTAATTATAATAATTTTGTATTTTTAATTTTTTTAATTTAGCATAACAATCATTTCCCAAAGTATTCGAGCCTAGCTTGGCAACGCCCTGCATCCCTGCATGGAGGATATAATGATTAAATTCAACAAAATAAATGTCACGCTTGTGACGCCATTTATTTTTCTAAATGGCGCCCAACGCTTCTAACAAGTTTTTAAAAACTAAAATTTAGTTATTGAAACTGTTTATTTGCGGTTAATTTGGATAATAATTGTCATCATTTTCATTGCAAGAAAATTAAATCTTTTAATTTTAATATATTTCTCTAAATGGCGCCCAATGCTTAAAAAATTTATTTTGAACTTAAAGTTAATGAGAAAGTTTTTGAAATTATATATCCTTAACTATTGACTTACTGCCTTTGTGGTCATTAAAACAATTACTCAAAATGACTTGAACTATACATCATACTAAGATGTCAACCAATTCCATTGGGATCACTTTTCTTTCCTAAATGTTTTGTGTGGAGCCATTTGTTTATTTTGATTTAATCTCAATTCGATTTGTTTGTTAATTCTTTCTATCAACTCTCATAATAGTGTGGATTTATCTCTTTATCTTTTTTTTAAAGCTGTCATTAAATATAGAAAAGTTTGATCGTGATCGTGATCTATGACATAACTTTATAATAATGATGATATCATTGTAACACTTATGTTAAAATAGATTTTAACTTCCTCATTGAAATAAATATAAAAAAAAAAGAAATATCTATAATTAATTAAACATGTAGGTAATTAACTTAATAATGTATGTACGCATAAAGCTTCTCACCTTGATTTTTTTCCTATTTCTATTTAATGTTAAGATAGTTACAATCTCTTCCTTAAGAGATAAAGTATTGACTTGTTGATTAATAGTTGCGGATAAATCATGCGTAAATCTATAAGTAAAGTAAAATTTCAATGAAATCAGAGACAAAAATTAGCAATTCTACAAAATTCTTTTAGAAACAAGCCAATACATAAATCATGAAACACATCATTTTTGGCAGATGTTGCCAACAAATTTATTTCAAAGAATTGACGTTTAACGTCAACGTCAATCGCTGTAGTTTAAATTTGACCTCTATTAACGTCAAACTTATAATTTTTCACTTCTTCTTCTTCTTTGTGGATCCGTACATATTTACCAATTTGCAAAATGTTTGTCTTTCTCTTTTGCAGATGGTAATATGTATCTAAATATTGCCAAATTCACTTTTTTTGTTGCTTCATTTTTAATACAATCTATGTAGGTAGGTGTATTTATTTATTATTTATTTTTTCTCTGTATAATCTCTGATGGGGAAAATACGCACCATCATACTCATTTTTCACACATACATTATCTAGAAAGTCAATACGCACGTACGCACACAAAATCTCTACACACAAAGCCATATATGTTTATATGTAGATATCTACACATTTGGAAATGAGATAATGTATGTGCGGTAATTGACCAGGAATAATGTGAATGAACTCGTTCAATGTCAATTCTTCTTCCCTGCTTCGTTTTTTTTTTTTCTTCTGCTTGTTCTTCTTCTTCGATGTTCGTTCGAATTTAAAAATTATTCTTTTTGCGTTTGTGTAGAGTAGTTCGTTGTTGTTATTCCCTCATTCCACTATGAATATTTTTATTATTTGTTCTCGTGTTTGGTTGTAGGAGAATTAAAAAAATAAAAATACTTACCTACCTAGCTATTGAAAGTATAGTGGATAAATAGTGAATAGTACGAGTAGTATACGATACTCGTATTTACAAATGTAAAGGTATATACGAAATATATGTGTCATTATTTTTGTTTGTTCTTAACTTTTTTTTTTACAACAAAAAACCAAAATAGTCATTAATGAAAAAAAAAATATTTACTTCCTCGATTGCTTGGGTCAACACAGAGGACGTAGCTAGGTAAGAAGGTAGGTATATAAATATTTATAATTTATGTGGGTAATTATGTGTATGTTATGTATTTTTTGAAATGAGGGCAATAAAACCTGTACCTACGCAATCAATTATGTGAGATAATAGGGTATTTATTAAGTTCGAAAAAAACAAGAGGGTAGGTAGAAGATGTCAAAAAAAAAGTGAATGGTTGGGCTTCTGGGAGAAGGTAAACTGTCAAGTACAAATGCGTAGACAATCAGACGTTTAAGGCAACGACTGTGTTTTAAGTTGAACTTGAAAACTAGCATGAAATGTAGGATGTTACTTTTAGCTTAGTGATAAAATTGATTTTCAAATTAAACAATAGAATAAACTGATTTAAAATTTTCATGGTTCATACAATTTTCTCTCTACCGGGTTTGATATGATTTTTTTTTTTTTTTTTTAACTGGCGCCCAACTAGAAACTTTATTTAGTTCTTGGCTATTTGATATAGGTATATTCATACCTTTAAATTGATGGATTGATAATTATTTCCTACAGATAACGTGTTCATAATGAGGAAAAATATGCTCCCATTAATGGAATACATTCACTCTATTAGAATATTTCCTAAAATCCATGGTCTTTTTCCAATAATTTAAAATAAATGTCATTTTGATTTCCCCATATTGTGGCTAAAGTTGTTTTTTCGAGAAGATATGTGCCTGAAACTCATAATCATTATCATTAACAAAGCCAAACACATTAGTTAACTAAAAGCTCTTCCTGCTCTTCTAAATGGCGCCCAACGCCTTAAATGTTTCTTTGAAATTTGAGAATTATTTACTAACACTGTGTATTTTAATTTTCTTTTGAGAATTTAACCATTATTTCCGTTCATAAAAACATAAAATTTGGTAATTTTGGTTTATTTTTTCTAATTGGTACCCAACACTATAAACATTTCTTTAGAATTAAAACTTATTTACTGGCACTATATAACTTTATTTTCTGTTAAAAATTTAATCTGATAGTTTTTTTGATAAAAAAAAATAAATTTGTAAATTTTAGTTCTCTAAATGGCGCCCAACGCTTTGAAAAAAAAATTAAAAATGTCTTCCAAATATAAAATTGTTAACATTATTTTTGAATTTCTTTGAAAAATTAATGTTATCCTTTAATTAAAAAAAAATCTAAATGGCGCCCAACGCTTAAAATATTTTTTTGAAATGAAGAATTATTTTAATGATATTGCGTATTTTAATTTAGCTTGAAGAATAAAAATCAAAAACCTTTTCATTAATTAAAGACATAGTAATTTTGTTTGTTTCTTTTTTCTAAATGGCGCCCAACGACTTAAATATTTCGTTAGAATTAAAAACTATTTACTGACACTTTGTATTTGAATTTTCTTTTGAAAATATAAATCTTAATTTTCATTAATAAACAGAATTAAGTTTGCTTATTTTGATTTGTTTTTTTTCTAAATGGCGCCCAACGTTTCAAACATTTTTCTTTAGAATAAAGATTTATTTATTGGCATTTATTTTTCAATTTTCTTAAGAATATAAAATTAAAGTTTCATTCATAAAAAACTGTAAAATGTCAAACTGTATATATTTTTTCTAAATGGCGCCCAACACTTTAATGGAGCATTTCAGTTTAGTAGTACGTGTTACTTGTTTTTAGTTACATCTTATAATAATACTCAAAACAAGCTAAACCCTTAGCGCAGGGCAACAATCATCAATGTCATTGTTACTAGAAGTTTACAAAAACAACAGAAGCAAAATAATTAAAAACTTATTCATTCATATAGTGAAGCAAGCCATAACTCAAACTTCTACACCAAAATCAGTTTCCAGAACCATCTCTGGTGTTTCTATTTTCATTGCTCTGCGATAAGCCTTTGCTCCTCATTTTCATTGCTTCATTATTTATTTTTTCAACACAAAATCAATGCAATAACGTTATCAAGATTAATGAACTCCCAATGACCGATGCGATTGCCTTCAGGGGCAAGCTGATGACAATTATTACAAAAAAAAAAAACACAATCCGCTATAAGAATGATGGACTCATCACTACTGCCGTCCCCGATGTCGTTGCTTTTATTACAAAAAAATCTGATTGTCCTCGGGACAAAATAGTGTTTATATGACATTTCTGAGTCATGTTAATTATATTCAACCTTCCTTCGAATCGAACTGTCTATACTCGCTCGTTCCGGAATTGATTTTCGATAAAAAAAAAATCATTTATCATCCATTTTTCACCACTTCCCGTATTTTTTGTTTTATTTCCTTTCAGTTCAAATCTAACCTCAATCCTGATTGTAAAATAAAATAAAAAAAATGAGGTTGAGTAGGGCTTGCTTGCATACAAAGAGTATTATATGCATCCACAATAATAATCTGAACACACAGTCAGTCAGTCAGTAATATTCTACTGCTGCTGCCGCTGCTGTTGCCCCTGTACAATTCTTTCGAGTTTATTGCACTCTCAGTTCAGAGAGTGAGCCATTCTTTTGCTTGTTTGTACTTTATGTGAAATACCAGCAGAAAAAAGGTTGAGATATTTGCTGTTTTTTTTTTGTGGAAAATCGCGAGATACAAAAATCATAAACGGGGGGCAGGGATAGCCCAACAACCCCTGGCGACCGGTGGACTGCAACACACAGTAATTGTAACAATCATCAACCAGCGAATTGTTGTTGTTCGGTGCACTGAAATACTGCATTCTCCGAATGAGTGCATTTAAATGTGTGAGTGTATATTTGAAAACCATTCCAATCGGCGAAGGTCAACGTCATCGAAAATGTTGTCTGACTGGATGTACATGAGAATGCACGCAACATCTCTCACTCGACACTCACATATGAGTATTTTGTGTGCATCGAGTGTGCATTGCCCCCCAAGACTGTCTCGTTCTAACCATTGAAATTGCCTTTCAATTCGTTCTCGTTCTTGCACTCTTTGAATTGTGTAAATGAGGCCCAGTTGTCTTCTTTGTACTTTATTAAATCCGAGACACAAACCCAAAGTAATTGTGCAGGCAGCATGGTTCTTCTGTTTTTTCTTCTTTTATATCTTTTATAATATTTATACCACCATGTGCTGCCTGCAGAGCAAACGATGATGATAGTAATGATAGGTGGAGATGGAGAATAAGATAATGAAGAAGACTTGCTTTAACACAAAAAATGAAATAAAAATAAAATAAAATCCCTCTTCGAGCGAAGAGTGCGAGTATATGTATGTTTTGTTGCATTTTTGGGGTGAATGCTCTCGATTGCACTTGAACGACTGACAGAGTGCATTCATTTCTTTCTGTTTCTCTTGTCTCTTGTGCTGCTGATTGTGGTGGTGGTAGCTGGTAGTATGCCTTTGCTTCTTCTCTGTATACATTTATTTTTTATCGGTTTTCTTTTTTTTTCTGGAGTTTTTATTGTAATTCTGTTTCATTAGGCTGGAACGGCTCTCGCCTCGGCCTGCCATAGTGTCCCTTGTGTGTAATAATGACGGGGGCTTTATGGTTTGTTTGTATAAGATGGGGGTATTTTCTTTTTCGTATTTTTATTTCACGTATCAATTTTTTTTCTCTTGCCCTCAAAATAGAACACTGATAGAAGAAGGATTAGGTTTTCTTTTTTTATGTATTTTTTTTGTTGTTCCTACATACATAACATAAGGAAGTTGCTTAACGAAAATAAAAACATTAAAACAAGGGGTTGAGTGTCGAGGATGCCAATGAACCCACATGAACTTCTGTTTATGTATATACAAATTGTGTGTTGGTTTAATCTTCTTTTACACATGTGCATTCTCTGCATGGGTATAGGAATATTTATTTGGATAAGGCAAAGGCATATACCTACATATATTTATGTACATATGTTGATTTATTTCTTTTGGAAAAAAAGTTCGGAAGATGATAGATGAATATATGTATTTGGAAACCAATGTCATTGGCGGAGTTCTTTCAATTGACTTTGAAGGATTTAGAATCAAAAATTGATATGTACGCATTTAAGTTGTGGGAGATTGTTAAATTATTTTGAGAAAAGTTTAATACTCAATTGCGGTAAATTGTGACACTTAATAATTATTATTTTCTTATAGACCTTGACAGCAACCACACCTATTGTTGAACTAAAATACCAGCTCTCTAACTTTTCCTGAACTAGGTTCCTATACCTAAACACTTCATAATTAATCTCGCCTCAAACATTTCCTTAAGAATTCAAAGTTGAAGACGCCTTAATCAATGACATTTTGTACGAAAATTTTTGACAGATGTCACATGAAGTACAGTGACACTGTTTAAGGCTTTGACTCTAATGCAAATGAGCCTGATTAATAAACGATTCGTTTTTTCGTTCGTTTCGTCTTTCGTCTTTTTGACAGGTAAGTACTTTCGTGATTACACACGACGAAATAGACCATTCGTGATTTTGACGTTTACAAAATTTGACGTTCATTTACTGGAAAACAGGCAGACATTTGTCAACTCATAAACGTTATAGCTCACCCGGAAAAATCTTTCGTTACTTCATTCCCCCTATATTTCTAAAATTGCTATCAAAGTTTTTTGACAGATGTCACTTAACTAAAGTGACACTGTCTTTGGCTTTGAAGGATTTAACATCTATGCAAATCGGTGCGTTTGACCGTCGTCTATATTTTATTTAAAATTCGATTTCTATTAGTGTCCCACTAAAATTGCCTCACTACCTTAACATAGAGTAAAATTCACTGAAACTTTACGCCTCTTACTCTTAATGTCAGAAATTGAAGTCTTTGACTATGGGTTTGATCTTAAAACCTTTTCGTTATTTTTTAAAACCAACATTTTGACAGGGCCTTAAAGAATGTTAACTCAAATTATCCAAAGAGAATTAATTGCCTTTGTTGTAAGATATTTGTGGCAGAATTTAACAATTAAGAAACTAAAAAAAAAAATAAAAAAAGTGACAAAGGTAATTATTCGTTAAGTTTTCTATAGCTCTGCCAGCTGCTTGAATAGTCGATAGTAACCAAGGAGTTTACCTTGCGTACGTGGTGGTATTAAACAAAGCCAATAGGTACATATAAGGATTTCATATGATGTCGTTGAATTTCATTTAATTTTCGTTCACTTGTTTTCGCTACTGAATGGCACTCTGAACCACAGCTACCTTACGAATAATTCACAGCAATTGGAAACGTTGAAATTGGAATAAAAATACAACTATCCACTTTTTTCACTTAAATAAATTATGGTTTTGGGTGTACTATCCATATGAGTTACTGGCAGGATATTTTTCGTTCATTTTCGACATTGGGTTAAATAAGTTTCAGTTAGCTTCCGGTGAGGGAAAACTTAACGAAACTAAGCTTTTACCAATTAGGTATATGAAGTTGAACAATAGGAACACCCTTGTTTTCGCTGAGTTGTAAAAGTAGTTAGATGTTACAGTAGCTTTGCTTGAGACTACTGTATTTAGGACTTACTTGTTCAATAATTTTTTTCGCAGAGTGAGACCAACAAGTTTTATTTTGATAATTTCTTTCTTAGGTTTGAAAAATTCCCAAATTTCAATTGTTTTTTTTTTACTGTGAAAAAATGAGGTTGAAAAAGTTTAAAGAACGGTAAGATAGCAACAGCGATAGGATATTTAGTAAGAAAAGTGAAGGATTTCAAAATATATGAAGAGAGGTTTTGGAAAACTTTCTAGAAACATGAATAGACTAGACCTAAACTTGACGAAACTTCGAATTTGAAATGAAAATGAATGGTTCAATCGAATGGTTTGGGTTTGTGAACAGGAAAGGACATGTGTCATCTGTCACCTATCTACCTAAGTACTTAACGGGCTTCCGATCTGTCGAGTTTCTAAACCAATTTATTCCATCAAATCTTACAGAAAACGATCTATGGTACTATAGGCGTTTTTCTTTTTTAACTCTGTGTCGAGCATGGAGTAGAGCTCGAGCTGTCAGAGTAATCTCTCAGCAGAGTATGATCAAAGCTTTCCGATATAATTTTGAAACACATCTAAGCACTGAACTGTCATATGATTGCGATGCGTTCAACGCATTTAAATTAAGTACTAACTTTTAATTTTCATCCGACAACTGGCGAATCAAAAACACGAAAAATTAAAAAATTTTAACTGGAATTGATGTGTTGAATGTGCCCATTTGAAATGAGTGAAAAAGAGTGAAATTGGCTGCATTCTGCTATGTCGCTCCAATCGCTCGGTCTTTTTATTCTGAGCTCATACAGTGCTCTCCGAGCTGGCTCTGATTCAAAAAAAGAACAGAATTTTATCGCTCGGAGTGGGTGCTTGAGCTAAAAAAACAGATCTTTTTTGACAGCTCAGTGCTATGCTCAGAGCTAAAAATAACGCCTTATGACTATCATGAAAAATCTCTTAAATAACTGTCTAAAACGAAAAAAATATTCAAATATGTATAACCTAAGACTTAGTAAGTTTCAAACTCTAAACCAAACTCTAATCTTTTCTTTTTTACTTACCACGATTTAAGATGTAATAAAACTCTCCCTTAAACGTCAAATGCATTGAGCTAAAATGCATAATAATCTTCAGTCACACATCAACATTTCATGTCAATGACCTAATCGCTCCATTATACCTACAATACTTATACATTCCCATAGGTATACTTACTATAGGTACGTTCCCATACTAATTTGCCGTTAATCTATCCAAACAACAACAACGTCCATCACACACCATATTATTCGCGTGCAACCATACCTAATTTTTGCATCCAATTCAATATCGAAATGGAATGCATTGAAACTTGTACATAGCCCAAAGGATATTAACCCTTTTGTTCTATGAGTGCAATTGAAATTTGGTATTCCATACAATTGGCATGCACACACCTATTGTAGTGTACTAAATGTAATTACAAAAGCCATTCGTCCGAACGACCAATAAATACGAGTTCAACCGACCACAGCTACCTTTTCGCAACAAAAAAACAACTACTGCATGTTATCGCAATCCGCTCATTAGAATTTATTGCATGCGTGCTCGCTTGTTGTTGTGCGCGTAAATTTGCATGCCACCATTCCTCACTTATTCTGCTTCTGCCTACTTTTCTTCTTATAATTCCTCATCATGTCGTCTTCTTTTCTGGTGTTTGTTTCTAGTGCCTACCTACTTAAGTCCATTTACCCAGAATTTTTCAGCACAATTGCCCCCATCTATACACAAGCCTTGCACCTCACACACCTCAGTACCTCAGACACTGGGAATGGGAATGGGATAAGTCAACCAAAAGAAGTGA
The DNA here is from genome assembly GCA_963921185.1 of Dasysyrphus tricinctus. Classification (NCBI taxonomy): domain Eukaryota; kingdom Metazoa; phylum Arthropoda; class Insecta; order Diptera; family Syrphidae; genus Dasysyrphus; species Dasysyrphus tricinctus. Next base: position 86,415,569 of record OY992533.1, read on the forward strand.
GCTCTATGCTGTGTGAAAAATCGAGAACAAATAACAACAAACAAACAAAAAACCTTTACTCTGCCAAAGAAAATGCAATTCTCTTCCTTTTTCAGCCACCATCAGAACTCATCCCTCTTCACTCTTGCTTCTTCAGCTCCTCTACTTCGTCTCATTCCACTTTTTCTAAGAACACCACAAGTCACACAGATACAGTTCATCGCACCCTGCAATTTAGGTCATCAACCTCGCTTATTTAGGTTACACGCCGCCGAGCTTATGTGCAACACCAACGACGAACGACCAACTCCACTCCAGAATTCTTTTTTTCGTTTTGCTATACTCAATCTAACTATGTGCAATGTGAATATGTATCGTCCCTGGCAATTCTATTGTTATCTCACTCTTAACGACGCAAAATGCATGTGTGTGAGTGTGCTCTCATTTTGCAAAAAATTCACTTCTGCAACATAAAGTAGGACAGATAGAGAAATTTCAGCCAATTGACGTCATTAGCCTAGTGAATATACTTTACCTACTCTAATGGGGGAGATGAAAATAAGTGTAGTATACTTTCAGGCAGCACACATTTTGTATGGAGCCCCTTTGGGTATGCAATGAAAGCGCCAAAGCTCATGTGAATTTCGAAAAAAGCTTCGATACATGTTGCTGGAATACTACTGGGCCAATGACGTCAAAAGATTGCTTTCTGATGTGGAGAAAAGCTGGCAATATAGAAAAAGTTATAAAAACGACATGGTGTTTCGGTGTGTTAAACAAAACCAGGCTATTTGGGTGGCTGGTTGTGATAGAGAAGGTGGTTGATACAGCGAGTTGAATAAATCTTATGTAGGTATGCCAATTTTAGTATAGGTACATTACCGCACCCCTGCCTTCCGTCTGTTGAACGACTTTGAGTCGATGACATGTTTGTATATAAAGAATGAAGGTATTTAAGGGTAGAAAGAGAAACACACAAATCCAGTGAAGAATTCTAGCTGCATTGAAACTGGGGCGAGGGCATAGTGCAATGGACTGAGCTCTGTGTTGTCTTGTCACTGTGATATGTGGTTACAAAAAAAAAGGATGGTACTGGTACTCATGATAGGTACACACAGTGTGTAGAAAGCAAAATGGACACAATAGATATAGAAATGTCAGTAAGAGCGGGAAATGAGATATTCTACAGATGGTGAATGTGTGAAGTGGGGGTGTTGAAATAAAAAACATCCGGGAATTGTAAGTCCTTCCCACATTATTTATAGATTACCTATCGACATAAATTCATCTGGACACAAACCACTCTCGAGGTTATTTGAGGCTAATGAACTTCTTACCTAGTTTTCTTCTCTATTCCCAGGAAGGTATCTCATCAGACACAATTCTCTATTTGACATTTCGAGCTGTCAACACCTTTTATAGCAATCAATCAATCAAAAAAATAAAATATAAGAAACGACACAAAATGGAGAACAAAAATCCACAACATGAAAGGGTCAACGTTCCTTTGTTCGATTTATTTTATTGTTGTGGTTCAACAGCCAGCAGCAAACACTCAAAACAATAATCATCGTCATCAGCCAGCCAACATCAGAGCCACCACAAATCGGCTACCTGTTCACGTGCAAGAACTCGATAAAGGCGGGGAACGTGAACGCAACAGAAGTACAACAGAAACAGAGGCAGAGGCTTGCCTGATGCCTCTGGTGGTGGTTCATTTTCGCGAAGAGGCTCTTTTTCTCTTCCTCGTTTATGACCGACCAACAGCGAGCGTATGGTATAGGTTGGTACACATATAACTATTCCCACTTTTGACTGTGTTTCTTGTTTTTTGTTGTTGTTGCTGTATGTCGTTGCAAAAATCTTTGTGCTGGTTGATATGATAACGATGATGATGACGCGCGGGCGATGGATGTGCAAGAGAATCCGATGTTATAATAATAATGCACAAACGTGTGTGCGCCTTAATAGAACCATATAAGGATGAGAGAGGGTGGTGGTGCGCTCTCCACCAGAGGGGGTTCAAAGCAGCAGGAACCTGTATCTTAGTCGAGAGTGAATGAACTCTTATGCATTTCACGAGATTGTGTGTTTATTTTTTTTTTTGTATACTTAATTCTTCTTCTATTTTCTTTTTTATAGCTTCTTCTTTGTGCAAAGTCTCTTTTTTCTCTTCTTTATGGCTGTGTTCTTGTATATTATAGGCCGACTGCATGCGAAAGTCGTTGCACTGTGCGGTACTTTCGTTGTTGCGAGGTCGATGACGTGCAGCAGTTTCATGGAATGTATTTTCTTTCTTCTTATTTTGTTCCTCTACGTTTTTTTTTAGTTTTTGTTGTTTTTGTATCAATCGTGTTGTCCACCTTCGAGGTGTTATCATAACTTTGTCGCACGGAGAAATATTATGATGAATGTTGGTTATTTCTTGCTCAATGAGTCATCAACACTATGAGTGTGATAGTGCGTCATCATCGACACAAAATGAGAACAGGAAATTCCCCATTATGTGTTTGCTGTCGTTGTCTGAAGTAGCCAAGTGACAGATGGGAAACAATATAATGTTGCTGCAAATTGCTCATCATCACACATCATTATCATCATAATCTGTCGTAAAATTCTACCAACATGGCTGACTGGCATTTATGACAGTTTTTATTGTATATATAAGAGATAGGTATGTTCATATTTGTGCGATAAGTAAACAAATAAGGAAAAACTCACAACAATTGAGTAAAATGATAAAGAGGCCATCAACACAAAATGGTTTTGTTGTTGTTTTTGCTGCTGTTGTTTAAGTTTTGCGTATGAGTGCGCTTGATAATGACGTTTCGTTTCTCTCCAACGACAACGACCCGAAATGTCACTGACTTCTACTTCTTCGGTATTTTTGTATTTTTTTTTTTTTTTTTTTTTTTTGAATAGCAAAAATAGAAATTATTATTTATTTCTAGAAAAAAAAATAGATCATACGCAAGATTCATCCATCCAAACTAAATCTCTGCTATATCTAACACACACACACAATTGATATGATTATAAATGATATGATAATGGTAGTGATGTGTGCATCACCTTAAGTGGCCTCATGTAGCGCACGAATTAGTTATTTGCGGTGCGTGCAATATCTGTCATTCTCGCCAATTGTACCTATGCAAAATAAAAGCAATAGAAAAAGAGATAGAATGGCAGGTTTTTTATTTTTTCCCTTCATGAATATGGCTCACTGCACAATTTTGCAGAAAATAAATTGGTGACGGAAATAGCCGCTGCTGCTTGTTGTGCACTACATCACTATGCAAAACGGCTAGCTTCGAGTTGAAATGTGTTTGCGCTCCCTCATGATGATTGCATAATTGATATGCATTCGGTATCGTTGTGTCTCCTCTCGTTTTACATCCACCCACCATCCGCTCCCGCTCACAAGTACCTAGATATATATATATTTTTTTTTCTGGATAAACTTAGAATTTCTAATTTGCAATTTTATGTGTAGGTAGTATAAGTATAGGTAGTAGATATGGGCACTTTGAATTATTTGCTATGAGTGTCTATGTTTGATTTTTTTTTGTATACACACACTACTTGTTAAATAACGGTTTTAGATATTTCATCGAAACTAACGGTAATAATTTGTATAGTTATTTTACATTGCTGCATTTTTTGTTAACTTTCAATCCAAGTTTATATTGTGTGTGATCAAATGCTGAATCATTGTTGCTAACATGGGTTGGTTTAACACTAATGCACTGACGTCCATTCAACCTCAATTATTAATGGAGAATTGGCTTGGGAAAGTTTGTACAACTGGTATAAATTATAACTTTTTGGAATTTCGATGTTCTATTGTTCTATTAAAAGAAGCTTTGAAAGTGCTGAATGGTGTCATATCGAAACATTTATGATATCTATTTATCTCATATCTACATTGACGTTGTCAAACTTCTTTGGGGACGGTACTGCTTTTGTTGGATGTCAGAATAAAATATATAAAAACTTGCAACTGGTATAAATTGTAATATTTTCAAACTTTAGCCCTGTTTTTTAGTGCATTTTTATCATCGCTTAGAAGAAAGTAGCATGTTAATTACAACAACAAACTGGTATAATTCCGTATTGTTGTTGTATTTAACATGCTACTTTTTTCTAAGCGAAGATAAAAATGCACTAAAAAACAGGGCTTTTATTAAATTTACAGCTGGTATAAATTGTAATTTTTGTTTGTACAAATGGTATAAATTATAACTTTTTGGAACTTCGATGTTGAAAGTTTTACTACAAAAAACATTTAAAGTGCTGAATGGTGTCATATCGAAACATTTATGACATCTTTTTACCCCATATCCACATTGACGTTGTCAAACTTGTTTGGCGACAGTTCTAATTTTGATAGATGATAGAATAAAAATATAAAAACTTACAACTGGTAGGTATAAATTGTAATATTTTCGAACTTTGGTTTATAAAAGTTTTGTTTGAATGAAACATTTTAATCACTGAATTGTGTCACATCGGTTTGTTTGTCCATCCATTTATGTCATATCATAATCAAACTGGGTTAATGACAGTACTACTTTTGACAATAAAAATTCCATTTTTTTCAATTTTAGAAATGATAGGCCAAGGCCATGCTGCAGAGTAAAACTGATTTCTAATAATTCAGGAATGCACTGATCCAATTTCATGATTGGAAATTGTACGTGGTTTGGCCATGAGTATTAAAACGAATGGCGTGTTTCAACGGCCATTTTGAAAACTCGTTTTAGCCCATATCTGGAAAAAGACTAAAAAATAAGTGAGAATCTTTTCAATATGGGTATTCATGCAACAGCGTAAGGTCGTCGTAAACGCTGTAAAGCTTAAAACTTCGTAATTCTGTCACAATTTGTATGGAGAATCTGACAGATTTACGAAGTTTAAAACTTTACCACGTTTACGACGACTTTACGCTGTTGCATGAATACCCTTTATATTGAATTTAATTATCTTCCTTTTTTGTGTTAAATGTTTTTTGTAGAATTTATATCTATGTACTTTCAAAGTTCAAGTCTGTGTGCAGTTTTTAACAAGAATTGAGAAACACTGAAAAAGGAGAACTTCTCACCTCTATATCCCTTAAAAAATATTCAAAAAAGAAAGCAGTTTTTTTTTTATAAAAAGAAAAATACAAAGAAAATTTTTTGACCGCTATCAAGTTATTGTTTAAAACGCGTTTTCGAAAAGTCAACCATCTGTCAACATAATTTTAAATGACAGATCAAACACATTTTTCGTTTGCTTTTTCGCAAACAGACATCCTTAGCGCATGTCTTTGTTTTGCACTTTTCACAAATTGTCTGTTGAACATGGTAATCGATAAAATGTTGCATTGGTATCGATAACGATAACAACAACAAAAATGACAGTTCTATTTATATAATGATACATGACAACTCTGTCAAAAGTAATATTACTTTGCATTGTCCATGCAGTGTGAACCCGACAATAACCAAAATGACAAATTTCAAATTGTACATTTAAATATGAACATAGTTGTTTTGTTGCGATATTATTTTATTTCTTAAATAACAACCCATACTTACAATTGCGAAATCATGTTTTCACAAGAGCTATAATATAATTGTTTGTTATCTGTCAAAGCTGTCAATATTTGTATTTGAGAATTTCTTCTATAAGTTACGTTTTTATTAGATTTATTTTTACCAAAATGAAAATATTTTACTTTTTTTTTCATTTTATTGAATTCTTAAGAAATGTTTTCATAAATATTTACTTGACAGAAATTGTCGCGCCCATTTCTTCCTGGTCTATATTTTCACATTGGCATGCTTTATTCTTAATATATACATATGTATATGTGTTTGTGCGTGTACCTACCTATGCAGTGGATATATGTTCACCAACTAATCTTTATGCATAAAATATATTTATATTTACCTACTCTTAATTCGATTCTTTCGCATACATATGTATATTTTTCTTCCGTCATGTTGTTAATGTTGAGACATTTGACAGGAGGCTATTAATTCTATTTATAATTTTATATATACTTATTTAATGTAGGTACATATATACGTATTTAAGTTAGTGGACAAATTATTTTGAATTATTTATCTGTGCAAAATGTGTTTTACTTGTGCGTTAGCTACATATAAAGAGATTTCGAAACTGTTGCTTGTTTGTAGAATTGTCTTATGAAAAAAAGAATTTATATTTTTCTGTGAGATTTTATGAAAATAAAAGCTTAATTATGGGTAAGAATTAATCTTATCCCATTTAAGGAATTTTAGGCTCGAAAAATAGAGATATTGATAGCTTTTCGAATGTAATTAAGGCATTTCGAAGTTTGACTCTTTGTCCCACATTCGAATCAAGATTTTTCAATTTGTCAAAGAAAAAAGGACTGTTAGTCAACGCTTAGAAGAACTAGAAGATAATGGATGTTGGTCAAACAGATTTTCTTCTGTTTAAAATCAACTTGTAAAAGTTAATCTTCTATAGATTTGACAGTTGGGTAGAAAATAAGCTGTATATCTTATTGTAGTGTCGGATATTGATTGTGTTTCAATGGGTTAATTTTGATCAATTAAGTTTAATTTTTGATATCGAAAAGTCATCTCTGTGAAAATGATAAGAGATTATTTGAACAGGGCAGTTTTCGAAAACGCAAAATTAACGTTAATTTGATAGTCATTTTCTTACGCAATTGTTACTATCTTCAATTATCCAATCGTCTTGTTTGAAAAAAAATCTTTTTAATCAACGTCAGTCAATTTTCTTGCAAACGCATTTGAGTTTTACGAACACGTTCTCTGGCTTTTCATTATTTTTGTCGCTAACTCGATTTTTTATGGCAGAATTTCACCGCAGATGATGTTTTCGATCATGTGACATTAGCAAACTGAATTTCCGAACACTATGCTAATACAGTAAAACTTGTAGGTATTTACGTTTTTTTTGTTGGAACAGAAGGCTTTTACAGCTTGCGTTTCAGAACATTCTGCAAATGCATTTTTGGCGCCGATGACGTTTTCGAAAACGGCCAAGGTCTCTAACTAATCCAATTTTCAATCTATATTTGGAAATTTGAATATTATTGCCTTCCAATCATTTTTACCCTAAAAAATTTGAATAAGAAGGTTACAACATTTTTACCAACCTTTACTCATATACAAACAAAAATATTTGCCTTCTTATTGCAAAAGATCTTGCACCTTTTCACATTTACATTGGTTAAGCAACATCCGCTGCACAATCCGCCCTTTTTTTTTACAATTCTTATAGGTATAGATGCCTATAAATATACAACACATCTTATCGGTCGTTCCAAAAACAAACAGCCTACGCAAAAGCTGCATTTACCCTCTCCTGTCTCTCTATCTTCGGTTGAAGACTAAACGAAAAAAAACGTACAATCATTCTAAAATCGTAAAAACAGCCTAAATAAGGCTCTTTACCATGCATATCCAACAAGCTTAACCATACAATTGTGTGGTGAATTATTAGCATGCCAAAACCTTTTTCCCACATGGCATAAACTAAACACTAGCTAGCTGAACAGAGCTTATACCTATATGTTTGCTGGAGTTAAAACTAAGCGGGTTATTCCTTCACTCTATAGTACGTCCTATTCGATAGTTAACGTGCAAAATTTCGAAAATTCCAGATAATAATAACACATTCCCCACTATACGTATACACCCTATTCCACCACCCCACACACACATCACATTCACCAAAAGATTTACCTACTGTTGTAGCAGCAGCAACCATCAACAAAGGAACTCAGAACTCTCAACGTAAACGTAATAGAAATAGGAGCAAATCAAAAAACAACAACAGCAAATGCGAAATCGAAAAATAAACCAAAAACTTCTCCAACCAAAAGCAAAAAAAAAAAAACAATAAAACAGCGACAAGAATCGAGTGCAACGACGAACGAAATAAAGAAAAAATGAAACAAACCTAAAAAAAAGTGCAGCCAGAGCTACGGGTTGCATTGGTTCAATGCCCTTTGTGGCCCTGTTTGAACTGAATTTTCGCGCACATTATGACGCGCGAACGAACGTACAAGCACACATTCTGTCCGCTGAATGTTCTTAAGCGCATTCACAAAGTATCTATACATAAATGTACCTATATCAAACATATACACAGGCATACACATATGTAACATGCATGCACTATTGCGGCGGCAATTTGTGCGTTCTAACACCATTAAATTGGGGTAAGTGAACGCACGCAATGCAATGCACAATTGTGACGTTCGTTTCGCGAATGTTCGCTCGTTGCTGTCATTTTTGTACGAAAACGCACTCGTGATAGCTTTTTACAAAGGCCAACCTACTGAGAGTGTAGAAGGGGAGCCTTGCACACAGAATTATATGCACATTGCGAGTTTGGGTCGGTGCCGTTCATTCACCTCACTAATACAGTCAAACTGCGCTGTCATTCGCCATATACATTCATACATTTTACACTCACTGACAGTTCGCAATTGGAAAAGTGCCTGGCTGAGGCTGCTGCTGCTGCTGCTGTTGCTGCTGCTGCTGCTGCTATCGTTGTTGCTGCTGGCTGCCTATTTCTTGGGGAGCACATTCTGTGAATGCAAAATAGTTTGCTTGGGATTGAATTGTTTTTTTTTTTTTTTACCTACTTCGTTTTCTTATTCTATATTCTTTCGTTGTTCTTCGATCGTAGTCGTCGTCGTAGTCGTTGTCGACGTCGTCCCGAGGAGTCCCCAAGCCCCAACCTACCTCAACCAATAGATTAGTGTTTGAAGCGGGAGTCGTCAAATCTTGTGTGTGTTCATAGTAGGTATGCTTGCAATGAGTACGAATGAAATGCAAATATTGCATAAAAGTGCACTGAACTGTCAAGTTGTTCCACCGACGACGACCGTAGGTACCTACCGTCAGTCGGTCGGTCGGTCGGTTAGTTTGTTGGGCTGGCTGTTTTATGTTTGAATGATTGTGTCGTCGGTCGTGCCGTTTTGTGATAGATGGAACGAACCAACGAGCAAATAAAATATTCTGATTAGGCGTTAGTTTACAGCTAAAATAATCTTATTTTATATTTTATGCCGAGAGAGAACCGTTTTGTTTCTAGGTACCCTATAGTGTCTCTATGTGACTTTTCTCGTTTCTGTCATTATAGGCTCTGTTTCGGTTGCTGAATGTGCAATTGCTCGCTGTACACACACTGCAACTCTTCTAATGCATCAGCCGCCCTCTTAATTTCTTTGTGTTGTGTGTTTTTCTGGTGGTGTTTGCACACACTAAAGTGGGGCTTGGAGCGTCAAATTCGTCGTCTTATGTCACCCGTCATCGCCATCTTTGCCGTCGTCGCCGCCGTCTTTGTCGTTAGGCTATATATATCAAGCAAGAAGAATCACACATTAACCACTTCTTCGGTGTGTTTGCTTGTGTATGATATGTGCATGTTTATTTTTTTTTTAAGGGGACTAAGGGCCGATGACCGATGGTTAATTAGGTTGCTGCTTGCATTGATTCGGTCCGTCACCGACGAAAACCAATGAATACACCACCACGGGTGGTGAGGTAGGTAGGAAAAAATAATACCTACACAAATCTATGTACATCGTCTTTTTATTTTGTCTTGAATTTTTCGTGTTTATTTTAGCATTATTGTTATTTTGGCCTGGTTATTATTTATTTTTTTTGTTCGTTTTTTTTCTTCGGCTTGGTTTGGCTATGATGACGATGATGTATGTGTAGTAAAATGTTTTATATTGATGTCTTGTTAATTTTTGCCAATATTCACGGTATACATATTTTCATTTCAGTGTTTTTATTGTGTTTGAGTTAATTTTGTAAATTATGACCCAATAAAATGTTGTGCTGATTTTATTGTAGGTATATTACAATGACATTTTGTTCGCGTTATAAACAATGACAGGTAGGTAGTTCAATTTGTCTGTATTCTTATTCAGCGAATTATCAAAAAAGCAACAAAGGGACGTACAAAATTCATTAACAGGACCCATTCAATGGGGCTTTTTGAAAAGGCGGGATTGTTTGAGTTCTGGAAAATCCATACATGATTTCCTGAATACCTATTGTTTAAGGCTTGTGTTGACATAATTTGTTAAATTATCAGGTAGGTACCCACCGCCAATATTGCATTATTGTGTTTAATTAAAAGTAAGACAATGAACACTGTGGTGAGTAAGCAGAACTGTCATTATGACAGTTTACCCTTTGACTAAAGGGGAGCTGATTTTATTTAAAGTTGGAATTCAATGTGTTGATCTTAATCTTTTGAAATGAAAGATGTCTGATAAATAACCACCAACCATTATGTTTAATGTTTTTTTGTTTATTTTTGAGATGCCAATGAAATAAAAATAGTGAAGGGAGATGTATAAATAGGTTGTTTTTTAATGACAGAAATGTAAAAAGTCATTGAATTTAGCTCTTGGTTCGATTCACACAAGCATTCATGTTTTCGTAATGTTTTTTTTTCCTCCTGCAGTGTATTTTCCTAATTCTGCTTACTAGTTTTTGTAGAATTTCACCCCAAATGTTATAAAACTTCGTATTGAATTGTGTTTTACTACAGTTTATACAACTTTTCCGATAAAGTAAGCAAACAGAACTAACGAAACTGTGGGCAAATATTTGCTGTCAGTTTGTGTTTACCTTTGAATATTATTTCGTTTTGTAAATTCCATTTTTGTTTTAAGTTTTGTTGAAAAAGTAGTTTCAAACTCATTAAACTATTTTTTTGTCAAGAAATAAAGTAGAAGGGGAACCATGAAATATGTTCTTGCTCTGTGGAAGGCATTCAAACAACATCCCATGCCTTAACGGAAGTTGTCTCACTCGTAGTGTAGGCACTTTGTGTAATTTTGAAATTGAGCAATTTTGTGCTCAGCTTTTTTATTAACCCCCATATTAATAAACGGTGGATAACAACGTGCTAGCGTTTATACATCTGTTAACTAGTAATTCTTATTAACAAATGCGTAAAAGTCTGTGACGTGTGTTAACGTACGGATAACTTTAACTAGCCAGATTCCACGTATAATGAACGGATAACTTCTTAACACTTACACGCACGCGTATGATAACACCGTTTACTACTACCAGTATACACTTCGTAAGGCAGTGCATGCATGTGACACATGTATTAGAAAATCACCATAATTTGATGAAGTGGTGAATTAGGTGAAGTGATAAATACTGGAAAGATATAATATCTTTTTTAATAAGAAAAGTTATCAAGCGGACAAGTTGTCTATCCGTGTGCCAGTTAACACGTATGTTAGGGAGCGGATACCAGTTTTTTATTAATACTGCTTTAAGTGTTTGCATGTGTTTGTTTACCAGTACTTACTGTTGAAATTTCAAAAACTTATCTTGAGATCAAATTTAAAAAGATTTTAAAAAAATTTGCTTAGCCTAAATGCATTTTTGGATTCTCAATCGGTGTTGATTCAGCTTTTTTGGCCCAAATGAAGCACAATCTGAAAGTGAAATTTTCAAGCACCTAATCGAACATATCTGGCCGTATATATTGGCAAACAAGTTGCAAGCATTTTTCTGGCAGTAATCTATTCATGGTGAAATGGCTGTATATATTGGCAAACAAGTTGCAAGCATTTTTCTGGCAGTAGTCTAATCATGGTGAAATGGCAAAATATACTTAGCTCAAATCTGTGCTCAGAGGGCAAAATATTATAAGTCGCGCATCATACCTGGCAAACCGCTGTTATTATTGCAGCAAAATTAAGGTACAATCATTAAAAAAAATTAAAACAAAAAGTGGCTGAAAACATTTTGCGCACTGAATTTATCTGTCAGCTGTCAAATATACTTTTACTTAAACAGTGCTGTCAATTTAAAAATCAGACTTCTATAACAAGAAACGTTTATGTGATATGTAGTTGTTTTGGATTATAAGGCTCAGTTTTTCAGTGTTCAGAGATCATCTCGAGGTTACTCACCAAATTTGGTGAATAAACTTTGTTCTAACTGAACACATATTTTTGACAGATGCGTTTAATAATTCATTGAAATCGATGTTCGACAGTGAAAAGTACAATTGCCATAGTAGCGCCACATCGATTTCCATTCCGAAACAATAAATATAATATTTGTTTGAAAACTAAAAATTAAAATTGATTCTCCACGGAAATAACGTCTTAGATGTAGAAAATAAGAACGTTAAACCAAATGTAATTCTACCCACAATTAAATTTGACTACTGAAATGACAGAAATATTTACAAAGATTTGTGAAAAAACTATGATTTGGTTCAGTTATGGTTAAACATCAAATAACAAAACACAAAAATCCTTATTGTTTTATTGTGTTCGATGACAATTTTAGTTAACATTTTTATCAGGTGAACTAGTTTCGACCATCAATATAATGATAAACGAAAAAATTAATCTGATAGACCCAGACATTTCCGCCATTAGCAAAAAACATCAAACAAAATTTCTGTTCAAATAAAAAAAAAAAAAAAAAAAAAATAGACCTTTAAGTACACGTATACGACAACGATGACCTTATTTCTGTTTCAGATAATAATTTGCAAAAAATTATTTACACATTCAAACTTTCGCGCGTATATACCAAGCTACCTCAAACAAAAAAAAATCTACTAAACAATTGTGTTTGGATATACATAAATATCGTTAAACCTAAAAAAACATCATAGACAAATAAATTCATTTGGTTATTTATCAAATTAAGCACATATATGTTATTTAACTAATTCTGTTCAGAAGCAAAACAACAACAAAAACACTACAAGGCAAACAACATAAACGCGCAAAGCCCAATAAAAAAAAATCTATGTTCAACACAATCACACAATGAGTGCTACAAATTAAAACAACTATCGCAGATAATCACAGTAATAATAAAAATAATAATTGAAGTGAGTGTCGTGGTGGGATGGATGACGACGGTTCAATGAACCTTTCGAGGTGACTTCTAATTCAAGTGAATTGTGTGGTGTTGTGCGATAACCATTTGATTTCAATGCAAAAAAAAAAGAAAATGATTGTTTTAATACTGAGATATGAGTTTCTGGGTCTTTTATTTTTGTCAAATCAGAAAAAAAAAATATACTGTTTTTGCAGGTGGGTCGTTAGATAAACAGTTGATGTCGGGTAACTCTACTCCGCTTCGCTGAAAAAATCGGTTATCTGCAACACGAAAATTAGACGGTGATCATTTTTCACATAAACTACCTTTAATATGTATGAATTGGATTAAAATTGTATTCAATGAGGTGGATCTACGTGAACACGTCAAAATAAAATGTCAGATAAAATGTAATCAAAAAACATAAATCCAAACTTTCAAAATTTACTGTTCTAAACGCATTAAAAAAAGAAAAACAATTTTTAAAACTTGGAAAAATTCCAAGTACCAAACACGCATAGTTACTATTGAACGCTCCCATTAATCATGAATCGAACGCAGCTTTTGACATTTCATGTTTCTCACGTCATTTTCTAACCTGTGCCTGATTACACGATTCGAATTTTCGGTCGTTTCGTGTTTCGTCTTTTTGAAACATTAGGTGGGGCGTGTTGAAATGTAAGGGGCATGAAGCAACGAATGCACAATTTTAAATTTTTTTTCCGGTTGAACTTTGACGTTTATGATTGGACAAACAGTAGAGGCGGGAGATGCTGATAAACTTTAAATAATGAGATTAATAATTGTGTTTTATATTTAAATAGGTATAAATTTGAACAAGGAGCGATTTAAAAATATTTTTAATTAATATACAACATATTTTCCAACAAATGAACCTCAATTTTTTTGAACGTCAAATCACCAATGGACTTTTTTCTTTGTTTTTACAACCATCCTCTTAACTGAAACAAATATTCTGATGTTCCAGTTAAGCCGAATTGACTGTAGAGATATAGCAACAACTTTCATAAAACATTTGCTCAAACTGTCAAAAAAAATAAAATAAAAATAAATAACCCAATTTGAGCCCACTTGAACAATGGATAGCCCGGCAAGTAGCACACGTTTTTCAACTGTGTATATACAAATGTATGTATATGTAGCGTAGGTATTGGTTTTAATTGTTATTTGTTCATTTTCTTACCGGGATAAACCAACCAAGCCAGAATTGAATAATAAATAATCTTATTATTTCTAAAATCCATTATCCATATAAAGAGGGCGTTGAAGTGGACAAAGTGGCACGTTTTAAACAAAAATCAAACAAAACAAAATAAACAAATTATTATAAGAAACAGGACTTTATGTACATTATGTTGTAATGGTGATTACAAAAAATGTCACTGCACTTGAATATCAATTAATCTATTGACGGTTTATTCCATAATGATTATATTTATGTATACTTAGGTAGGTACCTATGCCTATATACAGGAAACTATAGCTATATCAATTTGAATTAATCGTTATTTTGTTAGTTGTTGGGGCTTTCAATCGTAGATAATAAAGAATCAACAACAGTTAGTTTGTTTGATTCTCCCAGTGGGAGGTTAGTTTAATAGTCATGACTTTATACCACATCAGAGTTCATTGTATGGTTCACCTTCTGTGGGGAATTGATATAATACCAGTTTGAAAAAAACTGCATATAGGTACATACATTTTTTTCACGCATAGTTTTGTTAATGTCTTTATAATTTGTGTATACGATCCGAGGAATTGGTCAAAGATTTAATTTTGTAAACGTAATTCGTGTGCATTGAACATGCTTAGTGATAGAATCTATTTTGAAAGATTTGAACAAACAATAGATTAGGTTTGTTCGGGTACTTTCTGGGCTAAATTGGGCAGTCTGTAAAATTTTGAGGAGTGGAGATGCAATTCTCTCAGAGAGAAGTAAAACTGTGCAAAAGTACACGAACGCATAGAACCAAAATTTCTACCACTTTTTAAACGTCAACAAAAAGTAAACAAAACACCTACTAAGAAAATAAGAAAACAAAACCACAGCATGAGAATTTCTATTTTAACTTCAAATTCATCATTAAATTTGATATTTTTTACTAATCAATTAATAACATAGCATTAATTAATCACAAACTCAGCATTCTAGAAATGAAGAATTGAAATACACTTGAACACAAAATTTCTTTGTAATTAAAAAATATTCTGCTATGAAATATCAGTTTTTTATTTTTCAGAAAGCACTTCACAATATTAACAAAATATAAAAAATCACAATTTAGTCACATTTTCTTTTTTTAAATAGTTAAAAAACTTATTCAATAAAAAAAAGGACGAACAGATAAGAAAAAGTCACTTTTAACAAGAAAAAAAACAAAACTAAAAGTAAACAACGGCCATTTTGTTTATGTGTTGTTGTTCTCAACTCGCAGAACACAGCACTTACCATTTCTGCCCAAACAAATTCCTTGGGCAGAATTTGGCAAAAATTGTCAGGAAGGGGAAATGTTTTACTCTCTCTTGAGCGTTCTCTTCTGCCAAAAACTACACATTTTTTGCGTACGCGAACAGCTTTTGGCTAAATTTGGTAGATTTGGGTAGAATTTGGCTGTTTTGTGTGAGTACGCGAACAGACCTATTATCAACTGACATAATAAGGTGTGTTTCGTTATATGTAGGTACTTGAAATTTCTTGCAAATTTTTTCAAACTGTCAGAAACCATAAAAATAAAAACCCATGTTTGGGAAACTTGGCTTCTTACTTCTATAGTTTCTGACAGCAAATCGCGATTACACTTGTCTGAAATCTGAGGTTTTGGTACCATCAATAGTTTCTTCTTAAGTTCACTATGTGACGCCAAGAGAGCACTTGTGTCGTTTTGATATTTAAACTATTCTTTTTTATATATTTAATCTTCGTTTTAGAGTTTTATGGCAAGTGAAGCTTGTTAAGTTGGGTCAGTTTTCTACCAGGCCAACGATATGTCAAAAACATTTTTTTACTACGTTCTTACGGCGAAGCATTTCATTCGCTTAGAAAGTTTGCACAAAGCATTTAAAATTTTGACATTTGGCAGCAAAACTTGACATCCCGATACATAACTGAATTTTCTTTGACGTTAAATACTTTTTTTAATTAGGTATCTTAGGCAGATTTCAAAGACAATCACAGTCATCCGCTTATCCGTATTCTGAATACGCTTTTCATCAAAATTTCACAATTTTGTAGTAAAAAAGTAGACTTTCTTTGGGAATATTCAGGCAACGTTGGCAATTTTACCACGACTTAAAATCGTATAAGTACATACTTTATGGCGCACGTTTCCTGAACGCCCTTTGAAAAAGTTTATGTAGAAATAGTGTGGTAGCTAATTCAACTGTTGTCATAATACCAATAAAAAGAAGTTGGCAACGTTGACCATCCTCTATTATGACGTTTACGACACAAATTTTCTTCGCCAAGATTACGCTTTGTTGTTTAGTATTTCACTTCACCTTTACGATACGTCGTAAACTTTTTTACGCTAACGATGGTCCTGAAGCAGGTTGCATGAAATCCGAACACTAACACGTTTTCGTTTGACATTTAAGTTGCTTTGACAGTTGAAACCATCTGCCTTTTGATTGCCTAAACACAACAGATGCATTGCAGAAAAACGTTGGTTACACTTTGAAAACCCATCAAAGTTAAGAAACAAACTCTTTTTAATGTAGTGTCATGACACTAAATATTGTTAACATTGAATAATAGTTTATTTCGAAAGTGACGTGCATCTATTCTTTGAGACTGCAAATTAATTTTTCCTTACGGATTGAACGGTGTTCAGATAAGCTTCACGTGATGCGACTCATTTTGATGTCTCTCATTTTTATCTCACTTTTAGCTTTCGAATTAAAAGTGAGGGAAAAGTTCATAAAATCCAAAATGTGAAAATTTATAAGAAATTGCACGTTAACAAACACACCTATGGTTTTTGACAACAAATTGTAAAAATTTGCCAGTCATTTCACGCTACCAAACACACCTAATGAGTATACTTACGTCAAACTGGTCTGAACACCGCCTTGCGTTCTGTTTTTTTTATACTACGTTTTCACCAAAAGATAATCTGGGATTTATGGAAAAAGATTTATGTGGTGTTTTCACCGGCTGAAAAGATTAAAAAGCAGATTAACTCTGACAGCACACTTCAAAAGCAAAAGAGGTTTCATTTTTCATTATGAAGTGGAAGTGAGACAGAATGTTTTTTTTTTGTGTAAAACATTAGAGAACTGAATCCAGTCACTAATGAATCCTTCAGCACCAAATAAGAATAGGTTAGTTTGATTTGTTCAACTATTTGTTGGAAGGAGAAAGAAGATTTGAGGTAAATCTTATTAAATCTCGGTTTAGTGTTCGGTGGAAACGTAGTATAATTGTTTGCTTTGCGGAAATCTCGTTCATGGTTTGGTGCGAAAAGCATATTAAATTAAAATATGTACTTGAATTGACTTTTTTCTGTTACTTTGAGTAAATTAGTGAATGACTACAAATTATTGCGCAATAGATAATTATTGTTTGGCCTTCTTTCTGGCATTTTAATTAAAACAATTTGGAGCACGGTTTGTTTTTCCTTGCTGGACTTTACTAATGTATGTGTTTATTAACGTCCATGACATTTAATTCAATTTGACGTTGCGTTATTTTTTATAAAGTAGGTAGGTACCTACGGCATAAACTTCTACTGCCATTGTTATTGCCATTTAATGCTACATTTCAACCTAACGCTTATCTGAGATTTAATAAGATTTACCTCAAATCTTCTTTAAATCTTGAAGATTTACCATACAAATATATTTCGTTAATCTTGGAGATTAGAAATTAATCTTATTAAATCTTCCTTGGACAAATAGTTTTACAAATCGAACTAACCTATTTTAACATGGTGCTGAACGATTCATTCGAGACTCGATTCAGTTTTTCATTGTTTGACACAAATAAAACATTCTGTCTCTGTCGCACTTCATAAGAAAAATTGAAGCGCCATTAGCATTTTTGAAAGTGTTGTCAGATTTAATCTTTTTTAAATCTTTTTGTGCGGTGGAAACACCAAAAGATTTATTTAATCTAAACTGAGATAAACCATAGGTGGAAACATAGCATAAGATAAAGTTTTTATGGCCTGGCTAAATATTTCCAGCTCTATCTAATTGCATGGTGATGGTGGATATACGATTTGAAAATGATTAGCTTATCCTTTTGACAAAAGTTGATTGAAATATTTATCACGGTGGTCCACAAAATGTCACCTGACCCATCTGACAATATATCGAATTGAAATTATGAGTCTAATCCTTTTTTCCATTAAACATTTTATAAAATAAAAGTCAACATCAATAAATCAAAAATCAAATCCATTTCTAAATCCTCTTAAAATGTGTCATAATAAATTCCCCACACACAACACGACGCAACATATAGACATTCACATCAGCACTATAAGTGCCAAAATAAAAAAAATCAAGAAAAAAAATTAAGTCCACCACTATCGTTGGGCTGACTCATAGCACAGTCTTTTTTTTCAATCTCAATTATTTCAATTTTTATTTGGTTTCGTTACACCTCTGGTATTACTCATAATTTTTTCGAACGAAATAAAATAAAAATTAAAACAAGTTTGACAGCCGCCCAGATTTTGTATTTTTTTTTTTAATACCTACCACACACAACAAACTATACCTCGAACCTAAATATCGATCGAAATTAATGAAAAATATTTATACATACATATATAAAAATGTATGTGAAGTCGAATTTGGTTTGACTGTTGTGTGTCAAATTATTTTTCTCAGGCACAGGCAAACATGTTTACACGACTTTGCCAACCCAAATGGCACACAAAAAAATAACACTCGATGAACTGTGTGCTGATATGTGTGCGCGTTGCATTCTCCATGATACAGCGACCGTCGAATACAACAACGGCGGCGCGGTGATGACAACGAAGTCGACGACGACGACAACGTCTTTGAGAGTTCACTGCACTCACCTGTGCCGAGGTAATAAAATAAAAAAAAAAAATAATAATTCTGTAACATGCAATAAAGACCTTGTTGCCTGGCTGGGCTTAATTGCAACAAAAGACCTAGCTAGCTGCAGGCTGCAGCAACTCTTGGTTCAGTAGCATAGGCTCTTTGATCGTGATGTTGGAGAATGGTAACCGGCTCGGCTTCAAACCAAAAGTGCAAGAAACTTTATCGAAATCTATAACAAAGAACAGCATAGGTAGGTAGTAAAGGTATTCGTATTGGTTTAACCACCGCCGCGCGCCGTGCTGCACCAACCATCATCGGCAAAAGCAGCCAAAGAAGACAAAATATGCAAATGGCCATGATGGAATGGGAGCTCAGACGTTACAAATAAGCAGCAATCCAACTGGGCTGCTTGTTGCTGCAGCTAAATGATGGATCGAGCATAAGTTTTTTCATCCATTGGCCGCGGCAAACAATGTTCTTTTTTAGATTTAGATTCTAGTCCGTCCTCAAGCGCATTATTTGTGTGTTTTCGTGGAAAATTCTATTGAAATGACATTTACACGGATCTCCGTCTCCGTGTGTGCTATGGTGAATTTCTTGTTTGTATATACATACCAACCAACAGTCCTACACGTCAATTTGACATTTAGCCATAAATTTCAAATTCTGACATTTCGAATGGTATTCCGTTGAAAACGGACTCGAACATCACCATCACCAACAGCAAAGTGCAACGACCTTTTTTCGTTCATGAGAAATATTTAGGTCCATATATAACTTTCGGTGTATGTTTAAATGGGAAAAACGCTGGGGTGAACTCCAAGTGGATGGTTCGTTGGACTTTATTTAGGTCAAAGCAAATCACAACCCCTGGCTGAAATCGAAATTTGGAACAGGCGCGTACCCATGCATATAGTCACATCTTTATGTACCATCAAGTACCACCCTCTCTTACAGGGAATTTGTGTAGATATAAATGGTGACGACGACGGACGACAACGTTGTCGGATATGAGGAAGAACGCGGGAAATATACTCGAATGGAATCTAGAGTGAGAAGAGAAGTTCCAGAACACAACACACCACCACCTGCCGTTAAATCTGGAATACTTTTCAATATATAAACCAACGAACGGACGAACGGCCGAGCGAACCCGAACCCACCATGCCACTGTCAACCCTGGATGTGACCCAATTTGAGGGCGTTAGCATCACAAGTTGCACACGTTTATGGTGCTGCTTGGTTCCACTTGTTCTTCATCGATGATGATGATGGTGTGTACATTGTACAAACGTATACCCCCTCTTCACACTACATCCACACTGTTAAATCCTTTGGTATCTATAAGGAAAGAAGGATAGTGTGTTGGGATACAGGAATGCGGACGTGAAACGATACTCGTTGGTTTATAGTGGTATACGAACCACTTGGCATTTTTGTTTGTTCTTTTTTTTGGGGTGGTTATAGAGAGAAAGTGCTTTCCTTGTACGCGCTACGTAAGGTTACTGCCGTACGTTGACCTAGTTTTCCCTCGCAGCAGCAGGAGCAGTCTTTTGTATATGTTCTGCTCCGACTGGGTGTTAAGGAATTGGCCCTCCTGCGCGCACACAGGATATAATTATAAGAGGAGTTCTAGATATTTCCTTTCTGTTTTTTTTTTCTTTTTGTGTTGTGTGCTTGTGCAACCCTTGATTCGATGGGTAAATTGTTTGATTGCTTATTGTATTAACCCAAATATTTTTGTTTTCTATTGATTTGTTTTCCAAAAAAAGAAAAATAATAAATAAATATGAGGGTGGTGAGTACCAAGGAAATTACGCCTTTTGAAATCATAACCGTTTTTAGCCCCAAATAACAGTGAGTAGTATTTTCAGCGCGCCAATATAGTTTCGAGAGAGAAATTTTAGCTGTGGTATGTTGTGTGTAACTACTTATTCTCATTTTTCCTTGACTCTCTACACTCTACCCTCAACGGTTATAAGGTGAATGAACTTTGATATACCACATTTATAGGTACACTGAAGCACGTTGTATGTTGTGACGTCAATTGCTTTGACACTAGATGACATGAGACTAGCAGGGGATGAAAGTATATGTATGACCCCATATTATAGGTATTTTTTTTTTTGTTCTATAGCTCTATTCTCTATTTATTAGATAGCCCTACTCCTATACACAAATGAATTTATTATTGGCTTTATATACAAACATACATACATACTCGTAAGTACATATTTATATTTTATAGTTATTGGAATTGAATTATAGAGAAAACAAAAAGGGATTAAGGACGTTGATTGGATATTTATTCGAGGGGATTTTTATTGATTTTTGATTAATAGAGGATTGGTTTTTTTGTTTTTTGCTGCTGCTGCTGGGTAGGTATAGCCTTAAGTCCTTCGAATATTTTTGGTAAAGTTTGTTCGAAAGGTTTATTGCCACTTGACACAATTAAATGAGGAAATGAGAAAATGTCAAATGGAATGTCATTAATTTAACGGTAATTGGATGGAATTTTTCCAAGGAAACATATATGTATGGTGAAAACTTTTGTGAGCTTAGCAATTTCCAAAATGATTTTGTACATGTATAATATATTTTCTAAGATTTTCTGATAGATAAATAAAATTTAGTTGTTTTCTAACGATGCCAATTACGTATTTTTTATTATTTTATTTATATTTAATTGATTAGTTAATTAATTACAAGTTAATTTCTATTAACAATATACATATGTCTTAACTTTATAACCAACGAACGTTCAAATTCACCACTGTGGTTAACTTTATAACAATCCCCAAGAAAAAGTTTCATTTTGACGTCTATATTCACCTCACTGGTGTCAATGGCCTAGCCAAAGGTTTGCCTTTAGTGCCCTTTTAACGTAACCGACATATTTTCAGGTCTTAATTGTTAGTTTTTCCATATCAGGTGAAAAAATCTTTAGAAAATGACGAAAACTACAACCCATAATATGTTATATATATGATATCCATTTATCTCCATCTTTTCCTTATAAAACAAACCCACTTTAATAATTCACCACTATGGTGAACTTTTTGACAAGCTCCCAGGGAAAGCTACATTTTAATGTTTTTATTCACCTCACTCATGCCAGGAGGTTAGCCGGGAGTTCACCTTAAATACACTTTTAATGCAACCAATTCACGACCCTCCTTAAATGTCAAAATGATTATTTTCTCCACAGCTCTGAACAGTGCTCTAGAAAATGAAACAAACAACAACAACCAATCTCCAGTCACACTAATGTGTATATCCCTTTATCTTTCCATCTCTCTTATAAAACAAACGAATGCTAAAAATTCACCACTATGGTTAACTTTATAACAAGCTCCCAGAGAAAGTTAAATTTTGACTTCTATATTCACCTGCATCGGTTCTCTCTTTCTTTTCTTCATGATAAACCAGAGTGTCAAAATGAAGACGCTATGATAAAATTAATAAAATAGTTTAAGAGCAGTTTTCATTTTGACGTCTATATATTCACCTCACTAGTTTCATCAAATTGTTAGCCAAGAGATTACTTAAAATACATTTTAAACAAAACTAACTTGTTCTAGGAGTTATTTTAGCTACTAACTTTTATTGTTTTTATAGCTTTTGGCCGCAGTTAACCTGACAATAAAATTTGCTCAACATTTCAGTTCAAAAATTTTTCATGAAATGTTGAAAGTGAAATCAAATGTTAGTTTAGCTTTTTTCTTGTTAATTAATAATTATAATCTTACTTTCTGTTACAAATTAAATAAAATCATACATCAAAAAAAATTAAGAATCTTTAGACACAATTGTACAAAAGTTCAATAAAATGAAATAAAAGATATAATGTCAATCTCCATAAAAGAAACTTCTATTTACTTTTTTCAAAGTTCAATGACACTTTGTTGTTTTTTTTTTGTTTTTTTGATGGCGCCTATTTCCCCTTTTGTTTTCCCTTAGGTTTACTTTATTTCTCATCAAAGTGCTTTTTTTGATGGGTAATCAATTAACGAATGCACTCTGCGGCTGATAGTGTTTACAACAAAATTTGTCTACATACATTTTGGGTGAAATAGAAACAAAAATGAGTGCACCATTAGTGCACCAAGGAAAGAGTGAGAGTTGTTTATTTTTGGAACTCTGTAGAACGTCAAACATTTCATCAAATTGAAAAGTGATTAGAAGATTTTTTTCTGTTTACTTTAACTGATCTTGTTATTTTTGTTTTCCCCTTCCGAGATTTAATGGATAAATATAATGTAAAGATTTTGATAAAGTGAAAACTTGACTCTTTTTAATTTTTTTTCACCAAAAGTAATTTGACAGATCTGAGAAATGTTTTACTGTTAGTGTGGTGAACATAAATAGTAGATAACCAAGATTATTTGTCATTTTTGCTGAAATTTGAATAGCAAGGTTAGTTTTTTACGTTTCAAATTTCAAAATTTAATTCAAACAATTTGTAATCCAATTGACAAACCCCGGTATTTCAATTGAATCAAAAGATATTGGTAAGTGTTCGTAAATAACAAATTTGTATTTCACCTCTCAGAAATGATTTTCACCTCTCCTTACATAAATAATCTATATGACGTTACTTAATTTGGGGGAATTCATTCCAGAATGATTTCCAGTTCTATAAAAATATACTATTAACATTCCAATAATAAATAAATTCACCTCATTATTTTCGTTCATTACCAAAGGCCATTTTTCTTACTTAAGTGTCGTTTCTTAATAATTTGTATATTATTGCAAAATAAGGAGTAAAATAGCTTCTATATTTCTATAAACACCTTCAATTGTCTTTTAAATTTTTAAAGTTTCAGACCCATTGCTTAAAAATAATTGACGTTTTTGGTAACTCACCATGTTTGGACTAAATTTACTTTAAAATGTCATTGCATATTTAAATATCATATGTCAAATCGAAAAGAATTCATATGTGAATGAATTGAATTTTTTTGAAATCATTATTGCAAAACCTCATACAGAAAAAAAAGCTCATATCCATAACTATTTGAATAACTGACCTATCTCATTTCTAACAGAAAATGATCCAAACTTAACATTGAACTATAAAAAAATGCTAAATTAAAATAAACACACCTAGATAGGTTCGATTTCTATTTCTTTAGCACTCCCAAGATAAATCTTTACGCAAAAGACCATCCTAAAAAAAAAAAATTACTAACCATAATATTGAAGACTGTCATGTAATATCACAATTTATGTGCAATTCCCTCTCACTTTCATTTGGGAAGAAAAAAAAACTCGTTTCATCTGTTTGCGCTTGCGTACACTAGCACAAGAAACTCCACAAGTCAACGAACTTCAAGACTGTAGTAAACAGCCTCTTCTATACAACTTAGTAGCTGTCTTGTTTTTTTCTATGCCACCATAATGATGTTTTTTTTTATACCTATAACACTAACCAAAAATGGTGTCTATATCACAGTCAACTCGTGAGTTAGCAAAATAAAATTTTTAACCCACTCTATGATGCAATCAAAGTGCGTTACGCACACAAGATTGCAGTTGCAGCGAAAGGCAAAACAGCGAAAAACTGTCAATTTTTCCAAACTCAAATGACAAGAGATATTTCGACAAAAAAACAGATAAAATATTTTATAATTTTGTTCTATTAGTAGAGGCCCAACCCTCGTAAAAACGCATTGCAAGCCAAAGACTATGCAATCGCCTTTGTATTAATACAAAAAAAAAAAAAACTAACAACCAAAATAAATCTAAAGCAGAAAATATAAATATTTCGCAGAGAAATATCCACCTCCTGTCATTTGTGCCTCTACATAAGTCCTTGCTGTTTTCAACACAGTTCTGTCCCTTCAACAAAACCCCCTCAATCATAGTTCTACATCTATCTATACACACTATTATCGACGACAACAACTAAACACAACCAGAGAGCAAAACGAGATGATAAGAAATATACACACACACAGAGCTATACAGAATAGTAGAAAGACAGCAATGAGCTCCACATTCGGTTCGAGGTAGGTGACCGAAAAGTGGGTCACGACAATGGCGAGTTCGTTGAACTGGCTATGACTCTATGAACGCACTCACACTACATCGCAGCGCCATCATAAGCAGCAGTAGCAGCAGCAGCAGCAGCAAGCAGCTCTAGTGTATATTTACTCGAGATACAAATTCGCGGGATACACTGAGTGCCATGAAAAAGAGTAAAAGAGACAGAATCAATTAGCAAAATGTTATAATAGACTGAAGCCTGAAAGAGAGGCTATTATTTTTTTCGAGAATCGATTTCGTTTTTTATTTTATATGTCGTTTCTTATAGTTTTGCACAGTGATTAATTGCTTAAAACAAGTAGAAGCTAAAAAATATACGAAAGAGACGAAACAATATTTAAGAATACTGAGTGAAGATTGTCAATAGAGTGCAATGTACCCTGTGTCTCTCGATGCATTCGGCATTCAATGTGAACTAACAAATGCCCTAATTTTTTCTTGACAGCAGCAATTTCTTATCATCCATCTATTCGCGAGAGATTTCAGCTCTCTAGTTCAACGAACTAACTTAGCTGAAAGAAACAGAAATGTCCTAAATCAATAAAAGGGAAATTATTTCTGACAATCTGTCAAATGAATCTGTTACAGGTGGATGGATGACAGTTAATACGAATCAAATCAAAAACCTCCCAAAATATTTTGACAATTCAATGCATCGTGGTGGTTAATAAGGACTACATTTCTAAACCCACCACCCACCCTCACCTCCAGCTCTGGCACTGGCACGCACTCTTACTGGCTCACCTTCCTTCCACATTAGATAGATTCGGTGTGAATGACTTCAATTACCCCACAATCTATGTAGCGCGAGGTTGGCGGCCATCAAAGAAACAACCTCACCACACAGCACACATACACCACAGAGTCACAGAGTCAAAAGCGAATTTGAATTGAACTACAACGAAAAATTACGAGGGAAATACGCTAAAAGTAGTGTTTGTTCATTCTCGTTCATTTGACTACCAACATCCCTCTCTCTGTCTCTCTCGCTGTCTCTCTGTATTCCTCTAGTTTTATCGAAGCTACACACACATATCCAAGCTATAATACTTATAATAAATGTGTATTTCATCTAAACTAAAATGGAATGTAAAGCGAGACTCGTTAGTTTTGCTCATTGAAGGCTTGCTTGCTCCACCAACCACCACACCGACACCAACCCGTGCTCGCGCCGTCGAACAGAGAAACAGAGAAAAATATTTTCACATTCGAACGAATAAACAGTTTGACGTTGGGGCCAGCAATCATTCGCAAATTGTTTGTCAAATGAAACGGTTACAAAGATTTTTGTGTGCGCGTTTTTTCATACAAAAATAACAATATTTGACACAAGCTCATTGCAGTTTTAAAATTTAAACAGACAAAAAAAATACAAATTAAATTTTTAACGGTCGTGAGTGGAAACAACAGTTTGAAGAATAAAAAAATGTTCCTTATTCAAGAATAATACAAAACAAAAATACTGGGATTAATTTAAAATCATTCTCACTTAGTTTACTGAACTTTTGGTGAATACCTACCATTTCATATTCAACAAACGTGAAAAAGTATTTAGTTTATTATAGGAAAACAAATTAAAAAAAAAAAATGGGTTGTGCAATTCAAGAAATTATAACTGATAATCAATCAACCAAATCAAATCCAAATACAATTATGGATAAAAATCAAATTTCAAATACAACAACAACCAAAACACTTGTCATTGGTTTAAGTGACAATAAAAATATAACATCACCACCACCACCTGTGGTGAATAAGACTAACAATAATAAAAGTCAACAATTAAAAGAACAACATTCGGCGTTAGTTAAACTTTTAGAATCCGCGCCGATAACAACAATTAAGACAACAACAACCACCAATAATAGTAATAGTATTAATAATATTAGTAATAAGCAGGCAACTAGTCCAAATGCACATTATGTCAGTCAAATAGTAGTACAACATCCGCAAAATATGTCATCGCATCGAAAAAGGCTGAAGTCGATACAGCAGCAAACGTCAACTTCGACAATGACAACGACAACATCAACGATGCCCAAAACGATGTCATCAACAACAACGACAGCGACAAATATGTTACCACCCCAAGAGCATCATAATGATAATTTTAACAATAGTCATCAACATCATCATAGTAGTATTAAAGTGCGTAAAAGTGACGCGAATCATCATCACTGTCAAAATCTTATTCAAAATCCTCAACAATCGCATAGGTCAGACAATGTAACGACATTTTCGACGGCGGTGATTATTGATAACAATGAGGGTGAGTGCGGTAATAATGACAGTGGTGAGAATAATAAAAATAGTAACAAAACTGTTACAAATAATTTTATTGGCGATCATCAGCAAACAATGATGATGATGACCTCCGCGGGCAATTACGAATCAACGTATCAGTGTCCGTGGAAAAAGATTCGTTACGCTCGCGAGTGGAAGCAGAAAAAACAACAACAGCAACTTCAAACAAGCAACAACGTTGCTGTTGATAATAATTTAAAAAATGTCAAAGATTCATCGTCCTCGTCGTCATCAATGCAAATGCATCAGAGCAAATGTGATGAAAAAATCACCGCCATATCGATAGATCGACAAAATTCAGAGCTAGCCAAGCGATTGGGTATCATTCCCGAAGATTCTGCATCGCACAATCGTCGTGACAGTTCGGATAGCAATTCGAGTATGTCGAGTTCGTCAAGTCTCCAATCGACGGCATCATCAGCGTCGTCGGTATTGTCCTCCTGCACCTGCACGCCACAGCAATTGAAAATGGAGCAAGAACCACCATGTCAGTGCAATAATTGTCAAGCCATGGATATGGACTCTGGGTGTGATGATGAAATCATATCCGATCCAATGAATTATTTGTGTCAGAAATTCGATGAAAATTTAACTAGCAATTGTACGAATAAAACTAGTGATAAGGATGTTAAAATTGAGATTAAGACAGAGTGTTTGGGTCAGAATAATGCACCTTCAGCACAGAATTTAGCGTCCGGAACTAGTGATGTACGTTTTTATTTCTTCTTAAAATTTTTTTAAAAACATTTTAAAGATTTATTATTTTCCCCATCTCTTTATCAATGTCCCATCACTATAATATTTTTAACTAAAGGTCAATTTGTATTTTTCTATTTTCAGGGCTTTTTCCGACGTTCTATTCAACAAAAGATTCAATATCGTCCATGTACAAAGAACCAACAGTGCAGTATATTGCGAATAAACCGCAATAGATGTCAATATTGTCGCCTGAAAAAATGTATAGCTGTTGGAATGAGCAGAGATGGTGAGTTTAGAACTTATTTATCTTATCTCCTATACACATTTAATTATTAATATCACCAATTACTGGAGAAAAAGTAGGGACAAATAAAATCAAATGTCAAAGTTTTAATCAAGACAAACTTATACATTTATGACAGTTAGCTGTTAAAAACGAACTTGTGTTTGTTACCTAAATATTCTCATGGAGAATTCAAATTTGTGACACAAACTTTGAAATAGACCTTGTTCGTTTTTTTTGTTGAAAACTAAATCGTTGCTGTCAAAACACTTTTTGTGAAGGCAATTTTAATATTCTCAAGGTATCTAAATAACTAATTAAAGTAAAAAGAACTAAATGTCAGATAAACTTCTTCTTTTGACATTTCTCCATGACATTTTTAATAAGTTGTCAGATTTATGACTTTTGAAACAGATTAGCAAACAACTTCTAGAAATCTATTTGATAGATGGAGTTTATTTTTAACAAGTGCTTTCGGTATGTTTGTGTGTATAACAAATTCAAATTTAACCTCCTTTTTGTCAATATACCTACTCAATGTCTCCGCAACAAAATTGCGAAACACGATAATTTTCTCATTCACACACTATGATAGTAGGAGCTCTGCCTATGCCTATGACTATGACCAAAACGAAAACCACCCACCATATATCACCTGTCATTTCTTTTTCTCTTTCTTTCTCGCTCACTTTTGAACTACATTTGGAAATGTTAGTTTAATAATAAATAAAATTAAAATACGAAAACCCTGGCTTGGTAATAACTTATCTCACCACACTTCGTTCAAAAATCCATCATAGTCCAACGAGATAAGATTACAACACACAGAAAGAAAAATAAAAAAAAACGTATCCCCCGCCCGCCAACACTCTTTTCACCGTCGCCACACCACACTAGTACATGGCACACACATTAACAAATATATGTATTCTCTCATTATCGAACCAACATGACGAACAAACATGTTGCGAGCCGAGTTCAATGACCAGCCATGAACGAAATTTTCTGTAGCTCTTGTTGTTGTTGCTTGAATTATTTTTTTCGTAACGCGAAACAACAGAAATGTACCCTTCACTTGAGTTCCAGTGTTGTTTAGATGTTTGTGTGTGTGTTTTTTTTATTTTTGTCATAACATGGTAGGTAGCTTGTCCCACTTTCAACTATTTTTTTTTTTTTTTATTTTGGGTTTTTTCTTTTTTTTGTTGAACAAAATAAAGAGTTTGTCACACTCATGAAAGAAGATATGTAATGATTTTCGTAATAAATTTCCTTATCGGTTGTTATTTATTTTATGTTATGATTTTCACCACACTTAACATAAAGACAAAGAATCATTTACCATACCGTCATCATTAATTTCCATACGATAAACGACAAACGAACGAACCGATAAACAAAGGCACAAAACACAACACACTGCTGTTTAGTGCTGTGGGTTTGTTGCTCTGTTTCATTGTAAAATTTGTAGGAGTACGAAGTGAGCAAATGATCAAAAACCTGGTAGTGAGAGAGAGCGGTGAGGTGGTGAATAGTGGTAGAATCATTGTGGAATTGTGCTAAGAGTGGAATGACCGGACTTAACCCAATTCGTAAACGACGAACAATTTTTGCTGCTGCAACACACAGAGCGAGCACACAAAGACGTCGCGGCGCGGTGGATTTTTTGTTGTTGTTCAGTTGAAGTACCTATACACATATTATAGCAATTGAGTTGTTCGAAATAGAACAGCAAAGGGAAAATAAAATATAAAAAAAGAGGCCAGTACAGGAGTGAATGAGATAATAAATTAGCTCACAACAATGATGTTATAAAAACAAAATTGGATGGGGAAAGATACACAGAAAAATATGTGTATGTTGGAGCATTTTTTTCTTTATTTTTTTTCAACCGAAGATAGGTGGCTTGTCTTGGGTATGATTGTGTTTCGTATCAATTAAAGTAGCACAAAGCTGAAACTTTGTCCAGCGGCAAACCTTAACGCCGCGCTACCGCCCGTCACCGTCGTTGTCTGTGTCATCTACATCATGTTAATTATTGTAGTCATCTACGATACAATATGAAAACAGAAAAGAAAGACGGCACGGCGGCAGAGACGACGACGACGACGACGAGAGAATATGTTTAGTTAAGCTAGGCCGATGACTCTAGTAATGAAATCGAAAGTTGTTGTTTTTCTGATTTCTTCTCGAGTCTTATACTAAACAAAAGCAATTCAAGAAATTTCTAGATAGCTGATATAGATATAGTGTTGATTTGAATGAGTTGTTTTTGATGAATTAATTAAAGAAATAGAACAGTGTTATTTGATTGAAGAATTGGTGTTTAGAATGCATGAAGATAAATGGCGCCCAACGTAGAGTTATTTTCGAATAGGAATAGAGAATGGAGTAGAAAAAGATGATTTTGTTTGCTTTATTTATCGTTTTGAATTTAATTAACATTCTACATGCTAAAAATCAAATTTTAAATATATTCGAAGTTTTTCAAAATTCCTGACATTAACTTTGTTCATTCAATAATTACGTATCATTGTTAATGTTTTCTTAGAAAGCATTTATCCTATTTTCTTACAAATTATTTGTAATTAAGTTGAATCATTTTTGATTTGAAAAAAAAAATGGCGCCCAACAAAGGAACATTTTTGGCAGTTGGGAAGCTAATTGTCTTAATTCCTTGAAATAATTTAAGGAAATAGAAAATCATTAGATTTTCTTAGAGAAAATATTGATATAAGAACATTTTTGAAAGTTCGAAGGCTAATTGAAAAAAAAATGGCGCCCAAACTAAGATTATTTGCGAAAATTCAGAAGCTAACTGTGTCAATTCCTTGAAACTATTTAAGTAAACGCAAATTTTTGTTTTCATTTGATTTTCTTAAAAAAAAAAAAAAATGGCGCCCAACATTGGAATCTTTTTGAGAATTCAAAGACCTAGTGTGTAAATTCCTTCAAATAAGTTAAGGAAACTCAAAATTTGTTTTTTTTCCATGAGATATTCTAGATTTTACACATCAAGTTCCAATAATTCCACTTCAACAAAAATAAATGGCGCCCAATTTAAGTTTATAGAATGTTCCTTACAGGTGAAAAAGAATAGGCAACAGATGTTATTCAATATGAACGAATTAGAACAATACACTTGAAATTAATTATCTAACGTTACATAAATTATTTAATTAAGTTCAATATGAATAATCTTTTAATTTTCAACGAAAATTCCAAACTGTCCCGAAAGTAATTCTTATCGCTGTTCTAGTTTTCTGCTAAACTTTATCTTTATTGAATTAAAATTTCCTATTGTTTTTCTATATGTATACATAAATCCGTACCACGAGCAAAAACAAAAATTATCAGCAAAATATTGTTTTGGCGTTAATACATATTTAATTTAATCTATTGGGTCCAAGGCTTTTTTATTCACTTCTATTATTAGTTCCTCGATTCATATACAAAAAATTTGTTTACCTTACCAAAAAATTTCAAATTTAAAAAGAATTTTGTATTTATCTTTCACCGGAAGCCAGAATTCTTTTCCATAAAATTTATAAACTAATATAAAACTGAACGATTTATGTGTTGTGCTCAATTAAATTTGATAGTGTTAGGTGTTAGGATAGTCTAAGACAAATTAACCAATCTTCAACAACAAATATATTGTATTTGATCGTGTTTAAAAAAAATTTAATTTCTCTTCTATGTCACGTCCACGTCAATCTATCTTAATTGTTAAACTGTTTTTCCAAGCCTTCCAGAGTCCAATTTTTTTTTTTTTTTTTTAACCTCTCATATACCGCTTAATGTCACACATCTTCTATGTTCGGATATGACCCAATTTCGACACATTTCTCTCTCGTATAGTGTGTGCGTAATATCGCGCTCCATACATTATAATAAATCCAATCATCCTTGACCAAAAAAATCCTTCAAAATCACTCTCAACATAGATTTATGCGTATGTCATGCGTGTGCGTTTCGACTGTTGGTTGGTTGTCGAAGCTTTGTCCACTGTGTTGAATCTTTTTTTTTTATTTCATTACAATTTAATAAAAATGACCGTGTTCCCCTTTTCATTATCTTTCAAGGAAAGAAGAGGTTACTTCACGTTAAAATACGAAAAAAAAAAAAAAATAATAAACAAACGAAAAAAAAGAGAGGAAAATAAAACTTAAATAAACTGACCATCGACCTAGAAAACTGAAAATTTATTTCATCGATTAAATAACAGACAAAAAAAAAGTTTAAAATATTTATTCGTTCCAAAACCGCCCATTCATTGTCTCCCCTTTATGTTTCCTCATTTTTGTTTATTGTTACTGTTATAAAAAGAAATTGGCATTTATCTGCCAAAAATTTATTTATCAAAATCTTTTTTTTTTATTAAATACACGCAACACAATTTTTTCGTTGAAAACGAAACTGAAAGAGCAAATCTACACGATACACCTCATATATACCTACCAGCAACAACAACAACTATAGGAGTACGCATGCTATCAGTCGAGGCTGAGTTCATTGACCGAACCAAGTCTGACGTTCATAACGTCGAAAAACTAGGTCACCCATAGCTTTTATTATAGCATATACACAATAATATCTTTCTCCATAGTTGTATGGGTAAATGTAGCTCTTAAACTAATTCAAATAAAAAAAAAACAAAAAAAAATACACACTATGACAGTTAGCAGCAGCATACCATTAGTTGAGCGCTTATCAATTTGCATAAAAAAGTTCAGTTTGTTTGTTTAATTTCCAGACAGATGCATCAGCAATGATGTTGATTAAAGGCACAACCACAATAGTTTAACTAGTTATTCACCATCATCATCATCATCACCACCACCCACGACTTGTCAGATGTCAAATTTAAATTTTGATATTTTTGCATATTTTAGTGTGTCTGGATTCCAAAAGTGGATAGTAGCACTTTCAGAATGATTAAGACAAAAAAAAATCCATGGCAGGGGGCCCATTTGATTTAAATTTTTATTTTCTAGTCCTTCAAGCTTCTCCCCTTCGCAAGCTACATATAAAATAGTTGGTAGAAGTATGTAGATACAAATACATATGTATTTATAAAACACAAACTAAAACTGACAGACTTTTATTCGCATTGCCTAGCTCACTGACAGTCGACGGTTATTTTAATTAAAATGAACTCAAATTAGCACGAGGTTAACCAAATTGAAAGTAAATTTATTTTATTGCGTTTTTATGGTCGTCTGTGTATGTGTTTGTGTGTGCATATGGATGTGTATATGTGTTTGTTTTATTTTCTAGGTCTTTCAATTGTTGAAATTGTTGGAATTTTATGCAACTTGTAGACAGATGTGTCACTCACATATTTTTTATAGAAAATAAAAAATAAACAAGATATTCATTGCAGTTTTTTTGTTGGTAGGTAGGTACCTACTTAAATTTTAAATTAGAAAAAAATCTATTGTCGTCTACAACACTGTAGGTATAGGTAGGTAGGTATATACAGTACATAGAATAATATAATCAGTAGCCATATATAGTGGTAAAATGGATGCTGGTGCTGTTTGTCTCAGCAAAAAAGGGGGAGTAAAGTTCATTTAAAAATGTTGAACTCTATTCAGGTCACATCCAAACAAGAGTGTAGATATGGATACCTACACACACACAAACGCATCAGCAGCAGCAGCAGCAAAAGTAGAAACGAACGAGTCTGTGAAACTTAAGTGTCGAGGTGGAAAATTGATGAGTTATGAAGGGGAAGATATAGAGATACATTTTCCACACAACACTTTTGTCATCGTTCATCCACTTGACACATTTAAGTAGATGTACATGCTGTTTGCTTGCTTTTCAATGTAGAAATAGAAATGCGGAAGCGCATTGGGACCTAAATTAAGAAAACATCTTTCTTTTCTAGAAACTCTTAGAAAATCCCCTCTTATGGATGATTAAACGCGCCTTTACTCTCTTGTCAATTGTTAAGATTGCAGCTTTCAGCATCATATCTACTCAACTCATCATTTGATGGCGCTTGGCATATCTGTCAGTTTGAAGCAACGAGTGCGATTACAAAATAGTGAACAAATAAATAAACAACATCACATGAGCAGTCACAAGTAGTGATCCCCAAATTGAATCTTTATTCGTTGTTTATGTTGTCGTTGCTCGTCATTGCTGCCACAACTACTACCACTCCGCCACCGTTTCTGCTGCTTTCTATTGCATAACGAGTGAAATTTTATGCGTTACGTAAATAGGTACAAAAAAATGAAAGACAAACAAACGAGAGTGAGAAGAATAAATAATAATAAGTTGTAGAGCATTATTTTAGGTATCATCGAGGCGGGGGAAGAAACAACTCGTCAATTGAAATAAAAAGATTGTACATGTCAATTAAAAAAAAGAAGGAAAAATTAACTATCCCCTCAGCCCGCATCACAGCATGCAATCATTGTGGTGTTGTGTAGATGAACCTTCAAAAGGTTGTTTACCTCTTGCTCAATGAACTGACTTAAGTTGTGCAGCAGCACTATACCAGCCGATACGTTAGTTAGAACGAAGAGCAAGACTCTCATTTAGTCCGGGGTCATTTTCATACAAACAATCAAAGAAAACACCAATACCATCGAAATCAAACTTCGATACTCGAACTAATATGAGCGAACAAAAACTATAGACATCTCGTTTGCACATAGAAAAATTTATTGAAAAAATTTACTTTCATTTTTCAATGACTTCTAGTTTATATGCCTCGCTCTTTATCTCACTCTAACACATAGATTTTCATAGTAAGCCCCCATTTATACTTATACTCTGAAACATCTGGTGTGTATCCCCACGATGAGCTCCGGTCAACGACACCGAATCCACACAACCCATATAATTCCCCCCACACACACAAACAATCAAGATTGTTTCTCGAAGGTTTTTCATTTCGAATATGCATACAGAATATAGTATGTTTCGCAACATTACACATACGCCACAGTGACCGAAAGAGAATGCAACTTTGTATTTCGAAATTCGAATTTAAAATAAAATTCTTCGAATTTAAATTGAGGATTCTATTGCATTCTATGGTGTGTGTTGAGTTTTCTGAATATGAAATATTTTGCACTGTGTGTTTGTATGTGTGTGTGTGTGTGGTGAGAATGTTGCGAGATGCATATTTGCATGCACCCACTTTTATGACAGTGTGCTTGTGTGTGACTTGAAGCAGGCAAAATATAAAGAAAAAAAAAAGAGAACCACTGAGTGCAGCGACACAAATTTAGGTCATGCTCGGTCATTCACTCATGGCTTCAATAAATGTGAGCTCGCTATATTCTGTGAGTGTATGCGCGCCTTTAAATTTGCACTCTGCACTCGATGCATGTAACGATAGCAAAACCAATATTTTTTTTTGTTTTACTGTTTGCCTTCTCTTTTCATCCTTGGTCATTGCAATTTGTTAATTTTTTTGTGCTATTGATATATTATTTGACATTCCCTTGTACAAAGAAAAACAAAATAGTAACAATAATCGCACATGACTTGTGACTGCACAAGTTAGGCGAAATGATGGTTATGTGGTGAATATAAGCGTCAAAAATGATGGTAGATGGTGGGAGGTCAGTTTTTTGTATTGTTGATATTAAATGAATTTAGGTTAAATTTAATTAAACTGTACAAACTCACTCCTTGGCTTACAAAATATCAACTCATACTTCAATCAACTTACAAAACAAAACAAAAAAAAACTAACTTACCAAGTATTTATGTAATCGTTTGTTGTTTTGCTATGAGTTCGTAACGAACGAGTTCATCGAACTCGTTATATGATGGAGGTCTTTCGGGCCTTCCATTTTTTTTTCTTCTCTCGTCTTTAAAATGCGTTTAATGGCGAAATGAACGTGAGTATGAAAGAAAGATACAAATAATATG
The DNA here is from genome assembly GCA_963921185.1 of Dasysyrphus tricinctus. Classification (NCBI taxonomy): domain Eukaryota; kingdom Metazoa; phylum Arthropoda; class Insecta; order Diptera; family Syrphidae; genus Dasysyrphus; species Dasysyrphus tricinctus. The sequence continues at coordinate 86,451,719 of OY992533.1, forward strand.
TTGTTGGATAAAGTTAGTCAAAATAGAGACATTTTTCTTCAAGTGAAAGTGATACTCAGAAATGACTCGTTACTTGCTGTATCTATGTATATTTTGCAGAGAAACAAAAAAATTGATAACAATTTCGATGACAAAATTTCATGAAGCGCACGATTAGTTTCCCGGTTTTGACATCAAAATATGTATATAGGGAGGGCTGATGATGATGGGGGTCTCTATAAAGCTGTTGAAGTCTGTGGAAACTTAAAGATAGGTACCAAATGCTTCTGTTTGCTACTGCTACTTATGCACGTTTGGCATTTCCTGATTGTTATGATGATGACACACAGAGAGATGCAGAAACAAATCGTTATGCAATCGAACAGAGATTGGATGCACATCGCTAAAAGATAGAGAGCGATAAGCGCAAATTATAAATTTCTTTTCGAGGGGAATAAATTTGTTGTTTTTTTATAATACTTTTTTTGTGTTAAGCTTACTGATTTTTCCTCCAACAACAATTATTTATGTTAACTTTCACTTTTCATTTTTATTTTTTTCTCGTGAGTTCGAGTTTGCTTGTTTTGCGCTGGCTCTGGTTTCGTTATTTTTGTGTTGAGTTGTGGCGGGTTATTGTATGGCTATGTTGTCCCATTAATAGTTCAACGACTTATGGAGTTGTTTGTTTTGTATTTATTTGTAATTTTTTTTTTTTTTTTCATTTTGCTTGGTTTGGTTTTCGGATTGTACAAGACTTTATTGTGTGGGTAATGGAATGGGTTAACATAATAATGCTTCAGGGTCTACCTACTTTGAAATATTTTTGTATACCTATACTCAAAATCCGTTTAGAGGATTTATTGCGTTACTAATAATAGTTTTGGCATAAATGTATACAGAGAGATGTTATGATGGTTTAACTATACGATGATGATGAAGTGTCAAGTACCTACTTCTTTTTGTGAATTGAAAATACCTCTGTAGTTTAAGTTTGTTGAAATTTAGGCCAAGTGTACAGTGAGTAGTTAGGTAGGTGTTTGATCAGGTTTTTTATGTAAACTTAGTGTCAACTGAGGTTACTTGAGTGTTTAAAAATTTAATTTAAATGAAATAGAAAAAAAAATTTAGTGTTTTATTTAATTTAGAAAATAATAAGAAGTTATTTGTGACTTCCGGTGTGAATATTTATGGACTATTTAATTATATTGAAAGAGCTAAGAATCAGAATAAGAAACTGTCAAAAATTTGCTCAATTTTCTTTTGAGCCATAAATTAAGCTAAGAATACCTACATTATGTAGCAATTCAAATTCAATTCCAAATTATTGAATTTTCCATTTAAAAGTTTCTCATTTCGAAATGACATCATTCTTATCAAATTTTCTAGAAAACCTTCAGTTTGAAAATAATATTAAAGCAAATCAAACACATATTAATTGAATTCAATTGAATATCGTTTGAACACAAATTTTTGAAATACATTTACGCATGGACAAAGTAAATGAAAAGATAATACAACAAAAATATTCAGTTAACTGCAAAAGCAAATTCGTTAGTGTAGGTACGAACTGTCAACAAATGTAGCCAACTTGAGGTGAAAACACTTTTTCTGTAAATGTGGTATTTTGCTCAATTTGGTTACAATAAAGTCTTTGTACAAACTAGATACGTTCTTAAACTTTTTTTTTTAAATATGCCAGTTGTATTTCAAAGCAAATTCGTAACTCTTACGAGCTGTCAAAAATGTAGCCGATTTGAGGTGAAAACACTTTTTCTATGGATGTGGCAATTTGCTCACTTCGAGTTAATAAAACGCTAGTTGCAAGCCAATATATTTTGATGTTCTTTTTGTAAGCAAAAATGTCAAATTTTTGAAATGTACCTATTGAAAATGCTATCTTCTCAGTATGTACACTCATTGCACAAGACCATATTCATATTTAAAACCTCTTTACTTGATTTCCATTATTTTTTTTTGTGAAAATTCGTCTCCCCAAATTGTGTGAGACATACACGTTATTTTGCCATTTTAACAAAATGTCTACTAAAACATCTATCACTTTGACAAGTAATCCGACAAAAAAGAAATTAATTGCCCGTGTGCTCAGTGTGCATTGCGAGTGTTCGGTGAGCAAAATAGGTGCTAGGAGAGACAAAAAAAGCAGCATTATATTCAATATTCAAATTCAATTAACAGAGCAGGTAGCTATTTTGCTCGAACAATTTCATTTGTCTTACAGAAAATTAAAAAAAGAAAGGTGAATATACCTATTACGAAGTTATTAGGTGTGGTGAAAACTAGAAAACTCTCGTTGTCTTGTTAAAACATATTTAATTTAGCTTTTTGACATTTCCACCGTTCTTGTGTCAAAAATTAAACTGGGAATCAAATTTGCCAAATAATGCTATAAATACGATCATGCAAAGACCATGCGAATGCCCCGTTATTTGTAAGTGGGCACTCTGGTTTTTGACATGTGCTTTGACATTTTTTTGTTTGATCTACCTATGTATATTGAGCTATTTTGAGAATTTCAAGCATTTTATAGCGTCAAAAGGTTACATCCATTTAAATCAACGAATTTTTTTTCGTGAATCAACTTTCCAATGAAAATATAAAACATTCCTCAAAGCAACAACCTTTAACTTTGAACAAAAAAAAAATACATTTGATTTTATCTGTTTCCCATAATTGAAGCAAAGCTATATCAAATTTGAGCTAAAATGTAACCTTTATTCTCAAGTGTCACACATATTGTTTGCAGTGTCACTGAACGTCAATTCGTTCACCTCATTTACTCAAGGCAAAGCTCTCAGTTGCAACGCAAACGAACTACATACAAACAAACAGTATTATAACTCAATAAATACTGTCAATAAAAGTGCATTGAATTTTTGTGCGTTTCTCGTTCTAATTTATTTTTCTGATTCGTTAAGTATATTTTTGAACAACAGTGTCAGAATTTTTTGGCAATATGCGAACTTTATTCAATATATGAATCATTTATTTATTTTGTAAGGCATCAAATGTCATCAGAAAATGAAAAAATACATAGACACTCTTGGTTGACACATTTCCAATTAAATGCACCGTCTGTTTTAATGTTAACAAAAAAAAATGTATAGGTACCTATTTATCGATAATTTGTATTGTATCACAGATCATCGTCATGTTACGTGCAAAAATAAATAAATTGTTGTGCCCTCTTTTGCAGTTACAATAACAACAAATATTTAAATTACACCAAAAATAAAAAAAAAAACAATGAACCTTTGGTAAATTTTTTATTATGCGCAGTATAGTTGTTATTTTTGTAAACATGAACAGATATTTGAATATTCTCGTTCGATTGAAGTTCAAGGTTAGTACATTTTTGTTCTTGCTTTTGTTTGTCAGATTGGGGAGCAATGCATTCTGGTTTTTTTTTTTCATTTTATTTTTGTTAAGAAAATTTCAAATTGCAGTTTATTTCATTTAAAGAGATGTTAAGAGAAAATAAAGCTTTTTAAGTTCAGTGCTTTTGAGAGAATGTAATTATTCACCACATCTTCTAAGAGCTTTCTTGATTGTGGTGAAAAGTTTCTTAAGAGAACAGGAACTTATTTTTCTGCTTACCGGCAAATTATTAATACACTTCTCTTTTCAATGCAAAACAATGCGGACAAATATCACGTATACGCCAGAGTCCTCTAGTTTGAATTTTCAGAATTATTGCACAACACAGAAAAAAAGCTCACAAGAGTATCTCCCCCATTGATGAAAGCTCTGAACCTTTATTTAAGAGTTCCAACAGATTGGAATTTGTTTTGGTATACATGGTATTTGGTAACTTTAGCTGCTTTTGATATTTCAATCTTTTGTTGACAGTAATTGAGAGCGGTTATTTGGATGTCAACGTGAACGAACGATATTAACCCTCTCTTCGTTTAAGCGGCTTTTTCGTATGTATTTTTGTGCTTTTATAAGCCAACAATGAAAAGAAGAAATTAAAAGAAAAAACGAAACAACAACAAAATAACTCTGCTCCAAAAAAAGCACACAACTGTGAGCGACTAGCACTTAAATTGTGAACTACACTCGTCGCTGGTATACCCCAAGTGGTAGATGTGTATAGAGACGACGGTCTCAATAATTTGTATCTTGTATATCTCTACACAATACAATCTTTTTTTGTTGTGTGTGATTATTACCTATATTCGTAACGTGCTAGCAATTTTTACAGTTAGTCGCGTTCAAGACCTTGTCGAGTTTTGTCATGTTTGCATTTGCACAATTAAATCAAAAGAAAATCATAACAAATATTCAAATATCCATTCATTCGCCGTTCTTAGTGCATAAATAACAGAAATAAAAAATAACGGTTTGGTGAATTTTGAAATATAAGAAAAATCTTTAAATGAAAACAAGAAAATAATCTTCGACAACAAGAAAAAAAAATTATTAACCGGAAAACTAAAAATATTTATATACCAAAAGTTTATTAAACATAATAAAAAAAACTACGCGAAATTTCTACAAAATGAAAAATTGTGATGTAAAGAAAGTTCCTTCAACAAGTTTAAATTTTTTCTAAACAAAAATTATTTAAAAAAAATATATAAAGAAAAAATTTTCAAATACAAATATTAAATACATGCAAAAAAAAAAATGAAAAATATTTGTGAATTGTTAAGTGAATCTAATAAAAAGTGGCGGTCAATGAAAAAGAATTTATTAAACAGAATATCTTGCTAATAAAATTTGACCAATAAAAATAAAAAACATAAGTTTAAATAAAAGTTTTAAAAAAATAAAATACATAAATTGTACCTGAAAAGTTAAAAGAAAAAAAAATTAAATATTTTGTTTCACTGTGATTTTTGTCTAAGTTTTATTTTTTGTTTGTTAAATTTGTTTGTTAATTTAAAAAAAATACACACCGGAGTGCATTTAGGTGCCAAAAATACAACACACAATTTGGATTAAAATAAAAACTACTTGCCGAAAAGTGAATACAAAAAAAAAAAAAACAAGTCACAGTACCTTTTGATGCTTTCGCATTATTAAACAATTAAAATCAAATAAACTGTGGATTATTATATGATTTTAATTTTTTATTTATAAATTAACTCAAAGTTTCATTTGACTTAACAAAAAAAAAAAAACAATCACTCAAATAAAAATGGAAGAACTACCAATTTTAAAAGGAATACTTAAGGGAAATGTCAACTATCACAACGCACGTACGTATTTATGAATATTTAATCAGAGTTACAAAAAACCGTTTGTCACGGTATAAAAATAAATTAAAAATACCGAAAGCCTTTTAGATAGGTACTAGTTTAAATGAACTATAATCTTATCTTTATGCATTATGTACATGTAGTACATACATAAAAAACTTCATGTTTTGTAAAAATAAGTTAATAACTTAACGAAACCCAAACCTTGCCAACAGTGATTGAACGAATACTTTTTTGTTACCTTAATTATGGAATATTAGTTGAGAAAATCAAATTAAGTTAGATAGTTTTCATTACTTAACGAACAATTTAAACATTTCTTAGAATATATTTTAATATTAGTGGGAATGAGGTAGAGATGTCTTAAAGCCGACAAACATTTAAGTTGATTTTTCTTCATTTTCAAAATTTGAACTTAACGAAATTCAAAACACAATTTAAATGAATTATCAATAATAATCCATGCAGTCTTTATGTGTTATTGATTAAAGTGTTAAAATATAGAATTCAACGAAATTTTCTAGAAACTTAACGAAATTTAAAAAAAAGAACACATTTTAATAACATTTTAAAGAATATATCGAAATTTGTATAGCTCACAATACTCATACATTCTCACCAAACTGAAAGAAAGCTTTCAAAATCGGCTCAGTTCTGATTATCTTTAAAATCGATAAGTTTTTATGCAAACGGTAGAACTGAATAGATTTTTTTTTTGGATTGAATTTTTGCTTAAAGTAATAAGTATAGTAGGGATAGGGACTTCCTGAATGTGTTCGTCTCTCTATATTTATTTCCTCACAATACAAAAAAATATGTAAGTTCGTTCAAATTATTTTCGTCAAAAATTAAACTTAACGAAAATTGATAATTCAATCAAAAACCAAACACATTCTCCAAGCGATAAAAAGCACATAAATACGGTCATTTAATTCATGCAACTTATTCACCATTTTGATGAAAAGTGTGGGGAGGGCGAGGGGAGTTTGATGCCGCTTAATTTTAGCTGAATATTTTTCTTTGTCAATTGCATTAAAATTTTGATAAAATTTTATTATAAGAATAATTTTTGACATTTCCTATACATATTTTGTCATTTTCCTATATCTACCTCACTAATGTCAAGTGAGATAAAATTTACCACACACGCTCTTCCAGTCTATTCTTCTAGAAGCATTTTCATTGCCATTTCCATTTTCTTATGTTTAAAGAGAAGGAAAAGGAGAGTGATTATTTGACAGATACCAAATTCCAAAATCTAAAAACCATAGAAAACATTTTTTGACAGATAGCAACTTCCAAAAACAAATACCAAATGTCATGAAAATCCTTCCATTTGAATACATTCGACTTTCATTTTTCTATTCTTTTTTTTTTTTTTTTGTGAAAGCTCCAAATTTTCATTTCTATAAAACTTTAAAAACACCCTTCATCATTTTTGTTGACAACTTCTAGTTCCACCTCAATCCTTCTTCCCACCACCACCCAACTCGATCTACTTATTAAACTCAATACAAATCCCCGTCAAATCAAGCTGTCAAAAACACAAAAATGTGTGACAATTTCCCTATATGTATATGATCCAAATGATTAAAAAGAAATGTATGCCAAAGCGATAACTCTCGACTTTACCATACCGACACAACCAACTGACTATCCCCATTAAGCGACGGTTGCACTTTCTTTTTCTAAAGCTATTTCTCTACTCCGCACACCACACAGCTGGGCCTAGTTCCGCTGCGAGCCGTCTCGACTGTTGCTATATTGCTTTCGATTTTCGTTTAAACACCAGATCGGAGCTCAAATATATATAGAGAAGCTAAAAAAACTAACTAACCTACCAACCTATAAGTTTACATATAGGTACAAGAAAAATTAGAGCTCATAATTTATGCACTAAGCTTGCATGCACCAATAATTTTTCTAAACTCCACTTTTTGTTTTGCTATTAGGTACCTACCTATCTACCTACTTACTCTTTTTATTTATTTTTTCTTTTTAATTCTCTTTGCAATCAATTTCATTTCGTGCAAAAGAAATAATATTAAAAAAAAAAAAACAAATAACCAACACACTTTTTCGACCTCTTTTAGATTTTCTCTCTTTCTCTTTGGAATCTTCTTCCTCCTTTCTATCTGGGGCCATATGTATAGAAAAATGAAATGATCATGCTATGCTCATCAGTATAAGATGCGGCTTTAAATGCTTGTCTCTTGGACCACTATATTAATGGGCCGTTGTCATTCTCTAATTTCTTTCATGTTAAACAAAAAGAAAAAATGAAAAGAAACGATAAAACTAGGTGGCGCTCTCATTTTCGTTTTCATGCTGCCATTCTGCCATATTGTATTTTTGGTCTCGTTTAAATCCATCACTTAAGTTATTCCGATCACAATGGAAACGCATAGCCCACACAGCTTTAGGCGTATTGTAGCGATGTATGTACTTCCAGGTGATGTTTGGCGCACGCTGCCGGTTCTGTTATCAATTTGACACATCAGAATATCTATGGACAGCGATTAGCTGTCGAATAGTAGTGCAATATCGTGTGGCTTTCTCTTTCATTCATTGTTCGCATTATTTTGTTTAACAAAGAATTAAAAGTATGCTACTGTTTCTTTTTGTTGTTGTTTGTAATTTTACCTATCGCACTCTCTTTTTTTGTTTGTAGGTCATGACCTCTTAGATTGTTTTCATAAAATGAATAAAATAAAAAACGAAAGAGATAGACAAGCGCATCTCGACTGCTTCAAAGTGAAATTAATAAGATTTTACTTGGTGCGCGATGCAATAACGATGGTGGGCCTTCTTTGATTGACTTTCGATGTAGTCTCGGCTTAAAGTTAAAAGTGTTACACTTCTCACTCACTGACTGGCTTTGGCTCCGTTTGTGTGTTGATTTTCTCTCATTGAACTCAAAAAGTCACTGATGAGTGGGAGACGATCAACGATCCCGATGAGTATACGATTTCATTATAGAGTTCATGATCGTGATGCTCGTTTATTTTTTGTGTGCGATGAGAAAGAAAGAAAGTTCACCCACATTTTGTTTTCTTGCAATATTTGGGTAAAAACAAAATGATTAACGAGAAACCCTAGGCCAGACAGAGAGTCGACTTTTTTTTTTGGAGAAAGTGTAACAGCCGCCTTAATGTGATACAAACAGAATCGAGAGCAAGCCAATAAAAATATCATTATGCTTGCACCCAAAAAATGAAATGAAACAAAATTCAATGACCTACTTAAGGGTCTGTTTATGGCTGTTTTTTTTAAGGTTTTTACACATTTTGTTGTATTTGGTCTTTATTTTTGTTGGTTTGCATGTTTAACTTCTGTTGCTGTAGGTATAGTAAATAAATAAGGGGGACGACTTGAGAAAGAGAAAAAAAAGCTGTGTCCTTCCCGCCGGCGAAAAATACTGTGCGTGTGTGTGTGTGTGTGTGTGAAAATTGGAACACACGTATTTTGCTTCCGACACCTGGCGCAACAATGCCATCACCACCTGTCTATTTGGTCCTGCTTTTTCTCCAATTTCATTCATTGCACACGTCAATTATATTTTATTTTATTTAATTTAAAACTGTAATCTTACTATAAATTCAATATGTTTTCTCTTTTATTTACAGCTGTGCGATTTGGTCGTGTGCCGAAACGCGAAAAAGCGCGCATCTTGGCTGCCATGCAACAAAGTACACAAAATCGCGGCCAACAACGGGCGTTAGCTACTGAGCTCGATGATCAACCTCGATTGTTAGCCGCTGTATTGCGTGCTCATTTGGAAACGTGTGAATTTACCAAGGAAAAAGTTGCTGCAATGCGTCAAAGGGCACGCGAGTGTCCATCATATTCAATGCCTACGCTCTTGGTGAGTAAATTGTATTCTTTGTCTTATTTCTTGTTCATATTGAATATTTTTGTATATGCGAATCAAATCAAACCGAGTAGCAAAACCTGAACGAATTTATTATGAACTTCTAGACGTCAAGGTTGGGCTGCATCACAGTTAAGTTGATTCTATCTGTCAACAGAATTCCATTGTCACTCCCACAATCAATTTTAAATAAGTAGTATTATGACTGCCCTTAAGTTTACTTCCTCTTCTCGGACAGAGAGAGAGAGAGGTATGTATAGGTATAATTATTTGTCCTCAACATTGAGACAGAGACTTACATACATATAAATGAGAACTGAAGTAGGTGTGTTTTTGTTTGCTAATTGCTTAATTTCCGGTATTTAACCCGATGTCTTTACTTTAACTGACCTCTGAATTTGTTTTATTATTATATTTGTCTTGTTCGATGACTTTTGTTAGATTAATTCGGTGCAAGGTAAACTTGTTAAATAACAATTTTCTGTCCATGATGCGGTGTTTGTTTGGCAATTTCCTTAAACCATTGTGATTTATGAATAGAAACAAACAAAAAAAAAACTTAACTTTTTCCTTAGAAAAGAATTGACAGAGTTCTTTTAACAGCTGGCTGTGACAGTATCACACAGACAACCTTGACTTTTCTTTTTGTCTTGTGAAATGATCTTTTTAACTAATTCTCTTATATGCAAACACGCCCTCTACATGTCGTTCATTTATATATAAAAAATTACTATCTCTCACTGAAGCATTGTAATACATAAAATTACAGGTGATAGTGGAATGTTGTTGTATATTTATAACTATATTGCGTGCATTTCATATACTTACAACAAAAAAAAAAACAAGGAAATGTATTTTATAATTTATTCAAATTGCTATTAAACTGTACTTGAAAATGATAATGAATGCATATTAAAGCTCCAGGAAAAATACTTACTTACATTGACATTATCACATTCGAGGTGAATACTTATTATTACTTATTTTCCTTATTACTCGTAGGTATACATATATTGACAAGTCAAGGTTTTCTTTCTTTCTTTTTTTTGTTCTTGTACTTAAATGAGTTCTGTTGTAATAGACAGAAGTTCATATTGCCCTTGGCAGTTACAAAACACTTTTGAAGTCTCACATTGGGCGCCACTTCTTATCGTGATAATTAAAACAAAACAGAAAACAATGGAATATTTAAAGCGTTAGTAGTAAAATATTAACCTTAAATCAAATATTAATGCAGCTCTTTCAGCTTACGCTGATTATAAGTTTTGTTGGGCGCCATTTTTAACGATATTCAATTAGTTCTAAAGTGAGTTATCTAGCTATCTGGTCTTATAGAAAAATTCTAGCTTGACATTTTCAATTAGGTACATGAATTTATCTTTTTTAATTTTGTATTTGAAGTCTCACATTGGGCGCCATTTCATAAAAATCGTGAATCATGATGATTTCAAAAATCTGCTTATTTTAAAACATTTTAAGACATATAAACAACCTTTAATCAAGCAGTTCCACTGAAAAATAGGAAAGCAAGAGCTAATTTAGGTTTTGTTGGGCGCCATTTTTAAAGATTATTCAATAAATTCAAAATATAAACTATATTTAATTGTACTTGTTGAAGGATTAACTTTGTTTATCATCTGAAAGTTTATTTACGTTTTGTATAACATAAATTTCTTCTCTTTTGTTCTTTCTTTAATCATAAAGAAAAAAAACCACATCGTAGAACTACCGCTATCAATACAAACAAAAAGAACAACAAAACATCAATAAATTGCGCGCATTCTTTTCTTTTTTGAATATTCAATCGCAATTTAGTTCCTTTATCTCATTTTCAATGTCACATATACTCTATGATATCATCATGCACACGCTTAACACCTCCGTTCAATGTCAAAGCAGCAATAATAACAATTTGTTTTTTGATTTTTTAATCATTCTTATACATAACCAAAAACAAAGTTTGGTTAAAGTTAAGATATATTTTAAAGAACTTGCAAATATCTACGTGATAAAGCAAACAACTTTGTCAGACTCACCATACAAAAAGAATTAAATACAAAAAAAAAAAATCATTAACACGCACATTAAAACGTTAATGTCAAACTTGTCTTTACACCCTCACACTCGCATGATAATATCCCATAAAATATATACCCAAAAATTCAAATCATCCTTTCAAAGTGCGCGATTGTATGTAGAACCACCCCACCAATACCTACACGCGCTTTACCACAAAACAAAAAATCGGCATCAAGGTCACTCTGTTTACTGTGCTTTCTGTTAAGAATTAAAGCTCAAACAATAAAAATGATAAAGTATTGTTTTTTTTTTTTAATTTTATTTATTTGACTGGAAAAAAATATTCCATGATTCACAACAAATGTCAAGGTTGTTCTGTCACTTTGATCCCTAAAAAAAAAATAGTCCTAACCAAAATTTTAACAAAAAAAAAGAAATAAATTTCCGGTCATCTGATCATATTTAACTTATTTCAAATATTACGCGCCAATCGACGACGACGACAAGTCCATATAACACAAAATATGTAAGAAATTTATGACAACAACAATACTAAGAAGTTTATTTAAATTAATACCAGAACGAAAGAGCAAAAATTATCAACGAGCAAAAAAAAAAAAATGGCATACGACCTTGTATCGAGTTATTTTTCAACCTTGAAATTATAAACGAGCAAAGCAACAGCTAATAATAAAATACATACTGACTAAGACAAGAAATTCTATAATAATGTGTTTGTGTTCGATTCGGACAGTGGTAGTGGTGATGGGTATAATAATGGTGACAACCCCTTGATTACACCACAGAAACAACTCCATAGATCATGATGGAATGAATATAGGGTGAGTTTCAATGGGAATCACAGCAATCGCCGCTAATACCACCCCCGACTTTTCAACACAAGGGATGCATTTTCTATTATCAGTTGATCAAACACACCATAGTTGGCGCGCAATACTCAGTTCCCCAATCAACATCGCCCTGCGCCGCAAAGCTGATAAAAACTGCAACTTTGTTGCTTTAGAAAATAACAATAAATTCTAAACGTCACCCCTCTTCTTCACCACACTTGTAATTTCGAAGAAATAGGAATAGAAAATAAATCGCTAAATAAACACACGTGCGCCGATAAACAAAAAAAAAAAAAAAACAGTTTAAAATTTTATTTTTATTGATCCTCCTTATGGGAGAATGTGTAAAAATTGAAAAAAAGCACACACATACTTAGCCCCCGTAAAAGCAAAAGAAACAAAACAACAAAAATCTAAACTTCTAGACAGAAGACGTCATTTGCGAACGACCTTGTGAAATACGAGGAAATCATTTTGTTTTTGTTAATTAAGCGTCTCTCACAACCAGTGACAATGTATTAGTAACACATTCTGACAGTTCATTCAAATAATTTTTTTTTTATTGTATAAAACTTCGAATTAGTTAAGGTTAAGGCTAAGTTGATGATAAAGAGATTCGTTTATCTCCAAAAAAAAAAGCGAAAAAAAAACAAAGCCATACCAGACATTTCGTTTTATTATTTTGAGTTTTTGCCATGACATTGACATGCGGCGTCGGTGTCTGTTTCGATGGTAACGGCTGCTGGAACTAAATTTTCATCGTTCACAATAGTTTAAGTTAAATTAAATTAACCAGTAGCGTCTGGGCAATATAGTGTAGGTACTATATGTAGACATTATATGAAATTCAATGTCACATTACATCTTTATACCAGATATGAGTAATGTACAGTGTACTGCCATTAAGCTTTGATATGAGACAGCGCTGGCGGCCGGCGAGCGGCTCGGCTTGGCGCGTCTAAAATACATCATAGTTTGACATTGAATGTTCTATTTGCACCTAGAATATTATTGCTTCCTTGTTGGAAAAAATTATACTCATGCACATAGCAGTAGCTCTCTCTCTCTCCCTCTCTATCTCACAATAAATTATAATATGCGAACACAAAATTGAATTGCGTTGTTTTTTAATGTATTTCTATTTTATTATTCACCACTATCTACATATCTACCTCTCCCTTCATGTCAGTTTAAGGTAGTCGATGTCATTTATTGTGAAGGTCAAATAAAATCATTGCGCGCAGTTAGTGTTGCGCATTTGCGAACTTACAAGTCAGAGCCATGTATGTCCAGCCAAAGGTATTTTATTCCACACGCGAAATGACCTATCAAAACAATTTAAATATCTCACCACAGTCAAATTGAACTATTTGCCGGTTCTTTTTTCTTTCTATAATTAAAATTTCATTCAAGGTTATCTCGATGCTTAAATTAAACGAACAAAAAAAAAACAATTCACAAAAATAGCTAAAAATACTTAATGGCGGCGCAGATGGTCGACCATAAGTCGGAAGCTAACATAGCCAAACAGTGGTTGTTGTTGGTGTTGGCGTTTTGTGTAAACCACGTGGATCCTAATGTTAATGTGACATGCAATATAAATAGCGCTGTCGTCGTTGTGAAGTAGCACCAGCAGCGTCACATGGTGGACAAGCTAATTGATCATTTTCTCTACGAACCCGGTAGTTTAATTACAAAAAGCACCGCTACACACAACCTCCCCCACAGTTATTTGCACTTTGAAAAAAAAAGAAGAAAAGCTAGTTTTTCCCCACACTCACCCACTCTCAGTTGGAGGGTAGAACGAGTATACATATATTCTTCTCATACTGTTGATAGTTTAAGCTTACCGCTGGCAGGCAGGCATACCGTTCAAGAACCTTGAACTCTGGTTCGTCGACCTTGACGTTAATGTCATTCTACTCTATTCTATCATTATTATAACTATATGTTTGCACATGTACCTACACCAACCCAAAGAAACGGGTCGGTAATGGCGACAAAATGGTCGGTTTTCCTCTGAAAGTTCTACAGATAGTTTTGTGTGTGAACAGAATATTAGTGGAGAAAGCTTTTGCTTTTGTAGCCGGGTGAGAGAGCTTTCGATTACTTGCTCCACCATATACATACATACGATAGAACAGGAAGAGAAAAAACAATGAACTTAAACTAGGTAGGTACATAGAGATAGTATTGATTTTCCCATGGTTTGCTACTCGATTTGACCTTCGCGTGAACTTTTCCCTCACTCTCTAAAAATTATTCAAACTACAAAAAGACTACATACATTAGTTAAGCTGATTTCTAACTTTTTATTTTTCTTTTTTTTTCTTTGTTTCCCTTAGGCATGCCCTCTAAATCCTGCACCGGAACTACAATCAGAGCAGGAATTCTCGCAGCGTTTCGCCCATGTTATTCGAGGTGTGATTGATTTCGCCGGCATGATTCCCGGCTTCCAGTTACTCACACAAGATGACAAATTCACACTGCTAAAGGCGGGACTATTTGATGCGTTATTTGTACGGCTGATATGTATGTTCGATTCGTCGATTAACAGTATTATCTGTTTGAATGGACAAGTGATGCGTCGCGATGCTATACAAAATGGAGCGAATGCACGTTTTTTGGTGGATTCTACATTCAATTTTGCCGAGCGAATGAATTCTATGAATTTGAGTGATGCTGAAATTGGTTTGTTCTGCGCAATTGTTCTGATAACTCCTGATCGACCGGGTTTGCGGAATACCGAGCTGATTGAGAAGATGTATTCGAGGCTAAAGACATGCCTGCAGTCGATAATCAATCAGAATCGCCCCGATCAACCTGAATTTATGGCGAAATTGTTGGAAACAATGCCTGATCTGCGTACTTTGAGCACCCTGCACACAGAGAAATTGGTAGTTTTCCGAACGGAACATAAAGAATTGTTGCGTCAGCAAATGTGGTCAATGGAAGATGAACAGCCATCGAAGAGTCCAGCGTCATCGTGGGACGATGTGCGAATGGACGATGTGGCGAAATCACCATTGGGATCGGTTTCGAGCACTGAATCGGGAGATTTGGAGTATTCATCACAATCATCGCTGGCATCGTCAGCTCCATTGTTGGCAGCTTCATTGTCTGGTAGCTGTCCGTTGCGTAATCGTGCCAATTCTGGTTCATCCGGAGAAGATATCGATATTGTGGGTCCACATGCTCATCTCACTCAAAATGGTCTGACAATCACACCGATCATTCGATCGCATTCCCACAATCAGCTGCACCATCATTTGACAACGGGCACTACGCATCATCATCGCTATAGAAAGCTAGACTCGCCAACCGATTCGGGAATTGAAAGTGGCAATGAGAAGAATGAATCCTCAAAAACTGTTAGCAGCGGTGGCAGTTCTTCGTGCTCCAGCCCTCGATCCAGTGTAGATGATGCTTTGGATGCAGAAACCTCCGCACAAAGTCTTTCAACGACAGCTGCTGCAGCAACCAGCAGTAACACCATTGTGGCTTCATCGGCATCTCCATCAACCGCCATGGCAAGTTCTTCCTCGTCATCGTCTTCGCCGTCATGCACGTCAAGTGCGGCTATGAAGAGACAAATCGTAGAGGATATGCCAGTTTTGAAGCGTGTGCTCCAGGCGCCACCTTTGTATGATACAAACTCGCTGATGGATGAAGCGTATAAGCCGCACAAAAAATTCCGCGCTCTCCGTCACCGGGACTTCGATTCAGCTGAAGCTGATGCAAGCAGCACACCTGGCTCGACAACATCAGCAATGCCAGGCGCATCCAGTCCGATGCAATCGTCAGCAATGCCATCGCAAGCTCGGCAACACCCACAGAGCCCACCACCAGCATCATCATCAACTGCATCACCATCTCACCATCACTCTCTACCACCGCATCAACATCAAAGCCAGCTTCATATGCATCTGACGCGCAATACCTCTACCAACAATGGCAGCAGTAGTCGCGACAGTAGTGCTAGCAGTGGAAATTACCAGCAGCATTCAACTCTGTCCAGCACTCACTCCGTGCTGGCAAAGAGTCTAATGGCTGAACCACGCATGACTCCCGAGCAAATGAAACGCTCCGACATCATCCAGAACTATATCATGCGCGATCAAAATCCAGGCCAATCTAACGGTCTTCTTGTTTGCACTGCGAATTCCCCCGCTCCACAACATCACTACGCAAGCTCCGGTTCGCCAAGCTCAAGTTCGAACTCCAACTGCTCATCACCTTCAACGACGACAGTTACACTCGCCTCCCCTCCACCATCCTCATCGGCGGCGTCATCGTCAACACTGCATCCTCCACCAGCTGGCACACCAAACGGTATGCGGTGGCAGGGCCATTCAGTTATCACCACAACCACCATTCGACAGCAATCGGTGTCACCAAATTCTAATGGCAGCAGCAGCAGTGGCGGAAGCAGCAACTACTTTCAATCTCCCCACTCAACATCAGTTTCACCACCACGTCCCTCCCCCTCGGCCCATTCACCACGCCTCCTCGAGTTGCAAGTTGACATTGCCGATTCCCAACAACCGCTAAATCTTTCCAAAAAGTCTCCAACACCTCCACCTTCAAAAATCCAAGCACTGGTCGCGCACAAATATCCAACAATGTCAGCCGATGTCACAGTGACAGCGACAACTACCGCCTCACCACAACCACCCACGCCACAGGTGCACAAAGTCCTTCTTGAAGCGTAACATGTGGCCGCACGCAAGAGAGCCAGAGACAACAACGAATACCGTGCGTCAACAACAACTGCTGCTACAGCAAAACCTGTCAAACAAATAAACAGCAGAAAGTAGTAGTAGCAGCTAATGACAACGCATCATTAAAACGGTGACGTTTTGTAAATAGTGTCATTTTGTTTTGTTGGTTCCCTGTTTCCCTGTAAAAACACTCAATCAAACACACCTAATAAATTATTGTGAGATGGTGCTCCAGTGGCTGACAGAGATGACAGATGATAAATACAAATGAAAGAGATGCAAATATAGAAACATCGATTTATTTTGAGACAAAAAATTACTGACTAAAAACAAAAATGATATAAAAACATTAAACAAAAAAGAGCGAGACTGAATTACATTTAGGCATTGGGATTTGGGAAGGGGTGACAATTTTTTGAAAAAAGGGGACAAAAAATTAAAAACTCAAAAAAAAAACAGCGAAAATTATTTATTTTCATTATAAAAAAAAATAAAAATACAAAAAAAAAACATTTGGGGATATAAAAAATATGAAGATGAAGGAAGAAGGTGACATAACATTGAATGTTGTACAAATTGTATTTAAATAAATAAAGAAATAAAATTAAATTTAAACAAACTAAAAACCGAAAACAAAAATGTCCTTAAAATTTAAGCGAGATTTAAACAAAAACACATTAAAAACAAAAATAAAAATAACAAGAAAATGTATTATTTTGAATAAACCTCTTAAATTTAAAAAACAACATAAAAAATCACATCTCTGCGAGATAATCATTTAAAAAATGACATCGGACAAACATTAAAACAGAAAACAAAATAACCGGGTGTTTTCTTTTTTGTTTTCAAAAAGAAATTACAAAGAAAGAAAGAGCTCTAAGCTAAGCATCATAAACTTGAATGGAAATATATAATAATTTAAATTTTAACTTAGTTCGTAAGCTGTACATAAATATGCAAACTACTTCATTTTAAATAAAACAAAAAAAAAAAAACAAAAAGAACTACATAAATGTCTTAAAAGATTTATATAATTTATAAAACAAGTAAAAAAAACACACAAATTTAAATTTTATTGATTAAAGTTAAATTTAAAAATAAAAATTATTATATTTTAGAGATCTCTTTTTTTTAATACAAATGATTCTTTGTTAAATTTTATTTTCCTTTTTTCATTGTCATCTTAAGCGTGAATGAAAAAAAAACACAATACCCCCTCCCAAAAAATACAAAAAACAAAAAAACTTGAGATTTTTTTTTATTATTAAAAAAAATTGTTTTGAAATTTCTTATTTGTAATAAGTATGAACGAGAAATGAAGTTGTTTTCTAATTTTATTGTGAAAGTGAAGATATATTTAAATGAAAAAATTAAGATTTTTTTTTTAAGCATAAACATTATTATTATTAAATTTATTATATTCTGTATATATAAACAAAAACACAAATAAAAAAAAAACTGTTTTCTTATTCTCTTGTGTATTCTAGAATTTACTATTGTTATTGAAAATTAAAAAAAAAAACTATAAATATAAAAATCATACAATATATTATCATTATTCTTATTATTATAATTATGCTATAATTATTATTATTATTATATAAAGAGAAAATAAAAAAAGAAATATTTCATTTTTATTGAAAAAAAAAAATTGTTTTGTTTTTTATTATTTTTTTTTTTTTGCTTCGACTTTGTTTGATTTTGTTTTGGTTCTCCATTCACTTTGCTTTTATTCTTCTCCGCATGTGCTGACTTTTTTTTCCAGAGATTCTTTGGTTCGATAATTTTGTGTCTTTTGTTTTCGTTTGTTTTTCTCCACAGATTTTTTTTTCTTTCAGATTTATTTCACAAACAAATAACACAAAAAAATTGGAAAAACAAAAAATAAAAACTCCGATTCTGGTAGAATCTACGTAGTTGGTTAGTGTAGTTTGGATGTCTGTATGAAAGTAAAATAAAAAAAAATAATTTCTTAATGTTAAAAATAAGTGTATTTGTATTTACATGATAAACATAATTATATCAAAAGTATTCACTGTAAAAAAATTAAAGTAAAGTAAAATTACAAGCTCACTCAGTGAAGCCAGAAAACCAACCCCATCAGAATAAGATTAATCTAAATTTTAAATAAAAAAAGAAATAAAGAAAACAAATTTTAAATTTGAAATGATTGTATAGTTAAAAATAAAACAAATTAATGATTACTTATATAACAACAAAAAATGAAAAAAAAAACAAAGTAAATACAAAATAAAAATAAAAAAAATTGTATGTATTTTGTCCATAATTTTAAATAAACAAAAACAAATATTTACTTAACAAAAAAAAAAAGAAAAACAAATGCAGAAAATGAAGACAAACAATTTGAACAATTACAATGAAAATAAACTAAAATTAAAAATTAATGAATGAAATAAGAAAAATAAACCCAAATGTTGATGAGTGGATTAAATATGCATATATACATTATTATAATAAAAAAGAAAAATAAGAAGAAAAAAATAAACAAAAAAAAAATAAGAAACAAAACAAATTATCATAAATAAAGAAAAACAATTTTTGTTTTAAAAAAATAAAAATAAAACTGTTTTATTATTTACAACAAATGGTGAACTTTGGCAATTTTTTCTGTTGGGAAATGAGGTAACGCTAGATTTCTGATTCTTCATTAGAGAGTTTCTGGAGATTGATGGCTTCTCTTTCCTGATCTTTAAATGGATGATACAGTAACATAATTATGTTTGTGTTTAAAATCAGTTAGTATTTAGTATATTCGGTTTGCTTCAAGGGCATATGCAAGGGAGGCTGGTAGGGGCGCTTATCCCCCTCCCCGTATCAGAATATATTCCTTACGTCAAGCAATTTGTTTTCATTTAAAAGCAAGATTTCTGTACAAAAACTATTTTTTGAATGAGTGTTCCTCCCTCCCTCTAATCAAAATCCTGCATACGGCCTTGGTTGGCTTTAAAAAAGAATGGTTTGAGATGTGCAGGCTTAGATAAATCTTATGAGGTCTTGAAAGACAATCTAGAACACAATTGACAAGAGAACAGTATATTTGATATAAAATTTAAGGGCTTAAAGCGGTACCAGAACTAGTAAATACCATAGTCCTGGTAGCGGATCTAGAGTGGCGAGGGGCCTTACCGCCAAATCCTTGAAGTAATTCGATGCAAAAATGCAATCCATGAACGGCCTTATTCATAAACGTATAGTCAAAAGACTGCCTAAAGTTCCAATGCCTCTAGACACGAAAATGTTTTTCAAATAAAATGCAAATAACGTTGAATAGAGCCTTTTTAAGCTTAATGCCTTAAGAGGTTGAAAAGTAAATGTAATAGATTTCCATTTTTGGCAATTAATATAACACAAGGGAATTGTTACTTAAATGGGTAGAAAAATAGTTTATGAATATGATTCACGTAACGTTGAATAGAACCTTAATGAGGGCTTTTACACTGTGTATGCGGCTTTTAAACGTTAAGAATTTCATTCGTGTTCAAAATTATTAAAAACATGAAACAAAATGATTCTTAATAGTGGGGCTGTTAGTGAGACCAACCTTTCACTTTAACCTGACGGGTTGAGCTTTAGTATACAAATTTACTTTTAAGAAGTGTTGCCAAGGTGGTAACACTGTCAGAAGGACAAGAGAAGGGTTGCCACTGACCAATTTAGATCCCTTATATTCCCGTTGAATTCAGCACCCTTGAAACCACTCTTCTACTACTTTCTACTTTTCTACTTTCTTTACTACTTTTCTCTACTTTTTTTAAAAGCCACTTTCAAAGTGCTGGGGAAGGGGGATATGAAAGATTAACAAACTTAAATATTTATCTTGGTATAATAAAAGAATATGGCACATGTTTTAAGGGTATTTTTTAGAACCCAATCTTACTTAATAAGAATGAACTCGATACAACCATCTTCAAAAAAGTTATAGCCTTTTTCATAAATGATGACTAAATTTTAAGTGAAACAAGTAAAATAAAAATCATTGACATGAAACTTGGTCCACATATTTCATTTGTCATAATCCAACGAGTCTACAAAAATATTTGTAGTGAAAGGGTGTTTCTTTCAATGAATTAGAAAAATGTTGAACTACTACCATGAAACCCCTCCCAAAACTGGTACGTTGATGAAAGTTGATGAAAATGTTTGATTTTTCATCGAAACCAAGAATCAAAAAATCCCATTCAAATATCCGTTGACCCGTTGACATAAGAAAGTATGTTCCCGAAAAGTGGCAACACTGAAATTTTACCCAAAGGTGCGTCTACTCAAAACTTTTTTTTTTTTTAACATAAATCGTTATTTTGATCATGGAAATTCTCCAAGTAATTTACGAATTTCTTTTTTATGTTACCATTTTCCACAGATTGGGCGCCATTTTTGAAAAAAGCGCCCAAGCAACAGGATTAAAACAATGACTCTCAAGCTTATTTACATCCTAAGCATGTCAAAAAATGAATTACAATATAAAAATAAGGTCCTCCCCCTAAAAAAAAATTACAAGGATTTTAGTTTCCTGATGGACTACAGATTGGGCGCCATTTTTCAAAATGGCGGCGTTCAAGTAATAGGATTACAAAAATGAGCTAAATATTTTTATTTTAACTTCAAGAAGCAAAACAAAGAATAAATATAATTCGAGAAGCTTTTTCGTGCGAAAAAAATTGTTTTAAAATCTGTTGGCGTTTTTTGATAGTATAAAGAAAATTGCTCGATTTTTGAAAATTTTAAGAAATAACTTAAATTTTAAATTTCACTCAAAATTTCACTTAATTGAAAATTTTGAAAAATCAAGCAAGCTTATTTTAACTTTCAGAAACGTTTTTCCCGCCAAATTTAAGCTATTCTACTTCATTAAATTTATAAAAAAAACTTATTCAGCCGTATTGTGAGTTTCACCCGAACTGCACTCCACCCGGAAATACTGACATTTCGCTTATCGACTATTGTAATTTTCGCGCGAAAAATGTAAATACTTATTAGTGGCGAAATGTATTCTAGTTAAGAGCTTAAATTTTCACTTATTTGGTGGCAAACGAAAGAAAACAACGGGTGTGACTCGGATGAACAAAATTTTTTCGGGTGAAATATTTTTCGGGCGAAACTCACAATTTTAAAAGCTATTATGAGTCTCACCCGTTGTTTTTGAAAATTTGAAGAAATTTCACGTGAATCTTTAGTTAAAATTTTAAAGCCGAACAAGTTTTTCTACGTTCATGAAAAATGTCGCCAAATTGGCGTTATTTGATCTTGTCAAAGCGAAATAAAGCCGAACACCGCATTCAAATATTCGGCGTTATTACCCAACGGAGTCCTAGCCAAAAATTGATTCTCTTATTTCCATCGAAAGGGTGTTTTTTTAGACGTGTGGTTTTCAATCTGGCAATACTTTTTCGGTCTTTTGACAGCTGTCACTTGATGTATGCTCAGTTTGGTTTGCTATTTCATAATGAATAGACTTACTCCGGAACAACGTTTGCAAATCGTGCAAATTTATTACCAATAATAATGGTTCGGTTTGCACGCTGCGATCAAAAATGAAGCCGGCTATATTGTTACAGTCAATGGGGAACGCTATAGAGCCATGAATAATTACTTTTTCGTGCCTGAATTGGAGGATGTTGATCTTGACGACCTTTGGTTCCAACAAGACGTCGCTACATGCCATACAGCTAACGAAACAGTCAATAACGCGTTATTCCTGACTAACGGCCCCAATCGCTCCAAAAAGTGGCTGAAAATTGAGCCTCTCAGCTGGAATTCATTCGAGCCAGATGCTCGACTTGTGACTTTGCACATTAAAAGAATTGTAAAAAAATGGACCTGATATCCCGAATAACGAAATCTTGCAAATTAATAATTTTGCATTTCATAATTTCGCCATCATGAAAGCTGGCTTTTAACAATCTCGCAAATATTAGCCAAAATCTCACAATTTTAAAACTCGCAAATCAAATGTTCGCAAATTCAAATCGAGTAGGTAGGCACTCGTTTTATTTTGCAGAAATTAGGAAATCTCGAAGAATTTAATTACATTGCCTAGAAAAATATCTATTTCTTGCGCGAGATTGGAATTTGCGAGATTTTGATTTAAAAATTTGTTTGTTGCGATGTACCGAATGCGATGTATTCGAAACTTGCATTACGAAATCTCGCAACTCTAAAATCTTGCTTTTCATAATCTTGCAATTAAAAAATCCCATTTTTGACAATCTCGCAAATTGCAAACGTTTTTATAAAAATGTTTTGGAGTTGCGAGATTTCGTAATGCAAGTTTCGAATGCGAGATTTCCTACCCAACCCGTTTATTTTGCTTAAACTGATAAAGTAGGTACATACTATGATTTTATTTTTTACTTGAGTGTTTCCTCCAACATCTTGAGAAGGTTCTCACTATAAACTCTAATTAAGAACAACAACTGATAATTTACAATATATTTACCTTTCCAGCTATCTATAGTTTAACATTTCAAAGCATTTTACACCACTTATTCGCTTGATTGAATCTTCCCTAAATTCATCATCAGTATTAAAATTACAACGACTCCAAATTTCTATTAAAAACATGATAGAATAACTGATGCTTCCTTTCCTCAGTTCTAAGAATTTTAAATAATTCTTGTAATTATACTAATGAACAATCCAAGCGCCTTTAACATAATGGATCCTAGGTACTGCAGCTGTCGCCATCGTATTAAGATTCTCCTACTCACCCCATTATACCAGTACCTACCATACCCACCCCCTTTTGTAAAAAGGACTACAAAATCAAGAGATTGAAAAGGCCAAATGCAAATTAGATGAACCTGTAGAATAAATTGATTTAAAAGTTCTCTCCAATGTTCAGAAAGTAGATATGTACCTACTGATATGAAAATACGAGTAACTTTTACTATGACGCTTTTCCCAATTTAATATTGTGACGATGGGGGCTGGATTGTTGAGGTGGGGTGCGGAAGTAAACACGCGCGCACTCACACCACCCCTAGAACAGAACAAAAAAAAAAAAAACAAAATCGAATGCCGGGTGTGTTTCGTTTATTATGTTTTACGCGCTTTTTCACTCTTCTCCTTCACATTGAACTTCAACTCAAAATAAAAAAGAATTGCGATTGCGAACACTTATTTTCGTTTATACATTTTTATTTTATTTTGTTGTCGTCGTGTGCTTGAATTGAATTTTAGCACTTCCTCATCATCATCTTTCTAAAAAAGTGTTGTTATTGCTTTTCCTATTGGCTGTATCATTGTATGTGTATATACCTATTTGCTAAAATAATTATACTTTTGTTTATCAGTTTGTTCTAATCGGCTTTTGAGCTTTAGCATTGGCATTGAAAATATAAACAAATTGACTCAGGGAGAGAGGGTGAGCAACGACGAACGGTTTAAACAGAAAAATACACACAAATATCTGCGATGACCTTGAAATTGCAAATTATGGAATAGTTTACGCACATTCTCTTATCGCACACGCACAAATTTGGGGAAATTTTTGTTTTTTTTTTTGTTTAATAATTTATTTGCTTGAATATGCTTCTGCACCATGCAGAGGCATAGAACATTACACATACAACCAAATGTTGAATAGGTATTAGAAAAATAATTTTTGTATGTTATTTTTTACTTTGATTAAGTTGAAAAACAATTCTGAATGCATAGACAGCCTTATTCATGAAATTTCACTTATATTCGGTTTAACCTCGGAATAGTTGAAACCAAATCGAAGCACTTACTCCATCCTTACTCCATGTCAAGCAAATCCTTATTAATAAAATACTAGCTGACCCGGCGAACTTCATACCGCCCAAAATTGATATTAATGTTCCTTTCAAAAGTCGAGCGCAGTACAACTTTTCGTGCGAAAAGCAATAGATTAGATTTAGATTAGATTGATTTTATTTAATTAATCATTTAAATATATAATACAATTCTTATAATTTATACTAAAATCTTTATATGTAGCATGGCAAGATGCCGTCTGCCAGATTGACAACAAGAATATTTTCTTTTACATATTTGCAAAAAGCTATCCTTATAATTTGAATTTACATTACTTTTACAAAATTATTTTATACTGCGTTTTCATTAGAGCAAATGAGGTAATTTCGTTGAAAATTTCCAAATTAGATTTGAAATTATCTCATTTCCCATACAAATTTACTATTCGAAATGAGATAATTTCAACCAAATTTGCACGAAATTAGGTTTGAAATTAGATTAAAACAAATCGAACAACTCTTAATTAATTGCTATTGTGAATCAGTCTGATTTAAAAGTCGAATTTGAAGTACACATCAAGCTTTCAAGACGAATTAAAAATTAAAACTATATTTTTAATTTATGGACAATCCTTTGAATATTTTTAATTTGTGAATTAGTACAAACATCAGAAATCATCATTGAGTATTCGCTCCCTATACTTCAGTGCAATTTGGCAGTGCTCATACAATTTAGGAACATCCATCTCATTAAGCTTCATAAGCACTTGCTCCTCCGATAAGAAATCACATCCAAAAATACATCTCCTGGTTTCTCTGAGAGTTGGGCACCTTCCGACGAAATGAATGATGTCTTCCCGTTCCGCTAAGTTGCATAGGTGCCGTGACATAAGGCCAAGTGACATAAGGCCAAATTTGAATATTTGGCCTTATGTCACTTAACAAAAGTGACATAAAGCCAAATTTTAAAAGTTGGCCTAGTGTCACTTTTACAAAGTGACATAAGGCCAATTTGGCCTTGTGTCACTTTTAATACTAGCGTACCTGTTATTTTTTTTTTCATTTTTCATTGAAAAATTTCATTAAAATTAGTTTCTTTAAATGCATAAGAAACTTTGCATACACCCAAATTTGCACCCACCCCAAATCCTATCATGAGCCCAAGCAAGGGGGTTGCCTCACTGTTTATTTGAAATTGTTTGTATTTCACAAACCAAATAAAGGAGAGGTTTTATTAGGATTGCGAAATTTAAAAATTCGCAATAAACAGTGAGGTATGTATGGGGGGGCATGCTGCCCCCCTGCAACCCCCCTGCAACCCCCCTGCAACCCCCTGCTTGGGCTCACTATAGGATATGGGGTGGGTGCGAGGTTGGGTGTATGCAGTTTCTTTTCCAAAAATTACTGTTTTTACTTACAAAACATTTTACGTTTGGCCTTAAGTCACAAACAAATTTGGCCTTATGTCACTTTGTAAAAGTGACATAAGGCCAACTCTTAAAACTTGGCATTAAGTCGCTTTTACAAAGTGACTTAAGGCCAAACTTTAAAATTTGGCCTTATGTCACTTGGCCTTATGTCACGGCACCAGTTGCATATACTGCAGTGCAGTGGTAAATCAGGTCTGTGAGGAATAAAGTTCAAGCTGAGCAACTCGCTTCTAAGTCTGACCATTGAAACAATCACGTGAACAATATTTGTATCTTGAAAATTTTGTCCAATAGATTATGATTGAGTCTGCTGTAGATTGATCTGTACAGCGAGCCAGAAGTTTCAGTTATATATTGCACTCTACACTGCTCATCCACTTTTTCTATGATTTCGTAAAGATGACTCTTACTACCCATTATATCTGCAACGTTAATGCTCAAAATCATACCACATCCTTGCGCTAGTTTCATCCAATCTCCATACCAACTGTTTTTGTCCTGAATAGCTTTGAGGACTGTTTTTCTGGTAAGCCGGGTTTCCCTCATCCCAAAGACTTTTAGCAAATAATCCGCTTGTAGCTTAAGGGTTTTAATGAAGAGACGCGATAGCCCTGTTTCCAGCATAATAACGTAGATTGGCGTGTTCGCCGGTAGATGAAAGATTCTCTTCACATAGTGTCTTAAGAGATTCTCCACTGTGTCGAACTTTTTACATCCCCAAATCTGTGATCCATATAAAAGAATCGTTTTCGAAACTGCTTCAAATACCTTATATTTGCTGCTATGCGCTATATTTTTGTTCATAAAACATCTTTTCCAGGAAACATTGATTGCGGTTTTGGCTTTTAGCAATTTTTCTTTAAAGTGCCTCTCCATACTCAAGTTTTTCGTAAAATAAACACGAACACCCAAGTACTTGAATTCGTTGACACATTCTAAACGTTCTCCATTAAAAAGCAATACAATTTGCAATTAAGGTCTGCGTCATTTGGCATTACCGGAATTCTTAGAATGAAAACTTCCTTGCTTTTCAATTTGTTCAAGAGTTTCTTCATCGATAACCTTGAACAATTTCGGTTGGTTGAGATTGCGGAGCATTATATGATGACAGAACCGACTTAAGATGCAAAATATGCGTTGATAAACTGGGTAGGTACATGCAACAAACTCCAAAATTCAATTTGATAGTGTGTTGCTTCCTCATTAAGCCTAGTACATACTTCCTCGTGAAGTGAACAATCACCAGTGGAGAAAGTGATTTTTTGACATTGCTCACTCGTACAGACTTGTGAATGTGGCGTGAACGTTTGGCGTTTAAGACCACAATGCTTCCAATTAGGCATTTTTCTATTGTAATTGAACTTTCAACTGTTCACCAAGAGTTCCCGTACATTTTGCACGGGAATTGCTCGTGAACGAAAACTCTCCACATGGCTTCACGGGTGAACAAAAATGCAATTTTTGTATGGATTCACGACATGATTCACAAGTATGTACTAAGCTTTATTTGTAACGTGATCAACCAATTCTAACCAATGCAGTGTGGCTGCGATTTGATTCTGAATAATGAAATTTAAATCATCGACGGCGGCGGCGTTAACATGTTTCGACGGATGTTCAGAGCAGTTTTCTAAAGTGTTTTTTCTATTTGTGAATTCAAAAAAATTCATCAGGAACGAAATCAGGCCTGTTGCAACATCAACCAGGATTCGGCCGTTTCCGCAATAATTGCCAAAATTTGTTTTGAGAAATCATGAGCTAATTTATCTTTCTGCAACGAAACTCGTATTTTCGTCGTAAGGTGCTGCTTCTTAACGTATTGTCAGAAATAGTATAATTTCAGGCAAATGTTGATTTCATCTTCAGACGTTGATCGTGGGATGACCGGTTAACTTTACGGAAATTTCCGGCCAGTAGTAAATATGATTGTTTTTTCGAAGCACCTCGCATTTTTCCACAAACCTCGAATGCTTACTTGTGTGCCATTGTGCATTCATTCCAGATGATAATTTTGCAGTATCATCGAAAAATATTGATCAATGAAATCACAAATTTTTATTTCAATCTCAATCATTTCGATGATTCTTGATTTTCCATCCCAATCTTAATCATTTCGATTATTCCCGATTTTCCATACCAATCTCAAACATTTCGATGAATCTCGAATTTTCTTCAAAAATTTGTGACTCTTTAAATATTTTTTAATTCATCGACATTGTAGCCATCCCTCAGTGGAATTTGACAGTTGATTGCTTGACAGATAGAGATGAACTATATTTTGACAGAAAAGGTGTATTTCGATCCAAATGTCACCCAATTGCTCTAAAAGTACCCTTTTCCAGAGGAGTAAATATTCATCAACAACTTGAGATTTTTTAGTAGTTTTTAATCCATCGACATCGTAGCCATCCGCCAATAGAATTTGACAGTTGATGGCTTGAAATATAGCTGGTTTTTTAAAGTAAATTTTGACGTAAAAGGTGAATTTTGATTTAAACTTTACCCAATTTTCCTAAGATCCCCTTTTTCCGGAGCAGTTAAATTTATCAAAAAATTTAGATTTCTTAGAGTTTTTTTTAATCCATCGACATCGTAGTCATCTGTCAATGGAATTTGACAGTTGATGTCTTGACATATTAAGGCCCAACTATAGACGGTGTTCATACGAGCTTCACGCACGGCCGTAGCCAGGATCAAACGTATGGGTGAGCTCAAGGGTATTTTTGGTGAGCTCACATTTTTTTTTATGAAAATGAAATATGAAATACAATAATCGGAAAAAGTATTTTGACAAAAAAAAATTTCGCATTTTTCTTTATATCTTTCTTTTTATTGATAGAAAAAAATCTGAAAAAACTATATTATAATGACATCAAAATAAGCTTCCAAAAAAACATACAAAAGTTAGATTCATAACTATGGTTTTGAAAATAAAAAATTGCATTTCCAAAACTTATAGGGAAAAAAGTATTTTGACAAAATTAAAAAGGCTTGTAAAAACCGATTGTAAAAATAATAACTAATATTTGAAGAAGAAGATTAGTGCTTTCAGATAGTTTCACAAAATTTGTTAAAAAATAATTATTTCTAGATCTTCCAAGGCCTCAAAAACAGCTAAAAAACGATTTTTGGTCATTTTCTAATTTCTTGAAAACCCGAGCCGATAGCCACAAACGGATAACGGATTTGAATTCGGCATCCAAAAGCATAGGTACTAAAAACTATCCTCCCTGCCTGTACTGAAAAGTAAATCGGTCTTTAAAATCCTTTTTAATTTTGTCAAAATAATTTTTCCCTATACGTTTTTGAAATACAATTTTTATTTTCGAAACTATAATTATGAATCCAACTTTTTTTTTTGAAGCTCATCTTGATACCATTATAATATTTTTTTTCAGATTTATTCTACGAAAGATATAATGAAAAATGCGAAATATTTTGTTTGTCAAAATACTTTTTCCGACTATTGTATGTTGATTTCTTGGTTCAAGCATTTCTGAAAATACCCTGTAGAGTTATTTGAAAAATAGCAATATATTTTTCTATCCTTTATTCATAAACTGCTAAATTCTCATTTTGTGGAATCTTTTATGTGGAATTTTAATATTTTAGGTTGATTTAGTATAAACGGTAAAATTTTCTGAAAATAAAATTTAATATAGAAGCCAAAATGGCAGTTCTCGCCGTGAAAATAAGAAAAAAAGCTTTTGGGCCTGATTTCAAAATCGAAAAAAAAAACATACACGTATCGAATCAGTTTTCCTGATTGATATTCGAAACGGTCCTTTTAGTTTTAAGCTATGAACACAATACCTAATAGCTTAAATAAGTTTAAAATCTAAAAGGCTTTAATTGTTGAATGAATTTAAATGTGTTTTGAGTATTCCATATTTTTTCATAATAGGAACACACTTTTGGCTGAAAAATAACTAATCAAGCGACTAGCAACAAAAGCACACAAGAGCACAAATAGACCAATGAACCGAAGAAATCAAAGTGTGCGGAATAAAACGGAAAAATTGGTATTTAGGCATAAGTACATTTCAAATATTATTTCAAAGCAAACAAATATTGAACAATGAAAAATTGGAAAATCTTAAAATACCTTAGAAAATTTTTGGGTGAGCTTAAATTATTTTTGGGTGAGCTGAGCTCACCCTAGCGTAGGCCTAGCTACGGCCGTGGCTTCACGTGAGGCGACTCATTTTGACGTCTCTAATTTGTATCTCACTCTCATCTCTTAGAAAAAAAGAGATGGCCAAGTGAGGCTGGAGTTATTAATTTTTTATAAAATTTCTGCCTCATCTCGTCATTTCTTTCCTTCCAATAAATAAGAATGAGACAAAAAAGAGAGACGGCAAAATGAGTCGCCTCACTCGAAGCTCGTATGAACACCGTCATATTTCCACATAAAAAGTGTATTTCGATCCAATTGTCAACCGACTGACATAAAATCACCGGAGCACTAAGAAAAGGTGAAAATGTCATATTTTTTCAGCTTTTTTACTCCATCCAAATTGTGTTGTTTTTAAATTTGGATCAAAAATGAATTCGTTAAAATCGGAGAAATTTAATTCCATCCAAATCGAAATGAAAATTGAATCAGAAATAAAGTGAAGTGAAAATGATCATTTTGGTGATGGAGTCTTGAACGATTTGATCATTTGAACTGAACGATTTACACAGCTCAAATGCGAACTTGAGTTGGAGGCGCAGAAACTGTAGCATTGGGAGTGTGGTGTCCCAGTAACTATCGTTGCTAGCAAATTCTTCTCCTGACAGGCTTCGAAATTTACAATTTTTGACTCCATTGTGTTTACGAGGTTCGGAGAACGATAAAATATGATTCGTTCTCTCGTGAAAAATTCAAAAGGATTTTGTTTGTATCCGATCAAATCTTATTTTTCGGATCTTTTTAAATAAAATTCGTTATCACGATCGAATCTTATTTGCTGCGAACCGTAAAATATGATTCGATCCCCAATTTATCACGAGGGAACAATTGTCGCTCTATTAACGATCCGTTGAGATAAAATCAATATTTTCAACTGGGTTTTTCAAGAACATGCCAACTTCAAAACAGGCTGTTTCAAAAAAAATTCAACATTATTCCTTGAGTGATTTCAATGAAATTGAAACAGGTGGATAGCTGAGACCGAATTAAAAGGAAACTGATTTAAAACCATTTTGTATGGGAACACAGCTAAATTGTTAAAATTGATTTCAAAGTAAACTTTAATTTTCAATTCTCTAAAGTATGTTTTAAAAAACTGCCATTTGACAAGCAAATTAATATGGAAACACTTTTCTATAATAAATGAGCGTGATAACAGTATTTAGAGAATTTTTTTCTACTCCGTTATTTTGAAGTTTTTTTTATCATAATACATTTCGGAACCACAATTTCCTCAAAACATTTAGATAACAACAAAATAAACTAAAATCCTTGGACTTGACCTTGGCTCAGTCGAATTTAAATTTATTTTCTTCCTCTCTTTATACTGATGAAATACAGTTAATGAATTGCATTAGTTGCACAACAATATAAATTTGTTTAAATAAAATAAATTAATTGTTATTTTTGCTCCTCATAAAATAAAATTAAACGGAGATTAAATACTCAAAAACAAAGAAATAAGATAAGGTAAATTTATTTTCACTTGGTTTGTGTATTTGTAGAAAGTTTACTTGTTTTTTTTTTTAATTTTATCAAAGTTTTATTTTAAATGGGTTTTTTGTTTTCCCCATACTTATAATGAAAAAAAATAAAGTAATTCCTCGATAAAACACCAAAAACTATAAAAGCACAGTTTCCTAACAATCACTTATTATATGAACGGAGGATAATCGAACTCGTTTACCCGTTCAAGATCAGCTTAAGCAAAATATTCAATTTCTCTTCTAGGGAATCACATGAAAGTGCTCTGTACCAAATTTGAAGGAAATATGTCCACCCGTTTAGCTCGATTTACAGTAGGTACACATCCAGACGAACAGACCCAAGAATGCTGTGACCAAATAACATTGTTGGAGTTCTGCACAATCGTTTTGTTTGATTAGATTGAAATCTCGTTTTTTTTAACTCTTAATCAATAGATATTTACACTGGTATTCATAAATGCAAATTAAACACGCATTATCTTTACTAAGGGAGTTAAGTAGGTAGTGCCAATTCTTATCAATGGGAGCGCTACGATATCCCGCAAACCAAAATCTCGAATAACGAAATCTCGCATTTTTTTAAAAATCTCGAATATCGAAATCTCGCAAATTAAAAATCTTGTTTTTCATAATTTCGCAATTACAAAATCTCGCTTTTCACAATCTCGCATTTACAGTTTGAACCTAAAAATCTCGCAAATTTCAACCAAAATCTCGCAATTTAAAATCTCGTAAATCAAAATCTCGCAACTTCAAATTTCACAGCAACGAATCACACACGACTTTAAGATTTTTTTTTTTTTTTTAGAATATACCTACCCAAGAGCACTTTGGATAATTTTCCTTCCAACTAATAACTGTACCTGTCAATAAAAAAAATGTTTACATCCTTTATTACTGTTAATAACCTCTATAGTCATTTACGCGTTCATAATGGAACTAAAAGTATTTTCTTGTTCAAGGCCAAATACGAGTTATGCGATTTGCACATGACACTTTACAACTGGATGTACCATCTCTATGTTCTCTCTCCTTTTTGTTCTTTTGAAAGCAATAATATTGAAAATCAAAAGTTCAAATTAATAAATAACAGTGTGGTCTTAAAGTACCCAGACACTGGATTATATATTTTGCAGTAGGTAGGATATCTCGCAAAATTGAATTGCATTGCAACAAATACATTTTTTTAAATCAAAATCTCGCAAATTTAAATCTCGCGCGAGATTTTAATTTGCGAGATTTTGATTTAAAAAATTTATTTGTTGCAATGCAGTTCAATTTTGCGAGATTTTGATATGCGAGATTTTAGTTTGCGGGATTTCGTTATTGCGAGATTATGAAAAGCGGGATTTTGTAATTGCGGGATTATGAAAAGCGAGATTTTGTAATTGCGAGATTTCGTTATGCGAGATTTCGAATGCGAGATTTTGATTTGCGAGATTTCGTAGCCAACCCCTTATCAATACCTACATTAAAAAAAATAAGAATGCAAAAAATGTCTTGCATTAAAAAATAAATGTCAATATTTTGAAAAACCCAGTATGCCAATCGATTTGAAGGGGCATACTGGGTTTTTCAAAATTTTGATTTTGACATTTTAACACCTTTTAGGTTACAAAGGAAGTCTGTATTTATTAATCCGTTAATTATCTAATGCTACATTTCCACCTAGCGCTAACCTAAGATTTAATGAGATTAACCTTAAATCTCCTTTAAATCTCGTAGATATACCATACAAATTTATTTCGTAAATCTTGAAGATTAGAAATTAATCTTGTTAAATCTTCCTAGGACAAATAGTTTTACAAATCGAACTAACCTATTTTTCATGGTGCTGAACGATTCATTCGAGACTCGCATTCAGTTCTTCATTGTTTCACACGAATCAAACATTCTGTCTCATTCGCACTTCATAAGAAAAATTGGAACGCCATTTGCATTTTTGAAGATGCTGTCAAATTTAATCTTTTTTAAATCTTTTTGTGCGGTGGAAACATCAAAAAGATTTATTAAATCTAATCTGAGATAAACCTTTGGTGGAAACATAGCATAACGTTAGAACTTATAACTATTTACATACAATTTTGATATAAAACAATTTTCCTACAAAATAAATAAATATAACTATAATAATATGTTAAAAAAGCTTTCTTTAAATTTGTTACTTTTGACATTATCGTTTATAGAATAAATTAAAAAATAATATTTATGGAAAACTAAAATCAGTTGATTTAAAGGGCAATTTACACCATAGTTTTTCCTGCTAAAAATTGGACATAAAGGCAACTGTCTTCTTATGCTAGTCTTACTATAACTAAAATTTAAACGACACAGAGCTGATGGAGATATGCATTATCGAACCATTGATTAATTTGACAATTAAACAAAGCTGGAGATACTGTCTGTGTTGCGAAAGTGAAAGGAGAGATGTAGAATCTAATATATAATTAAAAGTTATAATAGTATTTTTGCGTGTAAAACTCATTATTTTACATTTGTCAATATTCAACAAAAGTCGGTTTGTATTGCACCATTCCCGTTATCTATATAGATCATCTTGAAGCTGTGAGCAGTCATTAGATGAGGTTATACTTTTGAAAATTTAAATGTCATCGGCATATATTAGAACAGAGGAGTTTTTTTTTGTTATTGAAGTTGTCATTAATATATAAAATAAATAATAGGATATCTAAATGGCTTCCTTGTGGAACACCAGAGTTAACGCAAAATTGATTAGAGTTCTCATTTCTTAAAGTTACACTATAACTTCTGTTTTTTAAATATGATGAAATCCACAACAAAAATTTGTCATTAAATCCTAAGGCCTTAAGTTTATGAAATAAAGTCTTGTGATACAATTTATCGAAGGCTTTACTAAAATCTGTTAACTCACAATCTACTTGTTTCCGATTTTCCAAGGAATCAAGGCAGAAGGAGGTAAAATGAAGCAGATTTGTAACAGTTGACTTATTATGGACGAATTCATGTTGATTGTCACAAAAAATTGGTTTACAATTAAAGGACTCACACAGTTTTGGAATAACAGAAAGTTTGGCGATGGGTCGGTAATTAGTGATTTCGTTCTTAGAGCCTTTTTTATGAATTGGAGTTATAAAAGCACTTTTCCATAATAACGGAAAGATTGAGCATATAAAAGATTCATTGAATAAAACATAAAGAGGATAGGATAAATAAGACACACATTTTTTAAAACACAAGATGGTACCCCATCAGGACCAGGGCTAAAACATTCGTCAAGTTCTGTGACACTACGAATAATTGCGTCTTCACATATGGTGAAATTAAGTGAATTCAGGTGTGGAAAATTTTGGGCCGGAAAGAACGAATCGGAAGTTTGAAAAGAACGAGGCACATCAAAAGCATCTTTGAAGAAAGTTGCAATCATGTTTGAAATAACTTGGGAGTCATGGTTGTATTATTGTATGACATAGAGTTAGGGCAGCCATCAACAATTCTTTTACTTTTCACGAAGTTTCAGAAGTTTTTTGGAGTCTGTTTTCAGTCATCTTCAATTTTTAAAATAAAATCAGAGTAAAAAGTATTGAAATAGTCAGTGAACATATATTCAAGTTCAGAGTAAGTCCTGAAATCATTATCAGCTCTGGTTTTACTAAATTTGAGCCATGCTTTATTTCTTTTATTTTTTAAGTTTTTCAAGTGAGTGTCAAAACATTGTGGAATTTTAGAGTTATAGCAAGATTTGCGTAATGGTGTAGTTTCATAAAAACAGTTAAATAGAGCATTTGATTCCAGTCAACATTACACATCAAATTAATAAGTTCATTAAAATTACATTTTTTTTAAATTGAATTCCAGTTTTTCATTTGAACTGATAGGGATATTGCATATATTTATATATATATTGAGTGATATATTTAAGGCTGGAAGGTGACGGTCTTCTTCTAATAGTATAATATCAGCTGGAGTTACAGCTACGTCAGCATTTATTGTGACCGAGAAAAATATTAAGTCAAGTAATTTATTAAAACGGTTAGCAACCCCATTAAATTGACTAAGTCCACAAGATGCTAGACCATCAATGATTTAAAACTCATTAGTTCTCGTTGGGTTAACAGGAGAACGATTGTTGAAATCTGTTGATGCTATCCAGTTCGGGTTCGGAACATTGAAATCGCCTAAGATTAGGAGCTCGTCATTTGGTTCCATGAATGTTCTCAATACAATTTATGCAGTTTTCATAAATACTGCTTGTAGATCTAGGGGTTATGTATACTGAGATGATATAAAGATAACCAGTCTCCATTCTGATTTTGATACATTATATTTCGACGTCAGTAAGATCAAAAGCATTTCTATTCCTATTTTCTATTTTTGACTGCAAATAGAATTTCACCACCAATAATGTCTCTGAGTCATTCGAGTGTTGCCTGTCTCGTCTGAAAACTTGGTAAGATGCGTCAAAGAGCTCAGTGTCTAAGAAAGAATTATTTAGCCAAGTTTCTGTTAATACAATTATGTCATGTGGGAGATTGTTTATGTTTTTGTTGACCGCGTTGATCTTTGTCCTTAGTCCATTGACGTTTTGATAATAAATTAGAACTTGTTGGAGCTGCTTCTTCGATGATATTGCATTGTCTGGGTCTGGGATGAGATGTTTATATTATGTTGTTTGTTTTCAAATTCATGTATTATTATTCCTTTTGGCCAAATTGAAGTTAAGTTGAGAATATGGAAAATTTAATCTGGGACTATAATCTTAAAAGATGCATATTTCGAGTAGTCACATGTCAAAAAAAATCTGTTCTTATGGTCCCACAACGTTGGCGGTGACACTAGGCATACTCGGTTTTTCAAAAATTTGACGTTGATATTTTAACACCTGTCAAAAATCGTGTTCCCGTGAATCTACGTTATCACAAAATGAGTACTTCATACAAACTCATTTGAAACCCGTGTCCTACCCATCACTACCACGAATCATGCCCTCAATATTATTGACGTAGTTTAACGATTTTAACAAAAAATGTTCTTACATTTTTTTAATACAACAAATTTGCATACATTTTTTACAATGCAAGAAATTTTCAAATTTTATTAATATTTTTCTTGCATTGAAATTTTTACAACTCTGATTGTAGAAG
Source organism: Dasysyrphus tricinctus (assembly GCA_963921185.1). NCBI lineage: Eukaryota > Metazoa > Arthropoda > Insecta > Diptera > Syrphidae > Dasysyrphus > Dasysyrphus tricinctus. The sequence goes on from OY992533.1 coordinate 86,488,332, forward strand.
ATTTTCGTTAAAATTCAAAAACTCACTTACTATATTACGTAGAGAGATCTCAATTGACAAAAACTCAGCTAAAACCTTAATTTTGATAAAATTTTAAAGTTTCTTCTCTTAAGCCTGGGTGTCACTTCAAATAACTCTTAGCCTACATTTCCTAAATGTTTTCTTCATCTTTTTTCTGATATCTACATCATCACAATCTAAACGAATTATCGTTCCAAGAAAAGGAAACATGACCAAGACAGTATAGTTGTAGGTATATAGGTTGTTGCAGGGTATAATTTCAATACAAACACATATAGTTCATATTATGTCATATACAAAGTCATTGCACAAAAAAAAAAAAAATCTTGAGAAATAAAATATTAAGCAAAACGAAAAAGTCCACATTATTTTTTAGCCTTGAACATTACTCATTTGAGAGTCAGAGGCATTTATCTTCATACCTTGGAGTCATCATATTATGCTGTAGTATCTAGGTCAGGAACTTTTGGATTCACATGAAATTAATTCCCGTATATTATTTGTGTACCTACATTTGTGTTGAATTCTGATAATCGCCTTAGTGCGGTATACACCAAAACAACAAAAAGGTCCACTCTATCCCCTGGACAGACATCAGGGAAGATAAACATAAGTCTATGTTTACAAGACAGTAGCTGTAAAGGTGGGTCCACACTATGCCGATCAACATTGTTGGTTAACATTGTCGATCAACATGCTAGTGTGTACGTGAAAAACTTTCGTAGCAAACATTTGTGTGGTTTGAAATTTTCTGATTGATGCATCAGGGTCCAACCGAAGGGTTCAGGGTTCGAATCCTGGTGGTACCTAACTTTTTTTTATTTTTTCTTGTGAACAATAAAGTTAAAATGATATTATTTACATTAAATACTTATTCACAATAAATATTGCATCTTTCATCTAGTAAAAATGTGATTAATAACGCACAAAACCAATAAATTATGTTCATGAATTTAAAACCCTACAAATGTGTTCAATAAAATGAAATTTGTTGAACAGCTTTGTCGATTGCTATCCATTTGAATCGGGTTACGTTCGGGTCAACAAATGTTGAATGGCTCTGTCGATCAACACGTCTACACTTACTCAACACTGTTGATCAACAATGTTGATCTACACAATTCGACATAATGTGGACGCGGCTTAAGACAAATTAAAAGGGGCTACCAATGTCATAGTTTTATAATTTCAGTATTTATACATAAATATTTCGTACGTGTTTTGGGTATTTGTTATTTGAAGAAATGAAATTCTTACACTGGAGATGGAGTGTGTATTGAAGCTAAACGTTATAATTATTAGAAATAATGGATTAGAAAAACAACTTAACTTCTTTTTAATACAAGAGATTATTTTAATGTTTCTTCACGGACGCTTGTACAAGGAATAATGAACAGAAATTCAAAATAATAGAAGCAAAATACTTGGTGGGGATTCCCCATTTAAGATACTAAGAATTCAAGTTTTGAATAGTATAGTTAACTAGATTAAAAATATTTATATTTTGAATGTTAGGTGTGTTCACAGTATCAGATTGATTCACAATATTAGCTTACACATTAATATAATTATTAAGGTGTTAATACAATAGCCGCCCTCAAAATATAAATAGTTTTTAAGTTTTACACATATGTACATACATAAACTGAATTTAATATCAAACATAAATTAAAATCTAGTTAATTATATGAACATTTCATATACATATAGGATCTTAACTAAAAACAAAAAAAATTAATTTAAAAAATCATTAGAAAAAAATAAAAATAGTTAAATAACATTTATAAGAAATCAAATAAATTATGTTTCTTTTAATCCAAGATTAAAGATGATCTCTCGGAATTTCGGTGCTGGTAGTTGCTTGGTGAATATATCTGCTAGCTGGTTAACTGTAGAAATATATTTTACGGTTATAGTATTATTCTCTATTTGCTCTCTCGTGAAATGGTACTTTATGTCAATATGTTTTGAACGTTTATGGGATACTGGGTTACTAGCAAGCGAAATACAGCTTTGATTATCTTCAAAAATAGTTATTGAATCTTTTAGTTGAAGATCAATACTCTTTAATAACGACTTGATCCATAATGCTTCTCTGACACCCTCAAATAGTGCCATATATTCGGCTTCAGTCGATGAAGCTGCTACTGACGTTTGCCGCTTTGTATTCCAACAAATTAAATTATCATCGAACAATTTGAACAAGTAACCTGTGGTACTTCTTCTGTCAGTTTCACTTCCACCCCAATCAGCGTCCACATATCCGAATAATAATTCTTTGTATGGCAATTTTCTATACGTTAATTTTAAGTTAATCGTACCTTTAACATATCGTAGAACTCTTTTCAAATTCTGCCATAGTTCTTTATTATTTTTGTTTTGATATCTACTTAGAAAATTAATTGCCGTACATAAATCAGGACGAGTACACTGCATTGCGTACATTAAACAACCAATAAGGTTTCGGAGCTTGGAATTCTTCACTTGAATTTAGAGCTTCTGAGTTCAATTTTATTGGAAGTGGTGTTAGGTTAGGTTGGAAGGGGTGATAATACGGCAAGCCGCACCATCTCACTCGGATCTCGTAGGATCCATTGCGCTCCCCGGGGTATAGGTGGTTAGTGAGGAGGGATAGGGAGGGAGTTAATAGGAAGTTTTAGGTGTTAGGGGCCTCCTTGAACCATCCTGAGTTCTGAATGAATTTCAGAATGTTCTTTAGTGGCAAGACAGAGATGTCGCCCAGTTCGTCGAAGAAATATTCTCCAAGGGCCTCTTTTCTGGTTCTAGCTAGGCTGGGGCATTCGCAAAGGAAGTGAGGGGAGCCCTCCTCTGCCTCTTCATCATGACACCCTCTACATAAGTCCGATGAGCTGATGCCCATTCTGTTCAAGTGGGTTCCCATTGAGTTGTGGCCCGTAAGGACACCAACCATGAGAGATAATTGAGGCCTGCTTAGCTTGAGTAAGTAATCAGTTTTTTTCTTTGAAATATTTGGCCATAGATTCCTAGAAACCCGACAAGTGTCGATGGATGACCATCTGACATTTGCAGCCTCTAAGAAACTCTGGTGTATTCTACTTTTTTCTTGCTCCAGTGGCATGAGCACAGAGGCTTCGATTTGGCTCGGATCAAGAGATGAACCGCTTTTGGCCAGTTCATCCGCCATTTCGTTCCCGTGAATATCCCTATGTCCTGGAACCCATCTTAGGGTTACTGTGTTCGTTGCATTGAGTACTCTTAGCTCGTTCCGGCAACGGTCGACCAGTTTGGACTTTGTGGTGATTGAGCAAATGGCTTTAATTGCCGCCTGGCTGTCTATGAAAATATCAATATTGTTGTTTACTAATTCACATGAGGCAAGATGTTTCGCCGCTTCGCAAACTGCCAGTACTTCCGCTTGGAATACACTGCAAAAGTTTGGGAGCCTCAACGATCTATTTATGGATGGGTTATCTGAGTAGATGCCTGACCCAACCCCCTCCGAGGTTTTGGAACCGTCAGTAAAGACCGAAACATGATTTTCATTTATGACCCTGTTTTCATTCCAGAGTTCCCTGGTTGGAATATCTGTTATGGTTACTGGGTTGAAATCTATGTGCGGTGAAACGTAGTCTGTTTGAATGTCTATGTCTGTAAAATTCATTATAGTTCTGTGACCGTAGAGGCCCTTTTTCCAATTTTTACATTGGTGAAGTCTTAAAGCACTTTTGGCCGCCAACTCTTTCGTGAACAGATCGAGTGGGGCAAGTGAAAGGAAAGTTTCAAGGGCAGCCGTTGGTGTGGTCCTGATAGCACTGGTTGTACCAATACACGCTAGTCTTTGAATTTTATTCATGGTTTTTAGATTGGTTTCCTTATCTAAGGCTGGCCACCAGACCATGCATGCGTACGTTAGAATTGGCCTTATAATGGCTGTGTACATCCAATGAATGGTTCTGGGGCTGGGACCCCATCTTTTACCAAAAATTCTGCTGCAAGTGTAGAAAGCTATTGAGGCTTTTCTTTCTCTTTCTTTAATATTTTCTTTCCAGTTTAGTTTACGATCGAGAACAACGCCAAGATATTTGGCAGTACCCGAAACCTGTAACGGTATTCCATTAATGGTTGGCGGGTTTATGTTTGGAATATTACGTTTCCTTGTAAACAGCACCAGTTCTGTCTTCAGTGGGTTAACATTGAGGCCACAACTACTGGCCCAAGTGGAAGTGGTGTACTTATTGGATTGCAATCCGACATATTAAATTTATTTAATACAGTCTTCAAATAATTGCCTTGGTTAATTGAAATTTCATTTTCATTTCTTTCTACATGTATACCTAAAAACAACTTAACTTTATTCATATCGACCATATCAAACTGTTGTTTTAAATACACTCCTCGTCAACTGAATACGCACAAACATTTTTGAATATATTTTATCCATTTTTCCCAAACAGTGATGGTTATTATGCCATCTGTTGATGGTAAAAATTTTCGTAACATATAAATAACAGAATTTCAAAGTTTTATCCAAAAACAACCGTGAGTTTTTCCTTCAACCACTTCCAAAGTGTAACTTATGCAAAGTAGAAGTTTTTTTTGAGTCAACTGAATAGGTACAAAAATTAAAATTGGTATTGGAATGGAATGAAACAAGTTTTTGTTTAAGTTTAGTAGTGGGTACTTCCACCTTTATTTTTAATTACTTCGTAAATTCGATCCGGCATGGAATCGTATAGCTTTTTAATGTAATTTAACGAAATTTCGCTCCACGCTAATTTGATTGCAGAAATTAAGGTTTCTTTGTCTTCGAACTGACGACCACCCTCATAAACTTTGCGTACTAACCATCCCCAGACATTTTCTATGATGTTTAGATCAGGTGAGTACGGCGGCCATTGAAGCAACTGCACTTGTTGCTCTTCTATCCATGTTTTTATTATGCGCGCTGAGTGAATAGGCGCATTATCATGTTGGTAGGTCCAGTTTATGGGTCCAAAGATGTTAGAAAATTTAGGAAAATTTCTTTCCAAAATTACTTTATACCCAGCTGCTGTCATTCTTGATGTTACAACCTCGAGCTCAACTGTTCCATAATAACTGACTGCTCCCCATATCATGACACCTCCTTCACGACTATGATGGCGCTTTAAAAATATTTTTTCTTTTCTTAAGTCGTGAAAATAGAAGTTGAACCCATCAGGGCCATCGAAATTAAACTTTTTTTCATCTGAAAAACCCACGTGATGCCATTCTTTTTTCCAACTCATGTGAAGTCTTGAAAAATCTAATCGCAACATTTTCCGTCTCTCGTCAAGTGGTGGTTTTTTCTTAAGTTTCATTCGTTTAAGATGGCTTGAGTTGTTGATTACTCTTAATACTGTTGAGCAACTTGCGTTTACGCCGACTTTTTGTTTTATTTTTGCCACAGAATCAGAAGAATTTGATGCATATCTTAAAATTCTTCGTCTCTCAGCTGCTGTTGTTGCTGTTTTCTTACCTCCCTTCATGTTTTTGCCGTATGCATCTTTATTTTTCAAGTAAGAATAAACTACATTAAAACTTCGGCCAACTTTATCAGCTATTGCACGTCCAGTTAGGCCTTGGTCTCTAAGTAAATCGATTTCAGCTTTTTCAACACTGTTAAGACACGTAGATCTACCCATTTTTCTTAAAATTTGAAATCAAGAATTAAATTTTACTGAAAACACTAAAATCGTTAATTTAAACTATCAAGCACTCCAAAAAACTTATAAACAACGAAGAAAATGGCGTTGTACCTATTCAGTTGACTAAAAAAAAAACTCCTACTTTGCATATAAAACACTTTGCAAGTGGTTGAAGAAAAACTCACGGTTGTTTTTGGATAGTTCTTTCGGAATTATCTGCTTAACATCTTAAGGGAATAGTTAGCATCAACAGATGGCATAATAACCATCACTGTTTGGAAAAAATGGATGAAGTATATTAAAAAATGTTTGTGCGTATTCAGTTGACGAGGAGTGTATAGTTTGAAATTTAACATTGTATCTATATCTCCTGTCACAACTAAAAGATCATCTACGTATAGAACAACATATATGTTTTTATTTGGGCTTCCCCTATCTAAAAAATATAGACAATGATCATTCTGAGAATTTTTAAAATCATGTCTTTTTAATACTTCATCGAAGCGTTCAAACCAGCACCGCGCTGATTGCTTCAAACCATATATGGATTTATGTAGTTTGCAAACTAGGTTATTGTTATTTACATTTTCTATTCCTTCTGGAATTCGCATATAAATGTCTTCCTTTAAGCATCCATTTAAAAATGCTGTTTTAACATCCATTTGGTGGATTAATAAATTGAACTGATTCGCGAAAGCTAAGATCACACGAAATGTAGTAATTCGTACTACTGGGGCGAAGGTTTCGCTATAATCTTCTAGATATTTTTGGCTAAAACCCTTGGCCACTAATCTGGCTTTATATCTACATGGGCTTGCACTAACGACATTTTTAATACTAAAAACCCTTTTATAGTCAATAATATTTGTATTAACTGGTCTTTGTACAATTGACCAAGTTTTATTCACTTCTAGTGAATTTATCTCCTCTTTTATGGCTTCCTCCCATTTACCTTTATCTTCCCTTTCTTCGATGTCATGGAAGTCTTTCGGTATAGAATTAATGACCGATTCTGCATATAGTACCTAAATAATTTTCAATATCTTGTTCGTCCTCATTATATGAGACTTTTGGAAGATTTTTAATTCTTTCACTTTTCCTGCAGTTTCCCTCTGCAGTTTGTAAGTTTTGAGTTTGAACATCCGTTTCTTTTACAGATGTACCTGTAACACCGGATTTACCTGCTTTATTGCTGTCGACAGGTTTACTGTAATCAGTTTCAGTAAATTTAGGCATTTTTAATTCATTGGAGTTTTCTAAATCAACTCCTTCATCAAAATCCAAGGCTGGTCTTGATGCATTAAAATTATATTCATCGAAAATGACGTCACGGGCTATAATAAATTTATTACTTTCAGGATTAAAAATTTTATAACCGTTTGGTTCATAGCCAACAAATATGCCTTTAAATGATTTGTCATCAAATTTAATTTTTCTATTTTTATTATGAATAAAAACAGTACAACCAAAAACTCTAAAATTATTTAACTTTGGTTTTTTACTGTGCCACATTTCAAAAGGAGTTTTATTTGTTGTTAATGCTTTAGTTGGGGAAATATTCAATAAATATGCAGCAGTTAAAATTGCTTCTCCCCAAAAGCATTTTTGTAAATTTGCACTTTTTATCATAGAGCGAGCTTTTTCAGTTAACGTTCTATTCATTCTTTCCGCAACCGAGTTTTGCTGTGGAGTATATGGTACAGTTAAATGGTATGAAATACCCTTTTCTTTGAAAAAGGTTTTCATATCACCTGAAATATATTCACCTCCATTATCACAGTACACATTTTCAATTTTAAGATTAAAATGAACCTCGCTTTTAGCTACAAAATCTTTAAATACGTCATACAGTTCCGATTTATGTGTCAATAAATAGACCGCTACATAATGAGTGAATTCATCAATAAACGTAACGAAATAATTCTTATTATTGAATGTTAAGGGGCTTATTGGCCCACAAATATCGGAATGAATGATAAATAGAGGACGTTTAATACGAGACTTATCTTTCTTTTTGGAAAAAGGTAACCGTGATTGTTTCCCATATATGCATGATTCGCAAAATAAATGTGTAGGAATTAGATTTTCTATGACTTTACTATCCTCAGCCATATTTCCTGCTTTTATATCTAATAATTTATTTTTACTTATGTGACCTAGTCTTTCATGCCAAAATCTGTAACTATCATTGGTATTGTTACAGGTGTTGATTTCTGATTCAATTTTCAGATTTATAAAATTAAATTTTACTATTATCAATTTGTTAACAGACTCACCCTTTACCAATACCTTGTTGTTCTTTTTAATTACCACTTCTCCATCGTCTTCAAAATGAACAGACATTCCCCCTTCTTGGATCCGATGTACAGAAAGAATATTGTATGGGATGTCAGGTGAATATAAAACATTTTCGATCACTCCTCGAACGCCTTCTTTAGTCATCACGTTTATTGATCCCTTTGTACTTACTTCGAGTGTAATGTTTTCCTTAGCTACTCCGATTTCCAAGGGCTGATCCAGCTGTTTGAATGTGGTGAAGTATTCACGTTTATTTGCAAAGTGGTCGGTTGCTCCAGAATCCAGTATAAATTTAATTTCACAATTGGCGGTTTCATTGTTTCTTTTATTGTGATATTGTTTTTGGCAAATCATAAAAGCAAATTTTTTGTTATTGGGTTCCAAAGTATTAAGAGTTTGAATTGACCCCGTTTTGTGTCCCTTAGAGAAGTTTCGATTTTTGTTATTATTAGAAATCGATTTTTTATAAAAATAACAATTTGCTTTGATATGATTGGTACGCCCACAGTGATCACATTTCACACGATTTGTTTTTTTATTAAATTTATTTCTTTTGTAATTATTAAACACTTTCCGATCATTGGTAAATTTGGTATTTGGTTTGAAATTTTGATACTTTTCAATCTGAAGTACTTTTGAGGATCTATCGCGATGTTCTTGTTTTATTTTTATTTCATAATCGAGCAATCTTGTCTTCACAATCGCCAACGTCAAGTCCTTTTCAGCGAGAGTTTGAATAGCTGTTACTATTCCATCCTAAGAAGAAGGTAACGTTAGCAATAATTGCGCTACCTTATTCATTTCATTAACTTGAGCTCCTGCAGCTTGTAAATCTATTAAAATTTCATCAAATTTTATGAAATGTTCCATCAATGATGTGTCACCTTTGAACTTTAAAGTTAAAAGCCTCTTTTGTACTGACAATTGCGTGGCTAGACTTTTTCTTTCATAGATTTCATCGAACTTTTGCATTATTTCAAAAGCTGTCTTTTCTTCGGTGATCATTGAAATCATAGTATCACTCAAGTGCTCTATTATGCTGCCTTTAGCCACTCTTTCCATCCTTCGCCACTCTCCTGTGTCTCTGTTGACACCTGGAGCCTCCTCCAGAGCCTGCAGACAGTTTTCTTCAGCAACTAGAGCTCTTAAGCGAAATTTCCAGATGCTATAGTTTTCCCCGTTAAATGGGGTGATGTTCCTTTTCATTTTAGGATTTGCCATAATCACTGATTTTAGTTATTACTTTAAAACAAAACTTTTCTGAATTTTAATTTTATAAAAAAATAAACTAAATTTTAATTTTGCTAAACAATTAACACAAAAGCACCTGGGCCCATAACCTATTAGAAATAATGGATTAGAAAAACAACTTAACTTCTTTTTAATACAAGAGATTATTTTAATGTTTCTTCACGGACGCTTGTACAAGGAATAATGAACAGAAATTCAAAATAATAGAAGCAAAATACTTGGTGGGGATTCCCCATTTAAGATACTAAGAATTCAAGTTTTGAATAGTATAGTTAACTAGATCAAAAATATTTATATTTTGAATGTTAGGTGTGTTCACAATATCAGATTGATTCACAATATGAGCTTACACATTAATATAATTATTAAGGTGTTAATACAATAATAATAATTCAAAAGATTTTTTACCTTTTGTATAAACTATGAGCCCTAACACAAGAAGTTCTAATTTGTTGCCTTGCTAATTTCGTTACTTTTCAAGAAACATTTCTAGTCATAGCCAGACAATAAATTTTCACATATTTGGTTAGAAACTCTTTTGAAGATATTTGTAAATAAATATTTCAAATGTTTTGTGTTGTTTTCACTAAAAGAATTTCTTTTGAATTTTATTTCATTTTTGTTAAATTTGTTGACGTATTTGATTTCTGGAAAACCAATGACAATGACAAGGCGCTCGAAACTACGCTTTTCTAATTTGAAAAAGAGACCAATCCTACTTTTATTCCACGTGTTCCAAGGCTTTGTAGTTACTTACCCTAAGGAAATTTGGGGAAAACAAGTCCCTCAGCAGATTTCCCCTCTATATACGGTCTTGCATATTTAGAAAAAGGGAGCTTCTTCATGACACTTTATATTGTCATGATAGCATGATGGTAAAGTTGTAGATATTTGATACAATTCATTATAATAATTATCGCTGATGTAGGATAATGCTGTAGGGAAGAATAACAACTCGTGTTCAGGGCTGTCGTTTCAATTTCACAGAAAGCAGTACTTCGAAGAAAAAAATTGCAGTACACTGCAGTACGGCAGTAAAATATATACCAACATAATTGTTAATGCATTTAATTTTGTTTAAATGCAAATATTGTTCATTAAAAACTATCACATACCCGCCAATTACCTATTTAATTCTAGCGCACTGCAATGGTGGTATTCATTATTTCATTACCTACAGAACTATTGTTGTGTTTGTGCACGTTTTTCTCAAAATTATTTAAATAAATTAAAGCCAATAAATTTTCCAGTTGATGGCCTTACTTACCCTGGGCACCACAATAACTTGGTTTATAATGAGAAGATTAAACGCATATAGTACAAAAAATATTGCTCATCGATTAATGCAATTTTAATAAATTTTTTGACAAAATTTGCCACTCCATAAATTGGCTCAATGATTTACTCTAAAACTATTGAATGCATCAAAAACTATGTAATTTGTATTTTTTATAAAATTGAATAAGCTGCAACTTTTACCTTGTTTATTTCATACCAAAAAGTTGATAGTTTTCGAAAAATTAGCAAAAAATTGAACTTTACAACTTATTACTCCTCCAAAAATTCTTTTTTGCAGCCAAAATTTAGAAATTGGAAATTGCTCAAGACGTCAAAACAAAGCCCCACCAAAATTCAACTTTGTTTTGTCAAAGTACGTTAAAATCTAAATTTCATGGGCTAGAGACAGCGTTGCCATTAGTGCAGATTTATCTGCATTTTGCAGATTTTCATCCCATCCACAGACTTTTGAAATTTGAAAATCTGCAACGCAGATTATATCTGCACTTGTGCCTACTTTAATATTTTGTTCTCTTTAAAAAAATGTTCAATAATTTTGCTGCATGCTGTCATCTTTATATAAAGTTCTATTCCATAAAATCAAATCATAATAACTGCACTGACTTTAAGGTAACATATGAAATGCCTTAAGCATAGGTAACTCTACAATGTACATTATAAAAGAAACAATGTTATTTTTATTAATTGAATTAATTTATGTTATTTTTTTTTTTTGTCATTGGTAGGTATATAATTAAAATGTTTTTTTGTGTGAACACATTTTTCCTTTAGAAATCTGCATTGCAGATTTTTTTCGTCATTTTTGCAGATTTAAAAAAAATTAATGGCAACACTGGCTAGAGATCCATTAGTATAATTTAACATTGCTTTTGACAGTTGGATGAAAAAACTACATTTTGACGTGTGTGGAATATTTCGTTCCAAATGGCATCAAAATATCCTTAAACTTCCTTTTTTCGGATCAGAAAAGAAAATCTGAAAAATTCCAGAATTACGAATTTTTTACTTGTGATATACAGGCTATACCTATATTGCAAACTACGCACTCGTAAAAAATGGAACTCAAGATCTTTCTCAAAACATCTATATACAATACATAGTGAGCGTATTCTATACAATTTTATCTGTTTTGTTTATAAAAGAAAACATTAGATAAAATGGACTAAAACTTTTTCAAAAAAGCAGTACTTTGGTCGTATTAGCAGTACGGCAGTACGGAGTTTCAAAAAGCAGTACAAATACTTCAATTGCAGTACTTCGACAGCCCTGCTCGTGTTACTATTAAAATACTATATATACACATTTTTCTTTTGTGGGTGAATTTTCGTTTGTTTTGTGCTCGATATATGTAAAAACGTTTTGTGGCTGGACAATAAATTCATTAGTAATAACATGAATATGTGTGTGTAAATTACTATAGAGTTAGCAACAGTTGACCTAATTTTTGCTGTTTTTTTTTCAGATAAAAAGGGGGGGAATTTTAAGATAAGAAAATAAATAAAGAAAAATATAAACAAGGCTATAAGGGGTGAGTTTGTTTTTGAAACGTAAAAACAACCTTCATCAGTTTTGGGAATTGTTGATCGAGAGGAAAATAAAAAAAATGTTTTATTTTTTCCAGAATTTTATTAGTCAACGTGGTTTTATATATATTCCTGATATGATATGACACAGTTTTTTTAAAATTTTGAAAAGCTTTTCTTAATTCTCGGACTTGATCGATCACTTCATTATAAATACATATCAGATATTCGCAAGAAAAGTATTACCATAAATCGGGGCCTAAATTTTAAGGAAGGCAATAGCTGCGTTTTATTATCTCTGGGTCTGGGTCGAGGTTATCTTTTAACATGCATTGCAAAAACAACATGGGATCTAGGTTTCTATCGAGGTTAATTTCAATAACCCAGATAGAGGTTTTCACTCCGACCGGCAGAGGGCTATTTACCATTGTGAATGGATGTCAGCGATTTGTCAGCAGTATTAGGAATAGAGAGGAAAAGAGACAAGTGCTTACATGAAAAACAAATAAACATAAGAAAAAAAGAGACTGATATACAGCACTGCTTTTGCACTAACCCACATCGTTTTATTTTCACGAGGTGAACCATATGGGTTATGAGTGATAATAAAATGCGGCTAATAATAGCTGCGTTTTATTATCTCTGGGTCTGGGTCGAGGTTATCTTTTAACATGCATTGCAAAAACAACGTGGGATCTAGGTTTCTATCGAGTTTAATTTCAATAACCCATATAGAGGTTTTCACTCCGACCGGCAGAGGACTATTTACCATTGTGAATGGATGTCAGCGATTTCTCAGCAGTATTAGAAATAGAGAGGAAAAGAGACAAGTGCTTACATGAAAAACAAATAAACATAAGAAAAAAAGAGACTGATATACAGCACTGCTTTTGCACTAACCCACATCGTTTTATTTTCACGAGGTGAACCATATGGGTTATGAGCGATAATAAAACGCGGCTAATATTCTACACAAAAAAGAATATGATAACTTTTTTCGCAAGAGGAAATGATTTTCATAAAAACATAGACAAACGCGTTCAGTTGAAAAGATATCATTTAGTAAAAAAAAAACTCTTATTGCATCGTTTTGGGACGTTAACAAATAAGTGTGATAATAGCCGCGTTTTATTATCGCTCATAACCCATATGGTTCACCTCGTGAAAATAAAACGATGTGGGTTAGTGCAAAAGCAGTGCTGTTTTTCAGTCTCTTTTTTTCTTATGTTAATTTGTTTTTCATGTAAGCACTTGTCTCTTTTCCTCTCTATTCCTAATACTGCTGACAAATCGCTGACATCCATTCACAATGGTAAATAGCCCTCTGCCGGCCAGAGTGAAAACCTCTATCTGGGTTATTGAAATTAACCTCGATAGAAACCTAGATCCCATGTTGTTTTTGTAATATATGTTAAAAGATAACCTCGACCCAGACCCAGAGATAATAAAACGCAGCTAATATTTTGTATGAAGAATCTAACGAACAACATATTGATAATTGCAATTTTAATACATTTTCTCGACTAAATTTGCTACACCATGAAGTTCTTGAACGTTTTTTTTTTTTTTTGTATACTATGTATCAATTTTTGAACAAAATAGAAAATCTTATTTGTGTTGAATTGCATAAGCTAAAATTTGTACGTTCAAATTCTTTTCTAAGAAAGCTGATGGCTTTTGAGAAATTAGCAAAAAACTGAACTGTCTCCCTTTACCCCCCTTAAAACTTTAACCCTGGCTCAAATTTATGGAACATTTCAGGGAATACATAAGATGTCAAAAAAAAAATGCATGACTGCCACTTACTTATACCCTTACTTGCTCCTATATTCAGCTAAAAATTTAAAACTTGTATTTATACAAACATTTATTAGTCCCAGAACCGGAGCAAAAATAGTTAGTTCATAATGCAAATTATTACTGAACTGATTTTCTTGGTGGACTATGTGCAATGAATGTAAATCCAAATTGGCGGGACGGGGGGCCGAGAGCGTCAGCCGCCTTCTTGGAAAACGCGCTTTATCAAATTTCTCGTGACCCGTGCATCATACGACAAAAATAGTAGATTTTTTTGAAAGTTAATATCCCAATCCTTTACTTATTATTTTTTTTTTAATCAAGTTGTTGAAAAGTTTTTGAGAAATAAGATTTTAAATTCAATATTTTTTCAAAAATATTTGCTGATTGTTTTCAAAAATATATTTAGGTACTCAAAAATTTAATTAATTTAACTAAAAATGGAGTATTAGCTTTCAAAAAATTTACTATTTTTGTCGTACGCTGCACGGGTCACGAAATATTTGATGAAACGCGTTTTTCAAGATGGTGGCTGTGGCTCGTGGCCCTGAACATATTCCAACAAGAGTAATAATTTTCTTCTTCAAAACTCAATCATCTATTCAATCTCTTCAATAACTACACTAAGAGAAATTTGTTGAAATGTATGTACATTAGGGTGGTCGTTAAAAAAATGGTCATCCCGGATGGGCCCAAATCGGATCTAAATGAAGAAAAAAAGTTCCTAACTTTTTCAGATTTTCATTTTCATCCCCTGTAGTCGCTGTAGGGGTAAATTAAAATTCCCCTTTTTTTTTGCATATAAGAAAATTTGCGTAAGATCTGCCAACAAAAATTCAGAGCATGTAGGTGGGAACTAGACAACAAACAAATCCTACAGGAAGGGGGTTATTTCTCTCCCCGCTTGGACAGGAGGGGCAATTTAATAAAATAATTGCATAAAACATAAAAAAGAAAAAAAATTAATTAAAATCCAACGCCAATACTTATAGCCTATTGAATAGACCTTTAAAAAAGGAACAATTACGTGCAAGGGTTTTTATTATTGAATATGTTTGTTTGGCCCATAAGCATGCTTAAAACCGAAAATGCTACTAAATTCACCCATGCGTTTCTAAGAGAATGGTCACACGGACCACTTTTCAGTATTTTTGGTATAACTCGAAAAATAAGACCTTTGCTTCAAAAAAAGTTATGCACAATTTATAAAAAAATTTTGATATCCCTGATTTTTTGATTTTTTTTAGGTTGGTTTTTGTTAACTTTTCCTGCTTAAATTTTTTCGTAAAATTTTTTGAACTATCCATTCCAATAGAAAATTTAATTTTGAACAAAAAGTATTAAATGTAAAATTTTCAAATTCGGCTTAGTTTTCGAGTTATACCAAAAATACTGAAAAGTAGCCAGTGTGACCATTCTCTCAGAAACGCATGGGTGAATTTAGTAGCATTTTCGGTTTTAAGCATGCTTATGGGCCAAACAAACATATTCAATAATAAAAACCCTTGCACGTAATTGTTCCTTTATACCCCTCATTTTCCCGTCTATTCAATAGGCTATTAAGCCAGAAGTCCATTGTTACGTCTTGTTTTTAAATTAAGTTTTTTTGGTGAGCAGTTTTGGCAAAAAATTGTTTCAAATTCAAAATTTTAAAGAAAAACTATTTTTTTTTTATTTAATTTTAAGTTTGAAAACAGATTTTGCTGAAATTGTTTATTCAAGGAATTTTATTTTGCTATCAATTATTAATATGGACTCCTGACTTTCCAAAAAGCTACAAAACATTACTGCAAGTATTGCCGTTGTTTTTTAATTATTTTTTTCTATTTTATGCAATTATTTTATTAAATTGCCCCTCCCGTCAAAGCAGTGGGAGATATTACCCCCTCCAACAGGATTTTTTTCTGGTCTACTTCTCACCTACATGCTCTGAATTTTGTCGGCAAATTTTACGAGAATTTCCAAAAAAAGGGGAAATTTAATTTACCCCTACAAAAAATGAAAATAAAAATCTGAAAAATTAAGGAATTTTTTTTTTCTTCATTTATAGCTGATTTAGGCCCATCCAAATATTTTAACTCATAAGAACCCATTATAACGACTACCCTAATGTACATATACATATGTTTTGCATATTGTAACATAAATAAAATAAGTAAGGCGAGAGGTCTAGACTAAAAACTACATAACTTCTAAGATTGTCCGGTGGGTAGCAAATACATGAAAGATTTAAACTGAATTTTGAAGAAGAAAGTTGAAGAGTTTTGGTCATCAAAAAAACAGTTTGTTTTATATTTTTGTTCCTGAAATATTTTTAAAATCTCGAGCTGATGAAGGAAACCCGATGACAGATTTGACTTCAGCACAAAAAATAACCTAAAGAATGGCTTTTATTTGCCAGTTTCCTGTGAGCCAGGTGCGTAAAAATAACGCCATCTCAAAAATGTGAATTATGCAAATAAAATGTAAAATATATTTTTTTTATTATCTAATTTTTTGAACAAAAACCAAAATTTTTGAAAGTTTTTGTATAAAAATGTGATTTAAATCCTTTCAGGCGATAGTAAGAAAATCAAAAATATACTAATATATAATATGGGAGGTATTGTTAATACACTCAGAGAAAAGCTTCAGGTAAATAATTGACACGAGCCGTCCTAAATCAATAAGGTGCACTATCCCATATAAAGTAACAGAAATTCCAGAAATTTACCTGATTAAATAAATGTTTATTCAGTGTAAAATCAACCTTTCTTACCATATTCAAGTTGATTCAAGAAGAAGTCCTGTTATTTTAACACTTAATTTTACAAATTAGACGTTTTGAAACACAGTTTAGATTTTAACCAATGTCGTGTTTTTTTGATATTGTATGTTATCAATTTCTATTTTACCACAAATCTGGTTTAATTAACGTTTCTTATTTTTAAAATTGTATCTTTTGAATTCAACCTGGCCTCCTGTCGAAAAAGCACTCTTCCAGTTCATGTTAACGTGATATCAGTGTTAAAACACACACACATGATTTGAACTTAGCCTGGCCTGCTATTAATGAGGCACTTTACCACACACACAAGTTCTCTAATGAATTCAAACTTATTGAGTTTTTTGTGCAGTGAACTTGCTCCTTGCTCAGGTAATGAGTGGTATTTCCACGTGTGGAAGGTTCCACGCTCAAAACTAAAGTGAGACAAATTACTATTAAATAAAAATAAAAATATGATAAACTTCTATTCTTGCAGAATAATGCAAAACGAGTTGAGTTATAAGTTGTGTTAGAGATTCATGGCACAAATACAGGATACAGAGTTAATTCATAATTGCATCATGTTGAATTAACTAGATGTTTATGTTAATATAACCAGATTTTCATGTTAAATTTACAGGAAAAGGGCCATTGAGTCATGTTTTTTTTAACAACTAGATTTTCATGCAAAATTTACAAGTTAACTTTTTTAAGGCAGTTGTTAAATTTACAAGGTGTCATGCTGATTTTACCTGAAATCTACATTGATTTTACACGACATAAGAAACATGTATCTTGCAGGTTCAAATTAAACAAAATTGAAAAAAAAAAAATAATAAAACAAATAAATAAAAATAAAATAATAATCACATCAAGGTAGTGAACAACAATACTCAGTCAGGAAAGTCTTTGGATGTCACTCTCCATCAGGTTCGAAACGACAAAGCCGATAGAGCCTTGAGTTTAAATACCAAGACATTACGTATTCCAGAGTGCTAAGTCTGGATGACTGAAATGCTCCTCAACTTTTTCAAATTCATGGTTACTGACAAGGATATCTCTGCTCTTAAAAATCTGTGCAATTTTTTTAACTATTTTATCAAAGATATTTGAAAAGATTCTTACGAAGCAATGCGTCAAATTATTTACTTTTGTATATTTGTTTCACTATATGGCTTACTCAATTAGACTATATTCTCTTATCTTAATTATTTTGAAAACCTTGTATAATCAACTTAAATGTAGTTGCTACCCGCTAATTCATTTCAGTTTGAGTCATATTCATCGTATATTATTTTCTAAACTATGCGACCATAAAATATTTATTTATTTAACAATATATTATTGTTACTCAACTATTAGTACTAGGTTTATCGTGTCGTTGACTTCTTTTAGTTCAAGAGGAAGATTTGTTAAAAACCATTTTGAGATCATTTGAGGGAAAAAAGAAAACCAAGCATTGTATTGCTGTTGTCAGTTTTAGGTGAGCTCTGCACCAAATTTGGAGCAATTGAACTCACCTTTTAAGACGTGTGTGAAGTTGGCATAACATTTTTGAGCAGAGACCAATGGGACCATGGCAGGAATTTGCAGTTTTTTTTTTGCATTTTGTATGCATTTCTATTCCCGATTTTGCAGTTCACCAAATAGTGGATGGAACCGACTGTACTGCTAACTTCACTGTGAAATTAGCAGTGCCTGTCCTTTTCTCAGCAACCAGGCTAGCTAGGAATCTGAAATGAGGCTCTGAATTTGCAGTTTAATTTGCAGTTCAAGAAAAGGAAAAAATCAATTTTTTAAATCCTCACATAAAAAAAATTCATACTGTACTGCTAACTTCACTGTGAAGTTAGCATAAAAGTCTTTTTCTCAGCAACGGTGATACTTAGAAATTTGCAGTTAGGCTCCAAATTTGCAGTTTAATTTGCAGTTCAAGAAAAATTAACGTCCAAACTTTGAAGTCCAAATTTGAAATAAAATCGAATAAATTCATTTTTTAGTGTGAAGTTAACAGTACATACCTTTTTCTCAGCAAGTAAGCCACCTAGAAAATTGCAGTTAGGGTCCAAATTTGCAATTTCTTATGTACTTCAAGAAAAAACTAAGTTCAGACTTTGAAGTCCAAAGGACAATCGGCAAAAATGTATGGAAGGTGGTCTAGGAACCAATAATAACGAGACATATGTCGTTGGAAAGGTATTTTTATGAGCTACAATAGTCACTATGGCGGCTCATTTCAAATCACTGTGTGAAAAAAGTTATTCGTTAACCTAGGTTTTGTTTTGGTACCATTAAGTGTGGAAATAAAATGCACGACTGGATCGCACGTACTTGCTCTTATGTTCAAGTTGTGTGGGACTTAAGAACTTTAAAAAATATTCAAGTAATTATAGAAAAAGTATATAAAAAGCATTTAAATCGTTCTTTTAATTGTATAAACAGTCTGATAAATAACTTAGAGGTCAAAAAAAAGTATGCCATTTGATTACTTGAATAAAGCAAAAAAAAAATTTAAAATCGTTGGAGCCGTTTTCTTAAAAATTAATTTTTTATATATAAAATTTTTGTAACAATTTTCAAAAAAAAAATTAGTATGCCAATTTTGAGTATATATTAATATACATTTAAAACTGAAAATTCAAATTAATTCATCAACCCGTTTTTGAAATATTGAATTTTCAAAAAAAAATTTTGAATCTTTTTTTAAAAATCCAAAATTTATTTTTTCAAAAATTTTGGTATGCAGTTTTATTTATATTCTAACAAAGCTTTTGTGAAAAAATTTTTATTGAGATCGGATGAGCGGTTAATGAGAAAACCAAAAATCAAAAAAACCGTTATATGGCAGGTACCGTTAATAAATGTTTCTGGTGATTTTTTTTCCTACTAAAAGGTACATTATATCTACAGTAATACACTGATTTTTTTTATCAAAATCGTTGGAGCCGTTTTTGAGATAAATAAGCTTTTCCTAAACGGTTGTATTGCAAGTACCGTTATTTTTTGAGCTAAAAAAAAAATTTCAATTTCCCCTCTGGAGAGTTACAAAAAAACCTTAAGTTCAAAATTTGAAGAAAATCGCTTCAGTGGTTTAGGCTGTAGGTTGAGGTACGGACAGACAGACAGACAGACAGACAGACAGACAGACAGACAGACAGACAGACAGAATTGTGCCACCCACTTTTTTCGTGTTCTCTATCATCGTAATGTCATGTTTGATTGTTATCTCGAAATTTTTTTTTTTGCACGAATCCAAAACTTGCCCTATAGTACCTATATCGCAAGTAAAAATGTATACGAACTGGTTTTTCCAGTACTAAGAAGATGCATGTCGTTGAAAAGGTATTTTTATGAACAATAATACTAGTTACCATTACAACTTACTAAATATCCCTGTGTGGAAATAGTTATTCGCTGTTTTAGGGAATTTTAGCACAGATAAAATGTATGGAGCATGGGTAACAATTTGCGAATAACTTTTTTCACACAGTGATTTGGGTTAAGCTGCCGTATTGACTATTGTAGTACATAAAATTTCCTTTCCAACGACATACGTCCCGTTGTTATTGGTTGAACTTGCCATCACACTTTTCGCCCATACTAAAAAAAAAACATTTTTTTCACACTAAAATGAACCACAATATTTGATTAGTTTACGAATAACTTTTTTCACACAGTGATTCGGCCTGAACTAATATTAAGATATTGTAGGTAATGGAAATACCTTTTCAATGACATATATATTGTCGTTATTGGTTAGACCAGTTTTCATAAATTTTCCCCATACTAAATATATTTTATTCATACTAGAATGCACCAGAACACAATTCTATTTAGCGAATAACTTTTTTCACACAGTGATTTGAAGTAAGCCCCCATAGTAACTATTGTAGTATATAAAAATACCTTTCCGACGATATATGTCTCGTCGTTATTGGTCTTGTAGACCGTTTTGTCCTATTCTCTTTGACAAAAAAAAATTGAAAAATTCACTTTGCTCTGAATGTCAGTGTGAAATTAGCAGTACATATCCTTTTCTCAGCAACTGAGCCACCTAGGAAATTGCAGTTAGGGTCCAAATTTGCAGTTTTTCATGCACTTCAAGAAAAAACTAAGTTCAAATTTTTAAGCCCAAATTTGACAAAAAATCACTTTGCACTGTTAACGTCAGTGTGAAGTTAGCAGTTCATACCCTTTTCTCAGGAACTGAGCCACTTAGGAAATTGCAGTTAGGGTCCAAATTAGCAGTTTTTCATGCACTTTAAGAAAAAACTAAGTTCAAATGTTTAAGTCCAAATTTGACAAAAAAATCACTTTGCACTGTTAACGTCACTGTTAAGTTAGCAGTACATATCCTAACGTTAACAGTGCAAAGTGATTTTTTTGTAAAGTTTGGACTTAAAAACTTGAACTTAGTTTTTTCTTGAAGTACATGAAAAACTGCAAATTTGGACTTTAACTGCAATTTTCTAGGTGGCTCAGTTGCTGAGGAAAGGGTATGTACTGATAACTTCACAGTGATGTTAACAGTGAAAAATGAATTTATTCGATTTTTTTCAAATCGTCCTTTTAAGATCCAATCTCGATGCAAACCTGATGGCACAGACAAACAGCACAACACGGACGGTATCACAAAAAAAACTTCTTCGAATTTCTCCAACATTGTCCTTTAAAGAAGAACTTACGACAGTTTCTTTTCATCACATTTATCAACTAGATATTACTTTATATTTATGTGTAGTAGGTACCTACATATGTTATTATTAATTTCTAAATTTTGTGAATTAGTTCAACATTTTTAGAAGTATTGATTTGTCCAGCTTTTGACACTAAAGTTGTGGGAGTGATTTTCACTCCCGCCTTAGCTGCGCGTAGCTATGTACTAAATTATCTATTTAAACTGTCAAATTTTAAAAATTTACATTTTTTTGACAGCTCTGCTTTGGTTTTTTGCATTGCAGTACTTAAACGCTCGAAAATTAAGTAAAATTGTTTAAAAGCTTAAACGGCAAAATTTCCTCAGATAAATTTTGACGCTTGAAGAACTAAACGAAGAAAATTGTGAATTTCAACTTACTTACAGATCAAGGTGATCTTGGTGAATCAGTATTGCCATATGATTTCTAACTTAATTTCAAACATTTTTTTAAAACCCTCACATGGGCACGTTTTTCGAAAGACCCTAAAACTGATGAAACAAATTCTACATACATACAGTATACCTCCTGACTTACTGTAAGTCAACTGAAAAATGCATAAGGAGAACCTATAATAATACCTTTTCAAAAAAAAAGTCCGATGTACTTTGTGATGATGCATAATTTTTTTTTTCAGTCGTCATTATTGTCTAATAGACATCTTACGAGTGAAAATATAGAAAATTGAAAAACAATAAATGAGAAAATCAAAGGTTAAGTAACAGCCGTGAATTTTCAAGGTCAGAACTTATAAATCCAACTTCCGCATGACGTTTTACGTTTTAACGTGTTCTCCGAAGTCTCATTTTTTTATTGTTTTTTTAATAACACTCAACAAAGCTATGATAACTCATATAGAACATTACCCTCAGTTCGAAGTGGGGTGCAACTAAACTAAAATTGATTTCCTCTGTTTTTCACAAGTCAGCAGCGCTAGCTAGATAAGTACAGGTACAGTAAAACAGTAATACACACTCATTTAAAATAAGCTTGAAGTATGACAAGGGGTACATAAATCTGAATAGTCAGAGAGTACGAGATAGTATAAGATTCGTGACGAGCGATAATTGATTTTCACAATCAGTTTGCTTCCCCCTCAGTACTGACCTTGGAACATGCACACACGTTTGTGATGAGCTGTGATAGCATTTCGTACACTTTCGCAGAAGCAATAATAATACATATCTACCTATCAGTTCGTCTTCGGTGGCCATTGTTATCATCGTCGTCGTAGGCTATGGCTGATGTAGTTGTTGTTGTGGAAAAAAAAAACATTTGGCAGAGCAATGACAATGGCCGAAGCCTAAGCGAGTGAGATAAGGCACAAGTACTTAGCCTATCTCGACAAAGTCAATGTCAACGGAAATTTTGATAATAAAACGTGGGGATATTTACTTTCTCTATCTGTTTCATGTGAGTAAAGAAGAAGGTGCACGATATGAGTTAATTCATAGAAGAATGTGTTTTTTTTTTTGTATTTGATAGGGGTAACAAAACTTTGAAGAGGGGTGGTTAACACTTGCTTTTCTATTTGAGTTAATTGGAATTTATTTTGATGATGCTGGATGGTGCAAATTAATGATAATTTATTTATCTTTTTGCAGGTTATGATGAGAATTTTACGACTTAATAGGAATTACAGACTTTATTGGCTACCTAATTCTGAGTGGATGAGATATATGCATGAATAGGGAAGCGATTTTCAAGAAGGATTTGGGGCCTTACCATAACTTGTTTTTTTAATTGCATCTTCCCCATCATTCTAATCCGCCCTGAAAATGTAGAAATACTACTGTGAGAAATTATCACCCTTCCACAACAACATAGCAAAACGCTGACCCTACAGCTCAACTTTTTCAAAACCTTATTTTTCTACGAAGATTATTTGATCTTTTCCGTATAGAAATTAAGTATCAATTTATGACTTATTTTTAAACTTTAGTACGAACATAATAATGTTGCCAAGTTTTCTCGCAGTTCTCAATTTCACGTGATAACAATACATACTTACTAAAAAGGGAATTCAAAAATTCCTACTGGAAATCACAAATGAAATATTGTTCAGAAATTTCATACTGTCAAGGTCACAGTCATGGCCACTGTTTGATAACGTACATTCGTTTAAACAACTTTTGCACTTAACTCGAAAATCTTGCGTGTAAAGTAGGAATTTTTGTATGTTTATAAATGAATGATAAGGTTCTCCTTTTGTATACAAAATATTTGTTTGATATCTGTTGAAGTTTTTGAAACATGGCATTCCAAAGTCGCTGCTTGGGTTACGTATAGCTTTTACTGTACGGAAGTTATTATTTAACGTTATCAGCTAATTTAAAACACCATAGTACGAAAACAATAACAGACTGATATCAACATTTTTGGTAAAAAAGTGAGATCCTTATAAAAGCACATAAAAAATGTCAAGCTTTGCATGGAAGTTTTTCGGAGTATGATCTGAAAAAATAACTTTTACATACATTAAAACGGTTATCAGTTTGATGTAAACGAATTTGAAACATTTTTTTGTTCAGAAAAATATTTTATAAAATTTATTTAATGTTTTCGTCCCCTCGATTGGAAATCGGGACAAAAAAATTTACTTAGTTAAATTTTTGGTTTAAATTTTTTTAATATTGCTCGACTATTTTTGCAATCGTTTTTTGCTATAAATACCAGTTAGAAAATGTTTCCTGGAAATGAAAATGTTTGATAACTTTTTTCGATGACTACTTTTTTTTATCGTGGGACGTAGAACTACGTTCCAGTTTTATCAACCACAAAAAAAAAATGTTACAAAAGAGCCTAGTTCTTATATGTACAAGAAACCTGTACGGTAAAAAGGCAGCCAAAAATGTAATGAGATCTAAAATATATGCCAAGTTTTAAGTTCATGAAGTTTAATATCAAATACAGGGTGTCCCGGACCTGAGTGGAAGTATTTAAGGGTGTGGTTCTTGGGGTTATTCTAAGATAAAATTGTATGGGAGGAAAGTTGTATCTCCCCTCTCTGAGTCAGGGGGGCAGTTTCTGAATAATTGACTTTAAATGCAAAAAAAAAACATTTAAAATCAAGGAAAACATATCTAATAATATGTTATAGTTTTTTTGAAAGCTAATACTCCATTCTTGCATTTAGTTTTTAAATCAAGTTGTTTAAGCAAATAGTTTTTGAGAAATTAAATTTCAAAATTAAAATTAAAAAAGAAAAAACGTTTTTTTTTTTCTTAAGGTCAATATTTTTCAAAATTTTACGTAATTAAGTACTATTTTTGTGTTCAGTTTTCAATGCCCTAATTATTTTTTATTCCATTACCGAAAACCAAATGTAAAAATCTTTCTTAGTTTTTGAGCAATTGAGAAAAAACAAAAGGTACTTTAAAAAAAAGCTCGAAAAAAGGTCTAAATTATGGATAATTCATGAATAAATTCATTTCTTCGAGCTTTTTTGGTGTTGTGTTTTTTCTTATTTTCTCAAAAACTAAGAAAGCTTTTTACATTTGGTTTTCGGTAATAGACTAAAAAATAATGAGGGCATTGAATATTGAACACAAGAAAAGCACTTAGTTACGTAAAATTTTGAAAAATATTGACTTAAGGAAAAAAAATTTGGAAACCAAATGCAAGAATAGAGTATTAGCTTAAAAAAAAAAAACTATAGCATATTATTAGATGTGTTTTCGTTGATTTTTAATATTTTTTTTTTTTTGCATTTAAAGTCAATGGTGCAAAATTATAGTGAAGTTAACACGATACTAAAACAACTTTAGAGTAACACTAGGTGAAAATTATGTTTTCTTAAATTATAGACGATGTCAAACCAACTTTATGTTTAAACACTTGCATTAAAGTTAAAATCACCAAAGTCTGATTTTAATTTTTTAGTATCACACTAGCCCAAATGACGTCTGCCGCACGAACTACCTTTGATTTAGGCGTGTTCAACTTTAATTTGTTTAGAAAATGGTTTTAGCGCGACACTAACTAGCATGTGTCTTTAATTCAGGAAAAGTTAGAGAACTGCATTTAAGTTAAACAATTGAAAACTAGTATCACGCAAAGGCCCTTAGAATAGTCTGTCTATAATTTTGCGCCAATGTTTCAGAAACTGCCCCCCCTGCCTCAACTTTCCCCCATACAATTTTTGTCTTAGAATATCCCCAAGAACGACGCCCTAAAATACTTCCACTCAGGTCCGGGACACCCTGTATATTAAGTAGAGTATTATCGAAACAATTCCAAATCCTGATAGAAATTTGGTATTTAATGATTAGATACTAATTAAAATTTGGTGGAAAAATCTACTCCATCCAATAATACTCAGAAAGTCGTTTTCAAATAATAGCCGCGTTTTATTATCGCTCATAACCCATATGGTTCACCTCGTGAAAATAAAACGATGTGGGTCAGTGCAAAAGCAGTGCTGTATATCAGTCTCTTTTTTTCTAATGTTTATTTGTTTTTCATGTAAGCACTTGTCTCTTTTCCTCTCTATTCCTAATACTGCTGACAAATCGCTGACATCCATTCACAATGGTAAATAGCCCTCTGACGGTCAGAGTGAAGAAAACCTCTATCTGGGTTATTGAAATTAACCTAGATAGAAACCTAGATCCCATGTTGTTTTTGTAATGCATGTTAAATGATAACCTCGACCCAGACCCAGAGATAATAAAACGCAGCTAATATAAAATTAAGCCATTTTGCTCCAGGGCTTTTCTATTATTATATTGAAGAATTTTGAATGAACAACAACAAGTTGTGTGTGTTACCACTAAGTATAGAGGCTGGAGTTATAGCTATTTCACGATTGCCAACCTCTATCATCAGACTCCTTTTGTGGTGCTTATTCTGGTTATGCTCGTATTAATTGAAAAACTCTGCCGTCATCTGGGACCGAACCATGAACCTTGCGATTCAGAGGCCAATGCACTAAATACCACGCCACTGAAGCCACATGTTCTGATCTATTTCAATGTAGGCTTCGTTGTTTATCAATTGCAACAGCAGCGACTAGCATTTTTATAAACACACTACACACACCAGCTTGCTATTGTTCAGTCGGTTTCTTCCTATTTTACCCCGTGCACCGATTCGTATGCCAACAATTCGTTGGTCATACAAGGGGGGGGGATGAGTTGACACTGGTGAAGAATAAGTTTACAAATTGAGTGGGGTTTTGTGTGTAAATGGAAGTCCACACAAGTGCAGAGCATGCTGCGAATTATACGTTTTTTCTCCACTTAATCTTCGGCAATCTTGAGTAGGTATCCTTGCCACCTCCAAAGAGTTTCTCTCTATCATGCACAAGAGTCCCGAGATGAAGTTGCAACGTTTAAATAGTACTTACAATTGTATAAACAACTAGTTAAATAGTTTAGCGCTCACATCCGCATATGCCATTTTATTACTTGAAAAAATAGGAATATATGCACAAAAAAACTTTAAAATCATTGGAGCGGTTTCCTTATAAAAATTATATTTTTATATATACCTACAATTTTAGTAACATTTAAACAAAAAATTGGGATGAACATTTTTAGAAGAAATTAAAAGAAGATATGTATTATAAAAATTTATTTAAAAACACAGTTTCAAAAAAATTCATCAACCCGTTTTTGAAATATTGAATTTTCAAAGAAAAAAAATAATATTTTGTTAAAAATCCAAAACTTATTTTTTTCAAAATTTTGTATATGGAATTGTATATTGACATTTTAAAAAGTTTTTTAATACAAATTTTGATTGAAATCCGTTAAGACTTTAATGAGAAAATCGAAAATCAAAAAAAACGGAACTGGGCGGGCACCTATAATAGAGAATAAGGGAGGTTCCCGTGATCCCCAAAAAACAATATCTCAATCGGACGAAATCTCCAAAAAAAATTAAATCCAACTAGACAAAATCCCCATGGGGAAGTGGGCCCTATGGACAAAATCCCCAATAAATATTTTTTTTGCCAAAATCCCCAAATCTCCAAAAATCTCCGAAAATCCCCACCAAGCTTTGCAAGTAGCATATATTATACACACTGTGTCTTGAGTGTGCTGTAGAGCTGTTAGGCTTAAAGTATTTGTTTTTTGGAGAATAATTAATTTTTATGTTTTGGGCTTGCCTTACACACTATATTTTTAAATAAAGGTAATACGCATAAGAACAGTTTTTTTTCGTTAAAAAATCTCCAAAAATGCTTTTATAAAGGACAAATATAGTTGAACTCTCTCAGCTGAGGTAATTTTCCACAAAAAATATTCTTAGATTTTTGTTCATAATTTTAACCATCAAGAAGCTATTTTTCTCCACTTCAAAGTTTCCCAAGTATGTATTCTCCAAAATAATGCACTTTCTCTCACCCTAACTTAAAAAAGAGTGCTAGATGTGGTTTTGTTTTTAATTGTGGTCTGAAGTGTTATAACTTCTTAACGGTTAAAATTACATCAGCTTCCTGTTTGTAGAATAATTATTTTTCAAAAATTTAATGTTTTCCTGATATGTATTTGGCATAAACCTATTTAAATACCCATTGACCCTCCTAACGAGCCTAGCGGTCGCCGGATAGTTGAGAACATTTCTCAATCCTATGCTCTAAGATGTTGGTGTTTAGCGGCACTCGTTCTTTATACGGCAGATTTTCCAAAATCTGTTGAAGAGATCTTTGTTGTCTTGAGGCTAGTTTATTCTCATACCAACCATTGTGGAAATTTTAGATTCCAACAAAGAAAAATAGTTTTCCGATGATAATGGATCGACAATACTGGTTTCGGTGGTATCTAATGCAATGCTGTCCTCTTCAGCAGTCGCACCCTCCAGTTCCTTAATTAGTTCATTTGTTCTTAGAATTTGTATCTGAAATGTCACAATAAAATATACATACTTACACATTAATAAATCAAGAAAAAATGGTTCATTGATAATACTGACAGGAAATCGAAAGTAGTATTAGGGTATTTGGGAAAACCAAGAAGCAGGTAAAAATTATCAAATAATTCTTAAAATAAAGGTTCATTCACAATATTGACAGGAAACCGAAAGTAGTCTTAAGGAAATTGGGAAAACCAAGATGCAGGTAAAAATTGCCAAATGAGTTTTCAATTCATCTTCCCAAAAACCATATAAATTATTTACATATATGTACATGTTCGTCAATTTTATGTGTTACAAAAATATGAACTCTATTAAAATCTGTGAATTGAAAAACTGTACCAGCACTATTGCAGGCAAATTATAAAATTAGATTTTTTTGTTTTGATATGTACATACAAAAATAGAAAAAGGTATGTTGTGAACTATATTCAATCAAGAAAAATATATTTTTATGTCTGTTTTTGTTAAAAGCTAAATTTGGCGCTTGTACTGTTCTTCCACTCACCAAATCAATTGAACATATAATAAATTTGTTACTATAATAAAACTAACCACTGCTGTTTTTTTTTTTTCATCCTCAGTCAAAAATGTACTATTAAGAAAATTTAATCGAGGATCCATGAAGATAGCCGCAATGAATGCTTCATTTTGAAGACGATTTATTTTTCGTATATGTATGGCATCAAACAGCTTTTGGCCAGCACATTTTTGTCAATGGACGCATCCAGTTGTAACTCGCAATACAATCAATCTCGTTAGAATTCTTCAATTAAATATTCTTGATACTGGAACTTTTTCATACATTCAGTAAGCGGTTAAAGCATTTAAAAAGTTTCCAATGAAGTGCCAAAATCTATGTCACTATGTCAGGCATATTCACTGGCTCATCATTGTTTTCAAGACCGCTTCTTACGTTTGATAAAGACTTTGTTCACTTGGATCTCTGCTTGCATTTCCCGCAACAGTTTTGATGCTTTTAAAACATTTACACCATTGTCCATTGTACTTGAATACACTTGATTTATATCAATTTGAAGCTCTCTCAAACAACTTACTACTTAGTTTTTTTTTTTAATTCTGCCGTATGCCTTTTTTAAGCTATATCATACCGAGTGTACTGACGTATATTTTAAAATTCTCTGTATATATTGGATATTTATCCCTAAAATACCTTTCTCCATACGCATTGCAACATCCAATTTTAAATACACTAACTTTTTATGCACTAATTTTGATATACATAATTTGTTTTTTTAGACAGCTTGCTTCGCCAATTTTCTCCACTATATTTTTCGAATTTAAATTAGTTTCAAAAACTTTATCGTACGGCTTCAATATTTTTTTGCAAAATTGTTCATCGTCGAAAATTTGAAAAGGGATATTTTGTATGGTAACTAATCCCACACAACATTTAATAGATCACTAACTTTTCTTCAAGTCGATGAAAACATATTTACTTTTCAAACTGACACGTTTCCACTTCCTGATGGTTGCTCATAGGGTGTGTCATTTATTTCAACTCTGGAATTTCCACATCTTCTAATACCTTCCAAAAGTTGCTTTACATATTAAAATTAAATTCTTCATTTGAAATTTTCGTTTAAGTTAGTGGCTTTGGCTCGCTAAAAAAGCTTGAAAAGAACACCAAAAACGTTTGTTTTAGGCTATTGACTCTGTCCTTAAAAACAGGGCAATAAGGACCTAAGACGTTCATGGGATTTTATTGTAACAATCTTCAAAGGGGTAGAAAACCAAGTAGAGCTATTAAATGAGAGGGTGCATTTTGGAGAGGGGGGTGCAAAAGCACCCTTTTTGGTTTTTTGCATATAACTCGAAAACAGAGCAAAATTTCGACATAATTCTGAAAAACGGATTTTTGAAAAAAATTAAAAATATTTAGTTAGCTGAATCAAAAAAAAAAATCATTGCAAAAAAGTGCAAAACTGCATTTTTTGTTTTTGTTAACTTCGAAAATTTTAAGCTCGTCTGGCAAAGACTTTCAACCGTAAAACTGATATGACACTATTTCTTTCCTGTTCGAGAAGGTATACGCTAACCCGGCTTTGTAAGAGCAAGTGTGTTGATTTTGGAAATTATTTTAAATTTTGAAAAAATAAGATGGCAACCCTAAAACTGCGAAAAATTTTAAACTTGACTTTTATTTTTGACTTAACTGGTCATGACTCACTAATACACCCAGTTTGAGCGGATAGGTAAAAATTGATTTTAGAAAAAATTATTAGATTATATCTGTCGCTTTTATTAAAATTGTATAAAAATACAATTTTGAATGATATCGAATTTTTAATTCATATTTGTATTGCCTTAAATTTGTCTCTTTTTAATTGTTTGTATACTTTATGCAAAATTATTTAAATAAGTTAAATCAGCTCAAATTAACTATAACCGTATCCAAGCAATAGACAGAAAATGTACTAAGAACATAGTTTTCGAAAATAAACCTTGTTGTTTAGCGAGCCAAAACACCATCTAATTTCAAATTTTTTCATATATTCTTATTCCTGCGATTCTAATACAACTCAAAGTTAAAAGTTCAAGTGAGCTCAACTCCATAATTGCGTTTCGCCCAGGTACGATAGTTGGGCTCATCAGTTAGATGACTATCGTACCCTTCTAAGAAGCAATTTTGTATCGATGTTTACCGTCTTAGAAGGGTACGATAGTCATCTAACTGATGAGCCCAACTATCGTACCTGGGCGAAACGCAATTATGGAGTTGAGCTCACTTGAACTTTTAACTTTGAATTATATATTCGGTCACTCCACTTAAACAGAAGAGTTTCTTTTCAAATTTTCTTCATATTCAATTATTCTAATACAACTTTTGGCAGGTATTTGATTTTAAATCTGAACTGTATTTTATTCGCCAAACCAAAGTGACACACCCTCTATGCTCATTCACGCCCGAGTCATTAAAATTAACACTATGCACTTTTGAGTAGTGTCTTCTTATATTTCCTGTTACTTTTCCTTTAATTTTTTTTACACAAAGTAAACAAGTCGATTCGCCAGTTTCTTCATCATAAGAAACATATTTAACTAATTCAAATGTCTTTATTTTCCCCATTTCAACAAAAATTTATTAAAAAAAAAATAAATAACTTCACAACCATACTGAATGAATCTTTGATAGGGAATGATTCTATTTACGGATTTTTTTCAGATCCTTATCATGAAAGAACCATACTCTACCTGAATTTAATTTTTTTGATCTCTCACAAACGAGAGATACAGAAAAAAAAAATGATATAATTTTTTCGTGAGAGAACTTTATTTTTTATGGTTCGTGAGAAGATCGATAAAGAATGATAAAAATCAGTATTTTATAATTCGGGAGTGATATTTTCCGAACCCTGCTTTGCAGGCGGTATTATTCCAACTAGATTATATAGAAAGTAGCTTGTGCAACATAATTATTTGGGGGTGCTAAAAATTCTTAATTGACCAGAAGAAATTCTTAAAGCATTTCACTGTGTCTAGTTGTACGTATCATTGTATATGTATTGTATTATTAGTAACAGGTAAAATAGTATAAAAGTCTTTCGAATAAAAAAAAATTTAGTACCATCATGAAAATTGGTGAAAACGTTTCATGTACTATGAGAATGAAAAATCAAAAGAGTCTATAAAAATATTTCAGATGGAAAATAAACCATTGATGCCAAGTTTCATCGACGGACCCTTATTTTTAACTGGTTTCCGGTAATATTTTACTTTTATACTGAAAATTTAGTCATCCTAACATAAAAATGACAATAACTTTTTTCAAGGAGGCCGTATCGACTTGGTTTTGTTGTCGTTTGACTCAGCATTTAAAACTACCTTAAAAACATGTGTCATATACTTATGTTGCACCAAAGCTAATTTTTCATTTTGATACACCACAACTTCCCCCCTCTCCTCCAAAAAAACACCTTTCCATGTGAAATATTTTTAAAGACTCTTTTGATTTTTTATTCTCATAGTGCATGAAACGTTTCACCAAGTTTCATGATGGTAATAATTTTTGTATTTTATTTATCCTATTTTACCTACACTATATCTATAATTTTGAACTTCCGATATTGGTTTTAAATTAGGTGCTGCATACCTACATATTGTTTTGTTTGTTAATATATCGTTGGTTCAAAGGTAAAACTCACTACCTAACATATTAAACTTTTGAAGGAAGTTTATTTGAAACATACATTTTAAAGCTGAAAAGTCACGTTCCGAAAATTTTTAAATAAAATTTCTGGCCATACCTTTCAATGTCCCTATAATAACCGTGCAAAATGAGACTTTTTGGATTAAAAAAATGCATTTCATTCTCATTTTCTTGAATATTTTTTCTGAACTTAGTGAGTTTTACCTTTGAACAGACGATATCTTTTATGGAATGACAATTTTCGTTCTTGTCATTTTGTGTATTGAATGCCCTTAGCAACTGCTCCTGCATTTTAATAGAAACAAAAAAAAAAAACAATTTCTGGTTTCATAAAACGTGCTCAGATTAATGATAATTAATAATAGTTACTAGATATTATTTTCCTTCCGGTATTAAAAAGAAGCCCTTCATTATTTTGTTTGACTCTACAAATGACGACATGTTTTGACTCTTAAAATAAAACACTTATAATACCTTGTTACTTTTATCAATACATCGACGTAAATAAATTTATTTTAACAATTGAACACTTCATTGAATTAAGAATCCTATTCCGTCACTATAATATCAAAAAATTATTCAAAGGTTTTATCGTTCAAATATATGATTCAACTTGTGGATTGTAATATACAAGGTCAGACTTTATTAGATGACCAATTAAAATATTCAAAGAAAAAGGTATAAAAAATGTTGATAAAAATAATTTTTAGTGAGATAGGTGCATTTATGTATCAATATTTGTACATACATTATATCAACAATTTACGAATAAAATTATTGCTTGTACTTTATTCAAAGAAATATAAAAAGGTAATGGTAATCTGTCTACCCAATTGGAAAATGGCAAGTAGGTATTTGTCAAGTTAAGTCAAGGCAATTGAATGGTTTCCGTAGGGGAAATTGTGTAGAGGAAAACTTGTCAAATGTTCGTGAGGCCCTTGCTATAAAGGACTTTTTGGCAATGTTTTTTTTATCTCATCAATAATAATAGGACAGAAAATCCTTATATTGAATTCCAAATATCACATTTTTTTCGCTGCCACTCGAGGCAAAGTTTTACATGTCTAGTGAGGCCCTAGATAGCTTCAACAGTTAAACTTGCTTTAGCTAGGCCCTTATTCGTATCAGTGTAAAACTTTCTAGGGCCTCGTCAAAAACTTTTTTTTCCATTTGGGTAACTAACCTTAACGGAACAGCTCCTAAGCCCGAAAAGTGATATTATGTACCTAGATACTAAAGAACTCAACTTGTACAGGGTGTCCCGGACCTGAGTGGATGTATCTTAGGGTGTGGTTCCTGGGTATATTCTAAGAAAAAAAATTTATAGGGGGAAAGTTGTATCTCCCCTTCCTGAGGCAGAGGGAGTTTCTGAAACATTGGCTTTAAATGCCAAAAAAAAACATTAAAAATCAACGAAAACACATCTAATAATGTGCTATAGTTTTGGTAGCTAATACTTCATTCTTGCATTTGGGTTTTAAATCAAGTTGTTTAAGCGAATAGTTTTTGAAAAACTAAATTTCAAAGTCAAAGTCGATATTTTTAAAAATTTTACGTAATTAAGTGCTGTTTTTGTGTTCAATGTTCAATGCCCTCATTATTTTTTAGTCTATTACTGAAAACCAATTGTGAAAATCTTTCTTAGTTTTTGAGAAATTAAGAAAAAACAAAAGGTACTTTTCCCAAATAAGCCCGAAAAAATGAATTTATTCATGAATTATGTAATTTAACCCCTTTTTCGGGCTATTTTGGTAAAAGTACTTTTTGTTTTTTCTTAATTTCTCAAAGACTAAGAAAGATATTTACACTTGGTTTGTGGCAATGGACTAATAAATAATGACGGCATTGAATATTGAACACAAAAACAGCACTTAAATACGTAAAATATCGACTTAGGAAAAAAATTACAATTTAAAAAAAAAATGACTTTGAAATTTAATTTTTCAAAAACTATTCTCTTAAACAACTTGATTTAAAAACCAAATGTAAGATTAGAATATTAGCTTTCAAAAAAACTATAGCACATTATTAGATGTGTTTTCGTTTTTTTAATGTTTTTTTTTGGCATTTAAGGTCAATGTTTCAGAAACTGCCCACCTGCGTCAGGGAGGGGAGATACAACTCTCCCCCCAAACAATTTTTTACTTAGAATATACCCAGGAACCACAACCTAAGATACTTCCACTCAAGTCCGGGACACCCTGTATCGGGCAGCAACATACTCCTTCCATCGATCCCGGTTCGCGGAATAGTGCTTTAACTGTGCCTATTTTTGAATATCAATGGACTGAGCTTCGTTAAGTGTAGTTGACCTCCAAGTGTTTCCAACTTCCAACTCGTCTTACACCCAGAGGAATCAACACGATAACTGCTTCGCTATGTTGTCTTATGGTTTCCTCATGGTATGGCCAGTCCATCGCCATTTTCACTGCCTGATATCAAGAAGTACCTCGTGGCATAATGGTTAGTGCGTTGAACTGTCATGCCGAAGGTTTGGGTTCGATTCCCAGCTTCTCAGCCACCTAAAAACAGAAATGTTTTATCTGAGGTACTGCCTCTTGCGAGGAACTAACAAATCATCCAAGAGTATATTTGCCATAAATAAGTGCTTCTCATCTAGCCATTCGGACTCGGCAAAAAACTGCTGTAGGTCCCCTTCATTCCTGCCAACAACAGGACGAATTTTACGTTGGAATAGAAGATTTTCAGTATGGTGCGAAGCGTTATTATGCTAGAGTCCCACACTAAAGAAAGCATTCCAAATACACTACGACTCTACGAGCTTAGCCAGTAGAAGCTGTTTTTCTGATGCATTTGTGCTGGAAATACATAGGTACTTTTTTTGTGATTTTATCTTTACATGAAATTTTAGGAGGGCTGCTTGAAAGCTCGTTGTTAGTTTTAATAAATGCCTAAACTCTAATGGCAATAAATTCCTCAGTTCAACTACCTATTTTTTTCATCGAAAAATGTAAAAAGATTGATCACTATATGAAGTCGAAAAAGCAACACAATATTCATCCACACGAGCACAATAATTCGAATTTTTTTCATAGAATTTTATTTCTTTTCTAGAAAACCAAAACTTGAGCTAATCGTCATCATTTTACAGCTTATTTAATTTTCCCTGTACTGCCCATGCCCACCCATATACATATGTATATCCATCGTTGAGGCATTTCGAGGAATTTATCGTTTAAATAACATAACATCATTTCGCGTTCAATGACTAATGGCAAATTTTCCTGGCACGTACCTTATTCATGCTTCATGCTTGCTATCAAGTTAGAAGAAGGAAGAAAGCATTTACTCATCTTTCCAGTAAATACTAGTATATGTATCCAAAGAACGTGTGTGGGTTGTGCGCACTGACCTTTGACCATGGAACAGGTTCATGTTGGGGCCACGTTCAATGTCACTTACCCCTACTCTTCTGGTTAAGGTATACATACATAAAAACATACATATCGATACCTTCCCGTAAGAATGTATTAAGCGACATTTAAAAAAATTTAAATTACATTTTTTAAATATCTCTTATTCAGTTATTTCTTTAGGTATTTTGTTGCAATAAACAGATTTTTCGAGACATTTTGAGTTGAAAATCTCATTCCAAATCTTTTTATTTTTTCAAATACATAAATAAATAACTGTGCCAGAGGTTTTTAACGATGCTTTAAAATTTTTTGAAATGTCGCTTAATACATTCTTACGGGAAGGTATCGATATATTATAAATAACCAGGGAGTTTACTAGCTATAATGTTTTTACTTATGTATGTCTCATTTGAGCACATGGGCTTTTAGTGAACGCCAAACAGAAGCTATATTCTATTTTTGTATAGTTAGGTACTTTGTGTGGAAAAAAGAAGTGACTAATTTCCATTAAACCATCAAGTAGTCACGATGGCGAGGGTTGGTATAGGTATAGGTGGTATATCATGTGGAAATAAAATACTACTATTTCCCTTAAAATGGAATAGAATTATTTTCTTTTGAATAATAAAAATGGAAGAAAAAAAAAACAATGTGAATAATAATAAACAAATTACTTTATGACTTTGACTAGAGTAATTTTTGTCTTAAATGACGTCATTGGGGACTTTACTTGAAATAATTATCATTGACCTTTCATCGGCCAATGTATACCTACATACGTCAACCGGAAATTAAAAATAGTTTGAGAAAGAAACGAAAGTAAAAAGGGGAGTTTTTAAAAAAACAAAAATACCATAAATAAAAAATGGAGCTTATTTACTACAATAATAATAACTTCAAGGCTGAATATATGTATTTAATTTTTCGATCAAAAGCTTATCAGAACTAAAGGCGAAGAAATTGTGTATTTTAATATACGCAATTAATGTTTAAAATTTTTTTCTTACTTAAAAAAATGATTTTTCAAGATTTTTTTCTTCTAAATCTATTGCTGGATTTTTACTTGCAGTATAAGGTTCATCAAGGCAATTAACTTTCATAAATAACTTTGATATAGAAAATACAACAGACAGAGCAACTTTCTCGAAGCATCTCTCTAGCTTTTTCCAGCCTCTAAAAATATTACTCCCCACAATTTGATACTAAATACCAATTCCAGTGAAAATGATCATAGTTCACTTTTATGAATTTCACATTAGAAATATCCAAATATGAAAATGAAATTTATGAACCAGCCAATTTGTCGCCATAATTATTATTTTGCTACATTTACAATAAAAATAAATAGAACATATCGTTTTTAACTTGCAATATATCTACTATAGGTACTACATAAGGCCAAGATTACACATGTAAGTTTTACCTACGGAAGTTACTTACGTAAGCAACTTTTGAAAAAATTACTAGTGTAAACAGTTCTGTAAGTGACTTACAGTAAATTTTATCAATTTACGTAAGCTGTAAGTTGAGAGAAAAGCTTACAAGTACCTATAAACACGTTTTTTCCATCTTACGGAATGCTCACAGCTTACTCAAACGGCAGTGATAAGTTTTAAACTTACGAAAGTAGATATTTCTTACTGTAAAATCATCTGTAATGTAAAGCCTTTTGTAAATTGCTTCTGTAAGACTTACATAAGTGGTAAGTAAAACTTACATGTGTAATCTTGGCCTAAGGCAGGTTTTACATCGGTAAAATAAATAGCACGAGATTTTGATCAAACTTTTCATAACGATGATAGGGAGAACAAAAGTGGTTTTCAAAGTTCTGTCTGTCTATGTGTCGGTTGGATCTATTTCTTAAAATGTTGTGCGTAGTGTTTTTCGGTCATTTTCCAGACACGTTTTTTTTAAATTTTTGTTTAGAACTAAAAAAAAATGGCTACAATTATTGTTTTAACAGCTTAGAAAAATCTAATTTTTCTCAAAAGGGTTCCAATGGTTCAAAAAACTAGTAAAAAAGTCATTTTTCTAAAAATTAAAATCGGTGAAAACTGTTTAACCGATAGTATAAAGTACCAAATTAAAAAAAATATTTTTAGGATTAAAATTAAAGGCCCTACGAACTAACTCCCAAATGACTTAACTCCCACTAGTCGAAATGAACTAACTCCATTGTTTAGTTACATATATGAAAGTATTTTCAGATTTGAGGCAAAAAGTTTTATGACGGACTATGAAGCTGGTCTTCGAAACGCATTTGCCTAATGCAATAGTTAATGGATGTTGGTTTCATTTTTGCCAAGCTTTGCGATTAAAACTGTTTGGGACTTAGTTCCTTTGAGAAATTTTATTTATGTTTTATTTCTAAAGGAACTGGGAGTTTGTTCATTTGGGACTTTGCTCATAATGAACTAAGTCCCACTGCTGGGACTTAGTTCATCTTCATTTTGGGACTTAGTTCATTACACAGTTGGGATTTAGTTCTTAAAAAAAATGGGAGTTAGTACATATGAACTAAGTCCCACTTTTTTGGGAGTTGGTTCATTGGGAGTTAAGTCATTTGGGAGTTAATTCGTAGTGCCAAATTAAATATTTAAGTTTTCCTTAGCTCAAATTAAAAAAAAAAAAATTCCGTAGATTTTTTGAAACTTTATACAAGTTTTTAATTGTGTACACTTGGCTCGCAAAAGTATCGCATTTTTTCTTTTGTAAAAGATGTCCATGGTCATTAAGGCCACCTTACACCACCTTTTAACTCTCTTTGGCCCCTCACATTTTACGAGAAAATCGATTTTGGAAATTGGTGGGCCAAAAGAACACTGTCCCTCAAAAATCGATTTTTCAATTTTGATTTATATTTTCGATTGGATCTTTTTTTTGACAGCAACGACCACCTTTTAATTTTTTTTCAGCACACCTACAAATATTTTTTTATTTTTCAAAATTTGTATTTCAATTTTTTTTTGTGTTTTCTCTTTTATTATATAAAATGACCATTGTGGAAAACTCAATTCAGCTTTTCACAATGGTTATCTTTCAAAATAAAAAAAAAAATAAAATAGTTTTTGATAAGTTGAGTAACTTTAAGGTTGTCATTTAAGAT
Source organism: Dasysyrphus tricinctus (assembly GCA_963921185.1). Classification (NCBI taxonomy): domain Eukaryota; kingdom Metazoa; phylum Arthropoda; class Insecta; order Diptera; family Syrphidae; genus Dasysyrphus; species Dasysyrphus tricinctus. The sequence goes on from OY992533.1 coordinate 86,527,124, forward strand.
AATTGAGTTTGTCAGAATGGTCATATTTCAAAATTCGGAAAAAAAATACTTTTTAATAAGTTACAGTAATTTTAGGGTTGCCATTTTGATAGTTGAGTTTCTCACTATGATTATCTCTCAAAATTCAAAAAAAAATTTAGGGTAACTCGAAAAAAGGTGCCCAAAATCGCTATGACCTTGATTTTTTTTTAAATTTCAATAAAAAATCATTAAAAAAAATGTATGGGTGACCAATTACTAAAAATAGCTGACCTTTTATAACCGTAAATTGGCCTTTCAAATGACATACGTTTTTTTATTAATTGACCTAAATGAGGTGCCAAAAGTCTTTTTGTGACCTTGAAACGAACTTTAAAAATTCATAGACAAAAATCTATTACTGGCCAATAACTGAATATAGTTGACCTTTTATCACGATCTAGAGATCTTTCAGATGGTAAACATTTTTTGGGAAATTCCCACAAATGAGGTGCCAAAAATCGCGCATGACCTTGAGAAACTTTAGGCCTTTTTTTTAGAGCCAAACGAGACTTTCTTAAGTATTGTTTCGGTATCGTTAAAATCCAAAAGTTTCAGTATCGTCTCGGTATCGGTTTTGGAATCGTATAAGTCAGTCTCGTCTCGGTCTCGGTCTTGTATAGTAATGTCTCGTCTCCGTATCGGTTCGTCTGGTTTTGGTCTCATTTCAGTCGCAAAAAATTAAAAATCCAAGACTTTGTTACATGTCCTTGGTCTTGTAGTTGAACACGCTTGGTATTTTGGGAATTTAATAAACAAATAATGCATAATAAATGAAAGAAATTTTTGTTTGGCTTAGGTTTTTTTTTATGATTAATCAGTTAAAGTTAAAGTTCTCTTAAAAAAAAACTTTGTCAAAGAAAAAATGTCCGAGGTGTAAAAGTTTTTTTGTATTCATCTTCAGCTATAGTTTCCAAAAAAATAAAATGTATGACTGGATCGTACGTACTTGCTTTTATGTTTAAGTTGCTTGGAACTTAAGAACTTTTAAATATGCAAAAATTACTTTAAAAACATTAAAAAAAAATGGATTGAAAGTTTTTAGAAAATATTAAAATAAATCTTAAGACCCAGTTTCAAAAAAATTCGTCAACCTTTTTTTGAAATGTTGAATTTTAATATTATTTATTTTAAATCCAAAATTTATTTTTTTCAAAATTTTGATATGCAATATTATTGCGATTTTAAAGAAGCTTTTTCATAATTTTTTTTAATGAAATCCGTTAAGCCGTTGATGAGAAAATCAATAATCAAAAAACCGTTATATGGCAGGTACCGTTAATAACAGTTTTTAGGAATTTTTTTTCTACCAAAATGTACACCATGCTTACAATAATGCACTGATTTTTTTAATCGAAACCATTGGAGCCGTTTTTGAGAAAAATAAGATATTCCTTAACAGTCATAAGGAACGTACCGTTATTTTGGAGCTAGAAAAGAAATTTCAATTTACCCTCTGGAGAGTTACAAAAAAAAACCTTAAGATCAAAATTTGAAGAGAATCGCATCATTGGCCTAGGCTTTAGATCCATATACAAACAGACAGACAGACACACAGACAGACAGAATTGTGCCACCCACTTTTTTCGTTGTCTCTATCATCGTAATGTCATTTTTGATTGTTATCTCAATTTTTTTTGCACGAATCCAAAACTCTCCCTATAGTACCTACCTATATCGCAAGTTAAAATCAGTGTATTATTGTAGATATGGTGTGCTTCCTGGTTAACAAAAAAAATTACCAAAAACATAATTTAACAGTACCTGCCATATAACGGTTTTTTTGATTTTCGGTTTTCTCATTTACCCCTCATCCAATTTCAATAAAAATTTTTGAACAAAAGCTTTCTTAGAATGTTAATAATACTGCTTAGCAACATGTTGGAAAAAATTGATTTTGGATTTTTAAAAATGATTCAAATTCATTTTTGGGAAATTCAATATTTCAAAAACGGGTTAATGAATTATTTTCAAAGTTCAGTTTTAAATGTATATTAATATATAGTACCTCGTGGTATGATGGTTAGTGCGTAGGACTGTCATGCCGAAGGTGTGGGTTCGATTCACAGCCCTGCCACCTAAAAACAGAAATGTTTTATCCGAGGTACTGCCTCTTGCGAGGAACTGACAAATTCTCCAAGAGCATACTTGTCATGAATAAGTGCTGCTCATTTAGCCGATCGGACTCGGCAAAAAACTGTAGGTCCCCTCCATCCCTGCCAACAACACGCACACAGGAATGGTTGAGAGTTGTAAGTCACTAGGCCCTGGTTCTCCACGAGCTGTTGCGCCACCCAATTTATTTTATTTTAATTTTATTAATATATACTCAAAATTCGCATATACTAATTTTTTTTTTTGAAAAATGTTACAGAAATTTTATATATAACAATTAATTTTAAAAAAAAACGGCTCCAACTTTTTAAAATTTTTTTTAGCATATGGCATACTTTTTTTTTACTGTAAGATATTTATCAGGCTGTTTATAGTCTTATACAATAAAAAAAAAACGATTTAAATGCTTTTTTATACATTTTCTATAATTACTTGAATATTTTTTAAATTCTTAAGTTCCACACAAATTAAACATAAGATCCAGTACGTGTGATCCAGTCGTGCATTTTATTTGTTGACTGTGTACAGAGTTTTTTTGCATAACTTTCTTTAATGAGAATAGATACCTTTGGCCTTGATTACAAATTTAAGGACAATTTTAGAAATACGAAAACGTTTTTTTTATTAAAAGACTTTTTGAGATTATTTTTTTTAACATTTCACCATTAGTTTGAAAAAAGTACTAAGCAACACTACTTATGTGATCGTTCGGTAAATCACAGTCAGCCTAGTCAACATCAAAATTTAAAAAAAAAAGCAACAATAATTTTCGTCGACTTTTTTCACGGTTTTACATTGGTTATATACTTTTTTGACTTGAAATGAAATAAGATTAAATTTTTCAAAAAAAAAACTTTGAAATTTTTTTTTAATTTCTTATCTTCAAAACAAGAAATAAGACTGTAGAATGCTCTTTATTTCAACTCAATATAACTATGTACTCATCAGTCCTCAAAAAGATACAGCTCTTCAAAAAACACTAACGAAAATGGAAAAAAATCTTGCTCCTTTAATTTTTTTGACGAGTGTATTTTTTTACCAATTTAAAAGAAATTTCAACTAACTTTTGAATATTCAGTATTTTCAAAACGGTTGGTTCAATTTTTTTTAAATAAAGTTTTAAGTTATTTTATTTGTATACGAATTTTACTGACAAAGTGTTCAAGAAATTTCGAAAAAATCTCCTCACATTGTTTGAGTGAATCTGATGGCATCTTTTTTTTTTTAAATACATATTTTAAGAATTTTTTTTACTGTATATTTATTTTGATTTTTAAGTTCAATAAAAATGCTACTTTTTAATCAATCATTGCAATATATCTTACCTTCAGGGTCTGAAAACAAAGAATAAAGTATGTGGATATAAAATTAAACTCAAAAAGTACAGCAAAAGGCAAGAGTACGATAACTTAGGCGCCAAGAAACTTTAACGGTTTTTTGTAGAACAGTTCAATATAAGCATTTTTTTAGTATGGGATGGGGGTCTATCACTCCCGTTTGGGAGGAAGGAGGAGGTTAATAAAAAAAGTACTTAAAGTGTAAAAAAAAAACTATTAAAAAATAACGGTCATTCTCACAATAAAGTATTATACCTTTTAAAAACCAAAACTCAGTTCTATAGCTTCTTTTAAAAACTAGTGAAATCTATGCAGAGTTTTGAAAACAAAAACAATTCTAAACTCAAAATTTGGGAAAAAACATAAAAAAAATTTAAAATGTAATTTTTCGTAACTGTAAAATTATATATTTTTTTTTTTTTTTGTATTTGTTGCTATAGTTAGTTCTTAATCAAAAACTGAAAAATAGATGTCTTCTAGTTTTTGAGAAAATTGAAAATTACTACTTTTAGAACTTTTATAAAAATTCCCCTTCTGTCCAAACGGGCGGAGACAGAACCCCCTCCTATATTAATAAATGCTTGTATTAAACGGTTCTACAAAAAAACCGTTTTCATTTCTTGGCGCCAAAGCTATCGTACTCTTCCCCAGCAAAACAACAGTTAAAATATCAATTTGTTTTCTTATTTTTTTGTATCTAATTAGAAAATATTCATACGTTTCCATTATAATATAAAACCTTCAAAAGTCATTTAAACTATAAGAGTAGAGCCATGCAAACTATCAGTTCTGCATTTTTTCTTAAACGAATTAATGGAAAATTTTCTAATCAACTATAATATACGTAACGTATAAATTATTTGTATAAAATCAAAGAAAAAATGTCTTCGAAATTCAATTATTTTATCTCAAAATCTTTGATACGTGTGATACGCATGATTGACATATTAGTGAAAACACTTACCTCCAGGCCAAATGCAGATCGTCACAATGATAAACTTAAAATACCGAAACACAAATGTCATCTTCTGGCAACAATCAACAAAATATCTTTATGCAATACTTAAATTAAGTTTCACATCCGACACCAATCTGTCAGCATTGTTCATAGACAAACAAAAATAATCGTGAAGTAGTTCCCCAAAGGTTTATGACCTCTTTTCGCGTCTCATGGTAAGATTGGTAGGAAATGAAGTTGCCTAAATTGCATGAAATTTCTCTACAGATAACCATCACTTTTGGCTTGAAGAGAAATATAGTGACGAAAAGCTGAAGAATTGTAAAGAAAATATCAGCGAATCTTGTTATGTTATGGCAAATATACAAAAATAAATATAAAGGGTATTTCATGCTACTTGAACATTTTTTAAATATTTTTTTTTTTTTGTTCGTTATAAGAACTATGGTAGTGTTTCGTGGTTCAATGAATCCGATAAATACCTTTGGAAAAAAGGTAAAAGCGAAATAAGAGAAAATATTTATGCTGCAGTGCATGCTGAATTTTTATTTTGGCAATGGAACAAAAAAGAAACGAAAAACATAAATTTACCTTTCGCTTTCGCTTTTTTTTTCAACTTCAAGTGGAATTGTTGATGGTGAAGATAAGTAAGCAGTTAGCAGTATGCGGCGTTAATTAATTAATATTTTATGCAAATGGAATTATTATTTCCTCAAACTGACTGTCATCACACTTAATACAGATGGTTTTTGTATAAACGGCGATGATTCCTCTCGGTAGTATGACATCGCTATGTTATTAATCAAATTTTATTGAACTTTCTGTCACAGCTGACCTACATTTTGCTTAGGCTTTTTTAATAAATGATTATAAAAATAAAAATTTTAATTTCTTGAGATATGCAATAAAGTAAACGCAGGTGCAAAAGGAATAAATTCAGAGGGGAAAATGGCATTAACTTTTTGGTATTCTGTTATCCGTTTGGATCGAATTATTATTTTATTAATATATTCAATCAATTTAATTTTTTTTGTCATTTTTATATTTAAGTTGCTCGACTTTGACATCTGATAAGAGTCGTCGTTCAATAGAAACCCTTAACAGTCAATTTTTTAGGCCTTGATTTGCTATGGAGTTTCTCAGACAAGAATTTGGAAATATTTAAGTTTTGTGGAGGTTTTTTACAAAGAAATACCTAGATCACTTTTAAAGTTTGGTCAAATATTGCGTATTTACCAAAGGTGTCTCAGTCTCAGTCAGTTACAATAAAGAATGAGTCAAGTATGACGATTTCAAATAAAGTGACTTAATTAGGTTAAGTTAGGTTAGGTTAATAAGCTGACAGTTGATCTTGTTATCTACCGTCACTCTTACATAGATCAATGTTGATCCATTGTGATACCCTAGGGATTGTGACCGCCATGTAATGAAACCTATGATAAATCCCATGTCAATCAAGCCCGTTAAGGGTGTTGATGAGTTTCAGCTAGTTATAGGCTGAAATATGGGATGGTACTTCTTAGTCATTGGGGAAATGTCTGTCGTAACATTATCACCTGGTTGAGGAGAGATAGACACCTTTTAAGGGCGTGATCTTTCCTTTATCCCCACTTGAGAATTCATCCCTCCACCAGGCCCGTAGGAGCTCGACATCCCCTGCATAAGTCGTTAATCATCATCATCAAGTCTTGTAACCCCGATTGTGGCATAGGACGCCAACAAATCGTTTCCATCCTTCACGGTCTGCAGCTAGAAAGTCGTCAAAAGCTGCGTTTTATTATCTTCGGGTCTGGGTCGAGGTTATCTTTTGACATGTATTCCAAAATCAACATGGGATCCAGGTTTCTATCGAGGTTAAATTCAATAACCCAGATAAAGGCTTTCACTCTGACCGGCAGAGGGCTATTTACCATTGTGAATGATGTCAGCAATTTTTCAGCAATGTTAGGAATAGAGAGGAAAAGAGACAGTCTTTACATGAAAAACAAATAAACATAAGAAAAAAAGAGACTGATATACAGCACTGTTTTTTGCACTAACCCGCATCGTTTTATTTTCATGAGGTGAACCATATGAGTTATGAGCGATAATAAAAAGCGGCTATTACTGAGTTTCATTTTTTTCTTGTGGTAACCGGGCTTAATGCTCACAAGAAAAGGTAGAAACACACAAAATCCGCTTTTTGCTTATAACTTCCTTCCGGTGTATTTTTACGGAAAAAAAGTAACATGAGAATTAATAAAATTTTTATATTTTTTTCCGAAAATATTATCTTTTTATAAAGTGGGAGTAGCCATTCGTTGAATTTTACGGTATTGGTTTTTCAACTTGTAAATTATTAGTTCTTATGGAATTTTGTTCGCTCTTTTAAGCAACGTGCACCCCTGTCTACCAGGTTCAGAATATCGCGACGTCTACCTTAGTTTTTCAGACTCTCCCAATCATACTTCAATTGATTCTGGTGGTTTGACAAATCGGTTATAAAATTTCTATGGACTCCAGTACATGGACTTTATAAAATAGGCAGAAAAGAAAATGAATTAGTAAACACGTTTAAATAAAAACACTTTCTCAATTATTCTCATCCCGATTGTATGTCACAAAATCAAAATAGTTACATGCAAGGTAGGTAATTAAATTCTCTTCAAGATTGATGAAGAGAATGTTGCAATAAGCTCGATGGCTAAAGATTTATGGCGCTGTTAAGAGGGAAGAAACTGAAAAGCTTAGAGAATACGAAATTTTAACCTTTTTTGGCTGCATAGGGCCGTTTGTAGTGGTAGCAAGAAAATATTTTCAATATTTATAGGAAATTTTGTTTTCTACATATTGCCATATCACTTTTTTCTGTTAAAATACATGGGAAAGACTTCTTGTTGTTTTAGCAGGATTTTGAATGGGGCGAAGAGGGCGTGGTTGTGGAAATTTCGAACTTTGATTTACCAACCACACCATACAACATATAATAAACATTTTGGAACTACCCGACCTTTTGTAGGGTAACCCCGTCATTTTACCTCTACTTACTTGACTATTTAGCTGATTTAAAATTTGTTTCTCCAAACGCTTTCTAGATTGTAGCTAAAATTTGACATTACGTACTTTTGGAAATTCTGTGTGGGTTGTCCCTGATTATATAAAATACACTACTGCAGGTCACTCGCAATTGCACTTATGTCCAAGAAACTACGATTTTAATTAAAAATAATATTTGTATGTGCATATGTTGGTGCATAAATATTGATGTTGTTATAGAACATAAATATTTAAACAAAACTTTGAATATTTAGTTTTTATATTTATATTTATATTTATATTTATATTTATATTTATATTTATATTTATATTTATATTTATATTTATATTTATATTTATATTTATATTTATATTTATATTTATATTTATATTTATATTTATATTTATATTTATATTTATATTTATATTTATATTTATATTTATATTTATATTTATATTTATATTTATATTTATATTTATATTTATATTTATATTTATATTTATATTTATATTTATATTTATATTTATATTTATATTTATATTTATATTTATATTTATATTTATATTTATATTTATATTTATATTTATATTTTTATTTATATTTATATTCATATTAATATTTATATTTATATTTATATTTATATTTATATTTATATTTATATTTATATTTATATTTATATTTATATTTATATTTATATTTATATTTATATTTATATTTATATTTATATTTATATTTATATTTATATTTATATTTATATTTATATTTATATTTATATTTATATTTATATTTATATTTATATTTATATTTATATTTATATTTATATTTATATTTATATTTATATTTATATTTATATTTATATTTATATTTATATTTATATTTATATTTATATTTATATTTATATTTATATTTATATTTATATTTATATTTATATTTATATTTATATTTATATTTATATTTATATTTATATTTATATTTATATTTATATTTATATTTATATTTATATTTATATTTATATTTATATTTATATTTATATTTATATTTATATTTATATTTATATTTATATTTATATTTATATTTATATTTATATTTATATTTATATTTATATTTATATTTATATTTATATTTATATTTATATTTATATTTATATTTATATTTATATTTATATTTATATTTATATTTATATTTATATTTATATTTATATTTATATTTATATTTATATTTATATTTATATTTATATTTATACATATTTATATTTATATTTAGGTATTGTATATATTTCATATTTTCATAAATTTTTTGAAGACTTTGATGCCATTCATAATGTTTAAACATTTTATGAAGATGAATTGTATTCAGTACATCTAAGGACGTCAACTTTAAGTTTAGTCTTTTTAATGCTAGACCAATACCAGAGAAAAATATTCATCATTGTCAAATGATGTGTGGGAGAAACTATGTAGGATATACTCATACCCCCTCAAAAATCGAAGCAGAGTACCCAGGTGAGTCCTGAAATATTTGTTTAGTCTTGATTTGGGTATAAAATGAAAAGCTTTACCATCATCAGGTCTGTGTAAAAATTAATATACTTATTTATATAAAGTATAAATGGCTAAGGGTTTCTGTAACTAACTTTAAAAAAAAAATGGGTATTTGTTGTATGAATCTACAACGGATCTTCCGGTTAAAGGATTTCAACAACGTATCCGACGATTTTCACTTGTTTCAACGGTTACTCATTAAACGAATATAAAAATAACAACTTGTCTTGTAACAATAAATTCCTTCAGAGATACGCATTACATATTCTTCCTGTCAAAAAGGGTAGATGGCTTATTTTAGATCCGAAAAATGCTGATCCGAATATGGTAATTTGGGCATTTCTGATTCGGGGAACTAAGAGCAAGATCATAAAGTCTCAGCGGGAAATGTAGAAAAGATCTTTCTCAAAGACTTAAATTGTTTCCTTCATTAGATGAGTATGGGTATCTACTATTACCCAAAAGTGAAAACATATAATATGCCTTGCATGCACAAACCCGGTTAATAGCACATGAAATTTTAGTGTTTCATGAGTATTGAGAGAAGTAGAAGTATGTATAGAGCCAGCAATTCAAAAGAAAGGATAAATAGGTTGTCCTTGTCCTTGAGTTTTACTTATTACAGAAACATATTGCAGCTATATCCATTAACTATTCAGTGATATCACAGAAATAATTATTGTATCACAAAATTTCATGTCTGCGGAAGTAATTTTTGTTAAATTTTCCCTGGCTCTTTGTTGTTTTACTTTCTTATGCCATAGGTTCCAATAAAATATGCCAATGACCTCTGTGCGTTAATTTTAAACTAAAATAAAATTAAAGAACCCAAAGAAAAACTTTCACATCAATTAAACATTTTTTTTATTTTACAAACGATTACCAACACATAAACAAAAAAAAAAAAATAACCCAACTCTTCAACTCCTCCTGCTAATGAGTTTATTAATACATACTTTGTTGCCTCACTGCCCGATGAATAAATTGAATAATTCCCAAACCGCATCACAATTAAATTTCTTTCCACTCAAGAGTATTCGACATCGAGTTCATCGACCACATCCCTTCCATAAATGCTCGATTACATAGGCCAAAACAAGTACCATTAAACAAAAATTTATTGTAACCAAACTTTCTTTGGGCTTACAACCAAATAAAGGCTTTTGAGCTGAGATTTTTTTAGTGCTACATTATTTGGAGGGATACAAAAAATATATGTATTGGCAAAAAGTAACAGAAATATACCTCTTCACAAAGTAGGAATGCGAGAAACCGACAAAAAATTCCACAATACAAACAAAAAAGAGCTATTACTACCTACTCCAATAAGCTTGATGTCGAAGAAAGTAAAAAGCGGCTTTACGGTACCTTCCTACCTTAAGCCGTGGCTAAAATACCAAAACCAAAAATAACAAACAGATTGTATCGGAAAAAGAAATTTACAAGAGGCTATTGACACGGTAATCTTTTTTCCAGATGACCACCGCACCACTCCGACCCCACAGATCACAGCACCCTCCTCCCTCCGTTCCACTTATGGCAATCCAACTCTTTTGATTTGTGATTTCTCCTTCAGTTGCTTTGGCACTTAATCGATGACAAAGTGTCATTAAAGCCATAAACCGTATAAAGTCAATGCCCCATAGACGACGAAAGACCCGACCCGATCCCCTTCACGTTGCTTCAGACAAGATTGACCTCAATTCAGTCTCGCAATCACCATCATAGCGTAAAACCACCTCCCCCAAAAAATATACGAACCCCTCCCCTATACCTCTCTCTTGGCCGAATACCCCACTCGCGTCATTTTAGACGCATTAATCGAAAGTGTAATTCGTTTTCACTTTTTCTTTGCTCGTTTCGTATGCAGCTAACGGAGCGGGGCAGATACATTTCGAATTCGAATAATTCTCGTATAGAAGACACATCACGTCTTTGACGTTCCATTCCATATCTCTGCTGCACGAGACCGAGTGTCTGTCTCTTTGTTCGTTTTGTCGAAGAAAAAGTGTTTTGGCCAGAATTAGAGGTAGGTAGAGATAGATGTCTTAAGTCCCCGCTTCGCCACCAAAACTTACTAACTTAAAAGTTTAAAGAAAAAGAAAGTTACCCTCCCTTTTGCCCTCACCGAAAAATCGCACTATCTATTATGCAGATAGCTGTTTTATTTTTTGTATCTTTGTATTCACACAACAGCTATTAGTCTATGTCTATAAGACCATTTGGAATGTGAATCATATCGCCACTTTGTTTGCTGAATCAAGAAAAACATAAAAAACAAAACTAAAGCAAAGCACAAAACGGAAAAAGTTAAACAAAAATAAAAGCTAGCTACTGGAAGACCGATGTGATGATGATGATGATGATGGTGAGATACCCAACGATATCGAACACAAAACTCTCGGTTTCACCTGGAAATTTCTTTTCGATTTCAGTGCGAGTATTATTTTTTGACTTTTGTTGTTTTCGTTTTCTATTTTTTTTTTTGTTTCTTTTAAGTCGTGCAGCAAGTAAAAGTTTTGCCGAAATATTAAAACGGGGTAACTGTTATGGCTTTATTGTTTGGTTGCAACTGGAAGCTATAGGCAGTTTGAATGGCAAAATATTTTGTAAGAAATACAGTCGGTTGGACAGCGATGGTTGAGGGAACAATATGCTGCTTGGCCTTTTAAGCTGCTAGTTTGCAAGGAAATAATTATTATTTATTTATTTGCTTAGCAGCCATTTTAAAAACTGCTTTTAGTAATATCTCGAGAACGAAACATTGCACAAGGAAAATATTTTCCGTAGAAAGTTTTGTCATCTTTCCCCGTGGGAAAAATCTAGTTTTTAACCAGACCCTAGGGAGGTTTCCTTTAATACTGTCAAGGACCTATAGTAGGGATAGTATGCTTTGTAAGACTGTTGATATTATAAAATAATTAAAGAAAACTGAATCTTGTCATTCATTAGTGGACATAAGAGTACAGCAATTACTTACTTACTTAAGGTGGTGCTATAAATAAATAAATTGGGTGGCGCAACAGCTCATGGAGATGGAGAACCAGGACCTAGTGACTTACAACTCTCAACCACTCCTGTGTGCGTGTTGTTGGCAGGAATGGAGGCAACCTACAGTTTTTTGCCGAGTCCGAACGGCTAGATGAGATGCACTTATTCATGACAAGTATACTCTTGGAGGATTTGTCAGTTCCTAGCAAGAGGCAGTACCTCGGACAAAACATTTCCGTTTTTAGGTGGCACGGCGGGGAATCGAACCCACACCTTTGGCATGACAGTCCAACGCACTCACCATCATGCCACGAGGTACTACTACTTAGGTGGTGCTATGGTCCCGAGTGGACCAGGACCCCAATAAATGAGCTTTTTCCAGCTGAAACGATGTCCAGCTAGCTGTCTCCAGTTTTGCACGCCAAGTTGGTTGAGGCCTATCTCCACATGCGTGCACCACCAGCTACGCTGGCCTCTTCTTTTGTGCCGTTCCACGGGGTTAGACTCAGGGGTTTTCCATTTTTGGGGCTACAGTGGTGTCGCTGTGCAACCCGTACAGTTCATTGTTGTATCTTCTTTTTCCGTTCCATATCTATGAAGACGGGACCAAAAATCATCCGGAGAGGTTTCCTCTCAAAACAGCCTAAGTTGTTGCTAATAGGGTCCAAGCCTCTGCACCATACATCAGGACCGGAATGATAAGCGTCTTGTATAGGGGCACTTTTAGTTTCCGAGAGAGGTCTTTGCTTTCAATTGCCTTCCTAGTCCAAGAAGTAGTGATTGGCAAGAGTAATTCTTCGTTTTTTAGAGTAATTTTTATTTTTTTTATTATATGCAAGGCCTCTGACCACCTCGAAATTATAACTGTCTATGACGAAATTCTATCTGAGACGTCGGTGTTGGATGTCCTCCACCGTCAAACCGATCTTTTTGGCTTCCTTTTTAATACTCACGAAAACACCACTGACATGCTTTCAACGTCCGATTATATCAATATCTTCGGACTGACTTTTGAAAGATTGCACTATTCTTTAAAGAACAATGTTGAAGAAGTCACGTGATGTCTCGATGAGGTCTTTGTCGACCTTGATGGAGCAGCGTACATTCTCCATCGTTATCCTGCAAAAACGGAAGAGTTTGGGATGCCAAAACTAGACATTTCTCTATACATATTTCGCATCTCTATAGATGCTGTCATACGCGGCCTGAAAATCAATGAAAAGTTGACGGTTGTCAATTTGAAACGTTGTGCGAATATTTGTTCGATGGTGGACTTTCCTGGCCTAAGGCCACACTGATATGGACCAATCAGGGGCCAAATTACCGCATCAGTTATCGAGTAATACGTGACTGAATTATGTGAGTTTGGCATTACCGCTCACGTTTCGAGCAATCAAGTATACCAAAATTTGATGTGGTTACTCGTCCTTTAGATCACTGATGGCACTCACTCACTCGGTGACTGAAGCGGTAATTCGGCCCCAGGTTATTGTCAACAGATGAGACTGGTGCCTCTGTAGTAGGTGCAGTCCATAGCCGCAAGGCCATCAGCTCGGGAAGTTTTATTAGACTGAAGTTATGATATAGCTACGAGTATCTTTACTTCGTCAAGATCGGTTGGACGGATTTGTTGCTACGTGGGTGCGTCGGTTGTGCAAGTTGATTGGTGCAATCTGTATGGCAGCGGAATTCGATTGTTCAGCGGCGTTACAGAAGTGATAGAAATGATCGTCCTTACAGGTTCCAGCATTGTAACATTTAGGGTTATTTTTACCTTTTATTTAAACTTATTCGAACTTCATTCCCGCAATTGCATTCCTCTATTTCCTCGATCGCGCTCTTTTTATGATCCTTCTTTTTGCTTCTGATAAGACGGTGTTCCTCTTTGCTCTTGTGCTCTTAGGTCTCGCAAGGAGTTTTACGAGGCACTGATTCAGGATTTCATTCAGGGGGGGGGGGGGGGGTTCAAAATTTCTTGTAACTCTTCCAGATCTGCTAGCCATCCATCGCTACTGACAATTTTTCCCAGAGTTTTCCTAATCTTGATGAGGTCAAAAAAAAAATTGGAGAGCACCTTCATACCGCTCTATATACCTGGGGCCCAATTCCGCAAGTGTGAACGATTTTCTGTGTACACATTCTGTTCACACCCAAAACAAGTGTGAATAAATTTGACTGATTGTGCATGCGTTATCTGTCAAAAACTTAAAACTCACTCTTGCGGAATTGCAAAAATCGATGTGTAAACGAATTTCTGTGTACACAGAAAAAACTCACTCTTGCGGAATTGAGCCCTTGGTTACAAAAAGCAATTTGAGTTTGAAATTTGAAAAAAGCAATTACATACATCTTTCATAACTGCCTCAATGCATTCAAAATGGTACTTTGGAGCTCCACAAAATGAAGTTTTGCAGTTTGTGACTGTAATATGATGTCTTTACAGCGTTTTTGAATTCCTTCTGGATCTTCGTAACACCCCCTCAAATTTCGGAAAGCAAAATGGCTCATCGGTATGTTCCTATTCCCACAATGACATTCGAGTTTGAGTGAAAGTTTCAGCCTCTTCTTTAGCTGGGATAAGATAATTTGGCCAATCGCCCTGTCAGTTAAGGGCCGTTGTCGAAAACGTCATCTGGATCAAAAATACATTTGCCGACTGTTCGTTCTCAAACAGAAACTGCAAAAGTCATCTGTTTGAAAACGCAAATACAAGTTTTTCTGCATAAACATGATGTTTGATAATGCAGTTTGCCAAAGTCGCATGTTCGACAACATCATCTGCGGTTCGATTCTGAAGCAAAAAATCGAGTTGACGGCAAAAACATTGAGAAGCCAGAAATGGTGTTCGTAATCATCAAATGCTTCTGCAAGAAAATTGACAGGACGTTGGCCAAAAATATTTTGTGCAAACAAAACGGTTGCACATTTGACGATATCAACATTCGCATCAAAAGATTACGATCATTTGACAATCAAATCGATGTTGACTTAATTTTTTCGAAAACGGCAAAACACAACTGCCCTAAGGTCAGTGACTGCAGTAACTCATTTTCTAGTTTCTCTCCAATCTTTTTCATGGAATTTGTAGTCTTTGATTCCCAGCCACCGTTACCTAAAAACAGAAATGTTTTTCCGAGGTACTGCCTCTAGCGAGGAACTGACAAATCCTCGTAGAGTGTGTGTAGATACTTGTCATGAATAAATAAGTGCTTCTCATCTAGCCGTTCGGACTACGCATCCAAGAAAATGACAAAATCCTCTCGAATATTACCATCAGGAACGTATCTCAAGGTAAGGCTCAGCTAGGAGAGTTGAGATATATTTGTTGTTTTATCAAAAAGTATTAAATAATTTTGTAAAATGGAAATCATCTTTTGATAACATTGCATTGAATTCAAATTCTATGCTACGTTCGTTCTTGTCCGGGGGGGGGGGCAATAGCACCCATTGTCCAGCTTCTTTATCCGGGCCCAAGCTCTTGTCCTTGTCTATTGTTTGGCTGCATGTATATTTGCCGGCATTCTTCGTCGAACCAGAAGTTAAGGACTGCAATAGAGTTTGTAGAGACAGAGTTCCGAGATAAAAAATTTGACTTGGATGGCTAGAATTTTTGAAGGTGACCTACTATTTCCATTCTTTTGCAATTAAAAAATATTAGCCTTGCATTTCCTGAGTTCCTTTACATGTCTGTTACACCCACCACTGATTTCTATGAAAAGGAGTGAACATAATCTAGTTTTGATATTTTTGTATCGTAACTTTCTCGACATACTGTAAGATCACAATATGATTTCCATCGGCAGCACCACTTAAGTAGTTATTTATTTTATTTTATTTATTTTTTTTTTAATCAGAAAGTAGCTCCTCTAGTGCTTTAGTCACCATCACCACTAACTATTATATTCAGCTAGGGTCGAAGTCAATGTACGGAATTGAGTTCATCGAGTTTGTTTGAACCTCCCCAGAGTGGTGGTCGTCAAGAGTGAAAATTCGATTTCGCTCCTCGACCACCACCACATCCCCCATCTATACATTATTTAAGCAGGCTAAAGTCGAAGTGAGATGCTGTTGTTGCTTTCAGCTGCGCCAAAGTTGCCTTTTAATTGGCAAACGACCAAACAGCTGGACGGACAGTCAGAGTATAGTAAGTCAGTATTGGCTGACTATATGGGGAGCTTGAAATAGTGTAGATAGATAAGGGCGGGTATAGGTAGGTATATGTATGTAGGTGCCGCGCGGATAAGTGTATAGTATGCATGTTAGCATGAAAGTCGATTTATAGGCTTTTGAAAGTGTAGCTGAGTTTTGTTTTTATAAAAGTTAGTTTTAGTTTTTGTTTTTTGGCTGGATTAGGCTTGTTTGACGCCACCGAGGTCAGTGAACGCTAATTGAAGGCAAAATGAATGGTGAAAATGTAGAGATATCATATTGAAGCAAAGAAGAAGTTGATTGGTTCGGTGATGGTGTTGTGGAGACACACAGGAGCTCTGTTGGAATTGAAGGAAATACTTTGTAATGGACACGCATCGACCATCATCGGGTTAAGAATTAATTCGGTTAAGGTGAGGACAACTGGCGAGCGAGTGAGCGAACGTTGGCTTGGCATGCAACCTGATATAAAACGTGGGTATAAATATTGTGAAAGTCAATAGTCAACCCTTTTTTTATTCTTTTCTTTTCTCTTGGTCATTCGTCATTTTGTTTCCTGTACGCAAACGAAGACAAGTTTCGATATAGTCAACTTGGTCGAGTAAAGAGGATGTTCGCATCAATGCGCCATCGCATTAAATTCGGACCATGGGGCAGGTGAAAGTGTCATGTTTATAACCATGGTATAAGATGAAAATTACTCACATGCTTTTTCGTACATATACAATTCAATATGATAGCAGATTTTGCAAGCTGGTTATTTATTATGACCTCAGTTTATAGGTTAAATTGAAAGGCTGCGTTTTTTATAGCTGATAGCTTTGTAGGTTATTTTACTATTTATCACTAGAATTGAACGAGGGGAAAGAAAGAGGGTATGGCTGGCTGGTTAAAGTGCTTAACTTTAGTTGTTATTCTGCGATCTCGAAGAACTATGGGCTCTCAAAAATAAAAAAAGGACTAAAATTAGCTTTTTAATGGTGTTGAATGAAGCAATTATGGGGATAAGTGAACTGCGACCTTAAGATCTATTGTGCCCCTTTTAAGAGCCGAATGATCTTCTTTAATGGCGTTAGGAAGAAAGATTGATTTGAATCTGACTCTAGTATTTTTCCCAACAAAAATTTAAGAAAAAATAGAAACTTTTTATCACAACAAAGTCTAATAGGCCTGCAACTCACCTTCATTTCTTAGACTTAACTGGCACACGCGAAATAAAAGTTTCTAGAGAAGATTTATTCGAAACTATATAATATTAGGGCTCTAGCCAAAAATTACTAAGGATTACTGTGGTGGAACATACTCAAATCATGCTTTAAGCAAGGGTCCGTGCATACTGTTTTCCTATATTTCATTATTTACTCATTAAAACTAGAAAAATAATCAAAAAAAGTTGTATTTTTGTCGAGACCTTTATTTGTTGTTTTGAACATGTCCTCAAAAGTATTCTTAGTTTAACTGAAGAAGTTTCTTGTGAGGGGGGACAAAGGGGTAAATGGCGTTTTACTCCCTTTTTTTTATATCTCAAAAACTTTTATTCGTTCCTAGAACCAATCGTTCCGGAGATTTAGGCTTAGTTATGCATGTCTCTATCAATAATTTGACTTTCATACATATCAAGGTCGTAGCCAGGGGGGATCGCAAGGATTTGATCCTCCCAAAAATTTTGAAAAAGGCATTTGTAAATCATACGTTTCCCTTTTTAGTATGAAATTTAAACTTAAATTTTTGTGACAGTTATTAATTATGTTCAAAATTTTCAGACTTTAGTCTTAAGCTAACGGTTCCTATATATTTGTTCATAATTTTTAATGAACATAGTAAGATACATATCTACTTTGATGATTTCTTAAAGTCAGCTTAAAAAAAGGCTTTCTTCTTTGTGCATTCTGACTCCCTTTGTTCTTGGCAAAATTGAACAAATTTTTAACGAAGAAAACTTCAATTTAAAAAAAGTTATTTGGACAGTTTAATGTATTAATGCTGAATGCTATGGTAGACAAAATGCCATAAACAACTAGATACAAAAGCTTCTTAAAATTTTGGCGAGCTTAGCGGTTTCATCATGCACACCGGAAAGATCTTTTTCGACAGGGAAACCTAAAAATTCTACCGATAAAGAAAGACTTACAGGGTTGCCGTTAATGTTAATTCATCTAAAAATTGAGACTAACACTGAGAAATGAGAAGTATTGCTTAATTGACCCTTAATTAATAAATTGACCCTTAATTAATAAATAATGGGTCTAAAAATGAAAAACAATTATTTTTTGATGCAAAAACCATTTGCATGCAAATAATGCTGTGAGGAGAATATATTTTTTTTGAAGTGTAAGCTATACCAACAAATATTTTTTATTCAGAAAACTTTTTTCTCGCACGCAAAAATATTGCCCATCAATTGTTTTATAATTCCATGACAAATATTTTGTATTCAGTTTATTTTTTGCTTGAAACTGTAAGCCAAGCATGCAAAGAAGTAATTTTATATTTCAGGTCAATAGTTTTAGAATTTAGATATGTGAAAATATTTGCACACGGGAACTGTAGGCTTTAACGAAGAATTTTTTGTTCTCGCTGACATTGTTTTGCCGAAGAAAATTGCGCTTGGCATTTGTATTTGCTTTTGCGTAGAATAATTTTTCTGCAAACACAAATTTCCTTTATAGCACGGACATTTTTTCTTTGAGGACAATTTGTTTTACTCAGAAGAACTGGTATACTTAGCTTAAATGGTGAAATTTGCTTTCGTACAATTATATCTACACACCTCCTCCCCCAGAAATAATTTTCTGGCTACGGCCTTGATACATATTTCATGATTTTAACTTGCGATATAGGTAGATACTATAAGGTAAGTTTTGGATTCGTGCAAAAAAATTTGTTTTGAGATAACAATCAAACATGATATTACGATGATAGAAAACACCAAAAAAGTGGGTGTATGTCTGTCTGTTCGCCTACAGCCTAAGCGGCTCAATCGATTTTCTTCAAACTTGGTACGTAGTGGTTTTTGGTGATTATGCCCACACGTTTTTTTCATTTTATTTTAGAACCAAAAATAACGGTACCTCCCATACCTCTGTTCTGTACCTTCTTGGATTTTTTATTTCAAACTTATTTCATAATAAATCAGACATGAATTTGACCAAATCTCTTATTAAAACAATAATTTTTTATTTTCTGAGCTTCGTACCATATTCTAACTTTAAATTTTGAAGCTCATATTTTTATTAGACAAAATTACACAGGCCTAAGTTTTTAAAATTTAACGTGACCTATCCCACCCCCGCCATCAACTCCACGCTTCCAAAATATTTTGATTTCTATCAAAATCCACAAATCTTAAATTCCCACACTTTTAAAAATCCACAAATTTGAAATCCCCAGTCACAAGAACCTCGACCCAAAATCCCTGATCCAAATTCCACAAATTCAGAATTCAAAAATCCACAAAACCAAATCACCGATAGAGCTCGTTCATTTACAAACGTCAAAATCGGCACTGTGGCGAATTATCATATCGAAAGTGGCTGTGGAATTGTATTTTTCGCTTTGCACTTTGGAATATGACACTCCGCCAAAATTAAATCTGTCACTCTTCAAGAGAGACCTATTTCATAATAAATTTAATTGAAGACCTATCCAAAGAAATGATTATTGTTACTATAGCAAAGAAAAAAAAATCAGAGGTAACAGGTAATGTACTTAACCAAACAAAAAATAATAGCCAGAAAATATTCCAAATTAAATAAAAAAGACAAAATGATCGAATATTGGGAAAGTTGAGTTCCTAAATATCATTGCCTACAATGGGGGCTCTATCGTTGATAAAATTTCCAACGGAATTTCTCCCATCTTCTAAAATTGGAAATGCCAAAAATTTTCCACTGTTCTTTGCAGGTTTACATTTTGTCGAACAAAATGGTAGCCAGGCAAACTGCAACCACAATTCACGTTCAAATCACTTTATTCACGATGGCTCCCAATATTTTCACTATGTACACACTACATAAACTTCAAAATAAGTTTATTTTTCATTATTCATTTAACTATTCATTTTTCATTTCCTTAAACACAGATTCCCTTGGCGCGCGCCAAACATACTTCAGCTAATGGGGAATCTGTGTTTAAGGATTTTGGTTTTGTGGATTTTGATTTATGGATTTTGGTTTTGAGGATTCTGTTTTTGTGGATTATAGTTTTTAGATTTTGGTTTGTGGATTTGGGGCTAGGGAACCCAAATAAATATAAATTTCTAACAATTTTACATTTGTGTAATTTTTATCATATCATAATTGCTGGGAAATAACTTCACACAATTTTCGGATAAAATTATTTCCCACCTTCAGTGGGAAATCACTTCACAAAAATAAGTGAAATTAATTCCCACTAGTGGTGAAGTTAATTCCTATGTGAAGATAGTTCCCGTGAAGTTAATTTCCTACACCTATGGAATCTATGTAAGAAAATCATTATGAGGAGAAGGATTCCAACCAGAAATTCCTACCATGAGGTAGCGTTTGGAATATTGTGAGTGACAGTGGTCTCAAACATATCATTTAATAAATTTATTAAAAACATAATTAGTGGGTGCTTTTGAAGAATAACTTGATTTTAAGTCTCCATATGGGTAGCGTTTTTCCTAAAAGAATACATGTTCCATATCTCAAAAACTTAAGCTGCTGGATGAAAATGGGTCTAATTTTCAGATTCAGAATTTCGAATACATACTTTCAAAAAAAGTAATCATTTTTCCGGAAATATTTGATTATAACTATGTGTTATCAATGGCACCCAAATAAAATTTCAAGAATTGGTGTTTGAAAAATTTCGGTTGACAAAATTTAACAACAAAAAAAACTACTGTGTGTCACACCCTTCGCCTCTCCTCTCCCGCTTTGTTCTATAAATTTAATTTTTTTATTTCTATTAAGTTCGCAGATTGATGATCCACCATGGTTAGTAAATGTTAATATCAATCCATAGTTAAAATTATTCGTACCGATAATTTAAAAAATTTCCGCCCAACATGAGGACTGTTACTTCGGATTTCTTAAAATATACATATTGTAAGCTTAATTTAATGATTAAATAAAATTCATCATTCATTCATTCATATAAGTCAATGCTGACAACTGACACACTCCATTGTCATTTATGGTGCTGGAGCAAAAAACAAATAAATTTTACTTTGTGGAGCCCGATGGTAAAAAGCACTACTTAACCCGTCACCTTTTCACCGGGTTAATGTGAAATTGACCTTATTTAAATATACAGCTAGTATACATATACCTATGTATAGTTTTCTATTTTTGTGAAAACTTAACCTTTTCTTTTATAAATCTTTTCTACATCAACACCTTAAATGATTAATGCCTTTATTTGAAATTTACAAACCTATAGAACAATAATTACTATTCAGGTCATTGGATTTTAAAATAGAAACTTTTTTTTTCACTTTAATTTTGTAAAGAAAGAACGAAAGTATAATACCTATACACAAATGAAAACGAAAGTCTTTCTTTCAACTGCATCAAAAAAGTAGATTTTACTTTCTCTTATGCTCTAAAAACCTACAAAACCGAAAGTTGAAATGGAAAATAAAGTAAAAAAAACAAAACGACAAAGACATAATTTAGACACAGACCAGAGACAATAAAGACTAAAATATATAAATATCTTTTGTTTTAGAATAAAATTATTATAAATTTATTCATCGTTTAATAAATTTCTAATTTGCGTCTTCCACCACCCGCATTTACTGATAACCATGTCATAAACGACCCTGAAAATCTCTAAATCGATAAAATAATTATTTGTTCCACGATATCAATAAAAAAAAAAATAATATATCAAAACCTAATGAAACAAAATGCCGCTAAATCAAGCACCTTCAAGGTCAGAATTGGCCAAAAAAAAACAACAAAAAATAATGTTTTTATTTACCTACCAACTACCTTCTTAGCTTCCATATGTTCTAAATATTGACTAAGCCAGCTATACCTAAACACACTTCAATAGAATTATTGTTTAGACAGTTTAAAAAAGTCCAGAAGTATATGGATAGTGTATGAGTGTTGCGAGGAGGTGTGAGAAGCCGAAACAAAAAAAATTAACATATGCCTTATTTTTGTTTTTTTATTTTATTGTTAAATGTTTAGATTAGAATTTAATATTTGGCCTTGAGAATGCAAAAACAGACTCTTATAGAACACAAAATAGAATAAATATATTTTTGATAATGACCTTCCACCACAATGGCGCTGTTGTGTTGCTTGCTGCCTATGTAGTTTGCGTTCAGCTAAATTGATAAAGAAAAGAGACTTCCTTAAGAGTCATTGGGTAGACTTATGTATTTATTTGAAATTAAAACACATAGGTATACACAAACTGTCAAAAAGCTGTGCTGTCACTGCCAGGGCTGGTTCCTCGTGATATGTCTATGATGTTTGAATTTAGTTTGAAGTGGATTTAAGTAAACTAAAACGACAATTCCCAGGGTTAATCGAAACCTCGCGAGCATGCAAATAAATTCTTGTTCCGTGGTGTCATCGTGATTTTATGTCACTTATTGACATATTCAACACACGCCATACAGCAACAGCGAGTTCTCTAGGAAATTTCCTTCATTCATATATACATTCAAATATGACAACCGGAACAAAAGAAGGCTATTAATTTACAAGGGTGCTTCAGGGGGGGAGGGTAAGGGATGGAAGGCTTCGATCTTTTTTTGATGATGGCATGACATATTATCATAAAGCGAGAGACTTTTTTGAGGACAAAAAATTAACATTGTCAGCTGAGACATGACCTTGATATGTTATACAAGGAAAGTTTTTTTTTCGTTCTTTAAGCTCTCTATAGCACTTGAAGTCGATATAGACAAATAAAAATCAAAAACACCTTGGACCTGTTTCATGGCCGAAAAGTAACACTCGTGTATTTTTAATCTTACTTCCAAAATAGATGTGGGGATAAGTTTGAATCTGTCTCAAGGGCGGCTACAGGATTTTTCTGAGAGGGGTGGGTTTTTATACGAACTCAAGGAAATTCATTCTTATTTAAGACGAAAATTGTATATATCCATAAGTAGGAATGAGAAGCTCACTTCTCGTGAATTCATAATCTCTCATCATGGCAGTATTCAGTACATTATAGAACGATAAATTTAGCAAATTTTGTAAAATCTTCCAGGAATTATTTCTGAGAAGATATTTACCCCCATTTCCCCACTCTCTGTATACGCACCATGCTCTTCTGGAGGATGTTTGAAAGCAAACCGTTGGGTGTTAATTTTTTGTTTAAATGTTTAATGTATGCAGTCGTTTAACGTAGGTAAGATGATTATATTACACTCTGGAATAATTTGGTTCAGGGCCATCAACTGTGTGGCTAAAGAGTTGGAGAATTAATTTTTCACTAAAATCTGGAACACAATTTGAGTGAAAATTTTGTATCAAAGAAAAAATTTTGAATTCCTCAGAATGATGCAAACAGAATTGGAAATTTGGAATGAATACAAAGAATTAAAGACATTTTTGTGGAACGAAATCAAAGAAGGTTCATTATAACTTCTCTAAAAGTACTGGAGAGTATTAGGACGCCACTTCGGCCCTGGGCCCAATGAAAGGAAAATCCCTATGCACAACTCCGCGTGGTAGAGAGCGGGAAACGCTAAGGTGCAGGGGGACCGAATGGATGCCGGGATAAGCAGAAACCCATCTATGCTGGTCAGGGCACAAACTTGTCCTGGGGATGGTTAAAAGCCCCCTAAAGGCAGATGAACTGCAGGCGGCGAACAACGGTATGATAGTCTGGTGGCGGAAGAGCCTTTTTTTTAAAGGCCAACGGCAGCAGTAAGAAGCATCTGTAACCCATGTTGGGCGGCTACAAAATGCGTCTGTATTCCCATAGTGGGCGGCCTCTAGCAGTTATGTGTTTGACCATACAAAAGGCGGGTGTGCCTGCCAAATCTGAGCTTATATATGTTATTAAATGTATCTCGGAAAACACCATTACGCGGTGGAAGGATATACGCTTATGCATGAAATATGACAACAACTGATGGAAATGAGTCCCCAAGAGGTAACCATTTTATGGAGAATCCATCTGCAGCTTCAGCTGCTGTAAACCACACATCGGATTTGGGGCTTAGGCATCTTTCATAAACCAGCGTCAAACAATCATGAATCATTAACAAATAGAAGAAGTCTTTCAATGATAGCAAATGATACTTTTGGCTACCGCATGGCATACGTACAAAAATCGGAGCATAGAACGTTCGATCCTTGTTCGGCGAAGGTAGGTACGAGCACGTTGAGCGTGAAATGCTTCATCATAAGATCAGTATCCTGGGCATCAGTGAAACTAGGTGGAGAGGAAGAGCCGAATATAGATCTGATTCTGGGCAAACAAGAATGCTGTATTCCGGGGGGTATGAAAGAGAGAGTGGCCAAAAACTACATGGTGTCGTAATTATGTTAGATGAAGAAGCGAGGCTCAGTCTTATATCCTGGGCGCCCATTTCTGCAAGAATAATGACAGCAAGGTTTTGTTCAAAAATTCCTAACGTCACAATGATTCAGTGCTAAGCTTCCACAAATGAAGAGGCCGACAAAACCGCTTTCTACACCCATCCTAACTGAGTTTACAGAGGTGTTCAGAAAGCCGACATCATAATTGTCATGGGAGATCTCAATGCACAAGTCAGATCAGACAACTACGGTCTGGAACGCGTAATGAGGAAAAATGGCTTGGGGTCAAGGAATGAAAATGGTGACTTGCTTGTCGACTTTTGTAACGCGAATCGTCTTGTGATAGGTGGGACTGTATTTAAGCATAAGACGTGCAACAAAATTACCTGGGTGCATCCGGATGGTCAAACCGAAAACCAAATTGATCATATCATGATTCAGCAGCGATGGAGGAAGTCTATGTGCGATGTTCGAAGTATTAGAAATGTCGACATGGGAAGCGATTACCATTTGGTTCTGATGAGCCTGAAGCTATGAACTGCAGATGTAAAACGACAATCACATCAGGGTGCAGCAAGGAATTCGAAGTTCAATACAAATGCTTTAAGTGATCCCAACATATGTCGTAACTATGTCACCAACCTTAACGACAGAGCTTCCTCATTAAACGGAATACAACATTCAACAATTGATGAGATGTGGGGTGATATAAAAAGTGTTTTTATGGATGCTGGATCCGAAACTGTACCCAAGCAGTCGAGAGTTAGAGACTCTTGGATATCCTAAGACACCTGGGATAAAATCGAGCTTCGCAAATCGTTGAAGATGCTAATAAATGCCGAAGCGGATGCTCAATGAAAGGCTGAATTGCGAAGAGGGTATCGCTTAGCTAATAAGATGGTCTATCGCTGTGTGAGACGTGACAAGAGGGTGAGGTTAGACGGTCTCGCAGAAAATGCGGAAAACGCTGCAAGAAGAGGAGATATTAGGGAACTGTACCAAATATCCAAGGAAGTTGTCGGGAAGAAAAGCAACACCAATCATCCTGTGGTGGATGCGGATGGTATATTTTTGGTATCAATCAAGGATCAGCTACGCAGGTGGAAGGATCACTTTTTTGCCTTGTTTAATGAGGATTCCGCTGAGCAGAGTGCTGGAAGTGCCCCGGCTTAACGATATGCTTAGATTTTATAGGGGTATTGACATCGAACCCCCTACAGTACTGGAAATCCAATCTTCGATTACTCTTGTCAAAAACAGCAAAGCAGCATGTGCGTGAAGTTAGCACCGCCATTTTGGATTTTCAAAAAAATAAGGTTGT
Organism: Dasysyrphus tricinctus; assembly: GCA_963921185.1. NCBI lineage: Eukaryota > Metazoa > Arthropoda > Insecta > Diptera > Syrphidae > Dasysyrphus > Dasysyrphus tricinctus. The sequence continues at coordinate 86,553,050 of OY992533.1, forward strand.
GCTGTAATGTGCCCAACTTGTGCTGCTATGTGCCGTATTTAAAAAAACCGTACTAAGGGTTTGGCTTTTGGAGGGTACCCATTTTTACTTGCGATATAGGTACTATAGGGCAAGTTTTGGATTCGTGCAAAAAAAAATTTCGAGATAACAATCAAACATGACATTACGATGATAGAGAACACGAAAAAAGTGGGTGGCACAATTCTGTCTGTCTGTCTGTCTGTCTGTCTGTCTGTCTGTACCTCAACCTACAGCCTTAACCACTGAAGCGATTTTCTTCAAATTTTGAACTTAAGGTTTTTTTGTAACTCTCCAGAGGGAAAATTGAAATTTTTTTTAGCTCAAAAAATAACGGTACTTGCCATACAATCGTTAAGGAAAAGCTTATTTATCTCAAAAACGGCTCCAACGATTTTGATAAAAAAAAATCAGTGTATTATTGTAGATATGATATACCTTTAAATAAGAAAAAAAATCACCAAAAACATTTATTAACGGTACCTGTAATATAACGGTTGTTTTGATTTTTGGTTTTCTCATTAACCGCTCATCCGATTTCAATAATTTTTTGCACAAAAGCTTTGTTAGAATATAAATAATACTGCATACCAACATTTTTGAAAAAATAAATTTTGGATTTTTAAAAAAAGATTCAAAATTTTTTTTTGAAAATTCAATATTTCAAAAACGGGTTGATGAATTGTTTTGAAATTTCAGTTTTAAATGTATATTAATATATAATCAAAATTGGCATACCAAATTTTTTTTTGAAAAATGTTACAAAAATTTTATATATAAAAAATTAAATTTAAGAAAACGGCTCCAACGATTTAAATTTTTTTTTGCATATATTGATATTTTTTTTAAGTAATCAAATGGCACACTTTTTTTGGCGCTCTAAGTTATTAATCAGGCTGTTTAAACAATTAAAAGAACGATTTAAATGCTTTTTTATACTTTTTCTATAATTACTTGAATATTTCTTAAAGTTCTTAAGTTCCACACAACTTGAACATAAGAGCAAGTACGTGCGATCCAGTCGTGCATTTTAATTTAGCGTGATGTTAGCACCGCCATTTTTGATTTTCAAAAAAAAAGTTGTGCCGATGTACTGTGCTCAGCTTGAGCTGGCATGTGCCACAAATATTATTGAAAAATCCGCAAATTTGCAAATTTTACGTATGAAATTTTTGCCAAATTTCGTAATTACTAAAAAGTGAAAGCTGTGCTGTTTTGTGCTCAATTTGTGCAGCCATATTCCAAAGAGATCCAAAAAAAAATTCGCATATTTGTAACTTTTATGCCAAAAATTAACTAATAATTTTTTTTTTAAGTTTTACATTTTTCTTAAAAACTAACATGTGCTATATTGCGCTCACTTTGTGCTGCCATGTTCCAAAGAGATAAAAAAATCGCATATTTGTAACTTTTACGGCCAAAAAAACAGTTTTGCGAAGCGTGAAGTTAGCACTGCCATTTGTGATTTTCAAAAAAAAAAAGTTGTGCTGTATTCTGCCGTGTTAAGAAGAAAAAACGTAAGTGTATTTTTGATATTTTGAGATAAACACGTTTTTCTGTTTTTATCTTAATCTTTTTTGTTTTGTTGTTGAGTGTTTTTCTGTCGTATTCACAAGGAAATCATTTTTTTTGCCTTGATTATTTATCAGAAGTACAAATGCTTGTATGGTAGTTACTTTTTTTTCTTAAATTGAGTGCTAAAACGTCAATTTTTCCTAAAAAAAGCATGGTTCTTTGAACGAACGTCATTTTTCTTAAGCGTTTTAAGCCATTACAAATGGAAGTAAGGGCTTTTATTTTTACAGAATACGATATCAAACATATCAAAGATGTCAAAACTGGCCTTAACTTGAAATAGCCAAAAAGTCAGTTACGTTTCTTCTTCTTAACACGGCAGTATTGTGCTCAACTTTTACTGCCTCGTGCCGTTAATATTTTACGAATGAAAATTTTTCAAATTTTGCAATTTTGTAAAAAATTAAAGTTGTGCTATTTTTTTGCGCTATTTGTACTGCCATATTCCAAAGAGAAAACAAAAAAATTTGCATATTTGTAACTTTTACGGCCAAAAAACAGTTTTGCGAAGCGTGAAGCTAGCACCGCCATTTGCGATTTTCAAAATTAAAAACGTTGTGCTGTATTGTGTTTAACTTGTGTTGGCTTGTGCCTTAAATATTTTTGAAAAGTTTGCAAATTTTTTAAAAATATTTACGGCACAAGGCAGCACAAGTTGAGCACATTTAATACAGCACAACTTTTTTTTTTAAATATAAAATGGCGGTGCTAACTTCACGCTATAGCCCTCCGCAAAGTTTAGTTTTGGCCATATGAAATGCAATCATTCGAATTTTTCTTTTTTTCTTTTTGGTTCTTAGTTGCATTTTTTGAGCACAATGCAGCACAACTTTTTTTTTAAAGAAATTTTGAAATTTCGCAGGAAATTCATTCGTAAAATTTTCAAATTTGTGAATTTTTCAAAAATATTTACGGCACATGCCAGCACAAGTTGAGCACATTACAGCACAACTTTTTTTTCGAAAATCAAAAATGGCGGTGCTAACTTCACGCTAAAAAATGGGTATCCTCTAAAAACCAAACCAAATACGGCACATAGCAGCACAAGTTGGGCACATTACAGCACAACCTTTTTTTTTGAAAATACAAAATGGCGGTGCTAACTTCACACACATCGAAGCAGCTGAACTTCGCTGAATACCAGCTGAATTCCTGAAAGCTGACCCCGTCAGAACGGCTAGTATAATGACAACCATCAGTCTGGGGCGGATAAAGGTTAGAATCGAGTCTACACTCAAGAGGCGTCAAGCTGGTTTCCGCATTGGGCGGTCGTGTGTCGACCATATTAACACTCTGCGCATCGTTCTTGAGCAGTCTGCGGAGTTTCAATCACCGCTTTACCTCATGTTCTTGGATTTTTAGAAGGCCTTTGACCGAGTCAACCGTGAATGTATATGGAGATTACTTCTTAGTAGAGGAATTTCCCCCAAAAATTGTTGCCATTATAAAAGAGTTCCATAACAACGCAAGATGTTTTGTTTTACACAATGGGCAGCTATCTGACTCTTTCGAAGTGCGGCAGGGTGTGAGACAGGGGGATGTTTTATCGCCAATTCTTTTCCGACTGGCGATAGACGATGTTTTGACTGCCAGCGTTGGAGACAGGGCATTTAATGGAGAGCGATTGAAAGGCTAAGTCACTTAGACAAGACTATGCCGATGATATCAATAACAGAAATAACATCTCACAGGCCGCTCCATCCATTAGCGTACTTTCATACAGGATACGCCAGTTGAAGAGGTTGAACAATTTAACTACCTGGGAAGTATTTTTTTAGCAAATATAGTGGTACTGATCAGGACGTTCTAAGTAGAATAAATAAAGCACGCGCAGCCTTCGAATCTCTGTCCCCAATTTGGAAATACAGTCAAATCTCCTTACGCACTAAGATGAGATTCTTCGAATCCAATGTCAAATCTGTGCTGATATATGCTTATGAAACCTGGAAAGTCACGTCTACCATTTCGAGGAAATTGCAGGCTTTTGTGAATGGCTGTCTTTGCCACATCCTAAGGATTCGCTGGCCACAAATAATACTAAACGAGGAGTTGTGGCGCAGGACAAGTCAAGAGCGGCTGGACGTTGACATAAGAAAGCGTAAATGGCAATGGATTGGTCACACACTGAAAGGCAGTCCTTTGAATGGAATCCTCAGGGTGCACAGTGGGTTGGAATACCAAAACCAACATGGAAATCAACAGTTCTAGCAGAAGCAGACTCCCAGAGAAAGACGTGGCCACAGTTAAAATATCTAGCTGCAGACCGTGAAGGATGGAAACGATTTGTTGGTGCCCTATGCCTCAATCGGGGTTACAGGACTTGATGATGATGATGATCAAAGTTGAACGAAATTTGACAAAACGTTACACTCCGCAATTATAGCCGTGTTTTATGTATTTGCTCCTCGCTTGTTTTCTTCCGAACACTTGCGAGTAAGTGTCCCTTCGAGTATTATAGTTCTAGCTTAACCTTTTAGAGTTTGACGAAGCTTTCAATTTTTTTTTTTTATTTTCTATAGTTTGTAGAAAATTTTTAAAGAAATCTAAGCTTAATCTAAGTGTTTTGTTTAAGGAGTTTGTTTTTTACATGAGCATGACACTTGAGAGCTTGACCTTGAGTCTTCTATTACCTTTTTCTAAAGTATTTCATAAGGAAAGTCTAGTCGGGACTTCTTCAAAGAGTTTAAACCCTATAAAAACAACCTTTTCTGAAATGTTTTGCATTATGTTTAATGGAATTGTAGTTGGGGTAGATAATAATTGTAATATTGTTAAAAATTCAGATCCATTTATTTCCTTAGATTCAGGCACACTGTACATACGAGTATACAAGAAAAATAGTTTATCAAAAAAAGATGAACGTTTTCAATGAAATATTAATTTGTAGAGTTCTTAATCTAATTAAAATCCAACTTGGCATTTCATAATCTTAATAGACATAACATTAAGTTTTGGTTTTGGTTTTTTCTTTTGACCTCCATAAATATTATATTGTTATATGTAAAGTCATACTCGCGAGATCTAAAAGTCATAAAGTTTTAAGTGCCTTAGACACACAAGATTGACGCCTTCGAGGTCTATTTAATTAGGGCCAAAGTTGCCCAAATTGTTTATATGTATTGTATATTATCAACCAATAGTCTGGATGATTATGCTGCAAATGAATTATGTAAGATGAGAAGTAATGATTTTAAGACTAGGAATGACCAAGAAATTATTTATAGTCGCGCTGACAAAATATCCCAAGTGTGTTCCCAGCCTAAGTCTTGATGACAGATGAAATCTATTTTGTTAAGTACTTGAAAATCTATGTCAGAAGTCAGATTTCTATAGAATTATGGTACTAGCTGTTTGGTTTCCATAAAGAATATTGAAAAACCAGCATAACAAACAAATAATAATTACCTTATAGCTGAGTCGAACTATTTTTTGCAACTTGTAACAGTGCACTTAATTTTTTTCAAAGTCTAGTTCATAGTTGCATATGAATTGGTTTCATTACCGTCCTCAGAACTAGTCCCCCATTTTTATTTTTAAATTGATTGACATATAATAGTCCTTGATTCTAAAAACTAAATTTCTGCATGAGCAAAAAATAAGGCTAAAAATACTGCATTGTCCTAAGGGCAGTAAAATTTTTTAGTCATTCGTTAAGAATATTAATAACTCATCATCTTCATCGGTTCCCACACTCATCTTCAATGATAACCCTGTCGTTAGTTCTATAAACAAGGCAAATGTGTTTGTAGAATAATTCGCCGCAAAATTCTACGCTTCCAGTTAGCAACAGGGTCCCACCTGAACTTGAGAACATCCAATACTCTTTGGAACCAATACATTTTCGTACCCATACAGTTTCCAGAGTACTAAAAGATCTCGACATTCGGAAATCCACCTATTGTCTTGAAGATGTGTTCTTCCATTTTAGCAAAACCTCTTCGTAGGTTTTTTTACCTTTCCTATTCTTTAGGCCACTTTCCGTCTGGGTGGAAAAAGGCATATGTGCAGCCTATCCCTAAAAAATGCGATTCATCTTCTCCTTCCAATTACCGACCAATTGCCTGACATCCATTCTTTCCAAGGTCATGGAAACTCTGATCAATCGTCAGCTTATGAAATATCTTGAACAACAAAAGCTTCTTAATGACCTTCAGTATGGCTTTCGTTGCAACAGTTCCACTGGTGATTTGATGGCTTTTCTAACTGAAAAGTGGAATCAATCATTGCATCGTTTTGGAGAAAGCAAAATGGTTGCAATAGATATTTCTAAAGCATTTGATAGACTTTGGCATCAAGCTCTTTTATCGAAAATGCATGCTTTTGGTATCAACCAATCACTTCTTCGCTGGATTAGTAATTACCTTTCTGACCGTTCAATCCAAGTTGTTTTGGACGGTTTCAAATCTGAAGTTCTCAAAATAAATGCTGGTGTGCCCCAAGGCTCCGTTTTGTCTCCAACACTATTTCTTATTTTCATCAATGATCTCTTGTCTGAAACTACTAATCCACTAAACTGCTTCGCGAATGACAGCACCCTTAGCTTTTCATACTCATTTCCAGATTCACCTCCCTGTTCTTTAAACGTGGAGCAGCAGTGGCAGAATATGTTGAGCTCATAAAATTCAGATTTAAACAGCATTGTCAAATGGGGTATTAATAATCGTGTGGAATTTGATGCATCCAAAACCCAAAGTTGTCTCCAGTCGTTAAAGCAGAATATACCCAATTAACCTTTATACATGAATGGAACTTGCATCGAGGAAACTGAAAAGCTTTCGATTCTTGGTATGTGCGTTACTGATCAGCTCTTTTGGAACGACCACATACAAGATATTGCTAAAAATGCTGCGAAGTGCCTAGGTTTCCTAAGAAGATGTAAGAAATATTTTTACCTTTCTGATCTGGCAACTATATATAAAGCATACATACGCCCAAAGCTAGAGTATAACTCTCATATCTAGTCAGGCGCTTCCACAACATCACTGCACCTACTGGATAGAATCCAAAATAGAGCTTTCAAACTGATAGGTGACGAATCAATCTGACAATCTCGGCAACATTTGTTTCGTTGGAACACCGTCGAAACGTTTCATGTTTATCACTGTTTTATCGCTACTTTTTCAAACGTTGCTCTGTTGAAGTAGCTAGCTGCATTCCTCCCCTTAAACAATTTCAGCGTAATACCCGCACTGCTAGGAATGCTCATCAGTATACCCTTGAGCCTAACTTTGGACGTACCGTCAAATATAGAGATTCTTTCTTTAGCCGTACCACATGAATGTGGAATTCCTTACTCAACTCTCTTTTTCCTTCCCATTTCAATACCCAGACATTTAAGACAAATGTACATCGTTGAGTGCGCGCCAATTATATAAAAAAATATAATAGTCCTTACTGTGGCAAATTTTGTGATCTAACCCCACTTGTTTGACTTATTTCGAAAAAAATGCAGTTCGTAAAAACTCTCAAACTTTGTTAACATTTCAAAAAAAATTGACGCTTTTAAAAAAATTTGAGCAAAAATATAATGAACTATTGAAATTATTGTATGTATAGGTACTCGTATTCGGTACAAATGTTTCTTATGTTTGCTATTCGTTAGAAACAACATTGCCTTCCAGACTATGAGCTGTTGCAATGATCTCTAAGTTAAATGTGTCTTTTAAAAATATAAAAATGGTTAAATGGTTGGATAAACATCTTTTCTAGGGCGACTATAGAGTCACAATTATTATTCACAAACAATTTATTTCTGATCGATGAGCGTTATTGGCCGACGACGACACGCTTAGCAATGAAAATAAGAGGATCTCTCAGCATCTTTATCACTGGGATACCGACCAACTGTCAAGCTGGTTTAATGGTGTGTACATATGCTGGTAGATAGTATAATTTTGACATCTCCATGACCTTATTTTGAAATTTATAAGCGGGGATAATTATTGTTGATCGTTAATTAAATTTTTCTAGATATGTATGTCGGGCGGGTTCCAGACAAAATTTCACATACACACATAAATGTACATATGTTTAGTAACATTGTTTTTTCATTGCCAATAAATTCTCGACCCTTCATTGTAGATCAAGATCTTTTGATAAATTAATTTATCGAGACAAAAACACCAAAGACCCTACAATATCGCTGCTATTCAAATTTGTTCGTTGATTTATGACCTAATTCATGAAATCCGCTCTGGTTTTTTTTTTTTTAAGATTATCATTGGAGTTTTGTTTATATATGGTCAACATGACTGATATACAAAAAAAACTTCAGTTTATTTAAGCTAAAGACCTTTAATTAAGAGGCCATAGCATGACGTGCTGCATATATTGAATTAGGCGAGGGTCAGGGTGTTCGTTTGGTCCATACAAGGTGACGCTTCTGTAAATAAAAATTTCTGTGCAAATTAGTAAATTTGTTAATGGACTATATTTCTTATGTACCTACACGTTGTTTAAGGTGAGACTTTAAAAATCATAATGATTTTGGCAATGGAAGGTTATTTAATCTTTAAGACGAAGGTTTTGCTTATTTGCTAAAATTGTATATATATTTCTTACTTGCTCTATAGAGCAAGTAGTATAAATTTCGTGTCACAGAAATACGAGGTTTTAATAAAATTTAGCATTTCCGTGGTTCCATGCATCTGTGCGTCGACTTCTCATTGACCTAGACCTTTAACGGGTGCACCGATTTTCTTAAAATTCGACGCAGAGTATTTCTAAGTTATTCTGTAGAAAAACTTTATTTTTTGTTTAAGTTTATTTTTCAAAAACAGACCTTACAATTTTGACTACATTTTGTCACTGAATTCTCTGTTTTTGACAGAACACATACATAACACAAGAAAAATTTATGTTTTTTTGAGAAAATTGATAGTTTTTGAAATTTTGCAGACAAGAACTTACAACTAAGAACTATAGGTAAATTTTTTTTAGAAATAAAAACAGAGAAAATCATTGTATTACATTGCTCCCATCCATTTGGGCAACTTAAAAGCAGAGCTGTAAAATTTCAAGTGCAAATACCAGTACAAGTACCGGGACTTCAGTACTCGGTATTGGTACTGCTACTTGAAAAAAACCAAGTACCAGTACTATATACTTAAGTCCTATATACTAAAGTACTTGAGCAGTACTTCTAAGTACTTGACCAGTGGTTTCAAGTACTTGTCCAATACATTCAAGTATATGACCTGTACTTTCATGTATGTATATTTATATATACTTTCAAGTACTTTACCAGTACCAGAAGAATCACCCAGAAAATGTTTTGGATCAGAAAATGTTTGGAGAATTTGGAATAGATTATATTTCGGTTGCAATATATATTTAATATTAGACTTGCAGTTACTGGTCTTTTACTACAAAAAAATCTGCCTTCTGATGAAATGCATACTTAAATTTTTTATTAATACGTATAGACTTGCAGCAAACATTATACTCAATAACCTAGAAAGTGCTTGAACGTACTGGCTAAGAACTTGAAGTTCAAGCCAAGTGCTTAAAATTACGGCTCTAGTACTATGGTAGTTATAATTAATACTTGATAATAATTGATACTTGATACTTGATACTTGATACTTGATACTTGATACTTGATACTTGATACTTGATACTTGATACTTGATACTTGATACTTGATACTTGATACTTGATACTTGATACTTGATACTTGATACTTGATACTTGATACTTGATACTTGATACTTGATACTTGATACTTGATACTTGATACTTGATACTTGATACTTGATACTTGATACTTGATACTTGATACTTGATACTTGATACTTGATACTTGATACTTGATACTTGATACTTGATACTTGATACTTGATACTTGATACTTGATACTTGATACTTGATACTTGATACTTGATACTTGATACTTGATACTTGATACTTGATACTTGATATTTGATACTTGTATCCTAATACTTGAAAAATACTTGTACATTCTTGTATTTTTACAAGTACCAGTTTCAGGGTTGAAGTACAAGTAAGTACTTTACAGGTCTACTAAAAAGTAGTAATTTGAATGCACAAACAAAAAATATCTGGACTTGTATGTGCAAGTGCCAACTTAACAGACATTTCATTGACGCTTCCGAAATAAATTTTGTCAACATTGCAGTTGATGTTATGACAGCAAAAAAGAAATTAGATCCGTGAGTGTTGATTACATTTAGCATTTAAGTCTACACTGAAAGGGCGATTCAAGTTTACGACTTTTATAAATAGAAATTAAATAAGATCGTACGATATTTGTCAGCTATTCTGTTGCTCAATGATGGTTTTCAACTAAATCAAATCTCGCAATTTTTAAAGCTATTCTGTTTCTATTTTTTACTTTTTACGTGCTGAAAGCCACCAGCGAGTAAAAAAGGGTATCAACAAAAGCGATATTTTGATAGCTCTCGGGTCCCTATCAGTAGATTTTCAAAATACTTTTGAAGCTTAGCCCCAAAAATAATATTAGGGTCTTATTTTATTAGAGTCTTATTTGCCCCAAAAGTTGGCAATATCATTATTGTTGTCTTCTGCGCATATTTTTGGGGCCTTATTCATTTTTTTTTCTTAGGGGCCTCATTTCCTGGGGCCTAATTTCGTGGAGCCCAAGTAATCATAAGATTATAACTCATTTTTAGGGTCCTCTGCCCCACCCACTTAACTTCGTTCCCACGTCCGATTTTGTTTCTTTTATTTTAGGAAATAAAACCCACGGGCTTTATTGCACTGCTCCCTAAAAATTATTATAATAATTATAAAACTTTTGTTTTTATTATTTATTCACAACATTCAATTGCTAAATTGATTTCTCTAATACCTTAACTCTCTTTCACATCTTCATCTTTTTTTCAGTTCAGTGCCGCTGGGCAAATGCTCGTCCACAAAACAAATTTTTGAACTTCTATTTATATTAATAAATAAATAAATATCCATAAAGACCAAAAAAACTTCATGAACTAAATACTCACAATTTCGAGTCTTAACTTCATTTCTTATCCGAACATCCTAGAGACCAAATACGTACGTTTAATGTTTTTATACATAGCTCAATCAAAACAGCATTATATCGAGGCCTCATTGAGGTACAAAATTACCTTCAAGCCCCACTTGTGTTCCATCTCTCTATCTATAGATTCGTACACTCCATTTACTATACAACGAAAGTGCGATGACTTTCGATTTCATGAGCGAAAGTAGGCACTTTTTCATGTTATTGTGCTGTCGCGTTCAGGCATTTTTGAGGTCAAAAATGAGGTTATATACTGGTACCTACTATAGTACAAAATTATTACTCTGTGTGTGCTGTTTTCATGTTATAATTTCGCTACTTACTGTTGCAACTGTACAACTTACCACTGCCATCGAATGGAAGTCACATTCATGATGGCAAAAATGTGGTATGTAAATGAAATCGAGAGAGTTTTACATTCAATCTATGTACGAGTATAGTGACGTATAGCAGTAAGGCAAAGTATTATTATTTTTGAAGTGAATGTTGACTTGCTCGCTTGCTTGCTCTTTTGTCAAGGCAACATGTGGTGCGCGCAGCCTCATTATGGTAGATTAGTGAAACTTTTACAATGTCTTTTTTCATTTATTTATTTTGGATTTTTATGTATACAAATTTTTTTTGTAATATTTACATAGGTCAGCGCATTAAAGAGTATCACAAAAAAGGTTAAATAGCCTTTTTATTTGAATAATGATCACAGAAATTATTTATTAACTGGAAATGTATTGTTGAACTTGGAGGACAGATGTTGTGACCTGAAATACCTTTTTAATTTTGTTTTCTTAAATGGTGCCCAACGCAGCAAATTGCAAACTTTCATTTCATTAATTTTAAACTCGTATTTAAAACTAGATTGAGGAAATATTTCGGTGACTTTAAATACCTTTTTAATTTTTGTTTGCTTAAATGGCGCCCAACGTAGCAAATTGAATTATTATTTCAGTAATTATTAAATCGTCATATTATTTCCCTTTCTAGATGTTTAAAATAAGACCGAGGAAATATTTTGCTCACTTGAAATACTTTTTTAATTTTATTTTTGTTGCTTAAATGGCGCCCAACGCAGCAAATCAAAACTTTTGTTTCATTAATTCTAAACTCGTCATATAATTTATCTTTTTGAAATATTTAAAGTAAGATCAAAGAAATATTTTGCTGACCCCGAATACTTTTTAATTTTTGTTTACTTAAATGGCACCCAACGCAGCAGATGCAATTCTATTTCATTAATTCTTAACTCATCATATTATTTCAAAGTTGAAATACCATTTTAATTATTGTTTGCTCAAAAAGGGCCCAACGCAGCAAATGCTAGTTTTATTTCATTAATTACTAAATTGTCATATTATTTCAATTCTTTTAATATTTAAAATTAGATTGAGGAAATATTTAGCTGACTTGAAATACTTTTTCAATTTTTAAATGGCGCCCAACGCAGCAAATGCAATTTTTATGCCATTAATTCTTAACTCATCATATTATTTCTATTTTTCAAATATTTAAAATTAGATCGAGATTAGATTTTACAAACTTGAAATACCTTGTTAGTTTTTGTTTGCTTAAATGGCGCCCAACGTAGCAAATGCTATTTTTATTTCAGTAATTCTTAGCTCATGATATTATTTTTATCTTCTTTAAACATTTAAGATAAGATCGAGGAAATACTTTGCTGACATTTATTTAATATCAAAAATATCTAAAACAATGTTGAGAAAAGAAATATTTTTCTTAGTTTTTTTATTGTGTCCACCACATCAAATAAAAACTTGAAAAAGTGTAGTTCAATTCACTTTGAACTCTTCATATTTTGTTTTACTTTTCTAAAAAATAATATACCTTCAAATATAATATTGAATAGGGAAAACATTCTTTTTTTGAATTTTTGTTGCTTGAATGGCGCCCAAATGCAGCAAAGATTAAGTTTCAAAAAATAGCACCATGATTTATTCATTGGATTATTTATTATTTTAATAGTTAATAATATTTATAGACTAAATTTTAAAAAATCTAATTTTTTAACTGGGCACAATTAAAAGAAAGCTAGATATTTTGTTCAAATGGCGCCCAACGCAGAAAGCATCATATCCTAATTTTCTTCATTGAAAACAATGTTTTCATTTGAATACTGACCACCAGTTAGAGTTTTGTTTTTTTCCAATTTGTTCAAATATATGAGTTCAATTTCTAACTTAAAATGATTATTATTTGTGAACTTGGCGCCCAACGTGGAAATCATTCAAATAGTCTTTCATTTAATTAAATAATCTTTAAATTCCTTTTTATTCCTATCAAAAGTTATGAAGTCTTATAAATTCCTGCAAATTTAATGAAAATAATTTAAAACTGGAGAAACAGTTATGAATTGAAAATATTCAGCAAAAAAAAGAAGCCAATTGAATTTTAAACTTCCATTTTGACCTAGAATCAAGATAAACAAACAACGGCAACAAACACTTCGCTTTGTGTGTCAGTGAAAAGTGAAATGATTTTCTTTTTTATTCACATACTTTCCTATTGCCACTGTCATTCACATAAATATTTACTATTTAGCTTAATTAATTGTGCTCATTCTATGCTTGATAGTCTCATAACGACCATATAACGAGCAAACATATGAGCCCCTTATTACCCGTCATTTATGCCTTGGCTTAAAAAAAAAGAAGAAAATCCAAAAATAAACAATAGATCGTACAATAACCCCAAGATAAGTGAGCAGTCATGTAGTATGTGTTAAGCTTATACCTGGCAAGCTTTAATGCTTTTACCACTATAGCAAAGCACCACAAAAGAAACCGAAAGATCAAAACCTTTGGAACCGCACCTCTGCGAGCATATATTGTGTTGTCAATGTTTACCAGCTGGCTGTCTGGCCCAACTTTGATCAAGCTCTACATACATCTGTTCGCTGTCATTTCTGCCACACCAACTAACCTAAAAATGTCACTTAACAACTCCCTCTCTGAGTCAGGCTCTCTCCAAAGATGCCATCTTTGTCGTAAAAGCATAAAATGACGACGACGATGATCGTTAACTCGTCTCCGATGTCGACGTCGATGTCGACGTCGATGAAGAAAGTGAATTTGGCCTAAATGTAGGTCAGGCCAAAGTAATTATGTCGAGTAAAAGTGAAAATCAGTTAACACGGTTTCTACATCACGCCTGCGTGCCGTCGTCGCCGCGCCGCCGCTGTTCCACACACTCAACATGCGATTCAGGTTTGAGTCTTTCTCCATCAGCGCAGCGCCAACCTAGTGTTCCAGTTTCATTTTCGTCGCTATTGGCATTATAGAGTCAGACTCTCAGATTCAGCCTCAGATTCGGATGAAGAGATGGAGGTTTTTTTGTTGTTGTTGTTTTCTTTCAAGCTTTTGACGATGACTTCTTAGCTTATCGAGGTCTTCATCCTCTTGTTGGTTGTTTATTTATTTGGCCGTACGATTTTACGGTTCTGAACTTCCGGATACAGTTGTTGTTGTTGCTGTTAAAAGAGAAGTCATAAACGAACGTCTATCCATCTCGTGTCATTGGTGTTGTAGTTTTCTTGGTTGGTTGGTTGGATGTTGGACGATAGTTTTGGGTGATTCTAGGCCAACGAGATCGAGATGCACACAGTTTGTATAGAGTTTATGAGTTTTCTGAATTAAAGAGGGCAAACATTTCGTTGAGAAATTTGGCACAACAGATTTGTTTATTTGGAAAGGCGGCAAAGTGTATACAAAAAGAAATTTGAGATAGTTCTGACCAATTTCTAAATTGTTTTGGAGAGAAATTTAGATAATCATTTTTCACACAGTAGGTATGGTTAAGATGCATGAGGTTGAAATAATTTTATCTGTGATAAAGTGTTGTTTGCATGTCAAACTTTTAATACAAATAATCACGGAAAGGTCTTAATGTCAGGATGGACTTCCTTTGAAATTCAGTATAATAACCTGCTGATGCTGAGTGTAGTTAGTTAAGACGAGTATAAAGCCTTCCTTATTGAATATCAATACGAAGTGAAATCGAAATCAGAGTAAAACATTAATAAAAAGAAAAATTAGTTTCGTCATTTGAAAGTCTAATGCACAAAGTTAATTTGACTTGTCAGCAAAAGTAATATCATTTAATTTAATCTTTTTATTTCAATTTAATGCCTCGAAGCCGGGAAAGGATACATTTTTTAGATGCAAAATTTCACTTCGCTTAGATTTATAAACTAAGCTTAAAGCCTGGTTTATACATCCATGCGAAGTGTAGTTTTCATAGAAAAAAATACTTTTTTTCCTAGGCGTGAAAAACTGTCAAAAACTAAATGCAATTATTTTGGCGACAAGGATGAACACATTTGTCTCGAAACAAATGCATTTCTATGGGCTTTTTGTAACCAAATATTATGGCGAAAGCTATTTTTTTGAAAGCCTTTTGGTTTATTAATTATTGATGTTTCATTTCAAATTTGATTTCACTTCGCTTGGAAGTATAAACTAGGCTTAAGTCTGAAAAGATCGATTGAGTTCCTAAAATTATTTGGTCGAAAAAAAAAAATTTATTTAGCTTCATCGTATTGAGATATTGTACCAGACCGTTTTTTTTTTGACGG
Organism: Dasysyrphus tricinctus; assembly: GCA_963921185.1. NCBI lineage: Eukaryota > Metazoa > Arthropoda > Insecta > Diptera > Syrphidae > Dasysyrphus > Dasysyrphus tricinctus. The sequence continues at coordinate 86,568,250 of OY992533.1, forward strand.
ATACAATGGTTGAACCCTGCAGGCAATAGGAAATAGTGCCCAAGGAAAAAGCGTCAAAGCGCGATTTTAAAATAGCGCCCAAGTAACACCGATTAAATTATGTAATTTTTTTTTTTCATTTTAGGTGATATTTCCTTATTTCGCTAACTTTTATAAAATTTAAAAATTGGAAATAAATCCCGAAATAGGAAAAATTTCTATTTCTCAATTTCGTATTGAATCTTTAGCAGCTTCCTGATTTCTATAAAATTAAACAGGAAAAAATTACAGTATAAAGAGGACATGCTGTAGCGTGCCACGGTATCCACCGAACAGTGGTCCGTTTGTCGAATTTTGGCGACAAAAATCATTTCCCACGCCAATTTTTGATGAAAGGTAATAAAATTTGGTACACTTAATGATTTGGGGATGCTGAACTTAGTAATACTACCTACATTTTCTACTTCAAACAGGGGCCTCACAATTTAGGTCAGAGCTTGGTTCCAAATTTCAAAATTTCAAAATTTCAAAAAAGGCTTGTGCAAGTCATGAATTAAGTCGAGTTTGTGTCTTCAATGTCTTAATATATGTGTTTAAATATGTACTTACACGTGAAAGTGATTCCAATACAGATTTGTACCAAATTAAGAAAATATAATCAAAAATGTTGCTCAATTATCTTTTGAGAATAGAATTAATTCTAGTGCTCTTCTTTAAAAATTTTTGTATTAAAACTTATTTTTAGAACTGATCTGATCGAGTCTTGAACGAATTTGACAATTTTGACACTTACAAGCTGCCAAACTACATAATTTTGGTCCAAATTGTTAAAAATTAAAAATGATATTAGCGATATATAAGTGGCTTCCCGATTTTGTTCTTCCCAAGGGCGAATCAAAACTAATGATGAGGATACGTTCAGGAAACAATAACGCAAATGCTATGAGTTGCACGCAGTGATCTGGAAAAATTAACTAAAAACGCTCCAACCTAATATGACAAGTGAAGAAAATTGAATTAATTTTAAAATTATTGTTATTATTTGAAAAATAATGGTTGTTTCAAAACTTTTGATTGTCAGAATTTAAAGTCTGACGTCACATTTAAATAATGCTTCCATAAAAATAGCAATAATTTTTAAATAATTATCTTAGATCATTTTTTATTACCATGAGTCTTCGACAATTTGGTTCAAAATTAGTTGGACAACTTTTAAGTGTCAAAATTGTCAATTTTTCAAGACTTGATTAGATTAGGTCTAGAAATAAGTTTCAATTAAAAATTTTTGAAAGAATAGCACTAGAATTAATTCTATTCTCCAAAGAGAATTGAGCAACATTTTTGACTATATTTTCTTAATTTGGTACAAATCTGTATTGGAATCACTTTCACGTGTAAGTACACATTCAAGCACATATATTAAGACATTTAAGACATAAACTTGACTTAATTCCTGACTTGCACAGGGCTTTTTTTTTAAATTATGAAATTTGGAACCAAGCTCTGATCTAAATTGTGGGGCCCATGTTTGAAGAAGAAAAATTTAGGCAGTGTCACTGAATTCAGCATCCCCAAATCATTAAGTGTGCCGAATTTTATTAACTTTCGTCCAGAATTGGCGTTGGAAATTATTTTTGTCGCAGAAAATCGACAAACGGATCACTGTGCGCCAGCCGCTCTCGAGACGAACCTTTCCACAGTGTTTTTGGTTGTATTGAGAAGGCGTCAAAATTCAATAAAACTGAGCCACCCGCCGATTTTAATGAAACTTTCAGCTAAGACAAAAATTACTGTAGAAATCATCACAGTAAATTTCCACCTCCTGCCACGCCTACTTTTTGAATAAAGTTATATAGTCACCCAAATTGGCTAAGGCTTAGATTATGTTTTGGGATATTTTTGTAGGAAATTCTCTATTAAGAAATTCGCCTACACAAACACGTTGCCACGCCCACTTTTTGGGTGTTTTAAAACTTTAAAAAAATTATCAATTAATAATAATATTCAAAAATCCATTTCTTCTGCCGATACCAAACGATACCACCGAGAGTCTCGGTAAATTTCGGTACTTAAGGTTCGGTATGGTCTCGGTTCGGTCTCAGTATCGTTTTGGGTGCTTTGAAGATGGTTTGGTCTCGGTATCGTTTCGGTTTCCGATACCGATACCAAACGATACCAAGACTTTTCTGGTATCGGGTTCAGCCCTAGTTTCAAGCAATAAAATCCAAACAATTCAACCGATTTTTATGCATTTTTATGCACTCGTCACAAGGATACAGCTCTTCAAAAAACACTAACAAAAATTGAATAATAACGTGTTCCTTTAATTTCGTTGAATAGTGTATTTAATAACATTTTAGATATATCTTGTTGGAAAAACCGACCAGCAGCGTGAATAAAACAACCGCTTCAAAAATCGAAATCAAAGGAGGTGAAAATTCAAATCCAGCAAGAACATTCATCAAGTTATTAGAAAAACTTTTCAATTTTGACCAACCGGCTGAAGTTTTTCTACAAGTAAACTGTCCTGTACAACAATTAAATGAAAATGGATAACGCAACTTACTACATAGCTACATACAAGGCTCCTAAATCTGAAGGCAATATTGATCTTCCTCGATATACTCAGTTCGTTGACTCTACAAAGCTTCGTGCGATTACCAAGTTCAAAAATGGTTAGGGCATGATTAAGAACCGAAAAATCCGTGTGTTATACTTCTCGAACTAATTTATTTTTCCTATTTAAAATTAATACCGAAATTGTTGGAATAAATAAGGCGACAATCCCGAGGACAGTACCTATAAATATATATAACAAAATACCAATCTAATTTCAAATGACATAAATAATACCGAAAGTTCATGTATTGATGAAAAATAGGGTGCTCCAAAAAGCAAAATGTTCGCAATTCAAAATGATTAAAATTTTCAAAATATCTATATAGCAACTAAGGAATAAAATTAAATTTAAATATTTTGTTATGATAAGAAGAAAAAAAAGAACTCAACGATTTACATTTAATATTTAAATTTTTTTAAATGATTCTCTTAGTTTTCGATCGACAAATTTGAGATGGATAAAATTTCAATTCTTTAACACGTACTACTCTACGTTTCTTCTCTATATTGATGTGTAGCTAACGATATATCTTATATCACTTGATTATATCCAAAAGTTAAAAAAAAAATAAAGCCAATTTTAGCTATTTGTTTGCTTTCATTTAGTTAAAATTCATATTTTCTTAACTTTTTTGTAATACCCATATGGAAAAGTATATCAGTTTTCTTCCCAATTAGAATGTCTTTAAAAAAATGTTAACCTTTAAAAAAATATCAAGGGAATGATTTATTAAATTTAAACAACCACCAATTTTTGCAAAAATCGATGCTCATAACTCCTATACACAGAATTATTTTACAAATCAAAAAACAAAATTCCTAACGAGAAGTACAAATCAACCAATTCTTGGACCAACTTGAGGAGAAGGACACCCTGTATATTTATTTATTCAAATTAATAAATTGGCTTAAATTATTTTCTTTGAGAAAGTGACATATTTTAATAAAAGAAACAAAAATATACATAAACATAAATACATGCATAATGTATAAATATTCCGACACCGACAACTTTCTTGAACCACCCTCATGTATATGAACTTCATAAATAAGTTTGTTAAATTAACAAGGACCTATTAGTTTTGTATTCTCAAGGACATCATGTTGATATTCAAATAAGGTCGTCCTCAATACCTCCTGCCATATTGTGGTTGTTCTAATTTAAGAATGACATTTCGGTTAAGAAATTGGCTCCTAAAGGTTCAGCGTATGTTCTCCAAACCTAAACCATATAACACGTCACGTAAAAAATAAACTTTCAGGGCCACATTTCTTATAGAAATAAAAAAAAAAATTAAAATCAAACTTTTGTTCTTCTCCTATGGGTAGGTATCTATCTATGTACTGACAAAATGCTTAGTTTATTCAACAAGAACAACAACAAAAATCCTTAAAAGAAGATGATTTTTTTCTTTTCATCAAATATTCCTTCAAATTAAATGCGACGCAAAATTTCGCATTGAAAGGAGGTAGAGACATGCCCGCGCAAAAATTTAGGCTCCAAAATTTCTTATTCAAGGATTTTTGCTTTTGTGTGTAATAGTAGGTACTTACCTAAGTACCCAAACTTTGTACAACAATGCGACGCACATATTTATCAAAAAATATTCATGCAGTGGGTATAGATACCTATCTTAAAAATAAAATCTTATAAAAGAGACACGACTGCGTCGCCTCTTCTTACTGTTTTTTGCTTTAGAGATATACTTTTTTTTATTTCGAGGGAAGATGGAATATCTCTTGGTCCAGGGGTAAAAGCAACTCAGATTATTCATTTAATAAAAACATCTCCCTTTTTCCTGACTAATGTTAGGTCAATGTTCTATAACAAGTACTATTAATAGTTGCTAAGTGTAAAATTTTATAATTTTTAGTAGTATATCGTACTAATTTCAGCATATGAAAACAATTTAATCAAAATAGTGTGAGTCGTTTTTGAGAAAAAGAATATTTTATTTGTGGTTTTTTGACTTTTGTATGGAAGGTAGATACCATTATTTTTTCATGATTGTAAAAGTTCTTATGAAAATATTTTAGAGAGTACTAAAAAACTCTTAAGTATCGGGTTTCAAAACAATTGATCATATCATTTTTGAAATATTTGATTTTCAAAAAAAAAAAATTTAAACATTTTTTAAAAGTCCAAAAATTATTTTTCAAACATTTTGGTACACAGTACTACTTAAATTTTTTTTAAAGCCTTTTAATAAAAAAATGTTGAAATCAATCTTAACGTTTTGAAGAAAATCGAAAATTAAAAAATGGTTTTTTGGGACGTACCATTAATAACCATTTTTTGAAAAATGATTTCCCACCCAAAGGTAGTCTTTACTAAAGAAAAGTTGTCGATCCGTTTTTGAGGAAAAAAGCGATTATGTATTTAAAATTAACTTAAACAATTGTATGACAGGTACTGTTATTTTTAGTCAAAAAAAAAATAAAAAAAATTTGTGGGCATAATCACCATAAACCACTATGTACCAAGTTTGAAGAAAATCGATCGAGCCGCTTAAGGCTGTAGACGAACAGAAAGACAGACAGACAGATAGACAGACAGAATTGTGCCACCCACTATTTTGGTCTTCTCTATCATCGTAATATCATGTTTGATTATTATTAACTTCCCATTGGAAGTTATTGTAATTGGTACGATTGGTCGAATCGAAAATTTTGACATATCTTCACGTTTCGAACTCCCTAGAATTGGAATCCATCATTTTTAGAAAGATGTCTGTATTTGTACGTACGTTCGTACGTTCCATCGCTTTTTTTCGTCCACCATATCTCAAGAACGAATAAAGATATCGACTTCGGATGAATTTTTTTTTATAGATAGAAGTTTCATTACTGAAAGGACTTTTAAAAAAATTAAATGAGCTGTTTTTTTACTATAGCAGTTTTAAAAATAGTTGTTGAATTTCTTCAGTCGTGAATATCTCGAGAACGAATCATGCTATCGACTTCGGGTTAATTTTATTCTATGCATATTGACGTAATAAAGAATTGGTAAAAATATAAAAACATATAAACCTATAGTTTTTTTTAATAAGAAAAAAGTTGCTAAAAATTGTTGAAAAAATATTATATATAATATAATATCTCATGTAAGTGTCAAATTGAAAAATTATTGTGTAAAATATAAATTATTCATTTGTTGTTAGATTTAATAAACACCCCCTGAGGAAGTTGGGAAAATCCAACGAAACGTAGGGAAAAAATATGAAATAAAAGTTTTTTATTTACATAGAGAAAAAGAGAACAAACAATGATACTGACTTCGAGATAATTTAAATTTATACAATAGTTTATATATAAAAATTGATAAAATTTTTAAAAATATTGAATTAACAATTTTGTTTTAATGTGAAAAAAACTGCAAGCAATTTTATCAATAATTGTTGAAAACTTGTTTTTCGCCTCAAATACCTTGAGAACTAACAATGATATTGGCTTCGGGGTGATTTCATTCTATATACTAGTTTATAATAAACTGATAAAGGATAAGTTTTGTAAACAAAATTAACAAACAGTTTTTTTTTATAGAAAAAGGTTACAAACATTATTCAACAATATTTTTCTCTAATATCTCGAAGGCAAACCAATCTTTGGTCTTCACTTGAATGCCTATTGAACACCTGATAAAAGTTTTCGAAGATCGAGAATCGGCGACTTTTTAATAAAAAACATTGGGCCTCTAGCTTCCGAGGGCACCAATGGGAAGTTACTAGTGTGGGTCGCACCCCGCCTCTTTTCTCGATTTTTTTTTTGCACGAATCCAAAACTTGCCTTACATTTAGTATCTACCTATATCGCAAGTAAAAACCTGGTCATTATAGCCTTATGTCGTATAAATATCTACATATTTTAAAAAATTGCAAAGTAGTAAATCTTGCGAGTTAATTTTGATATTTGCTTAAAAAAGAAAGTTTTGCTGTTTTGTACTCAGTTTATGCGTCGAAGACATAAAAAAAATCCGCATAATTGCAACTTTTAAAATAAACGTTGTAGCGTGAATTTAAGCACCGCCATTTTTGATTCTCAAAAAAAAAGTTGTGTTGTTTTGTGCCCAAATTGTGCTGACTTAATATTTAGGCATAGTTTACAGTTCCCATGCAAAAAAAAATATCAGCATTTTCAAAACATTTTCTATCTATTCTGTGCATGAAATTGAATAATATTCAAGGCAAAAACGTTTGCCTTGGCCTAAGCCACCCATTGAGTCATTAATTTACCCTTAATTAATAAACTATAGGCCTAAAAATGGAAAAAAATTATTTTTGGTTGCAAAAACCATTTGCATGCTAATAAAGCCTTGAGGTGAAAATTTTTTTTTTTTGGAAGTGTAAACCGACCATCCAACAAAAATATTTTATTCACCACACTTTTCTCGCATGCATAACAATTACCGGTCCATTTTTTTGCATGACATTCTATGACAGCAATGTTTTTTTTTTTGCATGAAACTGTAACCTAATCATGCAAAAATTAATTTTGCCTTTCACCTCAATTATTTTTGACATGCGAGACTATTTGCGTATGTTCTTTTTTCACACGGGAACCTTAAACTAGGCTTTAAGCAAAGTTAACAGTTCCCATTCGATAAAAAAAGATCAAAATTTTCAAAACTAATTTCCACCAATTCTGTGCACCAAATTGAATAATATTCAAGGTGAAAAACGTTTGTCTTAGCCTAAGCCACCTATTGAATCATTTATTTACCCTTAATTAATAAACTATAGGCCTAAAAATGGAAAATAATTTGGATGCAAAAACCATTTGCATGCAAATAATGCCTTGAGGTGAACATATATTTTTTTAAGGAAGTGTAAACCAATTACCCAAACAAAAATATTTTATTCACCACACTTTTTTTCGCATGCAAAACAATTGCCGGTCCATTCCTGACATTCCATGAAAGCAATGGTTTTTATTTTGCATGAAACTGTAAACCAATCATGCAGAAAATTAATTTAGCATTTCACCTCAATTATTTTTGACATGCGAGAATATTTGCATTGGTTTTTTTTCGCATGGGAACTGTAAACTACTCTTTAAATATTAAAAACTGCAAATTTTAGGAATGATTTTTTTATTTCTTAAGAATGAAAAATTTTCTGTGTTGTGCTCAACTTTTGCTGAGTTGTTCCGTAAATATTGAAAAAAATCACAAATTTCCAAATTCAAGGAATTATTATTTTTGTTTATGTTTTGAGATTTCTTAATTGTTCATCTTTCGGTTTATGCTTCTTGGGTGCCGAAGAAATAAAAAAAGAACTCGATTTACAACTTTTACGGCCAAAATAAATTTTTGCGAAACGATGTTAGGTTTAGTGAAGTTAGCACCCCCATTTTCAATTAAAATCAAATGCACGACTGGGTCGCACGTACTTGCTCTTATGTTCAAGACACTGCGAGTTTAAGAAAATTGTATATACAAACATGGAAATTATGAGAGAAAAATGTAGAGAAGCATAAAATACGACACTTAAATTAGCTAAAACAACTCTTTTGACAGTTTGAGGTGAAAGAAAATATGCCATCTTAATTCATGATGGAATATCGTTGGAGCGGTTTTTTTTTAAATTAATTTCTTATATATATATAAAATTCTTAAAACATTTTTAAGAACAAATTTTGGTATGCAGATTTAAACTATATATTTATGTGTATATAAAAACAAAATTTGAAAAAAAATTGTCAACCCGTTTTTGAGATATCGAATTTTCAAAAAAAAAATTTGAAACTTTTTTTAAAAATCCAAAAACTTGTTTTTGAAAATTTTGATATGCAATATTATTTAATCTTATCTGAAATTTGTATATAAAAAAATTCATTAAAATCCGTTAAGCTGATAACGAGAAAACTCAGAATAAAAAAATACGTTCTATGACAGGTACTACTAATAGTTGCTATGTGTAAAATTTTATAATTTTTGATGGTAGATCGTACTAATTTTAGTATATGAAAAAAGTTTAATCAAAATCGTAGGAGTCGTTTTAAAGCAAAAAAATATTTTCCTTTGCGGTTTTTTCACTTTTGTATGGAAGGTACCGTTATTTTTTCATAAATGTAAAATTTTTTCTAAAAATATTTTAGAGAGTACTAAAAAAGTCTTAAATATCGAGTTTCAAAAAAATCTATGATGCCGTTTTCGAAATATTTGATTTTCCAAAAAAAATTTTGAAATATTTTTTAAAAATCTAAAAAATATTTTTTGCAAAAATGTTGGTACACAAAACTATTAACATTTTTTGGAAGCTTTTGTATAAAAAAAATAAATGAAATCGGTCATACCATTTTGAAGAAAATAAAAAATTAAAAAAATGGTTCCTTGGGAGGTACCATTAATAACCATTTTTGAGAAATGGTTTTCCACCCAAAGAAAGCCTTTACTAAAATAAATTTATTGAATTTCTTTTAAGAAAAGTTGTCGAGCCGTTTTTGAGAAAAATACGATTATGTAAATTTGCCAAAAAAAAATGTATGACAGGTACCGTTATTTTTGGTTCTAAAAAAAAATGAAAAAAACTAGGCTGTAGACGAACAGACAGACAGACAGACAGAATTTTGCCACCCACTTTTTTGGTGTTCTCTATCATCGTAATATCATGTTTGATTGTTATCTCAAAATTTTTTACTTGCCTTATAGTACCTATAATCGCAAGTAAAAAAGTTGTATTGTGTCCAAATTCTGCCTTTTATATTTATAATACTTTTTTTAACTTCTTAAAAACGGAAAGTGGTGCAGCTATATTTGCAACTTTGTGAAGCGTTTAGTTAGCACACCACCATTTTTAATTTGAAAAAAAAGTAAAAAAAAAAATATTTAAAAAAATTGTGCCAGTATTCTGCTCGGATTAAAATTTTACAAATTTTTTTAATTTTTTAATTTCTGTTTTGTGCTGAATTTGTGGTGCTATGCGTCGAAAAGACAAAAAAGTGCGCATATTTACAGCTTATTTGCGACCAAGAAACATTTTATGAATTTTATTTTAATATTTTACATTTCTCAAAAAAACAAAATTGTGTTGTTTTGTGCTTAGTAAGATGTAGCTAGGCTATAAGTATGTCAAGGAGATAAACAAAATAAGCATATTTTCAACTTTTACGGCCAAAAATAAATGTCCCGAAACGTGAAGTTAGCTTCGCTATTTTCGATTTTCAACAAAAAAATCTAATTCTAGCTTAAGTTTTTTTGTATTCTCAAGATCCATGATTATCTACGAATCCATAGCTTACCCTTACAGATCCTATCCTTATGTTCAAGAATAAATGAAAGTAAAATGAATAAAAGACGTGGGATCTTTAGAGGTCGAAAATTTGTTGGGTGGATTTTGTATATATTTTTCTATATACATACCTCTCATTTGCCCGGGGATGAAAATTTACCAAAAGTTAACTTTTATAAGCCTAACCGAAAATGTCCTTGACACATGTAGTTAACCCGAAAATATACGCACTTATGCGTGTCTTTGAGTCCCACCCGTTACCAAACTCTCTTGCCTACTTCTTTTATGCTTATATTTTATACATATCTACTATGTACAAACAAGAATTCTTGTTGTCATGGTGTTAGAAGGCAATTGGGCATTTTGCGCGGGAATTTTTGCACAACAAGCCTATCCATGGTGAATTGAAGCATTTTTTTGTTCGTCATCCCTAAGGAAAATCAAGGACAACACTGTTTGTGACACGCGTGGGAGTTAAGAACACAAACTGGTACAATTGTATTCGCCTTAGGGTGGGTTCTTGAGGGTTGATAACAATTTTCAGGGATACATAAAGCAGGTTTGCCACACGTTTGTAGGGTAGGGGGTGGTTAACAGGCATAGGCTCTATACAGATACAAAAAATACAGGCGGCAGAAGAACAACACAACAACAACAACAAATGGAAAAGCTTCTTTTTTTCTGTGTGCCAAAATATCTTATCAACCAACTTTAGCCAAAAAATATGGAGAAATGCGTACTACGCCGTAGATTTCATGTTATTATGTATTAGGGCTTGTTTTGTAAACAACGCCATCATACTCAAGGTCAAAGTTAATTCATAATATATAAGTATATACTCGTATAGCTTAGGTATAGAATTGTATACATATTTATGTATCATTGGGTTTGGAATTCCGCACCCTCTTGTGGTTTGGTAAATAGGTTTATATTTTTTTTTTTCGTTCGTTATGATATAAGCATACCTACATACATATTTAATTTATATTCTTACATAAGGATGAGCTATGTATGTATATAGGAAACCTGATTGTCAATTTTAAGAACATAAGCGCTTTTGATGTAAAATTGTACGCACATTTTATGTATAAGGTTTGTATATGTACTAAGAAAATTTTTGAAGGGCAATGGAGCAAACAATAAATACGCAAAAAGCTATCTTCATAAAAACAACCATAAAAAAATATTGAGAGGAAATTTTCAAGCATTTTTAAACGATATGATGCTTAAACTATTGATGGTGTAGATTTTATTTATTGGAAACAAGTATGAAAGTTTAGTATTTGAAGAATCATAACACAAGTACCTACCTACATGCCTTGAAAAACTTGATATTTTGATTATTATTTTTTATCAGGTTGTTCCAGATTATTATTATTTTTTTTTTTTTTGAAAAAAATACAAAACTGTAACTTATGCCATATATGTCTCATTTTTAAGAAAAAATAAGTATGAATTCATATTTGAATAAAGCAAAGGAATCAAAAATGAGACTACCAATCTCAGCCATGAGTGTCTTTAGTCGGCAGGAATGAAGGGGAACTACAAATTTCTGTCGAATGTAAATAGCTTAGATAAAATGCACTTCAAGTCATCATGACCTTGTGAGAGTCTTGGAAGATTTGTCGTTTCCTCGGAACAGGCAATAACCCTCAAAATACATATATTAAGGTGGATTCGGCTGAAATCGAACCCGGACTTTGTACTACGCCGTTTCAAAGGCTGAGATTTTTCTCTCCGGTCTGCGTATTGCCAAACTGTGTATCAGCAGCACAGATATCGGACGCTCTTTGTAGTTTTGTCTGAGTCGGTAAACATTTTGCTCAAAAGGCTAAAAGTTAAGTACTTGAGATTGCAGATAAGTTTGGTATCAGTATCGAAAACTGAAACTATACCAAGACGATACCAGCTTCAAAGTATCCAAAACGATAACGAGATGATACCGGTGTTTTTGGACGGAAATTTATTGAGATTCTCGGTGATTTCGTTTGGTATCGGGCGAAAAAATATTTGTATTAATTTATTCTTCCAAGGAAACAATTCTTGTAATTGGGTTTCTCGGAAACGGCTCTAATAATTTGAATGAAATTTTCACAATTTGTTATTTTTGGCTTTTTTTGTTTTTAAGATTTTTGTAAATAACACCCAATACCACGCCCATTTATTTTCTCGGAAAATACTCCAATATTTTAAGAGTTGGTTCTTTTTCTAAACTAAGCAAGTGGTTTCCGTTAAATCCACCCACTGTCACTCTTATTTATTTTTATATCTTTGTTTTTCGGAAACGACTGATACGATTTTTGTTAAAATCTTACCAGACCCAGCATACAAGCCATAGTATCGAACTTTTGTACGGGCTTCTTTCACGCAATATCTGATTTCTAATTAGATATCTATCATCTCACACATACATTTTAAATTGGGTCATAAGTGAACAGTATGAATAAAATACTACTAGAAGGAGATGCAACAGAGACGAACTATATCGAGACCGAGGTTAAGACTAAGACCGAGACCAACACCAAAACAAGACTGATATTTTCGATTTTAACGATACTTACGAAAGTATCGTTTGGTTTGGTATCGTGACCAGCCCTAATTACAGCTTGCGTTAATTCTTTAGTGTGAGCTTAGAGCAGAATTAAGGGAGAGTGTATTTGTAAAATTTCACACTTATACGTGCTTGAAGATTTGTTTGTTATATTTAGCTTACTTTTCAGGGATTTCCTAGGAAAAATTGAGAAAACCTTAAAAAAAGGTCTTTTTGGCAAATAGTACCTTTTGTTTACCGGAATATTTCAAAAACGTAGAAAGATTTTTGCACTCAGTTTTCAGTATCTGACTTATTACTAAGAGCATGGAGTATTTGAAAAAAAAAAAACCTAGCACTCAATTACACCTAATAATGTCTAAATCTCGTAAAATAATGGAAGAATTTCAGTAAAATCATTGATGAATTCGGTAAAATCACCGAAGAAACTGCTAAAGTCACGGACGAATCTAGTAAATCATGGACACCCACGGTAAAATCACGGATGAATCTGGTAACATCACGGTTGAATACGGTCAAATTATGGAGATATCCCGAAAAAACCATAGAGGAATCTTGTTTAATCACGAATGAATCCAGTATATTATGGAAAATCACGTATTTATGTTATAAGATCAAGAAAGCAATCGACAAAAAAACACAAAAGAAACAAGTTAAGACAAGGGTGGATCCACTGAATCATGGACAACCACGGAAAAATCACGGATGGATTTGGTAAAATCAAAACAGAGGAACCCAGTAAAATCACCAAAGAAACTAGTTAAGTTAGGAATGAATCTAGTAAATCATAGAAAACCACAGCAAAATAATAAAAGAATTGTTTGAAATCATGGATGAATCCGGTAAAATCACCAAGGAAACTGGTAAAGTCAAGGATGATCCACATCCACGGATGAATCCAGTAAAACCACAGATAAATCTGATAAAAAAACGAAAACATACGGTAAAATCACAGATGAATCCTTTAAATAACCGAAAAAACAGCTAAAGTCACGGACGAATCACGTATGAATCCGGTAAAATTTCGAAAAAAAAAAATCCTGTTAAATCACGGATGAATTCAGTTCAATCATTGTAGAGTTTCTTTAAGTCACGGACGACTGGCGAAGTCACGGATGAATTCAGTAAATAATGGACAACTACGGTAAAATCAGGATTGTATCTGATAAAGTCACAAAAGCGCCCGGTAAAATCACCAAGGAAACCAGTAAGGTCAAGGATGGTCCACGGATGAATCCAGTAAAATCACAGTTAAATCTGATTAAAACACGAAAACATTCGGTAAAATCACAGATGAATCTTTTAAATAACCGAAAAAACTGCTAAAGTCACGGATGAGTCACATATGAATACGGGAAAATTTCGAAAAAAAATCCTGTTAAATCACGGATTAATTCAGTTCAATCATTGACGACTGGCAAAGTCACGAATAAATCCACTTAATCATAGAAAACCACGGTAAAATCACTGATGAGTCTGTAAAATGACGGAAGAATTGGGTGAAATCATGGTTGAATCTGGTATATTCACCAAAGAAGCTGGTAAAGTAACGGATAACTCACAGATGAATCCGCTAAAATTTTTAAAGAATCCGGTATAACCACGGATAAATCTGGTAAAAACACGGATGAATTCGGTAAAATCACACATGAATCCCTTAAATCACTGAAGAAACTGCTAAAGTCACGGACGAATCACGTATGAATCCGGTATAATTTCCTAAGAATCCGGTAAAATCAGGGATGAATCCAGTAAAATCATTGAAGAGTTTCTTAAAGTCACGGAAGAATTCAATAAATAATGGAAAACCACGCTAAAATTGCGGACAAATCTGGTAAAATCATGAACGAATCCGGTAAAATCTGTTAAAAAATATGGTAAAGTTGTCCGTAACTTTACCATATTTCACAAATGAAACCGATAAAACTTTGAAAGAAATTGATAACTTGTATAAATTTGTTGATATCACGGATAAAACTGGTAAAGTCACTGATGAATCTGGTTAAATTAAAATTAAGATTAAAATCAAAATTAAAATTAAAATTAAAATTAAAATTAAAATTAAAATTAAAATTAAAATTAAAATTAAAATTAAAATTAAAATTAAAATTAAAATTAAAATTAAAATTAAAATTAAAATTAAAATTAAAATTAAAATTAAAATTAAAATTAAAATTAAAATTAAAATTAAAATTAAAATTAAAATTAAAATTAAAATTAAAATTAAAATTAAAATTAAAATTAAAATTAAAATTAAAATTAAAATTAAAATTAAAATTAAAATTAAAATTAAAATTAAAATTAAAATTAAAATTAAAATTAAAATTAAAATTAAAATTAAAATTAAAATTAAAATTAAAAATTTAAATTTAAATTAAAACTAAAACTAAAATTAAAATTAATGTTAAAAAATTAAATCAAGTGTTTCCAATTTTTTTTATAAGCGACGCTTGAAGGTTTATTTAACCACTTTAAAAATAATACACGAATAAATAATACCAAATAAGGCTAGGAACGCACTTCTGATTCCCTATCGCAGCGGTTCAAGTGATCGCAGGTAAGCAGAACTTGTATGTCATGTGCGTTCAATCACATTTAAACTCATGTGTTCTTTTCTTGCGGCAGAAAACTGCAAGTGTATTCCTAACCTCCGAAAAAAAGCATTCCGAAAAGAACAAAAACGGAAAAAGTAGTTAATGTGTATAGAAATACAATTTAAAAAAAAAAAAACAATCGCCCAAAATCGGAGCGATTTTTATTTGAAATCGAGGCTTGAAACTAAATTTTGCAATGTTGATAGAAAAAAAAATGTTAATTCACAATTGATGACTTTGAACTAATATCATTAGAACTTCTTCATAATTTTCAAGTCAGCATAACAATTCCTAGAATTGTATATTTTACATATGACCTTCAAAATTTCAGAGAGCAAAGGAAAAATAAACAAAAATCCAGCAAAGATTCATTTTACAACTGAATATGATTTTTTAAGCAAAAAGGATGATTCTAGGGCAATGGTAAATACAGGTATAGTATATGAAAACAGTCGCAGTATTTCCGATTTGATTTTGATTGCGTACACGTGCCTTTGAGATTTCTTTCAAATAACATTCATAAACGAGTATCTACTATATACTCCTGGGATTAATATTCCAAAAAATCAACAACAACAAATATAGACTCTGTTTTTAAGCAAATTGAAATACGCAATTTCTTATACATACATAAGCCAATATAAAAATAAACTCAGTATTTGGCACCTGGAATCCGTTTACTGTATAGGCTTTTCGCATTGATATTTGATAAGTCCACCCCCGCACATCCAAAGTATGCTCGAAACAACTTAAATTTTGTATGTATTTTATTTTATTTAGGGACTGATTGCCATCATATTGATACAAAGTGACTTCTCGAAGCAAGTACCCTTCTAAATCACTTTGTATCTTTGAATGTAAAAGACTATAGCTTCTTAGCTCCATGGAGAACTCTGCGTAGGCCCGATTTAAAGTTCCACCCTCCCCCAAATCATCATCATCACATTTTGAATGAACTTTAGGTCGACATCTCTTCCTAGAATATTTGAAGATACATTCTAATAATATTGAGGATACGGATGTAAGTACCTTTCTATGGCACGTGTTTATTATTGTATATATGTATTTTATCCAGAATGTTAAGAAACCTCTTCATTCAAAACGTGCCTTACTTAACTAACTTCAAGAAGCCGTAAAAATTTTATTTTTTTTTGTGCGTTTCGTTTTGTTTTTGTATATGTAATATCACCATTATGTTGGCAACATGACATCCTTACATTTTCCCAGAAAAATAATGATCATCATTATTTCGCATTATATCTTTCTCTTTGAAATTATGTTTAGGCTTACTTTCCTCTTAAAGTTCATACCTACACACATAGAAAGATACAAATTTTCGTTTAAAAATTATCCTTGTGGAAAAAATGAGAAATAACAAAAAACCCCAAAAAAAAAGCCAAAAGCTTTCTTTAACTATTTTAAGGATTCTATAATATTAAAATCTAGCAAACCGAGAAAACGGCAAACCTTTTTTTAAGGTACTTTTATTTACTTCCCCTTTTTTGAATTAGGGTATTTTTCTTTGGTGTGTGGTTAGATGTGCGTGTAGGATGAGTAAGGGATATTATTTAAATTACTATAGGAATTTGTAAAATCATTGTGTGATTCTTATATATACCACCCTCAACCTTGAATATTACATGGAGGGCTGTTTTATGTTTTTGTTGTCCTACTTCCTGTTTTAAGTTTTTCTTTTATATATTTCTGTATATGTATATATTTATATACAATACATATTTGTAGGGTGAGATTGACTATAATTGGCATACTTATTGGATGAACTTTTTGTTTATTTTTGAGGAAGCAAATTTTAAATATTTCCGTTTCAATTGTTCGTAAAAGAGGGTGGTTCAAAAATAATATGTAATATAAGTTTTAAAATTTTGTTTTATAAATTAAAAAAATTAAAGAATATAGAAATTTAGGTTGATATGAAGACAAGAAGAGCACCTGCTCAAAACTCAACTTTTCGAAACAGGTACTTCATTTGGTAAATCAAATACTCAAGAAGGTGCTCAACAATTGAGCATCTATACAATTATACATGTTTGATAAGAACATTCGCAAGGTATGAGCACATGATTTGTATGTATGATAAAAAAAACCATTAGTACCTATATTTAACCATAAAATAAACAAATATTTTGATATATGTATCTACCAGCCTTAACTATTTGAAGTATTAACATTCGAAAGGAGAAAGTTTGCTCTTAAGTCCAGACTCAGCACTTGCTTCACAAGAATGACAAATATTGGGCCTACATTATGTGCCTTAAAAACTGTTGGGTTTTATTTTCGTTAACCTTTTCTGTTGGGTGAGTTTCACAGGAAGAAGTCTGAAGGAACTAAGTCTGTAGAATTATCAGATCAGTCAGTTTTTCCATTTTTGTCCTAGAAATATTACTCATAAGCAATAGTCACAGCGCAGTCATTAAAGAAAAGTCATTAAAATTTTTCAATTCAGTTTTTTTTTTATTCAAAAACCATGTTTTGATAATGCAATATTCAACACAAATTTGTATGGGGATAGTATGGCTTAAGGGACAAGGGGTGGAATATCATCAAAACGGTGAGATATACGAACATTTTACGTAAGTACTTTTTTATAGAGCGTAAAATTTTCTATCGATCTAATATAGTAACTTTTCCATGAACTAGAAGGTTTTTGTGATATAATCTTGAGAACGCAATACCATGTTTTTGTCCATACATTTTGTATGAAAAACAGAAATTTGCGATGTGCAATAAATAGCTAAAATTTTAGGAGGATTCATATTTTTGGAGCCTCTACCGAAATTTTGAGACCAATCATCAAAAATCAAAATTTCGATTTTTTTTGGCACAGTCTAATGTAGGTACATACACAATTGAATTGTCTGTAAATTTGAGGGGAGTACAAAAATATTGCGAACAAATTCGAGTTGGAGGTAAATTTGGTTTATGATAGGCTTCCACTTGTCTTTGAGTTGACACACTTTGACAGATCACGACTTGGTCCTTAAGAGTGTTCCGAACTGAACAAAACCAGTCATTTGCTAACTTTTTTTTTGCGTATATAAGACCGGTTTTTTTTTCATTTTCATCAGATACTTTGGTATATAAAACTTTTTATTTTTACTAATTGGTCACTAGTAGGCGTATTATTGTATACTAAAAAAAGCATTTTGCAAAAGTAACGGATTTTAACTTCCAAGTTTACATATATTTTCTGTCAAAAGGTGGCTTTTAAGAATTAAATATTTCAATATCAGATGATACAATTATGATTATATAATTAATGAAAATTGTGAAAAATAAATTGGATTTATATCCACTGCAAAAAAAAATTGTCAAAATAATACCGTTAGGTATAAAAATTTGACGGTAAAAAATGCGTTTTCAAAATTTACAAGCATTTTTATTTTGTATTATAAAAATTTGTATTAAGTACAAAATTAAAAATATTCTCCGATAGTGGCATAGTAAAAATATAGAATTTTATGTTATTAAACATTAAGGGTATTCATTCAACAGCGTAAACTCGTCGTAAACATCGTAAAGTTTTAAACTTCGTAAATCTGTCAAATTTTCCATACAAATTGTGACAGAATTACAAAGTTTAAAAGTTTACAACGTTTACGACGACTTTACGCTGTTGTATGAATACCCTTATTGTTTTGCAAAATATGCTATAGTGTAAGCTACATTTTCTTTGAAAAACAGCCATTTTTTCATTTTCTTAGAGGCTTTTACCAAAAACAAGAGCACAAAATTAAAATTTTTTTCCAATGATGTCCTAGAAAATATGTTTATCTGTCCACCTTAATCGGTTTGATTGGACAAGTCCGGAACACTGTTAAACGACAAAACTGCCAATTAATTTCTACTTGTGACAAACGCTTTTGTCAGTTCAATCTATTTCCATTTGCTTCGTCTTCTATAAACTGACATTCATTGTCAATGAGAAAAATTTCATAGCTGTTAGTCAGCTTCAATGAAATGTTAGCATAGAAGTACAAAGAATTATTATTTTCGTCTTTTTATAGAATTTGTGGTTTGAATCCCAAATATTATTGAATTGTGGTACCTTTCATCTCCCTTGTTCACTTCAGAGTTGACTTTCTGACTGTTTTTATTTTTGTCAGGAATATTATCATTCTCTGATAGATAGATAGAGGATAGTTTATGTGTTGTGGTACTAATTTCACAAAGTCTTATTTTTTTATTTTTTCCTTCATCTTTAATAACAAAACCGGCCAATTTTTCAAAATTAGTGTCTTTCATTGACAATATATTTGCTTTGCCAGTTAAAGACATAGTGACATTCCGTTTGCCAATTGAGCTTCAATGCTAAACCACCTCTTAAAGATCCCTCTCAATTGGATCGATTTCAAGAAGGAGCTGGACCTGTTAAAAAATATTGCAGCAAATAATGGATTTGATCCTAAATAGGCCATGAAAAGTGGGTTCCGAGGTTGAAAAAATTAATTCATGAAATATTAAAATTGGAATCGACGCAGAATTGCAACCTCTATAACATATCCAAAGTCCCCCAAAATCCCCGCATTGGCTTTTTGTGTAGATGCATTTGAAGAGGTGCAGACGGGGAAAATTTGGAGGTCTATCAAACTAAAATATTTGTTTGGGTAAAACCTGATCATATGATACAGGCTTTAAGGGTAGTTTTTAACGCTGAATCTAATGAAACCAAATTCAAAATGATACAACCACCCAAAAAGAAGTTATAGACCTTTTTATGTAATGATGACTTTTTTTCAGGTACAACAGGTAAAATATTACCGAAAACCCTTTGAAAATAACGGTATGTTAATGAAACTTGGAATAAATGTTTCATTTGTCATAGGAACTAAGAATCAAGAGTGTCCTTAAAAATATCCATGGTGTTAAGGTGTTTTTTTAAGGGGGAGGGGCAAGTGTAGAATGTTAACCATAACACCCACGAAAAAACTCTTACACTCATGAAATTCACCAAAAGTATATAATTTGTCATGGCAGCCAAGAATCAAAATAGTCCTCATAAATATATTTGTTCTGGGGTTTTTTTTTATTTAAGAGAGGGGAAAATCCGGGAAGAAGTTGGAAGATTTGAGCCAAAATTCCGATTTGGTGTAATTGAGGTATATACACAAAGTATGGTATATGATTTAAGGGTATTTTTTAATTATGAATCTAATAAAAGCAAAACTAAAATGATACAAGCACCCTTAACAAAGTTATGGGCCTTTTCAAGCAAAAATTTATTTTTGAAATCGTATTTTCTGTAGAACAAGTCAAAAGTTAACAGTCACCAAAAACACTATTAGAACAAAGATATTTGTATGGACTATTTTGATTCTTGGTTGCCATGAAAAGTTTAATATTTTTGGCGAGTTTCATGAGTGTAAGAGTTTTTACGTGGGTGTTATGGTTAACATTCTTTGTTGCCCCTCCCCCTTAAAAAAAAACACCCTTTCGCCATGGATATTTTTAGGGACTCTCTTGATTCTTAGTTCCTTTGACAAATGAAACATTCATTCCAAGTTTGATTAACATACCGTTATTTTCAAAGGGTTTACGGTAATATTTTACCTGTTGTACCTGAACAAAAAGTCATCATTACATAAAAAGGACTATAACTTCTTTTTGGGTGGTTGTATCATTTTGAATTTGGTTTCATTAGATTCAGCGTTAAAAACTACCCTTAAAGCCTGTATCATATGATCAGGTTTTACCCAAACAAATATTTTAGTGTGATAAACCTCCCATTCTCCCGCGTCTGCACCTCTTCAAATGCATCTACACAAAAAGCCAATGCGGGGATTTTGGGGGACTTTGGATATGTTATAGGGGTTGCAATTCTGCGTCGATTCCAATTTTAATATTTCATGAATTAATTTTTTCAAGGTTCCCCATACGAATTGTGCTATTTTTCCTGGTCTAAAATTGATTCATAGTTTTTTTCAAAAAAAATCAAGGCACTTGGTACTTTAATCTATTTTTCCTATGGATAGAGAAGAGAATGATGGACAGTGGCGTAAAATTCCTTATGTTCCAGGTGTTTCTGAAAAGCTCTCTAAGCCGCTCTTAGATGCGAAAATAAAACCAGATAAAGATTAATGGAACATCTCAAATCTTCCACCCATCAAGATCCCTCTTCTGGTCTCGCACAACACCTCAAAGACACAGGCCACGGATGTTCTATAGATGATGTTAACCTTCTTCATAGTCTTCCAGCAGGCCGTATATTAGACAAATACGAGATCTTTGAGATAAATCAACATAAAAGTAATAAAATATTAAATTGTCAAATTGACCTAACTAAAAACAGCCACCTGTTGAATAATTAGTAAAACTCTTTTTATCTTAACGTTTTTAAAAAAATTTTATAACAAAAAAAAGATTACAATATGTCTATATAATTGTATGTATAGTTTTGCATTTTTAAGAATTCACCACGAACCCTTAAATTTCTTTGTATTTCAATGTAAATGTTAGTGCGCTGAAGATGTCCTAAGAAGACGAAACGCGTTGGCTTTCGATTAGAATTTAAATAAATATATATTTAAATTGTGGAAATAACAAGTGTTTTATTTTTCATTTTTTGTTAAAATGTTCAGAACAATAAACTTCCACGAAGTGGCTAATCATCGCTCTATTGAGCATATAAAAACTTCCACTTGTGTTTTAAAGGAGAATGGGCAAATTTGTATGAAACATGGGCGTGGGCGGCCAAGAATGGTTTTGTTATTTTTGGATGTGTTTTAGTCCTACAATCACCGTGCAGAAATTTTTTCATTGTGGTGTAATTCAAAACCGAAAAAAATGCATTTTTGTTCTATGACCTTAATAAAGTTTTACTAAGTTTCTGGCTTCTGACCAATTCAAAAATAGAAAAAGAAAGTGGAACAAAAAATCTAGACAGTCTCAAGAATATTTTATACATAAAAATGGCCATATAACATCATTAATAAGAACATTTACCATAAAACTATAATATTACAATCCTCACAACATTAAAAAATCCTGAGTAAAATAATATGTTTAAAAATATTACAAAGTTGTTGAAATACGTAGGTACTGGGTCTGTTTAAACCCGTAATGTGTCCTTGGGATATTCTGAAACCCCATTAAACACACTAATACAGTGTCAGTAGACGTTATGAAGTTAGAATAAAGCATTACACCCACTAAAAATATAATCACTATGCAATATTGCTCAATGCAATTGCATTATATAAACATTGAAATATCTTCTTTTCTAAATGAAATGCAATGTAACGTCCATAGCGAAAGTTGTTCCTGAGTAGCATACCTTCAATTTGACACTAATTTTATTAATGGCCGCTAACGCCCAAAAATGCCCATTCTCCTTTGTTGTCTTTCATTAACAAACAGTGTTTGTCAGTTCAAAGACGACCACTTTTCGTTTTGTGAAATGACCCAAAAATGTAGTTTTCGTCAGTTGGTAAGTGACAAGTATTGTAAAAGGTGTTAAAAACCAAGTTTCAAACAAATCTATTGTCGAAACACTGAGTTTTTGAAAAAAAAAAACCAATATATTTTTTTTTAAACATGTTTTTCTGTAAAATTTTCTACACAATACAATCAATTTGGAGGCTTCTGCATATGAAAAATGATGAACGAACATCAGTTACAACGTTTTCAAATAAATTGAAATTAAAAAAAAAGTTTCTTTTTTTTCGAAATAAAAGTTAACCACTGTACTAAAAATGAGGCGTGAGAGCCATAGTGGCCTAACTGCAATTTATTGAAATTGAGTTTATTACAAAAATTGAATTTGTATGTATTCAACAATATTTCAGCATTGAAATTTTTCAAATTGAAAGCTCAATGCCATACTTAAAGGACTTTTTGAATTTAGAAGCCAACCACAAAAAAATTAAATGCTTGAGTGCAATAGTATGGCCTATCTGATCAGTTATAACGGTATTTTGAAGATCATAATACAAAATCAAAATTTTGTTTCTATAATAATACAAGACTAATCTTCGTAGGAAGAAGTGCTAAGATTATAAAATATTTATTTTATAACTAATTTATTTTTTAAATTTTTTATTTTATTAATTTCAAATGTAAGTATGCTATCAACTTTTTTTTAAACTGTTCAAACAAATTTGTTCAACTGTATTTGTGATTTATTAATTCAATAAAGATCCCCTGAGGAAGACAGCAACCCCTGTCAAAACGTCGGGAAAATAAATGAAATAAACTAGTTTCATTGCAAATCCAGTGACCAAAACAGCCGAAGAGGAACCAGATTCTTCTTCTTCTATATTTGTTTATTATATTGACATACAAAAATAAAATCAAAATTATGTTCATTTAGTTAAAAACTACAATTTTAGAAATTTTATTAGAAGTACAAGAGTTCAAAAATAATCTTTTCCTTATTTTTGCTCTACTGAAAATAATGCACTATGGCTCTCAATAGGTGTGTTTTATTGGAAAAGCTATCCGCAGCGCAGTGAAATTTTATATAAATTACAAAAACAGCATCGGCAGCAAAATCGCTGCCGATAAAAGTTAAAGTAGAATCTTGCTGCCGATAAACTTTTGACGTTTGTTCAAGAATCGAACTCAATTGAATAGGATTTTTGTGTGTCGTCATTGGTACGACTGGTACTTTTATGTGTCTCGAATTCTCGATGGCTATGTTCGTAGAGTAGAATTATGTTGAATGAATAGCCCTGTTTAGACTGTAACTTTTCACTTCGTCAAGACCATGTTTTTATAAAAGAAATCGGTGAAGAGAAAATTTCACCCATAAATTTACGACATGGTGGCGTAGTGAGCAATTACAGTCTAAACAGGGTCGTTTGTAAGTGCATGGTTGTTTTGTTTTACCTTTTCGACAAAATGAAAAAATGATCCTTTCCTATGCTATGCTAAAAAAAAAACGCTGCCTTAAATTAGTTTAAAGTGCAAAATTTAGCATTTTTATTTATAGGTGACAAAAAAGATATATTCTGCCGACTGTCAAACGATAATTCGCAAACCACAACATCAAGACGCATTCCACAAAGCATTTTTCTTTACATTTTCTTCTATAGGCAACCAAACAAATTACTCAAGGGAATGGAAGGTCAAAATTCACGATCATTCCATTTCAAAATTCACAATTCGCAGCTCATATGAAAAGCTCTTTTTGTAAACCTTTGGTCTGTAGGGACTAGTTTGTATAGACATGGTTCAAATTTTTATCCTATGCTCAGCAATTTTAAGTCACTGCTTTTGGTGGAAAGGCTACTTGTACAAACGTGGTTCAAGCTTTGATGCGTGGTTCAATTGTTTTAGCTCACTGAGTTTAACTGAGGTTCAACAATGGTCCAGCTTGAAATTGTTATTGCAACATATTTGAACCTTAGAAACACCGTTGCACTTCAGTAAATCCGATAAAATCGATGAGTCACAAATGCTGAACCATAGATCAAATTTTGAACCAGTTAGTACAGCTGAAACTAACTGAAGTTCAAGGAGGGTTCAGGCTTATTTGGCTACTAATGTACTCAGTTAATCCGGCAAAATTGGTGACTTTAAAAAATTTCCAGTGGAAAACTAGGTAAATGCATTAAAATTAGCCATACAATCATGTCCTTATTGTAATTTAAAAAATTATCGCTAATAAAGTCATCTACTCCATGTGTATTGAGTCTGTTATTATACGACGACTTTTGAGTCATGACTTTTTTCAAAATTAAATGAGTGCAAATGAGAAAACAAAATTTGATTTCATTTTCACTATATTAAATTTCGAAAAATCTCAACTAAAAAGTCTTCGTGTAATAGCAGACTAAATCATGACTTTTTTACTTTGACCATAGTCTCCCAACATACCCCTACCCTACCCTACTCTACCTATAGCTGCAAAATCAATTTTCGTATCTGAAAATGGCAAATAAAGAAAAAAGGGACACAAACATTTGATTAAAACCATAAATTATATAAATATATAGTTATATTTCCCATTTAACTTGCAAATATGTTAGTTTTTGTTAATAATTTTGGTTTATTTCTACTTTTAACTTTCACAAAATTCACTGTTGTGTCGTGACAGCTGTTCACGCGTACCATATTGCAAATACAAAAATATAGGCCGCTGCGGATGCGTTTTTATGGAAATTTCTATATATAAAATCCCAAAAAAACACGCCTAATGCCTCAAATAATTTATAGATTTTTTGAGAAAAATCTGTTTAACTATTTTGAAGAAAATAAGATTTTATTTCAAATTGCTCAATTAAATTGTATGGCAGGTACCGTTATTTTGATAAAAAAAAAAATTAAAAATATGTGTGAGGTTTGACCCGAAAATGTTGTGAATCAAGTTTGAAGAAAATTGGACCGGCAGTTTAGACTGTAAGCGAAAAGATTAGAACCACCACTTTTTTGATCTTCGAGTTCGACTTTTTTTTGCGAATACTTCCCATGTAATATGGCTTGGTACTTAAAGGATGGTCCACACTATGCCGATCAACATTGTTGATTAACATTGTCGATCAACATGCTAGTGTGTACGTGAAAAACTTTAGTAGCAAACATTTGTGTGGTTTGGAATTTTCTGATCGATGCGTCAGGATACAACCGAAGGGTTCTGTGTTCGATTCCTGGTGGTATCCAACTTTTTTTATTTTTTCTTGTGAACAATAAAGTTAAAACGATATCGATACCATCCCGTAAGAATGTATTAAGCGACATTTTCAAAATTTTAAATAAAATTTTTAAAATACCTCTTATTCAGTTATTTATTTCGGAATTTTGTTGTAATAAACCGATTTTTAGAGGCATTTTGAGTTGAAAATCCCGTTCTAAATCTTTTTATTTTTTTAAATACATAAATAAATAACTGGAACAGAGTTTTTTTTTGGATGCCTTTAAAATTTTTGAAATGTCGCTTAATACATTCTTACAGGAAGGTATCGATATTATAAACATTAAATACTTATTCACAACAAATATTGCATTTTTCATCTAATAAAAATATGATTAATAATGCACAAAACCAATAAATTATGTTCATGAAATTTAAACCCTACAAATGTTTTTAATAAAATGAAATTTGTTGGACAACTTTGTCGATTGCTATCCATTTGAATTGGGTTACGTTCGGGTCAACAAATGTTGATTGGCTTTGTCGATCAACACGTCTACACTTACTCAACACTGTTGATCAACGATGTTGATCTACACAATTCGACATAATGTGGACGCGGCTTAATGAATACAGGATGTACCCTTAATCATGGTCGTTATTTTGGGGGTGATCTAAGATTAGTATCCAAATTGGTCAGTTACTCATCTTTATAAAATTTCAAAGTCAATAATTTAGAAATAAAAAAAAATCACAATTTTGGAAAAAAATAAAGTTATAAATACATTATAAAGAATAAAGTAAAATAAAATAAAATAATATAAAATAAAATAAAAAAATAAAATAAAATAAAATAAAATAAAAAAAATAAAATAAAATAAAATAAAATAAAATAAAATAAACTTAAATAAAATGAAATAAAATGAAACAAAATGAAATAAAATGAAATGAAGTGAAACGAAATGAAATGAAATAAAATGAAATGAAGTGAAATGAAATAAAATAAATTTTAAATATGGGTAAATATTGTTTAAAAAGATTGATAATAATTTGTTTGTATACTCCTTATGGTAATAAATATATGCACAAAGTTTCAAAATTTTCCATCCACTATTATACTTTTTCAAAAATTTTGAGTAAAAGACTGAGAAATCTACATGAATTTTGTATGGGAAATTTCAAGTGCTCACCGGCACGTGTATATGTACGTTAACCGATTTCAAAAAAAAATTACCCAGAATTTTTTTTAATTACCTTAATCACTTTTAGGGGGGGGGACGAAAGAAATTCAAAAATTTTAAAAATAAGCACCACCCCAATGCATACATATATACACATAAGTATTATAAAATAAAATACTTTAAAGTATGATATGCTTCAGGGTGGGCGTAGGCCTTTTTCGCTACAACAATTTATTTCTTAGAGTGATCCTTAAAAATATCGAACATGAATTGGGGGACACAATGAATACATTTTAAAGGAGGCATTAGAATTTCAACATAAATCTGGAGAGTTTGTGAGAAAGTCCAATGCACAAAATCCAGGTAAAATATTTTAACCTAAACCTACCCCTTGCCTTGCCTTCAAAAGTTCACAGATTTTTTTTTAATACAAATTATTTTCGAGATAAATAAGATGGATAAGATTTTCCTTTCAAACTATGGCTAGGGATATACCTCCATATAGGGGCCAAATCAATTTGACAGAGTGGTTCTTTAACAGGAGGCTAAAATCAAATAATTTTATTAGGATGGCCTGTGTGTATGCCTCTTAACTCTGGTTTCACGTTGAAATGAATTGGTAGAGTGCTTCTCTAACATGAGGCCAGGTTGAATTCAACAGGTAAACATTTTAAAAATAACTTTATAACACTATAATGCAACCCGATTTGTGGTTAAATATTAATTCATCACGTATAGCGTTGAAAAAACATGACCTCGGTTAAAACTAACACTATATTCTTGTCCATGTTTCTTATTTACAAGATTTATGCATTCAAATAACAGGTTATCTTCTTAAATAAACTTCAATATATGTAGCAAGAAAAGCCACCAGGTTGATTTTACACTGAACATATGTTTATTAAAATATGAGATTGTTCTCCTTTTGAACTTAGCAAAGCCCATGGTAATTATTTGCCTGTCGTTTTTCTCTGAGTGTAAAGTCAAGAATATTTCTTAATTTCCGGCAAAGAAATGGCGAAAGCCTTTGACACATATTAGGAAGGTAAAGACGCATTTTACGTAGCTTATCAATGTCCTGTTAGCAAAAGAAAAACTGCGTGGTATGATCTAAGAATTTGAACGCCTTTCAATAAAAGCCAACTTGTTGTGTTTCTCAAAAGCATTCATTACGAATTTGTATGAAACATAGTGCAAATCTCTTAAATTTCCCTTCAAATGTTTCCTCGCGTCAAGCAGCTTGACTACCCTAACAGAATATCAGATCAGGCGCGGATACAGGGGGGGGGGCAATGGGTGCAATTGCCCCCCCCTGGGCAAGAACGAAAGACGCATAAAATATGAATTTAATAAAATGTACTCAAAGAAAGGTGATTTCGTTATACTTTTATAAAATTGGCAGCGTTGAGCAATGAGTAGTTGTGCGTTGTCCGCTGGCTGACCAGGTTCAGCTAACAAAAGTTCCGCTATGCACAAATAGCCTTCAAATCGACTGAGTGGAAAGCTTTTAACTTCGGTTTTAGATGCCCCATCTTCAACGTTAAGGTCTTTTATTAAAAGATAAATGTCAGGTTACATTACTGCATAACATTTTATGAGAATAGTCAATTTATTTCATACGAGAGAGCAGATTGAATCCCAAATCGATTTGATTTTCACTTTTCAAAATGCTGTGAAGGAAGAATTTCACAATAATGTTTCAAAAAGTTATACCTCCAACCTTCCTCTACTAATTTATTAGTGGTTTCTTATAGTTAAATGTTACGGGAGAGGTGGTAGGGGCACTTTTCTAAAATTTTCAACCTTAAAGTCGATTTTAATTTAAAAAAAATGAAATCTTTAAAATACGTTGATTTAATTAATTTCAAAAATGTCTAGTGCTTCATCTACACTCTACAGGATAAAGATATCTAATCAAAGTTAATATAATAAAACTATATATTTCTGTATTAGAGTTATTGAGAGATATCAAAAAATTTCATACTAAATGGGTGATTCTTTTTATGATAAATATTTAAATGTGCGTTTCCATTGAGGGAGTACTTTCACTAGAAAACTCTCGAGAGCGACTCCGAATATCTGACGTGCTGCACATCTGATTTAGCCATACGATACGTTTTCGATGTGTGTAAGTATTTGTGAGGATTTTGCCACTTTCGTGGATGCGTTGTAGGAACTTTCCGTGTTCCATACTATAAAACTGGCGAGGAGTACGAATCCAAAGAAGAAGATTGTAGAGAAACCAGGAAACGATTACAGCAGTCACTGCCGAAGGGAAGTTGGATGGAACTTTTACACCTAAAGATAGTTGTTTTTGGGCATTTTTGAAAACGTCAAGTCAACGTCAATTCAAATTTCAAATGATTGACATCTTTCGATGCGAATATTGCTATTGTATTGAACTGCATGAATCTGGCTACTCTGCATTCGATGTTTTGAGCTTATGTATATGAAAAATTTATATTAAAACTTAACGAAGGCTTAGTATATTGTATATGAAATGTATAACGAAAGTTAAGGTGGAACTAAAATAGGTGGAAGTTTATGTCAAAACCGACCGAAAAGTAGCTTTCCGGAACGTCAATTTCACAAGTTACCCATAATACACTTAAGTGGTTGAAAGTGAACAAAAAATGTAAATAATCATTTCTTCAATGTTAATTTTCTTATACTTATTCACAACACGATAGGTTTTTAATTATTTACTCGTGACACCACGAAAATTCGACGTGGTAAATTAATTAAAAGAAAATTGAAGATTTTACTGCACTCATACATCAAACAGAAAAAAAAGTGTTGAAAACTATGCACAAAGCGCCAAATTCCTTTTAGTTTGCTTCCACCATTTTGATTTTTGTCCACTTACGAAAGAGCGGTCAGTGAGCGCTCTCGCGTCCGACGGCAAAAGTTTGCGAAAACTAAACGAAAAGCTCCATTTTGCAATTATATGCGTGTCATATGAATTTCTTGTTTTCGTACGACCACTTAAGTTGGCTTCCGACTATTTTAGTTCTATCTTTAGTCACAATCGAAGGCTGAACCGAGAAGGTCGGAAGGAAAAGTTTAAGAAAGAAATGTTTTTTCGTTGTATTTTCCACTATAATCATTAGGCGTGTTTTTTTATCATCGGGATCTGGATCTGGATCTTCTTTTAACACGTGTTACAAAAACAATTTTAGAAAATTTCCCATTATTTTGTTTTTGTATTACGTGTAAAACTTAATCCAGATCCAGATCCCGATGATAATAAAACACGCCTATTGTGTTTTATTTCAATGTCGGAAAGTTTGGTTTTGTATCGATGGACGAAGGCATCTGAGCAATCGATACGGTTCATCTCGGTTTTGATCTACAATTTTAGTTTAGCTAAAATACAGCTATATTGTCAAATCAATGCAATGGTTTTGTTTGCACAAAATCTTTTATATCAACGTTCTTCAATTTTCTTGCAAACGTATTTAACGTTTATGAGCACGTTCCCCAGCTTCTCAATATTTTTGTTGCCAACATGTGACTTTAGCAAACTGCATTATCGAAAACAATGCTTATGCAGTAAAACTTGTATTTGCCTTTTTGAACAGAAGACTTGAAGTTCGCATTAGAGAACATTCTGCAAAATGCATTTTTGACGCTGATGACGTTATCGAAAATGGCCCTTTACTGCCAAGGTTAAGTTAGGTTGCCCCAGCTAAAGAAGAAGCTGGAAATTTTACTCGAACTCGAACGTCATGTGTCTGAATAGGAACATACCACTGTGCCATTATGTTTATTAAAGACACCATGTTTTAGCTATAAACTGCAAAACGTCATTTCACAAAGTTCAAAGTACCCGCTGTTCGAGACACTGTGGCAGTTATGAAAGAGTTAATTGCTTTCTTAAAATTTCAAACTCATCAACTGACATTGCTTGAGTGTCCAGGCGTGCAGTGCGGAATTAAGTGTACTCAAATTTTTTTGTAGACCCCATCAAGATTTTGGAACCTCACGAAAATTGCCCCCCCCTGAACGAAATCCTGGATCCGCGCCTGTATCAGATCGTATGCACCTTTGAAGCTACTAAATTGCCTAAAGCTTGGCACTCTGTTTGCAATAGGAACATAAGGCTTGAAAGATGAAAGTATTTTAAGAATAAATTAAATTTTATTAGATTTTCAATAACTTAATTTTCCAATCAATTTAAGTACGTAGTCTTTATTTAACTTCCAAAAAACTTCCTGAAATTAATTATTTTAATGACCAAAGGCAGATATATAGAAAGAGAAACATGTCCCTATAAAAGAAAAGTTTATTTCAAAAATAAATATTAAAAAAAAAAGTATTTCATAACATCAATATTGACATTAAACGTGCTAATATTGCTTTGAAAGTTTTCGAAAAACTTTCCATATTATAGGACTTCCACCCTGAACTGCCGCATTTATTTATTTCTCATAAATGTGCCATTTCCGCCAACGCTCTTTTATTGTTTCATTTACCTTAGCTTCTTATATATATGTACCTAATTTACGACGTATATTCTCATCCTATTATACACGGGTAAATTTTTTCTTACCCTTGAATTGACCTACGCTTTGAATTTAGTACCTAAGGCATCTTCAATCTTAATAAATCAAGAAACCAAGCGTGGACAAATCTCAAAAATGCCGGGTCGGGTAAATGAGAATCTGCGCACAAGTGAATAACCTTCATAATCAGCCCCATTGTCGCCATCAGGAAGCGGCAACATTGAATGAGGCACCATGCAATCCACCATGAGTATCATAAACAACATCATCATCATCATCACTACTATCATCATCATGATGAACATCATCATCATCATCACCATCTTCTAGTCAAGAATTTTTCAGAAGAAACGCCAAAACGAGTTACACACGGAGATGATTCGATAAATTCGTTTCTTCCTTCCGTTTTGCGTGTTACTAATGCGAGGGCTTTTCATTGCCAATGGTGTAGTGCGTGTAGGTGGGTATGTAGTATGTAGGTATATACACTTTTCTAGGAAAGGACATTTATGTTTTCACATGAATTCGTTGAAAACTCTCGCAATCGTAACTTTTACGATTTTTTTTTTAGCGGGCGCATAATTCGAAGAAAAAGTAATCTCCTCCAGGCGCTAAGGAAAAGCTTCAAAGCGTGGGATGAAGATACTATAAAGGTAAACATTTTCCAATACACTTTCTGAGCGGGTCTAATAAATACAAATAGCTTAGTGCAAAATATCGAGTCTGAGAGAGTGAGTGTGATGGTGGGAAAGCTTTCAAAAAGATGTTCATTTAAGATATACAAATGAGCACAGGATATTAAATTCGAGGTCAATGGTATAAAACTAGAACTCTCCTTATATACTAAGCGAAAAGAAAATCCAATAATTGAAGCAACTGTCACAAGGATATGGATTGAAACTTTTGGCTATGATATTTGTGTGTAGACTATGTTGGGTAGTTGAAGCACATTTTAGTTTTGAGAGCAATCTTAGTGAAGGCATAAATCGTTAATACGATATTGATTTTTTTTTTTAAGTTATCCCTTAATATTGGAAAGATAATTTTAGAAAATAAAATGACAAAGACGAGCACAAGGCCAAATAAGCTTATTAAAAAAAAAAAGTGGCACAAAATTTTGTAGATAAGATTAGGTAGGTACTTACTAAGGTA
Source organism: Dasysyrphus tricinctus (assembly GCA_963921185.1). NCBI lineage: Eukaryota > Metazoa > Arthropoda > Insecta > Diptera > Syrphidae > Dasysyrphus > Dasysyrphus tricinctus. The sequence goes on from OY992533.1 coordinate 86,600,648, forward strand.
AAAACCGCCTATCTTACTGGAATCACATGTCATTGTCATCAGTATGCATATCATCCAGTTTGGGAAACAAAAATGGCATATAATCTACTTGTAACATGCTGTTTCGTTTTGGAAGAAATATGGACCGATTATTCTACCAGACCGAAATCCACAAGATGTAGTGACTTTTTCAGGATGGTATAATGTGGTATCGAACAATTTTCTGCTATGCTCATCCATTGGTCAAAAAATGAGTCTTGTCACTACTAAGGTGATATTTCTTACGTAAAGCACGGAGCGTTTCTTGAATGGGGCACTGATTTTAGGAATAAAATTCCATGTTTTCCACATGATATTGAAGAAATCATAATATGTACACTATAACCTACAAAAAACAGCCCCATTGAACGACCTCTTTACTCTTTCTAAAAAGTGAATCTCACATCACTACAACTATAACGAGAGTTTCCACGCCGCAGCCAGCCGTATTAACAATTAGCCCTTCCTAAATTCCTGTACCTTTTAATATGCAAGTTATCATCATGCAACACAATGCAATATCCCACCCAAAAGTGCAGATAATCCACAAAATATTTTATTCAGTATCATCAATGGTCACAACGAATATATTGAATTACATCGACCATCCATCCATGCACCCATCCGTTGAGTCAGCATTTCCTTTATTGGAAATGAATACAATTATTACACCAGCATCCATCCACCCACGGACCCATCTATCGAGTCAGCAGTTATGTTGACGATTAGTATATTACTTTTAGATAATTTATCTTTAAGAATAAAATTGTAATTAGTCTTAAGCTTGTCCCCCAACAAATTGGAACAGATTGGTTCCACAACCAAATAAAACCTTTTTAAAAAACAAAAAGGCAAACCGGTTGTTTTAATTGGCGCCCAACGTGGGGCATGCAAGTAAAAGCAAAAAAAAGTTAAAAAAGTTAAAGTACGTGAATATTGAAGTATTTAAACAAAGTTTTTGCAAAAAGAAAAGAAAATTTATGCAAGTAAAAGCAAAAGTAAATTTTTTAAAGGTGAAAGTTAAAGTACGTGAATATTAAAGTAATAACCAAAGTTTTTGCGAAAAAAAATATAGAAAAGTAAAAGTTTAAATAAAAAAATATATATAAATATATATTTTTAATAAAGGAAAAATTCTAAATAATTTTCCAAAAGACATTAAAATAAATAAAAGTGAGTGCTCTAAAAAAGAAAAATAAGAAAAATATAGAAAAAAGAAAGTGATCACTCCTCCAAAAAAATAACTCTTTCCGTTAAACAAAAAAAATCATTATTGTAAAGTTGAACAATAACTTAATAAAAAAAATAATAAACTCTGAAGTGAAGAAAAATATGCCAAAGCCATCATTACTGAACATCAACGGAAGCAGAAAATATATATCAAAATTTGAGTAAAAAAAAAAAAAAAAAACAATAAAGTTAATTTGTGAACAAAGAATATTTATATATATATAATATATATACTTTAGAATATTATTGTATTTCATTATTATATTATAAAAAAAAGTTTCCATGAATTTAAGTGTTTTGTGAAAAAAAAAATATAGAACATTGTGAGAAAATATATTTAAAATAAATATATAAATAAATGAAATAATAAGATTAATTGGGATAGTAAAAATTAAAGCTGGAAGATTTGATTGAAAAATTTAGTAAAATGTCGACGAATAATGAAGATATTATCTCTCGTATTGTGGCCTTAAACACAGCCTCATTGAAAAACGAGATAGATAATTTAAAAAAACAACTTTCTGTTCTGACGACAAATTGTAATGTCACAGAACACAGTACGGAAACTATAGATGAATCTATAACGTGTGTTGAATCACTTGAAGTAATAAAATCATTGCCTGAATTTACTGGTGATGAAAATAGTTATGTTAGCTGGAGAGAAGCTGCTAACAATTCGATGACTCTCTACACGAGAGGTAGTCGTAGATACTTCGCGGCGTTAACAATTTTAAGAAATAAAATTATAAAAAAAGCAAATGATACGCTTACGAACCACGGAACGGTTCTAAATTTTGATGCGATTTTAAGTCGTCTTGATTTCGCATATGCGGACAAACGACCAATACATATGATTGAACAGGAACTAAGCATCTTGAGGCAAGGTTCCTTATCATTAATCGACTATTACAATATAGTCAATAAGAAATTAACACTCTTGGTGAATAAAACAATAATGACTCATGGTCAGGACAGCTTGACCAGAGAGCTCAACGAAGCTCATCGCACAAATGCCCTACGCGTTTTTATAACCGGGCTAAACGCCCCACTAAGCAATATATTATTTTCGCTTAGCCCTAATGATTTGCCTAGCGCTCTTGCTAAAGCTCAAGAGCTAGAGTCCAATAACCAAAGGGCTCAATTCGCCCTTCAATTTAACAGAAATATAAATAATACAAATAATACAAATAACACAAATAACACAAACAACACAAACAACAACCATTTGAGATTCCCTAAAAGATCTGTTTGGGAACCGAATCCAAACAATTTTCGTAATCAACATTCACAACCTACACCAATGACAGTTGGAAGCTCTAATATGAGATTGCCCAATCAAAGACATAATTTTGGTAACAATAATTGGCGATCTTATAATAACACTAATGCCAATAATAATATAGGACAACGTATCAATCCGTTCAGGCAAAATTTAAATAATAATTATAATAATAATTTTCACAGAAATTTGTATGTGGATAAGAGACCACATAGTGCACAAAATAGTGCTCAGCCACCAGTAAAAAATCAGCGTGTTAATAATATAAACGAGGAAGCTTTTTTAGGCGATCGCCGTGTCAATTGCCCTTCATACTTAGAAACCAACCAAACAAGCAACTAAAAATATTAATTGACACGGGAGCAACTAGTTGCTATTGTAGACCAAATGTTCTACAAGATAGGCAAGAGCTATCTATTAAAAAAAGAATTCGCACAGTAAATGGGTACTCGATAATTACTCATTTTTATGTTGCATATATATTTGATAGAGATGTTGTATTTTATGAAATAGAAAATTTAGAAAGTGATTTATTAATAGGTTATATGTTACTCAAAGAAGCCTCTATTAAGTTAGATTTTGAGAATGGTTATTTAATATATAATAATAAAAGAGAAAGAATATTCTTATCAGAAGATATAAATGAATTAAACAATTCAAGGGAATCAGAAGATTCCGAAATATTAAAAATTGAATTAGAAAGCAGTGAAAATGTAGAAGAATTAGAAAAGTATATGATTGAAAAGATTGAAAAAATACACTCAGATATAAATATAAATTCATTATTCCGAACGGATGTAAAGGCAGAAATAAGGACTACAGTCGATACTCCTATATGGAGCAGACAATACCCGTACCCACTGTCAGTTAACACATTCGTTAATAAGGAAATAAAAGATTTGTTAAAGGCAGGAATTATTCGCCAGAGCAAAAGTCCGTACAATTCACCGATTTGGGTTGTACCAAAAAAAGGTACCAATGATGATGGTACTCAAAAATTAAGAATGGTAATAGATTATAAAAAGTTGAATGAAAAAACGATATCAGATAGATATCCTATACCCGAGAGTAACGTTATTTTATCTAATTTAGGGAAAGCTGAGTATTTCTCTACGATAGACTTAGAGTCTGGTTTTCATCAAATACAGATGAAAGAATCAGATATTGAAAAAACGGCATTAAGCATAAATAACGGTAAATATGAATTTATGAGAATGCCTTTCGGTTTAAAAAACGCACCAAGCATCTTCCAAAGAGCAATGGATGATATTTTGCGTGATTATATAGGGAAAGTGTGCCATGTCTATATGGATGACATAATAGTCTACTCTAAAAATTTAAATGAGCACACTAGACATCTTAATGAAATTATAAATGTATTAAAAAAAGCTAATATGAAAATTTCCTTAGAAAAATCTAAATTCTATAAAAAGGAAACAGAATTTTTAGGTTACATAGTCGCTTTTAACACTATTAAAACAGACCCGAAGAAAATAGAGACAATTAGTAATTTTCCATTACCGAATACGTTAAGACAGTTAAGAAGTTTTTTGGGCATGACAGGTTACTACCGTAAGTTTGTTAAGAACTACGCATCAGTAACTAAGCCTTTAACTAAATACTTAGCCGGAGAAAACGGCAGAATATCAAAAAACTTATCTAAAAAAACAATTATAAAACTAGACGATGAAGCAATTTTAGCTTGTAGGACCTTAAAAAATATTTTAATAGAACAAGTCGAATTAGTACAACCAGATTTCAAAAAAACATTTATATTAACAACTGACGCTTCTAATAACGCTATAGCAGGTGTTTTATCCCAGGAAGGAAAACCAATAACATTCATTTCAAAAACATTGAATGCGACAGAACAAAATTATGCCACTAACGAAAAAGAATTATACGCTATAGTGTGGTCCTTGAAGAATTTAAGAAACTATTTATATGGTGTTTCTAACCTTGAAATCCATACGGATCACCAACCGCTAACGTTTGCGGTATCCGTAAGAAATCCAAATGCCAAAATGAAACGTTGGCATGCGTTTATTGAGGAGTTTGCTCCCAAAATAATATACAAGCCAGGGACTACAAATGTAGTTGCTGATGCCTTGTCAAGGCAATACTTAAACCACATTTCAGATGAAGACTCATCTAGTACTGCTACACAGCACTCTGCCGAGAGCAGTGATAACTTAGAAATTAAAGAGACAACAAAACCTCTTAATCAATTTAAGCAACAAATCCTTTTAACTCAAGGATTATTTACGGCACATGAACAAATAAAATATTTTAACAGAACTAGACATTTAATTGAGTACGATACACCAGAAAATTTAATAATCATATTAAAACAATATTTACAACCTGGAACTGTTGCAATTCATTGCACACCAGAAGACCTTTATAATATTAAACAAAAATTAAAGGAAACTTTTAATAATAACTTTCTTTACACAAAGAACTTTCCTACTGATATTACGAACGAAGAAGACCAACAAACTATAATACAACAAACACACGTTAGAGCACACCGTAGCTATCAAGAAAACTTGAAACAAATTTACACAGCATATTATTGGCCACGAATGACCAAACAGTTTAAAGAATTCGTTAGAAACTGTGAAATATGTAACCGAAATAAATACGAAAGACATCCTTTTAAAGCTCCAATTGGAGAGGCTCCAATTGCTAAGAAAGAGGGCCCAAGTAACATCGTCGCAGCTAATAGAAGCAAAACTGTTCTTTAGCAGCTTGTGAACAGTGAAATCCAAAGCTACAGCTCTGAAATAGATTATTTCACAGCTCCCTACATTTCATTTAAAAATTAGGTTCTATAATTGAAGTTCCAGAACACTTTTAGCTCTATTAGTTTTATAACGATTCACGATTTAAAAATAGCTCTTTAATAACGTTCAACGTTTTTTAAACGAGCAAACTATTGATATGAGCACATAAAGAAGCATTGTAGAGCTGCTAAATTTCATGTTCAAAATACTAACGCATGACTTTATAGAAATGTCAAAAAATAGCATTTCAAAAGCTACACAAGAAACGGCTGTAGAGTTAAATTACTAATACTTTCAAACAAACTCTTCGTGAAGTTAACTCTAGCGCATGCGCATGAAATCTCTCTGAGCATTGTCAGATTTATCTCTGAGCATTAGGAAATGTGAAGACTCGATAGAGCTACAACAAATCGACTATAGAGCTTGATACTAAACCTCTCTCAAATAAAATACTTCTACTCAATATGAGGGTGTTCCCAAATAAAATATAATAGCCATGACTTCAACAGGAAAAATTTAACCAAAACTAGAAAATAAATGTATTCCTTTCACTTTCTGGTGAATACCGAGTATGCACCACAAAAATCAAATTAGATGCTAAATTCACATTTTTTTTTATTAAAATCAATTAAACAGTTTACTTAAAAAAGGTTTTAAATAATATTAAATCTATGGCTGAGTCGCAAAAGTATTTGCTTTTGTCCTAAGAAACCGTAATGCACTTCAATGTTGAATAGAATAAATAGATAATAGAATAAAAAAGAAATTTTTACCAGAAATTAGAATCAGTCAATGACTTTCAATTTCTGAACACCCTACTTTTTAAGTACTGAACGCAAAACTTTCATTTTGTGGAAACTAGCTCTAGAAGAGCTCGGTTGAAGACAAACTATGTTCATAATAAAAACTATGGCGACGGAAAAAAAATCATTGAATAATTTTCTTTATTTATTTTAAACGAATGCACATAATCTTTCCTTTCAATAAAAACACAATACAATATTGCAAATATTGCAATGAAAACAAAAACATTTCATTTCATGATATTTTAAATTTATTTATCAATTTTTTACATTGTTTTGGTAAACTTTTTTAAATATTTTACGGCGTAATATAAATAATTTCGAAGGCGCGTTGTTAATTTTCGAAGTACTTTCAGTACAATTGTGAAAAAACTAAACGCGCACTAAGAAATCACTTACATGGAACTCACAAATAATATATTAATGTTATTTCTCACTACGACATTTTCTCTGCGAATTATTTAATGATTTAATTAATTTGCACGACATCATATGATGTTTTCGATTGCTACTATCACACACATGTAATACATCTCCCTAATATTATTTTAATTTATCATTTGTATTATCTTAACTAATACAAACAAAGTGCTGTCAAAAATGTTGCTTTAAAGACTTCCAAATCATGAGCCTGGAGAGCTTCAAAGCCGTACTAGCCACTGATAAAAAGCTGGCTTCGAACAAAAATTAGCTCTCAAACTCAATGAATTTGCTGTAAACATGCTTTACATTTGCTTTAGAAGCGCATCTGGAGCTTCTTTTGAAATCAGAGAGCTTTAAGATTTGCTCTAAGAGCGCTGTTGAAGCATTTGAACAGCTAAAATTGTTACCTGGGGGGGAGTAGTTACACCTGGATATTTTCTTTGCTCAAAAGTTAAAATTTTTAACTTGCATTGATTCCTATTCAAAATTTCTGGTCATTAAACAAATAGAAGATAGAACAAAATTAGACGACAAGGTCTTAGAACTTTTGCAAAGCTTCCCAGAAGCTAAGAAATTATGTGTCGACAACGAACCGGGCTTTTCAACACCCCAATTTAAAACGTTGATGCATAGACTAGGGATAGAAATGTTTTTCTGTGATCCAAAACACAGTACTTCCAATGGACAAGTGGAAAGAGCTCACTCCACACTAATAGAAATAGCAAGATGTTTGAAAGAAGAATTTCATTTAATAAGTGATCTAGAATCAATTTTTAGAGCCGTACAGCAGTACAATAAAACTATTCATTCTGTAACAAACAAAAAACCTTTCGAAGTCTTATTCAACAAATTAGAACATGAAGACTTACAACCAAGGCTTCTATTAGCCCAAGCAAAAATGTTAAAGAGAAACAAACCTTATGTAAAGACGAAAACGTATAAACAAAATGAAATAATTTATGAAAAAATCATAGGGGTTAGAAATAAACTTCAACCAAGATATAGAAAACAAAAAGTGAAAGAAGACTTAGGAAACAAAATACGAATTCATAAAAATGATCGTATAATTCATAAAGATAACATTAAAATTTAATCTATTTCAGGACAATGAATCCTCTACTCGAAATAGTTATACTACTTATGACATTACTACATAATGGACAAGGACAGCGGCTTGACGTACAGTACTTGAATGATGGACAGGGATTTATAATGATAAAAAATGAAGAGCTCAAAATTATTGACAATTATAAGAAAATCCTATACACAATAGATTTAGATTTATGGAAAGAGAATTTAGAAATAATAAGAAACAACATAGCGAACTTTAGTTTTTGCAACCATTATCCAACTATGTTGCATAATTTTAATGCATTAGAGGAAGAAATTAATAGCATTTTACCACATACAAGGAAAAGACGAGGGTTAATAAATATCATAGGAAAAGGTTTAAAATTTATAACAGGCACAATGGATGCCGATGATGAATTAGAAATTAGGCAGAGATTAGATGTTAATGAAAAGAATAATGAAAACATTATAAATAGCCTCAACGACCAAGTTCGAATAAATGATCAATTTAACTTAGCAATGAAAAAAGTAACAGATCACATTAATAAACAACAAAAATATATAAATGACCAATTGTCTAATCTTCTTGGAAGAGCCTCTAAAGATGTAACTATAGACCATATGCAACATATTTTTCAAATTCAATACGATATTCAACTGTTAAGAGAACAAGTTCGTAAAGTAAAAGATAATTTAATGCTATCTAGATTAGGAGTATTAGGGAGAGATATTTTGACTGTAAAAGAAATAAAAACATATAATATAACTTTAAGAGATTTAATGTACATTAAAAGCTCAGTAATTTTACACGATAATAAAATAATTTTTGTAATTATGATACCTAATTATTGCAATCAAATGTACCACAGAATTATAATCGAACCAATACCAAACAAAAATAATTTAGAATTAGACATCAATTATAGAGAGTTAATATTAAGTAACCATACTTGGTACAAATATACAGAAGAACCCATTATAATGAAAAAACATTTAATAAAAATAAACGACCAATGTATTGAAGAAATACTAAAAGAAAATCCGATATGTAACTTCAAAGTTAATGTAGCTATTGAAATAAAACAATTAACTAATAATATTGTTATCACGAAAAATGTCCCTGAAACAAAATTAATTCATAATTGTAACACATATGACGTAATACTTCATGGAAACACGATAATAAATTTTGAGAATTGTAAAATTAATATTAATAATAATATTTACGAAAATATAATTGTAAATGAAAATTTTATCCTACCAATTTTTAAAGATGTTAAAATTAAAAATATAACAGTAAACATAAGTTTACCTGAACTCCATTTCAAAAATATCGAAAATAGAAAAATGCTAGAAGAAATTAAAACCAACAATTTAATAACAAATAGCATAACATTCAGTACAATTGTAATAATAATTATTGTATTAGTAATAATGCTTACTTACTTCTTTTTGAAACCTAAACCAAAAACTCATAATATAAATGAAGAAATAATGATAAATAAAATAAACAAAAATATACAAAAACTCTCAGAGGAAATTCATGACGCGGGACGCATCATCTAAGAAAGAGGGGAGTTATCATCATGCAACACAATGCAATATCCCACCCAAAAGTGCAGATAATCCACAAAATATTTTATTCAGTATCATCAATGGTCACAACGAATATATTGAATTACATCGACCATCCATCCATGCACCCATCCGTTGAGTCAGCATTTCCTTTATTGGAAATGAATACAATTATTACACCAGCATCCATCCACCCACGGACCCATCTATCGAGTCAGCAGTTATGTTGACGATTAATATATTACTTTTAGATAATTTATCTTTAAGAATAAAATTGTAATTAGTCTTAAGCTTGCACCCCAACAAATTGGAACAGATTGGTTCCACAACCAAATAAAACCTTTTTAAAAAACAAAAAGGCAAACCGGTTGTTTTAATTTGCATATGGGCTTTGGAAAAAAATTAATGCCATCTAAATGGTCAGAAAAGGTCAACTTGTCCTGGAAATTGGTCAGCCCTAGATCACTTATAATCTAGGTGTAAGGTTAAAATGTAAGGTTTGAAGGGGTGATGCTACGGCAGGCCGTCGCATCTCACTCGGATCTCAATGGATCCAATGCGCTCCCCATAGGATTTTGGTAAGGAAGGTTTGGGGAAAAGGATAAGATGGATTGGTGGAGTTTAGGTATGGGATGCCTCCCTGAACCACCCTGAATTCTGGATGAATTTCAGGATGTTTCTTAGTGGCAAGTTAGAGATGTCGCCCAATTCGTCGAAAAAAAATATTCTCCGAGGGCTGCTTTTCTGGTTCTGGCTAGGCTGGGGCATTCACAAAGAAAGTGATATGAGCCCTCCTCCACTTCTACATCCTGACACCCTCTACACAAGTCCGACGAGCTAATGCCCATTCTGTGCATGTGGGTTCCCATTGAGTTGTGACCCGTTAGGACTCCAACTAGAGTGGAAAGTTGAGGCCTACTTATCTTAAGTAAATATTCTGTCTTTTTTCTAGAGATATTCGGCCATAGATTCCTCGAAACCCTGCAATAGTCGATGGTTGACCACCTGACGTCTACAACCTCGAGGAATCTTTGGTGAATTCTACTTTTTTCTTGCTAGGTGTAACGTTGCTCAAGTTAAAACAAAGTCACGGGTGATTTTGACACCTCATTTGTGAGCAACTTGCAAAAAATCTTAGCCATCCGAAAGATCTTGAGATCGTGACAAAAGGTCAACTATTTTCAGTAATTGGTCAGGCATAGATTTCCCACAGATGCGCGTTACCTTGCCTAACCTTGATTACAAATTATCTAGGGCTGACCAATTTCTAGGACTAGTTGACCTTTTCTCACCAATTAGGTAGTTACCAATTGCTGGCATTATTTTTATTTTCCAAATTTTCCATATATGAGGTGCCTAAGGTCCAGAGTCTGGAGAGCTGTTAATCTCCAATGAAGAGTTTCAAAGCTGAAGCTTCCCAAGGCTTGAAACTGTAACCACTTTCATACAACATCATTTATGTCCTCTGACCAACCTTGTTTCAAACGAATGTGAGAACCCACTCTTTGCTGATAACTTGCTGACATCAAAGCCTCCAGCGACAACTGTCCGAAAATTTGAGGTCCACGTCATCCAAATAATAGCTTCTCTGCTTTAGAAGACCAGAGCACAGACAATGTCATTCAGCTAAAAGCTGCAGAAGAATCACCCAAGCACAACCAGATGGAACTGAACTACCAACAAAACGCAGCGATTCTCCACATTCACAGATTGTCCGTATAAATGTCCTCAAAAAGCAAAACTTTGCTTCCACAGCCTTTACCCACTGACGAAAAAGAAAACTGGGCATAGATAACAGACAAAATGTCTAATCTATAAACAACTTCTGGAACCAGTTATCAGTTACAGCTTTCCACTTTGGTTCGCCATCTCCAAAACATCAGCTATGCAATGATGAAACAGTTCCCTATAATCTGATCTATCAGAGAAAAAATCTTAAATGCAATTAAAGCACTGAAGAACAACAAAGCGGTTGGACTCGACGTTATTCCCGCAGATTCTTACCATATTCTAAAGAGCAGCGCAAACAATATCGAGTGAGCTAAGAGCTCCACTCATTGAGAGATCTTGGGAACACAGTCGATGCCGAACAAGCAGGTCTCCAAACTGGATTCTCCCTCCTGTGTGGAACTCATCAACACCTTTCGTATCATCAGCGAATGGTAAGTTGAATATCGATCACTAAATTACCTGCTACTCATCGTCTTCGAAAAGGCTTTAACAGTGTCAATAATTTATCTGGCGTGCTTTGTGTAGGAAGGGCATCCCAAATAAATTGATTGCTATTTTCAAGACAACATATTATGATGGATTAAAATGTCTAAAATGTCTCCAAATTAGGACTTGGCAAGGCTATATCCTGTCACTAATACTCTTTCTGTTGTTGTTAATGATAAGTGATGTACTGCTGGCAGCATTGTCAACTGGAAATTATGAAATTCAGTGGAATCTGCATGGAAGACGTATGCTTATACTCTCATAGAATCATGATGGATCTTCATCAAATGGCCACAAGGGTGAAGAGAGAAGTGGAAATCGTTTGGCTAAAGGCCAATATAGCAAAAACCAAAAGACTTGGAACTTCATCATCTATCCAAGATATTTTCTAAGTACTCTGATGGTGGAACCAAACTAGATATAATCAGCCAAATCTGCTTTCCAAAATACGGAGAAACAACTCTATAAGCTTCAAGACCAAGCTACGATTGTTCCTCGCCACCTTCTTTATGAGTGCAGCACTTGGAAGTTCACACCCGATGTTATAAGAAAGCTTCTAACGTACGTACGTTTTACGAAACATCTTAAGGATTTTCTGGCCCTTACTTACTTACTTACTTACTTACTTACTTACTTACTTACTCACTTATTTACTTACTTACTTACTTACTTACTTACTTACTTACTTACTTACTTACTTTTTTACTTACTTACTTACTTACTTACTTACTTACTTACTTACTTACTTACTTACTTACTTACTTACTTACTTACTTACTTACTTACTTACTTACTTTCTTACTTACTTACTTACTTACTTACTTACTTACTTACTTACTTACTTACTTACTTACTTACTTAAGGTGGCCTTACAGTCCGGAGTGGACTAGGGCCTCAACCAACAAGCTTCTTCCAGAGGAGACGGCTAGGTTTCTGGTTTCTAGCTGATGTCTCCAGTTTCACACGCCAAGTTGGTTGAGGTCCTCTTACACTTGCGTACGCCATCTGCTACTATGTCCACCTCTACTGCACCGTCCAACGGGGCTGGATTCAAAGACTTTCCGGGCTGGAGCATTGACATCCATTTGCCCTAGGTGACCCAGCCATCTCAGTCGTTAGGTTTTTTACTTTTGTGGCTATATCGGTGTCGCTGTACACCCCGCACAGTTCATTGTTGTATCTTCTTCTCCATTCCCCATCTATGGAGATGGGACTGAAAATTACCCGAAAAATGTTCCTCTCAAAACAGCTTTAATCATTCTCATTCACCGTTAATAGTGGCCATGCATCATACATTAGGACCGGGATGATAAGCGTCTTATACAGGGACAGTTTAGTTGCTCGAGAGAGGGCTTTGCTTCTCAATTGCCTTCTTAGCCCAAAGAAACAGCGATTGGCAAGAGTAGTTCTTCGTTTGATCTCAGCGCTGGTGTCGATCGCTGAGTAGCGGATCCTAGGTAGACAAAGTCTCTGACCACCTCAAAATTATAGCTGTCTATAGTGACATTCTGTTCGAGACGTCGTCGTCGATGTTGGGTGTCATTTCTTGTTGACATCAAATATTTTATCACCGTTAAACCCATCATCTTGGTCTATTTTCTCAATACTCACGAAATCACCACTGATAGCACGCTTTGTTCCTCCGATTATGTCAATGTCGTCAGCGTAAGCGAGTAATTGAGTAGACTCTAGTGTGACGTGAGAGTTTTGCACGGTTCTTTCAAGAACGATGTTGAAGAAGTCGCATGGCAGCGCGTCACCTTGCCTAAACCGTTTTTGACATCAAAGGTATCGGTGAGGTATTTGCCAACCTTGATGGAGCAGCGTGCATTCTCTATCGTCATCCTGTACAAACGGACGAGTTCGGGAGGAACTCCAAAGCCAGAAATAGTTTTACATAGCTCAACTTTATAGATGCTGCCATACGGCCTTGAAATAGGTGAAAAGGTGGCGGTATCGATTTGAAACTCCTGGGTTTTTCCCAAGACCTCCCGTAGTGTAAATATTTGGTCGATCGTGGACTTCCCTGGCCTATAGCCACACTAATATGGACCTTTCAAGTTGTTGACGAATGGCTTCAGGCATTAACAAAGTACGGCCGATAAGATCTTGTAGACGAAATTATGAAGATTGAAGCCTCTGTAGTTTATGCAGTCCAGAGGATCGCCTTTTTTGAGGATCGGGCAAACAATGCTGAGGTTCCATTCCTTGGGCATGATTTCCTCCGACCATATTTTGCAGGTGAGCTCGTGCTGGTGCATACACCTAACCAATTCATAACCAGCTGCAATTCATAGCTCAGCTACAAGGTCATCAGCTCTAGCAGCTTTATTGGACTTAAGTTTAGATAGCTATCTTTACTTCGTCGACATCGGGTGAACAGAATTGTTGGCCTACGTCGTCCACGTTGAATAGTGCAATCTGCCCTGTAGCGGAATTCGGTTCATCATCGCCGTTATACAATTTGCAGAAATAATTTTTTCATACCCTCAGCATCTACTGCGATTCTACCATGATGTGCCTCTGATCATTCGGCTTCAGTCCTAGTGTCGTAACCCTGGGAGTTTCATTTTACTTTTTGGTAAAACTTCCGAACTTCCATTCCATCATGCGCTCCTCATGATCTTTCTATTTTCTTCTTAGTAGCTTGTGTTCCTCTCTCCTCCTCTGCTGGTGGAGATCGTGAGTAGCCCTGGTTCTTCTATGCAGCGCTGCTTCATCGAATCAGGGGCTTGAGGGGTTTCGCTGTGGTGGTCGTGCGAGGCTCTACCCTATTATCCATGCAAGAACAGGTCAGGACGCGATAGCTCTATCGTACGAAGACATAAGTGGCAGTGGTCATGGCATACTCTTCGAATGGAGATGAGTGTATTGCTTCTCAAGCGATGCAATGGGACCCTCTCACGCAGAGAGGCAGACAAGTGGAATAACCTAGAAGTACTTGGCGAAGAACGGTAAAAGAGGAACAATCAGAACAATTTTGGAAGAGTGGGAGAGATCTCAGATACGTCTCAGAAACCGTTAACGATGCCAATGGTGCGTTAGGAGGTGTTGAGGCCCTATGCCCCGCAAGAGGAACCTCACGGATGTAAGTGGTCCGAGGACCTAAGTAATTGAGTATGCCTTGCAAAATACCAATGAGGGTTCAACGTTGTCTTGCTATCAAATTTTTCTTGAAATGTGCTTCACAGTAATTTGCTTTCATTTCTCTTAACATCAAAAAAAAAATCAGGATCGAAAGCATTCACCTACACAAACTAACAAAACCTACAACAACTCACCTCATTTATTGAGTTTCAATATATACCTACCTATACCAACAGCAAAAAGAGAACAGAAATATAAATGTGTACATAAATACTCACATACGTATAGGTATATAATTTGTATTCAAGGTCGAGCCCGGTCAAGGTTACATTCACCCCGTAAAAAGTCATAGCCTTGCGTACACTATACTACTAGGTACATCGATTTGTTGAAGGTACGCGGTATTCGGTATTTGATGCCGTCCGTCGTCGTAGTCGTTGTCATCGCAAAACTATCCTGATCCAATCCACCCACCATTTGGTAAAAAAGCTCATCCCCATCCTAAGCACATTTACAAAAAGATATATAGGTACATAGGACATGGGAGACAATGCTACGCAGTAGAAAACAGGTTCACTTTTCGTTTAATATTTTTATATAAATCGTTCCTATTTTCCGACGAAACGTTTTGGTTTTTGTGTAAGTCAAGGGCGGGAAAGGGAAGGTGCTGGAGTGATAAACAAAAAGCTTTTCTCAAAAAATAAAGCTCAATGTCATTCACGAGTAAAGTTTTTAACACCACTACAATCTCAGCCTTTAACAGTACCTCGACCTCGAACTTCATGCACACAAGTGGGCAATGTTCGTTGCTTCATTGAGTCGACTGGCGGGCACAGCGGGTGGGGTAGGGAAATGAAAATCGTTAACTGGAGGGTGTATAGATGGGTCGATGGGCAAATGGTGGTTGGTGGTATGGATTGCTTGCGCAGATGAACTTGAATGAGGCTTTAAATTTTATATTCCTTCGGTTTCTTAAAGAATCAACAAGAGTGGTAAAGGACATCATCATCAACATGCACCTGTGAATAAGGTGTGAGTTAGCGCGCGTGTAGATAATATCGGAGGAGGCTATACCTTATATTAACCTTGCAGATTGACAATAAGGCTGCGTGGATGTCGAGAAGCTTCTTTGTTCAATTATTAGATAAAAAGGTAGGCGTAAGGCAAACAAAATCCTAATTGGAAATCATCAGCAACAACAACAAAAAATGAAAATAAGAAAAATGTCCCTAATTGAACTCGTCTTCTATTTTTATTTTCGATTAGGACTCCTCTCTGTTCACCAAAGAAATAATTTTTCTTAGCCACATTACGCGGGCTTTAGTAGAAGAATTTATATTTTTGTATTGACACAAGTAACAGTACATAATGTGTATTGTAGAGTGACACGTTTGTCATCATTTCGTTTTGTGAGAATGTGAGCGTTAAAGGCAATTTTTAACGAAGACGCCATCACTTATCGGCGTTGTGGAAAGTCGTTATAATTGTGCGGTTGCTTGTGTTAAGATTCAAGGTGAAAAGTACTCAAAGATTTGTAAGTCCTTGCTGAGAGTTTTGATCTATAAGGTCGGTGTGGCGTATCTTCGTTTAGTTAATTACATTTTTCTGGGCGATGATTTCGCTTTGTTGGCTGAGAACAACCAAGAAGCTTTGTAAAGAATTTTTTTTGTGGGAATAGGCTTTGACTTGGAAATAAATTTGCTGTCACAAAATTAATGGAAATGCTTTTAAGTACATAGGTACATAGGTAGGTAAATAACTGACTGAGTATTTGGCAAAGGGAAGAAAATAGTGATTCAGACCCTTTTTGTTATCTTAGGAAAACATTTTGTTGTTGAATTACAATTGAGGAGGAAGGTCGTAGGGCAGACTATTGGTTATAAAACGTATAACTGGATAGCATGTGTGTAAACCTACATATACTTGTATAGTTACCCATGTACACATATTTTTCTACTATACTATAAGAGTTGAAGTCAACAAACCTAGCCGATCAAGTGTCGCATATGAATATTATAGAAACCAAGCAGAGAATCAGAATAAGTCCCATAGCCTTTGAATTTAGCCAGACTGCACTTTTTTCATCTTTCGTCATCATCATGACTCATGAAATTTATTTTAAACGAAATTCCCAAAAACTATATAAAAGACAAACCACTCATCTTCCTTGAATTTTGCAGTCTGTGGGAATTGCAAATCACTCAATGCCATTTCACACCTTTCGGATATAGCTTTGTTCCTCAAACCGTCCTTGAATTGGAACATTGGTTTTATACCTACATGCATATACATAGCTATAATTTGTTTTTATTTTGTTGTGGTTGCGCCTGGGTTCCCATAAAATACAAACAAAATCTGGAACGTTAACCGAGTGTAGGTATATGAAATAAAACAAAGCCTGATAAAAAGAAAAAGAAAAAAAAAATAACCAAAACAAAAATGCTGAGAATAAAACTGTAAAGTAAAACGATTCCTTTGTTGACAATGACAATGGAATCTTTAGCTATCTAATCTTTGCATATATGAATTCTGACTTCATCATATCTTCGAGGAAATTCTAATCCCTTCTTTAAAATTCCTTTTTTTTATTAAGAAAAGAGTGGGATGTACCTATATCTACTCGTAGTTGTATCCAATAACTGAAAAGTGAGTGCAACACCAACACTTGATGTCTGAAACGAGCCATGTTATGATGTTTATAGTTCATTTGCAATGCAATAAATAATAATGCAGTATGTGAGGTTGTTTTTGTTGTTGATCCAAATTAGGACGCAGACAATAATTGAGTCGTGGGAGAGTCTTAGATAGTGAACTTCTTCCAGGTTTCAAGGCTTCTGCCAATGACAAAGCAAACAGAAAATGAGCTATAATTCTCTGGAAATTTAAACGAGATCAGAAATAAAACAGAAAAAAATAATATTTTGAAAGGAGATCTTACAATAAGTTTTGTTTACGGTTTTATTTACAAAAAAAAATTGTTTTCAAGTTGCATGATACCTATAAAGAGTTTTAAAGTATCTGCTGTAGAAATTTAAAAAGTACTCTTAACATAAAATATGTAAGCTCAAATAATAAGCAAAGCAAAGGGTACCGATCCTAAGCCTTAACTTGAATTTTGCTCAAACTAACTTGTCGTAAAGTGGTACAAAAACAAAAGACTAAACAATTCATGATTTATGCCTTTTCTTAAGAGTAAGTTGCAAAATCAAATTAAAACAAAAGTTTGAACGAATTAAACGAAGAACAACCCAAAAACAAAAAAAAAATAATAAGAACGTTATCGTTATTTAAAAAAAAAAAACTATTGTGTTTTGATAGCCAAATCAATATTTTTTCTTATAAGGGTGATACTCTGCCAACTGTGATTCTTTTTTTAGAAAATTTTCAAAAATTAAAACTTCTTGGAAATAATTTTTTTTGTTTTTATTGCTTCATTTAGTCAGAGTATCAAATCAGTAAAAGCATTTTGCTACAACTTTCAAAGAACAAAAAAGTGAAATGTACTAAGACTGGAATAGACGATAATGACACACTTTTTCTTTTTTTCATTTTTTATTTGTTCTCCCTCTTTTTGACCATATTTTTGTTGAGATTCTTGATTGTCTAATACGTTTTGACCTTTTGACGCTTCTTTTTCCCTTTTTTTCTTTAAAAAATTATCTCTTTTTCGTTTTTGAAGTCTATTCTTCTGAATAGCAACCCTTTTCGTTGTGCTGGGTTATTACTTAGTTTGTATTGCACGAAATGATTTTTGTTTGGCTCGTGTGAGGTATTGCTACCGTTCTTATAAAGAAAATTGGTAGAAAAAAAATATTATTGCAAGAAATAATTTATTTATATTTAATTAAAATACAATAAGTATTTAAATGCCACGGTACTGACATTTAGACAGTTTATGTAACCTCACTTGTCTTTGCTTTTGAGAAAAATAATTTCCATGACAGTTTTAACTTGTGTCGTTAAAAGGAATACAAAATTCTGATAACCAACAAAAAACATGTTATAACATGCTTTAAAAATACTACCATGGTACTGACAAATAAATTTAATTTGTGACATACTTTCATTGCATGAAAACATATCACTCTTAAAGTACAACAACGTACAAAACATAAAATGACTGTTGCTTACTATACATAAATAGTGTCTCTTTTAGAAAACCACAATACAAACGTGTTAAAACCAAAACAAAATGGTTGAACTCAAAAATAAAACATTCATTCATGATTATTTTATTCAGCAATAAGTATGTTGTCTTAATTTTTGCAAAATTTTGTCAAGTTAAATATTGCACTCAAACTTTTCTAAGGATAGCATTTTTTTTGAAGTATTTAATTAGAAAATAGTAGATTTTATTGGAAAAACAAGGCACGGACATGCCATGGTACTGACATTTGGACTACACTTTTGCAAGTCATGTGAAATAAGTAGCAAATTTAGTCTTGATATTGAATGTAGATTGTAGTGAATAGCCGTTCACCCAATTCAAACCAGAAATATATACAAACATCTTACATTAAATATCAAAAAAAGCACTGGACGCAAAGAATCACAGTTGGCACGGAATCACCCATAAGCAGATTAAACCATTTTTTTTTTTTCAAAAAGAAAAAAATCAAAAACAGAATTCCAAAAAATTTTAAAATTGCTATATTTTTTTTTTTGGTCCCACTGTAAGTGTCTGGCAGCTTTGGAAATATATTGCAACAGTTGCCCGAAGAACATTATATTAATATCAGCTTTGACACTAAAACGTAAATTTCGTGATTTTTTGGCACATTTAAAGGTGTTTGGCTGACATTGGGTCCCCATGTAGGTGCCTGGCAAGTGTGAAAACAAGCTTAAAAAATATAAAAAAAAATCAGCTTTGATAAAATAACGTAATTTTGCATCAATTTTATGCACTTTTAACACAACTTAAAGCCTTCAAAACGAACCCGGGTTCGCATTATTCATTCGTTCATAACTACCCTTGTGTGCATTCACAGAAAAAAAATCATCTATGATTAAAATGACGTGTGTCTGGCGGTCCTGGGATTTTACTCTAATAGTTAAAAGAAAAAAAAAAGAAAAAACATTTTTGTCTCGTATCATTTCTAATGGGTTTCGAATAACGGTATACTTAAAAAAAAGATGATTTGCAAACAAATCCCAAAACAGGAAGCATGCAGCTTCAAAATGCTTTTCAGTACGACCACTTATCAAAGAGGTACAGCTATTCAAAAAACACAAAAAAAAAACTGAAAAGCCTGTTTTAATAAATACACTAGAAGGTTTTTTGCATCCTTTCATATTGATACCATCTTTTTGTTTATTTTTCAGATAATTATACAGGTTTACAAGGTTTTCGACAAGACTAAGTAAGAGTTGATCTAAGAGTAATTTTTCGTGCTGAACTCAAATCTGTTATCCGTTTTTCGCTATCAGCTCTGGTTTTCGAGATATTACCGTTAAAAAGTGCAAAATAACCCTTTTTTCGCCATTTTTGGGGTTATGTAATTATGCGAATTGATTTTAATTTTTTTAATTAAAATTTAGCTTAATTTTTCTCAAAAGCTCTTTTACTTTTTGTGAAATCATCAGTTGCATTTTTCAATATAATTGTGATGAGCAAGGAGAGCGACTCCTTGGCAAAGGTTTTTGGGATGATGGTATGTTAAGTGACTGTTGTTGGTCTCTTGTACGTGAAACGGACCAACATTTATATAAACCGTGCAGTTCCATTACACTTTGTATTAATTTGTTAGAGTTATTTCAAATTTAAAATAAAACTGTAGTCAAAAACGGGTGATTTTTTAATTTATTTCCAAAAGTTGAGCTGATAGCTAAGAATGGATTTCAGATTTGAAATCTTCACTGAAAACTCTTTTTACAACATATTTTATCTGCTCCTGTCGAAAACGACGTAAGTCAAAGAGAAAGCATTTTTAAAATTATATGTAGTCAGATGACGACTAATAACTAATTTAATATCTCTCAAAAACTAAAAGTGATATTGGAACGATTAAAACTGAATTTTGAAGATTAAAATTAGTGGTATCATAAATATATACCTTTAAAAAAACAAAAAATCAATTCGCATAGTTAGGTACATAACCGGCGAGAAAGGGTTTTTTCCTTTTTACAACGGTAATACCTCGAAAACCAGAGCTGATAGCGAAAAACGGATAACGGATTTGAGTTCAGCGTAAAAAATTACTCCTAGAACGACTCTTACTTTCACGTGTCGAAAAGTTAACCGATTTTTGTAAACCTGTGATATACATAGATCAAAGAAGGGATTCTGTTAATTTTTCCGAAATTTGATGTCCCGTCAGTCCTTGATCATGAAAACTATAAATTCGTGTGTACTCATCCACCCCAAGACCTTTTCCTCCACCAATTTTCCAATTTGTTTCATTTTTTTTCGTGTCATGATATAAAACCCAAAAAGAGCCTTAAATGGTCTGACCTTCAACTAGTTCAAAGCAAAAGTGATAAAAAAGGTAGTGTACCTATTCAAACGAACGAAAAAAAAGTGCTGTGATTTCAACACGAATCTAAGGAAATGACAAAAGGTGTAATGACGGTAAGTTTAAGATTGTGTTTTTTCTTATTCTCTTCTAAATTGGATGCTCACACTAATGCCATTTACAAAAATTCATTTCTTTCGCGGTTAATCGCACTCGAAAATGTTGTACCTATTCAAATGAACTTTATTTACTTCATAAAAACTTAATTTTACCCAGAACCAAAATAGATCTGTCTGACTGTTCGATTTTCTTAAAACTTGGTCCATAGTGGTATTAGCTGAATCTGCTCACAGGTTTTACAAAAAAGTAACGGTATCTTACATATAATTCTTCTCAGCAATTTTATAAAGTTTTATTTTTATTAAAAATGGCTTCACAATTTTAAATAAAATCAATAAATTTAATTTCATTTAAAAATGGGAACAATGGTGTGTACCTCCCAAAGAACCATTTTTACTTGCGATATAGGTACTATAGCTATAGGGCAAGTTTTGGATTCGTGCAAAAAAAAAAATTCGAGATAACAATCAAACATGACATTACGTTGATAGAGAACACGAAAAAAGTGGGTGGCAAAATTCTGTCTGTCTGTCTGTCCGCACCTCAACCTACAACCTAAGCCACTGAAGCGATTTTCTTCAAATTTTGAACTTAAGGTTTTTTTGTAACTCTCCAGAGGGGAAATTGAAATTTTTTTAGCTCAAAAAATAATGGTACTTGCCATACAACCGTTAAGGAAAAGCAATTTATCTTAAAAACGGCTCCAACTGTTTTGATAAAAAAAATCAGTATATTATTGTAGATATGATATACCTTTTAATAAGAAAAATAATCACCAAAAACATTTATTAACGGTACCTGCCATATAACGTTTTTTTTTATTTTTGATTTTCTCATTAACCGCTCATCCGATTTCAATAAATTTTTTTGCACAAAAGCTTTGTTAGAATATAAAAAATACTGCATACCAAATTTTTTGAAAAAATAAATTTTGGATTTTTAAAAAAAGATTCAAAATTTGTTTTTGAAAATTCAATATTTCAAAAACGGGTTGATGAATTTTTTTGAAATTTCAGTTTTAAATGTATATTAATATATTCTCAAAATTGGCATACCAATTTTTTTTTTGAAAAATGTTACAAAAATTTTATATATAAAAAATTAATTTTTAGAAAACGGCTCCAACGATTTAAATTTTTTTTTGTTGCATATATTCATATTTTTCAAGTAATCCAATGGCATACTTTTTTTAGCTCTAAGTTATTTTTCAGACTGTTTATACAATTAAAAGAACGATTTAAATGCTTTTTATACTTTTTCATATAATTTCTTGAATATTTTTTAAGGTTCTTAAGTCCCACACAACTTCAACATTAGAGCAAGTACGAGCGATCCAGTCGTGCATTTTATTTTTTTATTTTTGATTTTCTTCAAAACGATTATATTAATTAATATTTTTTTATACAGCGAAGCTTCAAAATATATAAAAAGTTTTTAATAGATTTTCAAAAAAATATACATATTTTGGATTTTAAACAAATTTTCAAATATTTTTTTTTTTCTCGGAAATCAAATATTTTTAAAAAAACTTGGTATTCAAAAGTTTCTTAATACTTAAAAGAATATTTTAAGAAGAATATATACATTTGCTTTAACAACGGTACCTTCCATACAAATTAAAAAAAAACCGTTAAGGAACGGGCTGCCAATTTTTTTTTAATTTAGTTTTATATTCACATAAATAAATATTTAAGAATTGCATACCTTAATTTTTCCTTAAAATTTTTTTTAAGAATTTGATATCAACTATGTGAAGCATAGTACTGCTTGCAAAGTTTTGTTTTTGTTTTTTTTTCTCCTTTTCAAGTGCAATATAAATGTATTAAAGGCAATATGAATGTTTAAAAAGCGCAATATTAATGTTTATTTAGTATCTGTGTTCCTTAAATGTTCGTAAAAAGAAAAAGCAAATAAATAAACCAGATGATGTTCATAATCATGAACGAAACGTCGTTTAAAAAAAAACAACATTTATTGTTTCATTTAATTGGAATTTAACTGACCTACAGCCCATAAAACAACAACAAATATATCTAAAAAAGGTCATAGGACATATACATTAATTTGATAGATATGTATACAATAATAATTTTTTTTAAACCACTCCAACGATTTAAATAATTTTTTTTTTTCCATAAATTATATTTAGGTAATCAAGAATTCAGACGGCATTCTCTTTTTTCACCTCTCAAACTATTAAAGGAGTTGTTTTAGCTAATTTAAATATCGCTTTTCTTGCTTTTAAACATTTTTCTCTCATTATTTCCATGTATTTGTATATAATTTGTATATAGACCCTCAGCGTCTTGAACATAAGAGCATGTATGTTGGACCCAGTCGTGCATTTTATTTTTTAAGCCTATACTATACTTATTGGGTTAATATAATAATAATTTCCAATTACAACTAACTTACATTTAAACTACAGTCCGTTTTTGCAATAGAAAATGCTATTTGGCTCTTATTAAAATGGTTCACTGTGGCGTATGTGTACTATTTCTCAAAAAAAAAAAAACTTTTTTTATAATAAAGACAAAGCGGTGATTCCGCTTAGCAGGAGAACCAATTCTGGTGGTTGAAACATGTGAATGGAGTTCTTTCGGATATCTAAAAGATGACTTGACTTGCATTTTTAAGCAGGGGCAATCAGGGTGGCAACTTAGAGCGCCCGACTTATAAGACTGTACAGTTCCTCTTATCTACAGGAGTACCTACACAGATTTTTTTTTCAGTTAAGCTGTTATAGACATTTAGAAGCAAAAATAGTTTTTTCTTCATGCTTATACCACAGGTACCGTTATAATTGGTCCTACAACAAAACTTCAATAGCCCTGACAAAACAGGCTTAAGAAACGCTATGTACCAATTCATGCATTAATCGACCCAGCCGTTCAGTCTCTAGGTCTGGAATTATTACAAAGACAGACGGACAGATAGAATTGCGAGACTACGAATCTGAAAATTGCCATGCAGTGCCAATGAATCGCAAATAAACTAGACGCTTTCAGGCAAAAAGTGCGCAAAAATATAAAACATGGTAGGTTGACTAGGTACACTCCCATTCATTTGAATATGTTCAAAATTTTCGAGTGCGATTAACCGTTATAACTCCAAATTGAGCGGACAAAATAAATTTTTGTAAATGACATTAGAGAAAGTATGTCTCGGACAATTTAAAAAAAAATAACTTTTTAAATATTTCATATTAAATATTATAGCCTCTACTTGTTTTTGTTGCAGTATGTTTTGAGCCTATCTTTGCTCCGAAAATTTTGAAATAAATTTTAAAATCGTTGCTTTTTCGGATTTTATGTTGGTTTTTGTTAACTATTCCAGCCTAGATTTTTTATAAAATTTTTAAACCATCCATATCTATAAAAATCTAATTCTGAAGCATAATTCTTGGGCATAAAATTATTGAATTCGGCTTAGTTTCCAAGTTGTACCAAAAATACTGAAAATTGGCCAGTGTGACCATTCTTTCAGAAACGCATGGGTGAATTTAGTAGCATTTTTTGTGTTAAGCATTATAATGGGCTAAATAAATATATTCAATAATAAAGACCCATGCACGTAAATGTTTCTTTATACCACTGATTTTCCGGTATATTCAATAGACAAAAAAAAATATATGACTAAAAAGTAGTGCTTGTAAAAAAATATAATAGTAAAGGAATTAATCTTAATGTTATTGACATTCCATGTTTTTTTCAGTTTTATAAAGTTATAATAACTTATAAGCAGTTACAAATGAATGGGTCAAATTTGGTACTTCATACAGAAATATTCATTCTTGCTATATACCTTATTTGATCCAACATGCAACAAGAGCACAAAAAAAAACTTTTTTTTTCGATACCTTCGTTTATTTTAACAAATTTTCGTCTATCATTAAAATAAACTGTCAGCAGTTCTCTTTCTTTCTAATTTCTTTTTAACTGTGATCGACATGGTAGAAGTGAATTCGTGGCTGTAGTACGAAGTCTCGACAGTTCTGAGACGTGCCTGCTTTTAGCAGATTAAAAGTGCATTGTAGCTGAAGGTTTAAGCCATGCCAGAAAAAAAGTATGAGTAATAACGTGAGTGAAGTTGGACCTATTGTCATTATGTCGTCCCAACAAGTATTGTTAGATCAATTATAATACTTGCCTATTTGGACTTCTGGAAATTGGTGTTCCAGAATGCAATCGAAGATCTCATGTGGAGTCCGAAAATGCAAACTAAGCCTATGCCTCAATAACAAAAGAAACTATTTCACGTTATTCCCGACTTTAGAACTGTTAAAATAAAGATTTGATAAAATATGATGAGATATTTTTACTTGCGATATAGGTAGCATAGGTACCATAGTTTTGAATTCGTGCAGTAAAAAATGTTGAGATAACAATCAAACATAACATTACGATGATAGAGAACACGAAGAAAGTGGGTGGCACAATTCTTCCTGTAAGTCTGTTTGTATCTGGATCTACAGCCTAAACCAATGATGCAATTTTCTCCAAATTTTAAACTTAAGGTTTTTTGTAACTCTACAAAGGGGAAATTGAATTTTGTTTAGTTCTAAAAATAACAGTACTTGCCATACAACCGTTAAGGAAAAGCTTATTTATCTCAAAAACGGCTCCAACGATTTTGATAAAAAAAAATCAGTGTATTATTGTAGATATGGTATACTTTCTGGTAAGAAAAAAATATACGAAAAGCACTTATTAATGGTTCCTTCCATATAATGATTTTTTTGATTTTCGGTTTTCTTATTAACAGCCCATCCGATTTCAATAGAAAATTTTCTACAAAAGCTTTGTTAGAATATAAATAATACTGCAAACAGATTCAAAATTTTTTTTTTAATTCAATATTTCAAAAATGGACTGATGAATTGTTTTGAAATTTCAGTTTTAAATATATATTAATATATAGTCAAAATTCGCATACAAAATTGTTTTTTTTTTTTTTTTGAAAAATATTACACAAATTTTAAATATGTGTAATATGATTTTAATTTTTTTTTGCTTATGTTCAAATTGTTTCAAGTAATCAAATTGCATACTTTTTTTAGCTCTAAGTTATTTATCAGACTGTTTATACAATGAAAAGAACGATTCAAATGCATAAGAGCAAGTAGGTACGTGCGATCCAGTCATGCATTTTATTTTTTAGTTTTCTGCACAATGTGCCAAATATGATCCCAACCAGAAGAACTCAAATTTTTCCTCAGTAAAAAAAATCCTGAAACACGTGTTCTTTTTCTAACATCATCTTATATTATTATATTATTTTCACAAAGAAAAAAAAATAAGCAGTTAGGGGTTAAAACAATAAATAACACACTTGACAGAGCTGTAAAAGATTGCAATTTTTAGGACTTTAATTAAAAAATTGCATTCTTTACACTCTCAAAAAATGCAGTCACCATTCTTTTTTCGTAAAAAAGATTGCAATCTTTTTTGTTTCTAATCTTTTGTCACCATCAACTGATTGCAGTCTTTTGAGACTTCATGCATTCTTGCATTATTTTTGCATTCTTTTGAAGTCTTTTGAATTCTATTGCATACTTTGAATTTTTTGAATTCTTTTGAAGTCTTGAATTCTTTTGAAGTCGAATGAATTCTTTGAATTTTTGCATTCTTTTGAAGTCATTTGAATTCTTTTGAATTCATTGCATGCTTTTGTGTTTTTCCTTCCATAATACTAATGGGCGCTCTTAGATTTAGAATTATGAAAGACAAAAAAAAATGCAATGAATTCAAAGAATTTAAACGATTTCAAAAGACTTCAAAAGAATGCACCCTTACCCCAGATTACATGAAGTCTCAAAAGATTGCAATCAGTTGATGGTGACAAAAGATTGGAAACAAAAAAGATTGCAATCTTTCTTACGAAAAAAGGAAGGCGACTGCATTTTTTGAAGTCGCACTCTTAAAAAAGAATGTTTAGGGTGCCATCTTTATGTTGAATTCAAGGAGGTATTTATATAGAATGCATTCGCAAAGATTGCAATCTTTTACAACTCAGCTTGACGCTTTTAATTGTGTACCATTATTTTAAAGAAAGTTACAGCTATGTTAACATCTAGCATTAATTCTGGGCTTTGTCATACAGGCTGCCCCACTGTGCGAAGGTGAAATTCATTCTGAAACGCGTTGCGAATAATTTTTAATTTATATATTTATATTGTGTAGGTACTAAGTTTAAAATGTTTACAAAATGTTTGCAACTGTTTAAATTATTTTTAAAGTATTAAAATTTAATTTTTATTTCATACATAAATATATCTCCACAATTGGAGACAACACACCTCTAATGTACTATAATGTTTAAGACAAAAGATAAGAGAAAAAAAAATTGAATTTTTTTTAGAAAATGAATTTTCAAGAAATAACAAAAGCAATTTGACAGCTGACAGTTTGGGGTTAGTATAAGTGAACCTATATACATATACATATGCTGTCGAAGCACCTGATTTGAATACTTATTTATCTTCTTTTCACAATTTTAATAAAAAATAAGACGTGCTTTAGAATATAATGGTGTAGACAAAACGTAATTGATTTCTTTTTCAATATAAAAAATAAAAACACATTTGGCCTGAATTGAGTATGCAACCTTTGACATTTAAATAATCAAATACACAATAAATCCTAAAGAACCCTTCAAAATAAGGAATTCAAGGTGAATATTTTGAATGGATATTTCAAAAGTGCTTATTTATTATTAAGGAATTCGTAAAAATTCATCAATAGTATAGGGACGTATGTAGGTATATCATTTCAACATGCAGATATATACATAAACTCCCACGTATTATGAATTTTTTTTTATAATATTCTCATTATTTTATTTTCAAGCTTTTTTGCTACCAATCAAAAAAGGACATTTTAGATTAAGTTCATCCACTTTTAAGAATACCCACGCCACAACCAGTAACTATTTAAAACGAAAAGATAAAGGTTAAAAACTATTTTTTTTTCTTTTTAATAAAATAAAACTCAATCGTCCCAATGACGCACATACAAACAAAAAGTAGGTATACTCAGGATGGGTGAAAATATGGGAAATCAGTTGAAAAACTCCCGGCAACACGCCTCATACCCATAGGTACGGGCCATATACTTATACACATATTATATCAAGTCACCAGGGATGATATCAAGTCCCCCATTGCCACACTTGTTTAGTCTGATAGAATATATCTTCCTACATACCTCCTATATAGCCGCCTACGATGTAGTGAAATCGGCCCTGTTCAATGGCAAACGTCAACAAACCCCGGACAGATTTTTTTTGCAAATTCCTTGGTTAGTGGCTTTCCCACAGGAAAGTTTACTGAAAAGCTTGGGAGGAGGAGAATTTCTCTCGCTCTCTCTACTCTCTGTATTCAATAAACTTTTCAATTCTCTTCCGGGTTGATGCAACAGTTACTTTCGGTTCGTATTCTACAGGAAAAACGCTTGCTAATTAACGTCCCAGGGATTTTTCAAGTTTATATAGAAAATTGAAGATTTCTAACTGCTTTTTTCCACACATACTACAATCCAACACCAAGAACTTTTCTCTCTTTCTCATAACAAAACAAAAAAAGACCGAGAATATGAGAAAGAAGGAGAGAGGTTTCTTTTAGCCCCAGTCTCAATTCCAGCCTATGCTGAAATCTTTTGATATGGCGACCGACCTTCTATCGAAACTCAATATCTGTCCAAACTGCCACCCTCTTTCACACTAGCATCGCTTGATATTTATCCTTCATCTACACTTACTTCCATAGGACAAACAGTTACACACAGAATAACAATAAAGAAAAGCAACAACAAAAGACAGGACCTCGAACGGCTAAGCAAGCAGCAGGCAGCAGGCAGCGGCAGAAGAAAATTGAAAGGCAACCGGACGATATGTACTTGAAGACTGGGCAAGGACACAAACTTGGAGCTTGGTTAAGTTCAAGGCTAAAGATACACAAGGATTTGAGGATTTTTATTTTATTTAATTTTTTTTTTATTCTTCATCATGGCTTCTCCTTATTTTCTGTTGGCTTTGTTTTTGGTGGTAATGGTGTTTGTGGTAATAAATTGTGGATTGGGTGAGAAGGTGATATCCTTCAATTCTACGGCTCGTGTAAATAATTGCCTGCGAGTTTTATTCATTTTTGGAGACCCCTACCCCCCCACAATCTATATTCTTTTTTTTGTTTTCGAAGAAGGTATTTTTGGATAAAAAGGACATTCGAAGGACATCAACACTAAGCACATTGAATTTGCACGATTCAATCCCATTTGACATTGATTGTAGACATCAGAGGGAAAGTTTTTTTTTTTGTCAAATCTTAACATTATGCACTCTATCTCTCATGGGCTTAAGGTTAAACAATATGTATATCCAAAGTTCTATCATCCCTATACCCTTTCTATATGATGAAGAAATTTTTGTAGCCGGCTCGTGGAGACGTCATTTTTTAAAAAAGACTCAGTGAATGAACAAGTCAGTGAGTTTGTGTCCTTGTCCTTACTTGAATGCCAAGCCGGCAAAAACAGAGGCAGCAATTCAGAATAACCAGGCAGGGTGTTAGGCGCAAAAACCTACGCTACAACAACGAATAAATGGCAATGACGCAAAAACCTTCAGTTTTTCGTGCGGCTTATCCTTGGCCAACGAACATAAAAAGCTGGGGTAAGGCTGACTTTGTGCCCCCATTTGTATATTCTATACTTTGTTGTTGATGATGATGCACCTTGCTCTTGCCGATGCCGGCTTCTACGAGTAAAAGTACTTAAAGAACAGCCAGAGGTTAGATGTACAGCAATATAGAGAGGTATGGGTATCAAATTATTTGGAATGATGTCCTTCGTTGGATTTTTCTTTTTTATTTATTTATTTATTTATTTTTTCTAGCTATTGATGGGTTTATTTTTTCGGAGACCTTGAAAACCTTGTACAAAAGTATACGATTAGTTGAAATAATAATAAATATGATGATATCATAAAATAAATACAATATCAAAGAAAAGGAAGTCCTATTGGGTAGGAAAGATCATTTAAAAACATAATTGAGTTAAGAATTAAGAGAAACTCAGAAGCCCATATAAGTTCATTCTTATATACATATGGTTGATATTGCATGTCGATTTTCATAGGGATTTAGTGTTTATTCATACAATTCTCGTCTTGCATTTAAAAAATGTACTATTGGATATGATCTACGTAACTCTTGTGGTTCAAAGCTAAAATATGCTTAAGCTTGGAATTGGAAGGTTGAAAAAAGTCAAAAGTGCTTAGCATAGATTTTTCTTTGATTTCTCTAGTTATGAAAAATAAAATGCAAGAAAATAATGAAAGAAAAATAATGAAATAATGAGAGAAAAATGTTTAAAGGCATGAAATTTATTATATAAATTCGCTTAAAAATTAAATAGAAATTTTTGGGAACTTTTGCATATAATAAATCGAAAAAAAAAAAACAAAATAATGGTTCTTTGTGAGGTACCATTCAGTAGCCTTCACTATAAGTTAATTATTGAATTTTTGTTTAGAAAAGTTGTGAAATAAAGTGAGCTACCGACTTTTTGTAACGTGAGCTACCATGCATTTTATTAAATTTGTATAAAATCCTTTCACAATAATTTAAAATTTGTGTGCAGATATAATAAGGTTGATAAATTCTTATATCTTATTCAACAAACCTGTTCAAGCTTTATTTGTGTGTTTAGTTTTTAGAAAATGTGCATATATCACTACTACAAAAAGCCAGTGTCAGAAAATGGTAACGTGAATTACTAACATCTAAACATAAAAAATACTAAAATTTTTCACTAAGAAAGAATTTATTTTTCCCAAAAAGTTTATTTTTTACTAGCAGTCGAAATCATTACCATGCTACAATTTATATTTCGTTTCATTTATGTATATTTACATAAGTATGAGCATTTTAATAAAAGAGCACGTGAAATTCTCCCAAAGGTAACGTGAGTTACCATGAAATTGCCCAGCAGACAATTAAAGAAAACAATAACTAATCTTTTCTAATGTTACTTCAAAAATTCAATCCAATGAAACAAAATAAGGCTAGTACCGCGCTTGTGATTTTCAGTCGGTCAGATTAAAAAAATCGGTATCGCAAGAGAACTAAAATTAAATGAAAGGATTAAGAAATATAGACAAAGACCTGATAATAAACTTAAGTATGCACTCAAGAAGAAGTTTGAATAACTTGAGATAAATCCTTGATAATGTAAAAGAATCAATAAAATTTATTGAAAATACTTTTTCATATGATTCATTCATTTTGCAAACTGATATGTTTGCGAACTATCATTACTGAGAAAAATGCAACAACAAAACTAATGGGAAGTGAATATAAAAAAAAAAAAATCCCATTTAATCCAATTGACACAGCAAAAACCTTAAATTTTACTCACCCCTATAAAAAGGGATAACATTTAACTGGGATCAAATTTAACCAGAATTTTAACGCAATTGGCACACGGCCTTAATGTAATATGTTCGTATATATTTTTGGTTTGAATTGTGTAAATGGCTATTTACTACAATCTACATTCGATATCAAGACCAAATTTGCTACTTCTTCCACATGGCTGGAAAAAGTGTAGTCAAAATGTCAGTACCGTGGCATGTCCGCACCTTGTTTTTTCGGTTAAATCTACTTTTTTCTTATGAACTGTTTCATTGAATAGAAATGTTGTCCTTAGAAAAGTTTGAGTCAATACTTGCTTGACAATTTAATGCAAAAATTAAATCAAAATACTTATTGCTGAATAAGATAATCATGAATGAATGCTGTCCGAGGTTTTAGTTTTTTTTTTTATTCAAAAGATTTCCCACTCAACCGCCATTTTGTTTTAGTTTTAACACGTATGTATTGTGGTTTTCTAAAAGATACACTATTTATATATAGCTAGCAACAGTCATTTTATTTCTTGTAAGTTTTGATAAGCTCAACAGAGCATTTTGTAGGCACTTGATGGAACAATAACATCTTAGAATATAAAGATAAAACACTTGTATTTTTGTTCCACGGTTTATAAAACTTTTTATTTTAATAATTTGGCCGACGCGTTTCGTCTGGTTAGGACATCCTCAGGGCACTGATTATACATTTTAAAAACAAACTTGTGCAAAGCTCAATGGTTAATGAGAATGAAGTGTAGTAATTTAATTTTTATAAAGAAAATTAAAGATTGAAAAAACAAAAATTAACGACATGAAAATTATAAATTAAGCAACATTATTTGTTAAAAGAAAAATAAATAAATTATTTTAAAAGTGGACTATTGTTACATAGGTCTATTTGGCAGTTTAAAATATTAAGCGTCTTGTGTCTATTTATTTCTAAAATCTCGTACTTATCAAGTACGCGTCCGGAAGGTAAAGAGTGTAGAAGTTCTATATCGTCTATAGAACAAACATGTCCAGAGTCTTTGAGGTGCTGTGAAAGGCCTGAAGTTGGATCCGAGAGCATGGAACCCCTTTGATGTTCAATAAAGCGCGTCTGTAAGGTCCTAGCTGTTTTACCAATATATACACCGTCGCATCCTTTGCATGATATTTTATATACGCCACTTTTTTTAATATCGTCAATTTTGCGTTTAATTTTGTTATTGCATAGGGTTTTTTGAAGGGTGTGATCACTAAAAAAGGCCGGTTTTATTTTAGCTACCGAAAGAAACGGTATCAACTTTTCTGATACGGTAGGGACATAAGGGATTTTCCGCCAATTTGTATCTCCTGTTTCTTTGGTTATAGGGAATGTGGACTGAACTGCATACCGGTGAGATTTCTGACGAAGAATATTAAAAACCACTTGTTTTTTGTATCCATTTTGTGTTGCAATGTGTTGTATAGGGCCAAAAAGTTGTGGATATCTGAGGAATTAAAAAGGTTTTATCGCAAAAGAGACAATATCAGTTTTCATTTGAAAGTTATTCACTCTGAATTAGCTTTTTGATTACATTTCATTCAATTTTCTATTTTACAAGAAGAAGCTCATACTAATGCTAGTGAAATTTCACACAAACAATACACTCGCCAAAAGTCCAAAATAGAAAACCTTTGTTCTAAGGTAGTTAATTACAACAACAAAGCTACTCACAACGGCGGAGCCAACACATTCCCTTTTCAAGCACGAGTGGTAAATATGTCCAAAGTTCAATTCTCTCCCAACGAGTTGGACCTTCTTGGGTTAGGTTTGAACTTTGCTTTTGTACCTAACCAAAAGTCACGAGACCTGACCAACCTAGCTGTGTACACTGATGCTGCAATACCCGATGACAATCTTCAATGCAGAATAGAGTGTGCGAAAATCATCAACAAAGAGAATGCAAACTTTTCGTTCAACCAACAACGAGCTGTTCTACCAAAGACAATAAAAGATGTTAAATTGAAAATCAATGACAATAATCTTATATTATCGAAAGCAGATAAAGGAAATTCAATATCAGTACTACCGAAGGAGGTGTATATACAAAAAATGCAGAGTTGTTTAGATGAAATGCAACTCGTAGAATTGACATCTGATCCAACAATAAAGTTTAATAGGCAAGTGTATGAAGGTATTAACGCATCGAGTTTGGTTTTTGATCAGAATGAGAAGTTTTCTCTTAAAAATCCTAACCCCTCCATCCCAACATTGTATGGTCTGCCTAAATTACACAAGGCTAATGTACCAGTACGTCCGGTTTCCTCTTCTTTTAACGCGCCCTCACAGAAGTTAGGCAAAAAACTTTCAAACATTTTGCCAAGTATTTTAGAATTCAAACCTAAATACTCCGTTAAAAATTCAATGAGTTTCATTGATAAAGTGAAAGATTTAGTTTTGCCTTCAAATGCTAAGCTTGTTTCTTTTGACGTTAAAAGCTTATTCTCATCGATTCCAACCGACAAATTAAAGGTAATACTTAAAGAATCTTGTTCGTTGCGTATTCAAGATATCGAGAAGTGTAAGCAAATTGAAAGGCTTGCTGCATTATGCATTGATCAAAACTATTTTGAATTTAATGGGAAGATGTACACACAAACATCTGGCTTAGCAATGGGATCGTCGTTTTCACCTTTTGGAGCTGAGTTGTACATGGATAACTTTGAGCAAAGAATGTTTGCTTTAAAAAATACTGTTTTAAAACATATATTTCTGTGGATTCGTTATGTGGATGTCATCTTCTGTATTTGGACAGGTACTCATCGGAACCTCATCATATTCCAACATGAGATCTTAAATAAAATTGATGATAAAATTCAGTTCACAATTGAATATGGGCCCAATGAGCTAAACTTTTTGGATTTGACTATATCTGTTGTAGGATGTAAATTGGAATTCAACATTTTTAGAAAAGAATCAAGCACTGATATGATTATTCCAATGTCTTCGGCCCATACTTGGAGCACAAAAATTGCAGCTTTCCACTCTGCAAGGAACTTTGTACTATCCTTCACATTGCAACACAAAATGGATACAAAAAA
The DNA here is from genome assembly GCA_963921185.1 of Dasysyrphus tricinctus. Taxonomy (NCBI): domain Eukaryota; kingdom Metazoa; phylum Arthropoda; class Insecta; order Diptera; family Syrphidae; genus Dasysyrphus; species Dasysyrphus tricinctus. The sequence goes on from OY992533.1 coordinate 86,635,176, forward strand.
CAAGTGGTTTTTAATATTCTTCGTCAGAAATCTCACCGGTATGCAATTCAGTCTACATTCCCTATAACCAAAGAAACAGGAGATACAAATCCCTTATGTCCCTACCGTATCAGAAAAGTTGATACCGTTTCTTTCGGTAGCTAAAATAAAACCGGCCTTTTTTAGTGATCACACCCTTCAAAAAACCCTATGCAATAACAAAATTAAACGCAAAATTGACGATATTAAAAAAAGTGGCGTATATAAAATATCATGCAAAGGATGCGACGGTGTATATATTGGTAAAACAGCTAGGAACTTACAGACGCGCTTTATTGAACATCAAAGGGGTTCCATGCTCTCGGATCCAACTTCAGGCCTTTCACAGCACCTCAAAGACTCTGGACATGTTTGTTCTATAGACGATATAGAACTTCTACACTCTTTACCTTCCGGACGCGTACTTGATAAGTACGAGATTTTAGAAATAAATAGACACAAGACGCTTAATATTTTAAACTGCCAAATAGACCTATGTAACAATAGTCCACTTTTAAAATAATTTATTTATTTTTCTTTTAACAAATAATGTTGCTTAATTTATAATTTTCATGTCGTTAATTTTTGTTTTTTCAATCTTTAATTTTCTTTATAAAAATTAAATTACTACACTTCATTCTCATTAACCATTGAGCTTTGCACAAGTTTGTTTTTAAAATGTATAATCAGTGCCCTGAGGATGTCCTAACCAGACGAAACGCGTCGGCCAAATTATTAAAATAAAAAGTTTTATAAACCGTGGAACAAAAATACAAGTGTTTTATCTTTATATTCTCTTGTAAGTTGTTGAACTTTAACAGTGATATGTTTTCATGCGATGAAAGTATGTCACAAATTTATTTATCAGTACTTTTAAATCATGTTGTGACATATTTTTGGTTGGTTAACAGAATTTTGTATTCCTTTTAACAACATAAGTTAAAATTGTCCTGCAAATTATTTTTCTCATGAGCTAAGAGAAGTGAGGTTACATAAACTGTCTAAATGTCAGTACCGTGGATGTCAGTACCGTGGCATTTACATATTCATTGAACTTTAATTAAATATAATTAAATAATTCCTTGCAATAACATTTTTTTAGCCAAGCCAAACAAAAATTATTCCATGCAATAAAAACTAAGTAGTAACTCAGCACAAAGAAAAGGGTTGCCATTCAGAAGAATAGACTTCAAAAACGAAAAAGAGATAATTTTTTAAAGAAAAAAAGGGAAGTAGAAATGTCAAGAGGTGAAAACATATTAGACAATCAAGCATCTCAACAAAAATCTGGTCAAAAAGATAGAGAACAAATTAAGAATAGAAAAAGAAAAAGAGCGTCATTATCGTCTATTCCAGTTTTAGTACATTTCACCATATTTTATGTTTTTTTAAAAGCTGTAGCAAAATGCTTTTACTTATTTGATACTCTGCCTAAATGAAGCCACAAAAAAAAAAAAACAAAAATTGTTTCCAAGAAGTTTTAATTTTTGAAAAATTTCTTAAAGAAGAATCACAGTTGGCGGAGAATCACCCATATATCCTGTTGACGATTAGCCTACGAACGACACTGTGATTTCCTGTCACTGCTATTAAAAAATATCTATTTCCATGCACTCCCTTGCGGTACAACGTGTCGCAAGTACGTGCATTTTCATTTAGTTTCATTTGATCTATTTAATTATGCAACTGAAAAAACGCGCAAAAAATTGATCTGATTCCATTTTCTTTTTAAATAGCTGCGATTTCATATTTAAAACCATATGTCTCATTTCGTGCCGCTAAATAATGTACGATTAAAAACCACAAGTGCGTGCATGATTTTTTCTACTGGGGATTACAATCTCTTAATCCAATTATTTTCAATCGCAAGTAGCTATGAGCACAACAATCTAAGTGCATTTGTTTCATTTTAACTTTCAAAAATTGGAACAAATTTTCAACTTTAAATCATCATGATTTTTCGGTAGTATGCGCGTTCATTCTTATTTAAATTCATGTGTTTTATTTTTGGGAACTGATTAGTCGCGTGATTGAAATCACAAGTGTGGTCCTAGCTTAACGGCTTGCTGGATTAAAATGAAAGTTGGTAAAGTGTTTGTGGGAATATTGACCTGTAAGATATTATCGATATTTTTGATTTTGATTTTTCAAAAAACTATTTAAAGCCTTTTTTATTTTTCAAATTCAATGTACGTATACATAAGGAATACATTTTTTTCAAAAAATCATGAAATTTGTTTCAAGTTTTCAAAACCCACCTCAAATTTTCTAAATAATCATTGGTTGCTAAGATACTGGTAATAATAAAACAAAACTATGATTTTTCATTAAGAAACCGATACATATCTCAGCGATAGATTCAAATCGAATCAAAGTACAAAAAAAATAGAAGCGTTGAATCGAAAAATTTTGTCCCAACTTTCTTTACAAAAAAAAAAAAGAAACCACAAAAATTTCAATTTCTTTTCCGAGTATTCTCTAGGAGTGCGGGATGCACATACATAAGATATCAAAACAAGAAAATTTAAGCTTCAAATTTCTTTGCATACGACTCCAAACATTTTCGCAAGTGTATTATTTGTTCTTAGTGTAGTGGACAATCCTGAAAATATATATTCTTCTGATAACAGGCTTCGATCTGATTGCCAATGGAGATTTTTCAAGCCAAATGTATGAAGACGAAGTGTTGACTGAGGTAAATTGAGATCATTGCCAGCCAGGAGCATCAAAAATGGAAAGGTTTGAGAAATTTCTTAACAAAAACTATAGGGTTAGGTCTATAGGAGATATCACTAAATAAAAGAAACCGGCCATTGGCTTTTCATATTAGATGATGGACGATGGAGAAATCAGATAAGCTTACGTCGCAATCAAATGAAAAACATATATTCATCAAAAAGGCATCCACTGTAGAAAGTAAACATGAAATTAGTTTCTTCAAAAGCTATCCCCGAGACTAGCTATTTAAAAAAACTTACCTACATGATAGATCCCAATGCAAAGTAGGTATCACATATGAAATTATTTTTCACAAATTAACTGTCACTGATTCCACAATATAATAAAATAATTTTCTTGGTTGTTAAAAGCGAAAGATAGTGCAAAATACCCATAGTACACACATTAAAAGTAAATATCATAAGCATTGTCCAATGTCTAAATATTATGTTGTTGTAATAACGTGTTATTAAATAGCTCTCAAATAGCCACTTTTAATTACTGACACTTTCAATTTTGACAACCTGTACAATACACTAGTATTGTACACTGTGGCGAATACTTACTTTTTTATAAAGGACATCTATTTGAATTTTAACGATTCTAGATTTTTATTCTACTATCTTTTTTAAAACTTTGTTTGACAATATGGGTGATAAGTTAATTGTGGTTGTTCACTGGAACTAAGAAAGTATCATGTTGTTACAGCAGATTTCTTATAATGACCCGCCGCCCATGCCGTTAGTTTTTGGAGTACATAATTAGATAATAATATGCAGGGCCTTTTCTAGCCCTAATAGCACCTGGAGCAAGCTCAGAGAAGTCACCTTTTTTGATACAAACATTTAAATGCTGAATTTATAAAAAAAAAAATATTAATAAATCGTGTCACTTTCATCATATTTATATTGACTCCGAACCAGTACCAACATATTTCAGTAGGTTACCTACAAATGTCCGGCTAATAAAATCTTCATTAAATGAGCTGAAACGTCGGCTTAGATTGACTTTCTTGCAACCTTTTTTACTGATTCATAAAATATTTATGTTTTAAAATCTCAGCTGCTTTGAAGAAAGGCGAGAAAAGGATCGATTGTTATCGACTTGTCGATATTTTTTCTCAATACTTACAAAATAGTCGATAAATCTAAATTTTAAAAATTCAACATTTGTTATGTCATTCATTCTTACGTGACTTAAAATCCAACGCTCTGATTAGAATGTTTGCACGGAATCAGCACATACATACTCGAATCACACATTCTTGTCTGGCCTTTAAACACGAGCCTAACAGTTTTTTGATGCTATCGAAAATTTCAACTTTACACAATCGCTTAAATTAATTATGACGTCTTGTGTCTTGTTGGGAAGTGAACACTGTCGTCGTTTGTCATAATGATCAAAAAATTCTTAAAAATCTAGAAAAATTTTGAAGAGTTTGTAAATTTTTTCCGTTTGCATGATTGCAATTAAAAGCCTCTGGTGAGCCAAATATTGTGAAATATCTCAAATCCCTAGACTTCAAGGGCAATGGGAAACTGGACAGTGAAAGTGTTGTGTCTGCGTGCTGTGGATATTGAGTGGATGATGCCATAAATAGGGGTGGTCTCTACATTAATAATCCCTTCGAAACTCTAAGGAATGCTTTAGTGATGATCATCACCGCTACTGATCATCTGAATCTGAGCACTAAGGTTAAATCCTATCCGCTGACTGGCCGTTCTTCTGTGGAATCTATGAATGACCTCAGTTCCCAGCTTGAGTCATCCAACATTCAGGCAGTTAACTTAGACTTTAATAAGCTAACCGATAATTTGGATGCAATTGAGTATTTATTTCAAGAGGTTCTAGCTAATGTAGGGTCCATCGAGTCCACCAGCAATTTGAAGCCAGATTTGTACTCGGAAAATAAGGAATTCCTGTCCCAAATGGCCCATATGGAAGATTTAAGGCACAAGTACTCGACCTCGGCCAAATTGCCCGGACTTTTCTTCATCCAAATTTCGATGGAACCTATTTCCAAGACCCATGGCGAAAAAGCTCCATCTATGGCCGAGGCTCAAAAATGAATTGCTAATCTTCTCGATACTATCTCTTCAGCTGCTAAACCAGATAGTCTGGTCATTGCTATTGCTGAAAAGGCTGAACTTAACCAAGCCAAGCGTGGGGCTGTCGATGGTGAATCGACCAAGCCTCTCAACCTCGCCGCCTACTACAACGAAGATTACCCAGTCATTTTCAACATTATCCTCTGGTTCATGGTTGTCCTTGGGTTCGTTTGCATATTTGGCATAAAACTGTAGGTCTTTTCCATTCCTACTAGCTTAGCGAATCACACGCAGGGATGGTTGAGAGTTGTAAGTCACCAGGCACGGAGTCTAAACAAAACAAATAAGAATGTCTACCTACCGTTGAGTAAATATAATATTGTTTATTAACAAAAAACAAGTGAACGAAAATAGATTGCTGCCAAGAATTGCTTTGAGTTCCATGACACTGAAGGAAACCAATTTATCGTATAGCAAGCCTCTAAGTCTGCCTTAGGTGTATATTTACATAACTTTAAAAAACCAAACTCTATAATAAAAATTCGAATAAAATTTCTTTGACGACTTTTTCAATAGGTATCTTAGACAGACGTCATTTATCCTGTCTACTAATAGAAGTCTACAAATAAATTAGAAACAAAAGAAAGTGCGATTGAAGATAATACTTAGTCTCTTGTGTATCAAACGCGTGTTGACCTTCCAATAATTCAACTTCGCACAATCTGAATATATATGGAATATATGTACATACACACTCTAGGTCACTTAATTGAGGTCAGGATTTCAACATCAAGGACGATGAATACATAAACACACTAAAATAGTTCCTAACATTGAAAGGCTTTTCATAGTATTATTGCTTCGGGGAAAGGTTCGGCCTTGTTTTGAAAAATTAAAATTTTGTTCGTAAATTCGTTAAATTACGCAAAATTTTATATTTTCATCTATACCCCTTGGCTTTCAGCTCAAACACAAATTACATTTCTATGCACGTCTCAACAACAAATATCCTGCTGAATGCAGCCTCGGTCCAAACACTGTGTACTTTTGCAAAATCTGCAGCTTGAAACTCAAAAATAAATTTTTTTCGCAAATTCAGGATACTCAATTCGGTTACAGATTTTATTTTTGATTGAACATCAAAAGCTTTTTAAAAAGAATATTAAATAAATTACTGACCTCTTTCAAATGACATTGAGTGTATAAGAAGTGTAGGTGGAATATTCTTGCTAACAAAGTTATTTGGGATTCAATTACTGTCCTTGGAAAGCTTTTATTATGAACTCGTAGTCATCATCGTCGTCGTCGTCGTCGTAGCCGGTATAGGGTAGACAATACAGTATGCTGATCATTGATGTGAAATGTACACAAAACCCACTCTCAATCGCCCGTACTTTACTCTCTCACCCAATAATCCCTATACCCCTCGTTCGCAAGCAGATTTATTCTATACTAAAAGGACGATGCTCGTGCGGCTGATTAAATCCTATGGTGTGTGTTTGTATATTTGACCTTCAATTGCATGGTGATAGTAAAAGAGGCAAAGTAATAACACAGCTTAATTTTATCATAGAACATTGACAACCCTTGCACTTGAACTGTGAGTAGGAGGTGGCAATGGCAATGGCAATAAACGGGCTCGTGTCAACCTTCGCCTTGATATAAAAGCTCTTTCGACAGTAAAGTTTTATTTATAGCTGTTGACAGTACATACATATAGTATGACACTAACAAAAAAGAGGAATGGGGAAAATGCAGAGTGCAACGCGCGTGGAACAAAGCTGGGAGTTCATCACTTAGACATCAGAAACAGAAAAAATTGCCGTCACTTGGTGTATGATGGAGAGAGTGGTGGGGGAATAGAGTGGATAGATTTTCAATGACATTTTGCTGAAAGCAACAACAACAACCATTTTAAAAATTGAATTTAATGTGACAGAATTTTTAACGTCCTAAGAGCGTAAAGCAGTTAACTTTTGTAAATCTACCTCAATTTGTATGGAAAATTGAACAATTTAACGCAGTTTACAATTTTACTACGTTTAAGACGATTTTACGCCACTGTATAAATATATTTATTAGAAGCTAAACAGGTGAAGCTTCCTTCAAATTTGGAACATAATTTTTCAAAGAACGCGTTCCTCATAAATACATATTTCTAATTTAAAGAAAATAACTCATAACTCTTGGGCCCTAGCCGGATGAAAAGTGGACGTTAACGTCGGGGGCCAAACTTTTTTGTGTCAAAATAGAATTTGATTTCATTTTATACTCCAATATTTTTGTATTTAAAAAGTTCACACCAACCGCAAAGCTGGAGGCGGCAAAATAGATATAAATCAATATGTGTCTGGATTCTTCCGAAAGAATCATCAGGAATCTACAGAAGACCACCCTAAATGATAGAAGTCCAATTTAAAAAAAAGAAAGTTGTTCTATCTTATGCTCTGTTTGTGCTGCCATGAACATAGCTATTATAGCTGTTAAATGCATGATGAGATCAGGGCTGTCGAAGTACTGCAATTGAAGTATTTGTACTGCTTTTTGAAACTCCGTACTGCCGTACTGCTAATACGACCAAAGTACTGCTTTTTTGAAAATGTTGTGTGAACATAATCATATCCAAAAAGTTTTAGTCCTTTTTATCTAATGTTTTCTTTTATAAACAAAACAGATAAAATTGTATAGAATACGCTCACTATGTATATAGATGTATTGAGAAAGATCTCGAGTTTCATTTTTTACGAGTGCGTAGTTTGCTATGTAGGCAAAGCCTGTAAGTAAAAAAAATCGTAATTCTGGAATTTTTCAGATTTTCTTTTCTGATCTGAAAAAAGGAAGTTTAAGGACATTTTGAAGCCATTTGGAACGAAATATTCCACACACGTCAAAATGTAGTTTTTCTCCCAACTGTCAAAAGCAATTTTAAATTATACAAATGGATCTCCAGCCCATGAAATTTAGATTTTAACGTACCTCGACAAAACTCCTACAAAGTTGAATTTTGGTGGAGCTTTGTTTTGACGTCTTGAGCAATTTCCTATTTCTAAATTTTGGCTGCAAAAAAGAATTTTTGGAGGAGTAAAAAGTTGTAAAGTTCAGTTATTTGCTAATTTTTCGAAAACTATCAACTTTTTGGTATGAAATAAACAAGGTAAAAGTTGCAGCTTATTCAATTTTATAAAAAATACAAATTACATGTTTTTTTGATGCATTCAATAGTTTTAGAGTAAATCATTGAGCCAATTTATGGAGTGGCAAATTTTGTCAAAAAATTTATTAAAATTGCATTAATCGATGAGCAATATTTTTTGTACTATATGCGCTAAATCTCCTCATAATAAACCAAGTTATTGTGGTGCCCAGGGTAAGTAAGGCCATCAACTGGAAAATTTATTGGCTTTAATTTATTTAAATAATTTTGAGAAAAACGTGCACAAACACAACAATAGTTCTGTAGGTAGTGAAATAATGAATACCACCATTGCAGTGCGCTAGAGTTAAATAGGTAATTGGCGGGTATGTGATAATTTTTAATGAACAATTTTTGCATTGAAACAAAATTAAATGCATTAAAAATTATGTTGGTATATATTTTACTGCCGTACTGCAGTGTACTGCAATTTTTTTCTTCGAAGTACTGCTTTCTGTGAAATTGAAACGACAGCCCTGGATGAGATGCATGAAGTTAAACTGCCATTTTTGATTTAAAACAAATTTACGAACTTCAAATCTGCAAATTTTACTATGAAATTTTTTTGTTAGTTTTTTTAATTTTCTTGAAAAAGAACGTTGTGTTATTTTGTGCTCAGTTTGGGCTACCATGCACCAAATCAACAAGTCAGTTGTCCTTTTTGATCATAATCATCGTGTCCTGTGACTTCATTGGGGGCATAGGACGTCAACAAAACGTTTCCATCCTTCACGGTCTGCAGCAAAGTATTTTAGCTGTTGCCACGTCTTTCTTTGGGTTTCTGCTTCTGCTAAGGCAGTTGATTTCCATGTTGTTCTTGGACTTCCAACCCGCCGTGCACCTTCAGTATTTCATTCAAAGGGCTACTTTGGAATTTCATCGTTTGGTTTCCTCAGTATGTGATTAATTCATTGCCGACATCTAGCCACTCTTGACTGATCCTGCGCCCTTAATTTCTCGTTTGATCTAATCTGTGGCCAGTGAATTTTTAGGAAGCGGAGTAGACAGTAATTCACAAATGCCTACAATTTCCTCGAAATAGTTGAGGTGACTTCACCCATACGATTGATTTTAGCTACGGGCGTGATCTCAACTAAGTGCGTTAGGAGATTTGCATTCGACTGGATTTCCAAATTGGGGACAGAGTACCGAAGGTAGCACGAGCCTTATTTATTGTATACATTTAACGTCGGCGTCGCGTCGGCGTCGTTCGCAAAAACAATGCTGCCAATGTAGTAAAACTGTGCGACTTCACTGGCATCTCTTGTAAAATAATACGTTGCTGTGTGGAGCGGCCTGTGAGCATTATTTTTGTCTTTTTGCTGTTTATTCTTAGACCACTCGACTCTCCCTCCACTTGCAGTGTTTGGCACATCCCGTTCGCCCACTCATGTTATTTCCCAGTAGACGTTATGTCATAAGCATATTCTAAATGACAGAGCCTTTCGAACGGTCTCCACTGAATGCCTTGTCGCTCCGCTGTACCAACACTGGCCATCCTTCTAGTCCTTGGGATAGATTTAGTTTTCCGAAACAATTTGTATCAACGGATGAAGAAAACTAGCCGTTGGTTGTTACGGGAATCGGCTTTCAGGAACTCAGCTGGTATTCCATAAAATCCAGCTGCTTTGTTGTTCTTGAGGTGATTTATTGAATTTTATATTTCCGATTCTGAAGGGGGTTCGATGTTAATACCCCTATAGGACCTGCGCATCTCGTTAAGTTGGGGCACTTCAGCACTCTGATCAACAGAATCCTCATTTAGCAGGGCACAAAAATGGTCCTTCCATCTGCGTAGCTGATCCTCAATTGATACCAAAAGTGTTCCATCTACATCCATTGTGCCAAATTCACAAGTTATTATTCCAATTGTGCTTTTAATAATCTTTGATTATTAAGAGCAATGCTTACAATGTAATTGTTCTCATATGATTATCAGCTGGAGGTCAAAATCTGCCAATTTGTCTATGTAGTACTAGGTAAGGTATCACTTCTTTAACGATATCATGGGCTAAGATAACCCTTGAAAGCAGCTCATTGATTCTTCTTCCAGTTTCTTTGTTAGGGATGGGAGTTCATTCAATCGATCATTCTCATGGTCTTACTTCTTCCAAGCGTTCTTATAGATCCATCCAGTGGTATAATATCTGCTGCAGACTTTCTGGTGTCACCCCAAGATTTTTACTGTTCCGGAAAAAAGTTATTTTAGGGCAATTGGGTGTCATTTGTATCCAAATACACTTTTTCCTTAAAAATATAGTTTGTCCCATGTCTGTCAAACCATATATTTCAAATTCCATTTTAAAAGATGGATGTGGTGTCAATGGATTAAGAACCCATATACAAATCAGCAATGTTCACAGATTAAGCAAACATTTTTGTTCAGAAATGAATCATAAATGAATCATAAAAGTGAAGAAGTTGATTGAAAAAGTATTCATTTATGATTCAATTTGAATCCTTTGACCTGGGCAACGAGACACCTTTTTGAATCATTGAATTGACACATTTTAATTAAAAAAAACTCTTCATTGAAATTAACGTGTATGAAGGTTTTATATATTCATTCAAATGATTATTTCGTGAACCTTTTCTGAATCATACAAATAATTACAATATACATTTTTACGTGTACTTAAAATTCCTTCATTTAATTGAATTATATTCAAATAAGTTTTATGACTCAGAAATAGGCTTATGAAAAAATAATATAAATGAATATTATAGAAATCTTCTAAACGTTTATTTAAATGAAGAATTTTTGGATCATAAATGAGTCACTAAAATGATTTTTGTCTTGTTGCTCAGGTAAAATTGATTCAAAATTGAATCATAAGTGAACTCTTTTTTTCTGGTCCATTTATGATTGATTTCAGAATAAGGATTTTTGTTGGGAGCAATGATAAAAAACTGACTGAAAATGGAAAAAATAAAAATAAAAAACAAAAGTATGTAGAAATGAGATATAGCTTTTTTTAATGTTTGGCTAAAATTGCTGTCTATTTATAATAAGTAATATTGATGGTTATCTTCAATTTTTCAAGAAATTCAATATCTTAACAAACTCACATATCTGTTCGCTTCAAAAACTTGTTTCGAAATGATAATAATTGACTTTCCAAATTCAAACAAAACTTTTGCACCGACAATGTTCCATTATCATAACCCATTTGTATAGAAAGAACAAAATAAGGATGAACAAACAAATTCTCCATATGAAAGAACCACCAACAACAAGATCTTTTTTTAGAATTGCTTGTGCACATTCACATATATGAAGAAATATGAATGAAAACTGAATGTTGTTTTTTATTCTTTTTTGACAAATAGAGTAGGTATACAAATCTCCTTGCATCACCCCCACAAGAATTTGTAGGGTTTTTGTGTATATTCATAATTCATTCACATAACTGAAGGTTTCACGAATATTATTCTTCATTTTTAGTGAACAAAATATGAACCCTCACAAAAATGTTTGCCGGGTTACTACTTTTTGCTTTTTTAAATGTAAGGATTTGTGTAGGTTGGTAATATTTTTTCCAAGGCGTGCTTCCTCACCGATCTCATAGATACACCACTGGGTCCAACTCAACCTAAATTACTTTTGTCTGTAAAGCCTAGTTTACATAATAAATCTAGTTTACAGTTCATGTGCGCAAAGCAAAACCTAAACAAATATTCCCGCATGTCAAAAATAATTGAGTTGAAATGTAGAATTAATTGTTTGCATGATTGGTTTACAGTTTCATGCAAAAAAAAACTATTGCTGTCATGGAATGTCATGCAAAACAATGGATCGGCAATTGTTTTGCATGCGAAAAAAAGTGTGGTGAATAAAATATTTTTATTCGATGGTCGGTTTACACTTCCAAAAAATGAATAAATTCACCTCAAGGCATTATTAGCATGCAAATGGTTTTTGCATCCAAAAATATTTATTTTCCTTTTTTAGGCCTCAATCGATGGCCTAGGCCAAGGCAAACGTTTTTCGCCTTGAATGTTATTCAATTTAGTGCACAGAATAGGTGAAAATTTGTTTTGAAAATCGTGATTTTTGTTACGTATGGGAACTGTAAACTATGCTTAAAATGCAAAAAGCTTAACCTGAGGGGACAACACATTACATTGGTAATGAAATTACAAGATTGGAGAAATTTCAAATCAACTTGAATTGCAAAAATTTGGAAGTGAATAGGTTTGAGATAAATCTGACTGGCTTAGTTCAAAATTAGAAGCCTTAAATCATCAATCACCCAGATTTTGATAAAATCCTAAAAAAAGCTAAAAACAAAAGTACAGAATTAACCTTCAATCTTCAGTCTTTTCATATACACATACTCACATTGGAACTTTGTCATGAACTTATGAGCATCCGAAAGTCTCAATTTGCTGCAATATAACTAGGTATATATCCATGTTCCATCACCAAGTCATTGCAGTTAAAGAGGCCAAGAGCAAAGTGGCACTAAAATACAAGGCAACAATGATGTATTAAAACCAAGTAGTACCACAAAGTCATCAAGGTCATCGCAAATGGAGAAGTCTCTGTATAGATGACTCAATGACTACTCTGCATATTGCTCAGATTTGTTTTTCTTTCTTTCATTCGAGGGATAAATTAAATCAGAGGATGTCTGGGAATGTATGTATCTATACACAATGTAATGTGTATTTTGTTCCAGACAAGAGTTTTTCGGTGTTCCTTGCTCTAGAAGGTTTTTTTATTTTACTGTAATTTTTTCATCTTTAATCTTGAGTTGAGTTTTCTCTTTTAACTTATGATAAAAGTGCCCTAAGGGAAGATATTAAATTTGTTAAAAAAGATAAACTTTTCAAAATTTTAATTAAACACAAAATTACACGATGGAAAGATATAACTTCGAAGCTGTCAAGGGCTTTTTCTATACCTGAGATCCACTATTACCTCGCCAAATGACATCAGTACAGAGAACAAACGAGGAATGAATATTGCCAATAACCGTATCTTCGAGCTTAGAAGGCATTTAAGAAGTAAGGCCCCCTCTTTGTGACTTGCTGTCATGAAGAGCTTAGGGTTGTTGGCATGCTACATAACATTAGACTCTGCTAGGTTCCTGGTCACAGGGAAACAAAAGAGCTGATGAGCTGCCAAAAACGGAATCGTCGCTTGATTGAAGTCAAGCCAAACGACATATTAAAGTACCAACCTGTAGCACCAAACAAGATATTGGTAACAAAATATTTGAAAAACCAATAAGACATGGAACCTGCTAGAAACTTGTAGCACAACTAGAAAGTTATGGCCAAATTTTAATAAGCAGAGGACAGACAAAATTATGCAAATGAACAAGAAACGTCTTTGTTCCCTTGTCAGCATAATCACCAGACCCAACCTACTGGGATACCACAAAAAAAAAAGAGACTGAGGCTCAGTTCTGATGACCTTAGCAGATGATGCAGCGATGAAGAGATCACAGGAAGATGTCCAGTACTCTGTTATTTAAGAAAAGAGTACCTAGCGAGTCATTTCTATGGCGACTTAGCTTAGAGCAACTTTCAAGAACCTCGGCTAATAGTCTTCTGAACTTTGTCAACGCCTCTTAATTGCTTGACTGCCAACAGAACACAATGGTTCTTACATTAAGTGAGATACAACTTCCTAGGGTTTCACAACGGATCTACATAGATCTAAGTGTGACGTAACAAGATCAACTGTCAGCCCTTCTACTTAATCTTACCTAGGTCCTCTCTCATAGAGCCAAGGAGACTTTGTATAAGACCTTAATGATGTATGGGACAGAAGCGTGGACTCTGAAAGAATCGGATGAAAATTAGCTTGGGTGCTTAAAAGGAAGATTCTTCGAGTGATATTTGGTCATGAGTGCATTGAAGGAGTCTTAAGAAGAAGATTCCACAATGAGCGTTACGGACTATACAGCGACGTCAACCTGGTCAAAAAGCTGGAAATACTTCGGCTGAGATGGCTGAGACACGTGGAGCGTATGAACAGCAACGCACCAGCTCGACAAATCTTTGAATACAACCCTGATTGTGTACAAAGCTGAGGAATAAATTCCAACAGGTGCACTCACTTGTGAAAAATGACCTCAAACAACTTGCTGTGCATGAGCTGGCTTTAGAGGCTTGTTGGTTGATGCCGTAGTTCATCTTGGGCTGTGAGCATCATCCAAAGTAGGTAAGTAAGGATTTTTCACTTCCCCGGAAGATGAACTACCCCACAATCCCAAAAAAAAATTAAAGTGAAATAGACTGAATTCGTATTATTTTACAGGAGACGCCAGTTGAAGTAGTGGAACAGTTCAACTACCTTGGCAGTATTGTTTCTGCAAACGGTGGTACGGATCTGGACGTTAAAAGAAGAACGAATAAAGCTCGTGCTGCCTTCAGTACCCTGTCCCCAATTTGGAAATCCAGTCAAATCTTCTTACGCACTAAGTTGAGATTCTTCGAATCCAATGTCAAATCCGTGCTGTTATATGCTTGTGAAACCTGGAAAGTCAAGTCTACTATTTCGAAGAAAATGCAAGCTTTTGTGAATCGCTGTCTTCGCCACATCCTAAACATTCGCTGGCCACAAATAATATCAAATGAGGAATTCAAGAGCGGCTGGACGTCGACATAAGAAAGCGTAAATGGCGTTGGATTGGTCACACACTGAGGAAACCAAACGATGAAATTGCAAAGCAATCCTTTGAATGGAATCCTCAGGGTGCACGGCGGGTTGGAAGACCAAGAACAACGTGGAAATCAACTGTCTTAGCGGAAGCAGAATCCCAGAGAAAGACGTGGCCACAGCTAAAGTACCTTGCAGCAGACCGTGAAGGATGGAGACGTTTTGTTGACGCCCTATGCCCCAGCCGGGATTACAGGACACGATGATGATGAGACTGAATTCAAACCCAGACGGGCGTGAGAGTATCCACCTTTCCTTCTGATAGAAACTGTTCAGGTTGTTTCAGAAAATATATAACAGCCTGTAGTTGCTCATCAGTAACATTGGAAAAAGGAGGAAGAAATAATTTCTTGCCTGAATGATTGAAAATGTGTAAATACGTTGAATAAAGCTTAAAACGGTTTTGTTTTACGTATAACCGATTTTTCAATAGTCTGTCAAACATCAGATAGAACTTACTCTTTAGATAAAAACAAAATGTTCCTTACAATTGTTATACTTATTCATCTGATAGTTTAACTAATGATTGAGAAATCAGCTCCTGATATGATAACATAATAACTACTTCCTTAGCCCTTTTGAGTTTTTCTCATCAAATTTAACATTTACTATAAGAGCAAGTTCTTACGACCAAATTGTGTATTTACATTATTTATTTTTAACTTATTTTTATTGGCTCTCTGCACTTTCTTTTGTTATTAATCAATTGCTTTTCGAGCACTCAAAGAGTTCAATTAAATTATCATAACGATGCTGATAGGGAAATGTACTAATTGCGTATATGTAAGGCTATCTGCAATTGTGTTGGAGGGGTGGTGTACTCTGATGGGTGTAATGGCCCATGTTAAATGCCTCACAAAGTCATACCCTCCACATATTGTTGTATGTATATTTGAGTGTCCAGACCAGTGCGTGGATGACAAAGGGCTAGTTGCTCAAGCCAAAGAGATTATGACGATCTGTGTATGACTTTGTTTGATTAAATGGTCATTGATCTTGAGTGTGTGGATCGTTTTTGAACTCATCAATGAACAATATGAAGTTCAATGTCGGATATTTTGAACGATAAGAGTTATATTTGTTGTTGATGACTCATTGAAGATGTTCAGAAAAATAATAACAATTGTAGGTATTGCACTGAAGATGAGTTATAGAATATGTAACCATAGATATTATTGTCTTCTGCAGAAAAAAAAACATAATACAGCTTAATAAGCTGGTAGGGATAAAGTAAAGTGTAAGAATAATGTTGTTCTTGGGAATTACTAAATCCTTATGTTGTTTAATTAACCTGTTTATCAAAAAAGGAAAGAGAATAGGTGGATATAGGATATATCACCCAGGGCAGGAGAGTCTAAATCCACAAAGCTCGAACAAGAAAAAACAAAGACTTGAAAAACATAAACCTTAAATCAATATTTTTTATTCCGCATTTTAGGTTAGAATATTTTATAGAACTTTTGTCTAAAAAGAAAACATTTTGACAATTCTTTCAGATGAAAAGTTACTGTCGAAAAACTGTCGAAATTTTTGAGTAATTATTTTTTTTAGGGTTAATCTCGCATCTTGTTCATCTGAGCTAAAAATTACTTGAATAGTGTATTCCTTATGGGAAATTACAATTCGTACTGTGTGGCGCAAAATAATAATGGATTGTTGTTAAGGGATATAAAAATGCAAGTATGAATTGTTTGTAGAAGGGAGGTCTATATCCTCAACTTAAAAAAAAAAAGATACTCAAAATGAAAAAAAAAATGTTCAAAAACAAGGGCAGCACTTACAACTATGTGCTGTATATTTTTTGAAAGCTTGAAGTCTAATAATTTTTCTTAAAAATATATTTTAGTTATCTGTTTATCTAAAATTAAATTTTTCGAATCAGGAAAATAATTAAATACATTTTCACAACAAAATCATTGTTCAATTAAATTTTGTTTGTACAAAAAATTCTCTGAGCTATTTGTCATTGATTATTTTAGCATGTTTGATATAATGCACTAGAACATTTTTTCTGATTCATTTTCCTGATCTTTTAAACTGGTCCTTTATGACTAATACAAGTTTTCGACCTCAAGCGTGAAACGAAACGTTGGTATTAATCCAAAAAACTCCCATATTTTCGCACTTTTTTCAGTTATTGCTCTTAGATTTCAAGTTAATTGAATTCGCTTCAATTTGAACCCAGAGCCATCTCAGTTGACCCAAGAGTTTTCTAGAAACAGTTTTTCAAAAGTTGGCAATAATAAGTTTATAATAACAAGTAGTACAAAAAGTGGCTTACCTACAAATATCAGTTAACTTTTTGAAACGAAAAGTGATGAATGTTTCTAGGCATAATTTTTAGCGCTGAGCTCCAATCCGTCATCAATTTTTTGCTATCAGAATTGAATTTTTAAGATATTCCCTCAAGAAAATTGCAAATTATCATTTCTCTCCACTTTGGAGATTATGTAAAAATGAAAGGTCATTTTTTATAGTAAAGTTATATTAGTAATGATTCCCAGAAACACTAATTTGTTTCAAAATTTGGTAAGAACTTCTTAATATCCTTGTTGCTGTGTGAGAGGACGACTAACATCCAGAGCCGTAGCTAGATTCGAATTGAAGGTAGGGCAGCAATGGAAGCATGTAGGGCAAAATTAAAAATTTACTTGATGTTTGTGTTTTCATATAGAATTTAGAACTGTCTCGTGCCGATTTTGTTTTTTGCAAATTGTAAGCCTGACGAATAAAATATTTCGTTTACACAACGGAAGTTTTTAATTTTATAGAATTTCCTTTTCTCACTACCAAGTTTATTTTTTTTCAATAGAGTTGTATACTTAGTTCTATAAAAAAAAATAGTTTTAAACATTTCGGAAAGGAATATATATATATATTTTCAAAAAGTACAAGAGTGGTGCTAAATTAGAATACATTTTTTCAAGCAGTTAAAGAAATATATTATAAAAATAAACCAAAAATAAGACAATTTTCTCAAACACCTTAAGAACATACCTTAAGGTACGAATTTTTAACAAAATCCTTGTATATGGTCTTTGAGAAAGTTTGAAAAAAAAATCAAAACTGTTGTATGGCAGTTTCCCTTTCGAGATAGATGAGCTACAACAATGATTTGAATTTCTCTTCTAGGGAACCACATCAAAATGCTTTGTACTAAGTTTGAAGCAAATTGACAAACTCTTTTAGGATAAAGCGTCTAGCTCAATGTACAGTGGACGCATAAACGTACCAGACGTAAGATCCCGTTTCATTAAGTAGATAATAAATTAAAAAAAATATTTCTGATTTGTATGACTTTTTTTGTTACGCGAACCTTCAAAACACCAAGTTTGTGCCTTAAGA
Source organism: Dasysyrphus tricinctus (assembly GCA_963921185.1). Taxonomy (NCBI): domain Eukaryota; kingdom Metazoa; phylum Arthropoda; class Insecta; order Diptera; family Syrphidae; genus Dasysyrphus; species Dasysyrphus tricinctus. Next base: position 86,653,171 of record OY992533.1, read on the forward strand.
CTCTCGAAAATAAAGAATTCTTGAATTACATTTTTATTATGGGATCTCAGATTTTTGCTCAAAATTATGGAAAAGCTATGCAACCTCTCCAATACGGTGTACAGCCCTTACAAATGGGCGTGGTAAAAACCTGTGTATGACCTTATTTTTAAAAAGGGCATTTCCGTAACTAATTTTTTTATTTCCATATTTTTTAGGAAACGATAAAAAAGAATTTTTTTTTTCAAAAACACTCTCAAAAGTTGGCGGGTCAAATATTTTGCAGTATGTTTGTACCTAACCTGTTATAAGAGCAATTTTGCTTTGTTTTCATACAAATTATTCAATTATTAATTTTTATCAAAAATGCTTCCAAAAGTGGGCGTGGAAAAAAGCTTTATATAGAAAAATAATTGCAAATAACATTATCTTCATTTTTTTAAAGAACACACCCCTAATTTTTTTATGATTTCTTATGATATTCTTTATCATGCCAGAAAATGTCATCTGAATCGGTTGACTACTTCAGATTTTATAGATTTCATACAACCGATCTCCATACAACTTGAACCACTGTGCGGCGTTTTTTCACTATTTTTTAGGTAATTTTACCACCCTATAAGAATGCAACAAAATTTGTAACGGTTCCTTAAAATACTTATTCTCTTCTTCCAAATTCAGTTTAAATGTTTGCAATATATATTTAGTATTCTCTGAGTAATCCCTCGATTAAATTTATGTGTTTAGCATATCAAACCGCATTTTGCAAGTCAAAAGTCAGTGCCAAAAACTGCTTTAAGAACATGTCTTACCTGTTCATGTCAAGAACCATGTAACTGCCTGAACAGAATAGAGTGCTGCAACTGGAGCTGCAGTAGAGTAGCTGTCAAAAAATGTCGTACGTAATTTTTAATACGCCACAATGCAGCTGTACACCTTTCTGACATTAAAAAACAAAAATATAAACGGATAATGATGAAAAAGAAACTAAATTTACTTTTTGTCTTTTATCAGAGATTGAAAAGAGTTTGAAACTCAAAAAACATTTTCCAACAATATTCACATTTTTTATTAAAAAAAAATCTACAGTTGATCATTGTTTATATTTGTATCAATTTTAAATTACGTCAATATGCGTAGAATAAAATTAACCCGAAGTCGATAGCTTAATTTGTTCTCGAGATATTTGAGACTAAGGGTGTGTTCATGTTGGAGCTATGGTAAACGACTCGAGCCACGATGTGACTAGAGCTTCTATATTGTTTACATTTTTTATCATATTTCAGCCTTGATTTATTAGATTTTTGAGACTGTTGACTAGTTAGACAGTTTCTTAAAAGTTCTAAATAGTTGGAAATATAATTTATTTAATTAAATAAAATGTCAAGTTAGACTAATGTTAGAAAACCGATGCTGTTGTCTAAGTAAGACCACTTTAGGACAACAGTGCCAACATTTTTCAAATAACTTTTTAGAGTTGCACAACTGCCTAAAGTTAGACAAAGCTTATAAATACGAACGTTAGTGTTCATGTTGGAGCTTCCATAAACGATTCGAGATGCGATCCTAGCAAAGAAAAACATCGACTTTTTGAAGCTTTTATCGAGGATAGAAGCTGAACATTATATGATGAAATTAAATAATTTGAAACAAAAATAATAGAGTAAGATCCCAGGACCGCCAGACATACGTCATTTTATCATAGCTGAATTTTTTTCTGTGAATGCACACTAGGGTAGGTATGAACGAATGGATAGTACGAACCTTGAACCCGGGTGCGTTTCGGAGGTATTAAGTGCTAAAAGTGCATAAAATTGATGCAAAATTACGTTATTTTATCAAAGCTGTTTTTTTTATATGTTTTAAGGAAGTTATAATTAACTTATTTTGAAACTTACCAGACACCTACATGGGTGCACAATGTCAGCCAGACACAATTAAAGGTGCCATCAAAAATCGTGAAATTTCATTATAATATCAAAGCTGAATTTCATATATGTTCTTCGGGAAACTGTTACAATATATTTCCCAAGCTGCCCAAGGAACATATTATGCAATATAAAACTTAACTTTGATATTATAACGTAAAATATACGATTATTTTGACAACTTTGGGGTGTCCAGTGAATCCAAAACCCCATTGCAGGTGCCTGGTCGCTTGAGAAATATTGTGAAATAGTTTTCCGAAGTGCATGAAACGTTTGCTTTGACACTAAAACGTAAACTAAAATATTTGTTTGAAAACGTCAAAGGTGTCTGGCTGACATTTGGTCCCTCTGTAGGTGTCTTGCAGCTTAGGAAATGTATTGTTACAGTTTCCCGAAGAACATATATAAAATTCGGCTTTGATATTATAATGAAATTTCACGATTTTTTTTGGCACCTTTAATGGTGTCTGGCTGACATTGTGCACCCATGTAGGTGTCTGGTAAGTTTCAAAATAAGTTAATCATAACTTTCATTAAAACATATCAAAAAACCAGCTTTGATAAAATAACGTAATTTTGCATCAATTTTATGCACTTCTAGCACTTAATACCTCCGAAACGCACCCGGGTTCAAGGTTTGTATTATCCATTCGTTCATACCTACCCTAGTGTGCATTCACAGAAAAAAATTCAGCTATGATAAAATGACGTATGTCTGGCGGCCCTGGGATCTTGGTCTATAATTTGTATTTGAAAACATCGCTTATCAAAGCTTCAATATGAACACCAAATAAGAGCTGTGACTCAAGCTTCGAATTCATCGTTGCTCGCATCGCTTTCTCAGATATCGTCTATCGCAGCTATTACATAAACATACCCTTATGAAATTTTACAATTTTAAGGGCCAGTTTCAAATGTTCCGGTTAAAGTCTCGGAAAGTTATCCCGCTATCCAGCTGTTAAAAGTTGCTGTTATATTTCGGTTTCATCATCAAATCTGGGAATGAACTAACCTGCGGATAAATTAACAGTTTGAGAACAACATAAAACATCAAAAACATACAAAACATTTTTTTTTTTCAAAACTAAAAACTCTTGTCGTTTTAACTTAAAATGTCACTGATTTTTAAGATTTAAATTCAGTATGAACCACGACAAATTGATTTAAAGTGAAATTCAAAATATTACGAATTAAACCTAAAGCAGTTAGACATCTTCTTGATAAAGGCTTTAACAACCAGTTGAACCAGTGGATAGGCCTTACGAGTCTTTATCTATCAGATATCACTATCCGAGAAAAAGAAAAAGTTGAAGTAAATATGGCAAAAAAGTTCCTGATAGGCTATTGAAGACCTTATCCGTAAGTCTTGAAACTGACCCTAAATGCTGTAGTATAAAAGCCGCTAGTTGAATTTTTTTAAAGTCCTTACTGCACTTAACGAGATTATTATCTATAAAATACAATTTTATCCGAAGTCGATATCTTTATTCGATCTTGAGATATATGGTCACCGAAAAATGATGAAGGCACGTATGAACGGACAAACGGACGAATGTACGTACAAACGCGAGATATATCTCTAAAAATTGTGGATTCGACACGTGGAGGTGTGTAAAAATTTCGATTTCAAAAATCGGATCAATTGCAACAACTTCCAATGAGAAGTTCGTAAGCAGAACACAAAAATGCAGGATGCCAAACACAAGATGGACCAAGTTTTTTAAGATTTTAGATTTATGCCATTTTAAGAGTTTTCCATGCCCTTTGCAGAGAGAGCTATGCTTTACCTACATTATTACATCAAGATCACACAGTATTCATAAAAATCTAACAAAGTGGTCATAATGGTGCGTGCGTTGGACTGTCATGCCGAAGGTCTGGGTGCGAATCCCAGTTGCAGCTACCTGAAAATGTTTTTGAGGTACTGCCACTTGCGTGGAACTGACAAATCCCCTAAATCCTCATGAGCAAGTGATTCTCATCTAGCCGTTCGTTCGGATTCGGCAGAAAATTGAAGGTCCCCTTCATTCTTGCCAACAACACGCACACAGGAATGGTTGAGAGCTGTAAATCCTAGGCACAGGTTCTCCAAGAACTGTTGCGCCACCAAATTTATTTATTTGTAAAAAAGTGGCCGTAAGCCGTATTTTCCCTGGACCCTTCAATAATTGTTTTCTGGCTTGGTTCCGATTTACTTTCTGCTTATTTCGCCCCACATTTGTCTGGGCATATTATTTGAAGAAAGAATTAAAAATAGATACTGATGAAATTTCCGGGAATTCAAAAAAAAAAACAAAACAAAAGATGATTAACTGTCTATATTTTTGAGCCCAGTCTAAGCCTAAATAAACAGCAAACAACAAAATAAATTAAAACATTATTTTTCCAAAATCAAAACGTATTTAAATGACTTGCTATTTTTATACCAAATTCTAAAAATTCACAATCAACAAACAAAACAATACTCTCCCGGTTCAGTTCGAGACGGGGTTTTATTTTATTTCATTTTTTTTTTTTTTGTATTTAATTTTATTATTATCAGTAAAAATGTTACCTTGAACGACCGCGCTCTGACCATGACTCCTAAAATGCCAGTAAATCAGACGGGAGGAGTCATTCGCTAATTTATTCTGGGCCATACGTCTTATTGTTCGTCATCATCAACATCAACATCATCATCATATTGCCTTTTGGGTTTTTGGTTTTGGCTATAGTCGCGGCGAAGATAGCGTTTTTCTTCTTTATTTTTTTCTGGATGTCACAGTCTCAACCGCACAGCTGAGAAGTTCTTTTAAATCATCATTGTCTTTGCCATACTGTTCTCAATTATTACAACCGAGTCAAGTCGACCATTGTATAAGCATCAAAATTATTATGAACAAAGTTCACGCTTTCTGCTTCGATAGCCAATGCCAAAGGTGACATTCGTTCTCACATAATTTGAATCATTTGGGCAAATTCCTGGAACGAATGTCTGGAATGGTATGGTGCAGTGTGCTTTTTGGGGTTGGCTCGTTATTAATAAAAAAAACGATGACATTGAACCTTTTTTTGTATTATTTCGATTTGTATCTGCAAATAAAACATGGATCCACAAGCCAGACAAAGTCTTAATAGGAATACAGATATACATTATACAAAATCATTTCAAGGTCTCAGATAGATTTCTGTGATATGAAGCACTGATGTCGTAGGTAGTTGCTACTCTAGATTATTGAGGAGAAAACGATTTTGCACCGACTTTTGCTACTGAGTTTTAAAACTTTCATACCTTTGAAATAGACACAAAAATGAGTTTAATGAATTAAAATTATTTTATACCAGGCACAATAAATTAGTACCTAACACTTCATAAAATAATTGTGTATTTTGTAGAAAATTTGCCTCTTATTCATATTAATCCTTCGGATACGAAAAACCTCTGATATGTTGTATCTTACCTGATATTGCTTCCTTAAATTGGAAGGTATAGGTACTACTGGTTACCCTCAACTCTTAAGACTGAAACGCTTTTTCCTTAACTTAGTTATTAAATCTTTTACTCCGCACTCCATCGAAAATATTTCATTTTCGCCTGCAATATAGGCACGCAATATTATGTATGTGCCGTTCATTGAAATAGTGAACTATCTCCATTTTCTGTTTTCGGGCTCAAACAACGCTAAAAATAATTTTTTTTTTTTTGGAAAAAATAAAATAATAGTTTAGGCAATCAAAACTTTGTATTCCAATAAAAAAAATCAGGATTCTCCTTATTTTTGAATATCCTGCACAGCTTCACAAACGTTCTTATTTTGATAAAATTTTTGGTAAAAATAATTCACAATTAAAATGAACGGCCAACTATTGGACTCGTGCTTGACTCCCGATGATAGAGAACTCGAAAATTCCATCTGTTTGTCTGTACCACAAGTCCACAACCTACAGAGCACAGATTTATTCTGGTAATTCCCTAGAAGAAATTAAAATTAACTATTAAAATTGAAAAATATTTCATGGCAAGATATCAAACCCGTTATTACGATGAAAAGAATTGTCTTATTTGTTTGGATAGTGCTACACTGATTTTCCTTAAACTTGGTTGTAGCATTTTCTGATCATTCCCCGAAAAGGTTTTTTGATTTGTTTTTATTACAAATAACGATACCTACTTGCCAAACAATTTTCTTAGAAATTTTTATAAAATCTTTTTTTTATTTCAAAAATGACTCCATAGACTTAAGAAATCAATACATTTCTTTCAGAAAAGGATGGACAACTCTATTTATTTTTAAATGGTTATTAATGGTACCACACATAGAACCATTTTTGTTTTTTTTATTGTTTTTTCTTGAAAATGATATATGTCTGTACATAACTGATTCAATCATTGTATAAACAGGTGCTTTCAAAAAGTTGAAATAACAATGGACTCCAAAATTAAAAAAAAAAAAAGAATTTTTTAAATATTGCATTTTTTTTTTTTGAAAACTCAATATTTTGAAAGTAACATAGTCAAAGTTTTGTATACTTGGTAGCTTGCTTACCTTTTTAACACTTTTGGTATACACTTGACAAAATATGCAAAAATAACGGGGCCTACCATACAGATGTTAAAATATAAATCTCATTTTTCTCAAGAGCGACTTCTACGATTTTGATAATATTGTTCGGTTTGCTAAAAGTAGTAACGTCTGCTATTAAAATTTACCAGGCAACTTTAAACAGTATAGGTAAGGTACCTCCCATACATCAGCCTTTTTGATTCTGAATTTTCTCATTATCGGGATGAACTTTTATATTATTTTTTCGTACCAAATTCTAAAAAAAGTTACATACAAAAATTTTCAAAAATGTATTTTTTTGAATTTGAAGAGAAAAATTAAAAATATTTTATAATTTGCATACCAAAACTTTTTCTTAAAAATGTTCTTAAAATCTTATATAAAATGAATTTCTTAAAAAAAATCATTTAAATTGTTTCCATAAATTCATATTTGTTCAAAAATTCAATTTGATTTTTTTTTTTCAGCTCAAACTATTGAATGAACCAAAAGTTTATCTATCTCAAAATCGGCTCCAACGATTTTGATAAAAATAAAATGCACGACTAGATCGCATGTACTTGCTTTCATGTTCAAGTTGCTTGGAACTTAAGATTTTTTGAAATAAAAAAATAATTATATAAAAATAAAAAGAAAAAAAAGCATTTAAATCGTGCTCAAAACCAAATATGCCCTTGCGGTTTTTTAGAAACTAATTTTTTATATACAGGGTGTCACGGACCTGAGTAAGTATTTAAGGGTGTGGTTCTTGGGGTTATTCTAAGAAAAAAATTGTAAGGGGGAAAGTTGTATCTCCCCTCCCTGAGGCAGGGGGGGCAGTTTCTGAAACATTTGACTTTAAATGCAAAAAAAACATTAAAAATAAACAAAAACACATCTAATAATGTGCTATAGTTTTTTGAAAGCTTATACTCCATTTTTGCATTTGATTTTCAAATCAAATTTTTAAGAGAATAGTTTTTGAGAAATTAAATTTCAAAGCCAAAATTAAAAAAAAAATGTGATTTTCATTTCTTATGTCGATATTTTTCAAAATTTTACGTAATTAAGTGCTTTTTTTGTGTTCAATATTCAATGCCTTCATTAGTTTTTAGTCCATTACCGAAAACCAAATGTGAAAATCTTTCTTAGTTTTAGAGAAATTAAGAAAAAACCAAAGCTACTTTTACCAAAATAGCCCGAAAAAATTAATTTACTCATGAATTATCCATAATTTAACCCTTTTTTCGGGATTTTCGTTGATTTTTAATGTTTTTTTTTTGCATTTAAAGTCAAATGTTTCAGAAACTGCCCCCTCTGCATCAGAGGGAGGGGAGAAACAACTTTCCCCCTTACAATTTTTTTCTTAGAATAACCTCAAATAAAATACTTCCACTCAGGTCCGGGACACCCTGTATAAAATTTTACTAACATTTAAAAAAAAAGTTGGTATGCCAATTTTGAGTATTTATTAATATACATGCATAAACCTTGTTTCAAAAAAATTCTGTAAACCATTTTCAAAATATTGAATTTTCAAAAAAAAAAAATTAATTTTTTAAAAAATCCAAAATTTACACTTTTTAAAAATTTTGATATGGAATATTATTGACATTTTAAAGGAGCTTTTTATAAAAATTGTGATTGAAATCGGTTAAGCCGTTATGCCGTACATGCCCAGGCTGACGTCCTCTTTTAAAAGGACATGTCCTCTTTTTGCTTTTAAAAAAAAAATGTCTGGTATCTTTTTGAAAAAAAGACAAGCAATTTGCCTTCTTTTTTTGTGTTCTCAGATAACTAAATTTTTTGAGTTCACTAAACTACAAGAAAATTTTATTCAACACTAAATCAAAAATTTTCTTCATTTTTCTACTGTGAACACGATCTACAATATATTTGTACCTGAACTCATTCATTTCTGATGAACATAACGCCATCTTTTTTTTAACAGTTGTTTGAACGCTCGTCAGTTCAGTCCATATCTCTTTTTTTTCTGTTTGATTTTAATACAACGCAACGGTTTATTTTATTTTGTTTATCGTGAATGCTTTTTTAATGTAAAAAGAAATGAACTAAGGAATAAAGTGCCAAGGCTTAAATGTACGTTTTAAAAGAGAACTGCAGAAAAATATACATTTTTTTTATTTTTTTCAATTTTCATTTGAAGGTTTTGAAGATGTACTCTTTTTCGTGGGTTTATCTGGTCACCCTAAAAATGCCATATAATTGTTTTTTTGATTTTCGATTTTGGAAAAAATAAATTTTGAATTAAAAAAAAAAAATCAATTTTTTTTTAATGATGATGAATTATTTTGAAATTTCAGTTTTAAATGTACATATATATAGTGTATGTATGCTCAAAAATGGCATACCACAATTTTTGTTGAAAAATGTTGCAAACATTTTATATATAAAAAAATAATTTTCAAAAAAAACCGCTACAGCGATTTAAAATTTTTGGTTTGAATATATTTATAATTCTTCACGTAATCAAATTGCATACTTGATACATTTTTTTTGAGCTCTAAGCAGTTAAAAATACAATTTTTCTTTAAAAAAAATTTAAGTTCCAAGCAACTTGACCATAAGGGCCCGTTTATTTTATTAATTTTGGTGCCAGTTTTCCTTAGGCTTAGTTTCACGGAGCCGGTGGCAATACTTTAAAAAATACTAAGTAATAATCCTGCACTACGAAAAGGGTGGCCATGTAGTAGAACTGACTTCATAAGATAATTTTTTAAGGACAAAAATGAGAAGAAATAATTTTTACCAATCAAAAAACATAACAGGCGATCAAAAATCTCAACAAAAATATTGCCAAAAAAGGAGAGAAAAAATTGCATATACCTAAAAAGAGAAAGAAAGTGGCAGTACCTTCTATTGAGTTTCAGTACAAAATACTTCTACAGCTTTGATGCTCTGATTAAAAAAACAGAATGAGTTGGGTATCAAATCCCGAATTCCAAAATCCCCATAACGCAAAAAATTCCGAATATGGTTTTGTACTTTTTGGTATTAAAAATAGTGCATGCATAGTACTAAGGCCATTCGAGATTCTGGTTCTAAACTCTCAAGGATTTTTTGTTTATTTCTAAATTTCTTTTATAACGTCAAGATAATGACCAGATGCTAAGGTGAATAGAAATCATTTAACACAACACATAAACGTTATGGTTTCTTTGAAAGAACTGAAATAGTACTTAAAATTTATTGAAATTCGGGACTCAATCCTGAATGTATCCGGGATTTTTCGTCATTCAGGATTTTGTTCATAAAGGATTTTGGCATTTTGTCAATTCGGAATTTTGGCATTCAGGATTTTGAGTATTGAGAATCAAGGCATTCGGGATTTAATTTTTAAAAATGTTTGAAAAAAAATCACAGTAGACAGAGTTGGCTTTAACAGCTTGGGCTATTTCGATCTCAGTTTTCAAACCTGTAGTAATAAATTCAAATAGTATAGCATTTAAGAAGTTCTGAAATAGTTTTTGTTCATAAATAAAAACCTAAAGAAAAAATAATTTTTTTAATAGCTACACTTGATTTTTTCACAATAGCTGCATTTTATTATCCACCAAATCTGATCCGGATTAGATTATCATAATAAAACAAACAGGATCCCAGTGCGACGAGAGTGTTATATACCTATCTCTGTTTATCCTTTTGCTTCTGTATTTTTTTCTACTCTATTCTATATTTTCTCCCTTTTTTCAACACAAAAAAGCCATCTTCAAGTCAGAGAAAAAACTTATTTTTGCAAGAAAATGCTAAGGGTGTGTGGTCAGAATGGATTTGTAGATCGAAATTCAAAATCAAATACACATGTACATGTTTTTTCGTATGCAAATCCAATTCAGATCAGATCTGGGGGAAAATAAAATATAGCTAATATTATTTAATTTAATTTTATTCACAACAGCAAATAATTGTGAGGCGGTTGGATGTTGTAGGAACTGGGGGCCTCGAGCTGTATCTTTTCCTACACATCAAGTGCTTACAATACCTCCACGTTGGTAGCCGCCGGATACTGGTCTTGGCTTTATGCCTTGACTTGCTAAACTTGTAAGTGTGAATGCTGACCAAGGAGAGACGCATGAAGCCTCGGATAACGACCCCCCTCAAATGGCAACCAGACCCGGAACGAAAATGGACTATGATCTACGAGTATGCACCTGGAATGTAAGGACACTCTATACACCAGGTGCTACTCAAAAACTTGAATCTGTCCTCTCGCGGTACAAGGCAGATATTACCGCGATCCAGGAGATACGATGGATAGGATCAGGTATAATGAAAAGAAAAGATTGCGACATTTATTACAGCTGCCATCAAAGACTGCACATGTTAGGATGCGGATTCGTCGTGGGAAATCGACTCGAAAGTCATCGATTTTAAGCCGATTAGTGATCGCCTGGCTGTGATCCGCATCAAAGCTACCTTCCAAAACATCAGCCTAATATGTGCACACGCCCCTACCGATGAAGCTGAGGAGTCTAACAAGGAGGAGTTTTACGACCTCCTGGACGGAGCCTACGGAGCCTGTCCGGAGTACGATGTCAAAGTCGTGCTCGGAGACTTCAATGCTAAAGTCGGAAAGGAAAACATCTTTGGCGGATTAGTTGGAAAGCACAGCCTCCACGAAACGACAACAGATGACGGCTTCCGACTAATCGACTATGCTGCAGCTCGTAATACGGTGATAAGTAGCACTAGGTTCCCCAGGCGAAGGATACACACAGCAACCTGGCGATCTCCAGATGGTCGAACCGCCAACCAAATCGACCACGTGCTAATTGGCGCAAGGTATGCATCGAACATCTTGGACGTGCGAACTTTCCGAGGCGCAAACGTGGACTCTGACCACTTTCTTGTTGTGACAAAGTTCAGAACCCGACTGTCCAACGAAAAGAAAACGAAGACCGCCCAAAAGAAGAAATTCAACATTGCATGCCTTAGCACATCTGAGAAAGCCAGAGACTACAGTGAGCAATTGACCGGGAAACTCTCTGCCGTACAGCCAGCCACAAGCGTCAACAACCAGTGGAACCAATATCGCGACATCATTAAGGAGACAGCCGAGACCACCATAGGCTATCAACCACCCAGAAAAAAGAACCCGTGGTATGACGATGAATGCGCGGTATTGAAGCAGGAGACGGAATATGCACGAATGCAAATGCTGCAACGGAAAACAAGAGCAGCAAGAGAGGAGTACCGTGAAAAGAGAAGGAAAGAGAAAAAAAAACCTGCGTAGAAAGAAAAGAGCATCCGCAGCTTCTCAGCTCAAGTATCTCGAAGAGTCTAGCACCGCCACCAACACCCGCCGGTTCTACAAAACAGCCAAGCAACTGGCATCTGGTTAAAGGACTGGAACGCAAGCTCTTCGAAACAGCGAAGGTAACCTAGTCACCGAAGCACAGGGAATTGTAGACGTGTTTAAGCAGCATTTCCAGCAGCTGCTTAATGGGCATTATGTAGAGGAGGCAACAGAGGAACAAAGAAGAATAAGACCAGTCAATGAAGATCCAGTCCCAGCGCCCAGTACTGAAGAGGTTAAGAAAGCCATCCACAAGCTTAAGAACAACAAATCCGCCGGCTCGGATGGCCTACCTGTGGAACTCTTTAAGTATGGAGGAGATGTCCTGGTAGGGTGCATGCACCAGCTCATCAACCAAGTGTGGGAGGAAGAAAGTATGCCCGACGACTGGTCAAATAGCTCCATATGCCCAATCTACAAAAAAGGCGATCCTATGTCCTGCAAGAACTACAGAGGCATATCCCTGCTTAATGTTGCCTACAAGATCCTATCCAATGTACTATGTGAGCGTCTAAAACCTTTCTGCAACACTATGATCGGCACGTACCAGTGTGGCTTCAGGCCAGGTAGATCAACGATAGACCAAATCTTCACATTGAGGCAAATCCTGGAAAAAACCAACGAATTTCAAGTCGAAACCCACCATCTATTCATCGACTTTAAAGCCGCATATGATAGCATAAGTCGCCAAGAGCTTCTATTGGCGATGTCGGAACTCGGGATCCCGAAAAAACTGATCCAGCTATGCCGCATGACGCTACAAAATACGCGGTGCAACGTGCAAATGGGTAACAGCTCATCCGAGTTATTCCAGACGTGTACAGGGTTCAGACAAGGAGATGCGCTATCATGTGATTTCTTCAACTTAGTCCTAGAGCAGATAGTGCGCAAGAGTGGTGTTAACATGGAAGGCACTATCTTCAACCGGTCTTCTCAACTGCTTGGCTATGCGGACGACATCGACATCATCGGCCGCTCCAAGAGAGCTGTACTTGAACCATTCACAGCTATTGATGAACAGGCGAAACGCGTTGGTCTTGAAGTGAATGAGGACAAAACAAAGTATATGCTATCAACAAACAAAGCCTCATCTGTCTTTCGCCTAGGACAAAACGTCACAGTTGGTAGCAGTAATTTCGAGGTAGTCAAGGAGTTCACCTACCTTGGAACAAACATCAATTCCACGAACGACACCTTAGTGGAAATCCGACGAAGAATTACCCAAGCGAACCGCTGCTACTTCGGTTTGGCCAAACAAATGGGTTCAAAACTCCTTTCTCGAAAGACAAAGTGCACTCTATACAAAACGCTTATTTTACCAGTTCTACTCTACGGCGCACAGTGGACCGTTTCATACATGCTAGACGTCAAAAAGTCAACTCCGAATTTTCGTTGTTGGTGCAATTCTAAAATGTAACGATAACCCACTGACCACAAAAGTACAATTAAATAAGATTTAACTAGAATAAGTTGGAAGTTATCATACAACAAAGACAACCTCCAATCTTCTGTAATAGGTAACTACCTAGAAGTGAATTTTTAGCTTTATTACACTATACATATAATTTAAAATTATTCGTCAAATTAAAAGAAAAAAAATAGGGAAATCTTTAAGAACGTATGTAGTTTATTAATAAATTATTTGAAAACCCATAGCATATTCTATAGAAATGAAAAAAATACATACAAGAATGACGTTTTTTAGTGTACGCAAAGTGTTGTTTAAAGTTATTTTGGAAAATCTAAATAGGAGTATATCATTATGTCATGATGAAATATGTGTTTTTGTAAAGCTTGTCATGTCTATTTAAAGAAAATACCTTCCTTTCATTTCGCACGAATTTGCATGGCATATTTTTTGCACTAAAATCATTTTCTTAACTATTTTTACGTATACTGGCATAAATCGGTAACTGTTAAGATAATTAACATAAACTGTATATTTTTAGAATGGTGTGATCTGTCTCTTTCCGACAATGTTTCATTTGTGTTAATAGGATTGATATTTATTAAGTTACCGGAGGTCAAAGCTACAAAAACTAGAATTTTTGAAAAATTTCTAGATTTTGGTTGCTCCTTACGGGGTGATAAATAATGACGAGACATATCGTTGAAAAGGTTTTTTTATGAACTACAATTAGTAATTATAAGAGCTCATTTCAAATTACAATGTGAAAAAAGTTATTCGCTAGTCAAGGCTTTTTTTTCATACCAAAATGTACTGAAACATAAAATTTGACTAGCGAATATCAGTGATTTGAAATGTGCTCCTAGGACAATAATGTCGGAAAGAGACACATTGACATTTGAAAATATACAGTTTACGTTTATTTGCTAAGCCGTTAGCGAGATTTATAACAGTATCTAAAAAAATAGCTGAGAAAATTATTTTTGCGCTTATCTCGAAAACGCGTCTTTGGAGAAAAAAAATCTGTATTTTCGTATTCAGCGACCCGATACGATGGCCTCAAATTATGTAAGCTGGTGTAATATGCTCAAAAATGAATAGTTTTGAGAAACTGAAATGTTGGTGGGTTAGTAAGAGAACATTTTTTGATTTTTTTAAAATTTTAAGTTTGAAAATTAATTTCAAAAACTATTTACAAAACCGGCTTTATTTAAAAAGAAAATAGAAGAATAGATTTTTGGCTTCTAGAAAAGCTATTGGACGACATTGTGAATTATGCCGTTGTTTTTTAATATTTTTTTTAAATCTTAGGTAAATGTTTTAGAAAATTACCCCTTCCGCTTAAAGGGGGGAAATAGACTCCCTCTCCCGTACAATTTTTTCTTGTCTTCGTCCAACCTAAAAGGCTCTATCCTTTTGTCACATCTCATAATTAACATCCTGTAGGTATATAAATTTATAGGGAAATTAAAAAAAAACTGTCATTTAACTTTAATTTTCAAAAAATCTGCTAAATTTAGTTATTTTTTCAGCAAAAAATATATGCCTTGAGTATTTTATGCTTAAATTGATAAAAACATTCATTTGGAACAATATTATAATTTTTGACGTCTAGCATGTATGAAACGGTCCACTGTGCGGCGCCGAGTGCTGGACGATAAGTAAAAAAGGGAAATTGATACTGGGCACTTTCGAGAGAAAAATTCTTCGGCGGATATTTGGTCCTATATGTGAAGAGGGCGATTGGAGGAGAAGATTCAATCGTGAACTGTACGAGCTGTACCAAGATGTGGATGTAGTCCAAAGAGCCAAAACACGTCGACTACACTGGCTCGGCCACATCGAGCGAATGGACAACAACGCTCCAGCCAAGAAAATCTTCGAATCCCAGCCCCCAGGTTCGAGACGACCAGGAAGACCGAACCTCCGCTATAGGGACCAGGCGGTCACAGACGCAAGAGCGCTTGGTCTCTTCATGGATCGGGAGCCGGATAAGTAAGTAAGTAAATAATTGTGACCAAGCTGTCCATTTTATTGTGGGTATTCAATTTTTAATTCTAATTTTGTTTCGAAAGTTCTACTCAAATATATTAAAATATGGGTATTCCCTCTTTAGTTTTTTAAACGACAGCACTGATACGAACAACACTTTGTTGCGAACGAGTAAACACACTAAATCTCCACAAAAAAAAAGCGTAAGTGGGTCAAGAACACATCTCACTATAAAAAAAAAGTGTGTCATACGTACCATACCGCATACAATGACCACTTTTTAAATGTTTCATAGATTTATTGTTTAGTTCAAATCATCAAAGATTTTTGTTGAACTCAAATAAATCGTTAAAAAGTTAAGTAGGTAGGTACATAGGAAAAGGTGTTAGAAATAGAAGTGATCAAGAAAACATTATAGAGCGACAATTTGAAGGTCTATTAATTGACAATTAAAAAAAAAAAAGTAAACAAAACAAACAAAAAAAGCATAAAGGGAATACATTTTGAAGTACAAACATGTCATTAGACATTGAATATATAGAAATCAAACGCCCATAACATTGGCCTTTTGATTTTAAATTAAACAAAATAATATTTCCTGCCGGTAACTTTATAAGAAGGTGTGTTTTAGAATGAAGGTTTATTTAAACAATAAACACTTACAAAATGTTTTGTGTTCTATTTTTTGAAAGTAAATTTGAGATAAATGCTGGAGTGTAAGTTATTTATGTATAGTTTATAGATTATCAAAAATAATCAAAGTGATTTTCACGCCGTAATTTGAAAAATCGGATGAACTAAAAATTGGAATTAGGTTCATCATGAACTATTTTTTACTTCTAACACCGAATTGTAAGAGGAAATACATCCCAAAATTAAATGAACTAAGTCCCAACATTGGGGCTTGGCAATTATTATCGATTTATTTCCAACAAACATCCCGAGGCAATAAATATGTAGTTTGGCAACTATTTAATTTTCGCTATAGATCGTCCAGATTTGTCCTTCACTGAAAATGTTTATTTCTTCTATTTGTTCATAAATCAATTCATTTTTTTGTCTGTTCATCCTTACTTCTCTAACAAGACTGCCTACACAAATATCACGTTTAAATAGCCAAAGTTTATTTGGCCTATTTTAATTATTCCATCTTAACAATTTGATAATGAATATATCCCCGTCCCTATATTACGCAACGTGACAAAACTTTTAGCTTGCTATTTCAACAACAAAGGTCATAAACTTGAATATCAAAATATCAAAAATTCCGCAGATGTCTAATTAGAAGAACATTGTATCCCTAAGCTTCTTTCCATCTTAAGCTAATGACGTCGCCTCGTTTTATGTGTGTAGGTGTGTATGGTTTTATAACAAAAAGCTAATGGTTGTTGGATTTGTATATGTGTTTTACAAGCAATTGAAGACGTGAGTGAAATACTGGTGTAAACATAGATACGAAAAATTCCGGAAGTTTAATTTTGAGAACTATTTGGCTTAAAGTATAATTTTCTTGGGAATCGACACAATTTGTATGCACAATCATGCATGGTCTTTTTTATTATGGGAACTATTTGTTGGTGAAAAGAAAACTAAAATAACAAATTGTGAACAGACACTCTAATTGATAGATGGTATGCGGAATAATAATGAATATTATAAGACTCCAAGCACACGCTCTTAAGGCGGAAAACCTATTAACGTGCGTATAAACGATGAAAGTTTATACTAACTTATCACTTTATCAGTAATGGTCAATGTTGTTTTATTTTATTTTGAAACATTCGTTTAGTGTTGGCTTTTGATTTGGTTCTAATAAAATTAAGATTTTAAATTGAGGGATTTTACGTGAGTGGATTGTACAAAGTTATAATTTTTTTAGTCTATAAAGAATGATCCAGAACGAGTTTTCTATGTTGGCAGCACTGCAAGTTAGATAGCTGTCAGTAAGTATGGGAAGCTCAAACGTCAAATGCAAATTAGTCAAAGACTAGCTGAAATAGGTATATGTCAAAAATTAATGAAAAGTAACTTTGTAAAATGAAAAAGGCGCCTATAATGAACTTCGAGAAAAACATTAGAGGCTTCACTTCTATTGTACGTTGACTTGATATTTTCTTATAATCTTAAAAAAATTTCAGAAAGTAAAGGGTCTTTCACTAAGCGTTTTCCAACTTTAAATTTAAATAAAACAAAGTGTGTGTGAGATATCAGCGAAATTTTGTATTACATAATTTGAAAGGCCTATCGATGACATTATGTATGGAATATAACATCTTTTAAATGTTCGTCGTGGCTTCTCTGAGTGGCGCGCATCCAAAATGCCTTATTTTTTAATATTTTTTTCCATTTTTAGTACTTTTTATGAAACTGCCCCTCCCGCCCAAAGGGTGGGAGATAGACTCCACCCCCTCCTTAAGTTAAAAATGCTTGTAAACTGTTCTACAAAAAACCGTTATCATTTCCTGGCACCTTAGTTCTCTTGCCTATTGAATTTTAGGAAAAATGCGGTTTGTGGCTTATTCGCATAGACCTGCGACTTCAGAAAACTCCACAAAAAAAAGTCTAATGGGGTCAAATCGCACTATCTCGGTGGCCAGATCACATCACCTCTATTTGAGATGACCATGCCCTCGCATCACTCGTGCACACGTGGCACGTTCGCAACGTCCGGTCCTGCCAAAACCACATGCTGTTGGTGTCTTTATCATTGACCTATAGTGCTCGTTGTTGACGGTGATGGCTTGGGGGCCAGTACTGGTTCTGTGAAAAAGTGAATCGAAAAACTTTTCACACTTTCACACTATTCCGCTTCCCGTTCTGTGAAAATGTGAAACCAAACATCAACAAATTTCATATGAATAATTTGCTTTCACGCCGTCATTTGGAAGTGAATATCCAAAATGAAAGCGTGAATACGAACAAACAATGACAAATTCAATCATATCTCTTTCTCTATCAAATCCATAAAGAAAAAAGTGTTCCTATCTCATGCATTTCTCTGTTCTCTTAAAAAACACAAGAAAATTGAGAGAATCATGCTGTTTTCACGAGAAATGGTAAGGTGATTCGAGTATCGATAATATAGTTTTCATTCACAGAACCAGAATCACTTATCTGTGGCAAATGAATCGAAAATGTGAAGCAATGCTTGGCAGCGAATGTGAAAACGATTTATTGATTCACTTTTTCACAGAATCAGAATTGGCCCCGGGACAACGTCGAACACAAGAAATATAGACTGGACAGTGACTATTTCGGGATGCATTGGATGCTCTTGTATCTCAAGTGAATTGGTATCGTTCCAAATTCGACAATTTTGTTTGTTGACGTACCCATTAATCCAAAAATGGGTCTCATCGATGAAAATGATTTTTCGATGAAAATTAAAGAATTATTTAGTAGAAATTATACTGAATAAATGACACCCAATTTGACAGATGTTGCTTCAACAATATGGCTGATATCAACTGCCAAAGTTCGTTAGTCCATTTAAATATGACATATTAGGTTTGTTCGTTATGCCTTGGAGTGACCCACAAGTTGTGGTTTTCGGAAAACCTGGACTCACCCTACTGGATTGTGAATTCTGTATTTTATTAGACCTGAAATCGCCCTGAACTCACCTTGAGGTAAATCTAAGTTTTTACTGTGGCAAGTTGTTGTAACGAATAAACTGTCCAAGTGAGAAGAGTTTGTGTTGTGGATTCGCATCTTGCAGGTAACTGTTTACTCAAAAAAAAAAATCGATTTTAAAACAAGTTGTTGTAACGAATAAACTGTCCAAGTGAGAAGAGTTTATGTTTTGGATTCGCATCTTGCAGGTAACTGTTTACTCAAAAAAAAAATCGATTTTAAAACAAATTTTAAGTTTTAATTATTATTAGAGAACAGAAATTCTTAGTGCTTGCTAATGTCAACAAACCAATAGAGAAATTTACGAATCTGCCTATGTCAAAAGTGACAACTATCAATTAATAATAGGTGTGTTAGTTAAGGTGAAAGTTGGGGAAACTTGGTGAAAGTTTCACGTTACCATGAACAGGCATAATATCTAGTTCCCCCTAGTGTATGATGCTAAGTTGTAAAGCCTATAATGCAAGAAACAGAATGGCACAGCAACTTCAACTTTGACAACCAAGTCACTCATTTTAGAGCTTATGGGGTTGAAAGGTCCCGACTCATAGAATCCGGTGCTTCCGTTGCAGCGACGGATCTATTGACGTTTTCCGGATGCGACGGATTGATCTGACCCAATGATTACGTTGACATTCAAATAACAACCACTTGAAATTCGGGCACACACACATAACAACCACCTGAAATTCAAACACACACAACAAATGTTGCTGTCAACGCATCTACCGGAGTGGAAAAGTTAAAAGTTCGGCTACTCTGTCCGTTGCATCTGACGCATGCGTTGCTTATTGACCAGTTCCCATAAAAAAACATGTATTTTATCGAGCTACCAGTTGAATGCGTCACCTCAACGGACGCAACGGATTCTAAGAGTCGGTGCCTTAACACAGCAACATCAACATCGACATCAATGTTAGACCTAAACCCTAAATTTGATGTCGCTGTGCAAATGCTACCAACTTTAAGGCAATGTTTTTCAGGCTTATCAACACTCAAATGCATAAGTGATTACCGATTTTCAACAAATTTTTGTATTTGTAATTTTTAGTTGTAATCTATTTCACATTACTTTTGATGTCAAAGCTTTCGATGCTGCCAAAGTTGCTGTTGAAGTTGCTGTGTCAATCTGTTTCTCGCATAACAACACTAAGGCTGGCCACTTTACCAAACCAAATCATACTTGTATAAGTATCGTCTCGGGACCATCAAAATCAAAAAATTTTAGTATCAGTTCCAGTCAGTCTCGTCTCAGTATCGGTATCGGTCTCGTCTGGTTTAAGTCTGGTATCAGTCGCAAACAAAAAACTAAATGCAGGATTTGGTTACATGTTCTAAGTCTTCTTATTAATATAGCTGGGTATTTTTAAGATTTAATAAGAAATCTAAATATAAGAAAAAATAGGTGTGGCAGTGGGTGGATTTCATAAAGTCACTTTCTCCAGCTAAAAAGAACCAAGTTTAAGAACTGCTTCCAAATCATTGATTTCAGAGAAACCAAGCATAAGGAAAATGGGGTTGGCTGTGGGTGGTTATAATTAAAATCATTCCCCTAATCTTCTCACTACCTAAAAAAATGTGAAAATTTGAACCAATTTGGAGCCATTTCCGACAAAACCAATTAGAAGAACTAATTGTTTGTAATAAATTAATAATTTTATTCAAAAATCCACTTTTTCTGCCGACACCAAACGATACTACATCGGAAAATCTCGGTCCAAAAAGTACGGTATCGGCTCGGTATCGTTTCATTTTCTTTGGAGCTGGTTTCGTCTCAGTTTCCGATACCAATACCAAACGGTTCCGAGACTTTTTTGGTATCGTGGACAGCCCCAAACTAAACGGCCTATTTTTTGAAGTTTGTATATGACGGCGTTCAGACTAACTACACCGGAGAACTCATTTTGACGTCTCTGATTTGTATGTCATTCTGATCACTGGAAAAGAAAGAGATGGGCAAATAAGGCAGAGGTTTTTAATTTTTTTTGAAAATTCCTGCCTCAACCAACCATATCTCTCTTACAAAGAAATAGGAGTGAGATAAAAAAGAGAGTTGTCAAAATGAGTCGTCTCACTTGAAGCTGGTCTTAGCTAAATCTATTATTTATCCGTATTTGATATTTAAAGTGTATTTTAAAATAATTTGAAGTTCAAAATGAAAAGAATGCAATATAATGATTTTGGAAAAAAGCTCTATACAGACAGTTTTTTTGTTGACAACTCTTGGCTCGGGGCTGTCAATAAAACCTCGGTCAACACCAAGCTAAGTTGAACGAACAAAACCATAACACAACTGTCATCTCTGTCACGCTTGTCAATTTATATAGAACAGTACCAAGGTCAAAAATTTATAATTAATGGCTGATTTACAATGCCGCGTTGGGCGTTGCGTTGAAAGATTTGCCTGTCAACGCAAAAGTTCAGGCATAGGAATGTCTGTTTAGTGTTTACAATGACGCGTTGAGCATTATGTTACGATTTTGCATCCATTAGTAGGTACACAAACCAACGTAACGTAAGCGGCTGCAACGCGAAAGTAGAAATTATTCAACTTTTGCGTGCGTTTTGACATTTCGATTTCAATTTAGGTATGTGGCCATCTTGTGTTGAAAAAAGTTTGAATTTTTTTGCTCGATTTATCTTGACGCGGCCGTAGCGCTTGTTAAATGTAACGTACGCATCGCGAACGCGAACGCGTCATTGTAAATCAGCCATAAGGGTATTCACGCAACAGCGTAAAGTCATCGTAAACGTAGTAAAGTTGTTAACTACATACAAATTGTGACAGATTTACGAAGTTTACAACGTTTACGACGGCCTTACGCTGTTTCATGAATACCCTTATTATTTTTAAATACCAACTGTTTAATATTTTGTTCATTATTGTGTTGTATTCCACAATTAACTTAAGTTGAAAAAATATATTTTAATCAAACTGACACTCTCTTTATAAAAAGGGCCTTCTTAATATTTAAATATGAGTCACCTCGTTTACGGTTTTCAACGAGGCCTATGTGTATGACAAAACAATTAACACTAGAGGGTCAATCCCACATCACCATAATGTATGAAACATCTCTATTAAGATTGGCATCTGTGTACATAAAATACCCACACATAAACCAATTTGTAAGCAATTTGCCCCCAAAATTTTACATTCCCCCTCACTGCGGGACACTTCAAATACTAAAAATGACGTTAAATATTCACCTTGATCTTGTCGCTACTTAATTTAACCTCAACCTTGAAAAATGTAACATTTTTTTTTTATTTATTTCTTTTCGTTCTGTCTGCTTACTAGACTTTGAGTGTTTGTGAAGCACAAAACCGCATCGATTCGTTAAAAAAAAAAAATCAACAAAAAAAAATCCACCGCCATAAACAATATATTTTGAACAGGCTATATTCAAAACAAAAATAATGCGGCCTGGTATTGCACTGAATCATGCCTCACCCTCTGCACTTCCGTTGCTGCGCGCCATTTACCCATCAACTTGATCGAAAACGAGCGCAAAAAAAAAACCATTAAATAGCGTTGACAACACGAAATTAATATACAATAAAACATTTTTATTTTGTATCTCTTTTATTTGACAGCTTTTGAATGAACCTTGACCATCACCGCTATTGCCGTCGTCGCGCCGGTCGATCACATTGACATTGAAATTGACGTTTAACGATCAGTGAAAAAAGCTTTCTTATCTGTTGTGTCGTCTTGTAAGTGAGTTTTTTGACATTTTTTCTTTCATTTTTCAGTCACAATAAAAAAAAACATAACATGCGACAAGAATTTAATGTCCGATGATCTCAGGGCGGGCAGCCGGCACACGCTCTGACAAATCAAAATAACCTCTCTTTCTGTCAGTTCACTGTCAATGTCGTGTCGAAACAAAATTGCTGTCAATTTATAAATCAGTAAGAAATTCCTACAGATTATCGGAGGCAAAGAGTCATTTAACTTGTTTAATTAATCACTTTCGAGGGGCAGTCTGTGATTGAATATTTATTTATTTTTTTTTGCCAACGTGATTTGCATATATTTAGCCATGATCTTGGAAGTTTATTTTTTATTAATTTCAATGATCATCAAAAATGATCTCGAACTTGTAGCGATACCAAGAACGCCCCCGAAAAATTAAGAATTATATATGTGTAGGAAGTACTAGGCAGGCTTCGTTATATGAAATCAGGAAATTGAACAAATCTGTTTCATTGTGAATTACACTAAACATGAATGAGCCCAGTCAAGGCTATTTTGAATTTATTTTATTCTTTTTGACATAAAATGCATTATGGGAAATGCATGTAATTTGGAGAAAAATTAAATGCAGTCAGTGGGTGCAATCACTTTGTCGGTCGTTCAACTATAAAGAGATTTGTCTGAGATATGGGATACGCCACCAACGACTATATTCTGACAATGCAAGACACAACGGTCGGTGATTCCACTTGTGGTCAATTAATCAATCGAGCTTATTTTACTTGGTGTTCTTTTGATTTTAATCGAAGCCGCAGACGGATGGCATTAAAGGAATGATGCCCGAAATGAAAAACTGAGATTGAGAAATCTTAAATAATATCATCAGCCAAAGACTGAATAGTCTGCAGTTGATCAGTAGAAAGACTTTACGGTTAAAATTATTATTTGATTTTTATAATTGAAGCAAACTCAAGGGGTGATGGACTACCCACTATCCTTTAAATGTTATGTTTTGGCACAGTAGTGAATTGTGTTTGGGATCAAATTGTACATTCATTTATAAATAAAATGTCTGGGTATTGTAACAGGAAAAAAGCTGAATGTTATTTATCGGAAGAAACACTTTTTAGCAAACTTACTGATGAGCAATTTTTGGGGACTTTAGGCCATTAAAAACGTAATGAATAAAAAGGAAAATGTAATTTACTAATAATACATTCATAGATTGCGAATTAAAAGGAATAACTACTTAAGAATAAGGCGAAACAAAGAAATGCCAAATGAATTTTACGCGTTCCCCCTTTATTTTGATTTATATGAATTTTTCTTTTTTTTCTATTTCACTCTGACCTATGTTCAATGTTTAAAAAGAGATGATTTTTTTTTTTTGAAAAATTAAAATTACTAAAACTGTTCTTTCGTTTGAAAGAATCTCATTTTAGTGAATTTAGTTTAATAAGAGCCGTTTGCTCATACGATACTTAAGCATTTATGTTCTACTTAAAAAGCTTATGTTCTACTATTTCCTCTGCGTAAACTGTCACATAAACTCTTATGTTCTGCTTAAATATTTAAGTTTCGTATAAGCAAATGGGCCTAAGAGATTTTGAAATCAATGACGAAAAATGATTTGCCAAAGATACTTAAGTCAATAACAATAAATAAAGCTCGTGCTGCCATCGGTACTCTGTCCCGATATGGGAATCCAGTCAAATTTCCTTACGCACTAAGTTGAGATCCTTCGAATCCAATGTCAAATCCACGCTGAATCGTGTCCTGTTACCCCGGTTGGGGCATAGGACATCAACAAAACGTGCCCAAACCTTCACGGTCTGCAGCAAGGTATTTTAACTGTGGCCACGTCTTTTTCTGGGACTCTGCTTCCAACTTTTCCTGCACCACAATTCCTTACTTGATATTATTTATGGGCAGTGAATCTTTAGGATGTGGCGTAGATAGCGATTCACAAAAGCCTGCAATTTCCTGGAAATGCTAGACATGACTTTCCAGGTTTCGCAAGCATATAACAGCACGGATTTGACGGACGACTTTACTATACAAATTATATTTTACCCCTCCCCGCCATCAAGCACAACCCTCTTTCTCCCATACCATGCCTCTCGAGAACATTTTTGACTACAAAGAATCGAAACAAAAAATTTCTAATACAAAAATATTCCACATACGCCACAGTAAACCAAATAAAAATTTATTTTATTTTTTTATTTTTATTTTTTTATTAATTAAAGTGTAAATATAAATAACAAATTAGTTTCTTAAATTAACATATAGCTCTAGCCTCATGGACTTACTAAGCAAATAAAAAAAAAAAAAATACTGAGACCAGTTTGCTGATACGATTCTTAAGCATTAATGTTCTACTTAAAAGCCTATGTCCTACTTTTTCCTCTGCATAAACTGTCACATAAGCCTTTTATGTTCTACTTAAATATTTAAGTTTCATATCAGCAAATGGGCGTTAAACGAATAAGTAGGAAGGTAGTATGTACTAAAAAATGTGTGAAATTTTTGTTTTTTGACTTCAAATCACCACCTTTCAAAAGTTTTCGAGTTTTTTTCTATTTTTAAATTTTGAAACATTTTCATCATTTAAGATAAATATCGAATTTGAGATTTTGATCAAACTTCTTATTACTGTGATAGGAAAAACGAAAAAATTGGTATCACAATTCTGTCTGTCTGTCTATTCAGCTACAGCCACAATGGCTGGACCGATTTTCTTGAAACTTCTTCATACTTTTTTACTTCCAAAAAACAAAAATAACGGCACCTGTCATATATTTATCTTAGCATAACTGGACACAATCGTATTTTACTCAAAAACGGCTGCAAAACTTTTCTTAAGAAAAAATAAAAAAAATAAGTGCAACCTTTTAGTGGGCAACTATTTTAAAAAAATGGTTATTAATGGAACCTTTCAAATAACCATTTTTTAATTTCGATTTTCTTCAAAATGATATTTCTGATTTCAATAATTTTTCTAAGAATCATGCCTAGTTTTTCTTTCACCAAAATTGAAAAAAAAAAATATTCCTAGGATTTTTAAAAAATGTTCAAAACTTATTTTTTGAAAATGAAATATTTTAAATAAAATATTTACATGGTCAATTGTTTTGAAAATGGGAATTTAAGATAACAATACTTTCCAAAGAAATGTTGAAAAACCGTTAAGGGAAATATTTTTTTCCCTAAAATGGCTCCGACGATTTTGAAAACTTTTTTGAGCCTTTAATATTCCCGTCAATTTGTGCTCAAATTGGCCCTTACTGAGAAAATTTAGGGGTAGTTTTGATTTTACTGCTGATTTATATTTTCAGGGATGCTGAATCCGAATCTGAGGTTTGCGACTTAAATTGCAAAAATGCAGACGTTGTTTTTAGTTGAAAATTGAAGTATTTTTACTTTTTCCGAAAATCCACTCGAAAACAGTCGAAAATTCCAATTTTTGTCCCTTAAATAAACCTAAATATAATATTCTTTGATACGCAGAATTTGAATCTTGACTCAGAATTGCTCTAGCATGTCTTTGAGATATTCGAATCCAATATTTTGAAAAAATTCGTTTTTTAGGCAAAATTGTGATTATATTATTTCTCGAGGTAGTTTTTTGCAAAAATAAATTTGCTTTAAGTGGAACAGGGTTGCATTTTTTCAGTTTTTTTTATAACTTACATTACATCAAAGTCCAATTGGAAAAATTAACAATTTTCAATAAATTTAAGTTCAAGGCTTTTTCCTGCAGCAATCCATTTATATTTCTCTCTAAGAAATCCTCATTTGAAATACATACATATATTAATTCAGCATACATATTTCTAAATTGGATAGTTGGATTGATAGGCTGACAACTAATTAGTGATTTCTCAAAGATCAATGAAGGTATTTGAAAGATTAAGAAAGTTTTTTGAACTAAAATCTTCATAATTCAGAATGACCATAAAAATGTATTTAAAAAAGTTTACCTTGAGAAATAATATGACCCCAAATTTGCATGGGAGCGGTACGATATCCCGAAAACCAAGAAACGCATTTTTTTAAAATCTCGATAAAAGAAATCTCGCAAATTAAAAATGTTGTTTTACATAATTTCGTAGTTTCAATTCTAAGAATCTCGCATTTACATCTCGCACTGACAAATCTCGCAAATTAAAAACTTGCAATGAAAAAAAACTCGCAAGTCAAAAGCTCGCAAATTAAAATTTTAGAGCAACGTATCGCTCTGGTTTTCGCACTGAAAAATAAAAATCCTGCAAATGGAAAATAAAAACTCGAAAGCCAAAAACTTTTTTCTTCAACTTTTACTGTTGACAATTATTATTTTGAACAATTAAAAAATGTAACTAAAACTATTTTCTTTATTCCTTAAAAACAAAATATAAACTTTGTTTGAAAAAAAACATTTATTTCTTGTTTTGGTAATTTAATTTTATTTTGAAGCAAGAGAAATGTGTTTAGCAATGCTTCGAAAATATTGAATTTTTGATATGTGAAGTCTTTGGTTAAAAATATTTTCCTAATATGTATTTATGGAACTTAGAGTATTTTCTAAGTTCAAGACCGAATACGACTAAGGCAATTTAGACATGACTTTATTACTGCTGAATATAATAATAGTCGTGTTTTTTAGTACATTTTTATTTCTGCATAAGAAAACAGCATGTTACAGCAACAATTTGGTATTATTCCATATTGTTGTTGTATTTTAAATGCTACTTTATCTAAGTGAAGATTAAAATGCACTTAAAAACAAGGCTAATTTCTATGTTGCGAGATTTCGTACCTAACCCAATTTGCATACAAAACTTATTTTTCTCAAAATTTTAGATTCAAATATCTCAGACACGTGACGCGCTAGAGCAGTTCTGAAGCCAGATTCCAACTCTGAGTATCAAAACCATTAGAAAAGTATACGTATTTTGGTTCATGTTGGAAACAAAAATTCAGATTTTGTCACACAAATTAGTTAATTACAGCCTTATTTATTAGATTTTTTACATGGTTTACTAGTAGCACAATTTCTTGAAAGTTCTTTATAGTTGGAAATATGCATTTATAATTAAATAAAAAGCCAAGTTAGAAAAATATTAGACAACCGATGCCGTTGTCCAAGTAATCAAACTTTAGGAAAAGAGTGAACAAAGTTTTTAAATAACTTTTTGAGCCTAAAGTAAGAAAACCTTACAAATACGACCGTTAGTGTTTTCGAGTGGATTTTTGGAAACAGTAAAAAAACGTCAATTTTCACACACGTCAAGTTTTGTAATTTTTGTTAATTTCATTAATTTCTTGATTTGTAAATTTTTCCAAAATTTGTTGAAATATTTATTGAAAAATTTAGCTCATTGCAAACTAGCCCTCCTTTATCCACCGTGAAAGTGAAATTTCAAAAATCCTGTCTCTGTACACACAATGTATAAAATTTCCTCCTGACAGAGAATTTTAGTTATACTTATGTACCATATATCTAAAAATTACCATATAAGCTGATTGGTTTCTCCCAAGTAAAAAAAGAACAAAACTATTTTCACCTTTTTTATTTGCTATTTTCACTGCATGGTCATGACATTTCTAAATTATTTCCATCATCACCTTATCTAAATCCACCCACATTAGTAGCTTTCAGTCGACTTATACCATAATGCCAAAAATAAATCATCGATCCATTAATTTAGCGCCACACACACTGCATGTTTAATTCGAATTTAGTGCAGCAGGGCACCATTTTTGTTGTTTTTGCTATTGTAGTAATAATAGAAAATGCAACATGTTGCCATTCACATTACCATCGCCATTGACGGACAAGCATAATAAATTCAAGAAAAGTGAATTCACTTTCTCTTGACGAGAAACGGTTTCGGTATGGTATGGTATGGCATGGCATACGTTGGACGATGCAGCACGAAAATGCGCTTTTGAACTTGACTTGACTCCAATTTTGGATTTCCACGAGCTATAGGAACCTTAAGTCTTTTCTTGTAGATACAAAAAAAAAATCGAAATAAACAACATTATACATTTCAAAAAAACATATACCAATACCTTCTTACATACTAATACATGTGTATCTATGTATGTACATCGATTTAAGCAACAAGACAGTTAATAAAGCAACAACAAAAAAAAAGTTAATAGACTTCAATACCCACCAAGTATGTCAGTTTGTGTAATATAGTTTGGGCGACAAAGTTGTAAACGAAAAGACACATTTTTAATTGAAAAATCTTTTGAGTGAATTATTCTCAAAATAATTGAATGGATTTTTATAACTGTTTATTGTTTGTTTGAATTAACCAGGCCACCTCAAGCTCAAGGTCTCTACTTAGCTGTCTCCAGTTTTGCACAGCAAGTTGGTTGAAGTTCTCGTCATCTTCCACTTGCGTATGACACCTTTAACGCTGTATTCCTGTACTGCGCTGCCGCGGCGCTTAGGCCCACAGAGTTGTATTCAATAACTCCCCGGACCGGAGCATTAAAGTCAATTCGCTCTATGTGACCCAGCCACTTCGGTCGTTGGCTTTTCACTTTTGTGGCTGGGCTATATCGGTGTTGCTTTACAGCCTTATCCTTGCGGACGGGACCAAAACAGCCTAAGGTGCTCTCATCCACCGTTTAAAGTCTCTCTATTGTAACGGGGTAGTGGATTTGAGATTGCTTGATGGGTGATTTACTCTATTGTTTCCATTAATGAGCAGAAAAATTCATAAATCGTTTAAGTTTTTCTCTGATGATGATCAAAAATGCAACGCAACTGTTTTGACTATAAAGCGAACGTTAATGCTCCACTAACGATCTTAGAAGAAATGGTTTGCATATTTTTCACTTTCGCTTTGGTCTTGAAGGAAAAGTTTCACTAGGCCACTGACCTCGGTTTTGTTAGTTGATGTCTTTAACACGACATCAAAATGGAAAGCACTCAAATAAGTCAGCCATTTTGCCAGTAGCAGGAAGAGAGCACATTCAGATATGAATGTAAGCCATTAAGGATCTGTCAAATTGCTGACTAAAATTATGACACTGACTTAAGGAATAAAGAAGAAGAAAGTAAAATACCTCTTGTTGCCTAATTTAATGCCCACTTGGTGGGAAAATATGTTAAATTCCCTGGCGGAAAATAGTACTTCAGTGAGTGTATATAAAAAAATGTCTGAGGGAAATTGTTTGCAATTATAAAGACATTCATTCCGGAACCATTGACCCCCAAGGCCTCTCAAGTGACAGAGTATAGAGCCGTTGAACGGCGAGTGTCGTCTTATCCATGAACCGAGGGCATGACTGCAATGCACTTTCCGAGAGTGAAACCGACAATGCAACCAACTACTCGACTATATAAATCGAATGATGATACCTATATAGAAGCGAGGGCTGTATAGGAGGAGGCTTGGTGGAAGAAGTTGTACGAGTATATATTCTGAGACAGCGGGAATGAGTTGTTGTATTGTTATCGCTTTTACCGGCCAAACAAAAGTTCATGCAAGTCATAAATAATTGCGTGATTTTATTTTCATTGTTTTTTTTTTTTGCATTCGTGAACTGCACTTGTTTGGAATTGTGGCTTATTCACGATTAACTCACGTCGGTGAATGGGGGCGATGATTCGATATGTTTGTTGATTTGATTGTAAAATGAAAATGAAAAAATGCTGAAATTTATATTTGTGTTCTTTTTTTTCGATTTGATTTTTATTTTTGAATTATGTACTTTTTTCGAGGGAAAACAAATTTTAATAATTGTTTCTTGGAAACGAAAATTAAATGATTCATTTTTAGATCTTCAATAGATTTATTAAGATATCTGAATCTTTGAATTACTGGAACCGTAATTTATGGATTTGTTGATGGTCTTCATGAGTCAAATTTTTTGCCAAAAATAAATCAATTGAAATTGATGACTTAGTTTAATGAACCAAATAGAGATTTTGTTACCAACATATGCGATTGGACATAATTGTGTTGTAAGCAAAATAATTGACAATTTAAATAAGTTTCTTCTAAACCTTTTTTTCAACCACAATTACCTAATTAATAATGAAAATAAAATTAAAAAACAAACAAAAATTTTTCAATGAGAATGAACAGATGAACCAACATGACTATCGGGATGGTCATTGTGAAACAGCTACAATTCCAACCTTAACTTGATGATTATTGTTGGTTCGTTCTGGATTTACAATTATTTTCGTAAAGTCCTATTGCCAGTTAGGTCAGCTGGCAGGAACAAAACAATCAAATTCAGGACTGGGTCCAAAGTGCCTTTATATTTCTTTTTTCAGTTTTTGCCACCACATTAGGGGTCAGTATAAAGATTAGTGGCAAAAACTTAAAAAGAACACTTTCTCACCTCTCTAACTTTTTATACAGGGTGTCCCGGACCTGAGTGGAAAGATTTAAGGGCGTGGTTCTGAGGGTTATTCTAAGAAAAAATGTATTGGGGGAAAGTTGTATCTCCCCTCCCTGAGGCAGGGGGGCAGTTTCTGAAACATTGACTTTAAATGCAAAAAAAAACATTAAAAATCAACGAAAGCACATCTCATAATATACTTTAATTTTTTTGAAAGCTAATTTTTGCATTTGGTTTTCAAATTAAGTTGTTTAAGCAAATAGTTTTTGAGAAATTTAATTTCCAAGTAAATTTTTTTTTTATTGTGATTTTTTTTTCTTAATTCGATATTTTTCAAAATTTTACGTAATTAAGTGCTGGTTTTTTTTTTCTTAGTTTTTGAGAAATTAAGAAAAGAAAAGGTACTTTTACCAAATAAGCCCGAAAAAAGGGATAAATTATGGATAATTCATGAATAAATTCATTTTTTCGGGCTTATTTGGGAAAAGTACCTTTTGTTTTTTATAAATTTCTCAAAAACTATAAGAAAGATTTTTGCATTTGGTTTTCGGTAACGGACTAAAAAGTAATGAGGGCATTGAATACTTACCACAAAAATAGCACTTAATTACGTAAAATTTTGAAAAATATCGTCTTAAGAAAAAAAAAATCACAATTAAAAAAAAAAATTGACTTTGAAATTTAATTTCTCAAAAAACTATTCGATAAAACAACTTGATTTAAAAACCATGCAAGAATAGAGTATTAGCTTTCAAAAAAACTATACCACATTATTAGATCTTTTTTTGTTGATTTTTATTGTTTGTTTTGGCATTTAAAGTCAATGTTTCAGAAACTGCCCCCCCTGCCTCAGGGAGTGGTGATATAACTTTTTCCCCATACAATTTTTTTCTTAGAATAACCCTAAGAACCACACCCTAAAATACTTCCACTCAGGTTCGGGGCACCCTGTATATAAATCCAAGAAAAAAATGTTATAAACAAAAAGTTAGGTAGCTTCTCTTAAGATATTGGTACTAATTGGGCTTCCGATTAATGAAGAATCACTGCCTGAGACTTGAAGGCTTTTCGCCCTCTTTAATTCCAAGCACCCTGTCTGCTTCTAGTCATCTACACCAAGGGCATCTGCTATGACTTGGTCTGGGGACTGAGATTTGAAGACTCTCTTGTTTAAGTGTTCTAAACCTCATTTGTTTCGACCGATTTGTGAAGTTTTGCAGTATCATGTTAACAAATCATTCGAAGTTTTTTGACTACAAAATACAGCCTTAAAATGAAAGTTGATTATTCTATTACGCAACCAATTACCATCTTTGAAGCATCGCTGAAGTATATACATAATGTTTTCTAGCCTGTTGCTTTCCTGTCAAGTACAGAAATTTTTTCTTTAACCGTACAAGATGAGAGTGGAATGCTTTATGTGGCTCCATTTTTCTCTTCAAAGCCTTCAAATATAAATATAAATATAAATATAAATATAAATATAAATATAAATATAAATATAAATATAAATATAAATATAAATATAAATATAAATATAAATATAAATATAAATATAAATATAAATATATATATAAATATAAATATAAATATAAATATAAATATAAATATAAATATAAATATAAATATAAATATAAATATAAATATAAATATAAATATAAATATAAATATAAATATAAATATAAATATAAATATAAATATAAATATAAATATAAATATAAATATAAATATAAATATAAATATAAATATAAATATAAATATAAATATAAATATAAATATAAATATAAATATAAATATAAATATAAATATAAATATAAATATAAATATAAATATAAATATAAATATAAATATAAATATAAATATAAATATAAATATAAATATAAATATAAATATAAATATAAATATAAATATAAATATAAATATAAATATAAATATAAATATAAATATAAATATAAATATAAATATAAATATAAATATAAATATAAATATAAATATAAATATAAATATAAATATAAATATAAATATAAATATAAATATATTTATATTATAGGCCTCGTTTGCCCCCCCCCCCCTCCATAGATCCGGGGCTGCCCAGATCGGGATACTGTTTAATTCGACATAATAGCCAAGGGCACCCCTATTATGAAGTGAAGTGCGCAAGTGGTCCCTGGGATGTCATCAGAGAAGCCCAGGGCTGTTTTTGGAGTATTAGCCCACTATGCAAGAATGGACGGAGATAATCAATAAGTCCACGTTAAACCTTTTTATATTATATACAGGCAACTTAAGGTTCGAAGCTTAAAAACAAAAATGTAGCAAGATTAATTTAAATACGGTCCACACATAATATAGGTTTTACAGTTGAACACTATTTTATGGATAAAAATGCCAAATTCATTAGGTTTTATAATACAAATTCTATATAATACTGAAATAAATCAGCCAAGTAGAAGACTTAGCATTAAGGATTGGACTTGTTGAATTATTGATTAGAAATAGCTTTTTATGGCCTTTAGTCCAACAAATTGGCGTTACGTCCGGCCGGACGATTTATTTCAGTAGTACCTACATAGAATTTGTATTATAAAACCTTCTTATATAGAAACTATGCCTGGCCCTGGGCAAAAAAAAACTTCCAGCTTAATTATTAGAAATTCTAATCTTGTTGGATATAGTTTACAGTGGTTTTTTTTATTAAAAAATCCATGTAAGTTGAACTGAACTTAATACAAATTGCGTATGACAAAGCCCTCACTATGTCACTGATGAGTCCAAGTGAGTAAGCCAGACAAAACGCCAATTATTAGAACTAAAGGCAAAAAAAACTATTTTGAATCATAAATATTTTATGTTCAAAAATTTAATGTTCATGGTTGATGTTTTTTCATAAACAAAATAGGAACAAATTGAGTTCTTAATAATACATTATCTTTAATTTTAATGAATTTAAAAACAAACAATAAGATCCGACAAAAGAATTTTTCAAATCAATCGTCGAGTTAATATTCTTTTAGATAATGTTCACTCCCGAGGGGTCAGCATAAAATATCAGGGTCATCTTCATGTTTATGCGAAGTACCTATTTGTATAAGCTTTCTTGTTTCTAAGCGATTACATACTATGGCATGGTGCTGTGCCGTTCTTTCTTGCGTCCATACAGAACAATATCGTAAAATTAAGCCCACACAAAATTAAATTATATATTCTCAAGCAAAAACGCAAAATATAAGACCAAAGCACAATAACTGCGTATATAAGTATCTATGTGTTCCTCTCCCATACTTCGGATGAGGAATAACGACCTTGGTCAAAACTATAGCTAGAAAAAGAATATCTTGAAATGAAAAAAAACATGACATCATGTTTTGCTAAAAAAAAAGATTGAATGCCGGCAAAATATTGTAAATAAAACATCTTTCCCTCGAGTTCAATGACTAAAATCCTATAAAAACTCAATGAATTCAATCAGCTTAATCAAAGCCATCAACCAAAATGATTCATGTTAAACTATTATTTTTTGTTTTATTTCAAATTTATATTTTTTTATTTCTCCAGAGACCAATCTGTTTTAGAAGAAAACCATTAGTGCCACCACGTGCTCGAACAGATATCTGTTTTTTTTTTAATATGAACTCAGTTGGTGAAAAATAGAAAACTAACAAACTTATCATTTCAAGATTCAAGGTTGAATAAACAAATATTTTAAAGACTAAAAGCTTCTATTTCTATGTATAAAGAGGTTCTAACTATGTATTTCTAAAGCAAACAAACAAAATTCCCATTTATTGTAGGCTCGACAAACTAACCTTATATGGATAGGTACCTACCCGCAAAAAAAAAAGAAATATACAAAAGCTTCAAGGTTGACATTGAATTAAAATACTTCTTGAGGTTGTTCCTTCTAGAAAATGGTATTCTTGTGATTTAAGTACCTATGTACCTGTACCTGTAGGCACCTATAGTATTTATATCCTTTTTTTCAAAATAAGGAACACATTTTAGACCTGCCCTGCCCTGTCTCAGGTTCTTTCAGCAGTGAAATGTACTAAAATCCACTAATAAAGAATACACAAATGATCAGAGAAGGCATCCACATGAAAAGTCGTTTGCCCCATCTTCTCGTGCCGGTAATAATACCCCGGGAATACCAGAGGTTTAAAGATGGATACTTTGATTTACGCGCCAAAAATCATCGCACATTCGTATAAATATTAAATCTACAAAGCTTTTCAATACAGGAAATACATTTACAAAAACACTCTTATCAAAACAAAAGACTCTTAAACGAAAGCTCGAAAAACAGAAGCCGTCTCTTATTTTGTGGTGAGTTTTTCTCATTTATCGCATATTATTCTCTCTTAATGAAAGAAAGCTTATTATTATTTCAAATACTTAATTGCTCCATGCTCCCTGCTGGAACTGGAGCTGGAGAGGAGAATAAGAGGTTATTTGACATAAAAAAAAGCTCCAAGCTTTCTCTAAGTCAACCACCCTACGAGCTCCAACTATAGCGCCTTCTTTGGCGAAACTACTACGAGTATACTCGTACTCATACAAAAGTAAATGTAGAAGATACACCATCTTTTTTAACTCATACCCCCAAAAAATAGTCGTTATCATGCTTATACTTTCTCATGTGAGGGCTTTTACAATGTCACATCTCGCTCTTGCACTCAAAGCTAACAATATAAGAGTCTCAAATATGACTCGCTTTAAGACCTTGACCGTGAATTTAATTTTAGACTACGCCATATATAATGAAATGAAATAATTTACAAGGGTAAATTACAGAACACACAACGGGCCTGAGAGCTACATACATAAATGTACATACAATAGTGCTACTGCCTCTCCTCCCAGGTAGTAGTCGTAGGTATAGTAGATAGGTAGAGAGAGGTAAAGAATTATTGTAGGTAGGTAGATAGTGAAGCTTTATGTACCCGGCTTCAATATGGCATTTCCGTGTTATGAAAAGATTTTGTTTTGTGTGACACTTTATACTTTGAATCATCAGCAGCAGCGGCTGTGTACCTACCTATTTTATAGTGGCGCGGTGATGATAAAGAATGTAGAGGTAGCGGTGAAATGCAATGATGACGTTTTGTATCTAAAGTAGAGGTGATTTAGGTGACTTATCAGTTTATCACCCTCAAAACGAATATATTTTCACAAACTGCGCATAGGTACAAGGGGTTATGACTTTGTAAGGGTTAGGTAATAGTTTTCAAAACATTTTATAACAAGGTTTAGGTATAAAGATAGAATTATTATTGCTACATAGTAGGTAGGGATTAAGTTCTCGAATGATTCAATTTATCTGTAAACGTGTTGTATTTTTTAACCACATTTGAATAAAGGGTAGTTATTCATAATGTACATATTTAGGTATCTGAGATTACACATCAGACTGATTTGAATTCCTTTATAGGTAGAGCTGATAGATCTTATGCAGTACCGTTGGTAAAATCATCACAGTGATTTCTTAATACCTATATCTACTTTTCCATACCATACCAGGAACAATTTAGATGGAATTTTTTCCCACTAAGATGGGCCAAAAGTCTTTAATGATTTACAGCTTTCATATTTGTTTTTGTTTACTAAAATGAGAACCTATTACCAATATTTCTGACAATCTTTTCAAGAGGTGATGATATTACTGCGACTAAAATAAAAAAGAAATAATTTAAAAATATAATAATTTACCAGGTGAAATTTTGACACTCTCTTTCAAACCCGTTTAACGCTCACTCGGGTGTACCTCAGGGAAGTCATCTGGGCCCTTTTCTATTCATTCTAGCTATAAATGATGTTGTGTCATGCATTTGTTCTTGTGAAATTCTTATATTTGCTGTTGATATGAAAATTTTCAAGACCATAAGTGGTGACCATGACCACAGTCTCTTGCAGGCTGATATTGACAGCTTTACTTTATGGTGTGATAAAAACGGTCTTTCCCTAAACCCTGTTAAATGCCAAACAATTACTTTCTCAAGAAAATGAGTTGCAAGTGCTTTTAATTATTCTATTTCCCAGCACAAACTGTGCCGTGTCTTTAGCTTCAAGGATTTTGGGTGTTCAGCTTAGCTCTAATTTAGAATTCACAGAACACATAAATTATATTGTTAAAAAAACCAGCTCTATGCTTATTTTATAAGACGCTGGGCAAAAGAATTTAACGATCCGTATATTACTCTATCTCTATATATCTGTGATGTACGACCTCATCTTGAGTATGCCTCTCAAGTTTGGTCTCCCTTCTATGAAATTCATAAAAGTCGTATTGAATCAATACAACATAAATTCATTCGCTTCGCTCTGAAGGGTCTCCCTTGGGCTGATCCTTACAACCTCCCACCATATGAACATCGGATCCAGCTACTGCAGGTCCAAACTTTATATCAAAGGCGGGTTAATAATGACTTAATATTTCTTCATCAACTTATGAGTGGCCAAATTGATGCTCCTGACTTGTTGGCCTATATTGGCATAAATTATAGCGGAGGATCTCACCAGCTGCGAAGATTTGAACTTTTACACGTCGATTTTCATCGAACTAACTCCGGAATACATGAACCTCTAAGCCGTATGTGTAAGCTTTTTAATTTAAACGCTTCCTCGGTTGATTTAAAAAAAAATAATTACATAAAGGGTGTTTTTTTTTGTATACGTGTGGTTTTCAATCTGGCAATACTTTTTTTGGAATTGGTCATTTTGACAGCTGTCAACTGATTTATGCTCAATTTGGTTTGCCATTTCATAATGAATAGACTTACTCCTGAACTACGTTTGCAAATCGTGCAAATTTACTACGAAAATAATGGTTTGGTTCGCGCATCACGCGCTGCGTCCAATATTCGGTCGACATAATCGCCCAGCAGCGTCGGTAATTCGAGCAACCATGGCTTGGTCTCGCACCACGTTTCTCTTGTGGATAATGCGCATCCTCTGAGATGCAGTGCGCACCGAAGACGCTATTGCTGCTGTGGAGCAGAGTATCGAAGAAGACCCGATTGAGTCCATCCGCCATAGCGTAGAAAATTGGTGGTCGAAAACTCGTGGTCGAAAATTGGGCCTCTCGGCTGGAATTTATTCGATCCAGCCGTATCGGCCATTTGCTCGAAATCATTTTTAAAACATAATGGCAAACCCTTTATAATAGAGTTAGATTCTTGGCCATAACATAAAATTATATGCGATTTATTTCTTCTTGAAAACCACACGTCTAAAAAAACACCCATTATATAAATAAATAATAATAATCTTACGATGTTGGCAAACAATACAGTTTTTTTTAAATCTAAGGTTGTTTTGCTCCAATTTTAAAAGTTTATTTTTTAATGTTAAAATCTTGTTTTGATGAACTATAGTGAAATAAATACTTAATTTTTATTATTTATAATAATTGCATCACCCTGTTAACTTAAGAATACGAAATTCTCTGCTAAACATTTAGTCTGTTGTGATTAACAATTTTTTATATTTTTTCGAAATGATTTTTGTGAAATTTTATGTTTAAAAAATTCAATTAGGTAATTTTGACGTCTTGAATTTTCCAAAAATTTCTCAAAAATCAATTAGAAAAATATAAAAATTTCGTTTATCATAGAAAGTCGATTCACGCGAATTTTAAAATTTACCGTACTGAACAAAAATGAACAAAAATTTTATTTATTTTTATTTAATATGTTACCTTTTTGATTTTTCAAAAACCAAAATCAAAAAAATAATTTGGAAAAATTAAATTAGATTATTTAAAAACTCTTTTTTTTGCTATAGGTTTATCCTTTCCTCTTCTTGCCTATGAGCCATAACTGGCCAAAATGGCTCGTAGCACTGTCAAAGAGAAAGATACAAAAATAGTATACAGCGCTACAACGTGAAGCTGGTAATGTAGCAAGACATGTATAGTGTAGCGGAAGCTTAACAAAATTCAACTCTTGCTACCAGCTTACAGCTCTATCTGTCTGTCTGTTCGGATACAGCTTATACAAATTTCTCAAAACTTGATAAAAAGTGGTATTTGACGATTCTGACCACACGTTTTTTTTTTAATTTTTTCAGAACCAAAAATAACGGTATCTACCATTTAATTTTTTTTAGGGCTTTAACAAAATCTTATCCACAACTTTTCTCAATAAAAAATTCAATAAATTAATTTTAGTAAAGGCTGCCTATGGATAGGAAACCATTTTCCAAAAATTGGTTATTAATGGTACCTCCCAAAGAACCACTTATGCTTCAATATTTTTTTATGCAGAAGCTTCCAAAAAATATAAACAGTTTTTTTTTACCAAATTGTTCAAAAAATATTTTTTGGATTTTTAAAAAATGCTCAAATTTTTTTTTGAAAATCAAATATTTTGAAAACTATATGAGGCCATGAGCGCAATAGTGGCCTAACTGCATTTTTCAATTTTTTCAGTAGAGCAAAAATACGAAATAGATTGTTTTCAAACACTTGCAAAAAATAAAAGGTTTTTGATTTTGTATCCATGATCCTTTAAAATACCGTTATAACTGATTTTAAAGTCAGATAGGCCACTATTGCGCAAAGGAAAAAATATAAAAATTAAAATCCTGTAAAGATAGGCAAATCATTTGTAAATAAAACTGATTTCTATGAGTTTTTCTTATTATTTTTTTTTTAATATGTACGTTGAAATTTAACATTTTTATTCACTTTCAGATGTGTTAGAATCCATAAAAGCTTTTGTAGTATTTGTAAATTGTTATTCCTGTGATCGGTGTAAAAACTATGATGTGCGGGTATTAGGATATAAAGTATCAAGGTTAAAGCTTTCTGGTAGAACGAGAACCTACAGCTGATTTTGAGTGTGAATGATACAAGAAAAGAAGTATAGGAGTTGACAGCTTAAGTAAAACTTATTCAAGAAATTAAGGTATTGGCAGTCCACAACCGGGACTTGAGTGATTAAACAGTGCATCGAAATCAAAATATGAATGCATCTCTCCCTAGATAATGATCAGATTACAGATCACGGAATCTGAGACCACTTGAGTCTATAGTAAGCCCTGCCAGATAATTTAAAAAACTTCAAAGTTCAAAGTGAAAAACGGGTTTTTGAAACGGTCTGGTAGGGCGAAATATACACACAAATGATCAGAGTAGCATTGCCCAGGAAGGGGTGAAAACCAACTTTGGTTAGCACAATTATTACTCTCGATGTAGTGTTTAATCACTACATCCCCGGTTATGGACCGCAAGACTTTGATTTGTTGAATAAGTTTTACTCAAGCTGTTAGCTCCAATATTTCTTTTCTTGATACCATTCACACCCAAAATCTGCTGTGGGTTCTAAGCCTATGGGCTTATACTTATTTTTATTTGTAAAACAAACATGTTGACAAAAAAATTCAAAAAAATGTTAAAACAATATGTGGGGTTGGTCTTTGAAGCTCATGAATCTTGAGTCGGTTAACCTTAAGTCCTTCTCTAGAGATCATTCTATTTGAAATTTCCGATTTCAAAGTGAAGTGTTTTTTGGTAGTTTTTATGACATGGAATGGTTTTTTTTTCTCGCTGAGCCTATGAAACTCTAACTTTATGGCTAATCGAGGGTGGTTATCAGGGTACTGACTTATGTTTAGTTCATTGAATTGATGTCACCTGTGAGCAAATAGTTAAGTAATTGGCCTAACTTAAAGTTTCAAACAATAAAATCAAATATGCGAGCGCAATAGCGGCCTTTAAAAAAGATAGGCCACTCTTGCACTTAAGCTTTTAATTTTTTTTTGTTTGGCCTAAGTACAAAAGTCCTATAACTTTGGCATGAAGCCGTCAATTTGAAAAATTAAAATGCAGAAATGTTGCTCAATGCATACAGATTCAATTTTCGTCGTAAACTGAATTTCGATAAAATTGCAGTTAGGCCACTATTGCGCTCACGGCCTGATATATGTAGTCGATTTTTTTTTAAACTAGGTATTTAAGAATTTTTTTTAAAACTTTAAAAAATAATTTAAGAAAAACTTTCAAATGTGTGAAGAAATAACGGTACATTCGAAACAAATGTTAAAAAACCGTTAAGGAATTTGTTCTTAAAAACGGCTTCTACGATTTTTATAAACCTTTTCTGCATGCTTAAATTAGTGCGATATACTAATAAAAATGATAAAAATTTAAACTTAGCAACTACATATTTATATACCTCCAGTAGATCGTATACTTTTATTTTTTATTTACTCATTGTCGGCCGAACGAATCTTGATTATTTTTTTATATACAAATTCCAAACAAGCTCAAATCAAATAATAAAGCATATCAAAATTTTCAAACAAATTTTTTTTGAATTTTAAAATAAAGTTCACATTTTTTTTTTAAATTTGATATCTCGAAAACGGTTACGATTTTTTTTTTAATTTTATGTTTTATACACATAAATACAATATAATAACAAAATATAAAAATGTTTTAAGAATTTGATAAAAAAAAATATTTTTTTAAAAAAGCGCTCAAGAATTCAGATCGCATTCTCTTTGTTCACCTCAGCTGATTTAAAAACCTTATTTCATGCTTTTAAACATTTTTCTCCCATGATTTCCATTTATTTATAAACATTTTTTTAAAGCCCGCAGCTTCTTTAACATAAGAGTAAGTACTTGCGATCCAGTCGTGCATTTTATTCTCTTCAGGTATTGAAATATATTAACTGTTTGACTAAAGAATTGACCATTTACCCACTTTCTTAAAAAAAATTATGAACTTACGACCCACTTCCTTCTGGGGTTTTTGCCCACTTGGGTGGGTTTGGGTTATAAGTTAATAGTGCATTTATGGACCTTAAACCCACCCAAGTGAGCCAAAACTTCTGGCTTTCCAAAAATTTACAAAACATTACTGTAAGTGTTGCCGTTGTTTTTAATTATTTTTTTTTCTATTTTATGCAAATATTTTACTAAATTGCCTCTCCCGTCGAAGCGGGGGGAGATATTACCCCCCTCCTACAGGATTTTTTTCTTGTCTTGTTCTCACCTACATGCTCTGAATTTTTTTGGAAAATTTCACGCGAGTTTTCTAGTATGCAAACTATAGGGGATGAAAATTAAAATCTGAAGAAATTAGGTTAGGGAATGTTTTTTTCTTCATTTAGAGCTGATCTGGGCCCATTCGGGATGACCTTTTTTAACGACCACCCTAATGTACATATATGGCAATTGTAGTGTATTCTAATTGTTGTGTGGATAATGAATTCGTTTATATATTAAAACAATAAAAATAATATATAAAAAGAAAACTTTTTTAAATTTATTTTATTTAATTGAATTTTACTTAATTTTATCACAACATTAATATTAATTAAAATAGCGATGCGTTTCGGATCTGCTAATCCATCGTCAGCATAAAGCCCGATGATTAAATTAAATTAAATAAAACAAATTTTAAAAAGTTTTCTTTTTATTGCTTTAATTATGGTATAAGTGATTTCATGTATGGCAAGTCAAGTCATGCATTCGTAAAATTACGATGATAGGGAAGACGAAAAAAGTTTGTCTCATAACACACAACACACTCTCTATCTGTCCGTTGAGCTACAGCCTAAACAGCTGGATCGATTTTCTTCAAGCTTGTATCAAAGCGTTTTTGGTAATATCCCTAACACATTTTATTAATTTCAATGTCCAAAAATAACAGTACATGGCCCTACATTTTATTAGTAGTGTTTTCTTAATTGTATTTTTCTT
This sequence comes from Dasysyrphus tricinctus, assembly GCA_963921185.1. Lineage (NCBI taxonomy): Eukaryota > Metazoa > Arthropoda > Insecta > Diptera > Syrphidae > Dasysyrphus > Dasysyrphus tricinctus. The sequence continues at coordinate 86,695,715 of OY992533.1, forward strand.
AAAAATGGCTCCACAAGTTTTCTCAAAAAAAAATAAAAACTACTTTTAGTAAAGGCTACCAATGTGACCATTTTTCAAAAAAAAAAAATATTTTTCAAAAAAATGGTTATTATTTTTCATTTTCTTCAAAAAATATATTTATTGTGTACTAAAGTATTCAAAAAAGTAATTTTTTGATAAAAAAAAAAAAAACTTCTAATTTTGTTTAAGTAACATTTGGAAAACGACATGGTTGTTTTTTGTTGAAACTCTAGGTGCCTATGGGATTTTTAACAAATTTTAAATTATTTTAAGAAAACAGAAGACCACCGATACCTCTTATTCCCATAATTGAGGAGATTCTCATTTTTCGAAAAGGGCTCTAACCTCTATGAAAAAAAAAAACGTTTAGGTATAATTCACTTACGATTATGGTCTCTACCATTTTACAAAACTCAAAAAAACAACAATTAAAGATTCTTAATGTTTGTGCTTATTTGAAGGTTTCTTCCGGGTTTATGTTCATCTTTTAAAACGTTCTATCTGACATTGATCGAACAAAATAATTCTTAAATGCAAGTATAGGTACATGATTATGTGTAATATGTATTTTCAATGAAACGTGTCAAAATGTCGAAAACGCTTTAACCCCCCTGACGATAACAAATTTGATGTTCTAATATTTTAAAATGATGTACATATGTACATTATGTGTATAGGTATGAATGTACTTTTTTTCCCTTGGCATCCTAAATAATGAGCATATACACAGAGTGAAATGAAACAATGAGATATTGTTTCCGCGTATTAAATTTAGAATTAGTGCATTGCAGTTTTTATTTTTGCAACAAGTAATGATCTCGGTTGGGTCACGTAGCTGGCGCGAGCTACATATTATAAACATGAAATGATGCTTGTCTAAATATTTGCTGCTGCTACTGGCTGGGAGAGTATAAAATTCTGTATAGTCTCTAAAATATAAGGGAAGCATAGTGTATAATGTTGTTGTTGGTTATGAGTGTTTATATTTTTTGTTTCAAGGCCATACGCTTGCAATGAATTGCCCGTTCTTGATTTTTCAATTTGTTGTTAATTATTACACGCGCACGTACATAATAAATAATCAAGACCTAGACGTTTTCTTCTATTTGTATTTGAATAAAAGCATCAAATTTTTGTAATGCTTTTCTATATGATCTTGTGGGGGCATGTATGTTCCGGAATGGATTTATAGATTTTTGGAATACTAAATTTAAAAACTAGAGAAGTTTTTTAGGTAATATCGAAAAATAAGACTATTTTCTCAACAACAAAAAACTCAAAATTTGACTACCGTTATGGGAATTTTTCAATAAAAATCTAAAATTCAGTTTTTACATTTGCTTGGTACATACAAACACAAAGTTTATTCTAAATTATTAGAGCCAATTTTGAGAACATTTGAAAAAAACTAAATTAGAATTTTTCACTGGTGGCAACACTTCTTAAAAGTAAAGTTAGGACATGACATGCTTACGACAAATGAAATATGTGGACCAAGTTTCATATCAATGCTGTTGGAACTTGGAAATATTTGACTTGTTTCACTTAAAATTCAGTAATCATTAATGAAAAGGACTATGACTTTTTTTAAGGTGGTTGTATCCAGTTCATTTTGATTTAGTAAGATTGGGCATTAACAAAATACCTTTACAACATGTGTCATATGCTTACCAAGATAACTATTTAAGTTTGTTAATCTTTCATATCCCCCTCCCCAGCACTTTTAAAGTGGATTTAAAAAAAAACTAAAGTAGGTTTTCAATCAACTTTGAATGTAATGTAGTAGATTGTGAAATGATTGTGCGTCGACACCATCTTTTAATTTTATTAATAAAAATATTTTTCTAACTTTTCTTGGCTTTTCAAATTTTCTTTCCCAAAACAACTTTTTTCCACCCCCTTCATGCAACGGAAGGGGTGGGAGAAAATCAATAATGTAGTCCTATGGTTTCAAGGGTGCTGAATCCAACGGGGGTTCTTTGATCATCGTCTGACCCGAGGTTTCTGATTTATAAGTAACATTTCGGAATTTAAACTGGTAGTGGCAACCCTTCTCTTATCTTTCTGACAGGGAGCTAGTTCAGTTTTGGAGAAAATTCATAAAGAACAACGTACTACCTGCCACTCTTGAGACAAGGTTCATTCTAGAGTTGGGATATAATTCTTAAAAATAATGGGAGGCTCATTTTGGTGAAAGTTAGTTCATTTGTTTTTAACTCTTTTGGGAATTGGTTCACAGGGCCCTATTTATTGGATGATGGAGGCCTAAGACCAAGTTAGTATTACAGTTAAAGTAAAGCATAAAAATAATAATAAATAGACAGCTAGAACAGTGAACTTTTTCTTAAATCTCGATGCTTTACTAATAAAAAAAAAATGATGACTTGGTCACACATACTTGCTCTTATTTTAAAGAGGCATTGAGAATATAAGGAAGTTGCGTCACTTTAGTTAAGAGTGAAAAAAAGTTAATTCATTTTTTAAAAACAATTAACGTCTTTGTTATGACCTTAACGTTTAACCTATGACGTTCAGTATCATGGATGCACCTCAACAGAACATATTTGTTTAATTCATATTGTTTTTGTGAACAATATTGTAATTAACTCTTTCTTCGTACAACAATTTGAAAAAAAAAAGAATCAAAATAACTGAACTTATTTTTCGATTCTGAAAAAATGTATATTTTGACGTTGGATTAAACACACAATATGAGGCCAATAAGATCAATCGAAGGCTTATTTAATAGATAATTAAAATGAATACAAATTATTATCTAAAAAAAAAAGAAACTTCATACCACCCCCAACACATGATTCCTAGATGAACTTTAACCCACTATGACTTAAAGATGAAATATATTTCAGAGGTCGTTAATAGCTTATTTTGTAGACAATTTTATCATTTTCTTGTAAGATCAAATGTGAAAGAGTTGTTGACTAAAAATCTCACCAATCTCTTTTTCAAGCTCTCCCTAACCACAAAAATCCCAAAAATTAAAATTTTGGTACACGACACTATTTATAATTCTTAGAAGCTTCTCCATATAAAAAAAGCTATACAAATCAGCCATGCTATATTCAAAAACTCTATAATAAAACTAATGGTTCCTCCATGGGGGTCCCATTTTTTGAAAAATACTTTTCCATCCAAAGTTAGTCTTTACTAAAACAACTAGAATAATTTATTGAACTCTGTTTAAGAAAATTGGTGGAGTCGTTTTTGATAAAAAAAAAAAGATTTTGTAAAATTTTGCTAACAGAAAAATTTATTGCAGGTAACATTATTTTTGGTTTTAAAAAAGGAAAAAAAAAACGGTTTTACCAAGTTTGAGGAAAATCGGCTGAACCGTTTAGGGGTTTAGGCTATATGTAGGTAGAAATGGCGGCAACGATCATTAAACTCGCTCAATGAACCAATCAGTGCTGGAGTGCGCCGTTTTGATACCATAACTCGTTTGACCTGTGGATGAAAGTGGATAAGAGCAAGCAGAGGCGGTGGAAAGCGGCGCTTCGAGGGGTCCCGCAAAGCTTCAAAAAGTCTTATTAAATTAATAAGCTTTCGTCATCATTTTAAAATTTCAAAAGATTAACAGTCATCCGAGTGGATGAAAGCAGCGATTTTCAACCCTAAGAGTTACATAATGAACAATTGCAAACTATTGCTGCATATAAACCCGATTTAATTAGACATGTTAAGCTGTTGCTCCAAAGCATAACAAAAATAACAACTTAAGCAAAATTTAACAAACTTTAGCCTGAGAACCAAATGTCAACGATACCAAAAGTCAAGCCATTTACGTGTAAGTCAAATCAATCAAAGGATAGCCTTTGACGATGTTAACATTGGACTAAAAACCTATTTGACATTTCAGTATTCACATCTCACTTCTCTGAAGGAGTGGGAGCGAGATGTGAATACTGTAAAGTTAAAAAATACAGTTTTTCAATCCAATGTGAGCACACCGTCTTTAAGATGTTGAACCATCAGGTGATGTTGAGGTGTTGAACCAGGAACCGCTTGTCGGCCTACCTAACGTAACGAACAGTTGTAAAATTTGGCGTAAGGGTCTGAAAATGAGGCAAGTCAATCATATTGCGTAACGTTGGTAATTTAAACCCAAATAGGTGAGAGCCGATTCTTCTTTCGTTGTTTTAAATGTGGTAGACACGATCAATAGTGAGAATTAACATAGCGTGATCAAGTCATTTCCGTATAACATTTGATTAAACGCCATTCGATTACTTTTTGGACTAACACCTGTGAGAGTGTCCTCACAGGTGTTAATCCAAAAAGGCAGATTAAAATTCCTCGACGAACATTTCGGCATTTGGCAGACATTTTATTTAATAAAAATTTAAAACAGGCCAGAAAATCTCTATACTCTCTCAATGTCAATGTTTTTTTAAGTCGTTCGTTACGCGACACTTTAATAACAAGTGCCACTGAAAAAACAGTCTGAAATCTCTTAACGCACACCCCAGCAGACATGTTTAAAACTACTGCAATTCGAAAGTTTTGAATCAAATCCAGTGTTTTGAGGAACTTTGCTTCTTTAAGCCCTATCCGCGAGTGATTTGCTTTACATTTTTTTCTTTGCAAGTCTCAGTTCAATAATTTCCCGACGAAATTCCTGTGAAAAATTACAACAGCGGTGCTTGAATAGACAGTGTTAAACAAATCCTTAAGACTTTATAACTTAACTAAAATTTTTAAGTCAGAAAAATCTTTGCTTTAAGGCCCTTCTCTTTGCAAGGGGCCCCGAAAATTGATCTCGCACAGCCTCGTTTTGGTCTAGAGCCACCTTTGAGAGTAAGATTTTGTGGACATGCCCTCTGAGGGTCAACTTTCATCTTCCCTGAGTTTGACAGCAAAAAGCGAGTTCCCTCAGGGGGTTATAGAGTTACATAACTGGATGCGAGACTTCCTTGGGCCTTCGTCTGCTCACTCCAACTCCACATAGCATGAGGTTTCCTGTGAAGGTCACCATCCACTTATGAAACCAGATAGGTGTTCTTCGGTATGGTTATGGTACGTTGTTAGCCATCAAAAACGTCAAAAGACAATTAATTGCGCCGCATCCCGCCTTGAAACCAAATATATTATGCCAAGCTAGGCTGGTAGCACAAAAATACTGAAGCACAATCGATCCACCTGCGTGATCCTTAGATCATTGAGCACCATTAAACCCCCAATAGTGACCCAAATTTATGGGTCACGGTGTTGGAGCTCTGCAGGGGAACATAATACAGAAGCAACCGATTTTCAAGTCCTTGATTTTCATATTTGAAAGGACGTCAAAAAATGCCACTCCATCAAGCGATTGTGCTCTCATTTTGACAGAGCAGAACATTTACAAAGAAGTAAATGACTGTTTCCATTTGTTGCTATTCTCCACAGCAACGACAGTTAGTATTGTAAGTAATACTAAGGCTCACCACATTTTTTCCTACTAGCCAATATCCAATACAAGCTGCAAAGACTCTGGCTATGTCTTCATATCAGATCAATTGTTCGGGATTTATTATAGCATAAAGCTGGCTTCCCTAACATCGTAATGTGAGACATGATCAAATTCGATTATTTTGTCTCAATAACTAGCACCAAGTTTCTCACCTTATCCTTATCTTCCTTTGGAAAATTCATGTGAATATTTTTTTCATTTAAAAGCAATGATATAAAAATCTGCTTAATGCTTCGAACAAATAACAATAAATTCATCCTCAAGGATAATATGTATTAATCTAAATGACAAATTCTGTAGGTATGTGTATTTTTTTTAAACCATTAATTCATACAAAATAATTTGAATAGAATCAACCAGCCATACTCTCAGAACTTATTTTAACCTCGAAAACATATTATTATTATTTTTTTTGTACAAAAGTGGAACGAGGTGAAAGCTTCTCAAATATTACATATTTCGTTCATACTTGGATCGAACCTCTGGATACAAATCACCTTCTGTCCACCCCCAGTTCGGTTTGTCCTTACACAGAAAAATTACGAAATAAACACAAAAAAAAAACACTCTAAAGTAGAATTAAATACGAGGGCACAGACGGGCATGTCGGAGGACAAAGTGTAAATACACAAAGAAAAAAAAATTCAAATTCCTTGACATAGTACAAATCCAACAACAACAACAATAACAAATTGCCACACAGTTCTAAGAAAGTCCTTTTCTAAAAAAAAAATTATCCTTAATAATTCCTTTTTGCGCAGTTCACTTGTACCTTACCTTACACACAACATACATACCTACCTATGTATATTCATATGTTTATATACAAGTACATACATAATGTACATACCTACTCAGAAATAAGTCACAATTTGTGATAATAATTGTGATGAAAAGTTCAGTGTCATTTTCAGGACGAGGACAAAGATCGAGGGCGCCCGCTTTTTCAGACGACACATCATCACACAACCCAAACACACCGCACTTGAATTTGAGTTTTTTTTTTGTTTCTATAATTTTATGGATGACTGTGTGTAGGTACAATGCCATTCAATGAGACTGTCCTTGTCCTTCGGCGAACGAGCGATGGGGAAAATGTATTGGACAAAAGGATATAGAATATATACATGCACCACTACTTGCTTCTCTGTCTCCTCTCGTAGGACTATAAAGCTTTAGATTAATTGAGTATGTGCCGATGCTCACAACATTTTAGAGCTGCATGTAGGTCAGGGACGTTATTCAGAATAATAATATTGATACCTATCGTTTTGAATTGATTATTCTTAATTTGATTAAACAGAGGACATTTTGATACATAAATATGTAAGTCGAAAATGGCAAAAGCTCCTCAATTTTTCTATCAAAAAACTTAAAACTATATTGTTCGATTGTAATTTGTGCATAAAATCAAATTTATAGAAAATAGAAAGCGAATTATTTTGAATTCTTGTTGAGAACATCTAACAAATTATTACCTCAGCACACCAAACTATTTAATCATTCAAAATGTCAAAAATCAATTTGAAAATACCTGCTATCATATTCCTGCAGTTAAATTAAGAAATACCAAAAAGAACCTTTTTTGAAAAATTTTTTGAAAAAAAATGTATTACAATATTTTCTTTACTCGCATAGCATCACTGGTTATTAATTGACTTGTGGAATAAGGACATGCGATACCTTAGTTGAGGGTCATATCGTGGGTTGTTTATAATAATTGAAAATAGCTTTGTATACCTACGCCAATGCGTGAGTGATATTGGACTTTATCGTAAGGATATACAAAGTGTATGTATATTTATACTATCCTACCCTCAATTATTATCACTTCGTGTGTCAAGGTCTCGGACTGTATATCATCATTTATACATACACACACACATACATACATACATACCTATATTAAATTGAAAATCTGTCTCAAGGCAAATTCAAATTGCCAACTGACATGTCATGGAATTTTATTGTTAAGAGAATGATACGTTGTTTCCATTTAGGCATCTGGGACACAACACACACTTTATCATCATCATCACTCTCACCTTCTCCTACTCTCCAAACATCAACACCAGCAGCAGCAGCCGTTTGAATCGACAGTTTGTTTTAAAACCGAAGGACAAGGCTCTATATGTTTTGGGTGAGTTTTGGGAGGGCGATTTGGTTAAGTGATTTGAGTGGGTGGGTGGGGAGTAAAAACAAAAAGGGGACAAAAATTTGGGTCATTGAATTTCAAAGTTTTCAATATTTTAGATTCGACAATTGCTTGGAGCTGAAAAAGGGTTACTTTGTTTTATCTTATGGATGTTGGGTCACTGGGGCGTATGTGGGTTATTTTTTTTATTTAGCGTGATATGGCATGTTTTATAGTTTTTTTTTAGAAATAAATTTTTATGTTTTCACTGTAGACTAAGAAGTGAAGGACCTTTCAATTGGTTTTCGGCAGTAGGGAATTTATTTATGTAATTAAAATTTATAAAAAAATGCTTCATTATGCAGTGATGAATAATTTTTTTAAATAGCATAGTTTTTTTTCTGTTTTGTTAAATACCTTAAATTCTGTTTTAGTAAAGTATATTCTAGCCTATTGAATAGACCGAAAAATGAGGGGTATAAAGGAACAATTACGTGCAAGGGTTTTTATTATTGAATATGTTTGCTTGGCCCATAAGCATGCTTAAAACCGAAAATGCAACTTAATTCATCCATGCGTTTCTGAGAGAATGGTCACACTGGCCACTTTTCAATATTTTTGGTGTAACTTGAAAACTAAGCCGAATTTGACAATTTTACATATAATCCTTTTTGTTCAAAATTAAATTTTCTATTGGAATGGATAGTTCAAAAAATTTTACGAAAAAATTTAAGCAGGAAAAGTTAACAAAAACCAACCTAAGAAAAAATCAAAAAATCAAGGATATCTAAATTTTTTAATAAATTGTGCATAACTTTTTTTGAAGCAAAGATAGGGTCAAGACATGCAGGGACAAAATAAAGTAGAGACTAAAGGCTTTAATATGGCATGTTGAAAAATTAATATTTGTTCGAAACTGACAGAGATATTCTCATTCAAACTTTATCATTTCTTATAATTTTTCGCAGTTTTGGCCATTTTGGTAAAAATGTTCGAAATCAAAATTTTGATATAATATGACATTAGAACTATAGAGAATTTATAAAAAGAATATAAGTTCGCAATTTCGTCTTTCGGCTGTTTTTAAATGCTTTCAGACCTATAGACCGAACGGCTGGTCCGATTAACATAAGATTTGGTACTAGGTGCTAGGAACGTTAAATTTGTCATAAAGTACCAAAAAATAGGCTTTCGGGCAAAAAGTGCGGAAAATGATAAGAAATGGTAAAGTTTGAATGGCTATATCTCTGTCAATTTTCAAATAATATGGCTTTTTTAAGATGTCATATTAAGGCCTTAAGACTCCAGTTTACTTTGTTCATGCATGTCTTGAGCGTATCTTTGCTTCGAAAAAAATTATGCGCAATTTAGAAAAAAATTTAAAAATCTTTGATTTTTCGATTTTTTTTATGTTGGTTTTTGTTTACTTTTCCTCTTAATTTTTTTTAAGAAATGTTTCAATATCCATTTCGATAGAAAATTTAATTTTGAACAAAAAGTATTAAATGTAAAATATTCAAACTCGGCTTAGTTTTCGAGTTATACCAAAAATACTGAAAAGTGGCCAGTGTGACCATTCTCTCAGAAACGCATGGGTGAATTTAGTAGCATTTTCGGTTTTGAGCATGCTCATGGGATAAGCAAACATATTCAATAATAAAAACCCTTGCACGTAATTGTTCCTTTTTAAAAGGTCTATTCAATAGGATATCAGGCCGTCAAACAATTGAATTCCAAGAATATTTGAATACTTTTAATATGATAAAAATATTAAAACGTTTGTACAAAATTATATTTGCATTTTTTGTATTTTGAAAAAAATAGTATTTTTTATCATTGCGTACCTTAGGGAAAACTGAGTTAAATCATATCTATCAAATAGCTAAGGAAGTGGATTCAACCATTTTTTCTCCATTTTCTTCGAAGAATTAATAAAATCCCAAATTATAAAAAGTGGTTGGACTAGTGACAACAACCAAATTAATTCTGTCCGGACATTGGTGTCGTGTAGAGAACAGTCTTAACTTTCATTTGATACCCCAATTATAGCAGTTGCTTATATTATAGGTACACTTAGCTGAAAATTCAAACTGAAAAGTGCATTTTATAACTATTGGCACCAGATAAAGCTTGTCTGACCCTACTCGTCAATATTTTCTTTTTGCGTGGCTACGATGAGATAGGTAATCTTACGGTCGGCTCCCGGAATGCAATGCAATGTTCTACATTGGAGTTTACATTTTGACCGTATAGTTTTAAAAAAATCTACTGAAGAATTAGACGTGAAAATAAGAATCAGTGGTTTGTTTTTTATTCATAATCCTTCAATTTAAAAAATTAATCTGAAAAAAAATAGCTTTCAGTTAAGCTTTCACTTAAACTGATGTCTTAATGCAAAAATTGAAGCATTTAACTGCAACTGAAACTGATGGAATTCTCATAAGTTATCAGTTCAGTTATCAGTTAAACTGATGTGTAAATACTTTTCAGTTTAAAAACAACGAACAAAATTATTCAATATCTTTTCTTTGTTTTTAGAAACTTTCCAAAAATTGTTAGCTTTATTTGACTTTATAATAAAAGAATTCGTTTTAGGCTTTTAAAAAACTATAACACAGTATTATTTCAGTTGCTTTTAAATAGCTATCCCTCCCTTATAAAAAGAAGGAGGAAATACAGCCCACTCTTATATGAGTTTTAGTAGCGATATTAAGGTATTATGACAAGTTATGCATTCGTAGACAAAATTGAACTCGAGATTTTGATCAGACATTACAATGATAGGGAAGACGAAAAAAGTGGGCCTCACAATTCTATCTGTCAGTCTGTTCGGCAACAGCCTAAAGGGCTGGATCGATTTTCACAAAACTTGGTACATAGTGGTATTTGGTAATTCTGCCACACATTTTTTCTTTATTTATTTATTTATTTATTTATTTATTTACATCAATCAGAGATTACAATAATCATCTTAGAGAGACTAAAGAAAATTTTTAGCAATTTCACAAATTCTTATTTTAATCAAAAATGGCTCGACAACTTTTCTTAAAAAAAATTCAATAAATTTCTTTTAGCAAAGCCTACCTTTGGATTGGAAACCATTTTCCAAAAAATGGTCATTAATAGTACCTCCCAAACAACCATTTTCTTATATTTTCGATTTTCTTCAAAAGGGTTCTTATTATTTCAATATTTTTTTTACATAAGCTTGTGGAAAATATTAACAGTTTTTTTCCCAAAATTTCAATTTTTAAAAAGAAAATATTAACATTTTTTTCCCAAAATTTTAATTTTTAAAAATGTTCAAACGTTTTTTTTTTTGAAAATCAAATATTTTGAAAACTACATGGTATTTAAGGGTTTCTTAACACTGTAAGGAATATTTTAAGAACAATTAATGAAAAAATAACGGTACCTTCAATTTTTAAAAAAGTTTCAAATATATGCAGTATAAATATAATTTTTAGTTTTATATTCACATTAATTATTTAATTTATTTTTTAAGATTTGCATATCAAAATTTGTCTTTGAATGTTTAAGAATTTGATATATAAAATTTATTTTTTATTTTATTTTATTTTATTTTATTTATTTTTCACTTATTTTTTCATATAATCATATTTAATCAAGAATTCAGATGGCATTCTCTTTGTTCGCCTCAAACTATTAAAGGAGTTATTTTAGCTGATTTAAATATCATTTTTCATGCTTTTAAGCATGTTTCCCTCATAATTTCCATGTATTTACATACACTCCTCGTCAACTGAATACGCACAAACATTTTTGAATATATTTTATCCATTTTTTCAAAACAGTGATGGTTATTATGCCATCTGTTGATGGTAAAAAATTTCGTAACATATAAATAACAGAATTTCAAAGTTTTATCCAAAAACAACCGTGAGTTTTTCCTTCAACCACTTCCAAAGTGTAACTTATGCAAAGTAGAAGTTTTTTTTTGAGTCAACTGAATAGGTACAAAAATTAAAATTGGTATTGGAATGGAATGAAACAAGTTTTTGTTTAAGTTTAGTAGTGGGTACTTCCACCTTTATTTTTAATTACTTCGTAAATTCGATCCGGCATGGAATCGTATAGCTTTTTAATGTAATTTAACGAAATTTTGCTCCACGCTAATTTGATTGCAGAAATTAAGGTTTCTTTGTCTTCGAACTGACGACCACCCTCATAAACTTTGCGTACTAACCATCCCCAGACATTTTCTATGATGTTTAGATCAGGTGAGTACGGCGGCCATTGAAGCAACTGCACTTGTTGCTCCTCTATCCATGTTTTTATTATGCGCGCTGAGTGAATAGGCGCATTATCATGTTGGTAGGTCCAGTTTATGGGTCCAAAGATGTTAGGAAATTTAGGAAAATTTCTTTCCAAAATTACTTTATACCCAGTTGCTGTCATTCTTGATGTTACAACCTCGAGCTAAACTGTTCCATAATAACTGACTGCTCCCCATATCATGACACCTCCTTCACGACTATGATGGCGCTTTAAAAATCTTTTTTCTTTTCTTAAGTCGTGAAAATAGAAGTTGAACCCATCAGGGCCATCGAAATTAAACTTTTTTTCATCTGAAAAAACCACGTGATACCATTCTTTTTTCCAACTCATGTGAAGTCTTGAAAAATCTAATCGCAACATTTTCCGTCTCTCGTCAAGTGGTGGATTTTTCTTAAGTTTCATTCGTTTAAGATGGCTTGAGTTGTTGATTACTCTTAATACTGTTGAGCAACTTGCGTTTACGCCGACTTTTTGTTTTATTTTTGCCACAGAATCAGAAGAATTTGATGCATATCTTAAAATTCTTCGTCTCTCAGCTGCTGTTGTTGCTGTTTTCTTACCTCCCTTCATGTTTTTGCCGTATGCATCTTTATTTTTCAAGTAAGAATAAACTACATTAAAACTTCGGCCAACTTTATCAGCTATTGCACGTCCAGTTAGGCCTTGGTCTCTAAGTAAATCGATTTTAGCTTTTTCAACACTGTTAAGACACGTAGATCTACCCATTTTTCTTAAAATTTGAAATCAAGAATTAAATTTTACTGAAAACACTAAAATCGTTCATTTAAACTGTCAAGCACTCCAAAAAACTTATAAACAACGAAGAAAATGGCGTTGTACCTATTCAGTTGACTAAAAAAAAAACTCCTACTTTGCATATAAAACACTTTGCAAGTGGTTGAAGAAAAACTCACGGTTGTTTTTGGATAATTCTTTCGGAATTATCTGCTTAACATCTTAAGGGAATAGTTAGCATCAACAGATGGCATAATAACCATCACTGTTTGGAAAAAATGGATAAAGTATATTAAAAAATGTTTGTGCGTATTCAGTTGACGAGGAGTGTATATACAATTTTCTTAAACCCGCAGCGTCTTGAATATAATAGCAAATACAGTGGTGGCCATAGAATTAGAAACAACAATTCTAAACTCACTTTATCAACCACAATATTTTTTGTAAGCACCAGCGTGCGTGGCTTTTGTCGTTGGTCTTTGACAGGTGACATGTTTGTTCTAAAAATGAGTTTCCTTATACGCGAACAGTTTATAAAACACCGTTATTTTAGAAAATTCATTTATAGTCGACATTTTTGCTGGACACGAAATTAGAAACGACAAAAGAATTGGTAAATTTAAAAATAAAGAAAATTATTATCAATGTGAGTTGATTGTTTTCAGTTTTTTTTTGATTATTTTTATAATATTAATATTAATTAATTAAAAATACAGCGACGAAAATGGGCAAAAATAAGTCTTGTAGTCCAGAACTCCGGAAGCTCATAGTGCAGTGCTATCAAAACGAAAACGAGTCGATTGATTCCATAGAAAAAAGATTTAGTTGCTCGAAAAAGATGGTATTTGATGCTAGTCAATTCAATAAAAGGACTGGCAGCTTTGAAAACCCAAAAAGAAAACCAAAAGATCGAAAAATCCACGCCAAAAGAGGACAGATTGATATGGCGAATTAGCAAAGCTGATCCTTTTTTGACTTCTGCAAAAATAAAAGAGGTTTTTTCGCCCCAATTGGGTCAAGAGCTATCAGCTAGAACCATAAGGCGCTGACTTCTAGAACATGGGTCACGTGGATGCATTGCCAGGAAAAAACCACATGTTTCCAAAAAGAATTTGAAGAGGCGTTTGATGTTTGCTAAGCTTCACGCAAATAAAGCCATGGGATTCTGGAAAAACATACTTTGGAGTGATGAATCCAAATTTAACTTGTTCGGGTCAGATGGTAAAGTGTATGTTAGACGCCCTCAGAAGAAGGAATTGGATTCTAAATATACTTTAAAGACCGTTAAGCATGGAGGAGGAAACATAATAGTTTGGGGTGCGTTCTCGTGGCATGGAGTTGCCCTAATTGTAAGAATAAGTGGTCGAATGGACCAACATATTTATAAAGGCATCTTGGAAAATGTCATGGAGCCTTATTCATTTGCACACATGCCCATTAGTTATGTTTTCCAGCATGATAACGATCCAAAGCATACAGCACGGATTGTTAAGCAGTCGTTTTTTGATACAAAAACTAATGTTTTGGATTGGCCCTCCCAAATTCCAGACTTGAATCCTATCGAGAACTTGTGGGCAGACGTGGAGAGAAGGCTAAAGTCCAAGAACCCAAAAAATTCTGAGGAACTTTTTGAAAATATAAAGGAGGTCTGGGAGAGTTTACCCCTATCAAGATGCCGCGCCTTGGTAGAAAGTATGTAGGCAAGATTAGCTGCAGTGACAAAAAATAAGGGATTCCCTACAAAATATTAATTTTTCATCGAACATTTTTTATGAAATACCAATTTTTTCTTTGCGTTTCTAATTGTATGGCCAGGTGCGATTTGGGTTAAATAAATAATATAAGTTTTCTACTGTTAGTGTCACGCTTTTATTTTTTATAAAATATTCAGAAGTGTACTATATGTCATGGTCTATTAAAAGAACCACCAACCAACCTCAACAAATTTCCCAAAAAAAAGTTATGCAATTTAACATTGTTACAAAATTCTTGTTTCTAATTCTATGGCCACCACTGTACGTGCGACCCAGTCGTGCATTTTATTTTCTTAGTAGGTAGGTATATATCTTAATATTAATTCGTAAAATACTATCCAATAACTTGGAAACATTCTGTGTACGAGTACTTCTTATCTGTGAAGAAACAGTGTTTCTCGTATGATAATAAAAACAGGGATATTTTAGACCCAACTGCCTTCCATACACTCCAACTTGCTCTCATGACCTCACTGGGATCGGAACGACCAAGAATCAATATGTACTTACATTTTCCGTTGTTTCTGGGTAAATTGATCAAAAAACATTGATTATGTAAGACAGTAACATTGTTTTCAAATATTTGAAACTTCCACTCCCCGTATCTTTCTTCACCTTGCTGCTACCGAAAGTATGAACAGTACTTTTTTGGTAGGAAATTTGATATTCTTTCATTTTGTAGTGTAGGTACTCTTTTCCGCTTATTCGCTTAGTTGTTAAAATATTTAAAAAATTACAATAGGGGACATTTAACCTCCCTCCTGCCTAAAGCTCGTGGCCCTGGGGCTGGAGACTTTCAGTATGTTATACCCAGGCTCAACCTTACTTCATAAAATAATAATCCAGAGAACATGATTTATTGAATTTATTTTCCCTTCTTTTACTAAAAATAAAAGTAAATATTGTTGCTTTTGTGTATTAATATTTTAATTGAAAAAAAAATGCATGGTTTAAGATCACTCGTACTTGCTCTTACTTTGCTTGCAAGTAATTAGTATAGAAAATGTATAAAAAAGCATTTAAAACGTTCTTTTAACTGACTAAACAACCCGGTTAGAGCTCAATTACAAAAGTATGTCATTTTATTACTTGAAATAATATGAATTTTTAAATGCAAAAAAAAAGTATTTAACATCGTTGGAGCGGTTTTCTTAAAAACTATTTTTTTTATATAAAATTTTGATAGCGTTTAAAAAAAATTTTGCTATGCAAGTTTTGAGTATTAATTAATATACATTTATAGACCTAGTTTCAAAAATATTCATCAACCCGTTTTAAAAATATAGATTAAAAAAAAAATAATATTTTTAAAAGTCCAAAATTTAATTTTTTGTAAATTTTATATATTTTAAAAGAAATTTTTGATACAAATTTTGATTTAAATCGGTTGAGCCATTAATGAGAAAATCCAAAATCAAATAAAGCGTTATATTGCAGGTACCGTTAATAATAGTTGTTGGTAATCTTTGTTTCTAAAAAGTACACCATACCCGCAGTAATATGCAAATTTTTTATCAAAATCGTTAGAGCCGTTGGCGTTGTTGAGATGAATAAACCTTTCCGTAACGGTTGTATGGCAAGCACCGTTATTTTTGGAGAAAAATTCAATTTCCACTCTAGGGAAGCACCAAAAAGCCTTAAGTTAAAAATTTGAAGAAGATCGCATCATTGGTTTAGGCTGTAGATCGAGATACAAACAGACAAACAGACGGACAGAGTTTTACCACCCACTTTTTCGTGTTCTCTATCATTGTAATATCATATGCTTGATTGTTATCTCGACATTTAGTACAGGTAAAATAAGATAAATAAAACAAAAAAATTAGTACCATCATGAAACTTGGTGAAAACGTTTCATGTATTATGAGAATGAAAATTCAAAAGAGTCAATACAAATATTTCACATGGAAGGGTGTTCTTTTGAGGGGGAGAGGGGGGAAATTGTGGTGTATCAAACAGAAAAATTAACTTTGGTGCAACCTAAGCATGTGACACATGTTTTTGAGGTAGTTTTGAATGCTGAATCAAATGACACTAAAACCGAGTCGAGTTTTTATGAAAAGATATTTATACTTTCAGTATAAAAATAAAATATTACCGGAAACCAGTAGAAAATACTGGTTCGTCGGAGAAACTTAGCATCAATGGTTCATCTGTCATGAAAATCAATATCTGTGGTTAAAGATTTTTTTTTTGGGTTGGGGTGAGGGTTGTGGTTATGGTGGGATTATTACCATAAAACCTGTGACAAAAATGGTACCCTAATGAAAATAAAAGATATGCTATGAATTTACCAGAATGAAGATTCAAAAGAGTCTATAAAAATATCTTTATGGTAGAAGGATATTTTTAATGGATGAAGGAAAGTATAATACATTTTCCAAAAACAAATTTTTTTCCAAAAACAAATAACACAGTTACCCAAACCGACAAAAACACCCTTTCTCCCTTAATATTTTTGTAAACTCCTTTGATTCTTCATTCTCGTAGTGAATGAAACACTTTTTCCAAGTTTCTTGAGGGTACCATCCTTTTACATTTTTTTGAAACAATATCTCCGGGGGTACCATTTTTGTCACAGGGTTTATGGTAATAATCCCACCACTACCCCAAATACCCAAAACAACACCCTTTAACAACAGATATTTTTTTAGACTCTTATTATTGATTTTTATGACAAATGAACCATTGATGGTAAGTGTCATCGACGAACCGTTATTTTCAACTGTTTTTCAGTAATATTTAACTTTTATACTGAAAATATAGTCATCGTTGCATAAAAATGACAATAACTTTTTTTCACGGAGGCCGTATCGACTTGGTAGTGGTGTCAGTTTCAGCATTCAAAACTTAGGTTGCACCAAAGTTAATTTTTCTTTTTGATACACCACAATTTTCCCCCTCTCCCCCTCAAAAAACACCCTTCCATGTGAAATATTTTTATAGACTCTTTTGATTTTTCATTCTCGTTTTCACCAAGTTTCATGATGTACTAATTTTTTTTTTTATTCTAAAGACTTTTCGTACTATTTTAACTGTACTAATTTTTTTTTTTCGCACGAATCCTAAACTTGTCCTATAGTACCTACCTATGTACAATCGCAAGTTAAAAATTACTCATATGAATGTAATAGTCATTGTTTAATTTAAGTTGGTGTGTCCTGCCCTTAATTTCTTCCAAATAAATAGAAAAATACCTGTAACATTTTAGCTCATTATTTTAACGTTTACCCAGCCCCCAAGACAAAAGCAATTTCATATGGGAAAACACATATTATGTAAAATGTTCGATAAAATAAACTTTGGTAATAATTTATTGAAAAATTTAAATTTTGCTACAAATGTAGTAACTGTGAAAGCGGTACCTACTGATACAGATTTGTACAAAATTTAGAAAAGTTAGACAAAAACTTTGAGCTATTTTCTCAAAATTTTAGACCCAATTTCAGTACAATTCTTTTCAAATCACCAAATTTCATTCATATTTATCAAGAATTGGCTTGATTGGTGTCAGTTTAATGTTAAAAGAATAGTAAATTAGTCATCTCATCACATTAACCACAAAAAGCACATAAGAAATCTATGTTATCAATTTCTAGAAACAAGAAAACTTAGTATGTACAGCAAAAATATTAAAAAATAAAAAATTGGAATACCTATGACTCCAGTGATGAGACGATGCATTGCCTCACGAGTTGCTCTTAGTATAATACATACGTATATAGCACAACCCAGAGCTCACCCACTTAAAAAAAAAAAACAAAAATCCTATAAGAAAAACCTACAACTTCACCTTCATGTATCATTGAGGGTTGAGGACAAACACTCTGTTGTACACAATCCATGACCTTGTCCCTTGGAAAAGCTCTCAAAAGGGCATTTCAAGGTAATTGGCAGAGTAACTTATTCCACTTGCTAACAGCTACCTATTCCTCCTCCTACACAAACACATACACAGAAACACTCACATAGGCCACGTGGCCCTGATTTGGAACAACAAAATGATTTAAAGGATTCATCTCTATAAGCTCCTACACACCATCCGAGAGCGTAGGCAAAAAGCATAACCCGACAAGTTAAATTCCGAGAATGATGGTGATTGAGGAAGGAGGTACAATGATGGCTTAACACACTGAGCTGTCAGTGTTTTAGAAGGAATCCTTACTAACACGAAAGCTAAATGTAGAGGTTGACTATATGCACGTGTAATTCTAGACAATGGAACAGTATTTTATAATATACCTATACCTACTGATTGTGCATTTACATTATTTATTTTATGGATGGAATTTTTATTCAATAAGAGCTTAAGTATGCATTATTTATAATCTTGTTAAATTGGCAAGAGTTCGTTGAAATTTGAAAGATATTTTTGATATTTAACAACTTAACCTTCATAAATTGGATGAGCTATGGTTTGATAGAATTTCTAAGATGGGTGTAGTTTATTATTTTCATTCTTAACTAAGCAGAAATTTGATGAGATTATCAGAGATATAAAGTAATCCAAAGTTCAATATTTGAAGCGAAGGAACATTTAAGCCGAAGTAAAACCATTATTCAATTGGGATAGAGTTCACGACCGTAGCCGTAGGCGGAATCATATTTAAAATGCTCGATACCGAAGCTAAAGCAAAACTAAAATTGGCATAAAGCCCTGCGCCAAAGGTAAATATAATTTTTGCAGAGTGACTTATTCGCTTTACATTATTTTTTAACGCGTTTTGTCCTCAAATGACGAAGATGAGCAAAAGCGAAAAATATGTTTCCATATTCTCTTTATATCAAGCCCCCGAGTCTAGTCGAAAAATTGTGGTGAAACTTCTATCTAGTCCACCACGTACTCATTAGTCTTTCTTTGGTACTTACTTATTCGTTCATCATTTCGTAGAATCGCAGAAAGCTAATTTTCATACCAAATTTCTTGGTTAAATTAAAAAAAAAACACATTTATTTTTTCTCTTACTTCATTCTTTGTTTTAGAACTTCTGTTAGTTTTTCAAACAATTCTTTAAGCTCAGCCAGGACCTTCTCGTTTTCATCCCACTTTTCCATGTCTTTTTCAACCGATCGTATACAAGCCTGCGCACTTAATCGGGCGGATGATAGCTGTGAGTTGACACTTGTCTTTTCAGAATCATCGTGCTTATCAACAGCTTCCAAACTGTACTCACTCAAATCTTTACACAATTGCAAGACTTTCATCGAAGAGGGTTGTTTACTTGCCCAAGAAAGGTCTTTTTGTGTGTATGCTCGATAAGCTCGTTGAAGTTTTTGTGCCTTATTCAAAGGTGTTGCAGCCAAAAGTGCAGATAACTCCCACAACCGCGATTCAGCGCCATATTTAACACACTGATGTCCAAGCAAGGTATTTGCTTTCTTTACTAAACGCTGTGTTGATCTGCCTTGGGCGTCAGGTGTATCCTTAGCTATTGCGGTCATGACTATCGATAGAACTTCCAAGTCCAGGTATCGATCTTTCAATTCGCTCAGGCGATTGTAGGCATTTATGGCGTCTTCGAAGTTTCCCGTATCAACACTAACCAACATAAAGTTCTCCCATACCTTCCAGTTCTGATAGTTGCACTTGAGAGACTCTCCAAGAACTCGATGGGCCCGTTTCTTATCTCCCAGCTTTATAAGCGCTTTTGCCAGATTATTCCAAGATTCATAGCCCAGAGGTTCGAGATGGGTATAAGTTATGTATGCATGAACAGCAATTTCCCATTTCTCTAGTGAAATCGCCGAATAGCCTAATCGAAGCCATATTCTTTCCTGTAACGAGTTTATTGCAACGGATTTTTCGAAATGTGGCAATGCTTTCTCGTACTCTTTACGTGCGAAGAAATAATTACCCCAGTGAGCTTGTGCTTTGGCACTTGTATGCTTGCTAAACTCCCATGCAGTCTCGTAGCACTTCACGTCATCAGTCGCATCACCAAGAAGACAATGCAGAAGCACTGTTGGTTTCTTTTCCAGCTCTTGGCGAACAATTTCTGCAGCTTTGTGGCGTAAATCCAATTTTGTATAGCATTCAATCACCTTTTCCCAGGCTTGAATTTGCAGATAAAGATCCAGTGCCGACTTGGTCATCCCCAGACTGACCATCAACTCACCCAACTGCTTCTGGACTTCCCACTTGGGGAGTATGAAAGACGCAAAGCCATAAGATAACCTCTGGGGAAGTGCATATGCGGTGCCATTGATTACATTAACAACTTCTTCACACTGCTTGAGACTCCGTTCAACGGTACGATTCTGTTTACATTCTTGACTGATATTCAAAAGCAGCGTAGCCAAACGTACTGCAAGTGGGCCATGGTCTTGATAAAGCAGTGTATTGAGGTAGGGTTCGATTTCTTCTTCGGCCAGGCGGTCTGTCGGTTGAGAACGCTTTACAAGTTTACTATAAAATTTATATAATTAAGTACATAATTTCAATCGTTAGTAGAATATTTAAACTTACACTTTTGATAGGACAACAGCTTGTAGTATACTGGGCAGGGACATCACATTATTATCTTCCAGGTTGAGGAAACGAATTTTTTCAAGTCTCGTGTCATCGTCCAGTTTGAGTAACTTAGGCAGATTAGTTGAACCATTCGTAACAGAAGATGTAGGTACATTTAGTTCTTTGTTTTGTTTAACTTTAAGACACAGTTGTGGCAGTGGCTTTTGCTGGAATTTTGTTCTTAGTCCAAGGAGACCTAAGCAGAAGGGTATTTTTATTGAATTTGGAAGTAAAAGATGGGTATCACGGTATAAAATAAGAGAAATATTTTCGATCTCGATAACTAAGCACAATCTGGGTTGAATTCACTCAATACATTTTTCCGAACTCACCTTCAACATTAAGTTCAACATCCAGCATAGTGCACAACGTATTTAAGACTTCTTCACACTTCTGCGTGCGATGGAATAGCAAATAGCCATAAGATATCTCCAGATACAATAAAGATGCCAATTCCGTATCATTCAATGTTTTACCATGCTTGAGGAGAAATTCACATGTCTGTTTTAGTTCTTCATATAAATCACTAGTTAGATCATCTAGGATATTCTGATGAACACAAATGACACGGAGTTTCCACCAATTAGCTATCTGAAAATCCAAAAATCATTAAAGCTTCAATCAAGTTAAATTGATGGGCAAACTCACAACTGAATTTGGACATTTAGCCACAACCCGCTTAAGTAGTTCCTCTGCTACATAAAGAAACTCAGGAATCTGCACATTCAAATTAATTTCTTCCCCATTTACAATTAATTTCTTTGCAGCATCGAAATCGTTTGGAAACGTTTTCTTTGCGATTTCCTTGAAACTGTGCAAGTTCTCAAATGAGCCTGTGAAGTTTTTCTGTATAAATACAAGAACTAATGAAATAGCTGAAAAGAAATCGTCGTTTGTATCATTAGAGCTGTAATCGTCGTCGGATTTGAGGAAATTCTGGAAGATCTCTTCGAACTTTTCCATATCCCATTGGCATGTCCAGAGTTCTTTGAGTTCTGTTTTGGGAAATTCTAGGAAAGGATTTTATTGATTAATAGATGTTATGTGAAGTTTATGTTGTTTTTTACCATTTTCGTTTGAGTTATCCGTGAAATTACATAAATAAAGTTGAGAAAAATCGTCTTTTAACATTTTTTTATTGGAATTGTTTTGAATTTAATGAAAAAGCAACATGGAATCGTGTTAAATTGACAGTTCTCATCCGCACATGCTTGTTCGAGAATCGAAAGTCGAAGTTGTCAAAACGAACGAAGAAAAAGGGATATGTTCGTAGGGTACAACCAATTTTGATTTAAGCCTAGTACGCAGATCGAGCTAAAATTTCGCTCCCATACAAAATTCTCTCCAAAATTTAGCCAAGCTAAAACTTAGCCGATCATTTTAGCCGAGGGGTACGCAGCTCCAGCTAAAAAAATCAAATTTTCGTACAGCGGTTGGCTGTCAAAATTTAGCTAGAAATAATTGTCCGGCACATTAATTCTCGAGCTAAAATTTGACGTTCGATATACTCTTCATATTTTAAAAACAAAAAAGAATGGAATTCGATATGGAAGAGTATTTGGAAGAATATTTAGAAATCGAAGAAAATGATTTACCACCCCAAAAAAGAATGCGGAGTAAAAAAAAGTGCTTTTTCACTATCGAAGAAAAAAAAAAACTGGCTTCGCTTGTACAGGATCATCGATCCATTTGGTGCCTGGAAGAAAAGGCACATAGCAATTTAGATGCAATAAATTCCGATTGGCGTCAGATTTCTACCGAACTTTGCAAAAGTGGTAAGTACAACACATTTTCAAAAACAATATTCAATAACAAACGTTTTTATTTATAGTTGATGATTGCAAGGCAAACTGGAAGTCCCTGCGGGATAGCCACCGCTACCATAAAGCTCCCCGCAAAATGGGCAAATCGGGAAGTGCCGCAGGAGAACTCTCCCAGACAACCGAAGAAATCCTCAATGAGGATAATGCGGATTGGGAGTTCTCTGCGTGCTTGGCATTTTTGACACCAGCTTCAAGCAAAAGACGGTAGGTGTATTCAATTATTCATTCTATTCCATTTAATAACTTTGCAATACTATTTCCAGAACATACAGCAGTGCTATACCGCCGTCTTCAAATGTATTTGAGGAAGTACACGAGAGCCAAGGGAATGAGCCTTTAATGAAAGCACCTCCAACAGTTTCCAATTATGCTTATGTATGTGATTATATAAAAATTACAATTCTTAATGATTTTAATAAAAATTTGCTCTTCTCGTTTTAGAACACATCAAAAGCTCCAAAAAAAGATGTCATGGGGGAAAATGTTACAAACTTGACCCAAACAGTGGCTGACCTCATTCAGATGAGGAGGGATGACAGAAATTTAAACGGACCGGTGCAGCCTCCCTTAAGAAATTATACTTTGCTGGCTAATTTGGATCGGGTCTTACAAAAATTACCCGAAGATTTGGTCGAAGAACTAGGTCTTAGCTTTCAGCAGCAGGCTGTAGCTGCTGTTCAAGAACACAAAAACAAAACGAGATCACCTGGTCATTAAAAAACTTCTAAGTTCATTAAAATTGAACATTTATCTTTCTTTGCATTCATGTACATTTATATTCATGTCAATAAAACAAAAATCAAATCTTTTTTAAATAATTTGAGCACTTTGTTTTCTATTTTTCACTCCGGTGATTGGACATATTTCTGCAGCATTCACTTTAACATCTATGTCTACATACGGGAAAGGTATTTTCAAAGAATACTCAGTCTTTCATAGGTTTTGCTGCTGTGGAATTTACATTTTCTGCATTGTTCTTGAGATGCACCACACTAAATAGACACTTTTTGAAGAGTTCTCCGCATGGATATTAATCAGCTGCTGTTGAATGTTGGTGAATTTCTATAGCATGTCAGTGGTTCTTAGAAAAAAGAGAGAGGAGAAAAGGCAGATGCATCACAAATTTCTGTCTTTCCATCTAAACTCAATACAGCGACTAGAACCTCCAAACCCACAGCATTGTCATTTCCAGTAAAAAGCTTCTTTTGTCTTGGAGCCAGGTTAACGTTGAAATCTAAATCTAAATCTAAAACCAATGATCTTTCCAAGAGAACCACCCTAATGTATATATACCTACCATAAGAAGTTTATGTTTTATTATTCTTCACTATTTTAAACAATGTTAACCATCTAAAATAACAATAAATTCCGAAAAACAACTAAAAAAACTTGCATGCAAGCCGAAATAAAAATTCAAATATAATAAAATTTGTTTTTATTTTTTTCCAGACAAAATAGATATATGTACCTAAACAAATTGCTATACAAATAAAAATGTACATGAATATTATCAAATACATCACATTCAGTATCTGTGGAATAAAGATGGAACTCATCAAAGTTTACAAAATTCGTTAAGCAACAAACCGAAGTCCCACAAGTTTAACAAGCCACAATCCTCTAAATCATTACCAATTCGCTAAACAGAAAGAAGCAAACGAAATCGCTCTTTTGGAATCATTAGCCCTGTTTTTTAGTGCATTTTTATCTTCAGAAAAAAGTAGCGTGTTAATTGCAACAACAAACTGGTATAACTCCGTGTTGTTGTATTTAACATGCCACTTTTTTCCAAGATAAAAATGCACTAAAAAACAGGGCTATTGTCGATTGCATCTCCACAGTGCAACCGCACCTCCAATCAATGAGAAGCCCAGCAACTATTGAGTGCAGTGGATTTTTCCACTTCAATTTCGAATATACCACTCGGAAATTTGATGCAGATTTGTATGGAACGTATTATGTTATTTTTTTAGTTAATTGGATTTTATTTTCACTACGCGGGCTGTTTGTCTTAATGCTATAAGGACTTAGATCATTGCGTACCAAAAAATATTAATTTAATAACAAATTCGTTCATACATGTTTAGCGATTTAAAACAATTAATTTGTATATACGAGTGCACAATAAGTCTACCTTTCATTCATTTAGTAATTATATGCAATATACTTGATACATAAAATGGGCATTTAAAACTTTTAAAAAATATATATCCATATACTTCGATGTTACTTGAAGACATAAATCGAACTTCATTCTGTGGATCGAGTTCGTATGGCTTCTTTTCTTACAGTCTGTTCCAGCACATGACACAGTAGAAGGTTTGAATGGCGACAAATTCAATACTGTCACAGCCGTTTATCATACTGATTGGTTGTTGTTGATAGCCAACGATGGCAGCGATGTGTATGAAGGATTCCTCTGCTCTATTGCTGCTGCTGTTTGTCCGCGGTGGGTTCATAATAGATGACAAAATTTTGAGAAGTCCTCAGAATGGATTGTTTGTAGTGATCCTTCTCATTAACCAAATCCTCAATCGTTTCTTCATAGACTATCCCCAATTTGCTTTTGGATGACTTGATAGTTAGGATGACGAAAGCGATCGGCCTGCAATATAAGATTCTTGAGGCCTTCTCAACGATTAAATTCCATTTCAATCCAGGACGTTGTTTCGCCCTTTCGCTTACCTGTGCTGACTAGATCGCTTGCAACTTTTTTTTCAACTTCTTCTCGTAATCTTTTTTAGAGTGCATTAAGGGATGCAGCCATTCACGCATGGTGACTGGTTCTTCTAGTAAGTGATGACGAAAACTGTGGTTGATTTGCATCGCCTTCCATCTTCGTTTCTTCGGTCGAGTTTCTGCCGTCACTTGTTTTATAAGAATTTTGTTTCCAGAGCACTGGGTCGCGATTTCTTTTTGATTTTCACACAACGGAGAACACTCAATAATTGGCGAACGCAAGCTAAATGCACTTGACACAGATGATGAACTCATTGATGCACAATCACTAGCTCCGTTCGACTGTTGTTTTGTGATTTTTCCGACTGTGGTGCATTTACATTTACACTTTGAGATTCAGCTGTTTTATCTACATAAATCAGAAGACGTGTAAGTTTAAGCAAAAGATAGTTATTTTTAAGATCTTACCTTGGTAGCCATTTTTACTAGTAAATTATTTTAAACCAGGATGACAAATTGTATGTTGATGGCAATAGCAGACACCTGCAACAAATTCCATGACTAGAACCATTTTCTCCCGGTTTTCAAAAACTGAAAGTGGATAGAATAATTAGTTTTGTTTTATGGGACGATCTTATTATTTTCAATTAATGTAAAAAATATTTATATCTACATATGTATACATACATAGATCTGGAGGCAAAGGTCTGGACCATAAAGAGCCGAAAAACTTCATCGGAATGAAAGTAGGGAGAGATTTCTGTCAGTGGGGTATAAAGCAAAGCTGTCATGTGTTTGCTTACATTTTTCGCCAATTTCGTCAACTTCAGTTGTTTGTCCTGGTTTAGTTCCTTCTTAAATGGATGTATGTAGTTCTCGCGGGTAGATGCCTTCTTATGGGTTTGCAACAGGTTAAGCTTAAAGTAAAATAAACAATAAGGTTTTTATAAAAATTAATTGTTTAATAATTGCGAACACGATAAAGAATAATAATTGTAGCTCACTGGATTGAAATGTGCTTGAAGTGAATTTGATTGTTTATCATTAGCTTAGGAACTTGAATGCCGGCTCGGGAAATGAGAAGCGATGGTGATATGATATTAGAGCAGATTGCAAAGGTGGAACTTGGGAAGATAGTTATGGCTGGGTTGAATGTTAATGGCTCTGGCGTTGTTTTTGTCACGATGGTATCTTAAGAAGGTGCTGACAATTTTAGGTGGTAATAGTTTGTTGGTACAGCAATGCTATAATAAGTACAAATAACTATTTTTACCATAGATTAAAGATTTATAGTGATTATGGAACTTACTGGAATTAAGTCATTAATTTTTAATCTAAAAATGCTGCTTTGTTTTGCCATGGAAGAGCTCCAATAGGAGAGTTGACAAATTCCTTGAGTTTGTTCCTCAAAATTTTTCCACTATCACTTGGCCTTCCAGCAGCGGATTGGAAAGAACTCATTGGACCATCTGGTGAAATCTGTTTCCTCCATTCACCTTCAATTAAATTACCCGAATCATCATAATGATCTGCGTATTTCGGTGGGCAGTATGTAGATTTGCTTGTCCGGATGAGGTAGTTGTGAAGATAGCAACATGCGCTCACTACCTTTTGCGACTTGTCCGGGCCACAAAACATCGTCCGCGAAAGACAGATCCACTTTGAAACTGCTATTCCAAAGCAGTTCTCAACGCACCGTCGTGCTCGGCTAATCCTATAATTTGCTATTCGCTCCTCATCTGACAGCTTATGCGGTTTTCTTGGCGCAAAAGGTTTGACTATTCGTTTTTTAAGCGGAAAAGCATCATCCGCCACAAAATAAAAAGGCATCATCTCAGACCCTACTGGCATGTCTGGTGGGAATGGCAGTCTATCTTGTAAGATTGCCCTTCCAAGCGTAGTTGAACCAAACACGTTCGCATCACCTTCACTTCCGTACCCGCCCACATCAATGTACACAAATTTGTAATTTGCGTCCGAAATCGCCATTAAAACTATGCTGTGAAATCCCTTAAACAAAAAATAATTAAAATTAAAAATAATGTTTATAGGAACGGACTTACTTTGTAATTATAGAACATGCTTCCTGCATTTGGTGGACATTTAATGGCAACATGTTTGCCATCAATTGCTCCTACGCAGTTCGGCAGGTTCCATTGGGCATTAAACTCGTTGGCGATTCGGACCATCTGTGTTTCGTCGAGGGCAGGGATCTCGTTAGATAAGGCTCTGCAAATTGCAGTGCAGACATCCTCCAAAATTGTTCCAAAATGTTGCTTGCTGATCCTGTATACAGCTGCAATGTGCCTCTGTATTGCCCCACTTGCAAGGAACCTAAATTCAATTTCGCATAAGTTGATTAAAATAATACACATATGTAAATATCTATACGAACTCGATGACAACAGCAAATTTTTCTAATGGGGTGATGTTGTCTTGGGGCCTGGTGTTCCTAACCGGCAACAAAAATGGTTCGACAAGTTCGAACAAGCTCCTGAAGGTCTCTGGCTCCATGTGGAAGTTTTCTTTGAAAACTTTCACATTTGAAACCATGTCCAAAAACTAAGGAAAGATGTTTGATGTTATGCAGAAATATTTAAGAATATCGAAATATCTTTACTTACGTCTTTTGAAAAACGTCCCTTTGTGGTTCTTTTGCTCAAGTAGGGATTTACTCGGAAAGATGGAGGACTTTTTTTCCTTATCGCAGCTATTGCCACAACTTGAGCAGCTGCACAAATAATCATATCTTCTTCCAGCTCCTGGATGTCCATTTTAATTTTCAAAACAAAATAAATAGTTACACCTCGATCTTGCAATTTTTTGAAATTTGAATAATTTTTTCACAGAGCAGCTGATTTTGACATATTCTCCACTAAGCTTTGGTTTCTAATTACAAATTCTCCACAAAAATCTTATGTCAAAATTTAGCTAGGATTTTAGCTGGTGTTTGGAGAGAAATGTGGTAGCGAAATTTTAGCTCGATCTGCGTACTACACTTAATTTTAAAACGAATAGGCAAAGAAGAAGAAGTAAAGGAACTGGCATATCGTGGAAACAGTGAAGCATTTTTCAATATAGTGTGAGTTACACAAACACAAATGCATTGCCCCAGGGTCGCAGTGCAGTTACACGGCTGAAGACTGGGGCGCCCAAAGGAAGCCAGATTTAAAAAAAAGAAAAAAACAATTGAGATGCTTCCGTCATTTTGCCGAGCTGTAGAAAAGTGTACAGAGATTTTAAATCATAAAAATAGTGAAAAAGCCTATTGAACTGAATAAAAAAGTGAAATGAAAGTTAATATAGTGATTACTTTGAAAAACTTTATTGATAAGAAATATATAAAAAAACATGTGGTGATGCATTAAATCATATAAAAACGCCTATAATACGGTACACAAATATTTCTTTTCACAGGTAAGTTTTCTCTCATATTCTTCTTAATAAAGTGATGTTTTTTTATGGTAGTGTACTTTTTAACCGAAATAAACACTTCGTGACGAGGATACAAATCCAACAAGATAAATAGGATTCTGCTGTTACCCCTTTAAAAATATTTTATTTAAAGCGTTAAAAAATAACTCTGCACTAAGGGCGCTAAACGGATTTGAGCGCCTTGCCATCACCAACAAAAACTAGATCGACCCTGTGCGAGAATTTCTCATTTGACAGATGAGTCTCAACGAAATCACTGGATTAAAGTATATTTTTGTTTTCAACAAATTTGTTATTTTTATTGAAAATTGCGATAAAATCTTAATTTTAAAGTATTCTAAGATAATTTATTTACCTAAATAACATCACTTCACGTTACTTAATATGAAAATATCAGACAAAATTAACTTGTAAACAAAAATGTTTGTATACTCCTTAGTATAGGCGTTTTTAGAGGATTTAACGTAGCCACCAGATGCTATTTTATATTTTTTAAATAAATTATTGATAGTATTCACTATTCTAACTTTTATTTCACTTTTTTATCTAGTTTAAATAAACTTTTTCACTTATTTAACAAATTGAAATCTCAAAACACTTCCTTTCAGCTCGGCAAAATGACAGATGAATCTCAATTTGTTTTTTTTTTTCAATTCTTGCTGCTTCACTCACGTACACTGTATATGTGATATACACCACTTCCTTTACTTCTTCTTCTATGCGAATAGGTTATACTACGTTTTCATTAGAGCCGAAATGAGGTAATTTCGCAAATCACTGAAAAGGTGTTTTCATTTGTAATTTGGTAATTTCGTTTGACAGCTCATTTCATTTTTGAATTTCAATTGGCTGTTATTCGCTTTTTGTTGTTGTTTTCTTTTGTCTCCTTCCATTGCGCTTTGACATTTTCATACAAAACCAATTCAGAGCTCTTCAAACTGTGGCTAATTGGGTGTGTTCGTTAGGTTTTGACTTAATTTCCAACATAATTTCGTGCAAATTTGGTTGAAATTATCTCATTTCGAAATGTGAATTTGTATGGGAAATGAGATGATTTCGTATCGCATTTGGAAATTTTCAACGAAATTAGCTCATTTGGGCTAATGAAAACGCAGTATTAGGTTAGGCTAGGAGGGGTGTGCACAGCACAGAGGCTGTTGCGTACACGGGGGCCTGTTGGTCCATTGTGATCCCCTTACAAAAAGAAAGCAGAGATGCTCCTAAACTAATGATTCAGA
This sequence comes from Dasysyrphus tricinctus, assembly GCA_963921185.1. Classification (NCBI taxonomy): domain Eukaryota; kingdom Metazoa; phylum Arthropoda; class Insecta; order Diptera; family Syrphidae; genus Dasysyrphus; species Dasysyrphus tricinctus. The sequence goes on from OY992533.1 coordinate 86,725,808, forward strand.
TAGACTGGCTCATTAACGAACCAGCCTGTGCTCTCTATGAATTTCCTCATATTTGCCATTGAGACCTGCGCTAGATCATCCAGTTCTCCAACAAACCTGTTTCCCAAGTAACGGAGGCGGCTTGTTTGGAGGTTCGGACAGTCACAGAGCAGGTGTTAAAACGAATACTGTTCGTTGGTTATACTACGTTTTCATTAGAGCCGAAATGAGGTAATTTCGCAAATCACTGAAAAAGTGTTTTCATTTGTAATTTGGTAATTTCGTTTGACAGCTCATTTCATTTTTGAATTTCAACTGGCTGTTAATCGCTTTTTGTTGTTGGTTTGAGCCCGATTACACGATTCGTTTTTTCGGACGTTACGTGATGTTTCGTCTTTTTGACACATTGGGTGAGGGGTGTAGAAACGTAGGGGGAATGGAAAGACGAAAGCACGTATGAAAATTTCAAGACTTTTTCTGGTTGAACTTTGACGTTTATGATTTGACAAACGAGTAGAGGCGGGGGATGCCAAAAAAATGTAAATAGTGAGATTTAAAATTGTTTTTCTTAATTAAATAGCTATAAATTTGAACAAGAAGTGATGTAAAAGCATTTTTAATTATTATTACTGCCTATTTTTCAATAAATGAACCTCAAATTTTCTGAACGTCAAAATAACGAATGGATTTTTTTCGTTGTGTGTAATCACGAAGGTACGTACCTGTCAAAAAAACGAAAAACGAAACGTCCGAAAAAACGAATTGTGTAATCAGGCTCTTTCTTTTGTCTCCTTCCATTGCGCTTTGACATTTGCATACAAAACTAATTCAGAGCTCTTCAAACTGTGGCTAATTGGGTGTGTTCGTTAGGTTTTGACTTAATTTCCAACCTAATTTCGTGCAAATTTGGTTTAAATTATCTCATTTCGAAATGTGAATTTGTATGGGAAATGAGATGATTTCGTATCGCATTTGGAAATTTTCAACGAAATTACCTCGTTTGGCTTAATGAAAACGCAGTATTATCAAATCAAGGTTTCGCCGACCACATATGAGGAAACAACAAACCGGGGTTCTTTTTCGTGTTTTTTAGTCCTTTTTCGTGTTTTTTAGTGCTTTTGTATCTCCACTTAAAACAAAAAACTCCATCGTAAAATTACACAACAAAATTTTGATATAATTTCGTATTGTTGTTGTATTTAACATAAACATTTCTTTAATAAAATCATTGTATATCCACTCTATAGTATTCTCATGAAACACGATTTTGTAGGTTGACATTTGGTCGATAGGTTCGCTGTGATCGGCTTACCGAGATCCCTTAACAAAAATTAGGATTACATTTGGACGCATAAATGGCCACGAGCTTTTTTTCTTCATGAGAATACTATAGAATTTATATACAATGATAAAACATAAAAATGCACTAAAAATCATGGTTATCATTTTGGTTGAAACTTTTGGAATCTTTCGCTCTTTCTACTCCAGGTTTTTCATATTCGATAGGAATGATGGAACAATTCCAAAATCCAATCGGAAACGATACTACGCTGCAGTCGCTTCACTGGCAATATTAGAGGCCCTGGCGATTGGAAAAGGAATAGCAATTTATAGCTTTCATAGTAGTTATAAAATATGCGTATTTTTAATTTACCCCGAGGCCACACGGGAAAGTACTGGCAAGCAAGTTGCAATACATACACATTTGTTTGCTATCACATACAAACCCATCAAGCAACTTGTTCATCAACCAGCATTGAGTTTTTGAAGCTGGGCCAATTCCGCAAGCTTTAATGATTTTCCGTGTACACAGTCTATTCACGCTCAAATCAAGTGTGAATTAATTTGGCTGATAGAAGGTGCGTTTTATTGGTATTTATAGCAAGCGCAGCAAGCACCAATAAAATGCTATACTCACTTTTATATTCAACCCAAGTCCAGCATACCCATACCCAAGTTTAAACTAAATACTTTATTTTAACTTTTATATCCACTTTTACTGACTTATTTATCGACACTTTTGGGTTTCTTTATGTTACCAAGGTAAATTTTACTGTGCTAGCTATGACTAACTAACTATAGCCTAGTGTACACGTTCTCCTCGATTACAGAATCCGACGAATGAGCTGCGAAGGGAGTAAGACTCAATTTTGACTTTTAGCTGATAGCAAAAATAGCTGCGTTTTTTTGTATGTCCATATGGAGTTTGGCGAAAAAAACGACATCGGGACATTGTTATTGTATTTTACCTGTAAATTGGTTTGCTTTGTTGTCGTTTTTTTCACACAATTTTATTTGGATATGCAAAAAAACACAACTAATGCTATGTTCCCACCAAAACGAAATCCGAGAATTCAGCTAAAAAAAATTTGGATTTTATATTGGTGGAGTAGAATTTCATTGAGATTTCGTTGAAATCACGAGTTTTTATTGAGATTTCGTTGAAAATTCTATGAAATCTTGTTCCAGCGGCTCAAAATACCAAAAGTTTTCAGCCGAAATCTCGGATTTCATTTTGGTGGGAACATAGCATAATGTCAAAATTGAGTCTGATTCACGGGATTCTGTTATCGAGGTGGTTATCTGTCAAAAAATTTAAACTCACGTTTGCGGGATCGCAAACACGATTTATTGTGTACACAGACAAAATTCCTCCTCGCTTCAGTAGTGAAGCAAGTTACCCAGCGGTTCCATTCGTAATATTTCAGGCAGTAAATTGCCTCACTGATTGCTATTGCCAATGGAGCCACCAGCGTGACAAAGGATAACGATCCAATGGTGCGATTGGATAGAAGAAGGAACAGAAAAGAGAACTTCAAATTTCTTCTTCACCGAATATTTTCAAATATTTTAAAATTTTTCATCCCCTCCCTCTTCAGCAAGCAAAACCCACTCTACCATCATAAATCGCAGAAAATGCTTGAATTTCTTTACGTGTGAACAGAGGGACGTTGGAAAGTTCGGAATCTTCTTTTTCACTTCTTCTGCTCAAAATTTTTCATATTCGATAGGAATGAATCAATTTCAAATACTGGCCTTTTCGATTGGCAATCCCGTACCTACACCGATTCGATACGTGTGAAAGCTTCTCATTTCGATTCTGAAATCAAATCCAAAACAATTTTCTATTTTTTCAGAACAGGAACAGTCATTCTGTCCCCATCCCCAAAAAAGGCCATACGCTGTAGCTCCACTGGCAATATTTGAGCTAGTGAAGTTTCAAATTTTCTCAATTTTAGCTGTGGAAAAAAACGCTGGGAAACTTGGTGAAAATTTCACATAACCAGACAGGCGTAATACATGAACATTTTTAGGGTTGGTTCTAAGACCATCACACATTCCACCACATTTGGGTGTTTGAGCTTTTGGCGAAACTGATTTGTTTGGATGCAAGAGTGGAAGCGAATATAAAAATAATTCATTTGGCAGTCGTACCTATGTGATTCCTTCCCACCTTTTTCTGATATGCTGTCAATACTTTATGAAATAGTAGGTGTGTTTGGTAACGTGAAATTTTCAAAATTTAATGTGACATACCATAGGAAAAAATCCAAGTATGTGAAACGGTTTATTAAAAGAAATATGCTCTATAATTATCATACAAGCATTGTATATCCAATCTATAGTATTCTCATGAAACACGATTTTGTAGGTAGACATTTGGTCGATAGGTTCGCTGTGATCGCCTTACCGAGATCCCTTAACAAAAATTAGTATTACATTTGGACGCATAGATGGCCACGAGCTTTTTTTCTTCATGAGAATACTATAGAATTTATATACAATGATACAAGGTAATTTGCATGATGTTACACAAAGCTAGAACGTGTGAGTACAGATTAACAAAAACAAAAATTGTACAGGAAGGGGTAATTTTTCCACGTTTAGGTTTAATAAACCGTTAACAACAACTTTACTTTGAGTGGATCCAGAGCTTCAACAAAGAAACTTCTTCCTTTCGGGATCGATTTAAAGATTTTCCCGACTGGAGGTTTGGTATTCATTTGTGACCCAGCTACACTTTTTTGGCTAGGTCGGTTATCGTTTATGCAGGCTGACTAAAAATCAATCTAACAGTGGGGTGAAAAAAATCTGAAAAAATTTAGAGAACTATTTTGTTTCCATTTGAAACCAATAAGGCCATGCAAATATACAAATAAAAAACAAAAAAACAACTCAAAAATAGTTGGTGTTCCGTTTTTCATTTTTACTGCTTACCTAGACAGATTTTCATCCCTTTGGTGATTTGTGTCGATCTCAAAGTTTCTTTAGTCTAATCGTATGTACCAAGATCCCAGTACTTTGTTTCATTTTCGAGCAATTATGGGATGTCTGTTAAAACAGAGATGCTGTCCTCTTATGAAGTCAGGAGAGAACATGTCCAGAGCCTAAGACAGCGGTGAACGCTGGAAGTGCTCAACGACTGTAGTACGTACTAGACGTTCGCTTATTGAAAAAAGGCAATAGCCCCCATGATTACATAAAATTAATATATTTTCATCTAAGCAAACAAAAAATAACATTAAAAATTACAACAAATTCATTTTGGTGGTGACCAAGACGCGCACCGTCTGGTCGAAAGATCCGCACACAGCAAGTCCTATCTTATCCGGATTCCAATCAAAGCAATGCACTGGCTGAGTGGATATGGTTGTGGCATTGAGCATTTGGATTATCCCAGCAACGCCCATGTCATATCCATCTCCGGCCTCCTTGCGTCGTTTGTCCGGATATTCGTATTCCCAAAGGCGAATCGATCCGGAGCCTCCGCAGGTAAGGAACACATCTCGGTTCTGTGGCAGATGCTTGACACTCCATACTGTCGATTTTGGTCCACTTATGATGCCATTCGATCCAATTGATCTACCAGCGTTTTTCTCTGCAACGCTAGCGAATCCCTTGTCCTTGTGCTGGGTGCGCATGTCGTAGACAATAACGCCGCCTTCGAGGGTGGTCACAACCATTTTGTTCATTGGGATGTCTTTCCTGTCGAATTCAATAGAAACTACTCCGTTTTTCTCGGTTGTCTCCCAACGCACAGCCAAGGTCCTCAAGTCAAAGAGCTTCAAATCTCCGTTGTCATAGCCAGCTGCCACTGAGCGGTCCTCGTTGTTGTACGAGTCCCCAAAAGCTACGGCCCAGCAATCACGTGTTTGTGGTGATGATTTGTCCGCGTCCGAGGAAAATTCCGGAGTCATGTCAATCACTGGAGCACTGCCCTGACGAATATCCCACACCTTTACCGAGCCATCCCGGCTACCAGTAACAATCTCTGGAGCCCCACAGTCAATCTGTTTGCCGCCAACTGCGTCTATTGAATTGATGATGCTCTTATGCGCCTCAACATTGTACACTGGGACTTCTGGTCTTTCTAAATCACTGAAAATTAAGAATTTCTTGCTTTTTTCGTATTCATTTTGTCTTCAAAATTAATTAAACTTACAGAACTTGAAGCCGTCCACTGAAGTCCCCGACGGCAAGATGACGATTCCTGAGACTTGATGCACCAAACGAGCCACACTTGAACGATGTCTTCTTCTCGATGGACTTGATTAGATCTACATCGGACTCATTTAGTTCGTAAATCTCAAGAATTCCAGTTCCATTTGGCTTGGAGCCAATAACAACAAACTTCGCCGAACATGGTATCCATTTCACATCGAAAATTGTGTAATTTAAGGAATGAGCAATGTGTTCGATGATTTGTGGTTTATTCATTGTTCAATAATGGATTGATTTTGTCTATTGGATTAAAAATAAATGCAATTGTTTTATCGATTAAACTAAAATAAAAGGAAAATAATAAAAATGCGTTGCTACGATATGCGACAGCGGCATATTTTTTTTTATAAATTTTTTGTTTTCGATATCCAAAACAAGGGAAATGTCAAATATAGCTTCGAGAGTCGAAATTTGGATTGTGTTGTGCAAAGGGTTTGCTTACACTTTTTGTATTCCACACTTTATTTGTCAAAAATTTAAAACTCTTTTGGGGAATGGCCAAAATCTATAGTTGTGTTTTTTTGCATGTCAAAATAAAATTGTGTGAAAAAAACGACAACAACGCAAAAGAATTTACTTGTTAAATACAACAATAGCTATGTCCATATAGAGTTAGCTAAGTCCAGATAATTAACTGGAGTTAACTTTTGTCCCGATAAAAATGGTAATGCCAAACTACGGTTGTCATTGTGTTATCGATAATTTGTATAGAAATGTCAAATGTTTGTTGGTAAATAATTCGAAACGAAATGGCAGACCAATGCAAAAGGTAAACATGTTGAAATGTCCCGATGTCGTTTTTTTCGCCAAACTCCATATGGACATTAAAAAAACGCAGATTATGGGTAGACGATTTTTTGTGTACACAGAAAAAACTCACCCTTGCGAACGCGTTTTCATGTACATACTCTATTCACGCCCAAAGCAAGTGTGAATCAATTAGACTGATTACACCCCAAGTGGCACGCTATGTTAGTGATAAGTTGTGGTGACTTCTCAGTAACAAAGTGCCGGTCGCATTTGTTAAGAAAGAACTAGTCACAGGAACACCACTGTAACCGAAAAAGCGCAGGGGTGGTCCTATTGTGCAACTAAATTCAAGTTACTTTTAAGTTATACGTAACACTTATGTAATCAATGTCAATCGTTTAAAAATGGTTTCCTTAAACTGGATGGCAACACGTTTGAGAGGCAAGTCAAGTTCTTGTTGACTTTTTTGAAACAGATCAACAAGTTTTAGTTGAGTTAAACCAAGACTGAACTGAAACCTTCAGAATAGTTATAGAAAAGTTTTTCGAAACTATATTTAAGGTTTATTGACATAACTAGTTTTAAATAAATATTTTTCAGTTTCATAAATGTATTACTTATTAAAATATGAAACTTAAAATTAAGTGATGCGGTTACTTTTGTTTGCTCTTTTATAAACATGGAAACAGATAATTTATTAATTAAAAAAAATTAAATTATTAATTACGAGGTTTCTGAGTATTTAATTTTCATAACGCTTGCAGATGTATCAATTAATATTCTCTGCTACCCCCTTCAAAACTTACGCGCTTGCCAAATAAATTAATTTCAATGTATTTTGTTTAAGACTAAGTACATTCCAAAAAAAAATTTGAAGAAATTATTATTGAATACAAATATTTTGTAATGTTTTATGCATTTTAGGTGCCAAAAGACAATGTTTAAATATAAATAATTAAAGACAAAGGTTATATAATCTAATTCTTTTTTCTGAAACCATACAAATTAATTTCAGTGAAAAAAAATATGGCTGAGATTAAGATTCCTTTCAATAACCCCATAGCAACGCATAAATGCTGCGTTCTTTTTCTTTACAAATGAAAGCCATTTCTAATTTGTCAAAAACAGAAGTCAGTTGTATTCATTTCCTTTTAGAAACAATCAATCTTCAATAATGTTGATCTATCATTCTAAATTTTTACGAAGAAAAGTTTAAATAGATTTTTAGTATTAATCTAGAAAAGTTTATGATTGCATCAAAAAGCACAGGAAATGACATTGTTATCAGTTTAGCAGTTCATAGAACTAAAAAAATAAATTTGTATTTACAAATTTATACAATATCGAATCATTAAGGAAAACAAACTTCTCTTTTTCTTCATGGTGGACACAAATTCCATTATAAATATTTAACAAAGTTGAGCTATTTATGGAACGCAAAATTCAAGTTAAAAATAAAAAAATATCAGAAATCAATTTTAAAATTCAAAATCAACAACAAAAAATATTAAATTGAAAATAATTACAGAAATATGTACAGAAAATAATTTCAAATCCAAAATATAAGATTTTGGAATAAATGAACGCTGAAAGTTAAGAAAAGAAAGCTTTAATGAAGAAAATGAACGCACTTCTTTTAATACATTTATGCTTCCACTTAGTGACTGCTCAGTCACTACAATAGTGACACCCCGACTCCACAGGACATACAGATGCCCAACATCACAACCACAATCCAATCAACAATCAGCAGATTTTTTCTCGCTGGGCAGTTCATGTCATGTCGTTTCATTTCCCTCTCACCACTACTTCTATCTTTTGCAATAATACTCGCCCTTTAGACTCCAGATAACAGTAGAAAGACCTTTTTTAATATCAAGCTACCTCTAGATACAAGGAAAACCTGATAAAAACTCACATGCACGTGAGACGTCAATTCTCATGGCAAGCTTTGAACAGCGTTCATGTCTTGTTCAAAAGTTGGTTTTCTTCGACATGTCGTCGACAAGACATGGATTTTTCAGGCTCCATTGGATTTTTATTAGACATGTTCATAGTCTTGGCATCGTTCATGGCAGGTGGAGCCAGCATGTGACAGAGAAACAGTTGTCATACTAGAGTTGCATTAAAACCCTTCAATTACTCAAAAAATCGAAAGCGTTCTTTTTCTTTATAAATGTTTACCATTTCTTATTTGTCAAAAAGCGATCTTAAAATGTTATTGTTTACACTGTCAGTTCTGTTCATTTCGTTTTAGGAATAATCAATCTTTAATACTGTTGATTTGTCATCCAAAATGTACATATAGGAAGATTAAAATCGAATTAAAAAATTATAATCGAGGCAAGCTTATGTTTGCACAAAATCGAATCACCAAAAAAAAATAAACCTCTCTTTTTCATTCAATATGATGCGCTCGAATTGCATTATAAATATTATACCGAGAAAAATTAATGGATCGCAAAATATTAATTATAATCAAAAAATTATAAGAAATCTATGTAAAAATCAAAATTGACAGCAGAAAGTATTAAATAAAAAATATTTACACAAATAAAAACAATTTCAAATCAAAAAATAAGATTTTGGATTAATGAACGCTGAAAGTCAAAAAAAGTTGACTTTAAAGATGAAAAAGAACGCACTTCCTTTGATGCATACGTGCTTCCTCTCAGTGACTATTTAGCAACTACAATAATGACAGACGAAGTTGTCATCGTGGAGTCGCATGGAAGCCCTTCAATAACTCCACAAACCGAAAACATTATTGTAACCAAATGTATGTATTTCTTGTTTCAATTAGGTTTGTTTTTGCATTTTGTTTTTTGTTTGTGCCCGCGGAATCTATTTCAGTGATTTATTTAAGTTTTTAATTTTTGTATTTTCAACTTAGGTTTCATTTGTTTAATTTGTTCTTGTTAAAAAATATAAAATTTATTTGAAAATTGAATAAATAAACAACACATTTATCTGTAAAAGCCAAAAAAAAGTGTTTTTGTTTTACATGTACATAGGTACATAAGGGTGTCCTCTTTTCTTTCAGTTTTTTTTTCTGTTTCTTGAACTGCTGCAGCTTTTTTATAATTTATTTTATTGATCTTTGTGTTATAATCATCTTTAAAATCAAATTCAAAAATTAATTTAAAGAATACAAAATGAAATAATAACAATCTTTAAGCTCGAGATAAAATGGGAACTCCCATACAAAAACAACACAAAATATCATCAGAGTTAATATTTTATATTAAATTTTTGTTTTTAAATTTTTGAATAAGGTTTTTTAAAGTGATGGTTAAAGAACAAAAACCAATAGAAGAAAACTTAAAACAGCTGCAATTTTCGTTTGTCAAATATAGTTTTTAGACGACAAACTTTTGACTTAAGGGAATGTTTGCCATTAAAAAATGATTTTATCAAGTAGACACCCTAATGTTAATTATTATTAAAGCATTTTATGTGAGAAAAAAGTAAAGTTACTATGAAGTAACAATCAGGTTTCTTTTTATTATTTCTGTCACTTTTAAATTGTTAAAATGGATTTTCCACTTTGTTACAAACGTATTTTATATGAGTTTTCTGAAACATAATCAATTAGACACTTTAGAGTCAGTTTGAAGTTGCAAAAGTTCAAAGTCACAAAACGGTTTCAATTTTGTTTTCTAAAACGGCTAACTGCAAATTAGTTACACTGGAACACATGGTTAACTACTCAGTTACTATTAAGCCACGCCTATTAATTTCTAGTCTCACTTAATAGAAACAGTGACTTAAATATGACAGAGTTGGAACTCAAATAATTTAAAATAAACTGAGAGCATTCAATAACTTCACAAAAACTTTAGGAAAACTAAGATGTTTTTAGAACACTTCGGAGCTACCCTTGTGAAACCAAATTTTTGAATTTCTTGTTGCAGAATTCAAATGTGTGCCCCTTGGGACGTTATCTGTCAAAAATTGTAAATTCACGTTTGCGGAATCGCAAAAATTTTTTGTGTACACAGAAAAAACTCACTCTTGCGGAATTGTGCCTTGGACCTGCGGATAGTGAGCTATGGTCGCCGACAAAGAACGCTAATAGGCATACAAAATTAACCAGTAAAATGGGTGCTAAAACAAAAATTGAGGTCAAACTCGGGCGAATGTTTTATTCGCAGATTTGTTTAATGCATCCTGGGTGTTGTGGATTGTGAATAAGTGTTTGTGCAGTGCAGTTCGCTGAAAGTATCTCGTTGGTCGAGTAAAAATATAAAAATGCTAAATTTTACATTTTAAACTAAGTTTTGTTCATGTTTTATTTTAAAAATTCTAGATAGGATCGTTTATTCACTTGCGCTTGGAATTGCCTAAACAAACTTATTCGCATTCGTGGTTCGCAGCTCATGTGAAAGGCACCTAAGTGCCTTGCTAATGAGTTGCAAATAGTGACCTGCTATTTGTAAATTGTCGTGAATTTTTAAATTTCTTTCACGTGAATAATTTTCTAGTTACCAACAGACGCGAATGGTCATACAAAATAAGCCAGTGGGTGTTTAAAAATTTTGAGGTTAAATTCGATGGAATTTTTATCGAAAAGTTAAAACTAACATTTGCGCAACTTACTTGGAAATTGCCAAAGCAAAAAATATGAATTAGCTTAGGTTCAAGGATACTTCTAGGTTCAAGAAGTTTTTAGTTGCTATATAAATTCCTTAATCATCGTTGAATATCAGTAGATCCACCGAAATCGTTAATTAAAAATTGCTGAACCATGGGTCAAAATTTTAACCATAACTGTCCTTTTGAGGCTAGTTGTACAATCTTTAAAAATTTGATCCGTGATTTAGCAATTTTAAATCATCGATTTTGGCAAGTTAGTGCCCTATTACACGACGACTTTAGAGTCACGACTTTTTTCGAAATTCAATGAGTGCCAACGAGAAAAAACATCTGATCTCACCTTCGCACTCATTAAATTTCGAAAAAAGTCATGACTCTAAAGTCGTCGTGTAATAGGGCACTTAAATGAGTGTGATTGTTGGCGTTTAGGAGGTGGATCCTGGCATTTTTTTACACGAAAGTGGTTCAATTTATTTGTCAACTTATTTAAATTTCTCTATTTTTCAGAAATTTTCTCTCACTTCACTGTTTTTTATTTGTTTTACTTATTTTCGTGGAAAAAGATCCCAAATGTATCTATTGTTTCACCAGCGTCGCTTCTCCATTGTGTTCTATCACTAAGAAAGATTCAGCCCCTTCAGTTTCCAGCTTAAAACAGTCCACTCAAAAGAAAAAGCGAAAAAGAAAGAGAAAAACCAAATGTCATAAATCAAACAAACCAGCTGTCATACAGTTGCGCACAAAACTGACCAAACCACTTGTGTCTTTTTACATTGAACTGTCATTTACCTCCACTTGCCTTTGCCACTTCCATTCCAATTAGTAGAAAAAATGCCTTTTGGCCAATTTGTTGGTGCTATTTCGGTGTTGAAATCAAGAAAAATTCTCTCGCACAGTTCGAAACAATAAATTTTAATTAAACAACAAGAAAACCTCAATCGGAAATTCCGTACTTAAAAAAGAAAACAAAAACAAATGTGATCTCCTTGAAACCAATTCCGTGTGTATAGTAATTAGAACAACGAATTAAAAAAATATCTTTTCAACGAAATCTTCAATTTCATCCAAGAAACTTCAATAAAATTCATCATCTCCATTGGAAGACAAGATCTTGCCTCATAAATAAGTGCATAAAGTATGTTTTATTTAATATTTATTTTAATTTTAAAGAAATTAACTATTGATTTAGTTGTTTTCTTCGATGATTTTGTGTGGGAAATTCATTCATCTTTGCCTTGGTCTTGAAAAACCCCATTGCTGCGCTGTGCCTCAAGGTCAGCGCGACAAAATGTTATTATCTAACCAGCTATCGCTATAATAAAGGAACGTGAGGTTCAGGTCGACCAGACCCAACTAATTCAAGCTAAATCAATTATTAAAAAGAAGAAGCTTTAAAAGGCATTTTCCACCAGCATAAGCTGAGCTTCATAACAACTTCTGTCGTCATCGTCATCGTTATTCGTCACTCGACCATCGGAGGTTCACTTGCCCTGAATTGTATTGATATTGTTGTCACTTAAATGCGCCAAAGTATCCGTATATAAATACAAGCAACGTGATTCTTCTATATTGCTGGGCGCGCATTATTTTTTATTTTATATTTTTTTCGTTGATAAATTCTATTTTTTGCTATTTTATGATTGTGTTTTGTAGATTTTCGATATTGTCCAACTTATTAGCACGATTTCTCGCAGGGACAACTACAACTGTCCCAGCTTTAGTTATTTATCAATTTAATATGGCATTCGATATGTTACCAGGGCAAGTTTGATTGAGATTGTGTGATATATTTGATTTTATTGTTACTCGTATATAAACATTTTATTCTTTTTTTTGTGTTTGCTTTTGGTTCCTTATAGCAATTTAATTGTAGATAATCATGTGAATTGCTGACTGAAGTGAAAGCAGCCAGAACTGCTGGGTTGGTTGGTAGTCTCTCAGTTCAATGAATTGTTTGTATGATTAATTTTTTTCTTAATGAGTAATGAGAGTGCAAGTGGTTGATGTATTGATTCGTTAAGCTTATCATAAGTAAGAGAAGGAATTAGGTATGTACATTTGAAAACAATCCACAATACTAATTAATTAACTATTATGATCATTGTTCTGATGATTTTCCAATTAAGTGTTGTTATTCGAAATGTTAATGAATTTGTTTTTTTCCTAGTGAAAGTAATCATTGGACAATGAATTATTAATAAAAATACAAAAACCCCTTTGTGACGAGAACATTTTTTTGCTTGCAAATTTCAAATTTAAGGTTACAACAGACATATTTGTTATTTTTTGTCTTGATACACATTAAATTACGGTTGCCGCCAGGAGCGTCTGCAGGATTTCGATCAGAGGAGACTCATTTGAAAACTTTGACACACATACCAGAAATACATCTAGGGTCATGTCCCCACTTAGAACACTAGTGGTTCATAATTAAGTAATCGTTTACTGTGTTCGAACCATTCAACCTTTCATGAAATATTTGATTTTAAAATGGTTAAGCAGTTTAAACTAAAATATTTGTTACTACCTTTAGGGATTTTCTGATAACTGAAACTTTTATTTTTATAATAAAACAATAGATGAAAAAAGCCTGATTCTAGTAGTTTAACACTAGTCTCCTAAGCCCGAAAATAAAGTTTCCTAAATTCGAACAAATGAAATGAAGAAAACTTAAAATCTCAAAAATTAATTACACAGTTTCAAAACTAGGCGACTCTACCCTGTAGTTTTAAAAATAATAAAAATAAAATACAAATCTGAAACATTTTTGAACAGGTTCTTTGAAAAATGGTGTTTCAAATTTGAAGAAAATCGGTTAACTAGCTTAGGCTCTAGCTCGTTGTAAAGTGGAAGTAAAAACGCATATTATTTTATGGAGTTACCAAACACCACAGAAATATATGTGCAAGTAGAACTAAGTCCAATAAATGTGTTTAGTTATCACTTGGTGGAAGATAAACTCATTTATTGAAATAGACTTAGCTCTAATGCAAGGTTTTGCTTGCCAATTTAAATATTTTTAAAGACTGCAAACAATTTTAATAAATCCAAAAAAAAGCTACGTTTCAGGATAGATAAAGTTTCTTATACGAATCTAAAAAATGGCTTTTTCGAATCGGGTTGTTATTTTGTATGCCTACATTTCATTTCATTCCACGAGCTCATTCGTCTAAAATCAATAAAATGCTGACTCTGCCTTATCATCAGTTTCATAGACACAATGACCTTTTGAATCATGTCTACACCGACGGATTGTAGCAATCAGTTCGTTCACTTCCCATTACCAAGGCGCTTACAAAGGAAAACAAAAAAAATCTAAAAAAACGCTAACCTTCACATTGAATAAAATATAATATTTAAGAGGAAATTGTGTTTCCGACAGGAACTCCCATCAACAGCTAACACACGCATCACAAAATGACTAAACTGAACTATATTCAAAGTGTAAACAAAATATGAACATACATTATGTGTGTATGTACATATTAATAAATAATGAAAAAAATATAAAAATGTATGCCACCTAAGTGCAGAGTCATTATAATAAATCTGCTTACATAGACTTGACAATGTAAGCCTATAAAAGAGGATGTTTAAGGTTTAGTTTTTTTCGTTTGTTTTTGTTTTTATTATTTTTTACTACTCGTCAAGCACAAATGTCGTGTAATTCAAAACTACATTCAACTATATTTCGAATAATAAAAACAGAAAATTCATTTCTTAAATTGCTAAATAAATTAAGAAGCAATTTTTTTGGTCACGCAAATTACAAATAATGAACGTGCAACGCTCGAATGCCTTTTTTAATGGACAAAAAGTGCACACAGCACAGCTGAGTTGAATGAATGTTTTAGTCAGGCTCATTGATTTATTGTAAACCAAGCTGTTTTAAGTCGGGAGTTTTGAAAATTGGAATTGTACTAAAATAAATTCGTCAACTAAAACACATTTGCCAACATAAAATTTGGAAGTGTAAGTCGAAAAATTTGTACAGAAATAGAATCAGGATAGTGTTTAGAGTCATGCAGGCTTTGAGTCGTTATTAACGAACTCTTTTTTGTGAGAATCGAAATAAGTTTAGTAAATTTTCTTCAGTGGTCAGCCGTTTCTAAAGACCACAAGCCGACAGAAAATTTTGAGATTGCATGTAGGTTTAACCATCATATGAGTTTGAGGGTCTGAAACAGCCTAGGGTGGTGGATAAGGTGATTTGTGATAGTTGAAAGTCACAAAACAATAGCACGCCTATGACTGTCAACCATCACAAATCACCTTAATCGATTTCCTTTGTTTTACTGTAGTACTATTTTGGATTTCTCCAGTTAAATTCGATTAAAATATCGATTTTTCTTACATGATAAAATAAATAAATACAATAGACATAAAGACATAATATAAAAATACACAGACAAAAAAAAATGCAGACCGCACTCGACGGAACTGCACTTCAGCGGAATTAAACTTCAAAATATTTTTTGTATGAAATTGTATGAGCTATATCGCACAAAGCGACAGCTAAACTTCACGGCGTGGTACCTTGCGGCAAAGTTGATAATCTGACCAACTTTGCCGTGACCCTAAATTTCCGTTCAGTTCCGTTGCCGCAAAAAATATTTTGAAGTTCAGTTGATGTGCAGTTCCGTCGAGTGCGGTTTTAACTTAATACCTATGTACGTAGAGTCTGTAAATATTAAATTGTATAAAATAAATAATGGATGGTCACCTTAACCAAGAGTATAATAATTTGCGTAAATGTCTGTCACATGATAAGCAATATCACAAATGTGCGTTTATAAAAATTAAATCATTTAGCGTCAATCACTTTTATACATATGTTCATACATATGCTTGTGCAATCTGAAAAATTCAGTCTATGCTGTGCGATGAGTTACTGTTTTGCTTTGTTCTCTTAAGTTATTGATTATGATAACTTTGAATCAAACCAGCTCGAAGGAAACGCCGTAAGTCACGTTTAAATAATAGAGCAATAATTAAATTCACAAGTTTTGCAAGCTCGTGAGTGTTAAAATCAAAACTCAAGTGAATTAAGTAGATTTAAAACTAAATACAAGTTGGAGTGAACAGAATTTTATCGATCAAGGTATTTTGAATCTTTCAGTAAAAAAGAAAATGAAGATTGTTAATGTTAACCAAACCTTAGGAAAGTTTTTTCAAGTCAATGTTCCGTGGTTGAGTTTTGTGTAGTGAAGTTATTAACAATTAATTATTATACCCATATAAAAGAAACTACAAAGCATGCCGACTCTTGAATTCAAGAATTTCTGCTGTGATGCATTATCGTTCAAGCTTTGGTCCACTTATCGATGTCTAGCGCATCTTGCCAAAAAGGCCAACAAAATTTGGATCTGAATGACAAAGATAACTTCGAATAATATTGCTTCTTTTTTCTGTCCACACAATAATTAAATCGTTTTGCTTACAGCCCTATTATTGACACGATTCAAAACTAGTTTTAATATAAAACTAGTTCTATGGGGGTTTCGAGTTTCAGGTTTTGAACATATTGTTATTATTAAAAAAAAATTGACACCTAAAACTCTGATTTCGAGTTTAAGATGTCAATTTTTGTTTAAATAATACCAATATGTTCTAAACCTGAAACTCAAAACCCCTATAGAACTAGTTTTATATTAAAACTAATTTTGAATCGTGTTAATAAAAGGGCTGTTAGAGTTTTTAGTCGACTTATAAACTAATACAATATTAGCTTGGTATTTAGAATGTTTGAAATGGCTTTAATTCACGTAATCTCTATCCGAAGTGTGCAAAAGTATAGGATAAACAAACATGTAAAATGTCAAAAATAATTGGCATTAATTTCTTGTGCTTTTATTATTTTTATTTGCCATATACATTAATGGCAAGTCTTGGACTCGTACAAATATTAAACTCGAGATTTTGAACAAAACTGACAATAACATGTTATGTACGTACATACATAATGTATGTATGTCTGTACTTTAACATACAGCCCAAACCTATGAAGCAATTTTCTTCAAATTTGAAAACTAAATGATTCAAGCTTTTCTGTAGACAGTAAATTGGATTGTTTGTAAAAATAACGCTTCATTTCATATAATCCTTCAGAAATACTTTACTAAACGGGTCTAACGATTTGGATTCAAAATACTCTGTGTGCTATTATAGGTATATAATAATACTGTGTATAAGGGTGTCCGTTATTTCTCAAAATCATTTTTTAATAGCAGACATCCCATAAATTAAAAGTTTATGTTAAAAAAAAATATTTGACAAACAAAATTTGTATCACAGGTGCCTGTAGGTACGGTTCTTTTGTGAATTTTCCTCTTTTATGTTTTATTTTTATGGGATAAGTATGACCTTAGGATAAACTTTTTTTTTGTCAGTGCTTTCTGTTTGTTTTTTTTTTTTTTTAAATCCCGTAATATTTGATCATTCATCTTTTTTAACAAAATAAGTCAAATCATGTAGAACTATGGAAGTCAGAGTGAATGAACTACTCAGGCGGGGCAAATTGACAAACTATGAGAATCCCCTTCAATTTATTGTAGATTTGCTTTTTTTAAATCATGCATTACATTACATACCTTATATAGCCCTACAACAACTCCCCCAGTATATCTTTAACAGTCTCTTTATATCATGGCTGTCAATAATATTATTCTTGCATTTATTTAAATTGTCAACCGTATTAGCTCTGAGTGAACTTCATGACTTACATACATACTTAAACGTTTAGTTAGATTTCATTCTTATCAATATTAATAGCATGCCATTAATAAAAGTCATTTACTGTCAAACAATGTTCTTGACTGCCATTTGTGTGGCTGACCTTAAAAGGGCCAATAATTCAGCTTAAATAATTTCTGCGAAAACTCCTTAAAAAAAATAATCAAAATTGTAGAGAAGGAGAGTGGTTGTATGTGCATGTGCAAGCATAAACAAGCCAATAATGAATATAAATGTCAGTTAAAAAAATAACAGTCTAACAATTTTGTTTGAATATAAAGGGTGTCCCCTAATTCGTGTTCCATATTTTTTTATTTTTTTTTAACAAATCATTTATTTACAATCAAATTCTAAAAACATTTTTAAGGAAACATTTTGGTATGCAAATCTTAAGTATTTATTTATGTGCCTATTAAAATAAAATTTCAAAAAAATATTACCAACCCGTTTTTGAGATATCGAATTTTCAAAAGAATAGTTTGAACCTTTTTTTAAAAATTCAAAAATGTTTTATTTGGAAATTTTGATATGCAATATTATTTGAAGCTGATAATGAGAAAATTCAAGATAAAACAAAAAATCTATGAGAGGTACTACTAATAGTTGCTCAGTGTCGAATTTTATATGTTTATAGTAGATCACACTTATTTTGGGCTATGAAAAAAGTTTATTCAACTTTTGTATGGAAGGTACCGTTAGAAGTTAATTTTTTTCTTAAAATATTTTAGAAAGTATTAAAAATCTCTTAAGTATCGAGTTACAAAAAAACCGATCATGTAGTTTTCGAAATGTTTGATTTCAAAAAAAAGTTTTGAAACATTTTTTAAAAATCCAAAAAATATATTTTTGAATATTTTGGTAACAAAACCTGTTTGTAATTCCTAATCATTAAGCTGAAAGTTTTTTTTTGCCCAGGGCCTGTCATAATTTAAGAAAAAAATCTATATAGGTACTACTGAAATAAATCAGCCAAGTAGAAAACTTTGCATTAAGGATTGGAGTTGTTGAATTATTATAGCTTCTTATGGTCTTTAGTCCTACAAACTGGCTTTCGTCCGGCTTACTCACTTGGACTCATCAGTGACATAGTGAGAGCCTTTGTCATACGCCAAAAAATCCATGTAAGTTAAATTGAACTTAATACAAATTTCGTATTACAAAGGCCCTCACTATATCATTAATGAGTCCAAGTCGTAATGACATGTCTGATCAAAATCTTGAATCAAAATCATATAGCACCTATGTAATGTATGTATACATCGCAAGTACCATTAAACAATTTTTTTTTTAATATACTGTGTACCCCTTAATTTGTTCGTTCTCCATATTTTGAGAGATGATTTTTGGGATCATTCTAAGAAACAATCTGTAGAGCGGGAAAATTCTGTCTCCCCTTCCTGAGACAGCGGGAATGAAGGCAATTTCTAAAAAAATTTACTTTAAATGCAAACAAATTTATTAAAAAACCAAAGCACATGTTAAATGTAATGTGCTTTTTTGAAAGGTAATATTCCTTATATGTATGTATTATATCAAAAAAACGAAAGGTACTTTTTCCAATTGCTTGTTTGCTTGCCGTTTATGATGCAACACAAGTACCATTTTAATCAATTTGTTTAGGAAAAATTTCCCTTCGTTTTTTCTTAATTACATTTTGTTTTCAAAAATTTTTACTTTGTAATTTAATTTTTCAAAAACTATTCACTTAAAATACTTTATTAAACAACTAAAGAAAGGAATAAAATATAAGCTTTCAAAAAAGCTAAAGCCCATTAGTTGATGTGATTTCGTTGATTTTTAATATTTTTTTTTGCATTTTAAGGCCATTTTTCAGAAATCACCCCCCCCCCCCCCTGCCTGAGGGGAAGGAGATAGAATTGTCTCGCTACAAAATTTTTTTCTAAGAATGATGCCAAGAATCATCCCCAAAAATATCGATCGCGTATTAGGAGACATTGTGTATATTGTATGTGTTCACTGTGGCGTATGTGGAACTTTTTCATATGATTTTTTTTAAACAAAAATATGAAGGATTTCGTTAATAGTTTTTTTTGTAATCATAGAAGTCTTAACTAATCCTTAAATGTTAAGCATATTGATAGCTTAAGGAAAAATAGGCGATAGTTTAACAAGAGATGACAATGTTCCTTGATTTTGAGTTTCTGTTTAAATATCCACAATTAGATAGAAAAAAGGGAGTTAGGTAGATTATTCCACATTCCTGCAGTGAGACAGCAAAAAAAAATCTCATCTTGAAAATGTCACTGAAATTAGGATTAAGGATAAAGTGAGGAGCTTACAACGGTGACAATGTTGTTTTAGAGAGTTTGAAATTAGCAATAATTGAAACTTTACGACAAAAAAAGTTTAAGTTTGAATTTTGTTTTAAGTTCCTTTAATCAAACACATTGACTACCAATAATAATTTTTGGTAAATTTAATGGTTGCCAGCAGATTTTTTGTCGAACAATATGAAACATTAGTTTTTTAATATTAATTAATTTTATGTAAAATGTTTGCTTATGAATTTCGAAATTTCTACTTCCTTTTTTTTTATTTTAAAATTATCTTTTCTTCGTTTTCGTTGTCTATTTTTCTGGATGGCAATCCTTTTCATTGTTCTGTGTTATTACTTAGTTTTTATTGCACGGAATAATTTTCGTTTGGCTTGGAAATCGGCAGAAAATAAATACCATTGGAAGATCGGGTACAAATTAATTTAAGTTGTATTAGGATTTAACTGCCACGATACTGACATCCACGGTACTGACATTTTGACAATTTGTATGTATCCTTACTTCTCAATGCTAACGAGATAAACTTTTTTAAGAACGACATTTCAATTTAATGAAGTATTTTATTAGAACATAGTAGGTTTTAATGGAAAAATAAAGAACGGACATGCCACGGTACTGACATCTTGACTTGGAAAAGCCATGCCATGAGGAAAAAGAAGCAAATTTTGCTACAATATCGAATGTAGATTGTAGTAAATAGCCATTTATCCAATTCAAACCAGAAATACATACATATGTACATACATATATGTATAAACAAATTGTACATTAAAAGCATTGAACGCAAAGAGAATCACAGTTGAAAGAGAATTCCCCATAAGGGTGATTCTCTGCCAACTGTGATTCTTTTTTAGAAAATTTTCAAAAATTAAAACATCTTGGAAACAATTTTTTGTTTGTGTTTCTGGCTTCATTTTGTCAGAGTGTCAAATCAGTTAAAACATTTGGCTACAACTTTAAAAAACAAAAAATAAAGTAAAATGTACTAAAAGTTGAATAGACGATAATGAAACTTTTTTTTTTTTTTTAAATTTGTTCTCCCTCTTTTTGACCATATTTTTGTTGAGATTCTTGATTGTCGAATACGTTTTGACCTCTTGACATTTCTACTCCCTTTTTTTTCTTTGTGCTGGGTTTTTACTTAGTTTTTATGGCACGGAATGATTTTTGTTTGGCTCGTCTGAGGTATTGGTACCGTTCTTACAAAGAAAATTGGTAGAAAAAAATATTATTGCAAGAATTTATTTAATTATATTTAATTTAATTAAAGCTCAGTAAGTATTTAAATGCCACGGTACTGACATCCATGGTACTGACAATTAGACAGTTTATGTAACCTCACATCTCTATGCTTTTGAGAAAAATAATTTCCAGTACAATTTTAACTTATGCCGTTAAAAGGAGTACACAATTCAGATAACAAACCAAAAACATGTTATAACATGCTTTAACAATACTACCACGGTACTGACATAAATTTGTGACATACTTTCATCGCATGAAAACATATCACTCTTAAAGTACAACAACGTACAAAAAATAAAATGACTGTTGTTAACTATACATAAATAGTGACTCTTTTAGAAAACCACAATACAAACGTGTTAAAACCAAAACGAAATGGTGGTTGAGCGGACAATCTTTTGCATTCAAAAGAAAAACTAAAACCTCGGACATCATTCATTTATGATTATTCTATTCAGCAATGAGTGTGTTGTCTTAATTTTTGCAAATTTTTTTTCAAGTAAGTGTTGCACTAAAACTTTTCTTAAGATAGCGTTTTTATTCGATGAAGTATTTAATTCGGAAATAGTAGATTTAATTGGAAAAACAAGGAACGGACATGCCATGGTACTGACATTTTGACTACAATTTTGCCAGCCATGTGAAATAAGTAGCAAATTTAGTCATGTATGTAGATTGTAGTAAATAGCCATTCACCCACTTCAAACTAGAAATATATACAAACATTTTACATTTAATATCTAAAAAAGCACTGGACACAAAGAATCACAGTTGGCACGGAATCACCCACATAACCTTTAAAATATGACGTTGTGTAAAACTGATAAACTCTCATTAACTGACCTACTTTAACAGTTTACAAAACGAGAAAAAAAATCTCATTTTATATTTAATAAACAAAAACATAATTCCAAAGACAATATAAATAAAAAAATATTATTGTCGGCTTTTATTCATCAAAGTCGCAAGTTTTGATATTTGAATTAAGATGTTGACAATTTTTTTTTATCTTTATTTCTTTTATAAACTGACTTGATTTTTCTCCATATACATAAATGATAATTTAGAATACAAATTAAATAAATATACTAATAATAAAATTATAAAATAGTATTTTCCTTTGCTTGATTTTAGAAAATTATTATCCAGACGTGTGTGTGAGCTAAAAATCTTATCTCTATTTATTCGTCTGCAGATAACCACAGTCTATGTATTTGATTTATTAAAAAAAAATAATAATTTATAAAAAAAACTAAATTTTTATTGAATTACCTATGCTCTTTCTGTATCTAATCAATTATCCGAAATGTTGCCTTTACCGACCTCTTCAAACCACATCCATAGCAAAAAATGAGATCTTGGAAAATTCAATTAAGACAATCAAAAGGAGACACATCATAGCATTTTTTAATTGATCCTCAATCTCGTGACTCGTGATTCTATCCACGAGATCAAATTGCTAACCATGTGCTGCAGATATTGCAAGAATTTTTGTTGACAATGTTATGTGTTTTAAAAGATGTCCCAACAGTAATATTCTATCTTCGAAAGAGTGTTCAAGTGTTTAGTGGATTCAGTTCGTGGCTTTTTTAAAGTAAATATTTTATTTTTATTTAAATAAGCTTAAATTTTATTACTTGATACATTTTATAAGTAAGTGAAAACTGAAATTTTAAATATTTAAGAGTTTTTTTATAGAAAATATTGAAAATTGTATTTTTTATTAACTTTTTGGATATTTTAAATATTTAAAGCACATTTGCTGATACGAAATTTAAATATTAAAATAGAACACAATTGCTTATGTGACAATTTAGGCAGAAAAAAGTAGAACAAGTTAATGAGTTTTATATCAGCAAACGGGTCTAAGAGTTTAAAAAAAAAAACAAAAATATTTAGCCAGCAAGTGAATCCAAAAAATTTCAGTTTCAGTTTTTAAGGGGAAAAGTGAGGAATTTTTGTGAGGAATCGTGTTTATATTTCTGAGTCCTCTGAGCCCTCTGAGATCTCAGAAATATAAACTGGCTAATTGAAAAAAAAAAAAAAATTATTTAAGTTAATTTTTTATGAAGTGATCAAGTCAAATAGTTTTTTCGTTCATTTTTTGTAAAAAAGACTTAAAGGTTTTCACATTTTTGGATTTGAATGACAAGAACAAAACAGAGTTTTAAAACACATCGAGTCACCCCAAATTATTAGTACCGCAAAATAAGGCTACATTTTCCGGGGGCAATAGCCTTGACAAAGAGAAACTTTTTGATTTTATCTGGCAGTGGCTGACACTCACAATTATGCCACGGGGTACTTCTCCACTAGCTATAGTTATGTAATACTCACTCCTCAGGCCGCCTTACTCGTCTTTGACGAAACACTTTGTGTGCAGAAAGCTTTAACTATTTGACATTCTTTTGTTTTTATTTTATTAAAGTTTGTATTCAACATTTTAAGCTTCTAGGAAAATATTTGCATAGAGAGGGCAATATCGTGTGATCCAGTCATGTACTTGATTTATTCCCTTAATACTTTTTAAGATAATTATGATTTACAACTTCATCTCAGTAGATAATTATAAACAAAACAAAAATACATATTTCATCCAAGATAGAGCAATAATTTGAGCTAGAAATAGATCATTTAGCAGTTACGCTTTCCATAAACCGGGTTATTTTAATTAAAATTCCAAATAAAAATGAGAAATAATCAATTTAATTATAGCAGAATGGTGGACTCCAACATTCCAGTGTGTATATTTATTAAATAATTTTGTTTTGTTTAACTATACATTGAAAACACCTGTTCTTAAAAAAAAAAGATATAAAAATAACTTCAAGTGCTTGGATTTCAATCTTATCATTTCATTTTTTATTTTATTTTTTCACTGCAAGTGTCATTGTTGAACTTATTAAGTTTTGTTATTTATTTTTATCTTTAAAGTGCATGTTTTTAATTGAAACAATGTAAAACTTTTAAGTTAGCCATGAATTATGTGAATATTTTATTACAATATTTATAGCCAGACTAAAGATAAAAGTCACGCAATCATTATGTGGTAGCTTTTTTATAAAAAATAATTAAATGAAAGTGGTTTTAGTTACACACGTGTGATTCTATTAAGTGCTTAAAGTTCGAGTTGAAAATATTATCACGATGGCCCGTTGCACCTTGCAAGTATACATAACATAATATTTATGGGCGATTCTCAACAAACTGATACTTTAATGTCCCCTGGCGAAATTTTAACAGTTTGAGTTCAAAATTTAATCAAATAATTTGCTTTTATTTTTGTGTTCGTTTAGCTGTGTTATAAAGTGGATTGTAATATACATGCATCGATTCTAATCAGTATACACCACCGTATATTTACAAAATAAAAAAACGACTCTTTCCCACCTGGAAAAACAATCTAGTTTTTAACGGAGAACTAGAAAGTTTTACATTGACCCTAACATGGATCTAGCAAGGCTAACTATCGATTTTCTGTAGGGCCTCACCAGTTAAGCAACCTTTTACCTCGGGAAACAAAAAAAAGTTGTCTTCACTGGAATTCGATCCTGTCCAATACGCTAACTGCTGGGCTATTTCGAAATACAGTAATGCGTAGTATTGAAAATGAAAAACTATATAGTACAAACTTAAATATTTCTTACTACTATATGATGGGTATACAATCTTGTTTTTTGTGTTTGTCATATGTGGGATATTTATGATAGGAAAACAAGACTTATTCGACAAGTTTTTACTAGCGAGAGCCTCACGAGTATTTGACATGTTTTCCTTCTCTTGATTTTCCCTACCAAAGCCTTTCCAGGACCTTATCCCACAAGTTTTTACTAGAGAGGGCCCGACGAGCATTTGGCAAGTTTTCCTTGTCTAGATTGCCCCTACAAAAGCCGTTCCAGAGCTTTGATTAAACTTGACAAAAACTTGCCGGTTTTTCCAGGTGGGCTCCAAATCTGTATGTATAATATTGAGCACCAAAAATTTCAAATCAGTTTGGCGCGAAAAAATGGTCACTACCGTGGTATTCGTTATTTCAAACACCATATAATTTTATTTATGGATCGAACCATTTTAAAATAGTGTTTGCTAAACTTATCTTCAATTTGTTCCGAAAATATTTTGACCGTATCAGTTTTTTGCAAACATGGTGTAAAAACCAATTTTTGCACTAACTTAAGTTCGAAAAACAATCATTATGGCATCAAATAAGATTAAAAAATTTTATATTTTTTTTTGTAAATTTTGCACTTACAAAAGTATCAGTTTGCGGAGAATCGCCCAAATGGGTGGTTCGCTGTAAACTGTGATTCTTTATGTCGAGTGCTTTTTTTGTAATTTAATTTAAAATGTTCTTATATATTTCTGGTTTAAATTGAGAAAATGGCTATATACGACAATCTACATTCAAGATCATGAAAAAACTTGCTATTTATTTCATATGGCTTGAAAATATGTAGTCAAAATGTCAGTACCGTGGCATGTCCGTTCCTTGTTTTTCCAATTAAATCTACTATTTTCTAATGAATTACTTCATTGAGTAAAAATATTGCTCTTAAAAATTTTGAGTGCACAGTACTAGCTTAAATTTTGTTTGCAAAAATTAAGTTAAAATACTCATTGCTGGATAAAATAGTCATGCATGAATGTTGTCCACAGATTTTGTTCTATTTTTGAATTCAAAAGATTTCCCACTGAACCACCATTTTGTTTTCGTTATAAGACGTTTGAATTGTGGTATTCTTAAAGAGATACTATTTATGCATAGTTCACAACAGTCATTTTTTGTAATTAAGAGTGATAGGTTTTCATTAGAGGGAAGTGTATCACAGATTTATTTGTCAGTACCGTGGTAGTTTTTTTTTTAAGCTGTTATAACATGTTCTTTTGGTTGATTATTAGAATTTTGTATTCCTTTTAGCAACAAAAGTTTATATTTTCTTGGAAATCATTTTTCTCATTAGCATTAAGAAGTTAATTGAGGTTACATTAACAGTCTAAATGACAGTAGAAACCGTGGATGTCAGTACCGTGGCATATAAATCTTTATTGAAATTGTATTTAATAATTTCTTGCAATAATATTTACTTTCTGCTAATTTATCTTATGAGAAGGGTAGCACTACTTGCGACAAACAAAAACAAATTATTCGGTGGAAAACAACAACTAAAAAGGGTTGCCATGAAGTAAAACAGACTACAAGAATGAAAAAAAGATAATTTCTTAAAGAAATAAAGAGTAGTAGTGGTCTCAACAAAAATATATTCAAAAAAAGAGAAAAACAAATTACAAATGAGAAAACGTACATTTCACTATATTTGTTGTTCTTTAAAATGTGAAGCAAAATGATTTTACAGATTTGATACTCTGACTATATAAGTCCACAAAAACAAAACAAAAAATTTATTTTTTGAATTTTTTTTATAAAAAGAATCACGTATATCCGCAGTATAAAGTTTAAAATAAATTTCAACAATTTCTTCGGTTCAACAGTGTTCGTTTAAACTTTAAAAGTTATTTGTTTTGATTGTATACTGCCACTTAAATATGTAGTAAGCCCCTTGAACATAAACTGTTATCAGTTCTTATCCTATTGTTTTTTTTTAAATGCTTGTACCTACTCCGTTTGTTACACTTCTGAACAATGATAATAAGAGCCAATTTAAGTATTTAACAAGTATTGGCTTCGTGTAAAAAAATTTTTTGAGTTTAATCATATATTACATTAGGATATGAGGAATTTCAAAAATGCTATTTTTTATCACAATATCACTATGCCGTTCGTCCTACTATGGACTGATTTTGAGTTTCAATTTTCAAACATCTGTAAAGTTTTTTTTTTCTCTTAAAAGAATTTAATGGATGCTTTCATTGGTACACCACTACGGCTCAACAACTTCTCTTAAAAAAATTCAATAAATTTCTTTGAGTAAAGGCTTCCTTTGGGTGGAAAACCATTTTTCAAAAAACGGTTATTAATGGTATACCTCCCAAAGAACAATTTTTTTTAATTTTCGATTTTCTTTAAAACGGTATGACTGTTTTCAATTATTTTTTTTATACAGAGGCTTCCGAAAACTGTAAATATTTGTGTGTACTTAAATTAAAAAAAAAATATTTTTGGATTTTTAAAAAATGTTTCAAATTTTTTTTTTTTTTAAATCAAATATTTCGAAAACGATATGATTAATTTTTTTGAAACTCGATACTTTAGAATTTTTTAGTATGTACTCTCTAAAATATTTTTAGAAAAAATTGTACATACACAAATGAAAAAATAACGGTACATATCTTCCAAACAAAAGTTAAAAAACCGTAGGGGAAAATATTTTTTTTCTCAAAAACGACTCCTTCGATTTTGATTAAACTTTTTTGATATACTAAAATTAGTACGATTGTTTAGTCGATGGTTACCGACGTCTGCATATCACAATTTTGTGAGAAAACTCACTGCAAAGTATATGCTATCTAAGAACTTTGATTAAAGTTGTGCACTTAGATTTTGTTGTTGTTTTTCCCGTGGCCAGGCGAAGTAATTAAGAAGAAGAGTTTTTAAGAAAATAAATAGAAAAATTATTTATAGTCAAGACTATTAACAATAAATCCATTTATTTCTTAATTTTTGTGGAGTTTATGAATAAAATTCAATTAAAAAGGTTTTTGTGGCCTTTACTCCAGAATGCGTTAATATTTTATAGTACCTGTTAAAATTAATAGTACCTGTCATCGAACGTTTTTTTTTTTACTTTGAATTTTCTCGTTATCCACTAAACGGATTTAAATTATTTATGTTATATACAAATTTCAGATAAGATTAGATAGTATTGCGTATCAAAATTAAAAAAAAAAAAAGTTTTTGAATTTTTAAAAAATGTTTCAATTTTTTTTTGTTGAAAATTCGATAACTCGAAAACAGGTTGACAAATTTTTTTCAAAGTTTGTTTTTATATACACATAAATATATAATTAAGATTTGCATACCAAAATTTGTCCTTAAAAATGTTTTTAGAATTTAATATATAAAAAAATATTTTTCTAAAAAACCGGTCCAACGATTTAAATTTTTTTTTCATACTATCATATTCAATCAAGAATTAAGATGGCATTCTTTTTTTCCACCTCAAACTGTCAAAGGAGTTGTATTAGCTAATTTAAATATCGTATTTCATGCTTTTCTATATTTTTCTCTCATAATTTCCTTTAGACCATGAAAAATAGCACAAATCGTATGGGGAACCTTGAATAAATTAATTCATGAAATATTAAAATTGGAATCGACGCAGAATTGCAACCTCTATAACATATCCAAAGTCCCCCAAAATCCCCGCATTGGCTTTTTGTGTAGATGCATTTGAAGACGTGCAGACGTGGAGAATTTGGAGGTTTATCAAACTAAAGTATTTGTTTTGGTACAAACTTATCATATGATACATGATTTAAGGGTAGTTTTTAACGTTGAATCTAATGAAACCAAATTCAAAATGATACAACTACCCAAGCAAAAGTTATAGTCCTTTTTATTTAATGATGACTTTTTTTTCAGGTACAACAGGTAAAATATTACCGCAAACCCTTTGAAAATAAAGGTATTTTAATGAAACTTGGAATAAATGTACCATTTGTCATACGAACTAGGAATCAAGAAAGTCCCTAAAAATATCTATGGCAGAAGGGTGTTTTTTTAAGGGGGAGGGGCAAGTGTAGAATGTTGACCATAACACCAAAGAAAAAACTCTTACACTCATGAAACTCGCCAAAAATATAAAATTTGTCATGGCAACCAGGAATATAAATAGTCCGTTCAAATATCTTTGGTCTAATAGTGTTTTTGAGACGGTTACATTTTGACCTGTTCTACGGAAAATACGAAT
Source organism: Dasysyrphus tricinctus (assembly GCA_963921185.1). Taxonomy (NCBI): domain Eukaryota; kingdom Metazoa; phylum Arthropoda; class Insecta; order Diptera; family Syrphidae; genus Dasysyrphus; species Dasysyrphus tricinctus. The sequence continues at coordinate 86,754,777 of OY992533.1, forward strand.
TCAAAAATTGATTTTTGCTTAAAAAGGACCATAACTTTGTTAAGGGAGCTTGTATCATTTTAGTTTTGCTTTTATTAGATTCAGCGTTAAAAAATACCCTTGAATCATATGCCACACTTTGTGTATATACCTCAATTAGACCGAATCGGGATTTTGGCTCAAATCTTCCAACTTCTTCCCAGATTTTCCCTCTCTTTGATTAAAAAACCCACAGAAGAAATATTTTTATTTGGACTATTTTGATTCTTGGTTGTCATGACAAATTTAATATTTTTGGCGAATTTCATGAGTGTAAGAGTCTTTTCGTGGGTGATATGGTCAACATTCTACACTTGCCCCTCCCCCTTAAAAAAACACCCTTCCGCCATAGATATTTTTAGGGACTTTCTTGATTCCTAGTACGTATGACAAATGGTACATTTATTCCAAGTTTCATTAACATACCTTTATTTTCAAAGGGTTTTCGGTAATATTTTACCTGTTGTACCTGAAAAAAAAGTCATCATTAAATAAAAAGGACTATAACTTTTGCTTGGGTAGTTGTATCATTTTGAATTTGGTTTCATTAGATTCAACGTTAAAAACTACCCTTAAATCATGTATCATATGATAAGTTTGTACCAAAACAAATACTTTAGTTTGATAAACCTCCAAATTCTCCACGTCTGCACGTCTTCAAATGCATCTACACAAAAAGCCAATGCGGGGATTTTGTGGGACTTTGGATATGTTATAGAGGTTGCAATTCTGCGTCGATTCCAATTTCAATTTTTCATGAATTAATTTTTTCAACCTCGGAACCTATTTTTCCTGGCCTACTTGTTTTTATATACAATTTTCTTAAACCCGCAGTGTCATGAACATAAGAGCAAGTACGTGCGACCCAATCCTGCAATTTATTTTGTATACTGAAGCTTCTAAAGAACATAAATCTTTGTTTACCAAAATTTTCAAAAAAATATTCTTTGGATTCACAATATCACAGGCTAATAATTTTTCGATTGTATCTATAAATCAAACTATTAAAAGGTTTTCTAATTGTGTACCTACTAACTCAATTTTAAATTTCTTTGGTATATAAGTCCTACTGCTAAAGCTTGTGGTGAAATCGGTATTTTTCATTCATTCATACTTACATTTATTGTGTGTATGAAACTTTAGTTGTTTTTTGGGTTATGAAATAGCCTTTTGCTTTTTAGTCTCATTAATAACCCTGTGTGATAAAATTGGAATTTTTGTCTCTTACATGAACCAACATATATTTTCGTTTAGTTTTTAGTACGATGAGTTCGAATCTGGTCTCAGAATTGTTCTATCACTTCATGTTTTTGAGATATTCGAATCTAAAATTTAAAAATATGCGTTTTTAAAGTAAATTTATTTTAATATTATTTCTATAGATAATTTTTTTCGAATACATTTTTATCGTCAGTCGGAAGTATAAAAATTTTCCATTCATGTTAGAGACATCATTATTTAAACGTTAGCACTTGAAGTGCTAGAGCAATTCTGGGGCCAGATTCGACTTCAGTGCATCAAAACCAATTACAAACAAATTTGTTAGGTTACTATTTAACATTAAAAATTTTCGATAATTTAGAAAAATAGAATTTTTAACAGTGCCAAAAAATTTAATTTCTTAATTACGATAAAAAAAACTAGCTTTCATTAAATTGCACTCTCTAAATACAAAAATATCAACCAACATTTTCTAAAACGTACCTTGTCAAAATTATGGCATTTTTAAAATCCTGATTTTGTCTATTATAAAAAATTGACATGAAATAATTAAGACGTGCCCACATTATTGAGCAACTACAGTCTTAATTCAATAAGTAATGCAACCTAGATTAAGTTATTCATGTTAGAAAAACCTTGTCACACAGTATAATTTTACAATATTTGAAAAATTTTCTGTTTACTTTGTTTTCAAATATAAAGATATGGTTATCTCAATTTATAACCTCGCTCATAATTCATAAGTATCCAATAAAATGTCTATAAAACTATACAAGATCAATTGCATAAAACGAGTTCATTCTTTAGATAAGAAAATAAACTTTGCCTCTGACGAATGCAATTCAATGACTAAAACTATTTTTTCTATTAAAAAAGTCAATTTCAATATAAAATAAAAAAATGGTTTGTCTTTAGATAAATTAACTTTGTTATATTAGTGATTATATATTTTATATTTATGGAGCAAATCGTGCGCAACAATGTTTGCTGATAGGCACTAAAGGCTTCTTATCACTAGTAAGCTGGAATTGAAAAAGTGTACCTATTCTTTGACAGTCTTTACTTAAGTTTAGCATAGAAAGTAGGTAGTGTAGTGCGCTTGGTAAAATATGATTATATATCTTAACTATAAGGCTTTAGGATTTTTTTTTGAAAGTTTGAAATTTTTTTTTACAAAAATCTTCTAAAATTCTCCCCCTTTTTTGACACGTTTTTCTTGAAGATTGGGAAACAAATGAAGTTTCCCATACAGAAAAGAAAACTGAGACACATGTAAAAAAGTTTTCTCCAATACTTTTTATTTGAAAGTGTTTTTGAAATGATTCGTTTATGCTTCCGACTTTTCTACTTATTTTTTGCAACCTATTTGAACCCTGAACATTTTATTTTCTCCCTATTTATTTAGTGTATTCTTTTTTTGTTGTTATGTTTGAAGTGTTTTTTGCGCTTACAAGTGAAATTTTCCAAATTCCAAAAATCCTTTTTTTTGTCCTTAAATGTCGAAAAATCACCATTCAACATCCTAACACTATTAAAGAATTTCTTAATAGTCAAAAACTTTCATAGCATTTTTAAGTCACAAAGTGTTACTCATCTCCCTTATTTTCTAAAATTCCAACACTTCATTAAACATTTTTGAACTTAAAAAAAACGATAAACTTTGTTCTAGTTTTCCAGGATTGTGTTAAATTGTGGAATGAGCGTTGATTTATCAACCTTAAGTATGCAAGAAACTTGTTATTTATTATTTATTCAATATATTTGTACTTTAGACAAGTCAGGACACTCTATTAACCGATCATTCTACTCACGAATACTCGTCATTATGGAAAAGAACGCAAGCAATGGACGGGTAAATACTTCATCATGAAGTATTGCTAAAGTTCACCAACATCAGTAGTTTCTTAAATCCAGCTTTCTTTTCACCAACAAGCTTTAAGTAGTTATCAAGCAAAAGCATTTTCATATCTTGGGCCATGAAAAGCAGAGAAACCAAAATTTTTATCACTTCTTTAAAAAAAAAGGCGAAAATTAGGTACCTTTTCGGTAAAATAGGTTTTCTGATACAATAAATATTAGTTTTTGCATTTTTAATAAAAAATCAATAAGGTTACTCTGTTTGTCATTACTTCAACTTTTTTGACACAGTACTGTAAAATTATTCATGTGCATTCCTCATTTTAGATAAATACCTATACCTACTTATTTCCAGATATCCTAAGAGTCTAGATATGATCCGCAAACAATTTTTATTTTCAAGCTTTTTATCCTCCCACATCTATTCTTTAAATTAACCAACTAGTTCCAACCATCTGTTTTCAGAAACCCCCGCCAACATTCGATTTAAGACATGTACGTAAATTTGCTGTTGAACATCTAAAGAAAATCCAACAAGGAGGACCTTCTATCGGTTGCACATCAAGCAAATCACCATCAACCAGCCAATACAACAACCATACAACAAATTCCCTCCAATTTTCAGATGTATATGAATTGGAGATGAATACCGTGGCCAAAGACTTAAGCACTGAGTAGGCAAAGTACAAATCATCGAAGTATTAAGTTCCATTTGAAATAATTTAATTTTTTTCTTTTTCTTCTATTTTCCTGTAGAAGCGAAGCTTTAACGAAAACCTTCCTAGACCAAAAACCCAAAGGCAAACCCAAATTGAACATTCAGCGAGATGTCCTTAACCAAGAGGCAGTTATTAAACAAACACGCTATACAGCCCGTGATAAGAGCGTGGTGTATGGGTTGCGTAAATATTGGAGCAATTGGAACTTCCTCAGTCTGTTCACTGGAATCATTCCGATATTCCAATGGCTGCCCAAATACTCAGTACAAAAGGATCTTATGGGAGATATTATTGCCGGATTCACGGTAGCCATTATGAATATACCACATGGCATGGCCTATGGTATCTTAGCCGGGGTGACTGCTAGCAATGGATTGTACATGGCCATATTCCCAGTATTAGTTTACTTGTTCCTAGGCACATCGAAGCACATATCGATAGGCACATTTGCCGTCATCAGTATCATGACATATAAAGTGGTGCAGACTTATGCAACAGAGGATCTGCAGCCAGGTGAAACAGGATATACGCCGTTGCAGGTTGTTACTGCCACGGCTATAATGACAGGAATTGTTCATGTAAGTTTTCACTTCGAAAATTATTGATTTTGAATACAAATGGCCTCTTTTACAGTTCTTAATGGCACTCATGCGGTTGGGTACACTCTCTTCGCTGCTAAGTGATCCTTTGGTTAATGGCTTCACAACAGCGGCCGCGGTTCATGTAATTACCAGCCAATTAAAAGATGTGCTAGGAGTAACAGTTCCTCGACACAAAGGTGCCTTCAAGATCGTGTACACTTTCATCGATTTGGGAAAGTCAATACCAGTGGCTAATTTAACATCTATCAAAATTTGTGCTTGTGTGATAGCCTTCATGGTTGTAATGAATGAATTTCTAAAGCCTTGGGTGGCTAAGCGCACGCGATTCCCCATCCCTGCCGAGTTGATGGCTGTTGTCGGTGGAACACTCATATCCAAATACATGAACCTCCATGAGAATTATGGAGTTAATTTACTCGGCACTATTCCGACAGGCCTCCCAACATTTCACATGCCACCTCTGGAACTGTTACCGATTGTGGCTGTCGATTCGATAGCCATAGCTGTTGTAAGTTACTCCATTGTTATGTCGATGGGATTGACATTTGCCAAGAAGCATTCGTATGAAATCCGACCTAATCAGGAGCTTTTTGCTATGAGTGTAGGAAATATTTTTGGCGGATGCTTTTCGTGCATTCCGATGGCTTGTTCACTGTCACGTTCTGTCATACAAGAACAGACAGGTGGAGCGACACAGGTTGCATCGTTTGTTTCGGCTATGCTTCTACTGGCAACAGTTCTATGGATTGGACCCTTTTTTAGTACTCTGCCAAAGGTGAGTTGGAGTAGTTGATTGAGTGTAAAATATGTTTTATTAACTGTTCTTCCAATTGTAGTGCGTCCTGTCTGGAGTTATTATTGTGGCACTCAAGCCCATGTTCATGCAAGCACGGGAATTGAAAAATTTTGCTCAACAGGGGAAGCTGGAACTTCTCACATGGTTTTCGACGTTCATGTGCGTCGTGTTCATCGATATTGATATTGGGTAAGGAAATAACTTTAAAGCAACTTAGTCGTAAAAAAGAAACAGCTTATACCGATTCAAAATATACATATTTAAAGAAATTTTAATTTTATTTTAAGGAAACCAATTTGTGATTACTTATATTCTAACATAATCCTTTTCCTAGGCTTCTCGTCGGAATTTGTGTATCCCTGATGACTCTCTACGTGAAGGGCTTAAAGCCATACAACTCGCTTCTTGGAACAATTTCCGGCATTGATGGTGTCTATGTTGACATTGGTCATCACAATAATGCTGTAGAAATTCCCGAAACCAAAATCTTCCGATACACAGGTTCTTTGAATTTTGCAACGAGAAACTTCTACAAAAAATCCATGTACGAAGCAATAAACGTTGATTGTCAGAAGATTCGTCGGGCTTCATTGATAACGATGGAAGCTAATGGTGGTGATAGCAATATGCTCAATTCATTCCGTGTCCTCATTTTGGACTTTTCATGTCTTGCCCACGTTGATATGGCTGGTTGCCGAACACTTAGTGAAATTAAGAAAGAAATTGGTATCCTCGGTGCAAGAGTATTTATTGCCAGTCCAGCAGATCGTGTGTACGATACTATTGTTCACAGCATGGCTCTAGGTCAGGGTCCTTTTGAAGTATTTGCCACATTAAATGATGCTGTTGCATATGCAAATGCATGTCGTAATGCGTGAAAGAGACTCAAAAATACAAACAACTAACCTACCTAAATTCGAAAACGAAAACCTAACTTTATTCGATTAAAAAAATTGTTTTTATTAATTTTAAAAAATCTTAATAGGTATAAGAAATGAAACAAGTGCCTGAATTAAATAAAAATTGTTATTTGATGTTGAAAATGAGAGAAGATAAAATCACAGATTTAAATGAAGAAGTTATTTTATAACCTTTCTTTAGTACTTAATTGAAGTATAAAAAAGTCGATACTTAATTTTAAAAATGACATTTTTTTTTAATACCACAATAATAATTATATGAATGAAAAGTTATTTAATGTATTTAAGAAAAAGAAAACATTTTTTTGTGATTGAAAAAGGAAAACCAAAAAAAACTTAAGATAGGTGGAAAACTAAATTGTAAAAAGATAATAATTTTAATAATAAAGAAAGTATACAATTTTTATACAATTTTATGAAGTTGTTGTATTTTTCAAATTTTTCTTAATAAAATAAGTATTGAAAGGTTTTGTAAACAATAATATGTACATCTAGATCTACACCGCTGTATAATAAGAATACGGATTTGTCCGTAATATCATTACGGTACTATGTACTTAACCTAGCCTTGCAGTAAAAGGTTTCATTTTTTCCAAAAAACAAACTTTTGATAAACATATTTTTGAACTTCATGGGCCATACAAAACTGGATTGATTTTGAACCAGTGTGTGTTTGGTTTGTTAATTAAGAAAATAACAAGCCCATTTAATAGAATGAGTACAATTATTTTATGCATTGGGATCTCGGTTGTCTAAAGACAAGTTCCAAGCCAAGATTTTTGTGTTTGCTTTCTGGAACTGCTTGTTAACGTATATCTTGCGCTGTTGGCTTCCCTTGCAACGGAACCTTGCTACTACTCGTGAACAAGCTTTACCCAAGCCTTCAACTTCTATACTTTTGTATATTAAAAAAAAATTATTTCGAATTCCCTACAACCAAAAATCGATTTTTTGCCAAACAAAATCGATTTTATCCTTTCAAAACAAGTCTTGCATTTTCAGCAAGATTTCACATCTATTTCACACACACTAGCAAGATTTGACATTTCTCTGCAGTTGAACGTATTCTCCGGCGGGTTTAACAAATATTCTAAAGTGTTCGCTATTCATTTAAAAAGATTAAAAGCAAATATATCATTAAAATAACTTAATTAATAAAAAAAAAAAATAGTGAATAGTCAGTAAGAAGTTATCCAAATATCAACTAACTTCGATCCAAAGGGCATAAATTCGATTAAAGATATTTTTGAATATTTGTAACAAATTTGTTTGCGAGCTAGTTTGCTTACTTTTTGCCTCAGTTATGCAAACACACAATTTGATTTTTTGTGTGTTACTTACAAAAAAAAAAACGATATGAAATGGTTGTAAGGAATTGGACATTAAAGAATTTTTAAATAATTATTATAAAATTTTTAAATTTAGTTAGAACTAAAAAAAATATTTTCACACCACTAGTAATAATAATTTATATTTATGCGACGCGTTACGGTTTTTACAAAACCATCATAGGGCGTAATACGTTGATAAGAAGTGTTCTTTTATTATTTTAATTATTTAAAATTTCTTTAATTTTATTTTTGCTGAAATATACATACAAAACAACACATCATGGAATCTAAACCATAAATAAATCCATATTTGTTTGCTATCTTTCAAACCCAAAATCTTATATGGGCTCTTAGTCTATTATGTTTTGTGTAGAATACTAGCTCAAATTCTCTTTTATCTGTGGTTGTTGCGCATACTGCTACTGCTATCCATTGACTATCTAATTCTTCTTAGACTCGTCAATCACTTTAAAAATAAATTAAAACTAATTAAGACAGCCCAAGACTCTTTTGATTCTTCATACTAGTAGTTGATAACATTACTATAAAGTTCCATGGCGTTACCATTTTTGTCACAGGTTTAATGGTAATAATATCACCATAAACCAACCCCCAAAAACAACCTTTAACAACAGATATATTTATGGATTCAACTGATTATTACTTTTCATGACAAATGAACCACTGATACCAAGTTTCATCAATGGACCATTATTTTCGATTGGTTTTCAGTGATATGAATTTAACTTTTTTATACTGAAAATATAGTCATATTGCATACAAATGACAATAACCTTTTGGTCGGAGGACGCATCGACTTTAATTTTGTGTCATTTGATTCAGCATTTAAAACTACTTTCAAAACATTTGTCATATATGCTTAGGTTGTACCAAAGTTAATTTTTCCGTTTGAAAGACCACAACTTCGGCCCCTCTCCCGTCAAAAGAACATTCTTTCATGTGAAATATTTTGTATAGACTCTTGACTCTTCATTCTCATGGTACATGAAATATCGAAATGGGAGATGAGATTTTAGCGCGCCAATGTAGTGTAGTTTGAGTCAACATAAGAAAATAATCCTATAGAAATAAGAGGCGGAAAATTAGAAAACCAATTATTAAAAAACAATGACAACACTTAGAATAAAGAAACTGTTGTAGAAATCGTGTTGGGTACGAAATCTCGAATGCCAAAATCTATAAAATAATGAATAAAATCCCGAATTCCAAAATCCCGACAGACAAAATTCCAAACTAACAAAATCCCGAGCGTCTTAGTACTGTTTTTGTAATAAGCCATTCGAGGTTCTAGCCTTAAAATGGAACTTTTTTGTGCTTGTTAGTAGATACAAACGTAGATAATTGTTGTTTTTTATATTTAAAATGGTCTGACAAAATTGTTTTTGGTGTTATACATACAATTCGTGATTTTTGTACATTCTAGATTTGTGTTCGCTTGAAATTTTAGCATTCGAGATTCTTGTCATCTGAGATCGCAAAATAAACGGAAGTCAAGCCAAAAATAGCAGTTCGGTCTCTTTGAAAGTACTGATAAAGTACTAAAATAGCATTCGGGTTTTAGGCATTCGGGATTTTGTTCCTTCGGGATTTTGTCCATTCGGGATTTTGGAAATTCGGGATTATGGCATTCGGGATTCTTTTTTTTTGCAATTCGCGATTTTGTACCCTTCCTCCAGAAATCTGATCCTTTATTTCATTCTAAAACTAACTAATGTACTTTAATGAATAAAATTATGAAAATAATTATTATTTTCAAATTTAAAATAATGTAATTTTTAAGTAATTATTCACCCTTATTACGAAAGTCGTTTTACTATAACGTCATTAAAACGACACGGCTCTATAAGCGACATTTGGCGTTTCAGTAAAATAAATACCGTAAAAGTGGTGAGAATAGTGAAGAGCGGAGAGAACGTTTCTGGAGCCCTGTCGTTTTTCTGGTGTTTCAGTAAAACGACTATCGTAAGGGTGATTCAAAGAAATATGCTTTTCAGAACTAGTTTCGATTTCAGTATTCAATACTCTTATGCCTCCTAGTTTTTGAGCAAATTGAAAATTAAAAAAAGTTTTAATGAAAAAAATTAGCAACACATTGGATTTAGATTTTTTGTTCTTAGACAACCAAAAGTATTGGAATGAGGGAGGAAGGTATCTTGAAGTATTTCTAAAAAGAATCTGAACACCTTCCACTACATCGAATTATACCTGGCCAAGCAGAATAGTGTGTCTGTATCTCTGGCTCGTTGCACTGTCAATGTAGAAAAATACAAAAATAGTATACAGTGTTACAATGTGAAGCTGTAAATTTAGCAAGAAATATATGGTGTAGCAGAAGTTTAGCAAAATTCAACTCTTGCTATAAGTTACAGCTTCATTCATTCTGTTTTCTGTTCAAGGGGTACCTTGAGTCACCCGGGGGAGCATTTTAATTTTTGAAGCCAACGTTTCTTTACATTAAAAGTTGGGCTCCATGAAAATACTCCCCAAAATAAAAATGAAATAACTCCCCAAGTATTGTATGAAGATTTTTCAAATGAAAGAATTCCCCAAAATTGGGGATTTATTTAATGTTTTTTTTGAGACTTTCATTTTTAAATTGGAGCTTATTTCATGAAGAAGTAAGTTCCCAAAATTTGCAATGAAAAAATTTGTTATGAATTTTTTTATTGAAAGTAAGAAATAAAGCTGTCCCCAATTTTGGAGATTTCTTTCATTTGAAAGAACTTCCCAATTCCATACAAATTTTGGGGAGTTATTCCATTTTTTTGTTTTTGAGTTATTTCATTGGAGAGTTACATATTTCACGGAGACTTAATTTTTTTCGATTGGTGTGGCACCAATGCAAAAAACAATAGAAAAATCTAATATCAGGGGTACGGGAAAATTAATTTTAAAGTTACTGCGTAGGGAGGGGGCGCTTGGCCGGTGCGGAGGCGGTGGTGCCGACCCCGCATCTTTACATGCACACAGTCAATTAAAGTCGTCATAATCGTGGTAATGTTTTAAACTTCATAAATCTGTCAAATTTTCCATACAAATTGTGACAGAATTACGAATTTTAAACCTTACAATATTTACGACGAGTTTACACTGTTGCATGAATAACCATAGTGTAAAAGTAATAATTTATTTTTTTATATTGAAAATGTAAATAAACATACTACATACAACAGCGTAAAGTCGTCGTTAACGTTGTAAAGTATAAAACTTAGTAGTTCTATCACAATTTGTATGGAAAATTTGAAAGTTTTACGAAGTTTAAAACTTTACTACGTTTACGACGACATTACGCTGTAGCATGAATACCTTTACTATATAGTTTCCTTAATCAAAAACTTAATTAGCTACGTTAAATAAAAAAAAATGATTAAGAAGTCTTTGGGGACTTATTTCATTTTTGGTTGGGGACTTATTTCATGCGTTTTTGGGGATTTATCTCATCTTGGAACTTGGGGACTTATTTCAAAATGCAAAAACTCCCCAATTTGGGGAGCCTAATTCACGGAGTTGGTAAACATTTATTTTAATAAGGTTAGTAGTATAGACATTGACTTATTTAATAGAGGAAGAATTAAGAGGTTCCTGGCTTTTGGCAGGCTTTTAAAAATAAATAATTTGTATACAAAACCAACGACTTAATTTTATTGGAGACCATCTTTTTCAATGATAACCAAGAAAAGGATTTTGTTGACCTAAAAACGTTAAAAAAGGCGACATCAAAACCTTAAAAAGGCAAAAAGGGGTATTTTTTTAAATAAAGAGTATAATAACATAACTTAACGTTCAAATATTATCGAAGCTTCCAACAACAATCGGCTTTTTAAAATTCTCAGGTAACAGCTTTCTTTGATTGTCTCTTAAAGGTTCCTTGAAGGAGCTAGAGGACCTACATATCTACTAAAGAACAGAAATGAGTGGAACCCATTTATTTCATTGATTTCAATGAAATGTTTTTGCGAAGTTTGCAATTGACGTCACCAGCAGTCCCGTATTTGCATTTAAAACCAAAAGCATTTATTTGAAATTTTTCGTTGACATTCTATCAACAGTCTATCAAATTTTCAAAAAAAAGTATGGAACGGTTTGGTGGCAACTTTTGGCAAGATTTTTTTTTGTATCTGACATCTGACCTACGTCAATCTGGTATTTGACAGACCAAAGAATGCCTGCCCAAAGAAATTTCCTGGGTAGAATTTATCAGAAAATAGAAATACTTTACTCAAACCAATTTTTAAAGTGTGGAACAGAAATTGGACGGTATTGGTGACAAATAGTATAATCTCAGCCATTTTGGTCAACGTTTGGAATGTTAGTTATTTAAAAAATGTACCTTCAACACAGACACTCAAAACTATCTTTTTTTTTGGTTTTTAAGATTTTTTCGGGTTGGGGTCAAAATTCTGCCTATGTGAAAATTCTGTTTTCAAAATTCTGCTTTTCAAAATTCTGCTTTCAAAATTCTGTTTTTCAAAATTCTGCTTTTCAAAATTCTGCTTTTCAAAATTCTGTTTTTCATAATTCTGTTTTACAAAATTCTGCAAATAATAAAAAAGTCGTGTGGAAAATGTTAAAAAGCGCTCGCTTTTTAACATTTTCCACACGACTTTTTTATTATTTGCAGAATTTTGTAAAACAGAATTACGAAAAAACAGAACTTAATTTGTGTACAACATTTTGTTCATGGAAATAATTTGTTGGCGTATATTTGTTGATTTGATGGCAATATTGTTCAAAGTATGCGGCTGAGAGCAAAGAATATATTTTTTTTACATTCTGAGATCTCTTTTTTTTTGAATATTTCAATAAAAATTCAAGGACAATATTGCTTAATCGTTGGTCAACCGGTTAACTTGTTATATTGTGGACTGTGTTTTGTGTAAATATATAAAAATGAATATTTCGATGGTAAAATCCAATAAAGGAAAAGACAAGTTGTGCGTTGACGGTTATTTTTTGTATTTGGAAAAAGTATCGGAATGTAAAAACTATAATTGGGCATGTTCTTATCGAATAAAAGATAAGTGCAATGGAAGATTGGTGACTTAATTGAATGGAGATGTCCATGCCATCGTAAAAAAGTCAGGTCAACACAACCACGAACCACGTGCAATAGAAAAATGTGTGCAAGTTTCTGGCAATTTAGTGAAAAAACTTGCAAAAAAAACTGCTCTTTCCACTAGCCAAATAATTCAGTAATCCGTTGTCGATACGCTCTTCCCTCGAAAAATGAAAAATTGATAATAAATGATTATATTTAAGGAAAAACAGAATTAGCAGAATTTTCTTCTTCGTAAAGCAAATTGGCAGAATTTTGAAAAACAGAATTTCGTCGGACAGAATTAAAAAAAAACAGAATTTTGAAAAGCAGAATTTTTTGGAAAAAAACAGAATTTTGAAACCAGAATTTTGACCTGTTCCCGATTTTTTCTTTATCTTGAAAAACAATGAACTTTGAAGAAAAAAGATGAAAAAAAGCAAAAATATGCAAAAATAAAGCAAAAAAGGCAATAAACGGCACTTTTCCATAAAACAGACAAAATAAACTGTATATTTTTGGAATCAGGAGGACATGAAACGTATATTAGTACAAAGTCGATACTTTCATACGATAAAGCACAAAAAAGGCAAAGTTAGTAAAATCCTTTCCCGGATGATAACCACTATTGGAGAACATGAAAAAGTGTTCTGGCTGATTTTCATCCATTGATAGCTACAACATCGATTTATTGAAAAAGCAGTAATTTGACTTCATAATTCAGATTATTTATAGGCTTCTAAGAAATGACGAATAACAAAAATGTACATGAAGTTTTACAAAAATTGGCAATGTTATATTTCAGGCACAAGTATTTCCTAGAATCACTTCTCATCCCCCTGTCATCTATGTTTTCTTTATTGTTTATGTTATGTATATTGATAACTGAGTATGGCTTGAATGAAGCTGAAAGTTATAATTTGTGTATCAATTATAAGAGTGTGTGTACTATATTTACGAGAATATCCATATAAAATGATATTTGCATAGATTCCTCTATGTCTGTCTAGCCTTATACTTTTAATTCTTATATGAAATCTTAGTTGATTTCCTAAATAGTTTCCGATCCCAAAGCCGTGCAATTATTTGTTTTTCTATTTTTTATTTAAATACTCAACTATAGTATGTAGGTGACACAGTTTTTTTTTTATTTTATACAATAAATATTTTCAATTATTCACTTTTAACTAAATTAACATAAATAATGTTCTTATGAAGCACTAAGCTAGCACTAGGTCAGCATTGGTTTTCGTCACATATTAAAACCAGATTGGTATGACCTAAATATATGTTTCTCGTTTTACTATTCACAAAAAACATCTTCTATTTCTTTAAAAATATTTCTTTCTCCAACATCCTCCTTTTCATCTTGAATATTAGTTCTAAGCTACCAATTGATGCTGAATCTTGTATTATTTTTTTTTATTCAAGTTTTATACTACACATGACCTAATTTTTTTTTATCTTATCAAACGATGCCAATCGGTTTTGAATTTCGTTCTCGTCTTGCTTGTTACTCATTTGTTATGGAATTCATTAGTGTCCGTTCAGTATATCTATCAGTTTGGTGTCGAAGAGGTTATATTTATCTTTTTCTAGGTATTGTGTTTGCAAGAATCTGTATTTACTGTTTATGATGATCTGAAAATCTTACATCATGAAGAGGGCAATAACACCAAACATCGCATTCAACAAGAAAATAAAAGAGCAATGAAGTAGAACAAATATTTCATAATTTTAAAATAGCAGTAGTTGATGGTATTGTTGATGTATTTTTGTGTGAATTCTTGGTGAAATAAAAACAACAAATTTTAGAATAAATAAATATGTACTAACCAACTTCAGTGAGCATATTTGAAGAAAGACATTGTTGTTTTTTTTTCTTGATTTGAACGGAAATGAAAACAGTTATGTTTTATTGATGAAGTTCATTCAACTATATGAGCTAAGTTCATCAATAAAAACCTTACTGAAAATATAGATAAACAAATGCAAATTTGTTCACCTAGAAATTGACGAAATTAAATTTGAATAAAATTAAAAATATGTATACGACGGAATCACATGAACTTTACTCTTTTGGTTCAAGGTTATATTGAAGATAGTATAAATATTAGTTTACTTATTAATACAATTACATTTTTAAAATACAAGTTGGAAAAGGTATTATAAGATCAATCCTTTTACTTATTTTTTGGAATGCAATACTTGGTGTGTTTAGTAACTTATGAATATTCTTGCAAATTTCCTCAATTTTCTGTAAAAACCAAAATAGGAAAAGAAAGAATAGTTTTGCCAAATTTGGGAAGAACTTCTAATTACCATACACGCATATAATTTCTAATTGTTAGATATATGTAGGTATGTACCTATATGTGTGCAAAAATTCTATAAGAACTGTTGAGCCGTTACCGAAATAAACCAAAATTAAGACGATTTTTAGTAAAGAGCCTGTTGCTAAAAAGCAAATGCAGTTTAACTACAATAAGTGGCACAAAGTTTAATAAAAATGGTAGGAGCAACCGTTTTTTTTTTTAGATAGTTTGATAAAAATACAAAATTTTTGCTTAGCCAACTACTCGTTTTGGATGAATTAAGAAAAAAAAAATCGATTTTTTTCTCTAAGGCATCACAAATAAAATGCACGACTGGGTCGCACGTTATTAAATTTGAGAGAAAAATATTTAAAAGCATAAAATACGATATTTAAATTAGCTAAAACAACCCTTTTTGATAGTTTGAGGTGAAAAATTGTATGAAAAAAAAATCTAAAATCGCTAGAGCGGTTTTTTTAAAAAAATATATATATTTTTTAAATAAATTCTTAAAACATTTTTAAGGAAAAATTTTGCTATGCAAATCTAAAGTATTTATTTGTGTGCATATAAAAATAAAATAAATAAAAATTGTCCACCTGTTTTTGAGATATCGAATTAAAAAAAAAAATAATTTGAAACTTTTTTTAGAATATTCAAAAATTTCGTTTTTGAAAATTTTGATATGCGAGATTATTTAAACTTATTTAAAATGTATATATACAAAAATTACTCAAAATCCGTTCGGCAGATAATGAGAAAATTTAAAATAAAAAAAAAACATTCTATGCCAGGTACTACTAATAGTTGCTAAGTGTAATTTTTTTTTAATTTTCTGTAGTAGATGGTAGATCGTACTATTTTTATCATACGGAAAAAGTTTAATGAAAAGTGAAGGAGCCATTTTTGAGGAGAAATATTGTTCTTAACGGTTTTTTTTTTAACTTTTGTATGGAATGTACCGTTATTTTTACATAAAAGTAAAATTTGTTCTAAAATTATTTAAGAGAGTATTAAAAATATCTTAAGTGTCAAGTTTCAAAGCAATCGATCATGTCGTTTTCGAAATATCTGATTTTCAAAAAAAAAAACTTTGAAACATTTTTTAAAAATTCAAAAAATATTTTTCAAAAATTTTGGTACGCGATACTACTTATATTTTTTGGAAGCTTCTATGTAGAGAGTATTAAAAAACTCTTAAGTGTCAAGTTTCAAAGCAATCGATCATGTCGTTTTCGAAATATCTGATTTTCAAAAAAAAACTTTGAAATATTTTTAAGAATTCAAAAAATATTTTTCAAAAATTTTGGAACGCGATACTACTTATATTTTTTGGAAGCTTCTATGTAGACAAAATATTGACATCAGTCTTACCGTTTTGAAGAAAATCGAAAATTTAAAAAATGCTTCCTTGGGAGGTACCATTAATAACCCAACCCAAAGGTAGCCTTTACGAAAAGTAATTTATTGAATTTTTTTTTAGAAAAGCTTTGGAGCCGTTTTTGAGAAAAAACTATTTTTTAAACTGCTAAGAAAATTGTATGGCAGGTACCGTTATTTTTGATTTAAAAAAAGAAAAAAAACGTGTGGGCAGAATCATCAAAAACCACTATGTACCAAGTTTAAGGAAAGTCGATTCTATATCGCAAGTTAAAAATGCCCTGTACCAAATTTGAAGCCAATCGGTTCACCCGTTTAAGCAGACGTAACAGCACAAACTCGAAACCAATTAGCCTTGTGAATAAAAAAAAAGCTTAAGCTATTTTTGCAGCAAGCTTAAGCTAGCTAGTCATATAGCTATTACTAGTAGCTAAAGCTAGACAGTTCTTGCTTAAGCTTTGTTTCATGTGAATAAAAAAAACATTACGCTTAAAAGCTTAAGCTAGAAAATTCTCGCTTAAGCTGAATACTTCTAGCTTTCGTTTGTTTATTCACATGTTTTGGCTTAGAAGCTTAAGCTAAAACTATTTTTTTGCGACCGAAAAGCAACGTAAGGAGATTAAGTTTTAGCTTAAGCTATTTGTTTATTCACAAGACCCATTGTTTTCATGTAAAAAGAACCAGCCAGGGGTCCAGGAATCTTGAAATTTTTGTAGCTTTAGCTATAATATTCTAGCTTAAGCTATTATTAATCACACCATTCGGAGCTTAAGCTGGAAAATCACGCTTAAGCTAGAAGAATCTAGCTTTAGCTATTTTAAACTAGCTATTACTAGAACACATCTTTTAGTTTCTAACTGAAGCATGTTTTTAATCACACAAGCAATAGCTTTGACTTAAAAATCCAAGTTTTAGCTTTAGCTTTTTTTTTATTCACAAGACCCAATATATAGTGTAGAGAGGAAGCAAGAATAATTCTTGTCATATTTTTCACTATTTTATACAGATTATTTGTCATAAAATACGATTTATGGCAATTAATGATTAGAAACTGGCATTTTATCAGTTGTATTAACGTGGTTTAAGTTAAGAATGGTGTTAGACCAGTTTATACCAATCCTCAATTAAATAAACAAAGAAAAAACCTATATAGTCCAGTCAACGACGGAAATATAAATGCAATAAATCATGCTCCTTAGGTTATTATTTTATGTGGTAGGGGTTGCCCCCAGGTCTAACATACTAAAGGACCCCAGCCCAGGGCCGCAAGCTTTTGTCCGGAGGGGGGGTTAAAGGTCGCTTTTGTAATTTTTCGGGAATATTTTGAAAACTAAGCGTTTAAGCGAAAAAGTATCCACTACAAAATGAAAGAAAAATAAATTTCCTACCAAAAAATTTTTGTTCAAATTTTCAGTAAGAGCAAGGTTAAGAAAGATATACGGGCAGCAGAAATCTCAAAAAATTAAAAAACAATGTTATTGTCTTACGAAATCAATGGTTTTTGATCACTTTACTCAGAAATAACGGAAAAAGTAAGTATATATTGATTCATGGTAATTCCAGTGACGGTATGAGAGCAAGTTGGGGTGTGAAGAAGTTGGCTGTGTTCCAAATGCCCTTATTTAATTCTTTTTGATACAGTGTTTAATTTCATATGAGAAACACTGTTTCTTTAAAGGTAAAAAGTACACAGAATTTTTCCAAGTTGTTGGCCCATACTTTTTGAGATAATTTTTGGACATATCCTAAGAAATGAATTATATAAAAGGGGAGGTGTATTTCCCCCTCCTTTTTATAAGGGGGGCAAATTCCCAAACATTGAATTAAAGTAGAAAAATAGCTATTTAAAAAAACGGAAATACCTACAATATTGTGCTATATCTTTTTTCAAAGTTTAAAACAGGTTCTTTTATTATGTAACCAAATCAGGTAGACAATTTTTGAAAAGCTCGTTTGAAAATTCTAAATTAAGAAAAAAAAAAAAAAAAAAAATTGAAAAATTTTGTCAATTGATTTTTCATTTTTTATTTTACATTGTAAAGTAGTATATTGTCTTTTATTATTTCATTTTGTTACTAGCCTTAAGTCAAATTAAGGCGATTGTAAGATTTTTAGTTTTTGAAGTATGAGAGGAGCCACCCCGTTAGAAGGAAGAGGTGCTCTCAATTCTGTTTATAATTTTATTCATACGGAACGGGAGCAGGTATTTTTTTTTAACTGAGCCCTCCCCTGCTCTCATGGACCACTCGCTCTGAGAAAATGCTCCGATGTATTCATATCATGCTTTGTGTTCCTTATTTATCTTTGACATTGACAGTGATTTAACCCTTAAAACTTCTCATGGACTATAAACTCTTCAATTTATCTGACCAATCTAATTTTTGTGCAGAAATACTTTAAAGCACTAGGTCACGGTCAGTACCTCACCTCTTCTTGGAATGTATAACCTTAATTACCATTATAAAGTTTACTTAACCAGTTTATTTGCTTACCTTTTTTCTTTTGAAAATACCACACCTTGAAGTATAGTTTCTTTAAGTTTCAAATGTTTGTTCTTAAGACATCTAAGATACTTGTTTTTCCACAGCACACTTAACATCAACATTACAAATCTTAAACTCAGAGACAAATTCATTATAATTTAAAAAAAAAAGCAAAAAAGAAATAGAAATAAAACACACACACCCAATGGGATAACAAATTTTCCTCTATCTTAAAGTAGATATTCCTGAACATGAAGCTTAAACTTACTATACATACCTATACCTATTACTATCTCTGCTTAACTTAACTTTCAACTTCCCGTTAGAATTTACAAGAAAGCAAATTCATCTATACGAAATACATTATAGAAAAGAAAAAGGGAATCAGAGAGAAGATAGTAGAATATCTAAATATAGATATATGTACATATAGATAGAAAGACTTGATGGTACACAACAAGTCACCTTGCAAAAGACTCAGAGGTATGCCGGACTATTGCACACCTGCATTCTAGCTGCAGCTAACGCAACATTGCATGGAATGGCGACCACTTCATCACCTTCGGATCACGATAGCAATAGAAGAAAAAAACAAACCAGCAACAACAACAACGATGGTACGGTCTCAATATGGATGTGATGGAAGCCACAACGAAACTCCTCACATAAAACCTATAATAATGATCATCAACGGTCACAGACCGCAATGTGCCGCATCATCATACTACTGACCTCAAAACCGAAGGTAACCAAGGAAGAATCAATGTTGCGCATGAATGGAGTGCTATATGCGCACCCTGGATCATTGTGACGGTACTACAATGAGTGATGATGATGGCGTTAAAGGTGCAATGGAGAAGTGACTTTTGGAATAAGAAACCATCGAAGATTAACGATACTCGTGGTGGTTTATTGTTTTTCTATTTCTCCTTACTTACTAGCTTCATAGTGCAAGAGGCCCATAGGACCGCAAAAATTCTACCACTCCATGTGCTGAATGAATACTTTAGTAGAGTAACCATTGATCAAAACCTTATTTGCAACAAATTCCCTAGGAGGAGTTTGTTCATGTAAAGAGACTGGATTTTCAAGTTTGCATGTCAGCTCTTTTGTTTTCGATGTATAACTTTTTTGTGTGTGTTTATTTTTCGTTTTTCTATATTGAATTTTTTTTTTTATTATTGTTGACGTTCAACTTTGCTTTTAGAATGGTTATAATCTTTGACTGCTGACATACTTTTGTTTTGAATGAAACAACAATTTGTGAGGCGAGAATGTGTATGTTCTTTCCTCAGAACTGATCAGAAAATATTCTGCTTGTCATAAAGAAAGATGATAAAAGTAAAGGAGAGGACTTAAGATTATATTGATATAATATACCGGTTTGAGATTTTCAGCTGTTAATGGTGCCAATTCACAGATTTTTCTCAGATGACAGATTGACGGTGCATTTCAAAATGAAACTATAAAATCTATAAATGTTTGCCTTACTCTTCACATGTTTGAGGAGTTGTTAACCTTTCAGAAGAATTAGAACACTGAACTTCTCGTCAACATATCACTGTTTAAATTTTTTATTCGAAAGAATAATATTTAACTGTTTCGCACTGCATCTGTTTATAAATTAGACGAAGGAGATACTTCGAACCCAACTGCGAAAAAAAAACTGCATCCTATAGCCATCCTCATCATCATCTTTTTACTAATCACAGCAGGTACCATGATGGAAAGCTCATTATAGAATCCTGATAAGATTTTTTACGGTACCACATTCTCTCTTATTTGCGCACAGACCACAAAGCAATTACATTTAATAACCACAATCAAGAAAATACTTTCACTCTGGGTAAATTTGGTTTATTAAATGCAAATCCTCATAGGTTTTCCTCTTAATGTTGATTCACTGCAATACCAGCTACATGGATATCTTGACTCATGCCATCAGTGTTTATGTCAGCTAGTTTATAAGCATGCGTGTTAAAATAGCCATCATGGAACATCATTTCTGCAAATGAGAACTAAATAACCACAATTCAAGTGAGAGTAAAATCAACTATACGCGAGCTTACAATCGAATTAAAAACAAATAAAGAAGTTTTTGAATTGACGTCTTAATCTTTTGCGGCCTCTGTCATTAGTTTTCTAGTGGTGTCGAGGTGATGTGTTGCATCATTGCAACATTGTATGCATGTATATGGTGTGAACTCAACCTCAGAATAAAATGTATTCATATGGTATTATAGGTACTTATGGCCAATTAGAGTGTGAATGGGCATTTTTCAAATCATCGTGCGATGTCAGAAGTCTTGATATGTTTGTTGTCAGTGGGAATTATGTGCATTGTAAATTATGTTCACTGGATGTCCAGAAAAGCAATGTTAAAATACTTTTTTTGAAGCTGAAAGTAAACTTGTTGAAATTCAGACTTAAAACAACTTGTAGGTACAACTTAAGCGAAGAATAAAAGAACTCTGACCGTTAAATTTTAACAGCTTCAATTATAAAGGAGAATAGGACAAAACGGTCTACAAGACCAATAACGACGAGACATATGCCGTTGGAAAGGTATTTTTATGTACTACAACAGTTACTTTGAACGCTTACTTCAAATCGCTGTGTGAAAAAAGTTATTCGCTAAATAGAATTGTGTTCTGGTGCATTCTAGTACAAATAAAATATATTTAGTATAGGCAAAATATATGAAAAATATATATGTCATTGGAAAGGTATTTGTATTACCTACAATATCTTCCAAAGCAGTTCAATTCAAATCAATGTGTGAAGAAAGTTATTCGTAAGCTAATGAAATAGTGTGGTTAATTTAAGTGTGAAAAAACTGTTATATTCTAGTATGGGCAAAAAAGCGTGAGTGCAACTTCCACCAATAACAACGGGATGTATGTCATTGGAAAGGTAACTTTATGTACTACAATAGTCAGTGAGGCAGCTTATTTCAAATCACTGTGTGAAAAAAGTTATTCGCTAATTATTACCCATGCTCCATTAATTTTATATGTACCAAAATTACCTAAAACAGCGAATAACTTTTTCCACACAGTGATTTTGTGAAAGTTGTTAGAGTAACTATTACTGTTCATAAAAATACCTTTTCAACGATATACATCTTATTGATATTGGTTAGACCAGTTTGTGTACATTTTTTCCACACTAAAATACACTAAAACAAAACCTAGGTTAGCGAATAACTTTTTTCACACAGTGATTTGAAATAAGCTGCCATAGTGATTATTGTAGGGCATGAAAATACCTTTCCAACGACATAAGTCTCGTTGTTATTGGTTCCTAGACCACCTACCATACATTTTTGCCGATTGTCCTTTGTATTTACCAAACTACGAGTATGTGTTTTACAATATTACAATTGTTTCAAAAAGTATTCTAACATTCAGAATACTCCTTTTGCACTCATTATCCCTCCTACTGTTCCAAATTTTCCATATTCCATAGGACTGCAACAGATCAAAAAATCCCATTGAAAATGACATTAATTTTACGGTATTTCATATACCTTAAAACTCTTTTCTAATAAGCTCCAGAATTATGTACATTCAGGCCAGGTTTTCATGTAGAAAAAATGTAAAAGTCAGGTACAAAATCGTGGGAATCAAAATTTCTGTTCAAGTCCAATTTATGGCCAAGTTCGAAATCTCGTTTAGAAGAAGCAAAATAGCAAATAGTCCAGTCATTATAAGTCGAAAAATCATCAAAATGGCGGAAAACTGGATTTTGGTACATGGCATTCTAAGGAAACTGATGTAAAAAGTCTCCATCTCCATTGGTTTGAGTGCGATTTGAGTTCGTTTTGAGATCGGGGTGAGTTCGGTTTGAGATCGGTTAGAGATAGGTTTGAGATCGGTTTGAATTCAGTTTAAGGTCGGTTTGAGATCGGCTTGAGATCATGTTTGATATAATTTTGAGATCGGTTTGAGATTAATTTGAGACCTGTTTGAGATCGATTTGAGTTCGGTTTGTTATCGGTTTGAGATCAGTTTGAGATCATACTATGAAAAAATATAAACAATTTTTAAGAAACTATGGGATAAAATAATGAGACCTGGGGGTCAATTCTCGATCTGTGAAACTGTGAAGTGATAAATATGATAACGCCTTCACGCCAAATGCGATTCTCGAAGTGTGCAAAAATTAAAACAAACGCCAAAATGTTTTCATATGATAATTCGTTTATCACATTCATTTCATTCTGTGAAAAGAAAAATGATAAACAGAAACAAATTGTGCTCATTTGATACACCCAAGTTGAAATCTTGGTCTTTCTATGACATCACAATTATCTTGTTCTATGAGCAAGTGGTAGCATTTGTCATGTTAGTACTTTTTAGTACTCATTTTCACAGCTGTTTTTCATAACGAGCTCAGGAATCGCCTTGCGCATGTTTGTGAAGTGATAAAACTCTGTGAAAACTGAAATGATAACTTTGTTTTCATTTCACAGTTTCACAGATCGAGAATTGACCCCCTGGTGACTTATGCGTATTTTTTGGCTGAATAAAATAAGATTTCAATTAAATTCATTTATTATTAACCACTTCAAGACAAAAAATAAAATTAAATTATAGATAATAATATATAAACACTCAACATGTGTTGCGGGTGCATGGGTGCATTGTTTGGTTGTCATGAGAGAATTAATCCTTAAACTCACACAGGACGGGAAATCGCAGCGGGAAGTGTGTTTAATGCCCTTCAGCCCCAAAAATCTCACACAAACGCAGTTCAACCACGAAGAACAAGATATGATGATCAAATTTAATGCCAGTCTAAGGAAAACCCATCTGTGTCAGCTGCAGACATTAAACTCGATCTTGACTTGTCCGTCTGTTCTAGAACAATGCGAAGACGAATCCAAAAAAATCATCTTTCAGGAAGAAGTCCAAGCGAAGTTCCACTTCTTACTAAAAGACATAGGAAAGCTCGCATTCAATTCGCCAAAGAACATCTGATATGGATAGGCCCAGAAAATGAAAATAAAGTGGTGCAACATTCTGTGATTCGACAAGCAAGGTAAATTCAGAGAGATCAGATGATAAGAGAATGGTCAAGCACCAGAGAATGCAAACAATATAAATTGATATATGTATGTAATTTGTTGAAAATATAAAAATGCTTTTTGAGAGAATTTTTCAAATTTCTTTGAATCACATCAACATGGAATTTTATTTATGTAATAATTGAGTTATCAGGGGTTGTAAAAACGCCATCTTATAAAAATTTTTAAAGCCATTTACGCTTAATTTGTCTTATATTCTGATTTCCTGAAAACCGCTCCAATGATTTGTGTATCAATTTTTCCAAAACATTTTTTGTTTATTAACCATTAGCACCGATGGAACGGTGTTTTGTTAGTGTATTCATTAATTGCTTAAGCTAAGTATGCAGTTCCTCAACGAAAAAAAATCAACATGTATTTCTCATAGAAATGATGTTTATGCAAAAAAAAGTTTTACGTTTTTTTCTATCGAACTGTGAACTTACCCAATGAAATACATACATTTCATATTCACCACTATATTTTGTTCGCGCAGAAAAATGTCACTGACTTCCATTTGCGGAAAAAATATACGTTTGGCATTTGTGTTTGCCTGAGCATAGAACAGTGCCATTCAGATTTTTTTTTGGAAGCTGCAACTGAAGACGTATAAAATAAAATGCACGACTGGGTCGCACGTACTTGCTCTTATGTTAAAGACACTGCGGGTTTAAGAAAATTGTATTGCATGAAATACGACATTTAAATTGGCTAAAAGAACTCCTTTGACAGTTTGAGGTGAAAACAAAGAATGCCATCGATCTTAATTCTTCATTGAATATGATTGTATGGGAAAAAAAATAAAAATCGATGGAGCTGTTTTTAAAAAATTAATTTTGTATATATGTATAAAATTCTTAAAACATTTTTAGAACAAATGTTGGTATGCAAATCTAAAGTTTATACATATTTATGTGTATATTAAAACAAAATTGTCAACCCGTTTTTGAGATGTCGACTTTTCAAAAAAAAAAAAAAAAAATTGAGACTTTTTTTTTAAATTCAAAAACTTTTTTTTGAAAATTTTGATATACCTACAATATTATTTAATTTTATCTAAAATTTGTATATAAAAAAAATAATCTAAATGTGTTAAGCTGATAACGAGGAAGTTCCAAATAAAAAAATACGTTCTATTACGGTACTATTATCTAATAGTTGCTAAGTGTAAAATTTTATAATTTTTGGTAGTAGATCGAACAAATTTTAGTATATGAAAAAAGTTAAAACAAAATCGCAGGAGTCGTTTGTATGGATGGTACCGTTAATTTTTTCATAAATGTAAACTTTTTTCTAAGAATATTTAAAAGAGTACTACAAAACTCTTAAGTATTGAGTTTTAAAAAAATCGATCATGTCGTTTTCGAATTATTTGATTTTCCAAAAAAACATTTTTTAAAAATCCAAAAAATATTTGTTCAAAAATTTTGGTATACAAAACTATTTATATTTTTTGGAAGCTTCTGTATAAAAATATTATTGAAATCATAAGTACCGTTTTGAAGAAAATAGAAAATAAAAAAAAATGGTTCTTTGAGAGGTATCTACAATTAATAACCAGTTTTTAGAAAATGGTTTTCTGTTCAAAGGTAGCCTTTACTAGAAATTTACTGAATTATTTAAAAAAAAGTTATGGAACCATTTTTGAAAAAAAATAAGATTTTGCTAAATTGATTAAAGAATTGTATGACAGGTCCCGTTATTATTGGTTCTAAACAAAAATAAAAAAGTTTGTGGGCAGAATCAGCAAGTACCTTTATGTACCTGAAGAAAATCGATCAAGTCGTTTAGGCTGTAGCCGAACAGACAGACAGATAGACAGAAATGTGGGATCCACTTCTTACGTCTTCCTTATCACGTATTGAGAAGTCTGATCAAAATCTCAAATTCATTTTTTTTACGAGTGCATATAACTTCCCATAAAGTACCTGTTTATCGCAAGTAAATATATAGCTGAACGGCCTCAGCTAATTATTATAAATATGATTATATTTAAAAATTACGTCCATGCGCTAACCAAAAATAGTGCCGATTTGGTTTTTATGAGATATAATATAGGCGTAGGTGTTATAAGACCTTTCTTTTAGGTGTGGATGATGTGAATCATCACATATTTTTTACATTTATCATTCTTATCTTTCATTTTTGTCTATCATAAAAAACCTGTTTAAATGTTTCGTAAAAATTCCAAAAGTAAAATTGTAGAAACAAAAATAATTTCCATAACATTGTTATAAATAACACCCACATACAAAAATAACATTTTGCAACACACTTGATGACGCAATAAACCATCAAATCAGAATCAAAAAGCCATTCTTAAATGGTCAATGAATTCCTTGTTTTCATAATAATGATTATTAACATTTTTTGAATGTTTGTTTTTTAATAGAACTCAGATTTTGTTATTGCGAAGTAGAAGCGAAACATTGTTCTTTCTTTAGGTATACCATTATTTATTTAATTGAAATACTTGCACTACAAGTTAAACGCTGAGAGAACAAGAAGAAAATAAATCAAATTTCATGTCACATAAAAGCAAATAAAAATCAAATAAACTATCTGGCCATTCATAATGTAAAAAAAAAAAAAAATATTTCCTTACTATTAATTCAAAACACGTAACAGTACCTACTTTTTGTGGTAGTTATAGAGCGAGAAACAATTTTGAATAATGCATGAAAAACTTATGTAATTGTGTCTACTCTTGAAATATCATAATCAATTTGTTGCAAAGGAAAGTGAAAACAAGAAAATGAGTTAGAAGCCCAAAAATTAAATTGGCTGTCGAAAATTATACCAAATAAAGATACATATCACTTTAATAAATTCATGAGTCATGACTGACATGAGAAAGTGTCATATAAAAATAACAAGTAGTGGAACAAATTTCAGCAAATTTTGGCAGAACATGCTTTGGCAGAAGATAATCATGATAAAATTAAAAAAAATTATGTAGAGTGTGGTTTGAAAGAAATTTTCAGCAAAATTCAATCTGTTTCATCTTAAAAACGTTTTTCTGGTTTGAAACCTTACAAAGTTTTGTTTTCTATCAACCGAGAATACCTGTACCTCCTCTTGGACCCCAAAACCTTAAGATTCAAATCATCATCAATTTAATGGCATTTTTCAAAGCACTTAGTCAGTTAAATTGAAGCCGCAGGCATAAAGGCTTGGTTCATATTGTTGCTAAATAAAAAAATCTAAAGACACACCCTATATCTATGTCATTATCAAATGAAAAGAAATGAAACTCTTATAAGATATTTCCATATGTACCTACATAAAACTAAAAAAAATTAAACTTGATCTTGATCATCTAACCGATGTTTTGATTGTTGTTGGTTATAATGATGGCTTAGACAGACAATGATCTAGCGAAAAGGTTTCTCTTTGTTGCAATTTTATGGCTCAGTCTGTCATTACCACAAAATCACTATGGAATTTGAGTTATTTGCCACACTTAAAGAACAACAAGTTTCGCTGATGGATGCTAGGATTACAAAAATGCTATATGGAGAAATTGATGGTTAATACTTTACAATAGTTTCGCATTTTGGCAAATGATTTTAAATTAATTTTATTTTTGTTTGATTGATTAAAGGTATTAGACATGAGAACAGCTATTTTTAATTTAATTTGTTCGAGAATATCAACAGATAAATTTATTTTGAACAATGCTTATTAAGGAACATTTTTGTTTACAGCCTTACTTAACATTCTGAGACACTTTACCCGGTTATCGCTTGACCGACCAGATCTTCTGGAAGACCTTTATTTGACTCATTTCGAATTAGGTGGTAAGACGAGAACTAACAATTTCTTGAAGATGAATGGAGGTATTTGAAAAATTCAAAAAGAATTTTAAAGTAAATCTTTAGATTCGAATATCTCAAAAACGTGCCATGCAAGAGCAAGTCCAAGGCCAGATATGAACTAAGCGCATCAAAGACCATCAGAAAAGTATGTCTTGGTTCATGTTAAAGACAAAAATTCAATTTTTGTCACATAAAGTAATTTCTTAGTGCTTTCGAGTGGATTTTCGAAACCAGTAAAAAAACGTCAATTTTCGAGCTTGAGTCCTAATAGGTTGTCGCAGAAAAAAAACCTTGAATAGAGATTTATTGGAAATTGTGTACACTTTCAATGGTACTTTGATGTAATTTTCGAATCATTTTTAGAAAAAAACTCCCAAAAAATGCATTTTTGCATCATTTTTTGCATTTTTTTCTATGTTGCGTCACGAAAATTTGTTGGCAAACCTCAGATTCGGATTCAGCATCCCGGAAAACATAAAAGTGCGAACAAATCAAAACTACCCCACAATTTTCATGGTAAAAAGACAAAATGACTGGACTATAAATACAAAATTCTTTCTTAGTTTTTAGGAATTAAAAAAAAACGAGAGATACTCTTCCCCGTTAATATTTTGTCTGATATATCAATGACACAAAACAATTATCATTCATTACACTCTGGTCAACAAAGTTTTTGTTACAGAAACCAAAAGATACTTTTCTTTAGGTTTTTGGTTTCCTGAACTCGAATCCAAAGTAAGAAATATTCGATCATGTCACGTTTTTGAAATATTCTCGTTCGAAAATTAAAAAAAATCTTTTTCGCTGTTTTTGAGGTTATGTTACAATGTGAGGTGATTGGTTTGAACAAAATTTGTGAACACAAACAAATTTTTTTGGTTTAGTTTTTTTTTTTTTTTTTTTAAATATTTTATTTTTTTTTAATTTCTCAAAAACTAAAAAGATCTTCTGGTTTTCAGTATTTGACACAAAATTGAAAAGAATAGATAAACAATTAAATAATGTTTTTACTATTAATTTTGCGTTCTCAGAAAACCCTTTAAATTGATACCCATACCTACTATGTGAGTGCTCAAAAATAACTATTCTGCCATCTTGGGCCATCCGCCATATTGGATTTAATGTAAAGTCATTTTGTTTTCGTTTTTTTCTCAGCAAATCCTTTCATTTGATACCCATATCATTGGAGTGGAGAAATTATAACTAGTCCGTCATCATGGGTCGACCGCCATATTGGATTTAGCAGGATGGTGAACTTACCATGCAATGTCATCGAAACGTATATGCAAAATTTCATCTCAATCGGTTGGGGATAACTGCTTTAAAATTCAGTTCTAAGATTTGACCCGAACATACTGTACATATTCAAACAAACAAACTAAGAAACAAATATAGCAAGTTAATATAAAGTTTGTAATAAATAAAATGCACGACTGGTTCGCACGTACTTGCTCTTATGTTCAAGACACTGCGGGTTTAAGAAAATTGTATATAAAAACATTTAAATTATGAGAGAAAATGTAGGGAAGCATGAAATACGACATTTAAATTGGCTAAAACAACTCTTTTGACAGTTTGAGGTGAAAAAAAGAATGCCATCTTAATTCTTGATTGAATATGATTGTATGGGAAACAAAAATTTAAAATCGTTGGACCGGTTTTTAAAAAAAATAATTTTTTATATATAGAATTCTTAAAACATTTTTAAGAACAAATTTTTGTATGCAAATCTAAAGTATATATTTATGTGTATATAAAAAAAAATTGAAAAAAAATTGTCAATTCGATTTATTTTATTTATAAAGTCTTATTTGAAATTTGTTTATAAAAAAATAATCTAAATCCGTTTAGCCGATAATGAGAAAATTCAAAATAAAAAAATACATTCTATGACAGGTACTATTAATACTTGCTAAGCGTAAAATTTTGTAATTTTTGGTAGTAGATCGTACTAATTTTAGTATATGAAAAAAAAGTTTAGTCAAAATCGTAGGAGTCGTTTTTAGGCAAACAAATATTTTCCTTAGAGATTTTTTAACTTTTGTATGGAAGGTACCTTTATTTTTTAATAAATGTAAATTTTTTTCTTAAAATATTTTAGGGAGTACTAAAAAACTCTTAGATATCGCGTTTCAAAAAATCGATAATATCGTTTTCGAAATATTTGATTTTCCAAAAAGAATTTTGAAACATTGTCTTAAAATCCAAAAAATATTTTTTCAAAAATTTTGGTACAAAAAACTATGTATTTATATTTTTTGGAAGCTTCTGTATAAAAAAATAATTGAAATCGGTCGTACCATTTAGAAGAAAATCAAAAATTTAAAAAAATGGTTCTTTGGGAGGTACCATTAATAACCATTTTTGAAAAATCGTTTTCCACCCAAAGGAACCCTTAACTAAAATAAGTTTATCGAATTTTTTTTAAGAAAAGTTGTCGAGCCGTTCTTGAGAAATATACGATTATGTAAAATTGCTATGAAAAATTGTATGGCAGGTACCGTTATTTTTGGTTCTCAAAAAATTATGAAAAAAACGTGTGGGCATAATTACCAAACACTACTATGTACCAAGTTTGAAGAAAATCGATTAAGATGTTTAGGCTGAAGACGAACAGACAGACAGACAGACAGACAGAATTGTGCCACCCACTTTTTGGTGTTCTCTATCATCGTAATATGTTTGATTGTTATCTCAATTTTTTTTTGCACGAATCCAAAACTAGCCTTATAATAGTACCTACAATTGCAAGTTAAAATAAAAGAATAGTTTTCAATAAAGTTATAAGCCCTCTTCCCAAATATCGTGCATTAATTAGGACATCCTGTATACGTAGAAGATTCTAGTATTGTGTACCAAAGTTATTAAAAAATGATTTTTCGGATTTTCAAAATGTATTTCAAAACAAAAAGCAAAACTAGTACAGAATTCCAAAAAAAATATTTTCTTCAAAACTATCCAAGGGAATTTGATAATTTAACAAAATAAAACAATTATGGTACTAGGTATAACCGGTGTAACCGTTGTTTTTGAGTATCTTTATTTAATTTAAGAAGAAATTTAAAACAAATAAATAAAAATAAATTGGGTGGCGCAACAGCGTGGAGAACCAGGGCCTAGTGACTTACAACTCACAACCACTCCTGTGTGCGTGTTTCTGGCAGGAATGGAGGGGACCTATAGTTTTTTGCCGAGTCCGATCGGCTAATTGAGCAGCACTTATGCATGACAAGTATACTCTTGGAGGATTTGTCAGTTCCTCGCAAGAGGCAGTACCTCGGATAAAACATTTCTGTTTTTCGGTGACACGGCTGGGAATCGAACCCACACCTTCGGCATGACAGTCCTACGCACTAACCATCATGCCACGAGGTACTACTTAAAACAAAAACTATTCCCTCACATAGCACATAATATAAGTAATGCTTGTGTCTTGTCCGTCTACAGGATTCCCTTATTATTTTGACTCAAAAATGTATGCAAAAATTACATTATAATTTTACATTATAATTTTTGTAACACGAACCCCCATTCTATTAAAATTATTGTTTAAAGGTGATACTATGGTGGCACTTTGTTAATTAAACGTGCTAAAAAAGAAGTAAATAATCAGTCAGCGCAAACAACGAAAACATTAGATACAAAGATTTTATAAGTGATCGAAAAAAAAACAAATATTTTAACCCCAAAACTATTATTCTCATAAAAAAGTACCACAGAAGTGCTTTCATTCACCAAAGAGTTTGGAATGAAGTTTGAGCCCCTAAAGCATTAAATGAAGCTGGGAATAGGTTATAATGCTGCTATCTCTATAATATCACAATTGTGGTTTTGTGGAATGAATTTACCAGTTTTAAATACTAGAGTCAGGTTTCAGTTATTGTTATTATTATTTTAACTCATTTTCTTTTCATTTTGAAGAGAAGAAGAAAGAGAGTGGACAAAATTTATGTTGAGGAGATATTTTGTGCTTGTTGAGAATATCTTGAATTGAATTTTCACTTGAGAATTTTGCATACGAAGGAAAGAAAAAGTCAACTGTTCGAAAGCCCAAAACGAAATTTGTATACAAAAGAATGATTTATAATCGATTACTCAGTTTGCTAAAGTCATAGCATCATTTGAGATGCAACTGTGATGTAGTATAAAAATCAAGATGACGACAAAAATATTGAAAAATTATAGATCGTGCTTACAAAAGTCAAATGTGTTTGCAAGAAAATTGACTGACTTTGATCAAACTGATTTTTTACAAACAAAACATAGCATATTTGACCATAGCAATATTTCCACCAAAAAATTGCGATTATTTGATGATCAAATTGACGTTTATTTAATGTTTGCGAAAAGACCCGATTTCATTTTTAGTTCTTCTTATATTGACTTAAAAAACAACAAAGATAATAATTTTTAGTCCGTTTTTAATCAAAAAAACTAGGTTCAACTGATGCATTTAAGACAGTTTTTTCGGTTTAACAAACTTCGTCAAATTGAAATTTCCTTTTCCATTTTACACTGGATTCATCTTGCTTTTATCTTATCCTAATTATCACTAATCATACGATCGTTCGAAAGAGTGAATCGAGTTTTATTTAACCTTAAAAATGATCCAAATGTGCTGTAGCTTCTACTGCCCTTGTGATAATAAAGCAAAAGCTTTTGCTATATCTAAATTTCTTCTTCGATTGATAGTTTTTTGTTAAACCAAATCAGATTGTTTTTACTCTCGAAACTATTATTCTGAAAATTGTATTGCTTCTAAGGAAATCATTAACTCTGAAAAAAGACAGTGATTTGCCAACTATCCATAATTAAAAAGTAAAAATATGTTTATAGCGTATGGTATTGCTCAGAGCCAGGGGGCAACTAATTGCCTTATTTTGTGGGCGTCTCTGTTACAGACCTTCGAAAAATAAAGTCTCGAAGAGATAAAGTTTTAGGAGAAAAAGTTAAGGTAGAACTATAATAGTCGGAAGGGCACTGAAGCTAATGTCAAAAACCAACGAAAAGTAGCTTTCCGTACCGAAAAAATGGGAACACACCCATAATGTAACTATCATCTTTCTCTTTTTGGCATTCCTATTTCACCAAATGTCAGTTTTACTTAAGTGAGGTGCGCTCCGAGCATTATAGTTCTAGCTTTAAGAAAAGACAAAATTTCGAAGACAAAGTTTCGAAGAGACAAAGTTCCGAAAGACAAACTTTGGAAAAAAGAGTGGTAATCATATTAGACGCTTTATTTTCGTTCAGATTTTAAATGATAAAGAAAGGAGAAAAAAACATGTGTATGAATTGAGATGTTTAAAGATAGACAAAGTGAGAAATAATCGGGAACATGGGTATTCACAAAGGAAAATTGGCATTTTGGCCCCCCGACTAATAGCGTTCAATTTGTTCACCTTCCTGCTCTTGATATGCATACATATTTTTTAAGGTTTAACTAATGACAAAAGAAAGTATAAAAAATATTGGAAATGCAAATGCTATGCGAAAAAAGATTAATCAAAATCGTTGGAGCCATTTTTGATAACAAAAATATCTTACTTAACGATTTTGTATCTTTTGTACAGAAGGTTGTTAGTTTTGCATAAAAGTAAACTTTTTTCTCAAAATATTTTATAAAGTATTAAAAAACTCTTAAGTATTGATTTATATTGAATAATTTTGAATGAACAACAAAAACTTGTGTGTGTTACCACCAATTATATAGGCTGGAGTTATAGCTATTTCACAAGAGCCACCTCGATCATCAGACTCCTTTAGTGGTGCTTAGTCTGGTTAAGTTCGTATTAATTGAAAAACTCTTTTCCGTCATCTGGGAGCGAACCATGAAACTTGCAACTCAGAGCCCGATGCACTACACACCCCGCCACTGAAGCCACATGTATAGAGTTTCAAGAAAAAATTTTGAAACATTTTTTAAAAATCCAAGAAATATTTTTTTGAAATTTAGTTTTAGTAAAAACTGTTTATATTTCTTAGAAGCTTCTGCATACAAAATTATTGAAATCATAGCTATCGTTTTGAAGAAAATCAAAAATATAAAAAATGGTTCTGTGGGAGGTACCATTAATAACAATTGTTTGAAAAATGGTTACCTATCCAAAGGTAGACTTTACTAAAAGAAATTTATTGAAAAAGTTGCAGAGCGGTTTTTGAGAAAAATTGAGATTTTGAAAAATTGTAAAAAAAAATTGTATGACATGTATAGTTATTTTTGATCATAAGGAAAAAATGAAAAAAGTGTGTTAGCAAAATCACCAAATACCAATATGTACCAAGTTTTGAGAAAATCGACATACAGACAGATAGAATTGTAAGACTCCTTTTTTTCGTCTTCCCTTTCATCGTAATGACAAGTTTGATCAAAATCTCGAATTCAATTTCTTTTTACGAATGCATAGCTTACCATACCCACCATGCTTAGTTTTTTGACGTTTTCTTTTAATATTCTTAAAAATCTCTTGTACTTTTCACACGAGGAAACAAATCTCGTTGCAACTTTTGAAATTACCTTTGAAAGTCTATTGGTTGAACACACCTTTACCTAGATGCGAAAGGAAATGTCAACAAAATTTCTTCAAATCCTCGACCGAATCAACCCTCTTTCCTCCTGCCCTTCCCACCATGGAATTGAAAGTTGCTGGCAACTCAGTTTCCTCGTGTGAAATGGGACTTACCACTCTTTGTTCGAACATTTTTCTTGTGGAACTTTGTCTCTTCAAAACTTTGTCTTTTCGAAATTTTGTCTTTAAGACTTTTCGACTCTTTCACTCCTTTTTGATTCCAATCGAATAACATCGTGTAGTCAATTTAACACACACCACTACTGAATGACTCCATTTTACAAAATGGTTTCTTTAAGCATGTATCAATTTTGGGTTGGCTACGAAATCTCGCAAATCAAAATCTCGCATTCGAAATCTCGCATAACGAAATCTCGCAATTACAAAATCTCGCTTTTCATAATCCCGCAATCACAAAATCCCGCTTTTCATAATCTCGCAATAACGAAATCCCGCAAACTAAAATCTCGCATATCAAAATCTCGCAAAATTGAATTGCATTGCAACAAATAAATTTTTTTAATCAAAATCTCGCAAATTAAAATCTCGCGCGAGATTTAAATTTGCGAGATTTTGATTAAAAAAATGTATTTGTTGCAATGCAATTCAATTTTGCGAGATATCCTACCTACTGCGAAATATATAATCCAGTGTCTGGGTACTTTAAGACCACACTGTTATTTATTAATTTGAACTTTTGATTTTCAATATTATTGCTTTCAAAAGAACAAGAAGGAGAGAGAACATAGAGATGGTACATCCAGTTGTAAAGTGTCACGTGCAAAATCGCATTACTCGTATTGTGCCTTGAACAAGAAAATACTTTTAGTTCCATTATGAACGCGTAAATGACTATAGAGGTTATTAATAGTAATAAAGGATGTACACATTTTTTTTATTGACAGGTACAGTTATTAGTTGGAAGGAAAATTATCCAAAGTGCTCTTGGGTAGGTATATTCTCAAAAAAAAAAAAAAATTCTAAAAGTCGTGTGTGATTCGTTGCTGTGAAATTTGAAGTTGCGAGATTTTGATTTGCGAGATTTTAAATTGCGAGATTTTGGTTGAAATTTGCGAGATTTTTAGGTTCAAACTGTAAATGCGAGATTGTGAAAAGCGAGATTTTGTAATTACGAGATTATGAAAAACAAGATTTTTAATTTGCGAGATTTCGTTATTCGAGATTTTTTAAAAAATGCGAGATTTCGTTATTCGAGATTTTGGTTTGCGGGATATCGTAGCGCTCCCATCAATTTTGACAAGTAGTCCGCTTTTGAAGCAGAAGGAGTTCAAATGTAGGTAATACAAAAGGAGTTCTCCGAACTTCAATCGAAAACAACATTAGAAATTTTGTCTTCGGAAGCTTTGCCTTCTTGAATACTTGTTTTTCGAAACTTTAAAACACTTTTGGCCAATACTCAAGAGGGAAGCTCAGATGATGGAGAAAACCGCACTACGTTCCATTTCAATTTCACTGGACTCCAATTTGATGTATGCCTAGTTTTTTGTATTCGACACTTTGACTGGGCTACGTAGGTACCCAATTAAAAAAAACACCACATTCAAAGGTTTTAAACCCTACAAATGTGTACGCTTAGCACATCCAATCTAGATGCAAGATAGTTCGCAAAATATTACCTAAGCCGCAACATTATATGAATTCCCCTAAAGTGTAGCTAAGACATACATACTTACAAGTTCTTATAGTAAAGCTTGTAAATTTAAGCTCAAGTCACAGCATCAGTTTTAGTATTGATAAAAAAA
The DNA here is from genome assembly GCA_963921185.1 of Dasysyrphus tricinctus. Lineage (NCBI taxonomy): Eukaryota > Metazoa > Arthropoda > Insecta > Diptera > Syrphidae > Dasysyrphus > Dasysyrphus tricinctus. The sequence goes on from OY992533.1 coordinate 86,790,690, forward strand.
AGCTCAAAATAAACAGGAGAGAAATAAAACCATCACCATATGCTTCATGCATAAGACCAAACAATGTTAATAGAACCAAAAAGAGCTCTTAACATTGCCGTTGGCTTGGCTCAAACCACTCAACAGCACCAACAAACAAGACTTGAATACCAATACAGTTTCGAAAGAGTTAAAGCTAAAACTCTCATCTCCTTACACAGTTTACACTCATCGCTCTCGCTCATCGAACCATCGACCACACTTTTACACGGTAGAGACATGCTCCTTCAATAATCCAGCGCTCAGTTAGAGTTTAGTCCGATACACGAGTAGAACGTAGAGGAAAAACGCAGATTGAGAGAAAAAATACCGCCGACCGACCGCCGAATAAACAAACAAGTATCAAAAAGAAAACAAGAGAAATACAATAATTTCGATACGTAAACAAGATTTGTTGTTGTTGTTGTATCACCGTGTGCTTACGACAACGAAGCCGCATCGCCGCCGCGCTGCAACCAGCCACGACATCTACCGCTACCGTTCTTCGGCTTCGGCGTCTTAATCTCGGTTTACGTGTAGGTTTCATTCGCATGTACGAGTATATTTGCATTGAATTGGCCTAATTAATTAATTACAACCCGTCATCAAAGAAAAGTGCGTAGAGTATTGTGTCCAGCGATCATGCATATAATTTTGTAACGATTGCGTGTGTTGTTCCTTATAAAAAAAATAAAACATCAGTTTTTTTCTGTGGGCAAACATTTTTCCAATTTGTATAATTTTTTTAAAAGAATTAAAATTAAACAAAAATAAATTAACATAACAGAAAATTTATCGAGTTGCGACAAAAAAGAAACACAAACGGCAACGGAGTTGAAAGTGAATCCATTTTTGTTTTATTTACATACGATTCGAAATTGATCGGAGACCGGACGGGAATAGCACCCGGAACATGTTTTATTTTCGAATTGGAATCGCAAAAAAAAAAATTGAAATAGCGTGCTAAAAAAATACACAAAAAAAAAACAAGAGTCAAAGATGCTCGACGAATGCGCTGCCGGTTGGATTGATTGTTTTGTTTTGTCTTCTTTTATCTTTGGTTTATTTTGATCGCAGGCAGTGATCTTGGATCACTGACATCCTTGAATTCCCTTCGCTAAAAGAATTCAATTAATTGTAGATTCGATTAGTTTGTGTGATTTCCATTTCATTGCAATCTCATCATCAAGTGAAAGAAAAAATATTAAACTTGTTTCCGAATAAAAAATTATATGAAATTTTATTAAGTGTGTTTTTTTTCAAGAGATCTTTTTAAGATCAATAAATAATCGAAAGTGTTGTTTTTCTGTTTGTTTTTCAGTTTTCTTTGTTTTATGGAAATTTATTTGATTTGTGACAACAACAAAAATAAAAAAAATAAATAATAATTTTCTGAAGTGGAAGTGAATTTAAAGTCAACAGTGTTTGGTTTGATGTTGAAAAATTACTCTTTTTGAATTTGGAATAGCTGTAAGTCATCTATTGGATTAATATCGAGTTGGAGAAAGTGCATTAGGAAGCTGTGAATATCATCATCATCATCATCAATCATTAACTGCGCATAGATATAGGATAGAATCTTTGTGTTGAATAAGGTAAGTGGAGTTATCGTTAGCTGCTCTGTACCTTTACCTACTTATTTTCAATACAGTAGAGTACTTTAAGTTAAGCTCATGCTTTTAAAATTAAATTAAATTCTTGTTTTTCGATTATTGATTATTGATTATTGATTATTGATTTTTATTTTTGTTTATTATATTTCTTACCAAAATTCATTCTCACAAGACAAAACTAGTTCTATTACGCAATTTCTTGAAATATACCTTGAAGTGTGAGAATTTAAACCGTGACATATTATACTAACCAGATGAATCAACATAGGAAAACAAAATCATGAATTTTAAATATCGAAGTTCAGTAGACTTGATGTTTTATTTGACAGCAATTAATTTATGTCAAAGAAGTTGTCTGTTAATAAACGTTGAGTTGAAAAAGAGAAATTCAAATTACGGATGTCATAGTAAACGTTATGCATAATGGAATCTTTAGAAATAATTGTCGAAGTATAGGTAGACACAATGTTAAAGTTCTTACACGTTTTTTCGATAAGGCCATCGTCAAAACTCTGCTCCAGGCGCGGGCAATGGCACGGCCGGCATCTAGGTATATAGCACTTTTTCATAATAGAAAACTGGTTAATAATAAAAATAGTGCCAAAACCTCAAACAAATTTAATCATTTAATTTTAACTTTCAAAGAGCCGGGAGGGGGGGGAGTTGTGTGAGATTTCTAAAAAAAAGAAGAATGAACATAACGGTCTATTAAACTACGATTACTGTGCCAAAACAAGTGTTTGTCAGAATACGCATCTACTGTAACCTAAGAACAATAACATTAACATTATATGTCGTTTAAAAAGATGTTTTTATGAAGGTATTTTCTTAGACTGACGAATATTTTTTAAACAAAAAGTAACTCATTTTGAAAATTTTGATATGGAATATTGTTTAAACATTTTAGAAATTTATAAATTTTTAATTTGAACATGTGTAGTCAAAAATGGGAAATTTCAAATAAAAAAATTAAATGCACTTTTCAATATTTTTGGGTTAACTTGAAAACTAAGCAGAATTTGACAATTTTGCACTTAAAACTTTTTGTTCAAAATTCATCGGATGGATATTTCAAAAAATTTTATAAAAAAACTAAGCAAGAAATTTAACCAAAACCACATAAGAAAAATTCAAAATATAGTTTTTATTTAAAATTATAAAATATATAGGCTTTCAAAACTGTACCATTTCTTATCATTTCTTACAGTTTTTTCCAGAAAGACCGGTTTTTAGTACTACATGTCAACTCAAACTATCCTTGTACCTAGTACCAAGTCTTATAATAATCGGTCCAGCCGTTCAGCTTGTAGGTCTAGAAGCATTTAAAAACAGCCGGAAAAAAAAATTGGGCTTACCTAATTTTTAATTATTCTTAATAATCTTAATGTCATATTTCATCAAAATATTGAGTTCGAATATTTTTACGAATGTGAAGGTAGCCATAAAGTATTGAAAAAGAGGCTTTCGGGCCAAAACTGCAAAAAATTATAACAAAAGGTAAGGTTTGGTATCGGTCAATTTTGAATAAAAACTATGTTTTAAACATGTCATATTAAAGCCTTGAGCCTCTACTTGATTTTCTTTTTTTAAGCATGTTTTGGGCCTATTCCTTCTCCAAAAAATGTATGCGCAATTTGTTCAAAATTTTAGAAATCTAAAATTTTTCGATTTTTTTTGCTGATATATAATTTTTTAAACCATCCGTTCCGATAGGAAATTTAGTTTTGAACAAAAAGTTTTAAGAGTTAAATGATCAAATTAGGCTTAGTTTTTGAGTTACACCTAACATACTGAAATGTGGCCAGTGTGACCATTCTCTCAGAAGTGCATGGGTGAATTCAGTAGCATTTTCGGTTCTTAGCAAACAAACATATTCAATCATAAAACCCTTGCACGTAATTGTTCCTTTTTACCTCCATTTTCCGATTTTTCCGATCTATTCAATTGGCTATTAAAAAATATGAATTTATGCGAACAAAATTTTGAAAATCGATGGAGCGGTCTAAAAAAAATATATTTTCATGTATGAAATTTTTAAAAATATTTTATAGAACAAATTGTGTACAAGATTTTCTTCAACAGTTTTTTAACATTTGTATAAAAGGTACCGTTATTTTTGCATTAAATTTAAATATTTAAAATATATTTTTCTTAAAATACTCTTAAGAGCGTTAAAGAACCATTAAAATCCAAGTCTCAAAAAATCGACTGAGGCGTTTTCGAAACATTACATATGGGTGATTCTCAGCCAACTGATACTATTCTGTCCCTCGGCGATTTTTGGTATTTACTAAGTATTTCTCCGTTTCCACTTTTTACAACTGTATTAGCTAGTAGATCATGTGTTCGATGTATGGAAAGTGCAATTCCAGAAAAATCACAAGTCTATATATTTAAAAAAAAAAAACTATTTTACACCCCAAATGTCACTAGCGTTGCAGGTTACCAACTATTTCGTTAAGACTCGACTTTAATTAAAAAAAAACTAAAATTGATTCGAGTTACATTTACGTAACATATTATAGCTGCAGCTTTAAAATTCTTTATTTCTATACCTAAGTTATAACTCATTTACAGAATTTTCAGTTTTTTCTTCTATGACTTCTGTAATTGTATGATAGATATTATGCCCTCTGTTATTTTTGGTTACTGGAATGTTTATTCAATCTTCTTCATAGTGTTGAAAACCACTAGGAGCCAAGTTTAAAATTCGATCTGTTCGTTTTCAAACTATTGAAATTCTTTAAATGAATGGAAAACGAAAACATTTTTTTTTTGAAAATTTTGTTATTATGTATGGATGTACGTACTCTCAAAAACTTGTAAAGCTCTTCTAAATTAGATATTTCTTATCCAAATCAGCTACACCAATTTCCAGACAGTTGAAAATTAAAATTGAGTTTTTGGGAGGTATACCATTAATAACCAAAAAATATTTAAATTTATCATCAATGTTTTTTGGGTAATATGCATATAAAGAATAGATAGAATAATCTGCGCAGACATGAAAAAGATCACTCGCTTCAAGCCATAGATACCGAAAGTTCCACGCACAGTTGTCCGTTTATTGTATTTTGGCGACAAAAATCATTTCCCGCGCCAGTTATTGTTACAAATTAATTAAATTTGGTACACTTAATGATTTGGGAGTGCTAAATTCAGTGCTACTGCTTATTTTTTTCCTCAGCAAATGGGGGCTTCATAATTAAGGTTAGAAGATGGTCCCAAATTTCAAGATTTTGAAAAAAGTATTGTTGAAGCTAGGAACTGAATCCAGTTTATGTTTTAAATGTTAAGCAATTTCATTGAAATTGTTTTTATTATGAAAACTTAATCTGTATGTATTAAATAATATTTCTTCATTTACAATTTTTTGAATTGAAGCGCTATTGCCATATAAACAGGTCTTTTTGCACTTAGAGGCCAGCCAAAAATAAAATAAAATGCACGACTGGGTCGATCGTACTTGCTCTTATGTTCAAGATACTGCGGGTGTAAGAAAATTGTATATAAAAACACGGAAATTAAGAGGGAAAAATGTAGAGAAGCATGAAATACGACATTTAAATTGGTTAAAACAACTCTTTTGACAGTTTGTGGTGAAAAAAAAGAATGCCATCTTAATTCTTGATTGAATATGATTGTACGGGAAAAAAATTCTAAATCGTTGGAGCGGTTTTTTAAAAAATAAATTTTTTATAAATATAAAATTCTTACAACATTTTTAAGGACAAATTTTGGTATGCAAATCTGAATTTTATATTTATGTGTAGGTATATAAAACCAAAATTTGAAAAACAATTGTCAACTCGTCGATATCGAATTTTCAAAAAAAAAATTTGAAACCTTTTTTTTTTAAAATCCAAAAACTTTTTTTTAAATTTTGATATGCAATATTATTAAATCTTATCTGAAATTTATATATAAAAAATTCATCTAATTCCGTTAAGCCGTAAAAGAGAAAACTCAAAACAAAAAAATATGTTCTATGAAAGGTAGGTACTATTAATAGTTGCTAAGTGTAAAATTTTATAATTTTTTATTGTAAATCGTACTAATTTTAGTTTATGAAAAAAGTTTAATCAATATAGTAGCAGTCGTTTTTAAGCAATACAAATTTTTCTATTGCGGTTTTTTAACTTTTGTATGGAAGGTACCGTTATTTTTTCATAAATGTAAATTTTTTTCTAAAAATATTTTAGAGAGTACTAAAAAAATCTTAAATATCGAGTTTCAAAATAATCGATCATGTCGTTTTCGAAATATTTGATTTTCCAAAAAAAAATTTGAAAATTTTTTTAAAAATTAAAAAAATATTTTTTCAAAATTGTTGGTACACAAAACTATTTAAATATTTTGGAAGCTTCTGTATAAAAAAAATAATTCAAATCGGTCGTACCATTTTGAAGAAAATCAAAAACTAATAAAATGGTTCTTTGGGAGATACACCCGAAGAAAGCCTTTACTAAAACAAATTTATTGATTGTACGATTATGTAAAATTGCTACAAAATTGTATGGCAGGTACCGTTATTTTTGGTTCTAAAAAAAATGAAAAATACGTGTGGGCATAATCACCAGAAACCACTATGTAGGTACCAAGTTTGATGAAAATCGATGGAGCCGTTTAGGCTGTAGACTAACAGACAGACAGACAGACAGAATTATGCCAACCACTTTTTTTGGTAATCTCTATCATCGTAATATCATATTTGATTGTTATCTAAAAATTTTTGTTTGCACGAATACAAAACTTGCCTTATAGTACCTATAATCGCAAGTAAAAATAAAAGCTTGAGTGCAAGAGTGGCCTATCGGATCTGTTATAACGGTTTTTGAAGCATCATGAATACAAATAAATAATATTTCTAGATCATATTCCATACAAAAATCAAAACTTTGTTACTTTAGCTTAAAACTACACGCGTTTGAAAATTTTTAAAACTACAACCGTTTGAAAATAATCTGTTTGACTGTTTCTTATTTTTGCTCTACTATACAAATAATGAAAAATGCAGTGAGGCCACCAGATATAAAAGTGACTCCAATACTGACTCCAATACTGATTTGAATTACTTTGAAGAATTAGGAGAAAAACTAAAGGAAGTTAGAAACAGTCAAGAATGGTGGAATTTAGCAAATGAGCTCAGAGCTGATAATTTTGTTAAAGGAAATGCCATAACAAGTGCTATGTTCAAGGATCATTTCCATGGCTTACTAAATCCATCAATTTGTGCCGTACAGATTGATGATATAGATCCTATAACAAGCGATCCACTCCTGGATGGGCCCATCACAAGCTCCGAAAATTGGGAGTTTCTTTGCAAGACGAAAAGTAACAAAGCACCGGGATATGACAGAATACCATACGAGTTCATTACAAATGCGCCGGATTCAGCAATTGAAATTTGAACAAAAAACTTTAATCGCATGCTTACATCTGGAAAGGTAGAACCAAGTTTTAAAAAATCACAAATTTTTCCCATACACAAAAAAGGAGACCGCAACTTGGTGGAGAACTACAGAGGTATTTCTTTCATGGATTGCATAGCAAAAACCTTTGCAGGAATCCTTTTAGCAAGGCTCCAGAGATGGGAAAAGGAGTATGGAATTTTAAATGAATACCAAGCCGGTTTTAGAGAAGGATACAGCACTGCAGATAATCTCTTTAATTTGTTTAATACTATGTTTCCACCTAAGGTTTATCTCAGTTTAGATTAAACAAATCTTTTTGGTGTTTTCACCGCACAAAAAGATTTAAAAAAGATTAAATCTGACAACACTTTTAAAAATGCAAATGGCGCTTCAATTTTTCTTATGAAACGATGAAGAATTGAATCGAGTCTCGAATGAATCGTTCAGCACCATGTTAAAATAGGTTAGTTCGATTTGTAAAACTATTTGTCATAGGAAGATTTAATAAGATTAATTTCTAATCTCCAAGATTAACTAAATATATTTGTATGGTAAATCTTCAAGATTTAAAGAAGATTTGAGGTAAATCTTATTAAATCTCAGATTAGCGTTAGGTGGAAATGTAGCATAACATTGTAAACCTAAAACTGCATGAAAAGAAGAAACTATACTGCTTTTTTATTGACTTTAAAGCTGCCTTTGATTACATCGATCGAAAAGCCCTCTTATACAAACTAAAAAAAATAGGAATATCGAATAAACTAATAGCAATTATAGCAGATCTATATGAAGATACAGAGTCAGCTGTGTGGGATGGAGATAAACTCTCAGAGTGGTTTAAAACTACAATGGGTGTAAAGCAAGGATGTCTCCTAAGTCCACTCTTCTTTGCCCTATACATCAACGACCTACATGAGTATATTGGAGGTGGTATAGAAGTAAATGGTACGCTGATCCGTTTACTTATGTACGCAGACGATATTGTTTTGATGGCGGATAGCGCATCGGTACTTCAAGGAATGATTGACAGAATTGCTGAGTACTGTAGACTCTGGAATCTTATAATCAACCTTGAAAAATTTAAGATTGTTGTTTTTAGAAAAAGAGGTGGGAGGTTGAGCACACAAGAACAATGGAAGTTAAACAACGAAAATATAGAAATTGTTGCCAAGTATAAATACCTTGGAGTTTGGCTGACGCCTGGTCTATGCTTAACGGAGCATTTTAAAGAAAGATCAAAGCTGGCTAAGCAAAATCTAAATTTGTCATGGAGAAACTTCATCGCGAACAAAGAAGTTAAACTCGGCTCAAAAATGGAATTTTTGAACGCTGTTACCAGATCTATCTTAGCATATGGAGCACAAGTCTGGGGTCACACAAGATATGAAGAAGTCAAAAAGGTACAAAGATACTTCGTAAAACAAGTTCTAGGGTTGCCAAGAGTAGCTCCAAATTATGTGCTGACGCTGGAATGCCAAATTACGCCAATTTCTGTATATACAATGCGATGTCATATGAACTACATAGGAAAAGTTCTCAATTCCTATGAGGGTAACAGACTTCCTAAGATGTTGGCAAAGGTTGTAAGAGAGAAAAAAATATACTGGGCTGAAGCATGGGAAGATGGTTTAAACCGATTTGGCTTTACTAATATAGAAGAACTAGCGTCAAACATGAACGTTTTTAATAATTTTGTGCAAAATACCGTTGAGAAAATATGTGCAGAAGACCATCAAGAGGCACTTCAAAGGGCGAATCTCACAAGATCACATGGTATCTACCATATGCTTAGCTACGATGTTGGCAAAAACTACATCGGTGATAATTTAAAAACTGCAACGATTAGATGGATACTTAAAGCAAGAGCGGGCCTCATAAAGCTTAATGGGACGAATAGAGCAGGACTTGAAAATACTCACTGTTCTCTCTGCAATTTAAATGAAGCTGAAACTTTCATTCATTTTATGGGAATTTGCCCAATACTAAGAGGGATACGCAGGGAATGCTTCGGAGCCCCCACATTGAATGTGGACATGATGGTCAGTTTACTGAACGGAGAAAGAGATTGGTGTTATCTTGTTTTATATGTCCAAAATGCACTCAAATATCGGCAGGAGCTGATAAATGAATTTAATTTTTAAGTAAAAAGGATAAATACAAACATTTAATTACAGAAAATAATAAAATAAAATAGGGTTTGCAAAAACGCAATAGTATTAGATCGCGACAGACGACGAAAGTCATTGTTGAATATTTTTGTTTAAGAAAAACTCAAACATTTTTTTTACATTTGTCAATTTAACTTGCCAGAAATTATTTGTTAAATTACCAAAAAAGAAATGTATTTTTGTATACACATATGAAATTTTGAATAAACAAACTACTACTACTACTACTACTACTACTGATTTGAACAAATTTTAAAGAAGTTAGTCCAAAATCTTGGGAAATGATCCCAATGGAGAAGAACTAATTTTAGTGCTAGTTAAAAAAAAAAATGATTTGAAGTTATTTTTAGACCTAATCTGATCGAATCTGAAAAAAATTTGGCAATTTTGACAGGTGGAAGTTGCCAATCAAATTTTAGGTCAACTACTCAAAAACTCGAAAAAAACAAAAATAATCTAAAGTAACAGTTTTAATAATGATAATGTTTTTTCTGGTTGCATTATACATATATACATTTGACATCAGGCTAAGAATTCTGATAGTTGATAGTTGGAAAAACAAAAAAAAAAAAACACAGTTGGTGTACAAAAATGGCAATAACTATTGAACCGGATTGGTAAGCATTAGGTATCGTAAGAAAGCTTTAATAATTGGCTATCTAATGCTGTTAAAATAATTTACACCACCCATATAAAAATTGCCGTGTAGTACTAGGTTGAAGAACATTTCAATTTTTTCGAGCACATTTTATTGAAAATCCCCTGAAAATTTTCCTAGTTTTACAAAACTGTTTGCACTTTGTTGTGCTCCATTTCTTCCTCTTTTGTTTCGATCCCTCAATGTGGGCAGTTTCTTCTAACCGTTTCCGAGAAAGTCAGCCCGAGAAGCTTATGTTTTGTTATGCCAAAGAAGAATAGATAATTTCTTACGTGTGTACATAAAGTCCACACACTTAAAATTTTTGTAATTGTTATTTTTTCATTCCACAAATTTGAGAAGAGGGTTTCAACCCTTAAAACCCTACCAGGAATAAAGGAGAGGAGAGTTTATTTTATTCTTGAAGTTGCTAAGAAGACATCGACTGTAAATAATGTAAAACGTTTTACCATCGACCGTTAACAAATTTTTATTTCCGGTTTGTCGCTTAAGAGAATCGAAAAGTTCTACAAATATTTTCAAACAGTTTCGAAGTCATTTTACTTCAGTGTGAAGTCTTCCTTTTATGCATTATAAAATAACGGGAAAAAACGTATTATTTTGAATGAGTGCGCAAGTAAAATTTACCTTCCACAATCTCCTAATTGGCATAATTAAAGTTTCACATTTCACAATCAATTGGGTTTTCTTTTCAAACAGAAGCTGTGGAATGTAATGCTTTACATTTAACGGTGACACGATTTTGTATGAACTTTAAGTTTTAAATCAAAGTTTAAAAATCTAAGGTATCTAAATGTACAAATTGTATTTTCCTGGTTTCACATTGCTTTATTGATCAGAGAGTGTATGTACTTCTATTTAAGCTAAGAACTTGTTAATAAAGCCTAGTTTATACTTCAAAGCGAAGTGTAATCAAATTTGAAATAAAACATCAATAATTAATGAACCAAAAGGTTTTCAAAAAAATAGTTTTCGTTATAATATTTGGTTACAAAAAGCCCATTGAGTTGCATTTGTTTCGAGACAAATATGTTCCTCCTTGTCGCAAAAATATCTGTATTTAGTTTTTGACAGTTTTTCACGCCCAGGAAAAATAGGATTTTTTTCTATGAAAACTACACTTCGCATGGATGTATAAACCAGGCTTAACTGTTTAATATACAAACTTAAGTATTTAATTTTGTTTGCTAAAAATTGAATTATAATTTATTCTATATGCTCTCAAATTTTGTCATTTGTAATATACATAAATATATTTAGGAATTGTACGTTATAAGACTTATCTTACTGTACATTTTTATTTTAATAAACTGAACTGAACTGAACTGAACTAATATTTTTTCACTTTCTCTCTAACTTCATATTTCCATATTATATTAATATTATAATATTAATTGGTTTATATATTAAAAACTAAGCCAATAAGCCTTGCCTTTGAATCAAAAGAGCAAGTTAATAAATGTAAGGGTGATCTAGCCGTGTATTTAATATATTTTTGTGTATAATAAATAATAACAAGCAAAACTAGTAAATGCACTTCCGGTAGAAAACAAATATGAAAACTGTTAATTTGCATATCCAAATGCTAGTTTTCTTTCGCCATCTCTAAAAACTAGTAAAACTTTCTAGGACATAAAAAGTGTAGGCCAAGCATTCGATAAAACAAGTCATGAATCAAGTAAATTGTATATAGAGTCTCTTTTTTAAGATTGCCTGTCGCAATATGCAGCTATTTCTTGGTTTCCTCTTCACATTCGCACTTACCTACCAATGCACTTGTTGCATTGCGTATATCTATACTTTCTGGGACATAATCATGATCAACCTGTTTCATAAATTGCCAGTTTACCACCATATCCACAAAAAGAGTGTTAGCCCGTTTTGTGAGGTGCACACCAGTGTCCAAAATAAAAAAAATCTCGAAACACCCTACGTAGACTTACTATATTTGTGTGTATTTATGTAATGTACCTATGTACATACGGAACTGATGGTTTCGGTGAGATGCTTCGGTGTCGGTCGGTGCTCGGCGGTCTTTAGTTTCACAAGATTTTTGCTGAAACAATGTTGAAATGCTTAAATCGAGGTAACTTGCTTCTTTTTTTTTTTAGTATAGACCTTCTTTGGGCCTTGTGATGCTTCTGCATTTCTACAGCATTCCATGCCTCCAACTTTACACGGAAGATCTTTCGTCGTATATAAATATTTTGGTGTGGAATTTTGACGTGTTGCAGTTGCAGCAGGTATCCTGTTTTTATTTTTCCATCCCTCTCTTATCCTTCCCGTTTGCTTCAGTTGGAAATCCTGCCTGTCTTGTCTTTCGACACATTTTTAATGCATAAAATCGTGAAAATAATTCGATTATCTGTCGATTTTAATGGGGGAAACTTGTCGACAACGCCGGACATATAACAACCGCATCAACTACTGTATACCACTATGGACTACACTCTGTGGGCTTCATGCTTTTGTTTATATGATCGTTACGTAAGAATGTTGATTTGGCTTTGAATTTGAATAGAGTAGATGGTTTGAATGAAAATAAAAGAAGTATTAAATTTCAGCCTGTCTTCATCCACTTCAAATTATTTGCAATAAAGTTGCAGTTTAATACTATAGTGAAGTAGACAACATCGCGCTCCAGGGGCGATTGACATACTTGGTGACTATTTATTTCGATGGTATTTTATTATTTTTACATTTGCTATACAGTTTCACGGTTTACCATGTAAATTATATTTTTCAACTTCATATTGCATCAACAGAAGTTAATTGAAAAATATACATGACATTTGTTGAAATCATGTATTTGGTCTTGTCCTCGTTTACTTTAAGACCAAAAAGTTTCGCCTGTTCTTCAGTTGCCATGAAAGCCTTTATAATGGCCTGTTTTGAATGGCCTATCATGTCGATATCATGTCGGCATACCCTAGAAGTTGGACAGATCTGTTGAGAATAGTGCCTTCAGTAAAAACGCCTGTCCTGCGCACTATCAGGACGAGATTGAAGAAATCACTTGATAGCACATCTCCTTGACGAAACCCTGTGCATGTTTAGAATAGTTCGGATGAGCTTTTTCCCTAGTTAAACAAAATATCACGTATTTTCTAATGTCAGGTAATACAACTGGCTCATTTTTCCCGGGATCCCAATTTCAGCCATTGCCATAAAGAGCTCTTGATTTCGATCTACCTATGCTATCATATATACGACTTAAAGTCGATAAATAGATGGTGAGTCTCGACTTGAAATTCGTTGATAGTTTTGCATAGGATCTTGTATATGCGACGATTATCAGGGATCTGCCTCAAAAGTTCCTGCAGGCCATATGATTGCATATTTGTAGATGGAACATATGGAGCTGATAGACCAGACATTGGGCATGCTTGCTTTCACTCAAACTTGGCTGATGAGTTGATGCACGCACCCTTTCGACGCATCCCTTCCGTGCTTGGTGAGCTCCGGTGATAAACCATCAGATCCGGTGGCCTTGTTGTTTTTGAGCTTCTTTATAGCCAAGTCTACCTCTTCTTTAGTTGGTGGTGGTACTGGGTTTTCATTGACTAGAGTTGGGATCACAACTCGGACTATTTTTCGCTCTACCTGATGCCCATTCAGCAGCTGCTGCAAATGCTGCTGGAATACATCAACTATTCCCTTGTACTGCAGTGACGAGGTTCGTTTCAAAAAGCCTGCGTTCCGATTTTGAAGCCAGCAGCGAGCTCATCACATTATCGTAACCCCGATTGGGTCATAGGTTGTCAACAAAAAGTCTCCATCTTTCACGGTCTGCAGCAAGTTATTTTAAATGTGGCCCGTCTTTCTCTGGGATTCTGCTTCTGCTAAAGCAGTTGAGTTGATTTCCATGTTGTTCTTGGTCTTCCAAACCGAAACCGTCGTGCACTCTGAGGATTCCATTCAAAGGACTGCTATCGTTAGGTTTCCTCAGTGTGTGACCAATCCATTATTATTTGCGCTTTCTAATGGCGACGTTCAGCCGCTTTTGACTTGTGCGTCACAATGCTTCGTTTATTTGTTATAATTTGTGGCTAGAAAATCTTTAGGATGTGGCCTAGACAAAGATTCGAAATGGTAGACGTAACTTTCCAGGTTTCAAAAGCATACAGGTTTCACGGTTTTGACATTGGATTCGAAGAATCTCAACTTAGTGCGTAAGGAGATTTGATTGGATTTCTAAATTGGGGAAAGAGTTTCGAAGGCAGCATGAGCTTTATTCATTCTCCTTTTAACGTCCGCCATTTGCAAAAACATACTACTAAGGTAGTTAAACTGTTCGACTTCTGGTCGGCATCTCCCTGTAGAATAATACGCTGCTCTGTGGAGCGGCATGTGAGCATTATTTTTGTCTTTTTGCTGCTTATTCTAAGACCACTAGACTCTCCCCTCTCTTGCGGTGTTTGGCACATCCCGTTCAGCCCACCGATGATATTTGCCAAGAGACATACATATGTCATCGGCATAGTCTAAATGACTGAGCATCTCCAACGGTCTCCATTGAACACCCTGAATGTTGCTTCGCTGTACCAACACTGGCCATCAGTACATCGTCCATCGCTAGCAGGAGAAAATTGGCAATAGAACATCCCTTTGCCTTACACCCTGTTGCAGTATGAAGGAGTCGAATAGCTGCCCACTGTGTTAAACAAAACAACTTGCGTTGTTGCCGCCATGTTGCTTGGCTTTTTATTAAACTTCTGATTGCGAGACTCTTTGATCTCTTCAAGCTGGGAGGCTGCAAACGCTCTCTTCCTTCTACCCGGGGTCTGCTTGTTCCTCTTCTCTTTGCTCAATATTCCACTCTCGCTGCTCTTTCTTTCCGGTGCACTGCAGCATATTCGCATGGGCGTCTCTGTCACCTTTTTCACCTCTTTACGCATTCATTTTCATACCACGCGGGTTCTTTTTTGTTGTGGTTGGTAGCCTATTTTTGGTTTCGGCTGCCTCTTTGGTGATATCGCGATACTGAGACCACTGATTGTTGGCGTCTGTGGCAGGTGAATGCATGGTAGAGAACTTCTCACTCAGATGCTCACTGTTAGCTCTGGTGACTCTGCAGGTATTCTAAGGCAACCAACGTCGAATTTCTTACCGCAACAAGAAAATGGTGAGAATCGGCGTTTGCCCTTTGAAAAGAGGTTCGTCAAGATAGCTCCACCACATCGGAAATTCAAAAACTTAATAATGCAATAGTTAGGAGCTAGTTAGGTGCTAGTTTAGTGCTAATTAAGTGCTGAAATCTTAGCTGGACACTTAATTCCCTTCCTCATCAAACCAGTTTCGGTGCTCACTTGACGTCAAGGCAGAAAAGAAATCCAAAAATCTAATAACTCGGAAGTTACGTCCTACTTAAGTTCCAATTAAGTGCTAATTAAGTGCAGCAACCTTAAACTAGAAATGCATCCCAGAAGTGCATTCCAAAAGAAAAAAGAAAAAAACACCTACAAATTATTAGGTATGTATGAAAAAACTGGTCTTAGGTTAGGTATCTCCAAATGCTTTTCAAGAAAGGTACATTTCAACTTTCTACTCCCATTCTTTAATTCCCAAATAGGCTTGTGGAACCTTGTGGAACTTGTGTCAGTACTAACTTGACGTCAAAATAGCACCATCACAAACGATTTTGAAAATCTAATGATGCAGAAATTACGACCTTCTTTATGTAGGTGCCTATTAAGTTCTGCAATATCAATTCAAGTGACATTGAAATGCACCCTAAAAGTTTAGCCAAGAAACCTAAGTCGCTTAAAAATGGCTCCACAAATAAAAAATGCCATATTCAAGGGCTTCACGAGTTCTCTTCAAAAACTTACAACTAAAATTTTTACTCTCACCCCATCATGATCAAACAGACTTGTGGATGCCTTGTGGAACTTGTTGCTGTGTTAACTAGGCAACAAGATAGCAACACCATACAAACGAAATGACGCAGAAGTTACGACCTACTTATGTGCTAATAAATAATGAATTAAGTGGGTCTAGTTGACTTATCTTGAGAATGACCTTTCTTGAGAGTGTTTTCTTTGGAAGGAATAAGCATTGGCAGTTATGTTTTTTATCAAAAGTAGACTTAAAGACTCCACTAATTCAATACTTTTTTCAGGTAAACAAAGACCATTAACAGACAAAATATCGACCGTATGTACAAAATTATTAAGCTGGAAATTTTTGAGTGTGTTTTGTACAAGTTTTCACGATGCAGTGAAAAAAAGAACACAAAATAAGCCAACTATTCAACAATAACTATTAAAAAAAACTAACAGTTCCTTATCTAGCTTTTCCTATAAATTTGTAAAATCTTCCTATTATACTTGTAAATCTGACATATCACATATCACTTAAGTTGTATATTCCCAACACCCCCACTCAATGTAGGTAAATAACATTTTTCACATTCCATACCGGCACTCAAGTGTTATTTTGTTTTGTTTTTTATTTATTTACTAACGTGTAAGCGGCCTTGACATTGACGTCATGCCACTCAACCATATATTCCCATGTGTAAGATGTGAGTCAGAAAGTAGAGGTATCTACTTAATGCGCATCGGAGTGCATCCTATACAGATTCTCATATAGAGAATACTTAAGTAAATTTCAAATAATTACCTCACCACATCACCGTATTCATTGTGGAATTATTGCGGAATGCTTTTCAAATAATCAACACAATAACACATTAAAACCACATGAGTAAATGCAAGAGTCGCGCGAGTCGCGATTGTGTTTTTTAATTTAACCGCGAAACATATATTTCTGTTCATAGCTATATGGACATAGGTATATTTTTTTCAAATTAAATAATAACAATAGAAAACATTTGCAAGTTGCTTTAAAGTTAAGCGATGCATATTATTATTATTATTACACTCTTGTGTCATATAAATGTGACTTAATGTTTTCCTTATGGATTTCTAATTACATTTTTATGGAACAATTAAAACTAGTTATTTTGAATTTGAAGGTAAGAAACCAAATGCAAAACTCATTATTTCAAATAATACAAAAAAAAGAAACAAAACAGAAAAATATTTTGATTAGCCAAGATTGATTATTGATTACAGAGAAAATTATACAAAATTTGGCTCAATTGTCATCGGGCAGCTTGATGTCATATCTAAAAGTATTAAGCCCAAGTGATCATTAAAATCATTTTTTGGAATACATCGGTGATAGCATCATTCTATATTTAATTTTTGATAATCTATGTGTATTGTATATGTATATAATTGGTCAAAACAATTTCAAAATTAATTCGTTGTTTACTGCATTCGAAATATTTAAGAATAAATAACAATTTGTGACTTCTCTTTTTCAATGTACCTGAATACAAGGTCAGCCAAATGAAGTGTTATCAATTCTAAAGTCTCAGTTTCTTTATTTCCAAAATTTTTAGTTTTATATTTTTTACGATCGCCTTTATACTAAGGTTTAATTGGGGCAGATGAGGTAATTTCATTGAAAATTTGCCAATTTGATTCCAAATCATTTAATTTCCCTCACAAACTCACATTTTAAAATCGTATAACTCCAATGGAAAATAGAGACAGAAACATCATCATAGCACACGTATATTCATAGTACACGTATTAAATGGAATATCAAAAACATTTTAATTTGTATTCATTTCTGCGCAACTATCAAAATCGGTGAAAATCTCGGATATGTCCGTTTATTTGTCAAATGTCAAAATTTGTTGTTGTGCTTACTTGTTTTTTGAGATGTTTTTGAATATATATTTTCAATCTGAGACTTTTAATTTTGGCAACCATATGGTTTGCGCAGTATATTACTTAATATGTATGCACTGTGGCGTATACTTACTTTTTATAACTTACGCGCCGCATCGAATTTTTACAATTTTTGGTTTTGATTTATTATTTTTTTTTATAAAGTACCTAGTTAATACCTCGTAGCATAATGTTTAGTGCGTTGGATTGTCATGCCGAAGGTCTGGTTATCATTCCCAGCCGTTATCGAGGAACTGACAAGTCCTCCAATAATCTGTTGTCATGAATAAGTGCTTACCATCGAGACGTTCGGACTCGGAAAAAAGTTGTAGGTTCCCTGCATTTCTATAAATAACAAGACTCTGGTTCCGCACGAGCTGTCGCATCACGTTTTTAATCATCCTAAATACAGATCCATGCAAAAGGCCTTATCTTAGTTCAGGTTTTCGAGATTCAACCGTTAGTTACATGTTTCTACGGTTAACATTTTGATTTGCAGAATCTGCATAAGATACATAAAAATACTAGGGGAATGAATAGGTTGTGCCGGAACATGAAAAAATTGTATTGAAAGGGCGTATCTCCCCGTTTATTTGAAGGGGTCAATTTTCCAAAAAAAAAAAATAAAATAAATAAAAAAAAATATTTAAAAATGTATGTATAATAGCACATCATAGCTTTTTGTAAAGCTAAAAATTTATTCCTTAATAAACTCTTTAAATCAAGTTGTTTTGTTTGGTTGTATGAATTGCATATTAATAAAACAATCTTTTTACTTGACTAGTCAAAAAAAAGTTTATTAGGTTTTTTAGGTTATTAGTCATACAAGTTATAAGTTATTAACTCAAAAAAATAAAAACCCTAGTGCCATATCTCCTCCCCACAACTTTGCCCCTCATATTCCAAAATTCTGCCAAAAACAAATTTGAAATTTTTTATTTTTTTTATTTTTGTGAAATACCTACATCATTTTTTTTATAAAAACGTTAACTAATTTGATTTTTTAATGCTGGTTTTCGAGTTCAGCTACTCTGCAATACAACAAAACAATACAATGTCAAAATTTGTTGCCCAGTGTAATCACCATTGTGTTAGTTGTGGCCGCTCGCCTCGCGAGTTTGTCAATTAGACCGTGAAATTACCTTTTTGAATACATTTTAATAAGGGTGACGTTTAGAGCAATGTCATTTATGGTAGCTTCGTCATTCGTTTAAGCTTTTAACTTATTGTGGTCTAAATTTTTTGGAATGTGACTTATGTATTTTGTTTTTGAAATATGTAACTGATTCAAATAAAAGTGCGGAATTTTTGCAGTTTCATTTTTATTCTTTAATGAACTAAATAGCAATTTCACTTAGAAAGTAATAAATCAACAATTTCCTTACTTCAAATAAAAACTCCGTTGGCCTGTACAACACTCCTTCAGCTTATTCAGTTAATTAATTTGGTGTTTATTGTTTTAATTAATTATTCAATTTTTTATTATTATAAATTGCGATTTTAATAATTATTTTTCAAAAAAGCTGATGATTTTCAAGAGATAAGGTAAAAACTTAATACTACCCCTTTGCACAACCCTTTCATTTTTACCACGGCACAAACTTAGAATACTTTTCTGGGTATGTTTAAGACGTCAAAACAAAGTTCTTCTCCAAAATTGTAAGAGTTTTTTTGTAATGTTTGTTTTTTGGTCAACTTTCTCTGGCCTTATTACTCGAAATGACTTTTCTTTGGGAAATATATCATATCCAACAACTGTTAAGCTATAAAAAGGCATACAAAAAAGATCAAATATTTCGTTCAAAAGGCTGACCTACATCATAGATATGACTGTTCTCTATATGTGGTGCTACCACTTCTGCTGCTGCTTAACAATCACAATGGTCAGCTGAAAGAAGTGCCAATCTGGTGGTTCCTAGAGGAGGGTATTTTTTGTGTTTTGGATATAGGGTTTCGAGATGCCGTGTCAGAAAGTCAGTTAAGAACTGAGAATGGTTATAAATAATAAATTGGGTGGCGCAACAGCTCATGGAGAACCAGGGCTTAGTGACTTACAACTCACAACCATTCCTGTGTGCGTGTTTGTTGGCAGGAATGGAGGAGACCTACAGTTTTTTGACGAGTCCGAACGGCTAAATGAGAAGCACTTTTTCATGACAAGTATACTCTTGGAGGATTTGTCAGTTCCTCGCAAGAGGCAGTACCTCGAATAAAACATTTCTGTTTTTAGGTGGCACGGCTGGGAATCGAACCCACACCTTCGGCATGACAGTCCTACGCACTAACCATCAAGCCACGAGGCACTACGAGAATGGTAATAAGTAGCAGCAATTGACAATGGTACGATAGGTAGGTGGTGTTGTCTACAAGTTCTTGCTTTAATTTTTCTTTACATAATTAATTTCAATTACAAAAATATCAATTTTTATAATCCTAAATTTAAAAGTTCATACAAAATTTCAGGATTTGGGAAAACAATAAAGTGACATAATTACTTAGTCCCGTCAACGAAGACACAAAATTACAAAATAAATGCAATAGATCATGCTCTCTGGGTTTTTACTTTAAGTGGTATTGGTGACCGCCAGGTATAACATACTAAAAGTCAGCTCAGGGTTAATTTGTAATTTATAATTTTTCGGGAATATTTTGAAAAGTAAGCGTATTAGAGGAAAAGCGCACACTAAAAAATGAAAGCATAGTAAATTTCCTACAAAAATAGTTTTATTCATATTTTCGGTAGCAAGGTTAAGAAAGATACAAGGAGTAGAAATTTTAAAAACAATGTTTTTGTCTTACATTATCAATGTTATTTAATCAATTTAATTAGAAATAACGGAAAAGGTAAGTTTATATTTATTCTTTATCATTCTAGTGACGATATGAGAGCAAATTGGGTATAAGAAAGGTGGCTGTGTTTAGAAAACACGGGGGGATAAATTCCCAGAACATTGAACTAAATAGAAAAATAACTATTAAAAAACAACGGAAATACCTAATGTACATAGGTACGGTGACTTAGCTTTTTCAAAAGCTCAAAATTGATTCTTTAATTATGTAGTCAAACAAAGTTAACAATTTCTGAAAAATTCGTTTGAAAACTCAAAATTACTTACAAACAAATTTAAAATGGGTAAAGTACCTAATTTTTATTTTGTGTATTCAATTATAAAGCAGTAAATTGCTTTATATTATTTAAATGTTGATAGAAGCCCTAAGTCAAATGCCTAAAATCAGATGGGTTGTAGGGTTTTTAGTTTTTCAGAAAATTGAAAATTATGACAACTTCTTTTTTGTTAAAAATGATTTTTATTGGGTAACCCAGAGAGAATGATTTATTGCATTTATTTTGCCTTCGTTGACTGGACTTACTTCCCAAACCTCCTTTAAAATAATATTAAAAGATATTGTTACGTTACAAGCATCAATTTCTAAATCAATCAATGAATCGAAAATTTGTCTATCAAAAATAACAACAAATATATTAATTTTTAATAGAGGACATTTTCCCAAAATAAATCAAGTTTTTTTGCTTAAAAGTTTTTGATATCAATTTTTTTTAAATTTTAATTTCATTTCAAGTCAAGAAAGTATCTATTTAATGGTAAACTTGGAAAAAAGTCTAATAACCAGTTTCACAGTCTTGTTTAAACCTTAAACTGAGTTCAATTGTTCTGCTGAAATGAAGTTTAAACCAAAAGTGGAGTTAAGACTCTCTCGTTGAAACTGGGGGTAAGGAAATGATGGTTTTCTTGTAATTTTGATGACGACTACGCACTGCTTACGAACAAGAAAAATGTGCATACCAATCAATGTGATCAATATTTGCAAAAAAACAAAAAAAAGATTTACGAGAAGACCACAAAAAGTCGTCTATAGGACTTTTCTAAGCTAACTGTCAAGGGTTAATTTAAAACGCTTTCATAAATTTCCAAAACTTTCTTTGAATTTTAAATGGCGTCATTATTTGCTGATATATCTATTGGTAATCAAAGCTAAAAGTATCGTTTTTTATTCAAAGTCAGATAAACCATGCAAACAAAAACTGAAAGACACCAAACAAAAATTGAAGTGAAACTGAATAAGCAAGTTATCTGACCTTTACATTTGATTGACTCAAAAAAAAAAAAATGCCCATTTCTGTCATTTCTTACATAACGCAATGAAGGGACTTTAAGAAAAATGGTTTGAAAAAAATCTAGAAACAAAAAACAAAAAACATAAAGCACAAAGATATTATGTAGCTCTTCAAAAAACACTAACAAAAATTGGAAAAAATGTATTCTTTTAATTTTTTTTGACTAGTGTAGGTAACCCAGGCAAAAAGTACTTTTATTGCGGGAAAAACGCAATTAGAATTTTTGGCATTTATATCACTCACCGAAAAGAACATTGTCAAATCGTGTGCTCATCAATAGTTATGCAAGGTAAAATATCGATTTTTGTTTTCAATAACTTTAAAACATAAATGCTATTGAAAAATATTTAATGCAAAACTTGTATGCCATGCAATTTTTTACAGAAATGGTTGTGTCACTTTTTCGCCTCTGACTGATATTAAAGATAATTATCACCATTTCAAAAAAGGGTAAAGTGATAAAATTCTCGGTTTTGTGAATGCTATCGAAAATAATTTAATACAAGGTTTGTACTTACACCATAAAACCCTCTACACAAAACCCAATTTTTTTCTAGGAGCTTAAAAATTTCATCAAAATACAAAAATCTGTTCTTTTACATTTTACTCTCAAATGATGAAGTTGTAAAACACAATTTATGCTCAGTACCTATATTGTTTAGATTCAAAATAGCTTTTTATGGCCTTTAGTCCTATAAATTGGCGTTTCGTTCGGCTTACTCACTTGAACTCATCAGTGACATAGTGAGGGCTTTGTCATACGCAATTTATATTAAGTTCAGTTCAACTTACATGAATTTTTCAACGAAAATCCACTGTAAACTATTCCAACAAGATTAGAATTCCTAATCATTAAGCTGGATATTGTTTAGATGTATGTAGGTAGATTTTATATTTTAGAAGAATTTCGATTGCTTTTTTCCATGTGTGGCGTGCTATTAGTTCTACATATTCTGACTTTGAAAATGTTCAAATTTTTAAAATACCGTTTTTTTGGGGTATACGGTTGTTCAATTTTCCTTAAATTTTGATTTTGATATATTTTTTCAAAGCTACATATATGGATATAAAATAACTTGATTTGAAAATTAGCTTAAAAAACAATACTATATAGGTAATCGATTTAGTGGGCATAAATTATTTTTTGAAACCTGATTTTTTGGCTTTTGGCGAAATTATATTTTTTATATAATCGTTCTTTGAAAAAAATTTAAATATTTAATTGTGTCCGATAGCATTCACCGTTTATGAGTTACATTAGGTATATCTTTTACGCCAAAAACCGAAAAATTTATCATTTTAACCTTTTTTTTGAAATTTCATATTATTTAACGCTATCACTTGAAGGTGAAAAAGTACCTTAATATTTTTTAAACAGCAGAAAATAAAATTATCTACAAGTTTTGCGGCAAATAATTTATACCGTTTATGCAAAACCATTTCTTTTTTTTGACATTTGATGACCTTGCATAGCTTTTGATGAGAACACAATTATTAAAAGAACATATTGTATTTAAAATCCTTCACTTATAATTTTATGTTTCAGATTAACCTTTTTTGGGAAAAAACAGCTTTTTTCCAAACTTGTAAATGAAAAATGTGCCAAATTAATATACAAAATTTTAGCATATTAATTTAACCAGTTTAAAATGAAAATTATTACATAGATTGTCGTCTATTTTCACATCAAAATCAACTCGTCTTGTTCGAACTGCATACAGGCATATCAAGGTAATAGTTTAGATTCTACAACTTGTGTCCATTTAATGTCAGTATCACAACAATGCCAACTATTGTCACGCTAATTGACTTTCAAAGAATTATCCCCACCATAACCCCAACACAACAATGTGCGTTTAATATTTAATTCCAATTAAATAACTCATAAAATAAATGTGAGTGATTTAATCCCAAGAGATGCGTTCACGCTTATACAATTGTATAATAAAACTGTAAAAAATTATACCTCAGTGCTGCAAATCGAACCGCTAGAGTGCTTCATAAATCAGAATCCAATCAAATCTCAATAAATTGCTCTATATTTTTTGTTATACTTATGTCGGTAGGTACTAACTTGGACGTGCTAAACTTACTTACAAAAAAAAACCGCAAAAATATTATTATAGCTTCTTCTTAGATAAGAAGAAAACAAGTAATAGGTATAATACAACTTGAGAGTCCGTAAGTATAGTGTGTTCCATTTATAGACCAACTGATGAGCAAAGTATATCTCATCTCATCTCATCTTCCACCCTGTATTGGTGCGGTTTTTATTTTATTCTATTTGCAGATTAGGTGTATTTCTTCACCATTATTGTTGTTTTTAAAAGTTTGAGTTGCTTGAAATTATGTCTAATGACATGCGAGCCAGGTTACGCGTTCTTATGCTTCTTAGTGTAATTCACAGAAGGAAGATTTTCAAAAGTTTACAGTTGGAAGATGGTCATTTTGTAGACTGGTACAAGTGAACTTGAAAATCTGACAAATTTCTAAAGGTGGCAAGACCAGGGTTTCTTAAGCCTCGTCTCGGTCTCGTTAAAATTGAAAATTTTCATATCATATGGGCATCGGTTTCGTCTAGCTATAGGAATAGTCTAGATATCATCTGGATCTCATAGCCGTTTTTTTTTAAAGAAAGAGAGAGTTTGAATCTAGAAGCTTCGGTACTTACATTGGGTACACCACCGTCAACGGAAAAAGTTCCAAGTTCCCAGCTATTGAAATTCACCTAAAATACGAGTATCCCATATGATCATCACGAACAAATTGTTCAGCTTGAATTCGCGCTTTAGAATCATGGGGCAATGTCGGCGGGGAGCTGTGAAATCCAATTCAATCCGAATTCGCACAGACTGATGGGAGCGGAATAGGTAAAACATAGCTGCAAGTCGATTTGTTAGCTATGTCTGTTCGGGAACATTTTTTGCAGCGATTCTTCATGTTGTTTCTTTTTGATTCTTCCCGCAAAGGCCACAACGCGACGAAGCAAAAGACGACGGCGACGACGACAACGACTATGGTTTGGAAGACGACAGCAACATGATGGAAAATACAGGTCAATAGGGATTTACGGTTATTTCTCCTGGTTTAAAACACACACCTTCCTGTTGGATGATGGCAATGGCAATGGTGATGGTTGGGGTTGTCTGTCTATACGGCACTGGGTGGAAGCCATTTATGGTCCAGATATGCAAGAATCCAATGTTGATGATGATGATGGTAGGTTGTATCTTTGGGAGCAGGCGTACGCGCACATTTTTTTTTTCAACTTGTTTATGGGGAAGACCTGATTTCTGGAGTCATCGCCGTCAACCATGTACGCGTGATCTCATGTTTAATGCATTTTTGATGTAACCAAAGTTAATGAGTATTTCCTAGAGGTAACACGTTTTTAGAAGACGATTCTTTCTGTCGTATATACATAGATATAAGCACGTTATATAAACATTCATTTTTCACATAAACCTGCGAACATTATTTCGAGGTTTTTGACCTCCTCTGGTTTCGAGTTGACATGAAAACTATCTAGCAAGGTAATGTAGCCGGTACAAGTAGTAGCGGAGCTTTGAATGAATGATGTAATTATATGCCTTAAATCACCTCGAGGTGTGGTGAGAAATAAATGTGCGATGAAAAATAAGACAGAAAATACTTTATAACACTAACTGTTTGCGCTGGTTATAAAGGTTATAGATATATGTAGGCTTAAAATACATCACATAACATTGAAGGTGTAAATTTGTTTCGTTTAATTTTAACGATCGGATTTTAAAGAAATAATTCAACTTGGGAGTTGAGTGTTAACAGTCTTATAAATTATTTGTTGAAGTAAAAAAATATCCAAAAGCTATGATCGTATGAAAATCGTTGGGTTTTAAAAGGCAATTTATGGGTTAGAAGAACGTGAATGACACCATAATGCACCTTCTGTGTGTTGTTTTATTTTTAAGAGAAATAGAAACATGTTAATTTTTAAGTTTGTATTCTTGTCACACAAACAAAAATTAAAGTCCATTAACATTAACTGCGATTTTATTACTTTAGCTTTATATTATGTTAGGTACCTGTTGCATGAGAAAAAGTAAGAAATTTAATGCTGGGGGCTTGATGTTATTATTTGATATTAAGTCTGGGCAATTTAAAAAATCTTTAGAAAACTGGTAAAACAGTACTGAAGCATAAACTCTGGGAACATTTGAGAGTGCATCGGTTAAAGACTATCACAACAAAAACATAAATGTTAAAAAAAGAGCCAAGATCTTATGTGTACAAGAAACCTCTACGTAAAAAGTCAGCCAAAAAAAGTAATGAGATCTAAAATATATGCCAAGTTTTAAGTTCATAAAGCTCAATATCAAATATCTTAAGTAGAGAAATATCAAAGCAATTCCAAATCATGACAGAAATTTGGTATTTAATGATTACTGATTAAAATATGGTGGGTTCACTGGTCAAGTTTTCATACATTTTAAAATTGTGATTAAGTTAGTAATTAAGAGAAAACTTGCCAAGTAAATCCACCAAATCTTAATCAGTAATCATTAAATACCAAATTTCTGTCATGATTTGGAATTGCTTTGATATTTCTCTACTTAAGATATTTGATATTGAGCTTTATGAACTTAAAGCTTGGCATATATTTTAGATCTCATTACTTTTTTTGGCTGACTTTTTACGTAGAGGTTTCTTGTACACATAAGAACTTGGCTCTTTTTTTAACATTTATGTTTTTGTTGTGATTTCACTCCTTTTTGCAAAGGTTAACTTTACCAGGTAAAAATCAAGCCTTAGGGCCTTACAAAGTTTCATAATTCTACGACAACCGAAAGCGCTCCATATAAATAATAGCAATTCTGATAAAGTGGGTGGATGGCGCGCCCCCCGAATGCAAAATTCCAATTTTTCAATTTTTTTTTCTTCCTAAGTACTTCAAGCCCTACCAACCTACCAATTTTCATTGTTCTACAACAATCAGAAGTGCTCCATATAATTTATAAGAGTTTTTAATAATGTGTGTGGATACCACGCCCCCTGAAGGAAAAATTCCAATTTTTCAATTTTTTTCTTTCTACGTACTTCAAGCCCAACCGACTTACCAATTTTCATCGTTCTACAACAATCGGAAGTGCTCCATATAATTTATAAGGATTTTTAAGAATGTGGGTGGATGCCACGCCCCCTGAATGGAAAATTCCAATTTTTCAATTTTTTTCATTCTAAATACTTCAAGCCCTACCGACCTACCAATTTGTCTCGTTCTACAACAATCAGAAGTGCTCCATATAATTTATACACAAATTTAAGAATATGGGTGTATGCCACGCCCCCTGAATAGAAAATTCCAATTTTTCAATTTTTTTCTTTCTAAGTACTTGAAGCCCTACCGACCTACCAATTTTCATTGTTCTACAACAATCAGAAGTGCTCCATATAATTTATAAGAATTTTTAATAATGTGGGTGGATGCCACGCCCCCTGAATGCAAAATTCCAATTTTTCAATTATTTTCTTTCTAAGTACTTGAAGCCCTACAGACCCACCAATTTTCATTGTTCTACAACAATCAGAAGTGCTCCATATAATTTATAAGATTTTTTAAGAAAGTGGGTGGATGCCACGCCCCCTGGATAGAAAATAGCATATTTTCGATTTTTTCCTTTGTATGCACCACAAGGTCTACCGTTGTGCGAAATTTCAAGTTTCTACGATGTCTGGAAGTGCTCCATAATTTTGATGATCTGTCAGTGAGTCAGTGAGTCAGTCAGTCAGTTACGGTTTTTGCGATTTTTGAAGTCCTATATCTCGGGAATTACTAATGCTAAAGAGTTGAAATTTGGTGAGCCACCTGTGTTTGATCAGCTCAGCAAATACTGCGAATTTGAAGTTTCTGACTTTATTGGTACTGAAGTTAGAGGGGGGTTGAAAATCGCCTGAGTTTGTTCCTGTAAAAAGGGTGTAGTGCCGCGAACTTGGCTGGGCACTACCGTGCCCTTTGATAATTAATCTTGGGAATTTATAAAATCAAAATCTTATATTTAATATTGAGAGCGTAGGATTCTTTTGTAGAAGAAATTTCATGAAAAGTGATTTGGCTCCGTGAATTAGCTCTTCAATGAAATAACCACCACATCAAAAATTAAATAAGTCCTCAAATTCGAAGATGAAATAAATACCCCAAATCCATTAAATAAGTTGCCCAAAAATATGAAATACTTAGTCCCCAAAACAAGGTTTAATTTGCTGTTTGTTGTGAGTTTTAAAATAGCCACGTCAGAGAAAGGCACGGAGTGGTGCCCCCCGCAACAGGATAGTTCACAATACCCAGCCAACAAAACCTTAACTTTCCAAAACATTTCACGTTAATTTATTATTGAAAGTTGCCAAAAAGCAACCTTGTGGCACAACTTTTAAGGTTCCATCCATTAAAAAGCACCTGTTACTAATGGAAATATTTTCTTCAATGCAGATAGTTGGTCATCTTCTTCAATACAAGCTTTGAATAAAGTTGTTGGACTTTGCTCGTCCTTCACTGTCCATATCAATTCACGTTTTTAACTTATTTTACAGTTGAACTTGGGGATTTATTTCATCACGAAATAGCCCCCAATTTGAAATTGAAATAAATCCCCAAAAACGCATGAAATAAATCCCCGATTTCAAGGAGTTTTATCGTATGAAGAAACTTCTCATCGCCATATAAATTTTGAGTTTGAGACGTTATAGGCCAGGAAAAATGGGTTCCGAGGTTGAAAAATTAATTCATAAAATATTAAAATAGGAATCGACGCAGAATTGCAACCTCTATAACATATCCAAAGTCCCCGCATTGGCTTTTTGTGTAGATGCATTTGAAGAGGTGCAGACGGGGAGAATTTGGAGGTCTATCAAACTAAAATATTTGTTTGGGTAAAACCTAATCATATGATACATGCTCTAAGGGTAGTTCTTAACGCTGAATCTAATGAAACCAAATTCAAAATGATACAACCAACCAAAAAGAAGTTATAGTCCTTTTTATGTAATGATGACTTTTTTTTCAGCTACAACAGGTAAAATATTACCGAAAACCCTTTGAAAATAACGGTATGTTAATGAAACTTGGAATGAACGTTTCATTTGTCATAGGAACTAAGACTCAAGAGAGTCCCTAAAAATATCCATGGTGAAAGGGTGTTTTTTTTAAGGGGGAGGGGCAACAAAGAATGTTAACCATAACACCCACGTAAAAACTCTTACACTCATGAAACTTGCCAAATATATTAAACTCTTCATGGCAACCAAGAATCAAAATAGTCCATACAAATATCTTTGTTCTAATAGTGTTTTTGGTGACTGTTAACTTTTGACTTGTTCTACGGAAAATACGATTTCAAAAATTAATTTTTGCTTAAAAAGGCCCATAACTTTGTTAAGGGTGTTTCTATCATTTTAGTTTTGCTTTTATTAGATTCAGCGCTAAAAAATACCCTTAAATCATATACCATACTTTGTGTATATACCTCAATTACACCAAATCGGAATTTTGGCTCAAATCTTCCAACTTCTTCCCAGATTTTCCCTCTCTTTAAAAAAATACCCCAGAACAAATATATTTATAAGGACTATTTTGATTCTTGGTTGCCATGACAAATTATATACTTTTGGCGAATTTCATGAGTGTAAGAGTTTTTTCGTGGGTGTTATGGTTAACATTCTACACTTGCCCCACCCCCTTAAAAAAACACCCTTTAACCATGGATATTTTTAAGGACTCTCTTGAGTCTTAGTTCCTATGACAAATGAAACATTCATTCCAAGTTTCATTAACATACCGTTATTTTCAAAGGGTTTTCGGTAATATTTTACCTGTTGTACCTGAAAAAAAGTCATCATTACATAAAAAGGACTATAACTTCTTTTTGGGTGGTTGTATCATTTTGAATTTGGTTTCATTAGATTCAGCGTTAAAAACTACCCTTAAATCATGTATCATATGGTTAGGATTAACCAAACCAAATATTTTAGTTTGATAGACCTCCAAATTCTACCCGTCTGAACCTCTTCAAATGCATCTACACAAAAAGCCAATGCGGGGATTTTAGGGGACTTTGGATATGTTATAGAGGTTGCAATTCTGCGTCAATCCCAATTTTAATATTTCATAAATTAATTTTTTCAAGGTTCCCCATACGATTTGTGCTATTTTTCCTGGTCTATTATTTCGTTGGGGAGTTATTACTTGAAAATTATCAAACAGTCCTTTAAATTTGTATAAGATATATGTTTTCAATACATTTAAAGGGAAGGTCTTACAATGCCGAATTTCTGACAGATGATAGAAAATATTGATCTTGATATTTATAAAATAAAATGCACGACTGGGTCGCACGTACTTGCTCTTATGTTCAAGACACTGCGAGTTTAAGAAAATTGTATATACAAACATGGAAATTATGAGAGAAAAATGTAGAGAAGCATGAAATACGACATTTAAATGAGCTAAAACAACTCTTTTGACAGTTTGAGGTGAAAAAAGTATGCCATCTTAATTCATGATGGAATATGATTGTATGGGAAAAAACATTTTAAAATCGTTGGAGCGGTTTTTTTTTTCAATTATTTTTTTATATATAAAATTCTTAAAATATTTTTAAGAACAAATTTCGGTATGCAGATTTAAATTATATATATTTATGTGTATATAAAAACAAAATTTGAAAAAAAATTGTCAACCCGTTTTTGAGATATCGAATTTAAAAAAAAAAAGTTTGAAACTTTTTTTAAAAATCCAAAAACTTTTTTTTTGAAAATTTTGATATGCAATATTATTTAATCTTATCTGAAATTTGTATATAAAAAAAATCATTTAAATCCGTTTAGCTGATAACGAGAAAACTCAAAATAAAAAAATACGTTCTATGACTGGTACTAATAATAGTTGCTATGTGTAAAATTTTATAATTTTTGATGGTAGATCGTACTAATTTTAGTATATAAATTAAGTTTATTCAAAATCGTAGGAGTCGTTTTCAAGCAAAAAAATATTTTCCTTTGCGGTTTTTTCACTTTTGTATGGAAGGTACCGTTATTTTTTCATAAATGTAAAATTTTTTCTAAAAATATTTTAGAGAGTACTAAAAAAGTCTTAAATATCGAGTTTCAAAAAAATCTATGATGCCGTTTTCGAAATATTTGATTTTCCAAAACAAAATTTGAAATAATTTTTAAAAATCCAAAAAATATTTTTTCAAAAATATTGGTACACAAAACTATTAACATTTTTTGGAAGCTTCTGTATAAAAAAATAATTGAAATCGGTCGTACCATTTTGAAGAAAATCAAAAATTAAAAAATGGTTCCTTGGGAGGTACCATTAATAACCATTTTTGAAAAATGGTTTTCCACCCAAAGAAAGAATTTACTAAAATAAATTTATTGAATTTTGGTTAAGAAAAGTTGTCGAGCCGTTTTTGAAAAAAAAATGTATGGCAGGTACCGTTATTTTTGGTTCTAAAAAAAAAATGAAAAAAATGTGTCGGCAGGATCACCAAAAACCACTATGTACAAAGTTTGAAGAAAATCGATCGAGCCGTTTAGGCTGTAGACGAACAGACAGACAGACAGACAGAATTGTGCCACCCACTTTTTTGGTGTTCTCTATTATCGTAATATCATGTTTGATTGTTATCTCAAAATTTTTGTTTGCACGAATCCAAAACTTGCCTTATAGTACCTATAATCGCAAGTTAAAAACAAGAGCCCTAGAATACTATTGAACGGAAATAACGGCAATATTTGAGCGCTTACACACACATATGTACATACATTTGTTATATAACGTACCATCACGTCAGGATCTTGATTTTCAATTAGTCGAAAATTTAAAACAAGTTACATGAAAATGCCCTGCTTTGATCATTTGGCCCAAGCAGAATGTTGGTACTCTGCGGAAAAAATCTAAGTTGACATTTTTAAATGCAATAACCTTTTTTATTGGCAAAAAAGAACACTCACCAAAAAGTTCTTTGTAAAATCGTGTGTGCATCAAAAGCTATGCTAGGGCTAATGTCATGATATCGTTCAGTTCTTAAACGGTATTTTATGTATTTTATACATAACTTGTAGGTCATGCAGTTTTCCACAGAAAAGTTTAAGGCACATCTCTTGTGTGAGGCTATTAATTAAAAAAAAGAGTTAAAAGACAAGTATGATGTTTTTGGCATAAATTTGCTGCTGTTGAATAAAAATAAAAGTTGTTCAAAATTTAATTATCTACAACTTTGGTCATAATCATTTTATCTCTACGATATTTTTCGACTTAATCCGAAAAAAAGTATTGTGACATTGTAAAGTACCCAAATCTAAGGTATTATACTGTACACGTTGTCAAAACTAAAAGTGTCGGAAGAAAAATGCCTGTGAACGTGATGATTAAAACACACGTAAAAACAACAACAAATTAAAATTGAGATTGTCAGAAATAAAAAGTGGATGTGAACGTGATGACAAAAACACACGTAAAACAACAACAAATATTGACATTTGACACAAATTTTGATATGTGCGCAGAACTGAACAAAAATCAAAACTCTAATTATGATATTTCCTGTAATGTAATGTGTAGTGTGGTGACATTGTATTTTAGTCTCATTTATGAGCGTTTTTGAACTATACAAACAAAAAGTTTAATATTTTTTTCCACTCCTTGCAAGAGGAGGATATAAGGAGTCTTAGACCAAGATTTCGACTGTGCCGCTTTTTAACTTTGGCCGCCATCTTCAATTTAAGGAAAATGGCTTTTGTAAAAAATATACAGGTTGTTTTGCATAAGCACAGTGTGTATAACAGAAGGCTAGACTGTTGTAGTGTAATAAAAGCATTCTTTCATTTCATTAACGTAAAATCATTTCTCATTTCTCAAACGTAAACAAGGCCACATGTAGTACCTATTCGATCAACACAATTGAAATAGTAATTTCATTGATATTCGAAACTATAAAGTTTAAAATCAAATTTATTTAT
Organism: Dasysyrphus tricinctus; assembly: GCA_963921185.1. Classification (NCBI taxonomy): domain Eukaryota; kingdom Metazoa; phylum Arthropoda; class Insecta; order Diptera; family Syrphidae; genus Dasysyrphus; species Dasysyrphus tricinctus. Next base: position 86,823,445 of record OY992533.1, read on the forward strand.
TTGTTTCTTTTTTAACAAACGAAACTGAGTGTTGTGCTCAGGGCATTGCCATCACCACTTGGGTGACTATGCACATGAAGTGTCGTAGAAGTATTTTGTTACACTATGTTCCAGATTCATAATTTCATTGAGTCATAATTATTAGACTGCCCCAACATATTGTATATATTGAAAATAGAATGCTGATGCAGCACAAAAGTATTTGTAATATGGTTCTTAAGCATAAGTGGGGATAACCCAATGATTTTTAAGTAGTATAAATAGCGGTGAAATATTGGATAATAAAATCAGTTCTAAAACTATCAACATAAAATTTTATTTTTATAATTGCGGCTCATTAGCCAAATTATACAGCGAGCTGCGCTTTATCTAGCGAACATAGGTATCCCCGTAGTACCACCACACTGTGTAGGTTGGGTTGATATAAGACAAAATTGTACCGGATGAGGGGCAATTTACTAAAAAATTGACTAAATCAGAAAAGGAATTACACAAAAAAGGGCAATACTTACAATGTCATGCTATAGCTTATTTGAAAGCCAAAATCTATTTTCAAAATTAACTTTTTTGAAAAAATGTGTATTGTAAATAAATCATAAGAAAATATTTAAGTTGAAAAGAACAAAATTTATTTTAAGTTTTAGAATTACTTTTTTCAACAAATATTTTGAAAAACCATTTTATTTAAAAAGGAAATTTTGAGAATGGATTTTTGTCTTTCAAAAAAGCTATATACTCCATTCTTTAATTTGTTTTTAAATCAAGTTGTTTAAGTTAATAGTTTTTGAGAAATTAGATATCAAAGAAAAATTTTTGAAAAAATTGTGAGTTTTTTTATCAAGTTGTTATTTTTCTAAATTTTGCGTTATTAAGTTCTATTTTTGTGTTCAATATCCAATGCACTTATCAAGTTTTAGTCAAATACCGAAAAACAAGTATAAAAATCTCTCATGGTTTTTGAGATAGGTATTACAAAAAAATGGAGTGAAATGGTGATTTCATAAATAAGATTGTGAAGCGTGTTCTTGTCCGATCAAAATGATTGAGGTGTCTATGGACTGAAAAACTTGTTCTCATTGGAAACAAATTTAATTTTTTGCTCTATTATTTGGTAAAAATGTTTTTATTTTTATTAATACCATATTTTTGTTAGGACACTATTGAAGGAAATTTTTAATTTTGTACCTAATCAAAATTTTACTATCACAAAATAAAAATGCTTATTTTGAAAAACGCACAGTCAATTTTGTATACCTAACGGTATTTTGTTGAAATTTTTTTTAAGTGGATATAAATTCAATTTACTATTCACGATTTTCCTTAATTATATCATCATATAATCATTATTGTATCATTGTACCAATGACTGGTTTTGTTCACTTCGGAACCCGCAAACAAAATACATCAAACCCTTTTTTCGATTTTTTTCAATTTCTCGAAAACTATGAAAGATTTTTACATTTACTTTTTTAAAACCTAACAGTATTTGACTAAGAATCGATAAGGGCATTAATGCAAGAAGTTTCTAAATTTTATTGAATTTTTTTTTAATGCAACAAATACTTGTGTTCGCATTACAATTTTTTTTTAATGCAAACAATTTTTATTTTGCATTAACATTTTTTTTTTAATGCAAAATATTTTCACATTGCATTAAAATGTTATTTTTAACAGAGAATGCATTTGCTTCCATTGAAATTTTGACAACTCTGCTTTATCTTATACAAACCAGTGCTGCCATATTGCTCACAATGAATTATCATACAATTAGCTGATTTCAATCATACCAGAGCAAAAATTATCATACGCAAAATAAAACAAACAAAATTATATAATTCCAAAATTTCCCTAAAAAAATAAAAACAAATGTATAAATATATACTAAATTCATTATTAACTTTATGAACATTTATTATTATTTTTTTTATAAGAAACACACATTTTTTGATTTAAAATTAATATACTGATCATCAAAAATAAATATATAGACATTTTAGTTATTTTATATGTATGTATATGTAAAACACAAGTACAGTAGACGCTCGATATAGTGAAGAAATAAAAACCAGGCTTGTTCACTGTTTCGAGATTGTTCAAGAAGCTATATATATCCCGACGGAGGTTTTCACACCTGCGCAGTAACATTTTTGCCGCTTCGCTAGCACAAATAGCACAAGAATGACAAATGCACTTTGAATCATAAATTCCCGGACAGCTTTCTTCAAATCTCGATTTGACCGAGTTTTTATCACCCATCATGGTATTACAACCATCAGACCCAAATCCATCAACGTTCTCAAAAGATACTTCACATATTTTAAAAGCATTTTCAACTGCTTCGAAAATAACTTTTGCAGACGCCGCGCCGTTTTCATATCACCTTGGAACAAATCGACCAGGTCAAAAAACGAGCTTACAATTTTAGATCGATTTGTATCAAAGTATCTAACAATGATACACGTTGCTTTGTTGGAACTTACGTCCGTCCGAGATATAAACATGATTCCTCACAAAAATTCCTCACTTTTCCCCTTAAAAACTGAGACTGAAATTTTTTGGATTCGCTTGCTTAATTATATTCTGTCGCAGTAAATTACATAAGAAGAAAAGAAAAAGGTAGTTGTTTTGACTTCTATTTGAGGAATCTTGTTTATATTTTACTCTCCGGCTCTGTCAAAGAACGGGGAAAAATTACTGAGCGCTCAAGAAATATAAACTGGCTAATTATACTAAATTTCGTATTCTTGAGTTTTTCAACTAACTCTTCTTTCTGGCAGCAGCCTAAACAAAAATCTAAATATACCCATTTGGCATAATAAAGAGCCCTTTGTGGTTGTACAGTATGCAGTAAATTACATTTAGGTATAAGAAACAATTTGAAGCGAATGTTTTAGTTCGAGTTTTATATGGTTGACTTTAAAAAATCATAACTCCGTTTTTACTCATCCGATCTTCATGATTAAGATCTTTTAATAAAGCCAACATGACACGCTACACAGTATAACAAAATCATAGACAAGGGGCAAACGATTTCACACAAGGGGTGAATAAGCCCCCCTCCAATTCGATTTGCAGCATTCTAATTTCAAAAGTTGATGAAAACTTTCACAATTTTAATTGATTTTTAGCTCAAATTGAAGCCCATTTAATTCTTTTAAAATGGTAGAGCAAAGTTATAATCGCAAACCAGCCTTAAAGGTTAAAATAGCCAATAACTGAAAAAACCGCGAAAATTTCTCGGTTTTATGCATATCTCACAAAGTTGCGTTCGGCGCTCGAGGTCGAAAACTTGGATTATTGGTAAGGTCAACATCATAAACAACTCATCTAAAAATCAGAACTACCGGATCTTAGGCAGAGCCCTCCCACCCCGAAGAAAAAGGATACTAGACTGAAAAAAGTGAAGTTGATCATGTTAATTTCAGTTTTCTCAAAAGCTAGAAGTCATTTTAGCATTTGGTTTTCAGTTTTTAACTAAAAGTTAATAAAAGCATTGAAAATCAAAAACAAAAATAGTACTTAATACCATAAAATAAAAAAAAAAAATAGATAAACAAAAAAAAATCGTCTTTTTCTTAAAATTTTGAGTTTGAAAGTAAATTTTTCAAAAACTATCAACTAAAAAATGTTTCTTTAAAAATAAAATTAAAGAATCGATTTCTGGCTTTCTGACTTAGATATTATAGATCCCACCCCTCAAATTAGTCTTGTTGTTCCCAGAGCTTTAGAATCGGTTCCTAAACCCAAATCAATATTCATCTCTCGTCTTTTACCGGAAATCGTACCCGAAGATATTTTGCAACATCTCATTGCCTGTAAATCCATACCCAATGTATCATCCATTAAATGTACTAAAATAAGTAAACCTAACAGTTTCGTTTCATCGTTTAAAATTACAGCTCCCTTCTCATTATTCGATTCAATTTTGAATAGCTCTTGGCCCCCTAATACATTGGTGAAAGAATTTACAATCCCTCCTAGGCAAAGAAAGATTGCAAACAACAATAATAATTTAAATGCAAAAAACTTAGTAGGTTCTCCCTCTACTACCAAAACGTAAGAGGGCTTCGCAGTAAAACTGCCAAAATCTTTCAAAACTCCCTAGCTTTTCCTTATGATTTATTTGCTTTCACTGAAACATGGCTTAATGACACGATCTTAGACACAGAACTATTTGATCAAGAATTCATAGTTTTCAGGAAAGACCGTCATGTGGATAATACGAATTTAGTAGGGGGTGGTGTCTTAATTGCGATTAGAAATCATTTCAACACAACTCCTATCATATTCCCTTTTGATATTTCAATAGAACTTGTCTGCATCAAAATATCCATGCATTCAAAAGATTTATTCATTCTAAATGTCTATATTCCCCCCAAAAGTTCAGTTTCAGTATATGTTGAGCTTTCCCATGCTCTCGACTATATTATTGACGTTGCTGGATTTGATAGTATTATTACTCTCTTAGGCGACTTTAACCTTCCATACATTGACTGGATTCCTTGACCAACTGTATTAATGACATAGTTCCACACAAAATACCCAAATACTCTAGCTTCTGCCATCCATGGTATACGAAAGAACTCAAAATTCTTCGTAATAAAAGAAACAGAGCTTGGAAGAACTTCATAAAAAGTATGTCCCTTGAGGACCGAGAATTGTATATTTCCTTGTTTGATGAGTTTAAAAACCTCTCCAATTATTTATACGCTGAATACCTTAAAAAAATGGAAAGTTCCCTAAAGCTTGACCCCAAAAGTTTTTGGAATTTCGTAAACTTGAAAAAGAAATCTGATGGCTATCCAGTCAATTTTACTTATAATAATATTATTTTAAATAGTCCTCCGGATATTTGTGATGCGTTTGCTAACAACTTTCGCCAGTCTTTCGTTGATACCCCTGTCGATGTTGATGAGAACTTTTTTCTCTACTTAAAAGACTGCCCACAAACTACCTTCAATAATATCCCAATTATAATCGAAAAAATTTTACATTATATGTCCTTACTTCATGATGACTACTCGTCTGGACCTGATGGCATCCCACCAATTATCTTGAAGAAATGTAAATCAATATTAGCACCCCCTCTTTTTCATTTGTTTAACCTATCACTTAGCTCCGGTAAATTTCCAAGTATTTGGAAAAAAGCATTTATTACACCAGTTTTTAAAAAGGGTAACAGATCTGATATATGCAATTACAGGCCAATCTCCAAGCTATCTTGCATTCCTAAGCTTTTTGAGCAAGTAATGTGCGATAGTTTGACATTCAACTGTAAGAATATAATTTGCAATCAACAACATGGATTCATGCAAAAGCGATCGACGATAACCAATTTACTTGCATTCTTGCACAAGTGTTCAACTGCGTTGGAGCATGGTCAAGAACTCGACTGCATCTATACAGATTTTTCTAAGGCTTTCGATCAACTTTCACACGATATCATCACGTTTAAGTTAAAGGTGTTTGGCTTCCCTCCTAAGCTCATCAATTGGGTTTCTTCTTATCTCCATAATAGATCCTATCAAGTTAGATTTAGGAGCTCTGTCTCCAACCCTTTCTTTGCCAAATCTGGAGTTCCCCAGGGTAGTCATTTGGGGCCCCTTCTTTTTATCTTAGCTATCAACGACGTATCCCTCTATATACGTTATAGTGAAATTCTAATTTTTGCGGATGATATGAAAATTTTCAAAAGCGTCAAATCTGTGAGTGATCGTTTACTTTTGCAAGAAGATATTAACAGTTTTGTTATTTGGTGTAGTAAAAACGGTTTAAATCTCAACCCTACTAAATGTCAGGCGATCATTTTTTCTAAAAAAAAAAATTCCTAGTTCATTTGATTATGAAATATCGCAGCACACATTGCGTCGTGTTGATAGTTTCAAAGACCTAGGGGTTCATTTTACTTTTAATCTTGATTTTACGAAGCATATAAATTTAATAGTCAACAAGGCAAACTCTATGTTAGGGTTTGTTAAACGTTGGTCTAAGGAATTTCAGGATCCTTATGTTACCCTCGCTCTCTACAACAGTCTTGTTCGCCCTCATCTTGAATACGCATCACAGGTATGGACTCCTTTTTACGATATCCATAAGAATAGACTAGAAGCAGTCCAGCGTAATTTTAAACGTTTCGCCTTGAAAGGACTACCGTGGTCCGATCCTTATAATCTTCCTCCTTACGAACACCGGATTAAGCTTCTTAGATTCAAACTTTGGCACAAAGGAGAATTAATAATGATATTGTATTTATTCATCAACTTTTAACGGGCGTTATTGATGCACCTGATTTATTACCTTGTACTAGCCTTAACTACCGTGGTGGAGGTCACAACACTCGTAGTCTAGAACTAATGCATATATCTCAACACCGTACCAATTATGGAATGCATGAGCCTTTTACCCGCATGTGCATCATTCTGAATTTGAACTCTAATTTTTTTGATTTTAATATAAGTAAGAATAGACTCAAAGCTTCATTGAAGACCAGTGTACCACGCTCTTAAATGTTTGTAATTGTTAATTTTTTCAATGTCATTTTATTTGTTATTTTATAATTATTGTTTTTAATTTTATTTTGTAAAGTGTATGTTTTAAGTAGTTTGTTGCTTACTAACTACTAACACTACACTAAGTGATGAGCCTGATAAGCACTTAATTTGTGTTTGGCAATTCTTTGGTCGCAAGATGTTGCTTGTACTAAGCTCTCTTCGGCAAAGATCTGATAGTGTAAAAAAAAGATGAGCAATGTATTTTTGTCCAGATATTACCATTGTTTTTTTAAAGTTATTTTTCTATTTGAAGTCAACTTTTATTAAAATTGCCCCTCCCGCCTAAACGGGGGGATATATACCCCCATCCGGTACTATTGTTTTCTTCTTTTGGCCCAATCTACACGTATTGCTATGTCAAAGATCATGTTTTTGTTATTATTCAGTTTTATATACTACTTGTTGTTTTAAATTTTGTATTTCTATAATTTGAAAAGTCGTCCCTTGGAAACTGTTATGTCCATAGAACTGGCTTTGGACTCAAATTGAAGAAAATTTAGTAAGGTTGAAATCGTAGAGCAATGTTTTATTCGGAAATTAAGGCGTAATGGTTAAATGGCCAATAAGTGAAAAAACCGCGAAAAACTAACGGTTTTTTGGATTTTTACCAATGTTGCGTTCGGCGCTCGAGGTAGAAAAATCGGATTTATTATTAGGCCAACATCATAAACAACTCAGCAAAAAATCAGAACTACCTGACCTGACGCAAGGTCTATTGTATATAGTTACTGGACTATAATTGTGCGATTGAAAATTTTATTTGCACACAAAGTTCTTTGAGTGTTTTGTCAATGATTCGTATAGCATTTGAGTTTCGAATTCATTGAAAACATAGTAAATAATTTTTCCTGATCGCTTTAATCTACTGCATAGGCTAGGCTGCGGCAAATGGCACATTTATTTAAACAATGCCATACAAAAATGTAACAAAAAATAGTGTCTTGTTGAAAAGAGTTCAATGAACAACGAAAATAAAAGAGTACACGAGTTAAAAAGCACCAAAAATGTAGTAGAAGGCTGACACCTGACACTACAGCTACATTCAGAAGAAGTTTAAGAAAAAGAGCAGATTTATATATGTTAAACTTGATTTGTTTTAAATTTGAATAGCGAAATTTTGTATTTAAATCAAATATCACAATTATCATACATTTTGCGTATGATAATGAATTTCATTCATACATCATACAGGGCCACAAATTATGCTACATGTAGCATAGTTATTCTACGGTTAGCAGCACTGATACAAACTCACTTTTATGAAAAGATGCGGTTGACTTTTAAAAATCTTAAAAAGCTCAAATGTCCACAAATGAGAAGGAAAAAATAAAAATAAAAATAAAAAGAGTGATTGAGTCACCTATCAATTTTATCAAAATATTTGAATTAGTTTCTAAGAAGCAGAAAAGTTAACCGTAACATCGAAGAAACTTCTTTGCATTATTTTTAATTTATCGCAGCTCTTTTTTGATAAAAAAAAACAATTTCACTAGGTAAAATAAGACAAATGCCTTAAAGAAAAAGTCTCATTTTAAGTTAACGACCGTATCATCATCATATAAACAATTTAAATCCAGACAAAAGAATCAAAAACAAACCATAAAAATTCAATTCAATAAAAAAAAATTAAACGAGAACGACAATTTCCTTCAGTGGTCACTTATTCCACTTAGTCTGAGAGTAAAGAACTTGCTCCTCTTCAGACCTATTTTATTATACATATAAATCGCTTCACTACAATCATTATTAGGGTATTCCACTTTGCTCAACAAAATTGTATTTCGCTTGTTTTCCAAAGAAAAAAAAATTATAAATTATCTTTTAAGCCAAACATAATAATTGAGTGCAATCATGATTTAGTTTTGAGTAGTGGGCGTTATGATACACACCCACACTCTAACCTCTTGAATTCTGGAGCATATTTCTTGTTTTAGTATCAGAATTCAAAGACAAAATGATATGCAATCATCTGGTTGCACCGCTTATAAACCATGGCCGACCTAGAAAAGATCTCTTTCGATCTCAAGACGCTGAAAGTAAAAATTAAATAAATTCCAATCCGAGGTATATTTTTATAAAATACCTAGATACAGAAACTATAAACAAAAACCTACACAGGTGACCTTCTTTAATGATCACTCTTGTCCTCCATTCTGGAAAACAAAAAACAATAACAATAACCGAATGGTATATGACAATATCAAACCAACTTCTATGCCTGTGCATATCTTTATACCTTCCTAAGTCGCAGGTAAACCTTCTATTTTTATGGATTCAAGCATCCACCAAGCTCATGCATTTTTTACTCAAACTGGTTCTTCTTCGTCGTCTCACAAGCCGGTGGTGGTGGTGGCGTATACCTATCATATAGGAACCACAACAGAAGAGATTGTATCTACAAGCTATGCACAATGAATATGTTTCTCCCACGAAGAAGTTCAAAGAGAATACTGGAAGAACTAGGAAGAAAAGTCCAAAACAGATTTTATTTTAAGTCCGGAATTATTGTTGCTTTATGGAGATATGGTGATGGTGACGTGTTGCTATTGCTGATGGAGCTCTGAATCCGGATTTAATGGTACAGGTGTTCTTTAAAAGATGCACAGGCAGAGGTAGAGTGTGTGTGCATGGAAAGAGTTTTCATCGATTTGGGTCAGGGGATCATTAGAGGCTGTCGTGATGGTCGTATCGGAGATGAGTTTTTCGTTTAAAGATGACTTGTCGAAGTCATCATTGGATTATTGTCTTCAAAAGCCTTAGATGATAGTTTTTATAGGAAAATCGAATCTTTTTTAGCTTTCTATTTTTCTTTTCTATGAATATTCAACAAAATGTATAAATACTTCAAGAAACTCTTTTTATATAAAAAAGCCTGATATTTCTTTTAGTATTAAAGTCAATTGTAGGTATGTAGTATTAAACTGTTAAAATATCGATTCCTCTTAGAAGTGACATTAAGTGTGATTAATTATCATGGTCGTAGCTTAAGAGTTTAATGGTTAGTCTACTAACCCACATTGCAATTCCAATAAAATGATTTGAATAAGAAACGTTTATTAGAGGTCAGCGGTTCAGGCTTTCATTAAAAAATTCAAGGTGGAAAAAAAAACCGAAACTAAAGTAGTTCATTTTTTTATTGGGGACTTTGGAAATACATTTTTTTTTTTTTTTATTTATCTATTTCTTTTATAGCTGTCAATGCATTTTTAATGGATTTGTGTTTTATGTTGTTATTATTTTTATTATTTGTATATAAAGCTATACATACCTAACTGTCAAAACAAATTGGAACAATATTGTTTACAATGTAGGTTCACGGTATTTTATTTTTTTGTATGCATTGTTTTTGCAAACATTAACAACAAGGTCCGCTCCATTTAATGTTAGCGAAAATTAAACGCACAGTTGGATCGCACAAGTTTGCGGGATGATATTGATAGTTAAGTTGTGGTGGTCATATTGTATTGGCGACGGACAATGGGTCCGAAGTGGAAAAAACCTTATGCATAAAAGTGTTTAATTTTGTATTGTAAAATATTTTTCTTTTAGTAATTTTCATAAGAATTTCGGGTGTTATAAAGATTTGGTGGAAGCAATTTTATTTCAGCCGAAATAAGGGGTTAAACCGGCCGCGCCCCTTGGAATTTTGAGCCCTAAGACTGATGATTTGGATACTTCCCCCTTCTCATGGATTTATTATTGAAATTTTTGTTTCAATGTTAATATTGGCATTACTGCCAACAATACCCACCCAGGAATGGTTGAGAGTTGTTAGTCACTAGGCCCTGGCTCTCCACGAGCTGTTGCGCAACCCAATTTATTTATGTTATGATAATATACGCCTAAAGGTATCTGAAAAGAAAATACTTTAACTAATTTTTTAGATTACACTTGCAAATCAAGACAAAAATTTGGACTTTGGGTGCATTTCAGACTTCAATAGCCTTTGTTCTTTATTCAAACACGTTAAATACTAACGCAACTTGTTCTTTATTCAAACACGTTAAATATAGTAACGCATAAATTATAGAGACAAAAGTTTTGACTTAGGGTGCATTTCAGACTTCAATAGCCATACATAAAAAGCTGAATCTTCTTAAGGTTTGTCTCAGCACTTAGATTTTTTCTCGTAATCCTAGTAGTAGGGAAAACCTGATAAAATTTCATCTCCAAATTCCCCCAGTTTTAGGATCAGTGTATAAAAATAAGAAATTTGAAATAGATGTGTATTCAAATGATAAACTTTATTATTAAATTGGATATTCTTTAGTGGTAGCTTCATTCAATCAATTTCGCGCGAAATTTAAATAAATTCTTCTTTAAATTTTCAAAAATTAAACAACCGCAAAACTTAAATTACTTCTGGTTCTTCTTAAAAATTTTCAAAAACAAACTACCTTGTAAGTAATCGAAAACGCTTTAAGTCACAAATCGTGTATCTTTTTTATGTTATGAAGTGGTTGCGTAATGCAACTTGGCATGAATATAGATGGAACCTAGAATTTTCTGCCAACTTCAAATGGCAAAATTGGGCGGCCGGCATGCCATCACAAGAGCCAGTGAACAAATATTTTCCTTTAAGCTTGAATATGCTGGATTTTGAACCCAGGCTTTGGTCCAACGCACTTATCAATTCGGTGTTTTATCTTTACATTATGCAGAGGAACTTTTTATTTGTTAACTCACAAATACGTACATATATAAGTCCTTTTCGAAAGTGAAATAACACTGAATCGAACGCTAAGACTCGGCGCTATTTTGCTGCTTAACTTTGATTCGAATTACCATTTCCGAAACTTCCATTTAAAACTGTTAGTTATAAGCGATAATTCGTTATACGCGATATCATTAAAAGCGATATTCGGTTCTTATACAATTTGTATGAACCACTGCCGGGACTTCAAGTTTAGTTCGCAATAACCGATATTTGGTTTTATCAGATGTTGTTATTACCAATTTTGACTGTATTCGGCTTGGTTCGACTGTTAACAGAACAAACAGTAGATGGGTGATTTTCTGCCAACTGTGATTCTTAAAAAAAAATAAAAAATTGAAACTTATTGGAAACAATTTTTGGTTTATTTTTGTGGCTTCGTTTATTCAGATTATCAAATCTGTAAAAGCATTTTGTTACAATTTCTAAAGAAAAAAAAAAGTAGGTATGGAGAAATATACTTAACAGGAATAGACGATAATGTAACTCTATTACTTTTTATATTTGTATTTTATTCTTTTTCTTCTTGACCATATTTTTGTTGAGATACCTTATTGCTTGTTGTGTTTTGATCTCTTGACATTTCTACTTCCCTAATTTTCTTTAAAAATTTATAATTTTTTCGTTTTTTTAAGTCTATTTTTCTGATTGGCAACCCTTTTCATTGTGCTGGGTTTTTACATACTTAGTCCGAAGTATTGCTACCCCTCTTATAAGGAAATTGGTAAAGAAATATTATTGCAAGACGTTATTTAATTAAAGTTCCCGGTGCCACGGTACTGACAGCCACGGTACTGACAACCACGGTACTGATATTTAGACAGTTGTTTATGTAACCAAACTTCTCTATGCTAATGAGACAGATAATTTCCAGCAAAAAACGAATACAAAATTCTGATAATCAACCAAAAACATGTTATAACATATTAAAAAAAAATACTTACTCCTACGGTACTGACAAATATATTTGTGATGCACTTTCTTCGAATGAAAACATATCACTCTTATAGTACAACAATATACAATTAATAAAATTGCTGTTGTTAACTATACATAAATAATCCATCATTTACAAAGCCACCAAACAAAACAAAAACATAATGGCGGTTCAGGGAAAAATCTTTGAATTCAAAATTAAAACTAATATTTGGACAACATTCATTCATGATTATTTTATTCAGCAAAAAGTATTTTGTCTTAATTTGTACTAAATGTTTGCACTCAAACTTTTCTCAAATAATATTTCTATTCAATGAAGTATCTCAATAGAAAATAGTAGGTTTGATCGGAAAAGCCACGAACGGACATGCCACGGTACTGACGTTTTGGGTACCTATGTATGTACACTTTTCCCAGCCATGTGCAATGAGTAGTAAATTTAGTCATGATATCGAATGTAGATTGTAGTAAATAGCCATTTACCCAACTAAACTATAAATATATTCGAAAATTTTATATGTATAACAAAAATAAAATGCACGACTGGGTCGCACGTACTTGCTCTTATGTTCAAGACACTGATGCGGATTTAAGAAAATTGCATATAAAAACATGGAAACTATGAGAGAAAAATGTATAGAAGCAAATTGGCAAAAAAAACTCTTTTGACAGTTTGAGGTGAAAAACAAGCATGCCATCTTAATTCTTGATTGAATATGATTGTATGGAAAAAAAAATTAAAATCGTTGAAGCGGTTTAAAAAAATAAAATGCACGACTGAGTCGCACGTACTTGCTCTTATGTTCAAGACACTGTGGGTTTAAGAAAATTGTATAAAAAAACATGGAAACTATGAGAGAAAAATGAAGAGAAGCATGAAATACGACATTGAAATTGGCTAAAACAACTCTTTTGACAGTTTGAGGTCGAAAAAAGAGTGCCATCTTAATTCTTGATAGAATATGATTGTATAGGAAAAAAAATTTAAAATCGTTGGAGCGGTTTCTTAAAAAATTAATTTTTTATATATTAAATTCTTATAACATTTTTAAGAACAAATTTTGGTATGCAAATCTAAAGCATATATTTATTTGTATATAAAAACAAAATTTGAAAAGAAATTGTCAACCCGTTTTTGAGATATCGAATTTTCAAAAAAAAAAAATTGAAACTTTTTTTCAAAATCCAAAAACTTTTTTTTTTTGAAAATTTTGATATGCAATATTATTGAATCTTATCTGAAATTTGTATATACAAAAATTAATCTAACCGAAAACGAGAAAATTCAATATAAAAAATACGTTCTATCCCAGGTACTATTAATAGTTACTAAGTGTAAAATTTTATAATTTTTGAAGTAGTAAGTATTAAGTATCGAGTTTAAAAGAAATCGATCATGTCATTTTCAAAATATTTGATTTTTCAAAAAAAAAAATTGAAACAATTTTTAAAAATCCAAAAAATATTTTTTCAAAAATGTTGGTTCACAAAACTATTTATATTTTTTGGAAGCTTTTGTATAAAAAAAAATATTAAAATCAGTCGTACCGTTTTGAAAAAAGTCAAAAATTTTAAAATGGTTCTTTGGGAGGTACCATTAATAACCATTTTTGAAAAATGGTTTTCCACCCAAAGAAAGCCTTTACTATAGTAAATTTATTGAATTTTTGTTTAAGAAAAGTTGTCGAGCCGTTTTTGAGAAAAAAGCGATTATGTAAAATTGCTAAGAAAATTGTATGGCAGGTACCGTTATTTTTGGTTCTAAAAAAAAAACTGAAAAAAACGTGTCGGCAGAATCACCAAAACCACTATGTACCAAGTTTGAAGAAAATGGATCGAGCCGTTTAGGCTGTAGACGAACAGACAGACAGACAGAATTGTGCCTCCCACGTTTTTGGTGTTCTCTATCATCGTAATATGGGCAATTCCATGGTAACTCACGTTACATTTGGGAGAGTTGCACGCTCTCTTTCATTAAAATTTCCATTACTTATATAAATATAAATAAAACAAAATATAAATTCTATACATGGTAATGATTTCGACTAATAGGAAAAAATTAAATTTTTATGAAAAATAAATTCTTCCTTAGTAAAAAATACTAAAACATGTTGGTAACTCACGTTACCATATTCGGACACGGGTTTTGTAGCAGTACTATGCATATTTTCTAAAAATTAAACAAACCAAAAAAGGTAAACTGGTTTGTTGAATTAGATATATGAATTTATCAGCCTGATTATATCTGTACACAAATTTTAAATTATTGAAAATATTTTATACAAATTTAATAAAATACTTGGTAACTCACGTTACAAAAAGTCGGTAACTCATGTTATTTCACGTTTTTAATTTAAAAATTTAGGGTTAAGCCTTTTATAATTTTATTTTATTTTTAGCCGTAGGCTTATTATTTGTAGGATATTTTGTAATTCTAATTTTAAAACTAGCGAACAACAGACAGGGGGCGAGATAAATTTTCAATTTTTCTATCTTCATGTCCACTTTTTCATGGAATTACCCATATCATGTTTGATTGTTATCTCAATTTTTTTTTCGCACGAATCCAAAACTTGACTTATAGTACCTATATCGCAAGTAAAAAGCACTGGACAAAAAGAATCACAGTTGGCACGGAATCACCCAGATACGTTCAGGTCGCGTCACCAAACCGAGCGGCTATAGTATAAAATCGAAAACCGAAGCCATAATTTTGACTAAACCCGAACCGAATTGTCTTTGGTCCATTTTCGAGCTAACTCGGTTTGAGAAAAAATTGAATGTGTTTTTTTTTTAATAATCTAATATTAAAGTTGGGTAAAACAACTTGCAAATGAGAAAAATTGCGTTTGATAATTTATTTTGGGAAAACCGTTATCCACACAAGAAAAAGTTATAGACCAAGTTTGAACAATTCAATATCGTTGTTCTAATAAAAAAATTCAAGAATCGGTTGGAGTTTGGCAAAGATAGATCCAATTAAAAGAAACGGTTTCTAAAAAAAAAAAACGCATTGGAAAACCCTTTATAACTTAAACGTTCCTTTTGAATGCTATAATTTAGCGTATAAATGAATGCAATTATGTTCATTCTAAGATTTTGTCTGAAATAATAAAACAAATATAAACTTTGGAATTTTACGAAGTTTTATGATTATTTATTACCTACATATTGTGAAAGCTTTTCAACTAAACAAATTACAACATATTCAAGCCACAAACCCTATCAGAATTTTTAAAAACATATGCAAATGTCTGTGAAATCCATTTCCTAGCTAATGCTTCCATTTTATTCATAAGATTTAAAGTTCTTTTCAAACCGGCTTTCAAGAAAAAAAGAAGAAAAAAAAACTCGTAGAATTTGAATCACTTGTTGTCCGATACATATCTTTACCAGATTTCTTACACCATTTAAGAAATGTGTCCTCTAATTAAGAACAAATAAACAAAACCACCATCAAATTGTCCACATAAACTCAACTCACAGTTGCAAATAACATGTGCTTAAGTATTCAGTGCAATTGTACCTCTACCAATCACAAGCAAAGTATGACGTTTTCTTATGGTCAAAATACGTTTGTATACAATAATTATAAAAAAAAAAATACCTTTAAGCTTAACCCCCCTTTTACCATCATTTTTTGTTCACCCCCACTTTGAATTAAACTGGTCCAAGCAATGAGCACAAGTAGTTAATAAACATACCTAACCTAACCACAAAAAAATAAAAAAAAACTTCACCATCAGCAACGGTAACAGGTTTATTTTGTGTTCATACAGCATGCATTTTATTTTGCACACCAAGCTCAAAATGCTGATGACAGATCGACAAGGTAAAACTTGTTAGCCTTTAAGCCAAAACACTGTTTTAACAGACACTCGACGAAGAAAACAAACTGAATCTGAATTTCTGAATAGGTAGTGAATTATAAGTGTACAATTCTGGTTTACTGCATTTTATTATTTTGTTACAATGAAGTTTAACTCGGCTTTGCTTGAATAACGCCCTGTCAGACTTTTAGCAAAGTTGGTCTATTGGTAATATAATAATTAATATGATTTGACTGACATACCAACGAGGTTTAACTTACAAAAAGGACTTTAAATATTATGTGTGTTTGTATGTGCACTTAAAGCTTTTATAACACTATTTCAGGGAATTAGCGAATGAATTTTTTTTTATGATGTAAATATAAAGTGAATTATTTATGAATTAATTATCAATGATTAAAACTATTTTATAAACAAGCTACCTATAGGTGGTATACAGTAGATGACGGATATAAGAAGTCTAAAAATTAAAAAATCCGTAGAATTTTATTCTAATCAGCATTTTTTATAGGTCTACGAGCTTTACTAAATACTTTCATCTGTGACCTTGTGAATGGTTCACAAGAGTGTGTCCTATTAACGAGTATTTCTAATGTATATGAAACTTTCTTATATTAATCATCTCTTGTATATGCATGTGTATATTTTTTGTTAATTTGGTTTTACATAAGGTTCATTTTATTAAAGTTCCGCGTTGGGCGCCAATTTTTCGAACCAAGATTTTTTTTTAAAACTATCTCCTTATCAAATTTTGGAAACACGTGCGTAAATTCTTACAGGCATTGTAAAATTAAACATTGCTATTAAACAACTGTTCCAAATTATCAAAAAAAAAAATATAAAATGGTCGAGAACGATTGTCAAATTGAACCTGGAATTATATTCCTTTGTGAAGTTGAAATTTTCCCCAAAGTTAGGCCATTTGAATTAACTTATAAAATAGTTAACTCTCAAAGGAGTGCATTCATCTCCCGTAAGTGTAAGCTCCCAATATAGACAATACCCAGTGCAAAAACGTAGTTGCAGATGACAGTCGACCAAACCGTGGTTAGAGCTCAATAAGATAGAGCAGCGATTCCCAAAGTGTGTTCCGCGGAACCCTGGGGTTCCGCGAGAGAGTTTTCAGGGTTCCACAAATTTCTTGAAGTATTAACAGTAAAATACAAACAATAAAAGAAAAAAGTTAAAATTTTTTTGAAGTTTAGATATATTTTTTAATCGAAGTATGAACTCGTGATTGTTTAAATTAGTGTGTAAAGATATGGGCAGTCAGTACGAATCGCTTCTTCTTCATACTGAAATCCGATGGCCTTCCAGAAGGAAAGCTTTATCCAGGTTATTTCAACTTCGTGATGAGTTGAATGTGTTCAAACTGGAAAAAAATACATACATAGTCTTCAACTGCAAATCTCTCTGATGTATTGCTTGATAAGCAATGGATTACAAAACTAGCTTTTCTTGCAGACATTTTCGAGAAGATCAACTAAACTGCTACAGCTCTGCAGGAAAAATCAACAACAGTATTTTTTGCGAGAGACAAACTGGCATCTTTGAAAAGAAAAATTAATTTCTGGCTCTTGGTCCAGTTAATTTGTGCTCAAAAAGGCTCTTTGCCTTTGCTCTTTTTCCTTCCGCTATGTTCTTGGGGGTGCTGAATCCGAATCTGAGGTTTGCCAACAAAATTTCGTGACGCAACATGAAAAAAAAAACGCAAAAAATAATGCAAAATTGCATTTCTTGGGAGTTTTTCACGAATGGCTCGAAAACTACCAACTATTCGAAAATTACATCAAGGTACCTTTGAAAGTATACAAAATTTCCAATAAGTCTCCATTTAAGGTTTTTTCTGCGACAACCCATTTGGACTCAAGCGTTAGTCGAAAATTGACGTATTTTTACTGTTTTCGAATATCCACGGGAAAGCGCTAAGAAATTTCTTTGTGTGACAAAATTTGAACTTTCGTCTGTAACATGAATCAAGATATACTTTTCTGATGGTCTTTGATGTGCTGAGTTCGAATCTGGGCTTGGAATTGCTCTAGCACGTTACGTTTTTGAGATATTGGATCGTTGGTTTTCGTCTTACTACCTAATTCGAAAAATTCAGTCAATTTGTGCTCAAAAGGGCAAATTGTGGGATTTTTTTGAATCAGGTAGTAAAAGGAAAACCAACGATTTCTCGAAGACGAATGGAGGTATTTGAAAGATTCAAAAAGAATTTCGAAGTAAAATGTTTATACTTCAGAATGACCATAAACATTTTTTCGAAAAAATTACCTCGACAAAAAAACCCACATTTGTATACTAAATGCATTTATTTTTAATTTTTAGACTTGAATAGCTATCTCAAAAACGTGACGTGATAGAGCAATATATCTTGGTTCATGTTACAGACAAAAATTCAAATTTTGTCACACAAAGTAATTTCTTAGAGCTTTCGAGTTGATTCTGATTTTCGAAATCAGTAAAAATACGTCAATTTTCGACTAGCGCTTGAGTCCAAATGGGTTGTCGCAGAAGAAAAACCTAAAATAAGGATTTTTTCGAAATTGTGTATGCTTTCAATGGTGGCTTGATGTAATTTTTGAATACTTGGTAGTTTTCGAGCCATTAGTGAAAAATTTAAAAAAAATGCATTTTTGCATCATTTTTTGCATTTTTTTTTATGTTGCGTCACAAAATTTTGTTGGCAAACCTCAGATTCGCATTCAGCATCCCCGAAAACATAAGGGAGCGAACAAATCAAAACTACCCTATGATTTGCATGGTAAAAATACAATATGATTGGACTATCTCATGTGTATAAAAGAACAATTTTGAGTGTTTTCGCCTTTTACATGAATTCTTGCAAGAAAACATGCTTGAACTCAGAGCAGATATTAGCAATGGTATTGCTCTACATTTGGTTAGTCTCGAAAGATCCATGCTGGATTACTTTCCAGATACAAATACTGACATTGAGTGGGTACAAAATCCATTTCTAATGAAAACCATCAATCCTATGACCCTAAGTATACAGGAATACGAATCCCTGATAGATCTGCAGAGCTCCTCTTCATCAAAATTTGTATTTGATTCTGTATCATTAAACAAATTTTGGATTGGTATTAAGAATGAATTCCCTGAGCTTGCCAAGAAAGCTTTATTAAATTTGCTACCTTTTATTACAACGCTGTTACCGCTTTGAAATAGGCTTTTCAGCGTATACTTACACAAAAACTAAATACAGATCGAGGCTGGATGCTGCCCCAGATATGCGAATTCAACTTTCGGACATAGAAGTGAATTTAAAAACAATTACCTATAAATCAAACAATGAATTAGATTCATTCTTCACACTAAATGAAAAAATGATTCTGAAATGTGTTGTTTTTCATTTTTTGCTATTGTCAGGATGGGGTTCCGAAATATATTTGGGCATTGTTTAGGGTTCCACAGCTTAAAAAGTTTGGGAACCGCTGAGATAGAGAACGAAGTAGTTGCAACGATATGGTTCTGTAATGGCCAATTTCATAAACAAACACTAAAATAACTTTTATCTAAGCTCCTTCTAAATTTTATCAGACATTTAAAATTTTTCAGTTTCACCCATGTAGAAAAGGGATATTTTAGGGATATTTTAATTTGACTGAGTTTGCTCACATCCCTGGATTAAAAAAAAGAGGTTGTTTCCCTCGTAGATGCGCAGTCTATCAGAAAAAGTGAAAAAGCATTATGGATGAGGGAAAATAATTCTGACAGCAAAATATCAGCTGTTGTTGACTGGAATGGCTTAACAAAAAAGACTTTTAAAATTTAATGAGACAAAAACGGGCTTTTAGTTTACAAGGGCATTTAGAATCTTCTTAAATCTAAAAGCATTTGGTGAAACCAAAAAACATCATTTAAAAGCTAAAAAGCTTTTTAAATAATTAAAAGCCTTTCGTGAAATCGGCCATTACTGTTTTACCTGGGGTAGCACTGATAGCGTTTTTAATGCATTTTTGTTTATCCTAGACGAAGAAGTGAGCACAAAAAATCGTACCTACATAATAGGTATACATGTCTGGAGGCTTCACCAACCCTGAAGAAGTAGCTGAGCTAATCAAAAGTGGACGACCTAAGAAATCATCCGGACCAGATATGATTTCCAGCTACATCATAAAGAAATTTCCCCAAGTTATGGTGCTGTTTCTCACGATCCTATTCAACAACTGCGTCAACAATTGTTACTTTCCGAAGCGATGGAAGACAGCAAAAATAGTACTGATACCGAAGAAAGCCGACAGAGGAACCGTTTCTGGATATCGTCCCATATCTCTTCTTAACAACACCAGCAAAATCCTTGAAGGACTTATTCTTCGGAGATTGAAAGCGTTCTGCACCGCTAATAGCGTCGTTCCGGACATGCAGTTTGGATTTCGGGAGAGGCACTCTACCTTACATCCGCTCTTGCGATTTCATAACGACGTTGTTAGCACCCTCAATAACTGTCAGGTTGTTGTTGGATGCTTCTTGGATATAGAGAAAGCATTTGACAGCATCTGGATACAGGGGCTAATTCATAAGCTAACCACTTTTAATTTTCCAGGTACACTAATAAAAATAATTTTCAGTTTTCTCAATTCCAGATCGTTTTTCGTCCAGATTGAAAACAGCCAGTCAACAACCAAAAACATCAGGGCAGGAGTTGCTCAAGGATCAAAGCTGGGACCGTACCTCTACAACATCTTCACATCGGACCAACCTCAACCCAACAATGCTATGAATTTGCTCTATGCGGACGATTCACTAACATACGCGAAATCTTTTTCAGCAATAATTGCAGCCCAAAGAGTAGAAGAGCACGTGAGAAGGCTGTGGGAGTTCTACACAACATGGGGCATCAAAGTCAATTCAGTCAAATCTGAGTTGGCTTGTTTCAGAAGACCAGCGGGACAGCGAAATACACCGTCAGCTAAAAGCTGCCGCAGCATCATCATCAATCTGCCTGACGGATCGCAACTGACAACCAAACCATCGGTGAAATATCTGGGTGTAAACTTTGAGGAGAGGTTACGCTTCAATCCGCATGTAACAGCTGTTCTGAAGAAAGCAAACTACGCTTTCCACCGTATCCACCCCCTATTGCGGAAAAGGAATGGACTCAGCCAAAGGACGAAGTTGCTTCTCTATAAACAACTTCTCAGACCAATCATCACATACTGTTTTCCTGTCTGGTTTACTATTTCCAAAACCAGCATGAAGAAATTGGGAGTGTTCGAGAGGAAGATCCTTCGGATCTGCACGGGACTCCACTTCGACCAACGGCGGCGAAAACATTTCAGCAACAAGCGACTCTACGAGGCATCCGGAATAGCACCCCTTGACAAATACATGATCAGTGCTGCCAAAAGACTGACGAACAACCTAAGCAATCATCCAAACCCTCTGGTGAGAACCATCACAAGTGAAGAGAGACACCCCGAGCCACGATACCTTGATGTGACAGCACTACTGGACAACGGAATCATTCCTATCAACGACGACGAGGCAATTCAATTTTACGAAGATACAACGTCAAATTATCACCGTGGCTAGAAGCCACAGAAACCCCACATCCTTCCAAAAGACAACCGGATTTGAACAACCCGAGATGAATCATCCTCATAGTATTAAATAGTATAATCATCAATCACAATCTTTTAAATAATTTTTATAAAAATAAAACAATGTATAAAATTAGGCCCCTTATGTGCCAAAACAAATTAAAATGTCAATGTAATAATAATATAAGAATAGAATTAAGAACCAATTGTAAATATTAATTTCCGTTCAATAAAAACTAATGTAAAAAAAAAATGTAATAGGTATACATTGCAGCGTATTATTAAACCACAAAAAAAAAAACAAGCTTTGTAGGTACGAAAATTCTCTACAAACCCTCATGAAAGAAAATGAAGTGCAAATTGAAATAAATGTATATACAAAGGTATTTATAACTGTACATAATGTTGTAAAAACATAGTATTTTTTTCAGTTGGAAATTACTGCACTTTTTTTTAATAAAAATAATGTTAAATTGGCACAATAGACCGCACAGACCATCTCTGTGTGGTTCACGTTTTTGGTGTAATAGCAAACAAAACTGGCGCTAGTGGTGACCCAGTTCGATACAAGTGTAACGTTTTTTTTTATAAACCAACTGGAAATAAAAAGCAAATGTATAATCAAACAAACTGCACCTCAGGCAGGGCATTGTGTGTCGAATTAGATAATGAGATTTGATGGTTGGTTGAGGAATTTTGCGAAATATTTACCTGAAAATTGTTGTCGAAGAGATACGTTTTACAATACATATACAAGCTGCAAAAAAATGTTTAGTAGCCAGATGGGGGAACATTTTGAAATTAAGTCGTGTCTTGTGCGTAGATGATTTTTGCATTAATATCCAATTTTGTCCCTCCTTTCTGTGTTATTTAAAAGTATGTAACAGACATTTAGGAATTAGAAAACGAAATATGTAGGTACATAAACTCAAATCGTTTCAACAATTTTATTTGTTTCTGATGATCACTTCACTCCTTTTCGACCAAAAACACGCCCACTAGAACGGTTAAGAGTATAATTAAGGCACTAGAGACTAATACTTCAAGAGCTGTTCTATCTGTAACTGAAGAAGTAATTTGAAAGAGGCACATATGCAAATACATAAATATGGCACCTACTGCAACTGCAAAACAAAATTTCGTTACATTTAAGGGTCAGTCAATAAGTCTCTGAAAATTAATAGAAAGAAACGCTCTTTTGGGAAACAAAATCTATTTTTTTTAGTTCTCAATATAGGAACCTAATCTTCTTTCAGTGCAATTAACTTCATCCAAAGGTTTTCTTATATTTGTATGCCCAGCATTCAAGCCAATTTTGTTTCCTTCAAGCCATTTCAAATTGGGAAATAGAAAAGAAATACCTCGAGTTCGTAAATGTAAACATACCACATCACTGCCAAAAACAATAATTGTTACGAAATGGTACTACTGATGTACTTTTTTGGAAAAATTTGCTCTCACTGTAGAGAGCAAGCACTCACGCTTCATTTGAAGTGGAAAACTGTAGATAGGACAGTATTTGCCAGCAGAAATGCCACATGAATTTTTTCGTGTTGCCAAACATTTACTTTTACGAACTCGACCATAGTTGCAGGGGGGCAAATACGGAGAATAAGCTAGATGAGGCAGTTACTCCTATTTTAATTCATGCAATTTTGCCATTGCTACTGGGGGCTTGTGCGCAGGGGCGTTGTCTTGACGAAAAAGAACTTTTTTCCCTGCAAAATGGGGTCTTTTTCAACAGGTCAGCATAATAAGCATCAGTAATCGTCTCACCTTTGTCAAAGAATACGATATGGATGACACGAGAAAAACATAAATATATTTTTTTTCGAAAATGTTTATCTGGTGAATCGTACAAGAAAACTATTACTTAAAATGTTGTCCATAGAAATGATAACAATTTAACATACATGGTACGTGGAGTTCCGCACCACACAGAAGGATGTAAGGCAGCCGGGAGACTTAAGACACCTACATTTCTTGTTGTTGAAAACTGAGTTATCTTTTTTCAATCCAAATGTAGAAGGTATTGCATGCGGTTTCTTAGGTACTACGAAGAAAAACTTAATTGAATTTCAAATTTACTGATTGGTTTTTATTAACAGAATAATTTAAAAAAATGATAAAAAAAGAGGTAAAGTGTATTTTATATTAAGTTTTCTCTGTTAAAGTATTTGAAGGTCCTGGTAGCATTTCATCATCGCATACATCAGCTTCAAAAATCGTTTCGTTTGGTGTCATTTCATCGTTATGAATCTGCAAGAGCAGGGTACTTTCATCTTCGCAATTATCTTCAGCAATTGTAATACATTTGGGGAATGTTGCTGCAAGTTTCACCGCTGCAGTGTGCACAGACGGCGGAACATTTTAAACCCGCTTTGCGAAATCCACAAGCCGCTCCACATTTTGATGCGCAGGCACAAGAAATAACCTTCATTATTTCGGGAGGAGCTCGTTCCTTGGTGGTCATCACAGGAACATACTTTTTATATTTTTTTTCCAACCCCACTTTTCCGGATCCTGGTCGTTAACTAGCCACGTTTGTACCTGGTGATAAGTCCGAAATATATGCTGTCGTAGCGCATCTTTTGTGGGGGGAAGTGAAAATAAATTGTTTTTCGTTTTTGCCACGGACTTCGTAAATTTTTTATAACGAAGTTCGTCAATTGAAGTTGTCTTTCCTCCACCATAGAGCACCATGAAGAATTTTTCCCCTGCCACCATCTGACTGAACTGAACTGCCTGGAGTCACACAACGAATACCACCCATTGTATGAAAAGTACCCCTTCCATCAATCGTGTTAGTGTTGAAGTCGCTGTTATCGAAGACAAACTGTGAAAATCTAGTCGAAGAAATGGATCGCTGCCGACGCAAAATACAAGAAGCCTCAAATTTCAGAATTTCGTTGTTTGTTGCAGAAAAGTCCAACGATTAAAGAAGTTCGATCAAATTTTTTGATCCGAACTTTTTGAAAAGAAGAGCTCCCACGCCGACTTGCAATGGAGAAACAAACGACCTTGGACGAACTTGACTGATGATAGCGTGACAGATCCTTGTACATTTTCGTTCCCAGCTGTAAAAAGATCCTTTCTTATGTACAGTAATGATACGCGACATGAAAGCTTTCAGATAACGAGGAACAGCATTGTCAACATTATTTTCAATTTTTGTATCTACATCTTGCTCAAAGTTTGTATTTTCAAAAGATTTTTCAAAAATTTCGCGGTTTCGCGCCCTTACTCGGCAAAAATGAAAAGTTAATTACCATATTTTTTCTGCAACCGATCTGTTATTGTGCGTGAATCTGGAATTTGAGGAGTTTGAAATTTTTTTCATGACATCAGAGAGTTTAAACTGGCATTATTCGTTATGTTCTGATAAGAGTATACGCACAGTACTTTGCATTCATCTATAGTGCGAAAACTTTATCTGAGCACTGGTGTTTTGATTTTTATAAATAAATACCAATCAATAAATTTGAAATCTTATTGAGTTTTTTTTTAGGTAACACCTGTGAAATCGCATGCAATACCTTCGGTTTACATTTGGATCGAGAAAAGATAACTCAGTTTTCAACAACAAGAAATGTAGGTGTCTTAAGTTTCCCGGCTGCTTTACAACTTTCTGTGTGGTGCGGATGCAACTCCACGTACCATGTATGTTGAATTGTTATCATTACTATGGACAACATTTTAAGTAATAGTTTTTTTTGTACGATTCACCGGATAAACATTTTCGAAAAAAAATATATTTATGTTTTTCTCCTTACTCATAAAGTGTGATCCTATGAATTGGATAACGCGCACAATTCGTGGCCGATGATATCGATTGACGGCTCATTTTATATGTCGATACAAGAACTGAAAATGATTCTAAGAACATCATTCAAAAAAATCAACGGTTACCTAGAAAACTCAAGAAAAGTCATACCACCCCCAAAACAAAACCCATAGGGGAACATTGGCCCGTTATATCTCAAAAATGAAACCACCTACAGAGGTCGTTGATAGCTTATTTTATAGGTAATTTTATCTTCTACAAGATTGTACTAAAACGTTTTGTTGTAAAATAAAATGCAAGCGAGTTATTGCATAAAAACAAAACCAATCTCTTTTTCAAGATGGCGGGTCTTCCCTAACCTCAAAAATCCCAAAAACTCGTTTTTATGATCAAGAGACGTAGCCAAACAGATTCCATAAAAAAAATTTGTCCATCGAAAAATGCGATTTGATGCCCTTTTTTTGACTAATTTGACTGGGCTAGTATATAAATTTGGAATTAAATCGATTTAGGGAATTACGAAAAAAAAACTAAACTACAATTTTCTAAAGGACACTAACATTTTGTTGCCGTTATGTCAGGTTTTACAGATTTTAATAAGCTATAAGAAAAATTATAGAGTTTCTCCCTTATAGAAAACTTGGTACATAGGTATAAATAAAATTGAAGGTGCCAAAGGAAAAAACAGCACAAGTCAAGTTGATTCCGAGAAATAAAAATTTAGGTTAACTTAGTACTAAAATTCAACTTCAATTCAAAGGAAAATAAATAAAAAAAATTATTATTTTGCCTTATGAAATGTGATGAATCTGGACACAATTTTCGAAAACATATCCCGAATTGTAGATTTTTTTGATCAGACTTGTAATGACGATGATAGGAAAGACGAAAATAGCGGATCTTAAAATTCTGTCTATCTGTCTGTCTATTCGGCAACAGCCTTAACTGAACTGCTATTTCGATTTTCTTCAAGCTTGGTACATAGTGATTTTGGCCCCCACTCGTTTTTAATTTTGTTTTTAAACTAACAGTAACGGTACTTGCCACACAATCTTTTTTAGCAATTTTATTTTCCTCAAAAACAAAACTTTACAAAAAAAAAATAATATATTACCTTTAGTAAATATTACTTTTGGGTGGGAAACCATTTTTCAATAAATGTTTATTAGTGTTATCTCCCAAGAAACCATTTTTATGATTCACTTGAAAACGGTATAGCTGATTTTAATAATTTTGTGTTGAAAATTCTGAAAACAAATGTACATAGTATTGTGACAAAATTTTCAAAAAAATATTTCTTGAAATTTAGAAAAATATTCGAAAACATTTTTTTTTTTAATTTGATATTTAGAAAAATATAGGGTGATCTTTTTTTTAAATCGTATTAGTGGGTTTTAACATTTTAAAATATTTAAAGAAAATATTTAACTTTTATGAAAAAATTATGTTCCCATCCATACAAATGATAAAAAACCGTTTTAAAAGATCTTTCAAAAAATATTTTTTTTTAATCAAAAATAAAATTTTTTCTTGTTTTTGAAAATTCGGTATCTCAAAAACATGTTAACCATTTTTTTTTTGAAGTTTTTTTTGTATATGTACATTAATAAATAATTAAGATTTGCATACCAAAATGTTTCTTAAAAAATGTTTTCAGAACTTTACATACAAATTAAATTTAAAAAAAAAAACACTTCTAAGCTTTTTAATTTTGTTATATGCATTAATATTTGATCAAGAATTCAGATGTAAGTATCTACCTTATTCTTTTTTTTCACCTCACACAAATGAAAGAAGTTGTTTTAGCGAATTTAAATATCGAGTTTCATGCTTTTAAACATTTATCTCTCATAATTTCCATTTCTTCACACATATCCAACTTCTAAAACACTAACTCCCACTTTCACAGTGCGAGTTAAAACTGCGTTTTTGGTTGAAACATTAGTTCAGCAAAACAATTGAACTTAAGTTCAAGGTTTAAACGAGAGTGTGAAATTAGGGGTAAGCATCTTGAGGAAAAGAGCAAGCACGAGTGACTGAGTTGTGCCTTTTTTTTATTTAGAAAAAAGATTCCAGACTTTTCTCTTTGTTTACACTAATTTGACTCACTAAAATTTTAAATTATAATTAATCACGTCCTTTTATTTATTTTAAATAAAATTTTCTTTTTATTTCTATATCTTTAAAATTTACCATCTTACTCTGCAGCCTCCCAAATACTATAATAAGATTTAACTCAAATCTTCTTCATATCTCGAGGATTTACTACATATACAAATTTTTATTTTATAAATCTAGAAGATTGGAAATAAATTTTGTTAAATCGTCTTAGGACAAATAATTTTACAAATCAGGCTAACCTATTCGTATATGGCGCTGAAAGTTTCATTTGAAGCTGAATTCAGTACTTCAGAGTGTTCCGGACTGAAATGGTGATTTCATGCAAAAGTTTGCGATGCATGTACTTGTCGGATCAAAACGATTAAGGTGTCTATGGACAGATAAACTTATTTTCTAGAACATCATTGGAAAAAAAAAAAATTTTGTGCTTTAGTTTTTGGTAAAAGCCTCTAAGAAAACGAGAAAATGGCAATTTGTCAATTTTGTATACCTAATGCTACATTTCCACCTAGCGCTAATCTGAGATTTAATGAGATTAACCTTAAATCTCCTTTAAATCTCGTAGATTTACCATACAAATTTATTTCGTAAATCTTGAAGATTAGAAATTAATCTTGTGAAATCTTCCTAGGACAAATAGTTTTACAAATCGAACTAACCTATTTTTACATGGTGCTGAACGATTCATTCGAGACTCGCATTCAGTTCTTTATTGTTTCACATGAATCAAACATTCTGCCTCATTCGCACTTCATAAGAAAAATTGGAACGCCATTTGCATTTTTGAAGGTGCTGTCAAATTTAATCTTTTTTAAATCTTTTTGTGCGGTGGAAACACCAACAAGATTTATTAAATCTAATCTGAGATAAACCTTTGGTGGAAATATAGCATAAAGTATTTTTTTGAAAAATTTTTTTTACAAAATTTATTTTACAGGATTTTCATTAATTATATAATCATTTGTATCATTTTATATTGAAATTTTTAATTCTTAAAAGGCGCTTTTTGACAGAAAATTCATGTAAATTTAGTACAATAATACGCCTACTAGTGACCAATTAGTTGAAATGCAAAGTTTTATAAAACAAAAGTATCTGATGAAAGTGAAAAATACCGGTCTTACATATGAAAACAAAAAGTTAGCAAATTTTGTTCAGTTCGGAACACTCTTCATTCTTTGACACGAATGAACCTATTTCATTTCCACTTCATACAAAAAATGAAATCCCAATTGCTTTTGAAGTGGGCTGTCAAAATTTTTTTTTTAAATCTTTTTGTGCGGTGAAGTACTAAATAGATTTATTAAATCTGAATTGAGATAACCTTTGGTCGAAACAAAGCATTAGCTGGCAGTAGCGTATCCAGAAAATTTGTTGGGGGGGGCCCACCTGAATAATTTTCACAATTGCTATTCACGAAATCAAATTAAAAAATATGGAAAACAGGTTTTGGAGGGAAAAGTACGAAACATTTTACTCTCTCCTCTTTGATCAAGAGTGAAGCATAGTGCTGCGGTGCTGTTGAAAGTACTATAGTAGTATTTTACTGCTCTCGGCAATTTCGTACTACCGTCTCCTCATTTCACATTCAAAAAACTATTTTTTCAAAGTTCTTGTATCCAAAACATTTTACACAAACAGCAAGGTGTAAAGTCAACCTTAAAAAAAAAATGTATTCAGTTTTTAAATTCAATGTAAATATTGAAGCAAGATTTTTAAATATGAATTTTTTTAATATTGCAATTCTTGTTGCAATAATTCACACTAAAATGGGGGCGTATTGAGGGGGGGGGGGGAGGGCAGGCCCACTTACCTATACCTGCCACGTTTCAAGACTTGATTTTTAAGTGCAAGGTTCAAGTGGCTTATAGCTATAATTTAAGAGCAGTGGTTCCCATGAACAGTAGCTTTAACTAACTATGAACAAACTCCCAATTAAAGTTGAAATCATTTAAATTTAAATAATAATAAGCTACACTGATGGTAGTTAATTCATTCATTATGAAGGTCGTGGTAAGCGCAAAAGAAACTATTTATTTTTATTGTTTTCAAAAATATTTTACTTTTATAACGTAACATTCCAGTGTAACGGTGTTATTTTCTCACTTTCCATTCCATATAGAAGAAGAAAATAAGAAGAAATAACAGCTATACAACTGGCATCTACTTGCGCATATAAGGTATATAGCATCTCTCACATAAAGATACCTATTGTATAAATCAAAAGAAAAACTAAACATTTCCCAACACAGATACTTCATCTTGACGTGTTTGGTTACACCGGCTAACCTCTATGCGCAAACTCAGTAGACGGTGAAAACTATAAACATCCATCCATACTTACTTTAAGGCTATCAAGCAATGCTATATACTTATACATAACTGCCTGATGTCTTACAATAAATCTTAGAAAAAAAAAATAGTTGGAGGTGAGGCAAAGGCAGAACGTGCCACGGATCGTTTCAAATGATCTTACATAAGTCTTAATTTTAAGACTTAACTGAAAGTAAACACACATAAATAAATTGATATACCAGCAGCTTAATTAAACAACAACAAACAAAAAAAATAAAAGAAATACAAATACAATAATCAAACATGGTCAGTTTAACTTTGCAGCAAAATAATATCGTGAACCAATTTCCATTGCATGACAATTGCACTCACCGTGTAATTATGTTCACAATAGCTAAAGTCGGGTTTATTTCATCTAGAAATTAGGTAGGTACATTAGGTATATCTTTTCATTAGGGGCACAGCGATGCAGATAATTATTGAGTGCAATTCATTTCCGTATTGTAGTAGATTATTCCAATTTATTCCATCATCTATAGCTCTACCCCTTTTTTCTAATTTTGTAACAATACTGACTTTTGACATTTCAAAGAGTTATGCTGTTATTTCTCACAAAGTCAAATCTCACGTCATAGCTTCTATATTTATCGAGAACGATAAAAATATAGATTTTAGACAGATAGGTAGAAAGATGGATAAAAAGTGAATGTCAACCAGTTTGTAGATATTAATTTCTCTGTGTGTGTCTTGTGAATGTGTATATGGAGTGTGCTGTCAATATTATAACTGGTTTTAAGTTTATTGATGCATTTTTAACTGTTTAACCAATAAAAGCATAAACCCAATGTCACATCTGTCACAGTTGCTCTCACATATGAAAAAGGAAATAACCACAATTACTGATGATGTCATAAGAGAAAAGTTGTTCATATTATGCGATTGCATATTCTTTTCCATTTCTGTCAAAGAGTTGACATATCAGAATTTAATTTGAAGCTAGATTTTCTTTAAAAGCTTAGGAGCTAATATGTGGCCAACCCGTATACCAGAGTGAAGGATGGAATCTAACAACAAGTTGTGGAGATTTGTTAAAACTTAAGACAGGTGTGAAACTGGAATGTTGATCTGAATGCAATAAAACGGAGCAACTCACGTCACGTTATGCGTCGTCGTTGGTCACATTGGACATATTCACAGCATGTTGACTGATGTGAGTTTCTGTCAGGAATACAAAATTTGCGGTTAAACAACTTTGTTGAATAATTATTATCTTCTATTTATGTAATCATTTGACTTTTGGTCAGCTTTTTTTCGTGCAGCTTAAGTCAGTTAGGTGTGATTGGTATTTGTTTTATGACCATTTGTTTTATGACCATATCACGATGTGTAAATAATGTGATGACATCGTAATTCGAGTTATCTACTCTTAACACATCGTAGCTCTTTTGAAAAGTCAGTCAGTCTTTGATCTTTTTTCTTTGATGTGAAGTTGAAAGCAGATATTTGCTTTTCTTCTTAAACTTTGGAGCTGAACAGAAAGAGTCGAGTTCAAATAGACCAACCTTGCAGACTTAGTAGTTAAAAATATTTAAAATATTGCGTGACAAATATTAGGTCCGATTCTTTACTCTGAGTTTCTTGCATTTTTAAACCATGATTCTATCAAACGTGTTTTTATATAAACTTTGACAGAACTTTGAACTAAAATGTTCAGAAATGCACAGAAAATCACAGAAATTCAAAGTTAAGGAACAGACTTATCGTTGACATTTAATTTTTCTCTTTTAATCGAGTTGAATATAACTTTCTTATTTACTTAAGGTAGCGATATGCGCTACACAGTCCGGAGTGGACCAGGATCTCAACCTACAAGCCTCTTCGAGCCGGCTCGGTCTCTAGCTAGCTGTCTTCAGTCTCTCACGCCAAGTTTATTGAGGGCTTCCACTTGCGCTGTCCTACTCTATTGTGCCTTCCCACGGGGTTGGATTCAAATCTTCCCGGGCAGAAGCATTGATGTCCATTCGCTTGGTGACTCTGCCACCTCGGTCGTTGGCTTTTCACTTTTGTGGCAATGTTGGTGTCGCTGTATAGACCAGTTCGTTCTTATGTATATCGTCTTCTCCATTCTCCATCTGTGCAGATGGAACCAAAAATTATCCGGGGCCTATTTCTGCGCTACTACATCAATTACATCAACTACATTTTACAACTTCATCTTACAATTACATCAGTTATATTTATAATTTGTTATACTTTTATGTCTTTTATTTCATAACTTCAGTTGTATGTTTAAATCAAACACATTTAACTGCTCTAGTTGTAGGATTTAGATGTACGATGTAGTTGATGTAGCTGATGTAGCTCTGTTGTAGTAGCGCTGAAATAGGCCCCCGGAGGATTTTCCTCTCAAAACAGCCTAAGGCCTCGGCCACGCAGTAAGCGGCTAAGCGGCTGAGCGGCTAGCGGCTGAGTGGCAGCTCTAAGCGACGTATGGCTAGGCACTGAGCGACTGCTTTTGAGCGATTAGTAGTTAAAATGCCGTTGTCAAGAACGAAATTAACAACTCAATGTTTACTTTGGCCATCTTTACTTCTTGCCGCTCAGAACATTACTAAAAATTAAAACAGGTTTGGTTGCTGAGCGGCGCCGCTTAGCCGCTCAGAATTTTGTTTCGCCGCTCGCTCATAGCGTGGCCGCTTCTATGTGATTTCATATGTTTTATATTTTTTTTCCGCTCAGCCGCTCAGCCGCTAACTGCGTGGCCGCGGCCTAAGGCATTCTCATCCACCGTTAGTAGTGTCCATGTCTCTGCACCATATGTACAGCAGGACCGGTATGAAAAACGTCTTATACAGGGACACTTTAGTTGCTCCAGAGAGGGCCTTAGTCCTTAATTGCCTTTATAGCCAAAAGAAACAGCGATTGGCACGAGTAATTCTTCGTTTGATCTTAGTTCTGGTATCGTTCGCTGATTTAGTAGCGGAGCTTATGTAGACAAAGTCTCTGATAAAAAAAAGAATAAATTGGGTGGCGCAACAGCTCATGGAGAACCAGGGCCTAGTGACTTACAACTCACAACCATATTCCTGTGTGCGTGTTTATTGGCAGGAATGGAGGGGACCTATAGTTTTTTGCCGAGTCCGAACGGCTAAATGAGAAACACTTTTTCATGACAAGTATACTCTTGGAGGAGTTGTCAGTTCCTCGCAAGAGGCAGTACCTCGAATAAAACATTTCTGTTTTTAGGTGGCACGGCTGGGAATCGAACCCACACCTTCGGCATGACAGTCCTACGAACTAACCATCAAGCCACGAGGTACTACAAAAAAGTCTCTGATTACCTCAAAATTATAGCTGTCTATAGTGACATCCTTTGTTGTTGACAACATGTATTTGTTCTTGCCTTTATTTATCGTTAAACCCATCTTCTTGGCTTTTTTCTCAATACTCACAAAAGCACCACTGACATCACGCCACGCTTTGTTCATCAATATCGTCGGTGGCGTAAGCGAGTAATTTGACTGAGTTTTGAAAGATTGTGCTTGAAGTGTTGATGTAAGAGCTTTCCATTATTCTTTCAAGAGCGATGTTGAAATAGTCGCATGCCCGCCCATCACCTTGCCTAAAATCTTTTTTGACATATGAAAGGTATCGGTGAGGTCCTTACAGAACTTGATGGTGCAGCTGCAGCGTACATTCTCCATCGTCATCCTAAACAAACGGACGAGTTTGGGAGGGATGCAAAAACGGGACATCGCTCTATATAGCTCGTCTCAATACATGCTGTCATATGCGGCCTTAAAATCGATGAAAAGGTGGTGGGTATCAATTTGAAATTCCTCAGCTTTGTCCACGATCGGCCGTAGAGCAAATAGTAGGCCGATGGGGGACTTCCCTTGCCTAAGGCCGCACTGATAAAGACCTACCAGAGGTTGTTGACGAATGGTTTCAGACATTCACAAAGTTCGGCCGAGAAGATCTTGTATGCGATCGATGTTAAGAAGACTGATGACTCTGTATTTGGTGCAGCCCAGAAGATCACCTTTCTTCAGGATCGAGCAAACAATACTGAGGTTCCATTCGTCGACCATGCTTCCTCCGTTAATATATATGTTGCTAATCCGCAAAGGCATTAGCTTTTCCAGCTTTATTAGACCTAAAATTAAATAAAGCTTTCTTCATTTCGTTGAGATCGGGTGTATGGAATTGTTTGCTTATGCAAACAATCTGCGTGGCAGAGGAATGGCATTTGTCATAGCTGCTATAAAATTCGCAGAAATAAATTTTTGATCGTCCTTGCAGGCTTCGGTTTGAACCTTGTTACCTTGGGAGGATCTTTTTACTTTTAAGTAAAACTTTTGAGCTTTATTCCTGCAATAACATTCCTCGATCGCATGCTTCTCATGCTTCTTTATTTTCCTTTTGAAAAGCTTGTGGTCCTCTCTCCATTTCTGCTCGTAGAGCTCGCTCTGTATTGTATTTTATTGTATTGTATGACTGTTGTTCGGCTGCATGGATATACCGGCATTCTTAATCGAACCAGGAGTTTTGCTGTGATGATGGTGCGATGCCCAGCACGTCAGAGGCAGTATCTCTGATGGAAACGTCTTCTCTTAAGTTTGGCACTCAAATCACCCAAGACAATTTTATAGTCAGTGCTAAGGCATTGCTCAAATATATCTTGTCCAGGCTCCAGGAGCTCATAGAACTCGTCCTTGACATCATCATCCTTCTCCTCTGTGGGGGAATGCGCACGTATGAGGTTGCTTTTAGCGAATTTAGTCTTGATGCAAATTGTCGAGAGGCACTCTTTCACATAATTGAAACTTAAGACTTCTTGCCTTAGTTTGCCCCTAACGATGGATCCACACCCAAAAAGATCGCAGTCTTTCATTTTTCTTCTGCTCGGCCCATCCCATCGCACTTTTTAGATGGCGGTGATATCTGCTTTGTAAGAGTCTAGGGCCTCCACTTAATTTTCGACTGCACGTGGTCTATAGAGAGACAGAACATTTCACGTGCAGATTCAAAGTTCGTTTTCTTTATTTCGATTGTTAGGTTCGTCAACAGTAAATAGCTTTACGTGGCCGGGAAGTCAACCCATCGGCACGTCTCCCAACCTGTAGAGCCAGACCCTTACAATAACTTCATGGGCAAAGAGCTCGATTAACCAATCCTTTAGGCCTGAGCTTCGAATATGTCGTAGTAGCCCGTATAAAATGTCCACCGCCTTGATGAAAGGAGAAATGTCTTAGTTCTCCCTCCTTCTCTCAACATGTTCCACGCTTAACTGTGGTCAAAATAAAATTTCCCCACATTTTCCTGTACACTGTGCACCTGTTTTTAAAACCTCATTGACTGGACTTATATCTCAAATTACATTCATTCAGTATTTTCTTATTATTTCTCTCCAGCACCTCTGATGACCAATTATAATGTCCCTAAGAGTATCTTCATGCAAAAGATTCGTGTGTCAATCCAACAACAAACTGCAACGGACGGACTAGCAGTAATTGCGCCATCACTTGCTACCTCCATTCCATTGTTTGTTGTTGGTCTTGTGTTGTGTGCCACAGAAGCAACACAATTGTTAATTGTAATTTCTGGCATCACAAAAGGGTACCACCTGAGGGCACCCCATTCAAACCATTTAACAAGACAATTGCTTCTTTATCGCGAGCCCACTGTAGCGAGCAATCTGGTGATGCAATATTGCAGAAACATTCACATTAAGTTCAAGATGACGATGACGACGACGAGTATCTGAGTTTTGCCATTGAATTTCACGCTTCTACCTATTTAAGTTATTTTTTTGTATAATTCTTCGAATGTATGATGGGAATAGTGCGACGTTCTGCATTTTTGAAAATAAATAAACAAAAAAAAAAAAAGAATAATAATAACAATGGTGGATTAAAAAAAAAATAACTTAAATGACGGTTATGTTAACATGAATTGTTCTTTTTTTTCTTCGTTTTATGATAATTTTATTATACCATTAGCTGCACAGCATGGGAGCCAGTGTGGGTTCACTTCTTTTGTTTTGTAATTAAAATATGGAAATTAATTAACACTCTTCATAATTATTATAATGAGCTATTCAGGTTTTAAGAAAAAGATTTAGAGGTTATGGTCTGTTGGATGGTTTAAACGGATATTATATGTAAGTTACTGCGACCACAACCCAATTGGAAAGGTGTCAACTATTTTTCTGAAAAGATATAAATTATCTTTGTTTGGGTATTTTGTTCCTAACTAAAAAAAAAAAACTACAATAGTCAAGACTTTCTCTACTTTTTCTTTTATTATTTCGTTTTCATTTGAGACACATAAAAGGGACTATTATGTCTCTATTTTCAGAACTGCTGAGAAGGCATTCAGATTTTTGAATTAAAAAAGATACCGGAGATACCAGTTGGATTCAAGTTTTGTGATTAAAATCTAAAAGTCAGCCATATAACCACAAGTGACAAAGAAAGATTTTGTTACTTTAATAAATTATAATAGCTAGCAGATGAAGCTAAGATACTGGAATTAAGAATAAATGGCCTTTACTAATTATTTTATTTCTATCTACCTGTTATATTAACATTTTATGTTGAAAAAGATTGTTATCTTGTAATTAAACTGGCTGGTCATTTTTGGTTTTCATTTACAGGGTGTCCCACAGTCACCGCCACAGATGAAAACCATATAAGCTCCTGCGGTAATTTCAGGGCTAAAGACTTATGAGCTAATTTGATCGTTTTCGCTTTGTTTTGGCGTTATAAGGGTTTTTATTATATTGCGTGACGTTTGTGACATTAAGGGTATTCATGCAATGTCGTAAGCTTACAAATTGTGTTAAATAATAAGTTTACGCAAACGTTTGCATAAACGACCTTTTTATTCATTTGGTTAAATGCTGCTTAATAGAATCAGATATTTGATAAACGTCAAATATTAGGGGTATTCATGCAACTTCGTAAAACACTAGATAATTTTACGATTTGGTTAAATTTATCTTTTGGTTAATGAACTGTCAAATTTTGTATGGGAAATGGTTTACACAATTTGGTTAATCTTATCCAAGGATTTTGCTGCGGAAAATTAACCAAATATTTGGTTTGGTTTGGTTGGAATAATTCACGTTGGTTTGGAAGAGCTGAGAAGTAGCTAGTCGTTGAGTGAATGTAGACGTGCTAATTATTTCTTTTTTGTATACACTACGTTTTTATTCACAACTTTTATGGCCAACCAATCGCAATACGAATGTTACAGAACATGGTCAGAGTTTCTTTTTAGTTCTCTGAGGTATCATATCATATTTCTGAACACGTCTAAGTCTAAAAGTCACAATGACGTTTGGATAAGTTTTTCCAAATAAATTTGGTTAATTTTACGCAGCAAAATCCTTGGTTGATTTTTACCAAATTGTGTAAAGCATTTCCCATACAAAGTTTGACAGTTCATTAACCAAATGATAAACTTAACCAAACCGTTAACTTATCTAGTATTTTACGCAATTGCATGAATACCCATCTACTCATGGGTTGTCATAATAAGTAGGTACTCGCTTCTTTAGGGGGGCTTACATCGAACAACATGGTTGGACAACATTGCTTGATGGAATCGGAACAGTTTTCAAAATATTTTGAAAACCATACAACAAAGTCGGACAACATGGTTGGTTTTGCATCGATGGTTGTCAAGCAACTTTGGACAACATGTTGGTCCTTTTGCGACTGAGGAAAAACGAGTTTTTCGTATATGCAAACAATCAGGGGTTTTTGTTTGTATTAGGTTAGGTTCCTTCCTATCAAGATGATTTTGAAATGACATTCTATAAAAGCCATTTGTATAGTTGGAAACTTGCGACCAAACATGGAGAGATTAAACGCAACGAAAAGTATAATGTGAGTCAAGTGAGTAAGCCAAACGAAACGCCAATTTGTAGGACTAAATGCCATAAAAAGCTATTTTGAATCAATAATTCAACGAGTCCAATCCTTAATGCTAAGTCTTCTACTTGGCTGATTTATTTCAGTAGTATATAGAATTTGTATTATAAAACCTTCTTATATAGAAACTATGCCTGGCCCCGGGCAAAAAAACAGCTTAATGATTAGGAATTCTAATCTTGTTGGATATGTCAACATTACAGAAAATTAAGTAAAGCTTCCATAGGTTAAGATCATTAGAACAAAAGGGTTTTTACCAGAATAGCCTTCACTCCTACTTGGAGGCAACCACCAGTGAGATAAAGAACTGTAAGTGTACCGTATGTTTTGCCACGGGATAGTTCCAGAGTTAAGGTTCGGTTGAAAATTATGCCTAAGTTTTTGGCATTTTCAAATTTTACTCCCTCACTGGCTTTATTACCAAAATCTCATTAATTCTTTATAAACATGAGGTGCAGGGAATTAACTTCACGGGAACTACCTTCACATGGGAATTAACTTCACCACTAGTGGGAATTAATTTCACTTTTTTGAAGTGAAATTACTTCCCACTGAAAGTGAGTAATAATTTCACTTTTTTGTGGGAATTAATTTCACTTTAATGTGCGTTTCTTTAAATCCAGATTCTTTAAATGCCAATGAAACTTTGCATACACCCAGCCTCGCACCTACCCCAAATCCTATAATGGGCCCAAGCAGGGGGGTTGCAGGGGGGCAGCATGCTTCCCCATAGATACCACACTCTTTATCCGCCGTAATGCTTGCTGCTAGCACTGTATTTATGCACTGTATTTATGCTAGCAGCAAGCATTACGGCGAATAAACAGTGAGGTATGTATGGGGGGCATGCTGCCCCCCTGCAACCCCCCTGCTTGGGCCCATTATAGGATTTGGGGTAGGTGCGAGGCTGGGTGTATGCAAGTTTCTTTTGCATTTAAAGAATCGGGATTTAAGGAAACACAATTTTACATTTTTGTAATTTTTATCTTATCATAAGTGGGAAATAACTTCACACAATTTTCGGATGAAATTATTTCCCACCTTCCGTGGGAAATTACTTCACAAAAAAAAGGTGAAATTAATTCTCACTAGTGGTGAAGTAAATTCCCGTGTGAAGATAGTTCCCGTGAAGTTAATTCCCTGCACCTAAACATGAATTGGTTTAATGAGTTTGATGCATAAGTTACAAAGTCTTCGGTTAGAGGACCAGGAAAACTTTTGTTCCGCTCATTTGCATCAAATTCTTAACTTATGATTTTTGGCTATGCCAATGGCTTTGATGTTACGCCATAGTTTTTTGCGATGAAGCGTTATGAAATTTCAAGGCATACAAATTGCATTTTGCCTTTTTGATATCCTTATTGACAAAGTTTCTAAGAAATTTGTATTCTCCAAGTAGGGACGGTAGCGTGAAACGTTTCCTTCTTTTATAGGCAGCATTCTTTTTAGAAATAAGTGATTCAATTTTGCTATTAAACTAAACTACCCACACTTGCGATTACAACCAGTTACTGTTTTAATTGGGATACATGAGTTATCAGTCATTGTTTTCCAGTTGACGTTCATAACCTCTTGGGGTAGGGCTTCAAAGTTCATAGCCCTAAAATCTCTGTACTGAAAAGTTCGTACATCCGTGCTATATATTGTGATCATAAAAGCCAAAAATCCGATCATGCTTTGAAAAACCAGGAGCCTTTAGCTGATTATAGAAGTTAACCTTGCTTAGTTGATTAAGAAGACAGCCAATATAAAAATAAATTAACCCTGAGAAACAGTTTTTCACTTGAGGATTAATTTTATCTTTCAGATGTCAAAATTCTTGGGTCAACGATATGCGACGCTATGGATATCACCCTTATACGCCTTTTACGCACCGAAATAGAGATGGCGCCACAACGGAATTGCACTGGCAATAACTTTCAATATGGACATTGAGATGGCGCCACAACTGAAAATGCCCTCAATTTGGTCCCAGAGTTAACTCACCAAAGTAGGTGAGTTAACTCGGAGTTAACTTAGGATTTCAATTGACTGAAGAGCACGTTTCTGAAGTTAACTCAGGTTTAACCCCGAGACTAGGATGATCTCGCACTGAAAAACTGGCCCTAAGAATGTTCAGAAAAATTAGTTCTCAGAAACCTCAGCAAATTTTGCTATGTCAAAATGTGAGCAGTATTTTTGTTCCTTAGTAATTCGATAGCAAAACTGAGAAATTTTTTGCTGAGGAATGCCGTTCACGAAACTGAGATTGCTCAGGTCTGAACTTGAACATACTTTTTAAAGAACTTAACGCCTACATGGGCATAATTATTCTGCATCTGCATACGTCTTTACTTCTTCATGCAGAAATAAGGTGGCTTTCCCTCGGTAAAGGAAGACACTGGCGTGGCTTTTTGAAATGACAGCTGAAATCAAAAACTTCATAATTGACTATACAGCTTTGTTTTGGAGTTTCGGGACTGATTGAGTAATGAGCTTTGGCCATTGAAATTGGCGTATCTAGCTGATATTTAAAAACAAAATTATTTGAGTGTATCACTTCAGGGAGATATAGTAACTGTTTTCGATGTCAGTGATAAAGTAGAAGAAATTAAAAAGAAAATGGATTAGAAAAGTCAGTTTCTCTTACATCGTTGTAGTTTGAGCATTTAATTGATTTGTCATCAGATTCTTTAATAAAGGAACATTTTGGAACGGAAAAATCTTTCTCAGAATTCTGGTATTCAAATTTTAGTGATGTTTGCAACAACATACACTACATATGCGAATCAGAAATCCCTGTCTACGTTGAAACCAAAACAAAACATTAGATCCCTTCTCAAAGCAGAGCCAAATATTCAGTTGCAGTTGTCACAAACTAATCCAGATAAACCAGCATAATGCTATGTTTCCACCAAAGGTTTATCTCAGATTAGATTTAATAAATCTTTTTAGTGTTTCCACCGCACAAAAAGATTTAAAAAAGATTAAATTTGACAGCACCTTCAAAAATGCAAGTGGCGTTCCAATTTTTCTTATGAAGTGCGAATGAGACAGAATGTTTGATTCGTGTGAAACAATGAAGAACTGAATGCGAGTCTCGAATGAATCGTTCAGCACCATTTAAGAAGAGGTCAGCTCGATTTGTAAAACTATTTGTCCTAGGAAGATTTAACAAGATTAATTTCTAATCTTCAAGATTTACGAAATAAATTTGTACGGTAAATCTCCGAGATTTGAAGGAGATTTGAGGTAAATCTTATTAAATCTTATTAAATCTCAGATTAGCGTCAGGTGGAAATGTAGCATAAGGCTGCATTTAGACCTTCGTTCGTTAATCGTTAGCTTTAACTAGCAACGTAAGTCATTAAATTTGTGAAGAAGGCATTTATGATTAGAGATCATGGATTGTCTGTTCAGTTTCTCAGTCCCTACAGGAAAAATTTCTATGTAGGTATGGGCATATCTTGTTGCATTGTTATATGTATGTAATAAATGCTTAGATACCAAAACCTAAATTATATAATTTTTCTTGCGATTTATACATAGGTACTATATGGCAAGCTATGCATTCGTAAACAAAATTTGAACTTAAGATTTTGATCAAACTTGTTATCTCGATGATAGAGAAAACGAAAAAAATTGGTCCCACTGTCTGTTTTTTTGTCTATCTGTTCGTTGCGCTTCATCGACTGGCTTGATCAATTTTCTTAAAGCTTGCTAAATAGCGTTTTTTGGTAATTTTCCCCACAACATTTTTATTAATTTTTCTTAGAATCAAAAATAATGGTACCTGCTATACATATCTTTTAGCAATTTAACAGTATCGTATTTTTCTCAAAAATGGCTCCACAACTTTTCTTAAAAACAATTCAATACATTTAGTTTAGTAAAGGATACCTTTAGGTAAGATAAACTATTTTCCAAAAAATTGTTATTAAGTTTTTTTTTGTACAAACTTCAAATAAGTTCAAATCATATTGCTTGTCAAAATTTTCAAAAAAGGAATTTTCAATAAAAAAAGTTTCAAATTATGTATTTTTTGGAAATTCGGTATCTCAAAAATGCATGCATATGCACTTCAATCAAAACGATGACGTTCGTTTGGTTCGCCTTAAACTATCAAAGGAGTTGTTTTAGCACATTAAAATATCGTATTTCTTGATTTTTAAAAATATTTCTCTTGAGATTTCCATGCATTTCTTAAATCCTCAGCCTCTTGAACATTAGAGCAAGTGCATGCGACCCAGTCGTGCATTCTATTTTAATTTTTTCGTTCAATGCTAATGTATGTTTTTGGTTCAAAAACTATGAAAGCACTCAGTCTCCAGTTCTCAGTCCTCTGGCCTCAGTCCCCTTGCACTT
Organism: Dasysyrphus tricinctus; assembly: GCA_963921185.1. Taxonomy (NCBI): domain Eukaryota; kingdom Metazoa; phylum Arthropoda; class Insecta; order Diptera; family Syrphidae; genus Dasysyrphus; species Dasysyrphus tricinctus. The sequence goes on from OY992533.1 coordinate 86,865,530, forward strand.
TAATGACTGATTTTCTATTTGGAGGCCTCAGAAATATTTACTGAACGCGCCGGCTTGTTTTTCAAGTCATAAAGGCACAGTGTTGATGAAAAAAAAAAATTTGGGAGAGGGATGTATGTCTCTCTATTAAGGCAATGGAGACGATTTCTGTCATAATTTGGAGTTGTTTCAATATAACTCTACTTAAGATATTTGATATTAAATTTGTTCAACTTAAAACTTGGCATATTTAGATCTCATTATTTTTTTTAGCTGACTTTTAACGCATACGTTTCTTGTACACTCATAAGAACTTACTCTTTTAAAATTAAATTAATGTTTTTGTTGCGATATCAATTAGTTCATAATCCAATTGACAAATCAAATATTCTTTATCTGAATATTATCATCTTTTGCTAAAGCTTTCAATTTGATTTTGAATACGTATTTAAATCCAACTGTCACTTATTTCAAAATTCTTTCTATTTTTTGCAGCGCTATCTGTCATCGATGTCCAAAACAAAGACGCCATTTTAACCGTAGCCAACAACCAACCATTAAAGAAACTTTCGTCCAGTCATTGACACGAACCGAAAACAAAAAACAACATGGATGACTATATAACAGTGGTTGAAGTCGACGATCCGACTTCCAAAGACACAAACCATTCGGGGCGCCATCAACCTGTGAAACGTAATAACTCCATTCAAGACTCATCATTTATAACAGTTTTGTCGATAAACGACGTACCACCATTGACACAAACCACATCTGTTATACACACGAATGCTGCAACCGATGACAATCGATTACAAGAAAATATTAACAATAATAATAATTCAGATATCGAAACTGTGCTAGTTTATCGATTGCCTGGTGAAAGATTGGGATTTGGTTTGAAATTCCAAGGCGGAACAAGAAGCAGCGAAAGAGTGCAGCGTTTGTTTATACAATCCTGTGCCAAAGACAGTCCTGCTTCACGAGTGGAGTCAAGTTGGGGGAATCTCCGGGAAGGAGATGAAATTGTGTCAATCGATGGCAAGCCGGTGTGTGAGTTGACGCGTATCGACTGCGTGCGGTGTTTGAAGGACAACGTTGCCATTAAATTGGTTGTTAGAAATGGATATGGTCAGTTGCCAACGGGCGATGGAAGTGGTGAAGAAGAATCTAGGAGTACAAAAATGAGTCCACCTCCTCCGCCACCGGTTCCACCAAGAAAGCTGGTCAAACGGAGACAGATGAAAGATGGAAAAAATACCACAGTGGATGAGAAGTCATTCACTCCACCACCTGATGCTGAATATTACATTAATCTATTCTCAGATGAGAACTCCCTGAAGGCTGCAGGGTCAGAAAGTGATGACACCGCAAGTACAATTTCAACCATATCTACTGTTATCGATAAATTCTCGATAGGATCTAACTACTCGTCTGACACGGATCTGTCAATGCCTAGTTACGCTAGTATGAATGGAAATTCTGTTATGAATAAAGCAGAGCTTGCCAAGGTCCTAAAACCGTTTACAATGCTCGAAAAAGAATTTAAAATTGGTGAAGCAGTTACAAAGAACGAGGACGGAGGGAAGAAGCGCCCAACTACTCCTCCAGCTAACAATTATGAAAACATTGATTTGAAAGTTGAGAAATTGAATGTCTATGAAAATGTAGACTTAAAACCGAAGGATTCCACAGATGGGGTTGAACAACAAAATGCATTGCCAGTTCCCAAACCAAGACCCAGACAAACGGCCATCGTTGAGCCCAAGAAGCGTTCGATTTTACCGACTCCAAGAAAGTTCAATGGAATTAAACTGGAAATTCAAGAATCTGTTCAAGAATCTCCAAAGTCAGAGGATTCTAAGCTGATAACGAAAATTCCTAAGGCTATCGCAGCAGTCTTTGGAACATCTTCACCAAAAGCACCGATGGAACGTTCGAAGACAGAGAGTGAACTCAAGTTGAATCAACATTCAAGAAGTGCATCTGATTTGAGGAAGCAGTGCGAACGCTTCCTTGAGTCCGAAGTCAGAAGTTCACACGAAAATCTTGCTGTGGAGAAGCCATCTGAAGATGCAAAAACTGGTAAATCAAGGATTCCCGTAGTTTTATCTCCGAAAAGGTCCTTCGAAATGGAAACTCCACCTAAAATTGAAACAATTCTTATAAAACCACGGACAATGATCCAGAAACAGAAATCGGAAACCGATCTTAAGCTGACGTCATATCGTCCGAAAGACCAGCGTCCGACAAATTTGCCAATATTGAAAGCAAATAGTCCGGCTAAACCGACGCTTCAACGTTCAAATTCTGCTGATTCTAAGGCACGAGAGGGTTCATCGCTCAAATCTCCTGAAAGAACACTGATTCCAGTTTTGAATCAGTCACAGTCACCTTCATCATCAGAGGCAGGTTCTCCAACAAAAGTCAAAGGACCCAAGCCAAAGCCTCCAGAGAGGGTTCAATCGTTGGCTAAGACGCAGATACCAAAACTGCATCCAGCTGGAAGCCAAGTCAGTATTTCAAGCAATACTACACAGCTGATTGTGAATAACCTGGAACCAACAATGATTCCCGTGACACCACCCACGCCCACAATGCAAACATTCAAGCAAGCTTCTCCTTCACCAAAAGCTGTCTCACCACCTCAGAATCGTGAGATAAAATTCAAGATTCAAACCTACGAAAGTAGCCAGCTTGAAAAGGACAAGGAACGGGAAAAGAACCTCTTTACAGACATCAATAGCAACGACGAAATAGCTATGCCAAGTTTGTTCGATTTGGTAAGAAAAAACAGTCCGTCTAGCTTGAGGAAAGAAGAAACACAACCATCAAAAGTTACCAAACCAACAGCTGAGGATTCAAAAAACTTAGATAAGAACCCGGAAAGCCCGGTCATAGTAAAAAAGTGCATCAAGATCACTGATGAGCAGCTGCAAGCCGACACTTATTATTCATCGAGTTCGGGTGGCAGTAGTGATGATGACGATGAAGATGGATGTGTCGATGAGAAGGAATACGAAATAGAAGATGGCGAAAAATTGGGACCACCAGAACTGGTTAATGGGCCAGGGCCATCGGAGGCTTATTTCAATATGTATTGGCATTCGAATATGCTGCCGACCATCGGAGAGGTTGAAGAAGAGTTTTCTTCATTGGAATTGCAACAAGTATCGAATGGGTGAGTTTGTTTTTGTTTTTACTGATTTTCAATATTTTTTTACCTAAATAAGATTTCGACATATTTTTGAATGTTCGTTAAATTTAATGTTTCCTTAAATTATAAGTTGATGGTTATATCTTACAGTCTTTTAGTTTTAGAGAAAATTATAATTTTTTTTTAAATATCTTTGACTTCTGTTTTTTGTCACTGTTTTCTTTAAAATTAATTTTGTATTACTTGTAATTCCTTCGGAATGGATTGGCCATTATAACAAATTCAAGCTAATAGACGTCCATTTTATGTTATACCTACTCAAAATAAAAAAAAATAAAGACTCATAATCACCTTTATCTGACCCAGCTGATTTATGTTAATTAAATTTCATTCAAACAGTTAACAATTTAATTCAACTTTTGCCATACCATCAGACAGGGTTTATTGTATTTAAGAACACCTCTAACAAAGTCCATTTGAATTCATATGAACACTACGCATCACTTGAATGAGGTTTATTTTTTGTATGCTTTTTATTTCTTTTTAAAGACGAAAAAATTCATTCTGTTTGTATGACTGCCTGTTCGGCTACAGCCTAAAAGCCTAGATCAATATTCTTCATGCCTTGCCTGCTATAAGTAGTTTTTGGTCATTCCCACCACACATTTTTTTTTTTAATTTTTCCAAGGAATCATTTTTCTGGTTTTCAGTTTTCTTGAAAATGGATTGACTGATTTTAATTATTTTTTGTTGATTTTTTTGAAACTTGGTATTAAACGATTTTTGGACACTCTTTAGAACATTTTCAAAAAATATTTTAATTTTACGGAAAAACAGCGGTACTTTCCATACAAATGTTGAAAAATTGTTGAATAAATTATCATTTTCCTCGAAAAGTAGAGAAGAGTGTTGCTAGTTGGGCCTGGGGGCCACAGAGTGGTCCGTTTGTTGAAATTCGGCGATACAAATCATTTCCCACGCCAATTCTTAGTACAAATTAATGGAATTTGGTACATTTAATGATTTGGAGATGCTGAATTCAATAGTACGTACTGCCTATTTTTTATACTTCAAGCAGTGGCTACACAATTTAGGCCAGACCATGTTCCCAAAGGAGAATGGGCATAACTGCATGAGTTGCGTCATATCGTTGTAACACTTTATGAACTATATCGTTGTTCCAGGTGCATCACACAATTTTTTCACATTTTTTTTAAGAAGCTTAAATAATAGTCTTTCTATGGATTCCAGTTTCATTGCTATGTTATGAATAGGTGAAAAGTTATGAGACTTCAAGTTAAAAGTGGGCCAACTAGCCCCCCATCCACCCTACCTCACTCTTAAGACTTGGTTAAAATTTGTTCTGTGTGCAAAAATTAGAACAGTCTATTATAAAACATGTAAACACAAATATTACGCTTAGCAATTTTTAACAGAACCTCCCCTAGATCGCAATTTTTTTTTTATTTTTATTTACTAGCATAAATTATATTACATATACATATCAAAATTTTCAAACAAATGTAAGATCGTAAATAATTATGAATTAAAAAAATTAAAATACTTTTTTAAAATTCGATATTTCTAAATTCGGTTGATGATTAAAAAAAAAATTGTTTTAATCTTTTTATTGTTTTATATTTAAAAAATAATTCTTTTAAAATTCGATCCAAAGAATTTCAAAATATTTGTTCACGAAACTAGGTTTCATTTGTTTTCTTCACCTCAAACTATAACGGGAATTGTTTGAGGAAATTTAAATTTAAATTTCCATGTCCTCGTACACAATTTTTAAAACCATAAACTTCTTGAACTTAAGAGTATTTTATTTCCTCTGAAAAATAAAAATTTGACTCAAAGAGATTGAAAATAAGCCAGATCAAAAGAATGTTTTCGAGTTAGAGAGAATTTTGACTTAGAGAAGTTTGACATAGATGATGGTTTTTGCATGGAAAATTGAGAGGAATACAAAAATATGGCGAAACAAATACGAGCAAGAGAGAATTTCGACTTAGATGAAGTTCGACCTAGAGGGACTCGACTGTATTTTTATAAATGAAAATTTGTATTTGTATTGTAGACTTAAATACTACTTGACAGATTTGTATTAGATTTTCAGATTTTGTTCCTATTATCCTGTGGAAGGTCGAAGCAAAATTAGCTTACATTTCTAATTTTGTACATTACCTTGGAATCAATTTTTTAAACTTTTCAATCTTGTGAATTCAATTACCATAGTGTTTTCCTTTTTTAACCCTTAAGTGGGTGCATGGGGTCACCAGTTCTTTATACCAAAAATAGATGCTTAAATAAATATCGAATGAAGTGTGTCCGTATCTTGGCCAGCTTCAAGTAGATTTTTCTCAACCGACGAAGGATGTCTTTCAATCAGTTGGGATTTGAGATTTTGCGCGTAAGCACGTGTCAGGGTTCACTGTTCTTTACTGCAGCGACTTCATACAACCACTTACATTACTTTTTACTTGCGATATAAGTACTATAAGGCAAGTTTTGGATTCGTGCAAAAAAAAAATTTTGAGATTACAATCAAACATGATATTACGATGATAGAGAACACCAAAAAAGTGGATGCCACAATTCTGTCTGTCTGTTCGTCTACAGCCTAAGCGGATTGATCGATTTTCTTCAAACTTGGAACATAGAGGTTTTTGGTGATTATGCGCACACGTTTTTTCATTTTTTTTCAGAACCAAAAATAACGTTACCTGCCATACAATTTTGTTTAGCAATTTTACATAATCGATTTTTTTTCAAAAACGGCTCGACAACTTTTCATACAAAAAAATCAATAAATTTATTTTAGTAAAGGCTTTTATTAGGGTGGAAAACAAATTTTCCAAAAATGGTTATTAATGGTACCTCCCAAAGAACCATTTTTTAATTTTTGATTTTCTTCAAAACGGTACGATCGATTTCAATTATTTTTTTTATACAGAAGCTTCCAAAAAATATAAATAGTTTTGTGTACCAAAATTTTTGAAAAAATATTTTTTGGATTTTTAAAAAATGTTTCAAAATTTTTTTTTGGAAAATCAAATATTTCGAAAACGACATGATCGAATTTTTTGAAACTAGATATTTAAGAGTTTTTACAACTTTATAAAATATTTTTACAAAAAATTTGACATTTATGAAAAAACAACGGTACCTTTCATACAAAAGTTACAAAAACCACAAAGGAAAATATTTTTTTGCTTAAAAACGACTCCTACGATTTTGATTAAACTTTTTTCATATTCTAAAATTAGTACGATCTACTACCAAAAACTATAAAATTTTACATTTAGCAACTATTAATAGTACCTGTCATAAAACGTTTTTTTGTATTTAGAATTTTCTGGTTATTGACTAAACAGATTTAGATGAATTTTTTATATACTAATTTCAGATAAGATTAAATAATATTGCATATCAAAATTTTCAAAAAAAAGTTTTTGGACTAACAAAAAAAAAGTTTCAAAATTTTTTTTTTGAAAATTCGAATCTCTCAAAAACGGATTGAAAATTTTGTTTTTAATTTTGTCTGTTAATACACATAAATATATACTTTAGATTTACATACCAAAATTTGTTCTTAAAAATGCTTTAAGAATTTTATATATGGGTGTTTCCATCGTTACGGGTGTGACAGTGAGACTCCATATTTTATTAATTATTCACATACTATTCCCAATTTATAAATAATTACTTTACTATTCTATAGGACACCTGAAGCCCTTTTAAAAAAATAGTATACTAAAGTATGAAAAATTAGTGGTTCAGTTATAGGATGCAATTTGGTTGCGTTACGGGTGTGACCTTAGAAAACTGCTGATTTGCGATTAAGATATCTAATTTCCATGTGGTGTAAAATATTGCATGAAAAGTTTGTATCATTCTTTTGCAAATATTTACCTAGATAGTTGATCTTCAGTTTCAGTTAAGAAATGAGAACCAAAACTACGAAAAACTATACAAAATTTCTAATTGAAAACGTTACGGATGTGACAGGTCATCGTTACGGGTGTGACCGAGTATGATTTGTATGCCTTAAAACAATAAATAATATACTATATTTTGACGGGAAATTGTTGTCATCGATGTATAATCATTTCTCACATGATATCAGAAACACTTTTTCTAGAAAAATGAAGTTTTTCTCACTGAAAAGTGAATAGTTTTGTCACTTCAATGAGAATTTTTCCATTTTCTTTTAAAATAGGGAAATCTTTCACATAAAACCGATTCAAATCATATTTAAAGTAGATTTTCTTAGAATTATATCCCTACGTCATGAATTTCATATCTAAAAGCAACAAAACTAAAATTGAGTTGAAAAACAGAATGATTATGATTTGAAATGCCAACCTGTTACGGGTGTGACATAGGCTTAAAATTTTAAATACGCGGTCAGTATTAATTTCAACGTCTTGAAATGTTGTCTGACAGTAGATCATAGTATTCTCCTTTTTTCCCCAAATTATCACATTGAAACAAATTTTTTTCTTCTAGTAATGAAACATAATTTTTTTTTGTTACGGGCGTGACACTAACCACTTTAGAATCAACTGCCTAAAAACTAAAATTGTATTTACTATTGAATAATTAAATGACACGAAAACGTGCTTAGAGTTTTCATGAGGGCAAATAACCACCAGTTCTCAAATTTTGAAACAATTAATTATTGAAAATAGGGTTTTGAGCTTCTGCTAACAAAAAGTGACTTTTGGAGACCTATTTTGCAAAGTGGTTCGAGCTGCGAAATTAGCGGCGATAAAAAAATTATTGATAATTTCACTTTTAAAATGAAACATGCAATCTTTTAAAACCGTCTAACGGTCATTTTTTCAATTCTAAGTCATATTTTGTGATTTTTCGTAAAGGGTCGTTTTCTATGCAATCACCCATATATAAAATTATTTTTTTAAAAAACCGCTCCAACGATTTTAATTTTTTTCCTATACACTCATATTCAATACACTCATATTCAAATGTCGTATTTCATTCTTCTCGATATTTTTCTCTCATATAATTTCCATGTTTTTGTATACAATTTTCTTAAACCCGCTGTGTCTCGAACATAAGAGCAAGTATACGTGCGACCCAGTTGTGCATTTTATTTATTTTGAATTTAATACTTAATTTGTGAAAATGTCTTAAGAATTTGATACATGAAAATTAATTTTTTGAAAAACCACTCCTACGATTTTAGTTTTTTTTCCATACTCAATCAAGAACGCTTTTTTAACCTCAAACTACGAAAGTGCTGTTTTAGCTAATTTAAAAATCTTATTTCATGCTTTTAAACATTTTTTTCTTATAATTTCTATGTGTTTATATTCAATTTTCTTAAGCACTCAGCCTCTTGAACGTAGGAGCAAGTACGTACGACACAGTCTTAAGAATGTTTCCAGCTGGTTTTAATAATGAATAGCCTCGAACTTAATTTAAGATTAAGGCCTTATATTGAGATTGAGAGTCTCTTTAAAATATATATATTTCTAACCTCAAATCAAGTTTTTGTTCATAATTCAAGATTTTAAGCTTGTATTTTAGATTTTCGTTATTGAATTTAGGATATTGGGTGTACTTTTTAGAACAAGCAAAAAAGATAAAAATTATTGAAAATAAGCCCGATCGTACTGGATTTGTGCTTTCAATTTTTCTCTGAGTGTATCTTTACATACATAAGTTAATTCTGCTCTACAGACTCATCATCACCGTTACCACCTCTCTACTCGTCAAATCAGAAAGGTGAATGTTCAATGTGAGAAATTTGTTAAAAACGTGTTCGGGTACATACCCAAAGTTTTCCATTCCGGAAAGGTTTGTGCTGTTGTAATATAAATGCAACTTTAGGAGTTATTGTGTTAACCAAAATTGGTTTTCACCACCCTAATAATACTCCTCTGATCACAGATCACGGAATCCGATATCACTTGAGTGTACCCTGCAAACCGTTTAAAAACCCCGTTTTCCCTTTCTATTTGGAACTTTTTAAATGGTCTTGCAGGGTAAACTATACAAATACACACTCAAATGGTCTCGATTTTGTGATCTGTGATGAAAAGACCATTATTTAGTGAGGGGTGAAAACCAATTTCGGCTAACGTGAATCCTCTCGAAGTTGCACTCATAGTTTGTTTTCGATGCACTGTTTAATCACTTAAGCCCCGGTCATGGACTGCAAGACTTTTATTTCTTGAATAAGTTTTACTGAAGCTTTTTTTTCTATCGTTCACACCCAAATCTGCTGTGGGACTGTGAGTTCTCGGTCTAATATGTAAATTAAATAAAGCATTTACTCCATTCCTACCAATGATTCAAGTTCAATTTCGACACTGAAGTAGGAAAATGTTCACCTTAAAATAATCGGCAAGACTTACAATTTGTAAAAATGCTTGAATCGGAATTATGAGAATCAAAATATGTCTGTCTTCTGATCAGTTTTAATTGGTCCATGTTTTTTTTTAAGTCGAGTCATTTTACTCAATCCTTAAAAATCACATTAAAACTAAGAATTGTTTATTAAAATTTAATTTCAGTTTTTCTAGTTTCCCCATCCGTTAACTGTGTACGAACATGCTCAATTAAATAATACGACATCAAGTGTATCGAAGTGTATTATAAGCATATAAGGTGTGAAAACTGTACATACACATAAATTTAACAGGTAGCTTTAATTTACCTATACATTATAGCATGCGTCAGTAAATTCGGCTTTGTCGGTCAAATAATGAAATGCGTTCGTTACACAATTATTTCTCTACGTACAAACCATCGAAGTATTATTTAAACAATGCATACAACATACAAAAAGCAGTTAATTGAAATTGTTTTCTGATTCGATTCATTTTTTTTTGTTGATGACTATTCATGTAAAAATCGGTTTCATATTGAATTTTGTTTCGAAGCTTTTTGATTGAAATGGATAAAGCTTCCATGGGAAAATAGTTTTAATTGAAATTTGATCAATTAGCATATTTTTGTTGGTGTGACGATTTACTTATGATTTATTTCCATAAAAGAACGGAAGGAATAAATACCACACAACAGTTAGTTTTAATCACGATACAAATGAATACGAAATGGTGATAATATGCAAATGTTCTATGAAAATCTGAATGAATGTGAAAATCAAGATGAATCAAAGTTTTTGTATAAAACATTAAAATCCCAATTAAAGAATTAATATTTTGAGATACTCCCAAAAAAATCTTCTAATATGCGTAAAAACCACTTTTAATGATGACACACAAATATAAAAAAAATCTTATAGCAAAAAGGTGTTGACATTGTTTATTTAAAAACTTGAAAACTTTTCAAATGATTTTCAAGATTGAAACTTTATCTATTGAAACCGTTGACAAAATTTTAAATTTACAATTAAAAGATCTATTAATTATTAACAAAACAAAAAAAAACAATTTCTTTTAAAACACATGTTTTTTTCTTTAAACTTTTCAGACCTATTGTTATTGTTAACGATGTCATTCAAAACCAACAACCCAAACAACAACAACAACAGCATCAAGAGAATTCGAACAAACAAAAGAAGCCCCCATCTGTGGCTGAGATAACAGCTAATTTCATCAAAGCTGAAGCAATAAATGTCACACACAATGATAAGAATCCGAAGTCTATTTCCCCTGCTGCCATCACATTGCCCAACAATACCAGCAGCGCTGTTAAAACTTCCACTTTCAGCCAAAACAAGAGCAACGATAGTCAAACAACCATACCATCCCCTGCCTCTGTCAATGAAAAAACCAAAAACACTGACAGTGAAAATGCAGGTGATAAGATAAGCGATATTGATTCGTCGACAACAACAATACCAAGTGTTCCACAGGTTAAAGAATGCGAAACTAGCAATACTAATGGCAACGACAACACTGACAGGAATGTCATTGAAACCAACATCAGTCTTATCGCACAAAAAAGCCTCCCACAACAGGTAGACATCACAAATTGCGCTGATAACGAAATTAGTATTCGTGATAGTTCCGCAGGTAAAGGTGTATCCGAAGCATCACCACCGCCGCTGTCGCCACCGCCAACGCTACCGGAAGTAAGCCCAATCGAGATGAATCAAAGTGAAGACAGTCAGTCGATAGTAGTGGGCCGAACCATTACAAGAACTGTTAAGACTGTTACTACTCAAAGGACTGTTAAATCGAGTCAGAATATTGAATGTTTCGAACAAATTGATGGCAATAATCCCCAAACGCCCGAGATAAGTGTAATCAATAAGAGTGAAACAAATGAAGTATCTAGCAGTTCAGTTAATTTGGTTGAAGAAGTCAAGATTCCCGCTGATTCTAGCCCAAGCTCAGTTACAGAACCAATTACTAAGGTTGCAGTAATGGAAGAGACCTTTAAAAGTGATAAAATAGCCAGTAGACAAATCATTGAACGACAAGATGAAAAGGAGCACATTCGACATTCGATTGAAAGTCAATCCGAACAAGCTGCCATTAAAGCTTCGCTTAAGGAAACATCCGAAGAACCTTTACTGGCAAAGAATCCAACCAAAGATGGAATAACAGTTACAGTTTCAACTGAAACCAGACTTATCGAAGTTGGTGAAGGCGATGATGATAAGACCGATGATAGGCAAAGTATTGTTACAGGTATTTTGAGTCTATCAGAAAGTGGAATAAGGAAAAAAGAAACTTCCAATCAAATTGAAGTTGTCGAATGTAAGCATGAGAAGCATGAAGGTTTTGCTGAGATTGACTTGGTTAGGGATTTGAAAACCAAAGACAAAGTAAGCTCTGAGAATAGAAAATCATTGGAAATTGGTGAAACTGATTTAGAAATTGCCAAGAGTAATGAAGGTGAAAACAAAACGAAGATTACATTGGAAGAAGAAGAAGCTCCAATTATTGAAAATAAACCTGAAGAAGTTCTGGAGTCACCGACTAAGGATTTGATAGTGGAAGAAGTTCTCAATGTTCAAAAGAAAACTGAGGAAGATTTGAACGAATTTGTTAAAAGTGAACCAATAATTTCTGAAGATGAAAGTTCACATCCAAAAGAAGTGGAGAAAACCATGGAGTCTCAAGAAAATATTGAGAGTGAAATTGTTTTCGAGAAATGTAAATTGAAAGAAAAAACACCCAATACAATTGATGATGATGTCAGCAGTGAGCTAGAAGAAGTAGAATTACTTCCAAAGGTTAACAGTGAATCGATAAAGCCTTCTGAAGAAGTTGAGAAAATGATAACTTTTGAAAAATGTAAGATTAAGTCTAAAAGTCCGAATTTTTCAACTTCTTCGGAAGATATAAGAAATTTGCCTGATGAAACTCTATCAGAGACTTTTAAACCAGTACATGAAGCTGAAAGAACTATTGAAACTCTATCAGAGACTCATAAGCCGGCAAAAGAAGCTGAAAGAACTATTGAAACTCTACCAGAGACTCTTAAACCAGCACAAGAAGCTGAAAGAACTATTGAAACTCTACCAGAGACTCTTAAAGCAGCACAAAAAACTGAAAACCCAATTAAAACTCCATCAGAGACACTTAAATTTGAACAAAAAGCTGAAACTATTATCAGTTCACATAAAGATATTTATTCAGAAGTCAAATCTGAAAAAGTCACTGAAGATATTCCATCTGAACAGCTAAAAGAAGTAACAGAACCAATTCTAGAAGATCAGTTCTTAATCTTAGAGGAAAATTGTTCTTCGCCAACATTGTCTGCTGAAGAACTTCCCCAATCTGCTGAAAAACAACCAATAATTACTGAAGAAACAACAGTTATAATTGAAGAAATTACTGAATTACCACCAAGTGAAGTTAAAGGTTTCGAAGAAATATTTAGCAATCCTGATCCTGCTCCTTTGTATATTCTACGGAAAAATATTATTCATTGTGATCCTCCAAAACAAGATGACAAAACATACAAATCAGATCCTAAACTGATTGCAAGTCCAATTTTGAATGATTCTCTAAAAAATTCTTCCAATAACGATTTTGCTGAGAGAAATCAGAGTAAAATTGAAGAAATATCAACTGATTTTCTGAAAAGCGATAATTCTACTTCAACTATTGCTTCTGCAAAAGACCAGGAAATACAAAAGAACTCTAAAATGGAAGATCGTAAACACGATGATCACCTTGAAAATACTTCAAAGAAGAACGAAGAAAAGTTGCCTTCGAAGACAATTGATCTTTTGAAGTCCGATTCTGAAACTAAGGAGGTAAGTTCTCTTCCCACAACTCCAAAAGAGGAGGCTTTGGTTCCAAAAGCAGTTCCTGAGATGAAAAACTCTCTTCCAATAGTAGATGATTCTCAGGATAAAAATATTTCTGAAATTAAAACATTGTCTAAGCTTGAACTTGAAGCTGAGTTACCTATTTCAAGCTCTACACCCCTAAAAAATACATCAGATTCAAAAATGTCTAAGAATGTCCAAAACAGTTCCAACAAGTTCGATACTAAAAATATTGAGAAAACTCCCATGGTCCCAGAAACTCCGTCAGCAAAACCCCAATATGAAGTAAAAACTCCCAAATCAACTGCAACTCCTCAAGTTGATTTGGCAGTCAAACACCGGGCTTCTATGCCCGAGCTTCAAGCTCTAACTTCAAAGCCTGAAACTAAGAAAATCGATAAGAATGTATCAAAAGACCATCACACGACTCCAGTGTTGAGAAAATCCAAATCGGATGCTGAGTCAAGACCTCCAAATAAATTCGAAGCAAAGCCTCGTGAATTCACAGCCAAAATAATCGATGTTATGAAAAAGACTCCAGCAATCGATCCGAAGGATTCTCGAATGAAATCAATGATGAAATCTTCACCACCTCCACCAAATGAAGTCCGAACCGAACCAAATGGACTAGAATGTAAGACAACAATGCCTACAGCTGCAGCTGCATCTGTCAACATTGTGGCCGCTGGCATGTCAGTGACAGCTAAACCAAAACCAATGGAGCGTATAATATTAGGTGTTGAACACAATCCAGACGGACATGCAAAATCTTCGAACGAATTTCAATCAAAAGTGAAAACAACTACGACGCCGACGCCACCGATGACTTCAACGAGTGAAAGTCAAGCTGGTCCAGAGGCGTCAAAGTCATCAACGTCAACAGGACCATCATCTTCATTATTCGAATCAACATTAACACCGAAAACAACAACTACTATACCGGCATCATTAGTAAATTCAACATCGTCATCATCATCAATATCATCGTCATCATCATCATCATCATCATCATCTGGATGTCCAGCTGATGTCAACGAAGAGAAAGGTTTATTAACCCACTGCGAGGACAAACAAGGTGAGTGATTTATTACAATCAAAAGTTTAAATGTATAAAAATGTGAAAATGTTTATTTAAAATGTATGTTTATGAAGAAAAGGAAATGAGGGTCAGTCTTTTTTTTTAGTGGATGATGTTCCCCCGCACAAGAAACATTAAGTTGAACAGTGAATTCACTGAAGCAGAACTTGTCTTGTAGCTTTTGAGTAGTCAATTATGGTATTATAATCGTTTTACCTACATTACAATGGATATTGAAGAAAGTCTTAGGGTTGTGTTACTTTGTGTATTTACTTTCTGCATCTGGCAAAGTCGACAAATGAAGTGCTTGTGATAAAAGTACGAACAAATAAATACTTTTGGATGAAAAGTTGATTATTTGCTGATGATATCAAGCTGAAGTTTATTACGCCTACAAAATATGGGCGAAACGATCTTTCTTCCCGATTTAAAATTGCAAGATAAGAATCTACAAATATTTAGTTAAGATTTCGAATATGGGTTCAAAGGCCTCCAAATATGGTGGTGAAGATGAAGATTTCGTCAAAGGAAACTTTTACGATAAAATTATCCGAGTCATCATTTTTGAGATTAATTGAAATTAAAGTTGTAATACATTATTTGAACTTCTGCAAAGCAGCAAAAACTTGACAAACAAAATTAAGTTGCTTTCAATGATCATAACTTACTTACTAAAGGTGGTGCTACAGTCCGGGGTGGACCACCTCAACCAACAAGCTTCTTCAAGCCGGCTTGGTTTCTAGCTAGCTGTCTCCAGTTTCAGACGCCAAGTTGGCTGAGGTCCTCTTCCACTTGCGTGCGCCACCATTTACGCTGTCCACCTCTACTGCGCTGTCCCACGGGGTTGGATTTAAAGACTTTCCGGGCCTGAGCATTGATGTCCACACGCTCTAGATGACCCAGCCATCTCAGTTGTTGGCTTTTCACTTTTGTGGTTAGGTTGGTGTCACCGTACAGCGCGTACAGTTCGTTGTTGTATCTTCTTCTCATTTCCCCATCTATGTAGACGGGACGGGTTGTAGACATTCGAGTTCGAGCGAAATTTCCAGCCTCTTCTTTAGCTGGCAACCTAACCTAACCTTGCTTGTAAAAGACCGTTTTCGAGAACGTCATCAGCGTCAAAAATGCGTTTTGCAGAATGTTCTCAAACGCAAACTGCAAAAATCTGCAAAATGCTAGTCGCTGGCGCTGTTGCAATTGATAAACAACGAAACCTGCATTGGGATAGAGCTAACCATGTGGCTTCAGTGGCGCGGTGTGCAGTGCATCGGCCTCTGAATCGCAAGGTTCATGGTTCGCTCCCATATGACGGCAAAGAGTTTTTCAATTTATACGAGCATAACCAGACTAAGCACCACTAAAGGAGTCTGATGATCGAGGTGGCTCTCGTGAAATAGCTATAACTCCAGCCTATAAACTTGGTGGTAACACACACAAGTTGTTGTTGTTCATTCAAAATTATTCAATATAAATTGATGTATAATGCGCAGCATGCACTGCACTTGTGTGTGAATTTCCATTTACACACAAGACCCAATTAAAAAATCTGCTGTTAGAGAAGGCAAATTCAACTTTAAAGCCTAATACGCAGATCGAGATAAAATTTATCTCACATATAAAATTTTTCTCAGGACAAATTTTATCTCGGACTTTTTCCAAGCGGTACGAAGCTCCAACGCAAAATTTGACGGTTGTAACCGCTGTACGTGAAAAGGCAAAAGATAGTCTCCACTTAATTTTGCGCGGAAAAAGAATGTTCGAAGCATTATTTTTCCGGACAAATTGTGACGTTTTATATATATTTCGCTTTTTATAAACTAAAATCATCTCTGTTTCATTCTTTCTATTATTAAGACGTTGTGAGGACGCACGACGGAAATAAAATATAAAATGCGTACAGAAAATGATGACATGGAATTAGAATAGAATAAATAGAACAGCTGTTTTTAATCAGTCAGTGGCGTAGCTAATGGGAAAGGGTACAAAAGGGCCACATTCAGATGCGGAAAATATTTTTTCAATAAAAAAATTGAATTGATCCCCAAAGTGAGTTTAATCGAGTTGGTTTGAATCAGCAAACAGAGTTGGCTAATTTAAATACATTTTGTAAGCAGAACAAAAATTGTGAACATATCTGATTTTGGCAGGGTTTTCTTAAGCCATCGACAACACATCTATCCCTCAATGGAATTTGACAATTGATGGTTTTAAAGATGAAAAACATACTATATATATTTTGAAGAAAAAAAATTAATTTGATCCAAATGTCAAACAAGTGCCCTAAATCACTTTTTCCCGGAGAAGTAAAAAACCTTCGAAAATTTCGGAATTTTTAGTGGTTTTTTAATCCATTGACATCGTAGTGATCCTTCAATATAATTTGACAGTTGATGGCTTGACAGATAAACTATATTTTGACGGAAAAGGTCTATTTTGATCCAAATAATACCAAATTGCCCTAGAATCGCCTTTTTCCAGAGAAGTAAAAGAACTGAAAATTTCAGACCATTTAGTGGTATTTTCTTCCATCCAAATTATACTGTAACCCCATCAAGCACATGTGATCAATTTTTCTTGCACTGCAAATTCTTTGAAGTAATCTGATTTCTGGTAAAAGTTTCGAATTTATGTGAAGTGAAGGATATTTTATAATTTTTTTAATTTCTAACTACGCTACGGTTCTCATTTGACTTTTGTTTTATCTCTACACCTTCACAATTTGTCTCGAGAAAAAAATGTAGAGTTAAAATTTGTCTTTGCTCGATCTGCATACTAGGCTTAACTGCATAAGCATTATGTTCGAAAATGCAGTTTGCTAAAGTCACATGTTCGAAAACATCATGTGTGGTGCAATTCTGCATTCAAAAATCGAGTTGGAAACAAAAATATTGAGAAGCCGAAGAACGTGTTCATAAACGTCAAATGCGTTTGTAAGAAAATTGAAGGACGTTGGTAAAAAAGAATTTTTGCAAACAAAACCATTGCATTAATTTTACAATATCTGTATTTAAGTTGAACTAAAATTATAGGTCAAAACCGAGATGAACCGTATCGTTTGCTCAGGTGCCTTCGTCCATCGATACAAAACCAAACTTTCCGACATTGAAATAAAACACAATGATTATAGTGGAAAATACAAAGAAAATACCACTCTTTATTAAAACATTTCATTAACGATATTCTTAGCATTCGTTAAGTTTTAATATAAAGTTTCATATAAGCTCAAAACATCGACTACAGAGTTGCCAGACTCATGTAGTTCGACACAATAGCAATTCTTGCGTCGAAAAATGGCAATCAATTGACAATCGAATTGACAAAACAACTTTCCTTTCCTTAATAGGTATAAAAGTTCCATCCAACTTCTCTTCGGCAGTGACTGCTGTAGTCGTTTCCTGGTTTCTCTCCAATCTTTTTCGTTGGATTCGCACTCTTCGGTAGTTTAATTATATGGAACACGGAAGTTCCCAAAACACATCCATAAAAGTGACAAAATTCTCGCATCAAAAACGTATCGTATGGCTAAAACAGATGTGCAGCACGTCTGCACGCATCGCTGCGTACAGCGCCGAACTCGAAACACATGTGCATACTCGTACAAAGGCGGTGAGCAGCTCTGAAGAAGTTCTCGAGAGTAAAACTCGAAAGTGGACACAGACACAGTCATGAAATAAGCTCACCAGAGGGGAAGACAGATATCCGACAGTCACTCTCGAGAGCTTTCTAGTGAAAGTACTCCCTCAATGGAAACGCACATTTTAATATTTATCACAAAAACAACTCTATCACCCATTTAGTATGAAATTTTTTGGTATTTCTCAATAACCTTTATACATAAATGTAGTTTATTATTTTAACTTTAATGAGATATCTTAATCCTGTAGATCTGAGCATTTGAAACAAAATTAAAAATTTTTGAAGGTAATTACTCGTGAATCGACGTATTTGAAAGATTTATTTTTTTTTTAAATTAAAATCAACTTCAAGGTAGAAAATTTAGATGAGTGCCCTTGTCGCCTCTCCCATTACATTTAAGTATGAAAAATCACTTTCTAATTTGTAGAGTAGGTTTGGACGTTGGAGGTTGAACAATACCTTTTTAAAACACTAGCTATTTTCCAAATTGTGAAATTTTTCGTTCAAAGCAGTTTCAATAAACTGAAATTGAAATCGACTTGGGATTCAACTTCTCCCTAGTATGAAATAAATTGACTTTTCTCAAAAAATGTTATATAGTAATGTAGCCTGACATTGATCTTTTAATTAAAGACCAATTTGATCGAAATCAAAATCCGAAGTTATAAGCTTTCCACTCAGTCGATTTGAAGGCGCTATTTGTGCATAGCGGAACTTTTCGTAACTTCATCTGGTCAGCCAGCGGCCAACAAACAACCACTCGTTGCTGCAACGCTCCGCTGACAAGAAAAGTTTTTATAAACGTATAACGAAACAACTTTTCTTTTTGATTAAATTTTATTAAAGTCATATTTTGCACCCATTGCCCCCCCCCTTGTATCCGTGCCTGGATTGTAGGACTAAATCACATCCAAAAATAACAAAACCGTTCTTGGCCGCTCACGCCCATGTTTCATAGAAATTTGCCCATTCTCCTCTACAAAATCTTATTTTTTCAAAAACGGCTCCACAACTTTGATTTTCGATTTTTTTTTTAAATAGTGCGATTGATTTTAATCATTTGCTTATACAAAATCTCTCAAAAAGATCAAAACGTATTGCGTACCAAAATAAAAGAAAACGTATTTTTGAATAAATATTTAAA
Source organism: Dasysyrphus tricinctus (assembly GCA_963921185.1). Taxonomy (NCBI): domain Eukaryota; kingdom Metazoa; phylum Arthropoda; class Insecta; order Diptera; family Syrphidae; genus Dasysyrphus; species Dasysyrphus tricinctus. The sequence goes on from OY992533.1 coordinate 86,884,746, forward strand.
AAAAAATTCAATTTTGTTTGAAAACTCAATATGTATATATTTTGAAAACGAGCCGTTCGACGGTTTTTATCATTTTTTTAGAATAGTTTAAACAGAAATTTCACTTTTAGGTACGGCACCTTTCATACAAATGTTGAAAAACTTGAAGAAAAAATTTAAAACAAATTTACACTAAGCAACTATGAAAAGCTTTCATGTAACGATATTCTGAGGCCCAACTCCGAAAGGGTGAATGATTTTCTGTTTACACATTGTATTTATAGTACGGGGTAGTTAGACTTTTGCTGGGAAATGATTCAAACATGCAGTTTGACTTTGATATTCGAAAGGGTATTAGTACACGAGCCGAAAACCTTTTTTTTCACAATTGCACCTAGAGTCATTTTGCCGCCATTTTGTTTTTAATGGTTTTTTTTGTTATCAAACGTAACTCACGCATTTTTGACGCTACGAAAAAAAGTTGTGAGACAAACTTGTAGAAAATTTTATTTTCTACAAAATATGTTAAGTAACTTTTTTCGATAAGTGCTTTTTTTAAAAAGTTATACTGCATTTTCTTAAAAAAAGTAGGGGTTGATTTTGGTATATTCATCATATCTTATTTTTTTGTTCTAAAAAGAAAAAAAATGTCGAAACAAAAGTTATAGTCCCTTATCTATATTTTTTGCCTAAGCAGTTTTGCTATGCGACTTACAGTTCTCGCCCTGTAGCGCATATTAGTAGTAGAGAACTGTATGGAATCATATATTTTTAACTACTTGACTTCTGCTGGTAAATAGAAACCTCGAGGTTCGAAAGTAAATTAGTACTCGAGCTGAAAACATCATTCTTCACAACTGCCCCTAGAGTCATTTAGCCACCATTTTGTGTTCAAAGTTTTTTATATCTTCGCACATCACTCACTTTTTGTTTATGCCAGACAAAAAAGTTGTAGAACAAACTTGTAGAACATTTAATTTCCTACAAAATATTTTTTGTAACAGTTTTCGATAAGTACTTTTTTAAAATTGTACTGCATTCTGTTAAAAAAAAAGTTTTTTTTTTCAATTTATCATAAAAAAAATAAATGTCGAAATAAAAGTTGTGGGTAGACCTTTCAATTATCTATATTGTTTGCCTCAATATTTTTTTCTTATGCAGTATAAGTACTTTATGATATGATTTGTTAATAGTTTAAATTATTTGCGTATAGTTTAACTATATTTTCGTTTTGTAAAATTAACTAATATCGCACTCTCATCGAAAAATTACTTCAGAACTTTTGTGGGAAATTACATAGAAATTCCCTAATTAATATTTTAAATTTCTAAAATAATGCTATTTTTATGTTAGATAAATGTAAGATAATTTTATTGAATGGGTTTGAATGGATGTAACTTCAAAACGGCTGTATTTACGATAACACATAACAAGACCTTTTGTGTAGAAAGTTAAATTTTCTATTAGGAAAACGTATGTTGTTAGTTTAAATACTTGTTATTATGCATAAAGTTATAAAATTCCAAATAAAAACAGGAGTTTTTTTTCCATAAATCGTATGGAAAACCGAAATCCGCGACGAGGCATGTCTAAACATGATTTTTAAGAGCCCAAACTTTCACAGACATCTTTTTTCGCTTAACTGAAACTTTTGAGCCTATTTGGAAGAAAACTTTTTTTTTGAAAGTCGTTTTTGTAGTGAAAAACTCCATGTTGAGGGTGGGGTGGGGTGGGGTGGAAGAGAGTTATGTCGTCAATTATTTGTTTGAGTATAGCTAGTCATGATACGAATATAACAAAACAAAATTAAAACAAAAATAAAACATCTAATCCTGTACGAATTTCTTGAATACACATATATGCGCTACAGAAGTATACCACATAAGAAAAATATTGAGGCACAAAATATGCATAATTGAAAGGTCTACTTACAACTTTTACTTCGACATTTATAGAAAAGAAAACCTTTTTTAACAAAATTCAGTATAATTTTAAAAAAAGAACTTATCGAAAAAAGCATTTAAGAAAATGCAGTATAACTTTTTAAAAAAAGCACTTATCGAAAAAAGTTACTTAAAATATTTTGTAGAAAATAAAATTTTCTACAAGTTTGTCTCACAACTTTTTTTGTAGCGTCGAAAATGCGTGAGTTACGTCTGATAACAAAAAAAAACCGTTAAAAACAAAATGGCGGCCAAATGACTCTAGGTGCAATTGTGAAAAAAAGTGGTTTTCGGCTCGTGTACTAACACCCTTTCGAATATCAAAGTCAAACTGCATGTTTGAATTATTTCCCAGAGCTCCATACAATGAAATCTAATTACCCCGTACTATCACAGTCACAACAAGTGTTAACCACTGATTGTGCATGCGTTATCTGTAAAAAAAGCTTAAAACTCACTCTTGCGGAATCGCAAAAATCGATGTGTACACGAATTTCTGTGAACACAGAAAAAACTCACTCTTGCGGAATTGGGCCCCTGGATTAAGTTTTAATTATTTCGACCGAATTTGAATTCATTTGTCCACAAAAACTTTAAAAATATTAAAAACCTAATACTGCGACATCAAAATTTTCAAAACAAAAACTAGGACTAGGAAACAAGAACTAGGTAACTCAATTTCATAAATTTTATAGGAACATAGCTACAGGAGAACGATGGAAAGAAAAAGTTATATGTTCCTGAAACTTCAAAAATGTCCTATATTTGTCTGTGATAGAAAAAGATTAGACAAAAAGTCTTCAAAACTAAAATTATTAAAATATAAAATTGAGTTACCTAGTTCTTGCAATCAGGGGACGATCTCTAGTATTTTTTTTTTTTTTGTTAAAAAGTGTCCTCTCATATTCGCTGATTTCAAACCACTTTATGACTAGAAACAGTTTGCTTATAACTCAGATTGAATAAAAGATATTAATGATTATTTTTCTCTAGAACCAAAACCTTCTTGTTATTCTGTTATCTCTTATTTTTCTCATTGTTTTTGTTTATTTTTTTCGGTTTAAGCCTTGAAATGTATTTTTCATTCTTTCCTTGTCACTTTAATTAATGGGTTTTCTCCAACTAAAATTACATTTAATATTAATATTTAAAAACAAAAAAACAGTAAAAAAAGTAATAATAAAAATGATAAATTTAATCAGTTGATTTGAAGAGCCCTACTAGGTATAACCACCTGTCAAATTTCCAACTTCTAATAAATCATGTCTTGCACAAAATGACAAGCACAACATAAAGAACATACATATATAAATATATATATGTAATAGGTAGCATCTTAAATCCGTCTGTCACAACAAAAAAGCACTTGAATTGCATTGAAAGTACCTCATTGGCATCATGGCTAGTCTTAACTTATTATTCTCGAATCCTTACCAGCGCTGTCGTTTGTGTTTGTATTTTTAAATAAAACACTTGAATAGCGATTTCAAAATTATATCAAGTTAATACATATGTATAAACTTGGTGGTAACACACACAAGTTGTTGTTGTTGTTCATTCAAAATTATTCAATATAAATTAAACTATAAATTGTTTGATTTCAATTTTGTTAAACAAGCAAATTTGTAATGTACTAGTTGCAATAATCATTAATTAAGGAAGGTCCTTAGCCTAAACATTCCACAATCATCTAGTAGCCTTATTTTTTATTTTAGGGTATAGAGCTACTACTGCCGTAGTGCTATAAAACTTCCATCTTTTCTATCCTGATGTACCGTATTACCATGTTGGATGTTGTCGTACGCTTTAAAGTTCAAAATAAATCTTGGAGATGATTGTGGAACGTATTCATACTTGTATTAGGTTAGGTTAGGTAAATGGGCTGACAGTTGGTTTTGTTACCGTCACACTTAGATCAATGTAGATCCATTGTGGTACCCTAGGGGTTGTGAACCCTATGAAAAGAAACCTATGATACATCCCATGTTAATTCAAGCCCGTTAAGGGTATTGAAGAGTTTCAGCAGGCTATAGCCTGAAAAGTCGGTGAGTATTTCTTGGTCGTTGGAGGAGTGTCCGTTGGTACATAACCACCAGGCTGAGAAATGTCTGTCGTTATATAATCACCTGGCTGAGAAGAAAAACGCTTTTCAAAGGCGTGATCCTTCCTTTGCCCCCACTTGAGGAATCATCCCTCTATCAGGCCCGTAGGAGCAGTGGCTCCATGCAACGTCTGGTAGATGGGTGTGATAGGTCAGTGGTTGGTTTATGTGTCAGTTCGATGAATGTCTGTCATCACATAATCACCCGGCTAAGAGGAAAACACCATTAAGAGGTGTGATCCTTCCTTTGCCCCCATTTGAGAAATCATCCCTCCATCAAGCCCGTAGGAGCAGTGGCTCCATGCAACGTCTGGCAGATGGGTATGATAGGTCAGTGGTTGGTATGATGTCTGTCGTTATATAACCACCTGGCTGAGAAGAAAAACGCCTTTCAAAGGCGTGATCCTTCCTTTGCCCCCACTTGAGGAATCATCCCTCTATCAGGCCCGTAGGAGCAGTGGCTCCATGCAACGTCTGGTAGATGGGTATGATAGGTCAGTAGTTGGTTTATGTGTCAGTTCGATGGATGTCTGTCGTTTTATAATCACCTGGCTGAGAAGAAAAACGCCTTTAAAAGGCGTGATCCTTCTTTTCATACTTGTATACCCGAGAGACGTACTAGGCTTAAAAAAGACATGACAAAGTTTGTGGAGAGTATTTACTTGTCATTGCACTTGTACTGAATATTAAGGGTTCAAGGTTTCAGATCAAAAAATATACCTTGCATTTGAGCAAAATAAAAATGAATACGTTCCACAGTCAATCGCATTCTATATTTTAAACGATATCGGTATGAAGTGAAAGCCAGGAGAAAAGAATAATGGGTTGTGGAATAGATTGATATTTTTGAATCTATAAATTTTGTTTCTTAATGGAAACCGTGAAAAATTTTACTTTTATCATTTTCTCCACGCGAAACATATAAGTTCCCTTTAAGGAAAATTCGTGAACTAGTTGATCTATTTTTCTCAGAGGCACAACGCAACGGTAGCAATTTTTCAATAAATATGTTTGAATAATGGAAAGTAGTATTTCACTTTCCATTAGTACTGAAATCTTCATTAAGTATAGAACTTTCGACATCATTGTTCCCGACCTTCCTATATCCCAAGGAAAATGAGCTAAACTGCGAGAGAAGCACGGACGAGGTCTTACAAAAAGGATCTAAAAAGCATTATTGCTTGTTCATTGTAAATCCAAACTGATGTCCGCGCTGACAAGGAAAGCCTCAAGAAAAATAAAAAAAAAGACCCAACAACATGAAAAAGAAGAAAACAAAAAAAAAAAGACACAAAGTTTTTCCTTCTGTTGTTAGACGAATGAATACGAACGAACAAACCTTAAGGTGCGCAGAGCGCACACACAATCTCCGACAATGGAAATAGTGTATGGTGATGGCACTTACCGCTAATTACGCTCATCAAGGCAATTAAAATGAAGATAAATATGTATGTTTGTAGGTTTGTCCAACGTGCGCCCCGCCGAGCTAGCCGGCCATCAGCCATCCAAGTTTGGCTGATGATGGGACTTGAGAGTATTTCGCACTCTTTAATAATAAATTGTACAAGTTTTGTGCTATTGACTGTCTTGAGGTGGCACTGATGGGACTGGTACTGGTATTGGGACTGGGAACCTAAACAACATCAACTGGAGCCAGTACCGGCTGGCTATGTAAGCAGAGATTGAATGGATTGGTCATAGATGCCTGACGGCGGCGTTTTGTTCTCGCGTGTTGAAATTGTACAGTGCGACTCAATTCAGTTGAAGAATTATTACCCACCTTGACTGACTGACTTCCCTTCCGTGCCCCCAAGGGGAGGGAAAATTCCTTTCAATCGATTAGGAGAGCTTGACTTTGATTTTATGTTTTATTTTTTTTGTATTTTATTTTTTTCGTTGTTGCCTCTAGTTCTTTGCTCTCGATAGATTGTGCTTCAAGTTAACTTTGGTTTTTCTTTATATAGTCTGGACGACACGACACAACATGATGACGATGACGATGACGACGACGCGACGTCAGTCGCACGACGGGAAATATTCTCTTCCGTTAGCCCTCCCCTTCCCGGGCGATCCACCATATTCTGTTCTGAACATGGCGTTCGAATAAGGAATCCTGAGCAGCAATTTCAATTGCTTCCAAGTCATTACACAACAATTTGGAATGCATTTCTTGATCCATTAAACTAATTTCATGGCAAAGCACACATTAGGATCAGGAGGAGGTTTTTCCGCTTGATGGGACATAGAATAAAGTAAATGCACAAATTGAGAGTGCCAATCATTAAGAAAGGAACTGAATGGAAATACCTATAAGGCGACGAGACCGAATATTTATTGGTTACCTCTAGCTACCTATACCTACCGACGCAACGTAGTCGAAAATTAGGTTTTTCTTGGGATTTTATTTTTTTAAGATATCTGTCAAGAATTTAAAAACTATTGAAGCGGTTCGAATAAAAGTAGACCAAATATAATAGGGATGATCTGAAGTTTAGAGGTTTAGAGTATTAATTAGTTTTCTTTTACCTTTCACAGCTTTCAAAAAATCTTTTTGAACATTATTGACCACACTTTAACTTTTTGTTGACCACCCCTGGTCATATTTTTTTTAATTTGGATTTTGATATTTTTTATTTCGAATTTGTTTTGGTGGCTATAACTTTTCATAAGGCTTATACTCCATTAGGACGAACTAAGCGTGATGTCAGTGGTGCTTTTGTGAGCATTGAGAAGGAAGCCAAGAAGATGGGTTTGATGGTGAATGAAAGCAAAACGAAATATATGCTGTCAACAAGAAAGGACACCCAACACCGACGTCTAGGAAAGAACGTCACTATAGACAGCTATAATTTTGATGTGGTCAGAGACTTTGTCTACCTAGGATCCGCTATAAACTCAGCGAACGATTGCAGTGCTGAGATCAAACGAAGAATTACTCTTGCCAATCGCTGTTTCTTCGGGCTAAGAAGGCAATTGAGAAGCAAAGCCCTCTCTCGAGCAACTAAACTGTCCCTGTATAAGACGCTTATCATCCCGGTCCTGATGTATGGTGCAGAGGCATGGACACTGCTAACGGTGGATGAGAACGCGTTAGGCTGCTTCGAGAGGAAAATTCTCCGGGTGATTTTTGGTCCCGTCTGCATAGATGGGGAATGGAGGAGAAGATACAACAACGAACTGTATGGGCTGTACAGCGACACCGACCTAGCCACAAAAGTGAAAAGCCAACGACTAAGATGGCTGGGTCACCTAGAGCGAATGGACACCAATGCTCCGGCCCGGAAAGTCTTTGAGTCCAACCCCGTGGGACAACGCAGTAGAGAGGGACAGCGTAAAAGGTGGCGCACGCAAGTGGAAGAGGACCTCAACCAACTTGGCGTGCGAAACTGGAGACAGCTAGCTAGAAACCGAGCCGACTGGAAGAAGCTTGTAAGTTGAGGCCCTGGTCCACCCCGGACTGTAGCGCCACCTTAAGTAAGTAAGTAAGTTCCGAGGGCATCAATGGGAAGTTAATAGTGTGGGTCGCACCCAGCCTCTTTTTTGTTTTTGAAATAGGTATGTATTGAGTTTTCAAATAAAATTGAAAATTTGCTTAAAAATCCAAAACACACTTTTTTGAAAGTTTTGATAACCAATACTTTTTAAAATTTTGGTGGGTTTCAGCATTAGAAATCAATTGCACCGTTTTCAAAAAAAAAACGAAAACCAAAAAAAAAATTGTGCTTTGGCAGGTATAGTTCAAGTTTGAAACAAATGATCGCAAACTTCTTCGAATTTGTCGTTTCATGTTTTCTACGTTTTCTTGGGTGCTTTGCAGCGTTTCCACGATGAAGAAAATATTGAGGGCCTTTTTGGGGGCCATTTGCATAAAGCCCGGGCCACATTCTGTCATAGAAAAAATTTCAATGAATCTGAAAGGTGATTCACAAAACAAAACGTTCTTTTAATAAAATTGTTAACCGCTTCCGAGAAAATTTGAAAACAAGAACTGTTTACCATCTAGTTTAGCCATACTTTAGAGTTTTTAAGCGATATCATTTTGATAATTCTCTTACAGATAAGATTTGCGGGCCGTATTTGGTTGCCCCGGGCATAAGGGCCAACACTCAAAGCAGAGGGCCATATGACCCGATCGGGGCAGTTTTTGGAAAAATGTAATGTAAACAATTTTTGTATGTTATTAAGGGTGCCCCAAAATTAAGGCAAGAATTTATTTTGCTGCCATTTATGAAGTTAAGTGTTGGCAACCCTTAAAAAAACAGTGTGACAGCTGATAGTTTACAGTTAATATAAATAAGGCTTTACACGAGAGGACAATTTGTTTTCATTGTAATGATATAATGAAAAATAATGAAAAAAATTATCATGGAAAATTTCAAAAAAATGGTGTGTATGAGCCAGGAAAGTAATCGGGGGGGTCATTTGTCCAACGTACTATTCCACGTATGTTCATAACTCTATCCTGAGTACCTACTTTATAATTCAATAAAAAAATTACAATCTAAAGAAATTTAATTGTGTTTTCTATTAAATTGAAATCTTTCGTAAATTTTGGAACACCCTTTCGAACTATGGCCATAGGCCATCCGGATAAAACTTTAATTATTTTTAAAATTTTTCAGCAATGAAATAACACTGTTCTCTCTTTTAATGCTCCAAATTTACCGAAACTTACTGCTATCAAACTGTTTTTACTTGCGATATATGTAGGTACTATACGGCAATTTTTGGATTCGTGCAAAAAAATTTTTGAGATAACAACCAAACATGATAGTACGATGAAAGAGAACACCAAAAATGTGGGTGGCACAATTCTGTCTGTCTGTCTGTTCGTCTACAGCATAAACGGCTTGATCGATTTTCTTCAAACTTGGAAGTTTTTGGTGATTATGCCCACACATTTTTATAATTTTTTTTAGAACCATTACGGTACCCGCCATACAATTTTGTTTAGCAATTTTACATAATCGTATTTCTTTCTAAAACGGCTCGACAACTTTTCTTAAAAAAATTCAGTAAATTCATTAGAGCTTCCTTTGGGTGGAAAACCATTTTTCAAACATGGGTATTAATTGTACCTCCCAAAGAACCATTTTTTAAATTTTCGAATTTCTTCAAAACGGTTCGACCGATTTCAATTATTATTTTTCCAAAAAATATAAATAGTTTTGTGTACCAAAATTTTTGAAAAAATATTTTTTGGATTTTTAAGAAATGTTTCAAATTTTTTTCTGGAAAATCAAATATTTCGAAAACGACATGAACGATTTTTTTGAAACTCGATATTTAAGAGTTTTTTAGTACTCTTTAAAATAATTTTAGAAAAAATTTTACACGAATGAAAAAATAACGGTACCTTCCATACAAAAGTTAAAAAACCGCAAAGGAAAATATTTTTTTGCTTAAAAACGACTCCTACGATTTTGATTAAACTTTTTCTCATAAACTAAACTTAGCGCGATCTACTACTAAAAATTATAAAATTTTACACTTAGAAACTATTAATAGTACCTGTCATAGAACGTATTTTTTTATTTTGAATTTTCTCGTTATCGGCTAAACGGATTAAGATGAATTTTTAATATACAAATTTCAGATAAGATTAAATAATATTGGCTATCAACATTTTCAAAAAAAAAGTTTTTGAATTTCTAAAAAAAGTTTCAATTTTTTTTTTTGAAAATGTGATATCTCAAAAACGGGTTGACAATTTTTGTTTTGTTATACACATAAATATATACTTTAGATTTGCATACTATAATATGTTCTTAAAAATGTTTTAAGAATTTCATATAATATATTTAAAAATTAATTAAAAAAAAAAAACCGCTCCAACGATTTTAAATATTTTAATCAAGATTTAAGATGGCATACTTTTTTTCATCTCAAACTGTCAAAAGAGTTGTTTTAGCCAATTTAAATGTGGTATTTCATGCTTCTCTACATTTTTCTCTCATAATTTCCATGTTTTTATATACAATTTTCTTAAATCCTCAGTGTCTTGAACAGTCGTGCATTTTATTTTTTTAGGGTTGGTAGTAATTTACTCAATTTATCGTCTGTCATAAGGTGCTAAGGAAATTCAACACTTTTCTTTGTAAGTTGCTTCTGAGACATGAGGATATTCCAAGAAACTGTCAGCCCCAAAATGCATAATGTTAATTTACATACATAAATGCATCTTAAATGGCTGTCTTGTTCAAATGCAATCAAATATAACTGAGATCCTGATGCTTGACAGAATTGTCATGTATTCCTGATATATCCTTCCATATATTAATCAAGCAGATTTGCATTCGCTTTTGAATCATTAGTCATAGCCATCGCATCATAAAGTTCAAAGCATTTAATGCCAAAACTTTATCAATTAAGTGTGTCCATTTTGGCATAATTCAATAATTTTACCACCTCTCAATTTATGTCAGCAAAAATCTTCTCATGATGTGCATTGCTGTTCCAATGGCATTAATCAAATTTCAACGTACATCAATCAAATATTAATCGGTCACCTCACATCGAATGCAAATTTTGGTCATTCATGGAATGAGATGTGTGGAGTGGAGGACAGACGGATGGACAAAACCCAAGGAGCACCTTAATCAGCATTATTTCGGATGGCAAAGGATGTTGTACTCCTGATGAATATTAATATAATTATTCCATTAAATCACAACTACACCAACACAACAAACATGCTTATGATAATTTTATCTGAGTGACTCTATGTGTGTGTGTGTGTGTGTAGTGAATTGGAATTCCTATTCCTATCTGCGGTAACTCTGTTCAATCGAAACAAAGCCTCATCGCAATAAGAACAACAACAAATCACATCATCCATCCAGAACCACATCCAGCCCATCATGGGCCACACCTCATTGTGTGCCAAAGTCGAATGCAAATGATTTTCTCCTGATTGACGGATTGGAAAATTTCAAATCCAAATAGGAGCGACTTCAGTAGAAGCAGCTCGATTGGTAGTCAGAGTGCTGCGAGGCAATATGTGGGCTACATAAGGATGACAGAGACATAGGGAACCCGACCAATCAATCTGGTAGGCTCAATCGCGGCTTTTGCTGCTATCCGTATACGCGTTACTTCTCTAGTCGAAGCTGATGCTGCATGAATTCCTAATGGCCAAGTTGTGTTATGCAAAACGCACTCGGTCAAGGGATACATAAATAATGGGTCAGTGGGACTGATGGATAATAATTATGGCCGGTGAATTTGAATTAACGCGTCCTTCCGCCTGTTCGAGCGACGCCGATGGTCGATCGCTCGTGTTCTAGTCATTGGTATCGTATTGAATGTTTAACTGGAAATATTTATCTATCGAAGCGCGGTGTCGTTGCGGGCCGCCTTCGTGCATTATAAACAGAAGGATATACTCTGCAAGTACTGACCAATTTTTAATGAATTGAAAGTGCGATTGCATGTTTGCCTTACAATGTTGTGAGATTTTATATTTCTATTAACTCCCTTTAGAAATTCTTTAAAGCAAATGGTCCGTCCCTTAATGGAATCGTAACAATCAAATGGCACACAAATTAATAACCCCCCATAGGTAAGTGCTTCTACTGAATAATGCACTTTGCCAATGTTGATGACCATGCATTTTTAATGACTCTGATGGGCTGATGCTCTGAGTGAATGAAGGAAAATCTATAGTTTTGGGAAGTGAAAATTAATGTACGAACAAGAACTTTTTGTCAGCTTGAGGATAAAGTTAGTCTTTATAGTAAGATGTGAATGAAAATTTATTTAAAAATTGATTAGGTATATAAGTTTTTTTTTTCTTGGATAAAATAGTATATCTATTATGTATATAGATTTAACTTGAAAAAATTATTAAAGATTGTAGCTTATTATTAGTGAAAAAAGGACTAATTATGTTTGCGTTATATGAAAATGAAAGAGTTAGATTTGAATGGGTTCGAAAAAAATAACAAAGCTAAAAGTTAAAAAGAAAAACCTTAACAAATCAAAAATTAATCTTTTATACAAAAATCAGCCGATTCTTGGTTGCTTCAAAAAAACACCCTTTCATCACAGATATTTTCACCTCGGCTTGGAAGACGCTGCGAAAGTCCAGAAGTCTGAAGGAGCTAGCTAATCCCAGAGTTTCCGAGAAAATTCCTGCACCACCTCCAGTGTCCATCTTCGAACCATCAGTGAAGACAGATATCGTAGATTCATCACCGGAAGGCTGGTTGTTTTCCCACTCCTCTCTTTTAGGAAAAGAGGTATTGAAGGACCTGTTGAAGTTTAAAGTGGGTGTTGTGTAGTCTGTGCAAACATTATTTCCAACATATCTCTGCAGAATATGAGTATGGCCCGTTGTTCCAGCATTTATTTAGTCTGGCTTAGCCGCAAGGCACTGTATGCAGATTCTTGCACGAGTAGATCTAGGGGTCTCAAGTAGAGTATCGCTTTAAATTTAAGAAAATCATACAAATGTAGCTAAGCTAGCTACATATATGAAACAAATTTTTAAATTCATACTCTTAAGCAGTGTTGCTAGATAAATTAGAAATTTTAGGCCCAGAGCCGGACACTTTTTTTCTGCAATTTATTACTGAACTGATTTTCTTGATGGAGTATGTTCAAGGATGTCCCCAAAATATAAATTCAAGCCACCATCTTGGATAATGCGTCTTTTCAAATAACTCGTGAATCGAGCGTTGTACGATAAAAATAGTAAATTTTTTTGAAAGCTAATATTCCATTTACTTGTTTGATTTTTTTTTTAATCAAGTTGTATTCATGAAAAACTTTTGCGAAATTTAATTTTGAAGTCAATATATTTTTAAAAAACAATCAATAAAAAATATTGACTATAAAGTTTAATTTCTCAAAAATATTTCACGAAAAAACTTGATTAAAAAAAAAGAAAAGAAATAAAAGAATGGGATAAAAGCTTTCAAAAAATGTACTATTTTTATCGTAAAAAAAACAAGTATTTAATAATTTTGAAATGGCTAGATCGATTTTCTTCAACATTGGTACATACTGGTTTTTGATCATTCCCCCAAAAGTTTTATTTTTTTACAACCAAATATAACGTTGCCTGTCAATTTTTTTTTCAGAAATTTAACAAATTTTTTCTTATTTTTCTCAAAAAACGGATGTACAAGTTTTCTTAAAACAAAATTCAGTAAAGGCTTCTTTGGATGAAAACCATTTTTTAAGAAAAGCTTATTAATGGTACCTGCCATAGAACCATTTTTTTACTTTCCCTTTTATTGAAAACGGCACGTGCCTGATTTAAATAAATAAAATTTTGTTTTATAATGAGGAGATGTAGCCAAACACAAATCGTACAAAAGTGTTTGCCCGTCGATTAATGAAATTTTAATAAATTTTTTTAGAAACAATCATGAAGTTCTTGCACGATTTTCTTTGAATCTATTGATTGTATGAAAAAAAAGTATGTTGATCTTTTCTGTGTAGACTTACAAAAGCTACAATTTGTACCTTCACCTTTTTCCAAAAAACTGATAGTTTTCGAGAAATTAAGAAAAAAATGAATTTACCCCCTTCTACCCCTCCTAAAAAAATTTAGCCTGGCCCAAATTTACGGAACTTTTAAGGTAATGCTTAAGACGCCAAAACAACGCTCTCCACCAAAATTCAGCTTTGTCGGAATTTTTTCGAAGTTTTGCCATTTTTTTTGTCTAATTTTCTTGGACTATCAGTAATTTTTACTTGCGATTATAGGTACTATAAGGCAAGTTTTGGATTCGTGCAAAAAAAATTTTTTGAGATAACAATCAAACATGATATTACGATAATAGAGAACACCAAAAAAGTGGGTGGCACAATTCTGTCTGTCTGTCTGTCTGTTCGTCTACAGCCTAAACGGCTCGGTCGATTTTCTTCAAACTTGGTACATAATGGTTTGTGATGATTCTGCCGACACGTTTTTTCAGCTTTTTTTTAGAACCAAAAATAACGGTACCTGCCGTACACTTTTTTTAGCAATTTTACATAGTCGTATTTTTCTCAAAAACGGCTCGACAACTTTTCTTAAAAAAAAATCAAGAAATTTATTTTAGTAATGGCTTCCTTTGGGTGGAAAACCATTTTTCAAAAATGGTTATTAATGGTACCTCCCAAAGAACCATTTTTAAATTTTTAATTTTCTTCAAAACGGTACAACCGATTTCAACTATTTTTTTTATAAAGAAGCTTCCAAAAAAAATAAATAGTTTTGTGTACCAAAATTTTTGAAAAAATATTTTTTGGGTTTTTCAAAAATGCTTCAAAATTTTTTTTGGAAAATCAAATATTTTGAAAACGACAAGATTGATTTTTTTGAAACTTGATATTTGAGAGTTTTTAAGTACTCTCTAAAATATTTTTAGAAAAAATTTTACATTTATGAAAAAATAACGGTACCTTCCATACAAAAGTTAAAAAACCGCAAGGGAAAATATTTTTTGTCTCAAAAACGACTCCTACGATTTTGATTAAACTTTTTCTATATACTAAAATTAGTACGATCTACAACTAAAAATTATAAAATTTTACACTTAGCAACTATTAATAGTACCTGTCATAGAACGTATTTTCTTATTTTGAATTTTATCGTTATCGGCTAAATGGATTTAGATGAATTTTTTTATATACAAATTTCAGATAAATTTAAATAATATTGCATATCAAAATTTTTAAAAAAAAGTTTTTGAATTTTTACAAAAAGTTTCAATTTTTTTTTTTGAAAATTCGATATCTCCAAAACGGGTTGACAATTTTTTTTCAAATTTTGTTTTTATATATACATAAATATATACTTAAGATTTGCATTCCAAAATTTTTTCTTAAAAATATTTTAAGAATTTTATATATAAAAAATTAATTATTTAAAAAACCGCTCCAACGATTTTTAAATTTTTTTTCCCATACAATCATATTCAATCACGAATTAAGATGGCATTCTTTTTGTTCAGCTCAAACTGTCAAAGGAGTTGTTTTAGCCAATTTAAATGCCTTTTTTCATGCTTCTCTACATTTTTCTCTCCTAATTTGCATGTTTTTATATACAGTTTTCTTAAACCCACAGTGTGTTCAACATAAGAGCAAGTACGTGCAACCCAGTCGTGCATTTTATTTTTTTTTGAAACGTGGTACTTAAATACATATTAATATACTTTTAAAATATTTTAAAACTTTTGAAGAAAATTTAATTTTTCTCGAAAACTATTTTTATAGAATTAAACAAAATTTAAATTAAGCAGCTACTAACCGGGAGGTTCCCTCTAGAGCACTATTTTAGATTTTGAATTTTTTTCCGTTATGGGCTGATTGGATTTAAATAATTTTTTTTTAATAAAAACTTCAAAAAAGTTTAGTTAATATTTATACCAAATATTTTAAAAAATATTTTGGGCATTCAGAAAAAAAAAAATTTAAATATTTTTTTTTTTTTTGAAAATTCAATTCATTCATTTCGTTGATTATTGTTTTTAAAGATTCAACTTTCATCTGAATATTAATTATTATTGAAATCTTAAAATTCGCATATTAATTTTTTTTCTCTAAAATATTTTGAAAATTTTTCCTTAAAAATAAATAATTTAAATTATTATTAAATTTATTTATATTAAAAATATTTTTTTTCTTAAATCGCCCTAAGGATTTTTTTGTTGCATGAATTTATATTTGTTCAAGAATTGAATGCTTTTAAATATTTGTCTCTCTAAATATATATTCATATTTTAAATATCTTTTTTAACATAAAAGTATGTACGAGCAACTCATTCGTTTATGTTATTTTTATGTCTTTTAGACTTATACAATTTAAACTGGATAAGAAAATAGAAAAAAAACGAAAATTAAGCTTCAAAGCATGGCAACCTATGCCTTGGCAACTTTTCGCTAGTCAACCCATGAGCAAAGTGATATACACTAGTCAACGAAATTAAAGGAACAAATTTTTTTCAATTCTGTTAGTGTTTTTTGAAGAGCTGTATCTTTGTGACGAGTGGTCACATTGAGTTCAAACAAATAGCATTTTACAGCTTTATGTTTTTATGAAATAAAAAGTACATTTTTCAAAAAAAAAAAAAAAAATAAATGAAGCTTTTTTGTTTGAAAATTTTTTGCAACTATTTTTTTCTTTTTTTTTGAAAAATGTACTTTTTATTTCATTTCAAGTCATTGTTTAGGAACAACACAATTTGTTCCTTTACCTGGTAAGACTTTGAAAGTTTAGTGAGAAAAACGGTTCGATGAATCAATTTGAAAATTTACAGGAATATTGATGTTTTAAAAGTCTACAAATTTACCAACGCAAGCCATGCAATCAAAATTTGCAAAGAAAAAAATGATTTACGAAAACACCACAACAAGTCGGTTTTTAGTACATTTTTTTTAAACTAACAGTGCACGATAAAAAAATGATTTCTACAAAATCTTAAACAAGTCTTGTAAAACGCTTTCTCAAATTTCCAAAACTGTCTTTGAATTTTTTGTAACACCATTATTTGCTGACATATTGGCTTAAAGTATCTTTTTTCATTCAAATTCAGATTAATCATGCAAAAAAAATTGTACGACAGCAAAATGAATTGAATTGATTGACTCAGAAAAATGTATCCATTGAAATGAGGACCTTCAAAAAAAAAAATTAAGAAAAATATTTTTTTCGTCTCGTCTCATTTTTTGGAATAACACAATAACGTTACTTTAAAAAAATTCGAAACAAAAAAATAAAGCTGTAAAATGCTTTTTGTTTGAACTCAATGCGACCACTCGTCACAAAGATACAGCTTTTCAAAAAACACTAACAAAAATTGAAAACAAAATTGTTCGTTTAATTTCGTTGACTAGTGTATTTATTAGACACCTACAAGACTGCGGATATTTCTGATCTGGTACCTTATTGAGGGTAGGCCACACTTGCCCTAAGGCAGGGCTATGTGTGAAGATGATTTTTTTAGTAACTCACCCCAGGATGTTGGTTTAGTAAAATTTTCTTTTTTTTTCATGTACTTATTTGTGGTCTTCTTTGTTTTTAGCAGTTCTTTGATAAATTTGAGTATTTTTCTCATCATGAATAGAAAGTTTGAATTTCAATGTCTCAAATGTTCACAAATAGTCAATACTTAGTAACGATACATTTTGTTGGCATCTTTCACATTTAGCCATAATTGGTAACACAGTAGAAATCACTCGTGCATTTGCATTATATATCTTGTCTTCAATCTAAAAAAAAATTCCAAGCCTTTGGTTGAATTACCTTGTTAAAAAAAATACAAATAAATATACATTGATTGGACATCCCAATTAACATAGCATTTAAATTTATTTGGTTTGATTTCAGTGTTAAGAGTACATATTTTGTTCACTGTGATTTCTCATACCTCAATAGTGCCTTAGCAAAGCAGCATATGCATATTATTGGAGTGTAAACCTCAATTGCAACATTGTTGCAATGTAACAGTTGTTGGCAATGTTACCAAAAAGCATTTTAATTGATTAAATCGCCCTCGCGCGCCATTGGAAAGACCTTAACAAAAAATATACCTATTTCATGACTTGGATTTGTATGGCTGTCAGCCAAAATGGGGGTTCTTTGGAAAAGGATAGGATGTCTCTAAATAAAAGTCAATTGCCCAGCATGAATATTTTGTTGTACCTTTGCCTGAGAGAGTATAGGTACTTTAATGTGGACGACCCATAGCTTATGTTTTTGCTTTCTATAAATCTCATTGGTGAGATCTGTCCATAGGTCTTATACAAAGTTGCAGAGAAGACAAAATTGCCCAAGTCAGACACACTGACCCTGACCCTGGATTTTTTAATGTTTTTTTTTTCAGTTTTAAATTGAATCCGAATTAGTTTTCTCTCCTCATATCCTGGTATAATCAATGTTTCGCACACTGAAAAATGTAATCAACACTATAAAACAAGAGGAATTCAATTTCCGATCACTGTTACCGCCAAGTAACATGTTTGTGATTGCATTAAATGTCTTTACTGGTTCGTTGTGCAACCGAGAGAAGGTATTAAGAGTGAAGACAGTATGTCAAACAAGGAGATATTTATTTAGTTTAAATTATATATCCGTGATTTTTCATCACCAGCCCTGTCTATAAGGTTGATAATTTTTACAGTCAATAGATAGCAGTTCCAAAGCATGGTGGCTTGAAATTAAGGATTTTGACCTATTCAAGCTGTGGTTTCAGCCAGACGAGGTTACGTACCACACAAGCCATTCAGCGTTCAACAATCGATTTACTGCACACTTAATTTAATAAATTAAATTAATCGTGTAACCAGCCGATAAGGTTATGTGATGTTGCATGGCTTTGATTTGATGCCGTTGGACTTTTTTTTTTAGTGTTATTTCACAACATATTAATGATTGATGCAGTTTGTGAAATTGTGGGCAAAATGTATTGAAAAACTGTGTTGACAGTATGGGCTACTGCCAAGCCAGCTCATCATTTGAATATAATTACATTTCAAAATTATTTGGAAAATTTACTCTTTTCAAAAAAGCAACATTCGTTGAAAATATTTAACAGTAGTTTTTGGTTAACTTCTTTTTAAAGAAACCAACAGATGGTCGCTGGAGTTTAGTTTCAATTTTGGGATAGTTAAAAACTTAACCAAGAAATATCAAATGATCAAATAATTTTTTTTTCGTATAGACATGTATCATGCATTAAAACTATCATGCCAAAAGGTACTACACTTTCATGACATACTGTATCAATGTCATTAATAAGACTCCATTACTATGTGGCATTCAACCATGAAACCCCATAAACATGTACAACATACAATGCGCTTACCTATATTCGAATGCTTCCAATGAACTTAAAATATTTTTGCCCCATCTTCAAAGTATAGAGGAGAAGAACCTGATGCTGATTCTCCATGCGCAATAAAAATTGCATCTGCAACCAGCATTTCCTAGAGCAAGAATACATACATATATAACTTTTCCAGAACTTTTAGATAAAATAAATGCAACAATGTTGCAAAAACATTATATTCGATTCCAAAACTTGATTGTTTTATTTATTTTTGCAAACTTGATATATAGAACTTTAAAGGCAAGTTAGGAATTTGTAAAAAAAAATCGACCTACATAGAGAAAAGATCATCGGTGATATCTTGAATTTTTCAAAATTTATACATACAATCCACAGCATCTACAGTGAAACAAAATCAATTATTCAGTAACTTTAACCTTCAACTTTTTAGCTGCTGTGGCATGCAAAAATTGTGGAACGTATTGATTTTTCATTTCACGAGATATGAAAAATGGGACGCAGTTATGTATTTGAAAAAATCAATAACCTCCGCTGATTGAAATTTCAACAAAAGCTCGAAATTCACCTATCGCGAAAGAATACGTTCCACAATTTGTTTCAAGCAATTAATTTAAAATCTCACGTTACAATGTTCTTAAAGCACAAATTAATTGATTGAAATAGCGTAGAAAATGGATACATTTGGCAATCAATTGATTTTGTTTCCAAGTAGAAGCTTTGGAACGTAATGTTATACAATTGCAATTGAAGTTGTAACATGAAAAACTTGTGGAACGTATTCATTTTCCATTTCTAAAGATGTGAAAAATAGGACTCTCCACTTATAAAGATTTGAAAAAAGCTCGGAACTCATCTATTGCAAAATGAATACGTCCCACAATATGTTTCTAGCAATTAAATTAAAATGTGAAGCAAGAAGTTCATAAAACACAAAGTAATTGACAAAAATAGAGTAGAAAATTCATAAAACTAACAACCAATTGTTTAGATTCAAGAAAGAAGCTGTGGAACATAAAATTACACAATAATTGCAACTGTGGCATGAACAAATTGTGGAACTTATCCATTTCTCTAGACGTGAAAAATAAGCCTAAATCATTTCAACAAATTGGTAAGCTCCTCTTATTTAAATTTTAACAAAAGCTCGGAACTCACCTATTGTGAAACGAATATGTTCCACAGTATGTTTCTTGCAATTCATTTGATATCTCACGCTAATAAAAAACAAAAAAAAAATGGAATTAAATAGCTTAGATAATTCATAAAATTAACAAGCAGTAGATTTTGTTTCAAAATAGAAGCTGTGGAATGTAAAGTTACACAAGTGCAACTGTGGCATGAACAAATTGTGGAACTTATTCATTTCTCTAAATGTGAAAGACAAGCCTAAGCGATTTGAACACTTCAGTAAGCTCAACTTATTTAAATTTAAACAAAAGCTCGGAACTCACCTATTGTGAAACGAATATGTTCCACAGTATGTTTCTTGCAATTCATTTGATATCTCACGCTAATAAAAAACAAAAAAAAAATGGAATTAAATAGCTTAGATAATTCATAAAATTAACAAGCAGTAGATTTTGTTTCAAAATAGAAGCTGTGGAATGTAAAGTTACACAAGTGCAACTGTGGCATGAACAAATTGTGGAACTTATTCATTTCTCTAAATGTGAAAGACAAGCCTAAGCGATTTGAACACTTCAGTAAGCTCAACTTATTTAAATTTAAACAAAAGCTCGGAACTCACCTATTGTGAAACGAATATGTTCCACAGTATGTTTCTTGCAATTCATTTGATATCTCACGCTAATAAAAAACAAAAAAAAAATGGAATTAAATAGCTTAGATAATTCATAAAATTAACAAGCAGTAGATTTTGTTTCAAAATAGAAGCTGTGGAATGTAAAGTTACACAAGTGCAACTGTGGCATGAACAAATTGTGGAACTTATTCATTTCTCTAAATGTGAAAGACAAGCCTAAGCGATTTGAACACTTCAGTAAGCTCAACTTATTTAAATTTAAACAAAAGCTCGGAACTCACCTATTGTGAAACGAATATGTTCCACAGTATGTTTCTTGCAATTCATTTGATATCTCACGCTAATAAAAAACAAAAAAAAAATGGAATTAAATAGCTTAGATAATTCATAAAATTAACAAGCAGTAGATTTTGTTTCAAAATAGAAGCTGTGGAATGTAAAGTTACACAAGTGCAACTGTGGCATGAACAAATTGTGGAACTTATTCATTTCTCTAAATGTGAAAAACAAGCCTAAGCGATTTGAACACTTCAGTAAGCTCAACTTATTTAAATTTAAACAATAGCTCGGAACTCACCTATTGTGAAATGAATACGTTCCACAGTATGTTTCTTACAATTCATTTGGAATCTCACGTTTTATGCTATTAAAACACAAGGAAAATGACTAACGTAGCTTGGATAATGCATAAAATTACCAAGCAATTGATTTTGTTTCAAAATAGAAGCTGTGGAACGTAAAGTTACACAATTGTAATAGAAAATTGTGATTTCAAAGTAAGTAGAAAATCATGATTTAAAAAATATGACTTATCTAATCATTTGATTAAAATAAATAACTTTAACTTTATTTTAAATATCAACAAAAGCTTAGACCTCACCTCACCTTTCAAATAAATAAGTTCCACAATCTGTTTCTAGCAATTAATTCAAAATTGTACGCAACATGCTCTCAAAACAAAATGTTACTAGCTACAATAGCATAGAAAATTCAAAAATTTAACAAGCTGTTGATTTTATTTCAAAATAAAAGTTGTGAAACGTAAAATTTCGCATTTTTTTTTTAAATTTTAACTATATGCCTGTAAGACCCAAGGTCTTTTAAATTCAACCTGAACTGCACGGCACTAGTAAGAAAGAGCAGGAGGATAGGAAAGTTCCATGAATTTTTCACTATTACAAATTTACCTTCTTCAATAGAATTGCGCATGTTTTAAATTTTTTTTTCCTTAGAGTCCTTCACCTTCTGGATCTATAGTTAAATGAAAATTGAATACGTTCCACAATCTTTTTTTTTCAAGAAATTTATAATTCACTATTTACTATTTATTTATTTACTGCAAAAAATTTAAGGAATTTATAAACTAACAATTATTCTAAGTTTAACATATAAACTGTGGAACACAAGCAGTCAACATCTACAAAATATTTGTTTTTTTATCAGCTTTAATTTATTAAAATTTTTAGATCAATCGGATTAATATTATGTTTAAATTTGGCACTCAGGTTATTTTTGACGTTTTCACGCATAGATTCATCTCATTAAGCCTAGTTTTCATCTGTCGTGAATCGAACAATGAATGCATTCCACAATTTTCTGATTTCAATACATAATTTTAATTTTTAAGTATGGAATATCAAAGGAGGAGGGACAGTTGTAGATTTCACAATCAGTCAACTTAGATTTTAAATAAAAGCTGGTGGAATGTAAAGCTACAAATTTCGCGCTGTAAAATCTTATATGAACTCCTCATTTTTACTGCAACGGTGTACTAGGTTTATATGTCAAGAATTATTTATAGCGATCTTTATAGAATTTTTTTTACATCATCAAATATTTGGGCAAGTCCCTGCGACCTACGTAGTTCCTCTACCTAGCAGTAGTTTTTTTTTTTTTTTGAATCTGAGCATATTTTACCGTGAATCTAATCACACATTTAAAGGTGTAAAACAGAAACCAATTCCTAGATAGAAATGGGAACCGATATGTGGGGATGTTTGGTGGTGAAGGAGGTGGAAATTCTTGACGGGGAACTTCCAATCAGAATCGCATTCGAGACGGCCGACGCGACGTCGTTGTTGCTCCAACCGCTCCGCTAAAGTTGGAGACTGGGCAGCTCATGGTCACGCTCATGGTTCAGAAGAAGGTATAGTTGATCGTTTAGGTGGGTAGAGGGTGGGGGTTCGAAAGAAGTCAATTTTATGGTGACCGTCGAACATTTTTCTCACTGTCCGATACGTCTGTCTCCCTATACAACTGACAGCTGCTGCTGCTGCTCCTATTGCTGCTGATGGTGCTGTTGCTGGTGATGATGACGTGATGCAATGCTGCGGTTTTTATTCGGAGCAAATTATTGTCTGCCTCTTTGGTCATTAACACGCGCAACATTGTTTCCATTCACCCAAAAAGTGTGAACAATAATTATTTTGGTTGTGTTTTGTTTTTGTTTCTTCTGAGAACATCTGTGATGCTCTTTGCCTGTATACGAGTATACTAACTCGGACACCGTGCTTTCGACAAGTTCTGGATAAAAAGATAAACCACAACTGCGTCGTAGAGCAGAGCAAGTTTAGCTTGATGCACAAAGTTAATGGAAGCCATTTCACATGTTTGCATGCAGTGCAGACCAGCTGTCAGTTTAAACCATTTGGGAGCAAAGTGGGCAAAAGTATTGTTGTACATTATATTCTTTTATACTTTTTTTTGTTTGTTTTATATATTTTCCTTGACAGCCACAATTTGTGGTAATTGTGGGCAGAAAAAAGGCAAAAGAGAGACTTGGATGAAGTTTGTTTTTGTGTTTTTTTTTTTATTTTAAAATATCGTCGTCAGTGTGACAATGCAATTAAAATTTTGTTTAAGTTTTATTATGTCATGAAACGAAAACGTTTATATAGGAATGACATATTCAGCGACTTATTCCTAGATGCAATGACTTTTAATATATACGATTCGAGTGTGGGATGCTACCTGAGATAATATATATCTTAGTGCTGTCGCCAGTGCAAAGAATACTGAATTATCTTTTATGCGAGACTGCCCATTGTCCATGACATGAATTGACGATTTTAAGAACCTATCATTAACACGCCCATATTATGTCAAAGTATTAGGAATTTTACCAGAAAGTTGTTAAATAATAATGAGTTTGTTTAATTATAATTGAAAAAATATATGTAAAGTTATGTACAAGTATATTTTAAAAAAGCTCGGAAAATTTCGCGCAATTTTTATGTTTAGGAAACTTCTTATGATTTATGATGAAAATAACACTGAAGCTGGCACAATCTATTCTAGAATACTAAAAATCACAGCTCATTGGATCAGAGGTTTTCACTTTTGGTTTCCGAGATAGCGGAAGTTAGTAAAATGGTTGCAAGAATTGAGATATCATAAATTGAGGCAGTGAGAGCCATGGTGACCTTGCTGTAATTTTATCGAAATTGAGTTTATTACAAAAATGTATATTAAACAATATTTCTGCATTTAAGTTTTTTGAATTGATAGCTCCATGCCATACTTATAGGACTTTTTGCATTAAGAAGCCACCCACAAGAAATTTCAAAGCTTGAATGCTAGAGTGACCTATCTGATCAGTCATCAATCATTAACACAAAATCAAAAGCTTCTTATTTTTTTATCATTGCAAATAAATAAATAAATATAAATAAATGAACATACGTAATTTTGATACGTACATATGTTCATTTATTTAAAAACAAATTTTTTAATTTTTTGAAAGCTACAAGTGCTTAAAAATAATCTGCACCTTATTTTAGCTGTGCTGTTACTGCCTCAATTAAAAGATTTACTGTGTAATTTTGTAGGCACCGTGAAATAACTCCCCAAAATAAAAATGAAATAACTCCGTAAATTTTGTATGGAGTTGGGAAGTTTTTTCAAATGAAAGAACTCCCCCAAAATTTAGGATTTATTTCATGGTTTTTCGGGGACTTTTTTCACTTTAAAATTGGGGGGTTATTTCATGATGAAATAATAAGTTTCTAAAGCATGCAATGAGAAAAGTCCTCAAAGATATTCTTTTCAGTGTATTAGATTTCTCTTCGATTTATGTGTCATCAATACAAAAAAAAACCATAGAAAAATCTAAAATCAGGTACGGTGCCGCGGTGTGATGCACGCGGCTTCCGCGTGGAATGCACCGGGCGGAACACGCTCTGACGTGCGACATGGGAGTGGTGCGTATCTCTGGCGCTAACATCGCGAAATGGCGTCTTCTTTTAATGCTTGGGGACTTATTTCATTATGAAATTATCTCCCAATTTAAAAATCAAACAGCCATGAAATCATGAAATAAATGTAATTGGGGAGTTTTTTTTCTCGAAAACAACTTCCCATTTCCATACAAATTTAGGGGAGTTATTTAGTTCTGAGTTTGGGGAGTTATTTCATTTAGGATTCAAAAATGTTATTGAGATACAAATTTATTGTTAATATTAAAGTAAAACTTAAAAATAAATACATACATCGAATTAAAAAAAAATCTATATATACTTTTAAAAATTTCAAAAATTTCTTTTTGGAATATTTTGATAAACAATATTTTTCAACTTTCAATTCGTTCAGCTCATAAACGATAAAAAAATGTTCTATTCAGAGTTGCTAGGTGTAAATTTGAATAATATTTGCTAGTAGATTGCATTAATTTTAGCATACAAAAACATTTTATCAAAATCGTTAGATTCGTTTTTGAGAAAAATAAAAAATTGTATTACATATTTTTTTAAATAAAAAATAAATTTTTCTGAAAATTTTGGCACGCAATACCATTTAAATTAATTTGAAGCTTCTGCATAGAAAAATTATTGAAATAAATTGTACAGATTTTTGAAAAATCAAAAAAATCTTATACTCAAGTAGCTTGGAACTTAAGAACTTTTGAAATATGCAAGTATGTATATTATAGAAAAAATATAAAAATAGAAAAAAGCATTTAAATTGTTCTTTTAATACCATAAATAATTCGTAAGATAGATACCTTGGCACTCAAAAACAAGTATGAAATTTGATTATTTGAAAACATAACATAACAAAAATTTAATTCGTTAAGAACTAATTTTTATATGTAAAGTTTTGGTTACATTTTTAAAAAAATTGTGGTACTCCAATTTTTAGTATTAATTAATATGCATTCAAAACCATGTTTCAAAGAGTAAAAACAATTACAAAAATAACCTTATATTTAAAGTTTGAAGGAAATAGGCTGCACAGACAACAGACAGAGTTGTGCCACCCATAATAAAAAACTTGCTTTATAGTACTAATATCTTAATTAAAAATGGTTCTTTGGGAGGTACTATTAACATTAAAGATGAGTCACTGACCAATTTGGATATTAATTGAAAAAGTGGATAAGATAAAATCTTATTTTTCCTCGGCTTTTCTGGTCACAATTGGATGTGGAAATGAAATAATAAAGTAAACACTTACTTTTCCCGAAGTTTTGTCAGGGCTTGCTGCCTTCTTCCTGGGTAACTTTATTTAGATGTACATATGTCTCTCGGTCTGATGAACTTTGAAATTATCAAATCAGATAGTGCTTTTGCATCTTCTATGAAGGAAAACGGGTTTTTTGTGAAATGGCAAAAATTAAGTGAGGAGTTAGAAGTGGAGTTGTCTCTTAGCTGGGAGAATAGATCGACCTGGAGAGTATCATTGGAAAATATTCTTCAGAAGCTGGATGAGAAAATTCACGCTGGATTTTTGGAACAAGCTGCCAGTTCATCTAGTCGTTTAGTGTACAAAGAACTCAACCACAGTTTGTTAGAAGGGAACTATTTTCACAACGACTACAGCCAGCAAGAGATCAGCATATTATTTAAAACAAGAGGTGAGCTGTTGCCTTTGAACTTCAGACCATATAGAGAAGAATTACCAACAGTTTGCACCCTCAGCAACTCACGAGAAAAGGAAGATGTCGTTCATCTAATAGGAAAATGCCCAATACTGCAGGAGACTAGAAGAGGTATCATTTTAACCAATCTTTGCTGACGAGGGAAGAAGTCGTTGAGATACTAAACGGACAAACTGGAAAATTCTCTGTAAATATTTCACTGATGCGCTTGCTTATAGAAACCAATTAATGGAAGATTAAATCTTACGCCACAAACCATCGAAATTGCCAATCATCGCCACAATGATAAAAAAAGATCAAAATAAAAAAACAAAATAAATATAGTGATTTATGCTTCAAATCATCGATAATAGAAAACTACCGGCATAATGTCAAAAAACCAAAAATTCATCTTGGGAACCACACGAAATTTGCTGGAAAAAAAAAATGATCAAAAATTCAAATTTGTTTTATGTTGCATATCATCAAAATTGCCCACCAACACCAACCACAAATGTATATATTGTAATTGCCTGCTACAAACCAATAGCTTACTTACTGGAATAACAAATATGTACTTGTAAATAAGTCAAAATTAGCATTCACAAACTATGTATATTGTATATACATATCATACACCTACAAATCATCCAAATTTTCAATCTGGCTTACGGCTTTTGCCAATGCTCTAATGAATTGTAAACAAAATTAAACTGTTAATATTTTATGATGATGAATACAATTCACTACTACTACTCATCAAATTCGGGAAAAAATAGCAATTATTAACAGTACAATGCTGATATCTACAAGCTTAATTTTGGAATTCCTATGCGTAATCCATTGTCACCTATATACCATTGCCGACTTATTGCTTAATTATTTTCTTGATAAGTATATTAGCATGCTGTTTTGCATGCCGGCAGGAGCATCATACCTGCTGATGTATCAGAGCATTTTAGCCCGCTGTTTTTTAAAGACGCTAAAGGCGTAATACCGTCTGATCCCATCCCAAACCTGAAGTCAGAATAATTGGACCAGTTTTAAAGGCCCAATCATCAGAAGCCACATTACCCAAGACCAAACACCAGTACCGGGACTGTATCATCAGAAACTAGTGTAACCGATACAAGACAGCAATACTAGAATCCAGAAATGCAAGTGAATCGGTTCAGTACCAAAATTAACCGAAGTACTAGTGAACCACAGTAACAGCATAAATTGCGTTTTATATATCGCGTTTTTCAATAAGAGCGCTACAAAAGTTTTTTTTTTTCAAATAAAACAAAAACGGTTTTGGATATCAATGAAATTCTTTATTCCTGTGAAAGTACGTGCGATGCCATTATGTATGAAACTTGATTTCTTTTGCATGGCCACCACGGGCACGCTTGCAGAAGTCCAGACGCTGAACCCAATTTTCGACGGTTTTCAAGCATAAATCGGCCGATACTGCTGCAATTTCACGTTCGATATTCGTACGAAGTTCATCAATCGTCGCTGGCTTGTTGGCATAGACCATAGACTTGACGTAGCCTCACAGGAAATAGTCTAACGGTGTCAAATCGCACAACCGAGGCGGCCAAGCGACTGGACCATTTCGTGAGATAACACGTTCTCCAAACTTGGTTTCCAATAAATTGATTGTGATATTCGCTGTGTGGCTTGTGGCGCCGTCCTGTTGGAACCACATGTCTTCCAAGTCCATATCATCCAATTGGGGCCAAAAATATTCGGCTATCATTGAACGGTAGCGATCCCCATTCACAGTAACGTGCCGGTCTTGATCATCACGGAAGAAGTACGGCCCAATGACGCCACCGGCCCATAAACCACACCAAACCGTAATTTTTTCGGGATGCAATGATGACTCATGGAGTACGTGTGGATTTTTGCCTAACCAATACCGCATATTTTGTTTATTGACGAAGCCATTCAGCCAAAAATGAGCCTCATCGCTGACGACCATAAATTGGACGTAGCGCTCTTAACGTTGAGGCCACTGACTCCGAATTTCGGTAGTAAATTTTAATAATTTCGACTCGTTGTTGGCTCGTACATATATCTTTCCATCATAAAATGGCAAACCATACTGAAGAGAAATGTCAAAAGAGCGGCAAGAAATATGGCGTCGTTTGCTGTCCCTGTCACTCTACTTTTGTAGCGTCCCTGTTGAAAAACCCTTTAAATATAATAGCCTATTGAATAGACCTTTTAAAAAGGAACAATTACGTGCAAGGGTTTTTATTATTGAATATGTTTGTTTGGCCCATAAGCATGCTTAAAACCTAAAATGCTACTAGATTCACCCATGCCTTTCTGAGAGAATGGTCACACTGGCCACTTTTCAGTATTTTTGGTATAACTCGAAAACTAAGCCGAATTTGAAAATTTTACATATAATACTTTTTGTTCAAAATTAAATTTTCTATTGGAATGAATAGTTCAAAAAATTTTAGGAAAAAATTTAAGCAGGAAAAGTTAACAAAAACCAACATAAAAAAAATTGAAAAATATAAGATTTTTAAATTTTTTTCTAAATTGCGCATAACTTTTTTCGGAGCAAAGATACGCTCAAGACGTTGATAAACAAAGTAAAATGGAGTCTTACGGCTTTAATATGACATGTTAAAAAAGCCATATTATTTAAAAGTTGACAGAGGTATAACCATTCAAACTTTACCATTTCTTATCATTTTCCGCACTTTTTGCCCGAAAGCCTATTTTTTGGTACTTTATGACAAATTTAACGTTCCTAGCAACTAGTACCAAATCTTATGTTAATCGGAACAGCCGTTCGGTCTGTAGGTCTGAACGCATTTAAAAACAGCCGAAAAACGAAATTGCGAACTTACATCCTTTTTATAAATTCTCTATAGTTCTAATGTCATATTAAATCAAAAATTTTGATTTCGAACATTTTTACGAATGTGAAATTTGCCATATTGTACCGAAAAAGGGACTTTCGGGCCAAAACTGAGTAAAATTATAAGAAATGATAAGGTTTGAATGGGAATATCTCCGACAATTTTGAACAAATATAAATGTTTGAACTTGCCATATTAAGGCCTTTAGTCTCTACTTTGTTTTGTCTATGCATGTCTTGACCCTATCTTTGCTTCAAAAAAGTTATGCACAATTTATTAAAAAATTTAGATATCCTTGATTTTTTTTAAGTTGGTTTTTGTTAATTTTTTCTGCTTAAATTTTTTCGTAAAATTTTTTGAACTATCCATTCCAATAGAAAATTTAATTTTGAACAAAAAGTATTATATGTAAAATTTATACCAAAAATACTGAAAAGTGGCCAGTGTGACCATTCTCTCAGAAACGCATGGGTGAATTTAGTAGAATTTTTGGTTTTAAGCATGCTAATGGGCCAAACAAACATATTCAATAATAAAAACCCTTGCACGTAATTGTTCCTTTATACCTCTCATTTTCCGGTCTATTCAATAGGCTATAAGAGTTGTTTTCAATAAAGATTTTATTACAAGGTTCTAAGATCTTTTCCTCTGAAGTTTACGTTTTTTCTTCAGAACGACCCTGACAACCGGCGAGCATAATAATAAAACAAAATATGTTAATCTTTTTTGTGTAGAATTATATATGATACAATTTGTAGTTTCACATTTTTTTCAAAAAACTAAAATTATAGTTTCGAGAAATAAGGAAAAAACTTAATTTAACACACTTTAACCTCTCCCACGAAATGCTTAAGAAGTCAAGACAAAGCTCTCCGCAAAAATTCAGATTTGTCGGAATTTTTCGAATTGAAAGTCTAATTTTCCTATTAGGTTAATCTTATTTTTTTCGGAAACAACGATTATGATAAAAAATGTTCAGTATGCTAACATATTAAAAAATTAACCCTTTCGTAGGAGATTTTTTATTAACGGCCGATATAAAGAGTATTTTCACAGAACCGTTTTTTGACTTTTAGACCACCCCATAATCGGCTTAACAAATTTAAATAAAATTTGTATTTAAAAATGTTTCTAGAAAGTAATACATATTGCATACCAACATTTTCAAAAAAAAAAAAAAATGTTTTGACTTAAAAACTTCAAAATTCCATATCAAAAACTCTTTGATCGTCTTTTTTTTTTCAATTTAATTTTACTTCGCTTATGAACTAAGCAAAAAGGTGACATTTAAATTTATTATGTTTTAGAAATTTAGCCAGTTTATATTTCTTGAGGGCTCAGTAATTTATCTCCGCTTTATGACAGAGCAGTAGAATAAAATACAAACACAATTCTTCACATAGAAGTCAAAACAACTCTCTTTTTCTTTTCTTCCTGAGCAAGCGAATCCAAAAAATTTCAGTCTCAGTTTTTAAGGGGAAAAGTGAAGAATTTTTGAGAGGAATCCTGTTTATATTTCTGAGCCCTCTGAGTACTCTGAGATCTCAGAAATATAAACTGGCTAATTGAAAACGGAAAAAATCCATTTTCAGTTTGAGTTTTGATTGAAACTTTTTGTTTTGTAAATTTTGGGACCCTATAAAATAAAAACAAAAATAAAAACGAATTTTACCAAAAGTACTGTTGTACTGTTTTTCTTTTTCGTTTCAAAGCACATAATTAATAACAATATTCTTAAAATGGAAGATTTATTTTTTTTTACTTAAAAATGTAAAGTTTTATAATAAAAAAATATATTTTTTTGATCCGCTTCAACGATTTTAATTTGTTTTCAAATCTGCATTACTTTGAATAAATCTGATGTCATTATTTTGTTGTTCAATTTATGCAGGTATTAAGAAAAGTTGTTTGTTTAAGGAATTACAGGAATTGATTTAATGATTTATTACATTTTTTCATTATCCATGTTTTAATTTATATATACCTACTATTATTTAAATTCTAAGCCACTTGAAAATAAAAAGAATTACATGACACCATCTTTAATTTTAAAATATCATTTTATCCAGTTATTTATTTTTAATTGATACAAAATAAACTTGATATAACAAATAAAAACAAACCACATAAATTCCAGAAATGACTAATAAATGTTTCCTTTATTGACCTTGAGCCTGTACTTGGACAATCATCATTTTTAGAAATGACAAATATTTACTTTAAGATTATGCAGATTAAGATTTAATTTTAATAATTAAAAGGTCACTCTTAAAATTTAGATTGCTTTCGCTCCGCTAAAACTTCATGATATCACAAATACGGTCGTAATATTGTTCAGAATTTCATGAGATGTGACTTTCTTCACGACAAACATATAATAATTTAGAATTATTCATTTTTGTCTGAAATCTATTGAACATTAAATTGATTTCTCACTGCTTCCTGGTGATAACTTACTTACATGCCTTTTGCAATGTTTAAATTTCCTTATCTTGCAAAAAAAACTATTATTGGTAGTATTTTCATCACCTACCCTATCATGACGGTACTTTCCACACAAAAATTGAAACTCAAAAATGCACTCAAACTAATTGCAAATCTAACACATTTTGTGTTAAATCACAAAGTAAATATTTGCCATTCAAATATAGTTATTAACTAAAGGTAAACATTTTGATAAAACAAGAACAACAAACATCAAAAAGATTGCTAGCCACACAAATAATAATTAATCATCCTGATAATAACTGTTTCCACATTATAAAATGAACAATAATTACGATAAATTATTATGTGAACTCGTGCTAATAAAAACATTGAAATAACGTTGCTATTTTGCCTACAACAAAATTCAAAACAATTTCACTAAAAGCCATACTGCATCAGAATTTAATTAAATTAATAATTGCTATAAGCAAACAGCAACAAATTAATTCCTAATTAAAATTTTATCAATTCATTTATACCAACTCAACTTATTTCATTCAAAATTAATTCTTATTTATTGCAAACAAAAATGTTTATCGAAACTAATCAATTTTATTTATAAAGCTTTGAGTTTTGAGGAGAGATATTCATATTTTTAATTAGTAAGTGCGCGGTTCACATTATAATAAATTGGAGGATTTATTTCTGTTCAAAAGCCATCCATAAAACGCACATCCCATGATTTACTGACTAGCACTCATGTGTTGGAATGATAAATTGTAAATAAAAATAAAAAAAACAAATGAAAAGCCACAATTTAGCTAGGTGTATAATGAACAATAAATTGATATAAAACTATCCAATCAAACCAAGTGCCCACCTGAGACTCACTGACGGCGCCGACGCCCGCCCTCTTGCAGTTTTGTTTTGTTGCTGACCATTTTAATTTGATTCAATTTTAATATTCACGTCAGATATCAACTTTTATTTGGGTTTTTTTCGTTGAGTTATTGTTTACCGTGTTCTTTTTTTTTTTTTTTTTTGAAAAACTACAATGTGTCTCAAAGATGTCAACAAAAACCCACAACAATAAATTAAATTCAGCAAGGACTTTATTCTTGGAAAGCCCACATTCATTGCGGGCTTCAATGTCAATCAAGTTGATGGTTTTTGAACAATGGAGTAATTGAGTTCGAATGGCGATCTTTTGTTACTGATAGAGCTCTAGTGTAAGCCACACCTTTTCGCTTGAGTTAAAATGTTTATTAAAAATGTATATTTACCATAAAAAAAATAAAAATAAATTGAAAAATTATCATGAACTGACACTTAAAAATACATTGACAGAGTTTTTGAAGATGACCAGTCTGATATTCATTGATGATAACTGGTTGGAGTATAAGTTGATGGTGCAACATACATTTTGCAGGTGGACAAAAAGTTGAACACTAATTACATTGTTAATAAAGCAAACTCTATGCTTGGATTTATTAAACGTTATGGGCTAAGGAATTTAGTGATATTACAAATCGAACCTTTAAGGTATCTGTTAACAACTGGTATTCTGATGAGATTAATGTTGTGGCAGGTGTTCCTCAAGGTTCTGTTTTCGGACCTCTTCTGTATACATATTATTTTCATAAGTGACTCTCCAAAGCTTCGGAATTGCGAAGCTGCCATCTTCGCAGATGATACCTGCATATTTATTCAACAGATTGGTTTAAATGAGGCTGTGAGTGCAAAAGTGGTGTAACCCACTATTTTGTTGATCATATTTTTCGTTTTTAATCGATTTTTAATACTATTTTAACTGAGATTTAAGGAAAATACGTCACATTTTTGGAAAGCTTAGATATTTTAGAAATTTAAATTTTAGCTTTGATGACTTTTGATGCATTTATGTAAAAAAACGAGACAAAAATATCAAAAATGCCAAAAAATGGGTTACACCACTTTTGCACTCACGGCCTCAAATATAGAAACTAATTTGTAATCTGTTCTGTTTTCTGCCCGAACCTATTTCGGCAGTTGGAAAATAAAGATTAATGCTTCAAAGACTCAGGCTCTCTTTTTTACAAGGAACACCCATCTAAAAACTATTTTTTTACTTCAAATAATTAGCAAATTATCGTACAGTCTAATAGCTAGTAAACGTTTTCGAGAAATCATTTTAGTTTGGCTGGTTTTTTAATATGATGTTATCTCTAAATGTTACTTTGTTCGCCATTTTGAAAAAAAAGACATCGAAACACGTAAATGTGAACTAGGTTACAATATATTTTAAAATTTTTGCTCACATTGACATCTCTTTCAATGAAAAGTTATGGTCGAAAAAACTGTAAAATTTTTTTAGTAAAAAATGGGTTTTAGCATTTATCTCGCCTCTTGTCATCTGAACGAAAAAATGATTTAATAGTTTTTTACGTGATTTCCTACTTTTTTTATATATTTAGATTTTAAGTGAAACAAAAACTGTAGATATAAAATACAGAATAACAAAGTTGCCAATATCTATAAAATAATTGCTTAGTCGAGATTATGGTACGTACCCCGCTCAAAAATTACGGAAAACTAGCAACAATTTATTGTAGCTTGTTGGAAAGCCAGAATTATTTTCTTTTATTACATTTTTCAATTGAATTATATTTGTCAATAGTTTTTAAAAAAATAACACTTTTAATTGAATTAAAAAGTAATTTTTCTAGTTTTCAGTATTTTTTTTTCGAAAAAAGTTGATGAAAGATAATTCGATTGAAGCCAATTTAGAATATTTATTAAACTTATATTTAAAAACCTTGTTTCGAAAAGAATGCATGAAACCATTTTCGAAATATTAAATTTTCAAAAACAAAAATTTTATTATTTTTTTTAATAAATTATAATTTATTTTAATATTAAAAATTTGATTGAAATTCTTGGAGTCGTTCATAAGAAAATAAAAAAAAGTTATATGACAGGTACACAGTGGGGTCAAGGTGGAAAAAGCCTCATATATTAAAGTGTTTTGAAATGGCATTGTGATACACTTTTCTTTCAGTATTTTTCATGCGGAATTGAGCTGTTATAATGATTTTATTGTAAAAAATTTGTTTTTGGCCGAAATAAGGGGCTAAAACGGACGATTAAAATGTTGGGCCTTTAAAACTGATGTTTTCCATGATTCCTCCATCTTACGGATTATTTTTTTTTAAGTTTTCCTTGAATGTATACTGTGTTAATATATGGGCGATTTTCAGCAAACTGATACTTTTGTCAGTGCAAAATTTACAAAAAAAAAAAAAAATATTAGATTTCTTAAACTTTTTTGATGCCATTATTTATTTTTGAATGAAATGCCACGGTAGTGAACACGTTTTTGCTTGTCACGGTAGTGAAATTTTCATACTTAAATCAAATTTGCAAAAAAACCGCTATAGTAAAAATTTTCTCCGAACAGATTTAAGATAAACTTAGAAAACTCCATACAAAAATGGTTCGATCCATGAATTAAAGTATATGGTGTTCGAAATATTGCATACCACGGTAGTGACCATTTTTTCGCACCAAACTGTTGTCAAATTTTTGATGCTCGATACCATATAAACCAATTTGAAAAGATACGTTGGCTTATAATGTAAATAAACGCTGATCTGAACCAATGCATAAATATTACAATCCACCTTATAAAACAGCTGTACAAATACGAATATAAAAACAAATTATTTGATTTTATTTTCCTCAAAACTCTGGGACAAATTTTGAACTCAAACTGCATATTCTGTAAATGAGTTATTACTTATATAAAAATATAGAGTTTTAAAGCTGCAGTTATATAATTATTTTATATGTAATTAAAGTCAAGTTTTAACGAAATAGTTGGTATCCTCAGGGTTGGGACATGCCACGGTAATGACATTTGGGGTATAAAATAGTTTTTTAAAAATATATACACTTATGAGTTTTGTAAAATTGCACTTGCCATGTATCGAACACATGATGTTATATCTAATACAGTTGTAAAAAGTGGAAAAAATACTTAGTAAGTACCTAAAATCACCGTGGGACAAAAAAAGTATCAGTTTGTTGAGAATCACTCATATACCATAATGTTTCTGATGAGAAAATAATTTACCCCATTTTTTCAATTACACCGAAAAATCTAGCCAAAACTTGGACATTATCTGACATCCTTTACTTCGCTTTGGAATAACAAATAGGTTTAGAACAATTCCGTTTATTTTTTTAGAACTCCGACTTTTAATGATATCTGATACCTAGCTTTTAGAAACTGTACTGGTAAGTACCTACACCTACTTATAAATATCTTCCAAAACGATCAACTCACTCAAACTTGTTTTTTAATCTTGTCCGTTACATAACAGTGCCCATCTTAATTTCGAAAGACTTATTTCTCCTTAATGTAAAACAAAACTTATTTTGGGAAAAACAAAAAAGCGGAACCATTTTTAGAACTTGATTCTACATCGATCAAGGAACGTATAACAGCATAGGTACACCATATAAGTCAAACAAAAGGAACACCATACACTATTTCACACTATAGCTACTTGGCTAGGTATTGTCTCAAAAAATTCCAAGAGATACATTCAAAATTCCTCCATCAATTATGAGTTAAAATAAATCCCGTCTCTTTCTCAAATTTCTAGCAATGATAAAAAAATAAAAAAAAAATAACGAAAGCAGTTCTAGTACCTATTGCTATAAGCAGGAATGACTTCCTAGCATTTCGTGTGCAATTCTCTCAAGATTCTCATCTTGAAATTCTAAGGAAGTCATCTGCGCACTGGCAAGTCAGCATTCAGACATACAGCGATAGCGAGCATACGAGCATAAAACAACAAACAAAAACTCCTGCAAATCATTGTTGTTGTCATGATAATGTGTTTTCCTAGTAAAGTCAGGTAGCACACATGACCAACGATTGCTGATGCTGTGCAAATTGCATCACTGCCACGTTTAGCGCAATGCAGTAGCAATCTCTAGGCTTCACATATAGGAAAACTTCTTACTGCGCAGTTACAACAACAAAAACAATAAAACATCCAAGCCCAGCTCAAACGATCTCCCGAAACGAAGATTTTTCAATTACCACAATTCATTTTGTCACGGCCCACAGTAGCCGGCAATGTACAGGGTATACCTTATAATATACCCAACCCTACCCCAGAGAGATGATATGTGAGCCACAGATGGAACGATAAGGCATCTAGGCATCCATGGCATGGGCCAAAAGATCTAACCCTGGTCTGGGCGTTCTTGAAGTAGTGCAACTGTCATAATATATTCGACAGAATTATGGTGAAGGTATAAACTATATTCAGCACAGATGCGGAGCGGCATTCGGAGTTGGGGGTTCAGAGTGGAGGAGCTCAGTAGTTCCCAGTTTCAACGACGAAATGTGGACGACCAAAGTCGTGCACTCAGTGGTCATGAACCTTCTTCATCGTTTTTTTTTAAATTTTATTTTGTTCTGCAACTTGGGCATATCGTATATGTCTTAATACTTTACTGTGGCTCTTGGAGATGATGAAGGCGAAACGATGAGAGATCGCTGATTGCCATCGATTGGAGGCGGGCAAGGGAATAATATTATACCTACCAATACCTTTGAAACTGTTGAAACTCAAACTTGACTATCAAGATCGGGTGTTGATCAAAAATTGAGATATGTATTTGTGTAAAGGTAGATTTTGTTTTAAGGGATCACTGACATGGGGCAGCCAGTTATTCGGCCTTGGGCGGGACCATATTATTACACTCATAACCATAATGGTATGTAATTATATGCAATCAGCACGAAATGTACATTGGTGTGGCTTGGTGAAGTCATACATTTCGATGAGTATTTGGGTGACGAAAAGTCAGTCATTAAAATTGTTAAACAAAATTAATGAGTTACAACGAGAACCTCATATTAATTGAATGGATCAATTGTATAGGATTTGAATGAGACAATATGATCAAAAAGGCGTTATTTCGGGTCATTTAGGTAGAAAATGCTTTGATTTTGATAACTTCTTCTCTGGTGTTCACTTGAATTTAAAATTTTAGAATCCTAAAGTAAATTAAGAGGTTTCATCTCTGATTTGTTAAATAAATTTTAATTTTTGATAGTGATTTTCAACTCCACTAAGTTCTTTGTCATTACCAACGCATTAAACCAGGGGTTTTGAATAGTCAATTAATCTATGGATTCTGCTGTAAATGGGAGATCCAAAGGTTGCGCAAGACCAAAATCAGGTGTATGTGAAATTGAAACGAGGACGAGGTATATTTTTGATTTCAGGTGGCCTCATTAAAAACAAATATAACCCACCACTGGAAAATTGCTCTTAAAGATAGACTTTGAGATCTTGGCACTCCATGTATGTATGCATGTGGGATAATCGCAAAAACAGTATGGCATGTAGTTGGTCAAAAAACTTCAACTAGTTTTAGAAATTGGTCAGCCATAAGACAGTTTTAATATATGGTTAAAGTTCCTCAAGGTCATGTACGATTTTTGGGCCTTCATCAGTGGGATGTTCGCCAAAAACGAATATCATCCGAGAGGCCATTATGAAGTTATCAAAGGCTAATTAGTTTCTGTAAATGGTAAATGAAAGAATCTTTCTAGTTTTTTTTTTTTTTCTCAAGGTCACAGACAATAATTTGGGCCCCTCAACTGCGTAATTTAAAAAAGAAAAGTATGCCATTTGAAGGAGCATTGGAAAAACTAAACTACACATGGAGGGCCACTCAATCGGCGAAAAGATGAATATGTTTCAGTAATTGACCAGCCATAGATTTTTTATGATTGTCTCAAGGTTTTTCAAGGTAAAAGTAATTTTACTTGTTTTTGACTCCTTTGACTTGGCATACTTTTTTTAACAAATACCCAAGTTATGGGATGCTATGGTTCGTGAGCCCTTCTGCAATCTGCCTAAAACTAGCAGCCGTTGTTTGGCAGCCAGCGTGTACGCGGCGCCGTACCTGTTTCAGGAACTCTACACATATATTCACTATCATACAGTACAACTTTGTCACAGGGCAAAAGACTAATGATTATTGG
The DNA here is from genome assembly GCA_963921185.1 of Dasysyrphus tricinctus. Classification (NCBI taxonomy): domain Eukaryota; kingdom Metazoa; phylum Arthropoda; class Insecta; order Diptera; family Syrphidae; genus Dasysyrphus; species Dasysyrphus tricinctus. The sequence goes on from OY992533.1 coordinate 86,923,513, forward strand.
TCTTCTTGGTCGATTTTAGCAACACTCGTAGACTCAGAAAGTTTTTCTATGCTGAGGACGTTGGTCTAAAGAGGTTATCAGGGTTAAAGAAGTAAACTTCCGATGTTATAAAGGCAATCTTTCTGAGGAAAACCAGATGAAGTTGAAACAATCTAAAAAGACCTGTAATGGCCAAATTGAAAGAACCAAATTTTGCACCATCAAAAATTAAGGCAAAAAATACTACAATGTCCCTAGGGTAATTCAAATTTGCGGTAATTTGTAAGAACCATTAGAAATACCACTTTGTCTTCGGTTCCAGCTTCCAGCGCTCGTTCTCAATGACATGCGCTTAGTTAACTCAAAACTCGAAAACACGTGCATTTGGTATCGATGAATCGTTGAATTGGAAAAGTTCTATTGGATGATTACAAATCTTATATTCATATAATAAATACTGGTGTACTCCAGGGCTCTATTTTGTCTCCGGCTCTCTTCCTTATTTTTATAATTGATCGTTTGTCTGAAACTTCTATTCCATTAAATTGTTTTCCAGACGATAATACGCTCAGGTTCTCATATTCATTTCAAGATTCACTTCCTTGTTCTTCGGATGTGGAACTTGAACGGCAGTGTATGATAAGGTCATTTAATTATGATCTTAACAGCATTGTCCAGTTGGGAATAAGAAACCGTGCAGAACTAAATGCTTCGAAAACTCAATGCTGTCTTCTGTCGTTAGGGGGTTAAAATCCACCCCCTATGCCACTATCCATGAGTGGCACTTGCATCGAAGAAACCGAACAGAGCTTTCAGTTCTGGGTATGTGCATAACAGACCACCCTCTGTGGAATGATCAAATGGTGTGAAATGTTTAGGTTTTCTTCGAAGATGCAAGATATTTTTTCCTCCTCTGATCTGGCTGTAATCTATAAAGCCTCTATTGGTCCAAAGCTTAAGAACAATTCCCATATTTGGGCAGGGGTTCCTAAAACCTATTTTATTCCCAGGGATAGAATTCAAAATAGATAGGTGATAGAAATGTAACGGAAACAGTTTTGCATTCCACAATGTTTTGTGTCCCTCATTATTTTTTAGCTATTTTTACAAACAATGTTTTGGTGAAATAGCCAGTGGCATTCCTCCCCTTAAACAGTTCCACTGTAATACTCGTACTTCGGGGAATGCTTATCAAACTACCCTTGGACCCAATTTCGGGTGTGTATGGAAGTATAGAGACTCGTTTCTTATCCGCACTACCCGAATGTGGAATGCATTACCAGACTCTGTATTCCTCTCCCATTTTAATAATCAGAACAACCAAACCAATGTGCATCGGTATATCTTCTTGAATCCTTCCCTATCTGCCTAGCGCTCGCATTGTATTAAAGCATTTAAAGGGTTGTCAAGGATTCTTTTTCAAGGATATTTGGTAACTTGTGGTGCTTTGGCTGCTTCTTTGATGATTTCGTGATACTGGGAACACTGATTGTTGGCGTTTGTAGCAGATGTATAAACAGCGGAGAGCCACTCACTCAGGTGCTCTCTGTACAGAACCTGGCAACTCCAGGTAGCATACTTAACGTGTCAAATTTCTTCAAGGATGGGTGGTTTCTTTTCGTTTGTAATCAATATCTTCCACGTTATGTCTCTAAATAATAAATAAATTACATTTAAAGGGGCCCTTGTTATACCAGTGTACTTTTATATCTTGTCATTGCCATACATGACGTGAATATTTGGCAGATTGTGGATTGACAGTTTCACTAGGTTCGCAAAAAGCTGTCACGAAAAATATTTTTTATTTATTTTATTTTATTTTATTTTATTTTATTTTATTTTATTTTATTTTATTTTATTTTATTTTGCTTTATTTGGCTATTTAAGTTTTTTTTAAAGGTATCAAATGGCTGCAGCCATTATCATATCTTATATTCGACTAAGAACGCATGTTATATTATACGAACGCATAATGCAAGTTTAAGCTTTCCAAACGAGATATTAAATTTTTTTCCTTCAGTCCTATCTGTACGCATATGAAAAAATTCCCTTCCTAGAACAACACCACCTGCATAGTTGAAATAAATAAAATAAAAAACAAAAAACTTGAAAGTAAAAATTTTCAACTGATTTTTAATACAATGTTGTTGGCGCGCCAACATCACAGGGACGACAATGATGATGATAACCATGACAAGGAAAGGGACTCTGAAGCTAACCGACCGACCTGAGTGACCAACCAAAAACATATCCCGCCATCTGCTGGCTGATGGTGGATGGCATTTCGTTTGTCGGCCGTTTGTCTACCTGCCGGCCGTCATAGTAAAACATTATTATTCCCTTGGATCTATCTCACTCAACGCAAGCCGTCGCGTATAGCGTCCGCATTGCCGGCCGTCCGTCGTCGTCGCTGTCGGTCGAACCGCTGCCGCTTTGTTACTTTTGCGTTATGCTCCTCAAGCTAGTGTAGCAGCAGCTAGTTTAGGAAAAACGCAAGTAAGGGCTTTAATATACCTTGTTGCCGGTGGTGATGGTGGTGTGTGCTGCTCCTATGGGGCACTTATTATCTCTTTGTGGTCAGCGATGACAGCCGCAACAATCTTCTGTCTTCTTCAGTGAGCAATCACATTTCAGAATATACTGTCGAGCGAAAGTAAAAGATGGTTCTGCCATCATAGGGTAATGTTTTCATAGTTTTTGTTACAATCCTAATAATCCGAACTTGAAACAAGGAAAAGTAGAATTTTTAGTTAATCCGGACCAGATCCAGTGTGGCACCGCAGTAAGCACTTCTAAAATCCATAAATTTGTTTCCTGCTATTCAACAGCATAAAGTCTCAAGACTACTTTAATGTTCGCCTGCCCTTCGGGCCAGCTTTTCACTAATGAGTTTACTCTGAATAAAATCAAAGTTAATTAATCCTGAAAATAATTTAACCCGGAGTTAAGCAGTTTTTCAGTTGAGGATTGATCTTATCTTTCAATTGTCCAACATTTTTACTGAAATCGATGTGCAACACTATGGATCACCCTTTTAAGCTTTTCACTATCGAAATCAAAATGGCGTCACATCGAAACTCACCTTCAGTCCCTGAGTTAACTCACCAAATTATGTGAGTTAATTCGGAGAAAACTGAGGACTTAAATTGACTGAAAAGCCCATTTCTGAAGTTAGGTCAGGTCTAACCCAAAGACTAAGATGATCTCGCACATAAAAACTGGCCCTTAGAGACCTATGTACATAATAGGGTAAATATTTCCACATTTTCCCTTTAACTTGTTGCTGCTTTATGTTTTTTTGGAAAATCTCTTCCTTTCCTGACCATTTCAAAGCATATTTTTTGTATGTTTCATTGGAGTTATTATTTTAGCTCGCCGATTCATTTAGTCTTGTCGTGGTTTTTGGTTTGAATGTTGCTAATGGATTGATACTGTCGTATCGGCGAAGTGAAAGACAGAAGGGCACTGGGCACATGCTATGCCAGGGTATAGCTCTAGCTGCAGCTTCAGGGGCTTCAACGAACAATTGTTAACAAAACTTTTTAACATCATTTGTTGATTGGCCACATGTGGCAGCAGCAGCAGCAGCAGCAACAAACAGCTAAAGCTATACAGCAGCAATAGTAAATGACAGAGAGTTGTGGTCGGAATAGGAGAATGCCAGCAATCAACAGTCCCTTTTTGACCAAACTCATATACATATATAGAAGCGGGACATAGCCAAAGACCTATTGGGACGGACAACAGACAGACGTTTGGTCAAAGAAAATCCAAACCAGCAACAGAAAGAAAAAAAAAATCTGACGAGCGCGCGAAATCCTTCTTAATTATCACCCATGTTCGATTATTATTCATGAATTGGTGATGCTGCAGCATGATTGGGTGAATGATCCTTGTTCGGAGAGGTCTGATGGAGATAGTGACTCGCGGCGGAGGATTTTTCTTTTCGCTTTTTATTCTGGAATTGATTTTCAATATCGAAACGAGAGAGATAGTGATGGTCGTTCTGTTTGTTTGTTGTATGTAAGCATCTATTTTTGTTGTGGTCAAAGTAACAAAACAGAACACTGGACTGTGCGGATCCCTTTAATTACTGTGTAGATGCGCTTTTGGGATTTGGCATGAGTTGCTCAGCTTAAGCTCTGAGCATGGGTATGTGTGACATGGCAATCTCTGATGTGGGCCCGAACACATACCTACCCACTCGGAGGAGAGTCGTCCTCCTGAATGGAATAATTAGTGCTGAAAGGTTGTGTGGATTCGAATCGCAGATATTGAAACTCAGATTGGAACTAGGTTGTGTGTGCTCCGCTCCGAATGGTGAATGGTTGCAGATAAACTTTTGACAGCCTTGCGATAAGGTTTCGAGGAGATTAATTGGAAAAAAGGGTTTTAATTGCACTCAAGATAAATGCTCTTGCTGTTTTGTGATTGGGTGATTGGCCGTATGCCGTGAGTAATTAGTGATTTGCTAGAATTAAAAAAAAAAACCAATGTGTTGAATTTTGAAGACAAAATTATTTGTTGGAAAAAATGTGTTGGTTTAAAATTAATAGATAAAGCAAGATTTGCTGGGAGGCCTTAAAGTGGACGTTGAATATTTATTTGTTCTTATAAACTTAGATAGGGAACTACAGATAAGATGTCTGGTTGCACTACAAAGTAACATGGATACATTTAGAAAAACTCGAAAAAGTAATTTCAGCGAGTTTGCCAATCCACTAAAAAAGGGTAGTCTTAGACTTTTTCAGAATAAAACATAATTTTTTATTTTTTCCATTTTGAATTAACATTGAAGTTGAAGCATATTATTTTGTGTGAATTTGATATTATGTTTTAAGGAACTAAATTTATTCAAAATATTTACTAAATAAATGTTTTCTATTTTTGTTTCAGGTAATTTACAATGTTTTAACTTTGATGATATCTCAGGTAAGATAAATAGAAACCCCCTTGAATTATTAAAAAAAAAGAAATGCATATAAAGCATTGAGTAAAGGGTACACTGGTTTCTAAAATTACGTTCGTGCTATGCAACCTTAAAGGGAAAGCTTCTTTAACTCAAAAGTGACTCTAAAGATTATGTTAAGTTGGTTGGTAACTGGATATTATACTCGAGTAAAAAAAAACCGTATCGTACTTAAAATATAGTGAAAATTAATTAAAGAAATAAGTCGTATCTCAAAAAACCGCTAAAAACCTGAGCAAATACGAATTAATTCATAAAAAATTAAGCTGTGGTCTAGATTTACAAAAAAAGCTTCTTTCTAAAGGCTTCAGTTTTTTAAATACGACGCACGTCTTAACTAAGGAGGGAAGTTTAGGTATAGTGCAGTTTCAGTAAGAAATTAAGTTTAAATATTTGGATGGGCCTTAATCAGCTCTAAATGAAGAAACAAAAATTCCATAATTTTTTCAGATTTTTATTTTCATCACCTATAATCGCTGTAGGGGTAAATTAAATTTCTCGTCTTATTTGGAAATTCGCGTAAAATCTGCCGTTAAATTTAGAGCATGTTGGTGAGAAGTAGACAAGAAAAAACTTCAATCGGAGGGGGGTAATATCTCCCACCACTTGGACGGGAGGGGCAATTTAGTAAAATAGAAAAAAATTAGGTAAAAAACAACGGTAACATTTGCTGTAATGTTTTGTAGCTTTTTGGAAAGCTAGAAGTCCATATTAATAGTTGATTATTAGCTAAAGTTCTTTGAATAAACAATTTCAGCAAAATCTGTTTTCAAACCTATAACTAAAAAACATAATAGTTTTTCTTCAAAATGTTGCGTTTGAAACAATTTTTTGCCAAAACTGATCATCAAAATAACTTAATTTAAAAACAAGCCGTAAGAATGGACTTCAATTTTTCCAAAAAGCTACAAAACATCACTGTAAGTATTGCCATTGTTTTTTAATTATTTTTTTTCGATTTTATGCTAAGTTTTATTAAATTGCACCTCCCGTCCAAGCGGGGGGAGATATTACCTCCCTCCTGTAGGATTTTTTTCTTGCTTTGTTTCCACCTACCTACATGCTCTAAAGTTTTTTGGCAGATCTTACTCAAATTTTCCAGTATGCAAAAAAGGGGAAATTTAATTTACTTCTACAGCGACTATAGGGGATGAAAATAAAAATCTGAAAAAAATTAGGGAATTTTTTTTTCTTCATTTAGAACCGATTTGGGCCCATCCGGGATGACCTTTTTTAACGACCACCCTAAAATACATATATACTGCCGGACAAAATAAGAGAAACGCAGGTAAAAAGTGAATTTTTGAAGTTATTTCTTGAATGCAGATTTACTTCTTGCTGAATTAAGAATCGTTTGAAATGGTTAAAATTATTCTGATCCTTGTTATCCTTAAAAAAAAACACAAAATCAAAAAAAGGGGGTATTTATCTTAGAAAATGGATTTAAAAAATTTCAAGGATTCCCTTAAATTTCAGTTAGTCCAGTCAAATTGTGCTCAAAAAGAATCTTTGCGAGCAAATTGTGGGGTAGTTTTGATTTTTGCCCTCCTTTATGTTTTTGGGGGTACTAAATCCGAATCTGAGGTTTGCCAATAAAATCTCGTGACGCAACATGGAAAAAAATGCAAAAATTATGCAAAAATGCATTTCTTGGGAGTTTTTCACTAGTGGCTCGAAAACTACCAACTAATCGAAAAGTACATGAAAGTACGCAATTCCCAATAAATCTCTTTTCAAGGTTTTTTCTGCGACAACCCATTTGGACTCAAGCGCTAGTCGAAAATTGACGTATTTTTACTGTTTTCGAAAATCCACTTGAAAGCTCTAAGAAATTACTTTATTTCAAAAAAATTTGAATTTTTGTCTGTAACATGAACCAAGATATACTTTTCTGATGGTTTTTGATGCGCTGAGTTCGAATCTGGCCCTTGAATTGCTCTAGCACGTTATGTTTTAGAGATATTCGGATCTAAAGATTTTTAAAAAATGCATTATTTATGCAAATATGAAGTTATATTTTTTTTCGAGGTAATTTTTTTCGAAAAAATATTTGTGGTTATTCTGAAGTATGAACATTTTACTTCAAAATTCTTTTTGAATCCTTCAAATACTTCCATTTGTGTTCGAGAAATCGTTGTTTTTCGTCTTACTATACCTAATTTGAAAAGTCCAGTCAATTTGTGCTCAAAAAGGCAAACTGTGGGATTTTTGAATTAGGTAGTAAAACGAAAAACAACGATTTCTCGATAACGTTCGTAGGTATTTGAAAGATTTGAAAAGAATTTTGAAGTAAAATGTTCATACTTCAGAATGATCATCAAATTACCTTAAAAAAAAAATAATAACCCCAAATTTGTATAAGAAATGCATTTTTTGTTAATTTTTAGATTTGAATATCTCAAAAACGTGACGTGATAGAGTAATTTCAAGGCCAGATTCGAACTCAGCGCAATTATAATCTTGGTTCATGTTACAGACAAAAATTCATATTTTGTCACACAAAGTAGTTTCTTAAAGCTTTCGAGTGGATTTTCGAAAACAGTAAAAATATGTCAATTTTCAACTAGCGCTTGAGTCCAAATGGGTTGTCTGAAGTTGATAATTTTCGAGCCATCAGAGCAAAACTCCCAAAAAAATGCATTTTTTCATCATTTTTACATATTTTTCTTTGTTGCGTCACGAAATTTTGTTGGAAAAACTCAAATTCGGATTCAGCACCCCCGAAAACATAAAAGAGCGAACAAATCAAAACTACCCCTCAAAAATAAATAATACAATAATGGTAAAAATACCATATGACTGGACTAAGTAGAAATGAGGATGGGTATTCCCTCTCTTCTTGCTCCAAGGACAAAAATAAGTATCTTTGGTATATTTCTAATGACATTTTCGATGTTTTCCTGGGTTATTTGGCTCCATGCTTCAAGCAATGCACTTTTCAGCTCTCCTAAAGTTCATGGACATGGAGTTTTCTTAATCAATTGTCTACCAAGCATGTCCTAGACATGTTCAATAGAATCTAAATCAGAAGAACATGCTGGGCCAGTCTAGGGTGGTCAGGTGGGCCTTTTGAAGATACTCCAAGGATCTGTTCTCAGATTAGGGACGAGAGCTATCGTGCATTAAGAAGAAATTTTTGCTGATTCCTTGGGCAAATTGTACAACAATTGGTTCCAAAATACCCCAAATATACCTACCGTTTTGCTGTCAATGACCCATTTTCAACCAAATGTAACTCCACGCGGGCTGCCAAACATACATACATAATGTCACCCAAGGTCATTTTGCTCTTTATCGCTTCACGTTTCACGTTTGCTTTTTAATATTCAATCAATTTTAAAATTAAAAAATTGGACTTTAACCATTTTCAAAATAAATTTTTTGTCGTTTTATTAACTGAGCTTTTTTGACAAATAAAAACAAGTGTTTTTTTATTATTAAATAAACGATTACTTTTTTTCAGATGATTCAATCAATTATCTCGAAAATGGATTTAGACCACTTTCAAAATAAACGGCTCAAATATTAATCTGCTGTCGGTTGTTCATTTACATTAAAGTTTCTTCCCAAAAGATTCAGTTCTTTTGAGATGCGACGAATTCACTTAGGAGGGCAGTGCTGGTGTAGTGCAGTATTGATTAAAAAAAATTCTACAAATAACTATTTCTAGCGTGGTGCGTGTCATATGATGTTTTCTTTATTTTTTTTTACATTAATATTAGCAAGTACATAGTTTGTATATTTTTAGAACCAAAACAACGGTACCCATAATACTATTTTCTGAGTAATTTTACAATTTCTTATTTTTTTTTTTGGGAGCGTTACGATATCCCGCTAACCCAATCTCTTTTAACAATCTCGCTTTTACATCTTAAGCCCTAAAATCTCGCAGTAAAAAATCTCGATAGTCAAAATCTCGCAAATTCAAACCTCACAGCAACGAATCGCCTGATTTTCAGGTTGCTACTTTTCAACTCGGTAGATCAGGTTAGCTGTTTAACCAGATACCTGATTTTACTATCGTGTTAAATCAACGTAGGCTGCAGGTTAAATCTGCATGACATCATGTAGATATATTTAACACTCGTAGTCCTGTAAATGAAAATCTAGTCAATATAACATGGTTCAATGATCAATGTCCAGTAAATTTGATATACAAATCTGGTTTATTTAACATGAAAATCTAGTTCAACATGATTTAATGTTGAATCAACCCTGTAATATGTACTTATTACATGGATCCATATATCTCAGCCGTCTCTAATGCTGCTCATCGCTAAACACTTTTTGCATTATTTTGAAAGTATAAGAATTCATTATATATTTATTAAAAAAAAAAAATACTTTGTGATAATTATTTAGTTTTGTACTGGGAACCCTCCACATGGAGATAACACTCGCCACAATATCAATTTGCTAAGCAAAAAACTGGTGCCAAAAATCAATAAGTTTAAACTCATTGGATGGCCTGTGTATGTATTTTAGCACTAGTGTCAAGTTGAAATAAACTGGCAGAGTGCAACTTTATCAGGAGGAAAGGTTAAATTCAAAGCATTTTATTTGGATGGCCTCTGTGTGTATTTCAACACTGGTGCCAAGTTGAAATAAACTGAGAGAGTGTAACTTCAACAGGAGGCCAGGTTAAATTCAACAGGGAAAAATTATAAAAATAACAATAAAAAACGTAAATTAAACCTGATTTTTGGTAAAATATAAATTGATAGCCTACAGTGTTAAAAACATGACCTCGGATAAAGTTAAGACTGTGCCCTTGTCAAAATTTCTTATTTACAAGAATTTAAGGTTAAAATAACAGGACATCTTCTTAAACCAACTTGAATATGGTTAGAAAGGCCACCATCAGGTTGATTTTACTCTGAATATAAAATTATTTAAATCAAGTAAATTTCTGAAATTTCTGTAACTTTATATTGGATAATGCCCCTTGTTATTTTAATAATGCCCTTTTTAAAAATTTACATCAAGTTTCTCTTTTACGCGTTTACTAGGGAACTTAAAATATTTTCTTGTTCGAGGAGAAATACGATTAATGCAATCTGAGCATGATACTTTAAACTTGGAGGATATACAATCTCTATGTTCTCTTTGTTTTGTTCTCTTGACAAAAATAGCACTGAAAAATCAGCAATAACAATTAATAAATGACAGTGTGGTCTAAAAGTACTTTAGGACCTGGATTAACATATTGTGCAGAGGGAAGGATATCTTGAAAAATGTAATTGAATTGCAACAAATACATTTTCTTAGTCAAAATCTCTTTAATTAAAATCTCGCGCAACATATTAATTTTTCGAAATTTTGATTAAAAATTTATTTGTTGCAATGCAATTAAATTTTGCGAGATTTTAATTTGCAGGATTTCGTTATTGCGAGATTATGAAAAGTGGGGTTTTGTTATTGCGTGGTTATGAAGCGGGATTGTTTAATTGTTAAATTTTGTTTGATTTCGAATGCGAGATCTTGCACCCAACACTATTTTTCTATCAAAACGGCTCCAAAACTTTTCCTAAAAAAAACTTCAGTTAATAATTTTTAATTATTGCTATTTTTGGGTAAAAAAACATTTAAAAAACTGGTAGTAATTGTACCTCCCAAGGAACCATTTCTTTTTATTTTCTTGAAAACGGTATGAACGATTTCAATAATTATTGTTTATGCAGAAGCTTCTTAAAACGTTAGTTTGTGTAACAAAATTTTCAAAAAATACTTTTTGAATATGCCATTTTTTTTTTAAACTTAATATTTATGAATTTCGAAAACGACGTGGTTGATTTATCTGAACTTGGTACCTAATGGTTACTGAACATTTTTTTTGAATATTAAAAAAAAAAAAATTGCGTTTATAAAAAAATACACAAATTTTAAAAAACCATTAAGCATTTTTTTCTCAAAAGCGGTTTTAAAGATTTTGATCATATTTTTTTCAGTATACCTATGCCAAAATTAATGCCGTCTACTTTTGAATATTGAACAATATTACACAGAGCACCGTCCTATAGAACATTTTTATTGGTTTAAATGTTCTTATTATCGGCAAAACAGATTTAAAATAATTTTTGTCAAAAATATAACCTCAATAAAAACTTGACAAATTTGTACAAGAATTTGTATATTACCTAAGGGTTTCAAAATTTCTGAATTCGATTTTCATAATATATTGCAATGCTGGAAATCTTGAAGCAATCTACTCTAGCAATTGAAACGCTTAATATTAAAATACCATTGGTTATCATGACTGTCGCATATAATTGTATCTTCTTTCAATAAGTTATATATCAAAACAATGAAGAAGGTGTGTCAACTGGCATTAATTTTATTGCCAGACATAGAAACGCTCATTGAAATGTCTTTTCTAACATATCCTAATAGAGGGTTCCCTCCCGCTATATGACATATAACTATCTATTACCCGATGAAACTGATTACGCATGCCAATTTGACGATCATTATTTTAGCTCTTATAAAACAGAAAACTCAATTCTGCCGCTTGAGTACATTTAAAAATTCGCACTCACTACCAATACTAGATTCTAGATGATAGTAATTCAAAGTCAGAAGAAGACATCCGTCACTTTGTGGCTGTGCTATGTTACGTTGTGTTGTCTTGCCTTTGACCAATAGCAAATGAAGCGGTTGAATGGACGCGCCAGCTTAAGAAAGAACCCCACTGGAATGCATTGCGCAAGCCTTTAATGGCCTCAGGAGCGCGACAGGTAAGGCGCCACTGTACTAAATTGTATATTTCTTTCTCCGAACTCCCGCCGCGACCGATTGTAGCTGGTTGAAGTAGAAGCACATGGATTTTTTTCATCTTTTTATATATTTCAATTCCGCTGCTGTGGTTCATATAGGCTTGGCGTGATGAGCTAACAGCACACTTGTCTGTTAAATCGTATATTACAACACAAAATAAGGAAAATGTTTGTTGTTGATGTAATAGTAACATTTATCTCACTTTTTTCCACTGTAATCTTATTCCAAAATTACAATAGAAATAAAACCCACTAAGTTGGTGTGCGGTGGCGTATGTGGAACATTTTTCTATTAAATAATAATAGTAATGTTTCCTTGATCAACCAGTGAGTTGTTAGTAAAGGCTTATTTTGAAGGCATTTCTCTAATATTTTTAGACTAATTTTAGTTAAAACCTTGAGTTAGAACTTTTTTAACTTAGTTGCACATGCAAAAATTATATATGCCAATGTGTGTACTTACCAATTCCTTTCTAATATTTTTTTTTCTAACCAAAACTTGTACATGGTGCTATTTTTCCAACAATTAAAAGTAAGCAAGAGCTCAATGAAAAAAATACTCTATGTAATGAGGCCATTCATTCCTTTCAAAAGACGTGATAGAACCCTAGGTGGTCACATAATTTCAAGTTGCTTTCCAAAGGAAACATCATCTAACGATTCTTTACAAAACAAAAAATAACAATTTTTTTTGTCGATTATTACTTAACAACAGAAAAACATAAGAAGAAAATTTCTACTTCATGGATCCATGGAGCATGGACAATTTAACTTGTGTGGAAGAGTGAGTGTATTTAACAATTTTCCTTAACCTCTGAAAGAGATTCCAATAATAACGATGATCATGTGTATAGCATATTATCAAGAAGCTCATCAAGGCGCTATCTTCAACTAAACAAACCAACAAACAAAAAAACCCTTCATTCACATTGTTCCTTTGGTACATACGACTAGGTACATAGAGAGGTGACATTACTTGCAACTAGATGGCCTGACTGTCAATGACGAAGATGGTCGTCTCTATTGATGATGTTCAGTTTGGAATCAACAACCTCTTTTTGCAGCTTCTTCATTTGGATCCTCTTTTCCTATATAGATTCTTCTATACTCGTATACCTATAGGCTATATAGAGAGGTAATGCCATCAGCTGAAGTGGAATGTGTCCTCCGTGTCTTGTCATCGTACATCGTTCAACGAAGACGTAACGTTGTCATTTCATTGAAGCTCCAATGTCACAACATTTCTATCTCTTAAACGGGAAAAACTTCATCTTTAATTACTGTCAAACCAGCAGTGCTAAGAAGAAAGAGAGAGATAGAGAGAGAAACAGAAAAAAAAGAGATGAGAGACATTATCTTAATTTTATTTCGCTCTTCCTATAGATTTACAAAAGATATGGGTTTGGTTAGATACCTCAATCAACTATGTGTTGCAATTGCAATAGGTAAGGTATTATTCCTTAGTCTCCTTGCTGAAAAATTCATGGAATTGTGTGAAAATAATTACAACTGTTCTGTTCTGTTTGCCTTTCTTAATTGAAGCTTAAAAGAAAAACTGTCTAAGCAATGTTAAATGACATCACGACATGCCATGCACCCCATGCCATGCCTGGTTTATCCCGATTTGGGCACAATTGACTATTCTTCCTCTCTATCTCCCTCTCTCTCTCTCTTACTGTCCCAAGTCCCACTCGATTCGACACAAGGAATTTTCTATTTTTTTGAACTTGGATTTACCGTAGGCGTGTATATTGCAATTGAAATCGTGAAAGATTTCGAACTTTAGAAGTCAATGAGATTGTTTAGTTTAATTAGAAAAGGGTGTCGGATGTCCAACAGTAGTAAGAGAAAAAGGGAGTTAGTTGGTCATTATTGGAAGTATATAAATTGCATTTCAGTTAAATTTAGTTAATTTTTAGTTAAGATGTTTTTAGTCTAACGCTTAGGCGTACAAACATAAATGTCTCCTTGTCGCGTGCATATTTATAACTATTTAACAAATAAAAATCAACAAATTAAAGCCTGCATGAATCCCAAATGGGTCACTTAATAATTTTAAAAATGTATATTGTATTTAACTTGTTTAATAAAATTAATTAAAAATTCGTATTTTAATTTTTTAATTTTAATTATTTTCATTTTTAAAATTAACGTAGGTACATCTGGTTTAAAACTTTGGAGATTTTTGTCTGTTAGGCAGCATATTCGTTTACACTTTGGAGTTGGTGCTCATGGATGTTAAAACAATACCATTTATTCATTCGACAATGAGGTTACGTACTTATTTAAAAATTTCCAAATTCGAATATAAAATACCTCATTTCCCATACAAAACATTTCCAAATGAGATATGTAATTTCAACCAAATTTGCACAAAATAATGTTGGAAATTAAGTTAAATTGTCAAAACTCAATTATACATGTCGTCTCCAATGGGCATAAACGATGTCCGAAATCCAAACCAAACAGATACTTTCCTATTAAAATGAAATGCACGACTGGGTCATACGAACTTGCTCTTATGTTCAAGAAGCTTATGGCCTTAAGAATTGTATATTGAAGGATATTGTTTTTACTTGCGATATAGGAACTATAGGGCAAGTTTTGGATTCGTGCAATAAATAATTTTGAGATAACAATCAATCATAACATTACGATGATAGAGAACACGAAAAAAGTGGGTTGTACAATTCTGTCTGTCTGTTTGTATCTGGATCTACAGCTTAAAACAATGATGCAATTTTCTTCAAATTTTGAACTTAAGTTTTTTTGTAACTCTCCAGAGGGGAAACTAAAAATTTAGTTTAGCTCTAAAAATAACGGTACTTGCCATAATTTCGTTAAGGAAAAGCTAATTTATCTCAAAAACGGTTCCAACGATTTTGATACAAGAAAAATCAGTGTGTTATTGTATATTATGGTGTACTTTTTGATATACAAAAAAAAACTCCAAAAACTGTTATTAACGGTACCTGCCATATAACGGTTTTTTTTTAAATTTCTATTTTCTCCGCAACGGCTCAACCTATTTCAATAAATTATTGTATACAAAAGCTTTTTTTAAAATGTCAATAATATTGCATATCAAAATTTTGAGAAAAAAGTAAAGTTAGGATTTTTTTTAAATATTAACTTTTTTTTTGAAAATTCAATATTTTGAAAACGGGTTGTTAAATTTTTTTGAAAATAGTTTCGTAAATGTATATTTATTACAACTCAAAACTGGCATCCCAAAATTTTATTTTAAAAATACAACTTAAATATTATATATACAAAATTGTTTTTTAAGAAAACCACTCCAAATATTTTTAATTTTGTTTCCATATATGTATGTATTCCTATTTTTTGAAGTAATAAAATGGCATACTAGATTTTGAGCGCTAAGCTATTTTACTAGTTGTTTATACAATTAAAATTTTTTTAAAGCCACAAAACCATTCTCTAATACATTTTAAAAAAGTTTTTACTTAAAATAGTTTTAAAAATATTTTTTTTTTTCAAAAATTATTATTATAAAAACTTTATTCACTCATGAGAGAATGGATTTGTGGCCTTAAAAAAGTTAAAGCGTGGCATTTTAAGTGTTCCCGTTTTTTTTAAATACTATTTTAAGTTTTGAGTCAAATTTTTCCTTCCCACCTGTACGGTGGAAATAGACTCTGCTTCCGTTATGATTTTTTCTCTTTTGGATCTAGTGTATAGGTATGCTCCAATTTTGGCGTGTTATAAGAATAACTCTGTCCCACTTCCGGATAACACACTTAAAGCTTAATATCTCCTAAATAGTTCTGCATTAAAATTGGCTTCCAAACGAGAATTTCTCAACACCCTTGCAAAATGCGCGCTTCCCAGCCAACGTATGTTTACAGCATAGAAAGACCGATCTGCTATAGCTTTGAAGATTTTCATGGTCAGCAAATGGTGTTTGAGAGAAACTCATCCATGATTGATTACAGTCGACAATCGATAAACTACTTTGCTGGTGATTGATTAATGGATCAAAAGATATTGGGCTCCATTCCCAACCTAATGTAGTGTACACAAAAGTTGTTGGAAGGGACTTAAACGCATATTTCTTTGACAAATGGATTGTAAATTATTTCCAATCTTGGACAAAATAAATTCGATAATTGTTTTTGTTAAATAAACACAAAAACTATAACGAACATCAAAATTAATAATTCTTAACTTGACTACTCTACGTTTGGTGGAATTTATTTTGCAAAAAAAAAAAGAAGTGAAAAGTTGCAAAGTGAAAAGTTGCAAAGTGAAAAGAGAAAAGTGTTTGGTGAAACAGGCTCCTGGTCAAACGAACCTGCTCTTATGTTCAAAAGCTTCACGTATTGTAGAATTTTCAAAATTGAGAGAAAAATGTCTAATACTAATTTAAAAATGCTTAAGCAACTCTTTTAATAGTTTGACCTGAAGAAAAATTAACCCATCTGAATTCTTGAAAAAATGTGAATTTTTCCATATAAACTTTGAAAATCGTTGTTTACGGTAAAAAAAAAAGATTTAAAAAAAAAGTCGTTTATAAATATGTATATCAAATTCTTAAAACATTTTTCAGGAAAAATGTTGGTTCTTGAGTATTTATTTATGTGCATTTCTTTTATCAACCCGTTTTTTAGATATTGAATTTTCAAAAAGAAACAAATTGATTTTTTTTTAATAATTAAAAAATTTTTGATTGGAAAATATTGATATGAAAAATCTTATTTGAAATTTGTATATAAAAAATAATCTAAATCCGTGAAAAAACGTAAGCGTATTTTTGATATTTCGAGATAAACACGTTTTTCTGTTTTTATCTCTATCTTTTTTGTTTTGCTGTTGAGTGTTTTTCTGTCGTTTTTTATAAGTAAATAATTTTGTTTGCCTTGATTATTTATCAGATGCACAAATGCTTGTATGGTAGTCACTTTTTTTTCTTAAATTGAGTGTTAAAACATCATTTTTTCCTAAAAAAAATAAGGTTCCTTGAACGAACGTCATTTTTCTTAAGTGTTTTAAGCCATTACAAAAGCAAGTAAGGGCTTTTATTTTTAAAGAATAAAATAGCAAGCATATCAAAGATGTCAAAACTGGCCCTAACTCAAATTAGCCAAAAAGTCAGTTACGTTTTTTTCTCTCAACACGGCAGAATAGTGATAAAATTCCAAAAAAAAAACGTTCTATGCGAAGCACTATTGTGTAATTTTTATAATTTATGGCAGTAGATCGAACTAATTTAAGGATACAGAAAAAGTTTTACTATATTAAAATGGTATGAGCCCTTTAAAAATAAAATGCACGACTGGATCGCACGTACTTGCTCTTATGTTCAAGTTTTGTGAGACTTAAGAACTTTAAAAAATATTCAAGTAATCATAGAAAAAGTATAAAAAGCATATTTAAATCGTTCCTTTTATTTTAAAAACAGTCTGATAAATAACTTAGAGCTCAAAAAAAAGTATGCCATTAGATTACTTGAAAAAATATGAATATATGCAAAAAAAAATTTAAAATCGTTGGAGCCGTTTTCTTAAAAATAAATTTTTTATATATAAAATTTTTGTAACATTTTTCAAAAAAAAATTTGGTATGCCAATTTTGAGTATATATTAATATACATTTAAAACTGAAATTTCAAAATAATTCATCAACCCATTTTTGAAATATTGAATTTTCAAAAAAAAATTTTGAATCTTTTTTTAAAAATCCAAAATTTATTTTTTCAAAAATTTTTGTGTGCATTATTATTTATATTCTAACAAAGCTTTTGTGAAAAAATTTGTATTGAAATGGGATAAGCGGTTAATGAGAACAATCAAAAAAACCTTTATATGGCAGGTACCGTTAATACATGTTTTTAGTGATTTTTTTTTTACTAAAAGGTACATCATATTTAAAATAATACACTGATTTTTTTTTAATAAAAATTGTTGGAGCCGTTTTCGAGATAAATAAGCTTTTCCTTAACGGTTGTATGGCAAGTACCGTTATTTTTTGAGCTAAACAAAAAATTTCAATTTCCCCTCTGGAGAGTTACAAAAAAACCTTAAGTTCAAAATTTGAACAAAATCGCTTCAGTGGTTTAGGCTGTATGTTGAGGTATGGACAGACAGACAGACAGACAGAATAATTGTGCCACCCACTTTTTTCGTGTTCTCTATCATCGTAATGTCATGTTTGATTGTTATCTCGAAAAATTTTTTTTGCACGAATCCAAAACTTGCCCTATAGTACCTATATCGCAAGTAAAAAGATTATATTCGTTAACGGCTTTTTAGCATTTATATGGAAGGTAAAGTTTCTTTTTCAGAAAATTAAATATTTTTGAAAACATTCTAGGGAGTGTTTAAGAAAAAAACCCTTAATTACTGAATTTCAAAAAATGGACCGAATTGAACATTTTTTAAAAATCCAACAAATGTTTATTCGAAAACTATTGTAAAAAAACTGTTAATATTTTTTAGAAGCTTATGCTTCAAAAAATTATTGAAATCACAAATACCATTTTGCAAAAAATTGAAAATAAAAAGTGGGTTCTTGAAAATGGGTTCGTATCCAAAGGTAGCCTATATTAAAAGAAATTAATTTAATAAAAAAAATAGTTGTGAAGCCGTTTTTGAGAAAAAAGGAGATGTTGTAAAATTGCTTAAGAAAATTGTATGGGAGGTACCGTTATTTTTGGTATTAAAAAAATGTGTCGGCGGTATCACTAAAAACCACTTTGTCCCAAGTTTTAAGAAAATCGCTCCAGCCAAACTGACAGATAGATCGGAGTTGGCTACGAAATCTCGCAAATTAAAATCTCGCTTTCGAAATCTCGCATAACAAAATCTCGTATTTACAAAATTTCCGTTTTTCATAACCTCTCAATAACAAAATCCTGCTTTTCATAATCTCGCAATAACGAAATCTCGCAAACTAAAATCTTGCAAATCAAAATCTCGCAAAATTTAATTATATTGCAACAAAAACATATTTTTAATCAAAATGTTGTGAATAAAAATCTCGCGCGAGATTTATTATTTTTTGTTATTTGTTGCAACCCAAATTAATTTTGCGAGATATCATACCTTCTCCAAATTATATAAATTCAGTGCCTTCCTACTTTTAGACCGCACTGTTATTTATAAATTGTTAGGACTATCCCAAGCCATAGCAAAATATATCAGATACACAATGCCAAACAACAACAACAAAAACACTATCGTCAACGAATGTTTGGCGTTGGTCTTTATTTTTTTTATTTTTAATTATTGTAAAGAGAACAAAAAAATTGTATATCCATTTGTAATGTGTCATGTGAAAATTGCATTAATGGTATTTGGACTTGAACTAGAAAATGTTTTAAGTTCCATAAATAAATTTTTGCGATAACATTTTTAGCAAAAGACTTCGCACATCAAAGGTTGAATAATAAAATAAAAATAAATCTTTATTTTTATCTGAAAATATAGCTAATATGTTTTTTTTTTTACGAAAGAAATTAGTTTTTAGTTTCATTCGTTGATTGTTAAAAATTATTTTTGACAGTAAAAGTTGAAAAAAAAGTATTTTGTTTTCCCGTTTTTATTTTCCATTTGCAGGATGTTAATTTTCAGTGCAAAACTCAGAGCAATGTGTTTGCTGTGTGATTCTAATTAGTGAATTTGATTTACGAGATTTTTATCGCGAGATTTTAATTTGCGAGATTTTGGTTGAAATGTGCGAGGTTTTTGGTGCGATATGTGAATGCGAGATTTGTTAAAAGCGAGATTTTGAAAAACAAGTTTTTATATCTCCGAGATTTCGTTATTCGAGATTTAAAAAAAATTCGGGAGTTGCTTATTAGAGATTTTGGTTTGTGGGATATCATACCTTTCCTGACAGACAGACAGAATTGTGAGACCCACTTTTTTCGTCTTCCCTATCATCGTAATGATCAAAATGTTGATTTCATATTATTGAGTTTTCAAAAAAGAAAGAATAATTAAAATTTTGTTAGAAAACCCAACAATATTTTCTTGAGCATTTTTCTGCACAATATTTTTTGAATTTTTTGAAAGCTTCTGCATTAAAAAATTAAAGAAATCAGTCCCAACGTTGAATGTATATGTTCCCTTGGGAGTACCATTAATAACCATATTTTGAATAATGGTTTTCCGCCCCAAAGTAGGATTCACTGAAAGTAATTTATTGAATTTTCTTAAGAAAACTTGTGGAGTTTATTAAATGGATACAGACCGTATATAAAACGAGTTATAAAGCTTTACCGCTTTATTGAAAATTAAAACAAGAATATTATCAGCCTTTACAGCATTTTTAATTTGCTGAAAACATTTTAAACAAATTTAATAAGAAACATGGAAACTCACGTTTTGTGACCAGTAAAGTTTGGTTGACTAAAAGAAAAGTTCCAAGAAGATGATATCTTTCAAAAAATAAAAAATATAAAATTTGTGTCTCATAAGATTTCATATGGTTGCGGCAATAACGGTGAATTAAAAAAGAAATATTTGTAAACAAAACCTGAAATGAATAAATTGATTAGATGTCTTACCCCTTTCTTTAAACGATAATTTATTTAAGAAATTAAATTTTTGTTATCATAAAAACCATTTGTAACTGATCTTGTTTTTTTTTTTTTGAGGATAGAGCGATATGTTGTTTTAAGTAAATTCTGCAAGAAAATGACATATCTGATTGTAAATCGTGTCAAAGCTAATGAAATATTCGATAAATCTAAATTTATAAATATATACCACCATCGCACATTCCTGAACACCTTCAAGAAAAAAAAAAATAAAATATTCATATTCATAAACTCTGATGCCACAATAATAATATGAGAACAAGAAATCCTACCGAGTATGTTGTTAAGACAAAACCAAACCGATACAATACCACAAAATCTGATATTACCAGAATTGTAGGAACTGATTTACGCATTTATGTATGTATACAAGCTTACCGACCCATAGACATTTCTTTGACCAAAACACGACCCAACTGTCAAGTTATCAAAAATCGAAATGATTAATGATATAATTACTTTGGCATTAATAAATTAATAGAAAAGGAGCTGGTGACAGTAATTTGTTTATGATTTAATTGTGTAGCAGAAGTTGTTGATAAATTTGAAGTTAGGCACATTATAAGCGACTTCTTTGTATAACTTTTTATCTTTATTTTGATTACGATATCAAATGATGAGATTCCTTTGAAAATTAAGGGAATATTTTTTCAATTAAAATAGTAGGTACCGAAAATTAATGGAGTTTTAGGTTCATAAATAAAACCGACGAAAACTTTATTAAAAAAAGTTATAGTTATTTCAGCTACATTAATAAATTTTTGATAAATCGAACTTACCATAGTGAACAAAATTATTGCCTCCAGCTCCCTAACTTTAGAACTTGTTGTCCATCCTCGGGAGATTCGTGCGAAATTTCGATTTCAGGTGACCACAAACAATAAAACTAAAACAAAAAAACTTTGAAAAAATAAAATACTTCATCATTTTTTGTGCAGAAAGAGATGCCCCGAAGGTAGGACTACACACTAAAGTGTGAGTTATCGATCCCACGAGAAGTTGTGCCCACATATATATCTCATCCGAGGGTTATAACTAAATAAATTCCATGGCTAAACAATGTTGCCATTGCATTCCGAACAGTTAATAATTCTAAGACATCGATTTTAATGCCATCTAAGTGCGGGTTGAACTGTCATCGTGTTCTATAGTGGCTTGGCCTGGCTTGAATTGACTTTGGCTGGGTAGCTGATGGCTGGCTGGCTTGGTCTGGCCGCAGGCTTCAGAACTGAGCCAGCTATATATAAGAACCACCATTTCTGACCAAATCAGTTGAATCGGTATGCTTCTTGTGTCGTTTGGCCGCTCGGCTATTGCTGCTGCTGTTGTTTCTGTTGCTGTTGCTGTTTTGCTGACGGTTAGTGACACAGTTGGCTTTTTGTGTTGAGATACGGAATAACAACGACAACAACACGGCATTACGGCTCCACCGACAGAACACGAGATCGCAACAGGAACAGAAGCGACGACAAACACAGCAGCCTACCAAAGTTATCGAACCGATCAGACAGGATTGTTGCTTGTCTCTCTCTTCATGTGGACTTGGGGATGCAAGTTATTTTTTTTTTGTTTTGTTCTTTTTAATTTCTTCGAATGTTTTCTGTCCAAATGGAGGACCAGGAGTTGGCAGCGAAGGCAAGTATACAGCAACTGAGCAGCTCCACAATCGAACATAACAACATATTGAAACATCGGAACACATACCACCTTCATCTGGCCACAAGAATCAAGGCTCTGGGATTCAAGAAATGCTTGCTGTTGCTTCTTGTTGCTGTTGTGCTGTGGACTGCGGTACTGATGGTGCTGATTCTCAGATGCTGATGATGCTTAGGCTGTGGCTGTTGTATGCCACCACCGCTGCCGCGCCTTGCCGTCACTACCCTTGCCGCTGCTGCTACCATTGCGCCGCGACGACGACGACGCGACACGGGACGGTCACTTCTGTTGTTTAGTTGTTGGTGGTGTCTGTTGATTTGTTGATTTTGTTCGAAACATTCTTTGCCAGCCTGAATGGATGCAATGCTTGTTCACTTAGGTGACATTTTTCTAATAGTATGCTTTAGTGGTATGTGTACTTTCTTATGTTTCTGTTGTTGTTGTTGGTTCTTTAAGTTAGATGACATCGGATGGTCGCTTTGTACATAACATATATACACCTATGTCTATAGCTTATGTTTATGCAATGAATCAATAGTTTCTCAATTTTGCATCGAGTCAGCTTGTTGAAGATTTTTTAAATGGGTTTTAAGAAGTTTCCTGGTCTTTTTTTTAAGAAGAATAAGTTTTTTTTTTAGAGGTCGATACCCTAAATTAAATGGTATGAGCAATTCTAGTTCAAAAATGTTGGGGTAAAAACTTATTCGGGTGAAGTTTTCATAGAAAAACTTTAGAAGTTTTGAAGAGAAAAAATTATATTTTGTGTTTGTAACGCAGTTTGTTCATTTAAACGAAAAATACTTAAATAATTTTTTGTACAACACAAACTATGTACATACATTTTGTATAATCTATTAAGATTTTATGTATAAATAGGTTCTGCGTGACAAATTTGCCATCACATTTATCAAATAATTCCTTGGGGAATATGGTGATTCGTTCGGCACAGAGTGGCTCAAGTTGTATCAAGAGGAGTTCATAAATTTATAAAATCTGAAGCAGTTCCAATTTTCATAAAATTTTCCGACATTTGAAGGATAAATACAAAATTAGAAATTTCTTTCTACTAAATTTTTTTTTTAAATTGGCCATCCAATAGTCACAGTTAAAATGAATAAGGGGAGCATGTTTAAAAAAAGTTTAAAACAATCTGATTTCTAATAATTCTTCCATAGGTATAAAACTTTTTCACGCCCACTTCTTTTGACTCATTTTTATGAAAACGAAATAAGTTGCCCTTCATACCAGCAAAAAACTACCCAAATCAGTATTATTTGAAAGTTTTTTATTTTCCGATTTTGGACTTTTGTTTTCAATTAAGTGTCCTACAAATGTTACCAATTTTTTTTTAGTTTTTAAAGTGTTGAGTCGAAATTTTGGCAACGTAAAAATTCCTTTTGCTAAATTTTACTTATGAAATTCCAAAAATTTTGATTTTCCAAATTCTGTTTACATAATTTTGAAAATAATAAAAAGAAGGTTTGGAAAATGTTAAAAGGGGATTCTTGTTTCTTCCTTTTATAATTACCTGTGCCTCGTCTTAAAATTAAAATAAGAAATAATTTTATTTGTTAACCGAGTTGGAAAATTATTCTTTTGCGGCTATAAATATGAATTATTTGAGAAAAAACTGAAAAAAACAGGATTTTATTGTTTATAATTTTGAATTACAGAATTTTTAAAAAAGAATTTTGAAAGCAGATTTTTAACAGAAAGAACTGTAAAAAGGAGATTTCTTAAAGATTTTATTTTCCTTAAACAAAAATTGAAGACCTGAATTTTGAAACTAGAATTTTATTCACTCCCGATTTTAAATACGAAATGTAGGTCATGCCTCGTGCGCGCAAAAAATAATTTCGTATGGGTTTTTTTGCACGCTTAAAAAAATAAGTATAAGTTTTGAAAAAGGTTTGTAATCTGAAAATTGTACTAATCTCTCACATTTTTCGACGTTCAAAGGCAGTTTTTAGCGACAGTTTTTTTTATGGATTTTTATATTGAGCCGGTGGACAAACGTACACAATTGACTCCATTCCCTTAAAATGTAATTTAAGGGCGTTGGAGCACTTTATGTTTTTCAGTGCAAAAAAGAAAAGTTGAATATTTTTTGTTTATTTTTCCTAGGGGTGGACAAACAAATTTTATTTTATAGGTTTTTATGCTAAGCTGGTGGACAAATGAACCAATTCACCCTCAACCCCCTATGATTTAATTTGGGGATGCTAGAGGACATTTTTGTTTCTTGAGGTTTGCTGTAAAAAAGTTAAGTTGAATATCTTTTATCCTGGGGGTGGACAAACGGTTTTTATGGTTCGACAAACATGGAATAAAATACACGACAGGATCGCACGTACTTGCTCAAAATGTTCAAGTTACTTGGAACTTAAGAACTTTTAAAATTTGTAAGTCACAATAGAAAAAATATAAACATAGAAAAATATAAAAAGCTTAGGGCTCAAAAAGAAATTATAATAAATCGTGTATTGACGGTTCTCTATTGCCTTTTACAAAAATTCATTTAGTTCGCTCACTTCAGAGTTATAACGGTTATTCGCACTCGAAAATGTTGTACCTATTCAAATGAACATATGAAAACAAATTAAAAATCGTTGGAGCGATTTTCTTAAAAAACTAATTTTTATATATAAAATTTTAGTAATATTTAAAAAAAAAATTGGGATGCCAATTTTGAGTATTTATTAATATACATTAACAAATTAATTTTCTAAAAAAATCATTAAACCGTTTTCAAAATATTGAATTTTCAAAAAAAATTGTTAAATTTTTAGAAAATCCAAAATTTATTTTTTTTCTAAATT
This sequence comes from Dasysyrphus tricinctus, assembly GCA_963921185.1. Classification (NCBI taxonomy): domain Eukaryota; kingdom Metazoa; phylum Arthropoda; class Insecta; order Diptera; family Syrphidae; genus Dasysyrphus; species Dasysyrphus tricinctus. Next base: position 86,948,272 of record OY992533.1, read on the forward strand.
TTGTTATGTAATTTTATTGACATTTTAAAAGAGCTTTTGTATAAAAATTGGATTGAAATGGGTTGAGCCGTAAAAGAGAAAATAGAAAATCAGATAAACCGTTATATATAGTCCGGGAGGCGACCGTCAGACTACCTAGCTCATCGCGGCTCTCAAAATTATCGTTCCCAATCGATAGTTTTTTTGAAAACATTCACAAAACTGCTGGTCGGACAAACCTTTGTAGGGAACTTTGGGCAGAATATGGCCACTTCCGGTACCGATTTTTGGTTACGTGTTAAACTTTGGGGACTGTGAATGATTTAAAAACCTATATGAAGGGAATTGCTTGTAGATTTTAAAACAATTGGTCGGACAGAAAAAATCTGGGAATAAATGCTTGTCCGACCAGTTCAAAAAACGATTTCCTTATGAAAAAAAAGCTCATCGCGGATCTTGGTAAAATAAGTATCGAATGAAAGGTAAGACTCTGTCCTCTTAACGAATTCACTGGTCGGAAAAAGTTTTCTAGGGAATAACCACATGTCCGACCACTTTCAACGAAAAAAATCTTATTTTTTTTGTTTTTTGTTTTACGCTCAATGAGTAAAAACTCTACTTTAGTGATGTCTGATTAACATATACATAATTAGTATTAAACGACAGGTCTACTTGTCCTCTATGGAAAAACAAAAAGAAACTGTCAACATTTTATTTAAAATGTAAGTTTTGCCTCTGTTATGACTTTTATTATGCATAAAAGGTAGGTTTTTTGACAAATTAGCTCAAAAAATAGTTATGTGTTTTTTTTTAATTCCTTAAGCACTGGTTGACAATCTAACAAAGTAAAATGATTTCTCATCATTCAAAAAAATTCAAAGTTAAAATCGACCTGTTTTTATCATTTAATAAAAAGAAAAATAATTCAAAATAATAATAATTCTTTCCTTATTCTTTACATAGAGCAGCTCAAACATTTTAGCAAACAATTTTTTCGAAGACAATATAACATTTCATAGCATTAAAGTCCATAAACATTCAAAAATACTAAATTTAAGACTTAAATGTTTTGTATAAATCCGGTAAGTAGTCCTTAGTGTAGCTGGCCTCAGTGATGTACCTAATTTAGTGTATAGTGCGTTGGGCACTAAGCCATAATATACGGACGAAAATAATATCAAAAATGCTCGTTGAAATTAATTTTGATCACAAGGATGACATTTCCCATGAACTAGCTCAAAATCGAATTGAAAAGAATAAAAATGCGTTGTTGGAAATTATCAATTCATTCAAGCAAATTGTTCCCGTTCAAAATTTACACCGGCTGTACCCACCACCCCTCCACGCTTTTCAAGAGTCGGCAAATTCAGGAAGCAAGATTTAATAATTCAAGCAATTAAAAAAAAATAATAAAACCAGAAATTTTACAATATTTTTCGGAAAAAGTTAAAAAAAAGTAAGTTTGTATTTTCATTATATTTAGGTTTTTAAACTTTTAAATGTACCTATGCAAATCGACATTTTTGCCGATTGCAGATTTTGGAAATATGCCGAATAATTAAAGAGTCGGCAGATCAACGAAGCTTCATTTGCAAACAATTATGAATAAAACGAGCCTAAGCATTTTTGCCGATTGCGGATGTCGGAAATTTGCCGACTAATTCAAAAGTTGGCATATCAACGAAGCTTCATTTAAAAAAAAATTTATAAAACGAGCATTTTAACTGATTGCGAAATTCGCAAATATGCCGAGTAATTCAAGAGTCGGCAAATCAACGAATCTTAATTGGAAAAAAATTTAATACAACGAGCATTTTTGCTGCAAATCAACGAAGCTTAATTTGAAAAAAAAATTATAAAACGAGCATTTTTACCAATTAAGATTAATTTAATATAAATAACTAGCTATATTATTAAAAATTGTTTATTTTAAATAAATAAACTGTTGCAATATTAATAAATTAATGTATTTTATTGTTATAAATGACTAAACTGCTGATTCTGATAGAATTATGCGTTACTTTAATTTTTTTATAAAGATTGCTTAATACCTATACCTAAACAAAAAAAATTGCTGCAATAATAATATAAATGTTCATGAATTTAATTTGTTGTTAAAAATTATTTCTTATTTAGATTAATCGTTGCAATAATTTTATTAATTTATTTATTCCATTGTTATTAATTATTTATTATAAATAAATACATAGTTCCAAAAATAATTGATATCTTATTTTTCTACCAAATAATAGTTCCCAAGATTTTAATATTGTTTCATGGAAAATAATTGTTCCTAAGTTTTTAAATCTCTTACATCAGCTGAAGGTGGTTTCATTGAAAAATCTCGCATTTCGAAATCTCAAAAGTGTATGTGGTGAAGTGAAGATTTGAGCTAAAATCAATCAGCCCTATCAGGAGTTTCGCCCGAATGTCATTCCACTCGGAAAAAATCCCTTTTTTCTTTTCCCTTATTTTGAGTTTCACCCGAAAAATGCTAAATCTACAGGGTGTCCCGCACCTGAGTGGAAGTATCTTAGGGTGTGATTCCTGGGTATATTCTAAGTCAAAAATTTTATGAGTTTAACATGTTTTAAAGTTTAACATGTAACCAAAAATCGGTACCGGAAGTGGCCATATTCTGGCCAAAGTTCCCTACAAAGGTTTGTCCGACCAGCAGTTTTGTGAATGTTTTCAAAAAAAAACTATCGATTGGGAACGATAATTTTGAGAGCCGCGATGAACTAGGTAGTCTGACGGTCGCCTCCCCTACTAATAGCAGGTACCGCTATAATAACAGTTTTTGGAAGTTTTTTTTATACCAAAAAGTACACCATATTATATACAATAATACACTGATTTTCTTATCAAAATCGTTGGAGCCGTTTTTGAGATAAATTATTTTTTTTCTTTACGGTTGTATGGCAAGTGCCGTTATTTTTGGAGCTAAAAAAAAATTTCAATTTCCCCTCAGGAGAGTTACAAAAAACATTAAGTTCAAATGTTGAGATACAGACAGACAGACAGACAGACAGACAGACAGACAGACAGACAGACAGACAGACAGACAGACAGACAGACAGACAGACAGACAGACAGACAGACAGACAGACAGACAGACAGGCAGACAGACAGACAGACAGACAGACAGACAGACAGACAGACAGACGGACAGACGGACAGACAGAAAGACAGACAGACAGAGTTGTGCCACCCACTTTTTCGTGTTCTCTATCATCGTAATGTCATGTTTGATTGTTATCTAGAATTCGTATTTTGCACGAATCCAAAACTTGCCCTATAGATCCTATATCGCAAGTAAAACTCCAAAAATTTTGAGGTCGGGGTTCTGACTTCACACAGCAAGGGATATGAATTTGAAAACGAATATAAAAAGCTGAGTGTACTGTTGTCAGAAAAACAATTTAATGGATAATAAGTTTCAGGCAAGAGATCGTTGATGAAAATAAGAAATTGAGTCGGAGACAAAACGGAGGCCTGGGCCTCACCAGCATTAATGTTATGAATCAGACTTGAAACTATCCAATACAACTATTGAGCGGTCCGAAAGGTAGTTTCTAATCCAGCAAAGAAGAGATTCATCAACGCTTCCACGATTTATAATTTTCATATTCAATCAAGAAATAAAATGACGTTCTTTTTTCACCTAAGACAAGAGTTGTTTTAGCGTTTAAATATCGTATTTGATGCTTTTCAACAATTCTCTTAAGCCCTCAATCTCTTGAACATAATAGCAAGTACGTGCGATCTAGTCGTGCACTTTTTTCAAATACAATTTCCCACTGAAATGTAGACATTGTGCGGTTTTTGAGAAAAATATACGATAATGTAAAATTCTTTAAAAATGGTGCCGTTAATATTAAAAATAAAATGCACGACTGGGTCGCACGTACTTGCTCTTATGTGAAAGACAGTGCGAGTTTAAGAACATTGTATACACAAACATGAAAATTATGAGAGAAAAATGTAGAGAAGCATGAAATACGACACTTAAATTAGCTAAAACAACTCTTTTGACAGTTTGAGGTGAAAAAAAAGTATGCCATCTTAATTCATGATGGAATATGATTGTATGGGAAAAAAAAATTTAAAATCGTTGGAGCGGTTTTCTTTTAAATTAATTTTTATATATAAAATTCTTAAAACATTTTTAAGAACAAATTTTGGTATGCAGATTTAAACTATATATTTATGTGTATATAAAAACAAAATTTGAAAAAAAATTGTCAACCCGTTAAAAATCCAAGAACTTTTTTTTTGAAAATTTTGATATGCAATATTATTTAATCTTATCTGAAATTTGTATATAAAAAATTCATTTAAATCCGTTAAGCTGATAACGAGAAAACTCGAAATAAAAAAATACGTTCTATGACAGGTACTACTAATAGTTGCTATGTACTAATACTAATTTTAGTATATGAAAAAAGTTTAATCAAAATCGTAGGAGTCGTTTTCAAGCAAAAAACGGTTCTTTCACTTTTGTATGGAAGGTACCGTTATTTTTTCATAAATGTAAATTTTTTTCTAAAAATATTTTTGAGAGTACTAAAAAAGTCTTAAATATCGAGTTTCAAAAAAATCTATGATGCCGTTTTCGAAATATTTGATTTTCCAAAAAAAAATTTGAAATATTTCTTAAAAATCCAAAAAACATTTTTTCAAAAATGTTGGTACACAAAACTATTAACATTTCTTGGAAGCTTCTGTATAAAAAAAAAATAATTGAAATCGGTCACACCATTTTGAAGAAAATCAAAAATTAAAAAAATGGTTCCTTGGGAGGTACCATTAATAACCATTTTTGAAAAATGGTTTTCCACCCAAAGAAAGCCTTTACTAAAATAAATTTATTGAATTATTTAAAGAAAAGTTGTCGAGCCGTTTTTGAGAAAAATACGATTAGGTATGTAAATTTGCCAAAAAAAATGTATGGCAGGTACCGTTATTTTTGGTTCTAAAAAAAATGAAAAAAACGTGTCGGCAGAATCACCAAAAACCACTAAGTATCAAGTTTGAAGAAAATCGATCGAGCCGTTTAGGCTGTAGACGAACAGACAGACAGACAGACAGAATTTTGCCACCCACTTTTTTGGTGTTCTCTATCATCGTAATATCATATTTGATTGTTATCTCAATTTTTTTTTTTTGCACGAATCCAAAACTTGCCTTATAGTACCTATAATCGCAAGTAAAATCGCAATTTTGCAGAATTTTACGGATGAAATTTTTATTTAAATTTAGCAATTTCGGAAAGTTGTGCTGTTTTGTGCTCAGTTTGTGCTGCCGTATGGTAAATAAATTTTCATATTTGCGGCCTAAAACAATTTTGTAAAGGGTGAAGTTAGCACTGCCATTTTTGATATTCTGAACGAAAATTGCGCTGTATTGTGCTCAACTTCTATGTGCTGCCTTGTGCCAGCATATGAAACCAGAAACTGAGCACAAAACAGCAAAAATAAGTTTTTAATAAAAATTTAAAACCTTAAAGAAATCAAAAACAAGTTTCTGATCCTCAAGGTGGCCATTATTCTAATTTTTTTATCTCTTCTACACAAACATAAATTTTTAAGAAATTGCTAAGTTTCAAAAAAATGCCATCAGTAAAATTTTCAAATTCGCATTTTTTTTTATATTAACAACACAAGGCAACACAAGTTGAGTACAAAACAGTCTATGTATTTTTTTTTTAAAGATCGAAGATGGCGATGCCAACTTCACGCTTCAGAATTTTGCAAAGTTTACTTTGTTTTGTTTTTAAAATGCCGGTAAATGGCTGCACAAATTGAACACAATGCAGCACAATTGTCATTTTTAAGAAACATCAACATTAAAAAAATTATTTATTCGTAAAATTAGCTAAGTTTGCGATTTTTCACAAATATTTAAGGCACAAGACAGAACAAGTTGAGCACAATGCAGCACAACTTTTTTTGAAAATTTATAATGGTGGTGCTAAATTCACACTGAAAAAAATGGGAATCCTCTAAAAACCATATTCTTTGTTTATACTTGTTTCTTTTAAATACGTGTAACGTGGCAGAAGTGGAACCGAGGTGGAAAAAAAACCTCACAATTAAAGTGTTTAATTTGGTATTTTTCATGAGGAATCTGGCTGCTATAATGATTTTGGGGTACAAAATAAGCTTTCAGCCGAAATATGGGGTTAAACCAGACCAGAGATAAAAAAATTATAAGACTAAAAAGTTACTAAGCACTTTGATCAGTTTTCGTATCAAAAAATCATCACAATTAGAAGAACCCCGGCTCCATGGCTGTGTAGGTTATATTTACTTACGAATGCAAAAAATCGTCTTTTCTTAATATTTCTGAAATTACTCACATTGGAAACAAGAAGCAGTGTATGAATGGGCCAACAGCTGTGCTTAATCCAAAAACGATAAGGTAATCGTGCCAATTTTAAATTATTTGCAATAAGTCTACTTGCGCCTGAAACCAAACCAGGCCCAGTTACCCCTACGCAAATTTATTTAAATAGTTGGTATCATCATGAGTAATTTTACCTTGCAAAAGTTTTAAAATTGAAGTATTGTACATATATTATAACATGAAACTAGTAAACCTTTTATGATCTTTTTGATTGCTAGTGCTGCGAGCTGTTTGCATTATATGTCTGTTCATCTCTTTTGGTTAAGGAGGTTTTAACACTTTTAATAAAAATAAAAAACAATTTTAATAGTTCAACAGAATTCACTAATGCACTATGGAAACACCATCATAAACTTAAAGTAGATACCTATACCAATAAAATATTTAATACAATTCTGAACATGTTAAAAAGAACCTTCCAGCTGAGTAGGTTTTTTTTTTGCAAACCTATGATAGTTCACAAAAAGCCATTAATCTTCAAAAAGCCAAGTAAGTACAAAAATAAAATTCCTCAATGCCCATAAACAGCATCCAATCTATCAATCAAAATGCATTTATATCAATCAAAAAGTGTGCATATCCTTGCGATATCCTATATGCCTATAACAACACTCTTTTTTTTATAGCCCAATTAAGTCCAAACCAATAAATCATCTTAAAGAATTCACTTTCGATTACCAAGCGCATTGACATGAGGCTCAAGTCCCCACCACCTACAGGGCTCAGTATAATGCACTCATTTACCAAATTTCCATACAGATAAACTGTATGCGTTTATGGCGTCTTTTGCTGCTTCGATTAATCCCACATCAGACTGGAGCCTTAGTTTTTTGCTTTTTTTTGTACAAACAAAAAATACGCATCAGAGGCGTTTCCAAGGACTGAGGACTGGATGTTGTATACCTATTGTATAGCACCAATATAATAATAATTAACCTGATCCACAGCTAAATGTCTTCAATGGACCGCGAAACATGTTCCTTCAGCTTTGCTCTCCTCTAACAGTGGATGCACACACATTTAATGTCTGTCTGGATAAACGGTTTTGTTGCAGCACATCAGCTACATCAGGCCTACAGGCAGTCCAGCACCCAAAAAGAACGATGGAACCTCCAACTTCTGACTGGGGTGTAAGCGCCAGTCTCAGCCGGCCGGATCAACGTTGGTGGCACTGATTCAATTCTTCCTTTGAGCAAAGAATTATGTGACACGGCATTTTTGGGGAATATAACCTCGGAACTTCACAACTGGAAACATTCAATAGAATGATATCCAAATTCTGATGGAAAAAATCTGTTTTTTTTTGTATTTGTTGCAAAATCATAACCAAGATTCCTTTTGGCCATACCTTCTCCTGTTTTTCTTTAGAATATTGTCCTACTGTGCGTGAATTATGATGGCAGAAAGATTTCGTCTCATACAGCAAACTTGGTGGTCGGCAAAGGGTTTCAGATTTCAAAACATAACACTGATGGCCACCGAATTCCAGGTAAGAGAAGCCCTCACACAGCGTGTGCTTGCGCAATATTGAAATGTTAATTGGGCGGAAAGAGTTAATAGGTGTGAGATGAATATCTGGAAAAAAACGGTATTTGAATGTTTTGGAAGGCTTTATTTTTTTTTTGTCGGGTCGATGCTTTGTTTTTTTTTTTTTTTTTTTTTGTCAACCAATGACTGACTGCACATTATTCTGTCTAGACATAAGGCAACAAAAAGTGAGATCGCGCTTATTAAACGAGTTTATTTTTCAGTGTCACCCCGAAAAAAATCATTAAATATTTTTGGCATTAGGTTTCGATTTAGGTAAATTTTTGATGGATACATCCAGAGATTTTCTTTTTAATAATAATAATAATAATAAATAATTCAAGATAGAAAAAAGTCATGATAGAAAACTTTCATGAGAGAAAATAATCATGATAGAAAACACTTGTGATAAAAAACAGTCATGATAGAAAACAGTCATGATAGAAAACAATCATGATAGAAAACAAATCCAAAATCAAAAATGCATCTCCAAAATTTTGAAGCCAAAATGTCATTCTTTCATATGCAATTTAAATTTTGGCAAAACATGTTTCCTAAGCTGATTTGCCATTTTTTTCTCTCAAAAAACCGTCCGTTTCCTTAATAATTATCTACATTTTAAGTAGGGCAGAAGTTTTTAGGGAGGTGAAAACACACCAAGCCTGTACCTAGTACCTTTTTAAAAAGCTAGAAGACTTATTAATGTTTGTGAATTATATACAGCTTTGCAAAATTCTGTTTAAAACAAACAAAAAAATCGAATAGATCGAATGTTCAATTATCCCAGGCTTGTAACTTACTTACTTACATATCTGGCTCTCAATCCTTGAATGGAGTGTCTCTGCCTGAGATATTGCGGTCTTCCATTGGTTGCGGTCCCTTCCACGCTCCCTCCAGTCGTGTCGAGACCAAGCGCTCTTGCGTCTGTAACCACCTGGTCCCGTAGTACCACGTGGCATGATGGTTAGTGCGTAGGACTCTCATACCGAAGGTGTGGGTTCGATTCCCAGCCGTGCCACCTAAAAACAGAAATATTTTATCTGAAGTACTGCCTCCTGCGAGGAACTGACATATTCTCCAAGAGTATATACTTGTCATAAAATGACTCGGCAAGAAACTGTAGGTCCCCTTCATTCCTGCCAACAACACGCACACAGGAATGGTTGAGAGTTGTAAGTCACTAGGCCCTGGTTCCCCACGAACTGTTGCGGCACCCAATTTATTTATTTTTAACCACTTGGATCCTGTAGCGGAGCGTTTTTTTCCATTCGCTCGATATTTCTGAGCCAGGGTAGTCGACGAGTTTTGGCTCTTTGGACTACCTCCACATTACAGCTCGTACAATTGATGATTGAGTCTTGTCATCCATTTGCCCTCTTCGCATATAGGATCAAATATCCGCCAAAGAATTCATCTCTCTTAAGTGCCCAGTATCAATTCCCCTTTTTTACTTATAGTCCAGCACTCGGTGCCATAGTAGAACTAGTACAATTAACGTTTCTTATAGTGTTCACTTTGTCTTTCGAGAAAGGAGTTTTGAACCCATTTGTTTGGTCAATCCGAAGTAGCAGCGGTTGGCTAGGGTAATTTTTCGTCGGATTTCTACGAAGCAGTCGTTCGTGGAATTGGTATTTGTTCTGAGGTAGGTGAAATCCTTGACTACTTCGAAATTTCGGCATGATGCTTAGTGCGTAGGACTGTCTGTAAATCTGTAGGTCCCCTCCATTCCTGCCAACAACACACACAGGAATGGTTGAGAGTTGTAAGTCACTAGGCCCTAGTTCTCCACGAGCTGTTGAGGCACCCAATTTATTTATTTTAGTGACGTTTGTCCTAGGCGATGCACCGATGAGGCTTCGGTTGTTGATATCATATGCTTTGTTTTGTCCTCATTTACTTCAAGACCAACGCGTTGCGCCTGTTCATCAATAGCTGTGAATGTTTAAAGTACATCTCGCTTGGAGCTGTCGATGATGACGATGTGGCCCGCATATTGCCGAGCAGTTGAGAAGACCTGTTGAAGATAGCGCCTTCCAGGTTAACATCAGTCTTGCGCACTATATCCTAAAGGACTAGGTTGAAAAAATAGCATAATAGTGCATCTCCTTGTCTGAGCCCTGTACCCGTCTCGAATAGCTCGGATGAGCCTTTGCCCATTTGCACGTTTCACAGAGTATTTCGCAACGTTATGTGGCATAGCTGCATCAGTTTTTTCGAGATCCCGAGTTCCAACATCGCCCATAGAAGCTCTTAGCAACTTATGCTATCATATGCGGCTTTGAAGTCGATGAAAAGATGTCGGATTTCGACTTGAAATTCGTTGGTCTTTTCCAGGATTTGCCTCAATGTGAAGATTTGGTCTATCATTGATCTGCCTACGTGCCGATCATAGTATTGCGGAAAGGTTTTAGACGCTCATATAGTTACGTTGGATAAGATCTTGTAGACAAGATTAAGCAGGGATATGCTTCTGTAGTTCTTGCAGGGCATATGATCGCTTTTTTTTTGTAGATTTGGCATATGGGGCTTTTTGACCAGTCATTGGGCATACTTTCCTTCTCCCACACTTGGTTTATGAGCTGGTGCATGCACCCTTCCAGGATATCTCCTCAATACCTGAAGAGTTCCGCAGGTAGGCCATCCAAGCCGGCGGCCTCTTCAGTACTGGGACTGGATCTTCATTAACTGTGTTCATGCCTCTTTGTTCTCCTGTTGCTTCCTTTACATAACGCCCAATAAACAGTTGTTAAATGCTGCTTAAACACGTCTACAATTCCCTGTGCTTTGGTGACTAGGTTCCCTTCGCTGTTTCGAAGAGCTTGTGTTCCGGTCCTATAACCAGATGCCAGTTGCTTGACTGTTTTGTAGAACCGGTGGGTGTTGCTGTTGGTGGCGGTGCTAGACTCCTCGAAATACCTGAGCTGAGAGGCTGTGGATTTCCTTCTCTTTTCCTTCTCTTTTCACGGTACACCTCTTTTGCTGCTATTGTTTTCCGTTGGAGCATTTTTGTATTCGTGCATTTTCCGTCTTCTACTGCAATACTGCGCATTCAACACCGTGTGTTCTTTTTTCTGGGTGGTTGATAGCCTATGGTGGTTTTGGCTGTCTCGCCTTATTAATGATGTCGCGATACTGGTTGTTGACGCTTGTGGCTGGGGGTACGGCAGAGAGCTTCCCGGTCAATTGCTCACTATTGTATCTGGCTTTCTCAGGTGTGCTTAGGCATTCAATGTTGAATTTCTAACTTTGAGAGATCTTCGTTTTCTTTTCGATGAACAGTTGGGATCTGAACTTTGTCATAACAAGAAAGTGGTCAAAGTTCACGTTTGCACCTGCCTGTCTTCGTCTATTAGTCCGTTGCCATTTGGTTGGCGGTTCGACCATCTGGTGATCGTAAGGCTATACTGTGTGCATCCTTCGCCTGAGGAACGTAGTGCTATACTTATCACCGAATTACGAGCTGCAGCAAAGTCAATAAGTTGGAAGCCGTTTTCTGTTGTCGTTTCCAACATATCCGCCAAAGATGTTTTCCTCCCTGACTTCAGCATTGAAGTCTCCGAGCACAACTTTGACATTGTTCTCCGGACAAGCTCCGTAGGCTCCGCCCAGGAGGTAATTACACTCCTCCTTCTTAGACTCCTCAGCTTCATCGGTAGGGGCGTGTGCACATATTAGGTTGATATGTTGTTTTGGAAGGAAGATTTGATGTGGATCATAGCCTGGCAATCGCTAATCGGCTTAAAATTGATGACTTTCGATCTGAGTCGATTTCCTACAACGAATCCGCATCATAGCCTGTGCAATCTTTGATGACAGCTTGTATAAATGTCGCAATCTTTCCTTTTCGATATTCTTGATCCATCGTATCTGCAGGGCCATGGGCTTTAGCAAGTCATGATATAAAGCCAAGACCAGTATCCATCAGCGGCTATCAACTTGGAGGTAATGTAAGCACTTGATGTAGGAAAAGATACAGCTCGGGCCCCTAGTTCCTACAACATCCAACCACCAAGCTTGTAAGCTATAAGTAAATTTAGAATTGCGGCGAAATTTTTTGTTTCATAAAATTATTAGCATGAAAATGTTTTTAGAATTGACGTGTAATTTTGATTGAATTCATTATTGTGTAAGCTACGGCGTATGTGAAATATTTTCTTATTTTTTTTTTTTAATTTTCAAAAACTTCCACGAATTGTTTAATTTCATGACATCAGATCACCAAAATGACTGGATTAATGACTGCGTTTATTACTTGGATAGCTAAACACTTGCTTTTAGAGGAGTCTCCACTTTTTTCTCACAGGATTTAATGCCCAGGGGCCATTGATTTTGTGTGGAAAAATGAATTTTGAGATGTATTTCATGTTTTGTTGTTTTTCCAAACAGCATGCTTAGCTTTGATTCTTTTTTTTTCAACTGTTGAAAACTTTTCGTAAATAATTTGAGTTAATTAAAAGAGACCACCGAAAAATTTCGTTTTTCTACTTTATGCCATTCTTACAGCTTGAAAAATTCTTAGGTTTCGGTTCTTTGAGCCCATTGGAAACTACCGAGTATTTTATATTAATTTCACATTTGTTTCAAGAAGTATGTTCCTGATGTGAAAAAATCCTAGCAGAATCTAAATATTGCCTAAATATTTATTGGGATCTGGACCATTGGCACCTTATATGTGGGAAATGTGAAAAATAAAATTGCCATATAATTGGTCAGAAAAGGTCAATTAGTCCTAGAAATTGGTCAGCCCTAGATAACTTGTAATCAAAGCTTAAAGTTTTTCAAGATCAGGCAAGCTTACGCGTGCTTATTTACACCTCATTTGTGGGAAACTTACCAAAAAATGTACGCCATTCGAAAGATTTTTAGATCTTGATAAAAGGTCGCGGTCATTCAAGGTCAGCTATTTTCAGTAATTGGTCAACCATACATTTTTCTATATATGAGTTTTTAATGAAATCAAGTTCATAACGATTTTTGGCACCTCGTTTATGGGAAATTTGAAAAAAAAAAAATTAATGCCACCTGAAAGGCCCTTAGAACAATATAAATGGTCAGCTATAGATTTTTTTTTTATGTTTTTTGGTTTCTCGTATTTTTAAATGACCCCAATGAGTAGCCAAAAGGTTTTTTGTGACCTTGAAACGAGCTTCAAAGTTTCATAGAAAAAAAAATCTATGGCTGAAAAATACTGAAAAAAGTTGACCTTTTATCACAATATAGAAATCTTTCGAATGGTATAAATTTTTTGGAAATTTCCCACAAATGAGATGCTAGGTCTAGTTGACCTTTTCTGACCAATTAGATGGCATTTTCTGGATTTCAAAGTTCCCATATATGAGGTGGCAAAGGTCCAGAGCCAATTCATAGTTTTGGAAATCCCTATTTAAATAAACGAAATCTTGTTTTTTTTTTGTCTAAAGCCACAAATGAAATAAAAACACTTAATCGTTTTACCTCTTTTTCCCTTAAGCTTATTATGTAATTTTCCTAAGGCTATACCTTAAGTATTTCATCTTCATTTTCAACTTCATCTATGTGTATTTAAACCTACCTATTGATGCTTAGGAAAATTCTATGCCTTTCGTTACCGTAACCTAAAGGCTCCAGGCGGTAAAATCCGCTTACCTTATACTCAACATGTTAAAGTCAATGGGATTCTATGCATACAAATCTTCATAAAGATATTAGAAACTACTGCTGTTCTCCCACTAGCCTTGTGTGCTTGCTCATCAGAATGAAATACCAGAGCTAAGTGCTGATCGTTTAGCTGTAATTATAATAATTCTTACATAAGACGTTCAAAGCAGAAAAAAAAACTTTTCAGAGAAAATTTTGCACTCGTAAGTCTGGCAGATGATGCAAGAGATGAAGAAACTCTTAAGTTACTGTGCCGCTTAGAAACCATCACTACCATATCCTCATTATTGTTCTATGTCGGCTTAAAGACAGCTTAGATATAGAGAGAACCTGGGAATAGGAAATGAGGGACTTAATTTAAAGCGAAATTCTTATGGGCAATTTACTTTTTTTTATATAAGTACTAACAAAAATGTTAAAAACTCTTAAAAGGATTCCTAACTTCAGCGTCCATTATTTTGTATTTATTTCTCAAGATTTCAATGGCTTAAAACTTCAAATCAAAATCGATCCCACACTCTGAGCCATCACAGATCATTGAACTCAACAATATAGTCCTTAAGTGGAAAATTTCTAACTTTAAGTGCATATATGCACTACCTATGCAATGCAGTAATACCTGCATGATAATGTATTGCTATAAAAGTGGGCGTCAGGGAAAAAAAAACTCATTCTCTGGATCTGCCAGCAATCAATAAAATAAAAAAAAAGTATAAAAAAAAGAACGTGTTCCTTCTCTCGACAACCTTATTCTGCCTTTAAAAGGACACAAAATTCAAATTATATATATCCAAATGAACTCACATCCATCTATTCACTGCTGTGCCACCATCACCTCACCGCACTGCTGCACTGCACCCGCTTTAAGAATGAAAAGTCAATAAAAGTTCGCATTTATTCAATTCGAAGAAGGTGTGAACATTATAGTGAACCTCTCTTTTTTTTACCAAAGCCCCATCGTTCTCAGAGGAACCTACATATATGTATGTAGGTATGTGCTGTGCAAACCTACAATGTATCAAGTACAGTAACTTCTGATGCTATGGCTCTACTTGCCCCTGTAGACATAAACTTATAGTTACACATTCTTTTGGCCATAGAGTATGTGACTACCACTTTTCTGGTGCTGTGCAACTGCTGCTGATGCTGTTGTAGCAATTCACATCCAAGTGGCCAGAAGATCTGTTCAAATATTTGTTTTTGCCCAAGCACCACATTTTGTGACTTGGGGTCGCGATTTATTCTCTCATTGCAATGCGAACAATTGCATTAAGGAGCCACTTACATTCTAGCAACGAAACGAAGTTAAGAATATTGCATAGACATATAGACTTATTGCCAGGGGCGTATTTATAGTTCTATTGGCCTTGCTGTTAAATTGTTATATGCCCTGCAGGTTCGATTATTTTAATTCTAAGTTTGAATTCTTAAATAATTTTGAATAAATTACTTAAACGTTAATTTTCTTAAAAAAGTTTCCCATGTTACCTATCTCAGCCAGTGTTTGTCTTGGCCCCTCGTTAAAAGCATAGATTTTTAAAATCTATTTACTAACAACTTATTCTAAAAGTCTACCTTTGGTTTATAAATTTGGTCTTATTACACTGAGCTTTATTGAAAAAGCTGCAACTTGGCGTATAATTCATTTCGATATTAAAAAATACAAAATGGCGCCTGGAGCAGGTTAAGTGTGGCCCTGGGTTAATCCTAGGATGTTAGTAGGATATCTATGGTGTTAACATGATGTGTGTTGTTTTTCTTGGCCTCAGGCAAAATGATTCAAAAATGT
Source organism: Dasysyrphus tricinctus (assembly GCA_963921185.1). Taxonomy (NCBI): domain Eukaryota; kingdom Metazoa; phylum Arthropoda; class Insecta; order Diptera; family Syrphidae; genus Dasysyrphus; species Dasysyrphus tricinctus. Next base: position 86,963,612 of record OY992533.1, read on the forward strand.
CTGGTGTTAGTTTAAGCCTCCTCCTATTCTACACACCTTTACGAGTTTAAATAAAAAAAAGACTATCACACACCACTTTAAGTGTCATACACCTCTTAGATACATATATGTGTACAGTGTCCCCTCATTAATGTCTAACAAAAGGGGCAAAAAAGGGGGAGTAATCCCTTTTTCGTGAGCTGATCATAACACACAGAGGAGAGATTTAATCTCTCGGAAGTCAAAGTCGCGACACAAGTTAAGAGTCTGTAACTTTGAATTATGATCGTGATGACAGTTTGTGTGATTTTTGTTGTTATTCTTCTAGTGATTATGGATTTACTAAGACGAGACGTGTTTTTAGAGGATTTCATTTAACTAATAAAAAAAAAAAACAACAGAAATCCAGGGACAATGAAACTTGGATAAATGTTCTTGACTATGGTTGCCTATGTTGTGTGCTTAGCAATATTGAGTGACATAACGCGTTGAGTTTATGAATTGACGCAAAATCAATTTGTAAATTATAAAAAAAATAAGACATATTTCGTGACTTCTTTCAAAAAGCTAATTAAAAACCAAGGAACTAAATCATTCTTCCAATGACTGCTGCTGTGAATCATAAAAAACAAGCTGATGAATTGCTTTGCTGATGCGATGATGGGTGTGTTTGCTCTTAAATATTTCTTTATATTTTTTTTCTTTGACGCCATGCAAGATAATCAGCCGGAAGACAAGCCTTCATTGTCAGTTCTTGTCATCTTATTGTGTTCTTTTCTTCATGTTATTTTTTTTTGGTTGGTTTTGTAAAGATTTGGTTTGTTTGTGTAAAACATGACAAGCACAGTAACCTTCAATGGTTTAAAGGCCTTGTGCTTTTATCTGCAAAATATATTTATTTATTTGTGGTTGGTACTATAGTACCTATACACTGAGTAAATACTCGATCAATGAAAGCTAATTAGGAGGGAGAATGCATATTGCATATTGATTGTTTTAAGATTGTTTGTACACATGTAAGTACTACATGTTTAACTGTGCTTTGAAGGGTGAATTTTATTCTTTGTGCAGATTCTTTAAAAAAAAAAGGAAGTGCTTTGAGATTCATTACTGAAAATATCAAGTTTATCTCTGAAAATAACTGAAAACAAAGGAACATTATTTTTGATGTAAAATAAATATTATCGAAACAAAAGAGCTGATGTGCAAACATCAAAGACCTTTAAAGAGCCTATGAAGTGAATCACAGAAGGAATTTCTTATACTAAACTATATTTTTGCTTGTTTTATTGTTTTATTTGTTATTGGAAGTCATAAAATGTACATATACAGTATTCCCCGCTTTACTGATTTCAATAAAAATGCAGCTTACAAACTTAAAAGACGTATTTTTTTATTCGGTTAGTTGAACACTCGATGCAGTTAAGTATTTCAATTTTGAATTCAATAAGTAATTTATTCTCAACTGATGCAATACATATAAGAGTAACAATTAAATAATAATACTTAATATTTAAACAGGGAACACTTTGTGCTTTAGAATAATACTTTTTCCAGTAATTAAGAATTAAGTATGTGTTTTAACAAGTGGAGGTAAATTCAAATTTAATACCAACTTTTTTTTTTTTATTTGGCTTGTAAAATTTTAAACAATAAAATTATCTTATATTTAGGTACGTATCTGACTTTTATACTCTTTTTCAAAAGACAATAATAAAATATTGACATTTATTAAATAGACCAAAGGACTAAAGTTACGTACTGGGTAGTCCTTTTCATTTTTTACTTTTTACTTGCGATATGCATATAGCAAGATTCTATACCTATGGCAGATTTTGCGGTCATAAGAAAATCAAATTCGAAATTTCGATAAATCTTGGAATTATAATTAAGACACAGACGATAATAGAGGGTCTCACATATTTTGTCTGTCTATCTTTCAGTTTGGCTAGAACCTTAACAGCTTAATTGATTTTCCTTAAACTCGGCGCAAGGCCTTTTTTGGTTATTCCCCCAACACGTATTTTTATTTTTTCTTAAACCTGAGAAACGGTTCCTGCCGAAAGTGTTGCATATTTTTTTGTTCAAACAAATAAGTAAACTACTTTTAGTTAATTCTACATTTGGGTAAGAAACTTTTTATCGTAAATTAGTTATTTATAGTAGATACCTCGCAAAGACCATTTTTTTTTTATTTTAGATGTTTTTGGAAAATGTTTACCTGATTTTGGAGAAAACTAAATTTTTAAGAAAGTATGTTATAAATTTTTTTTAAATATCTGAAATTTTTGTGTGAAAAGTCATTACATTGAAATCAACTCGGTTTGACTTTTAATCCACCCAAATGTGGAAAAACCGTCATCATCATCGTGTCCTGTAACCCCGGCTGTGGCATAGGACGTCAACAAAACGTCTCCATCCTTCACGGTCTGCTGCAAGGTACTTTAGCTGTGGCCACGTCTTTCTCTGGGATTCTGCTTCCGCTAAGACAGTTGATTTCCATGTTGTTCTTAGTCTTCCAACCCGCCGTGCACCCTGAGGATTCCATTCAAAGGACTGCTTTGCAATTTCATCGTTTGGTTTCCTCAGTGTGTGACCAATCCAGCGCCATTTACGCTTTCTTATGTCGACGTCCAGCCGCTCTTCACTTGTCCTGCGCCACAATTCCTCATTTGATATTATTTGTGGCCAGCGTATTTTTAGGATGTGGCGAAGACAGCGATTCACAAAAGCCTGCATTTTCTTCGAAATAGTAGACGTGACTTTCCACGTTTCACAAGCATATAACAGCACGGATTTGACATTGGATTCGAAGAATCTCAACTTAGTGCGTAAGGAGATTTGACTGGATTTCCAAATTGGGGACAGGGTACCGAAGGCAGCACGAGTTTTATTCATTCTACTTTTAACGTCCAGATCCGTACCACCGTTTGCAGAAACAATACTGCCAAGGTAGTTGAACTGTTCCACTACTTCAACTGGCGTCTCCTGTAGAATAATACGCTGCTGTGTGGAGCGGCCTGTGAGCATTATTTTTGTCTTTTTTCTGTTTATTCTTAGATCACTCGACTCTCCCTTCACTTGCAGCGTTTGGCACATCCCATTCAGCCCACTGATGTTATTTGCCAGTTGACATATGTCATCGGCATAGTCTAAATGACTGAGCCTTTCGAACGGTCTCCATTGAATGCCCTGTCGCTCAGCTGTACCAACACTGGCCGTCAAGACGTCGTTCATCGCCAGCAGGAAGAGAATTGGCGGAATTCCTCTACCAAGCAACGATCTCCATATACATTCTCGGTTAACTCGATCAAAGGCCTTCTCAAAATCCACGAACATGAGGTAAAGCGGTGATTGAAATTCCATCGACTGCTCGAGGACGATACGCAGGGTGTTGATATGGTCGACTCGACACACGATCGACCACTGCGGAAGCCAGCTTGATGCCTCTTGAGTGTAGACTCGATTCTATCCTTTATTCGTTCGAGAATGATGGTTGCCATTAGTTTTGGGAAAACGGACAAAACGGTGATACCACGCCAATTGTTGCAATTCTTTAAGTCACCTTTCTTTGGCAACTTAACAATCACACCATCCTTCCAATCCCTGGGATAGCTTTCGTTTTCCCAAATGCTTTGTATCAACGGATGTAAAATACTAGCTGCTGTTACGGGATCGGCTTTCAGGAACTCAGCTGGTATTCCGTCCAGTCCAGCCGCCTTGTTGTTTTTGAGGAGATTTATTGATGTCTGGATTTCCGATTCTGACGGGGGTTCGATGTCAATACCCCTATAGGACCTGCGCATCTCGTTTAGTTGGGGCACTTCAGCACTCTGCTCAACTGAATCCTCATTTAGCAGGGTACAAAAATGGTCCTTCCATCTAAGAAGCTGATCCTCAATTGATACCAAAAGTGTGCCATCCACATCCATTACAGGATGATTGGTGTTGTTTTTTTTCCCGATAACATCTTTGGCTATTTGGTACAATTCCCGGATATCTCCTCTTCTGGCAGCGATTTCCGCATTATCTGCGAGTCCATCTACCTTCACCCTCTTGTCACGTCTCACACAGCGATAGACCATCTTATGTGCAATGCGGTACTCTCTTCGCAAGTCAGCCTTTCGTTGAACATCTGCTTCGGCATTTATTTGGATTTTCAACGATTTGCGAAGTTCGATCTTATCCCAGGTGTCTTGGGATATCCAAGAGTCTCTACGTCTCGTTCGTTTGGGTACAGTTTCGGTTCCAGCCTCCATAAAAACACTTTTAATTTCACCCCACATCTCATCAATTGTTGAATTCTGGATTCCGTTTAATGACGAGGCTCTGTCGTTAAGGGTGGTGACATAGTTTCGACATATGTTGGGGTCATTTAAAGCATTAGTAATGAATTTTGTGCTCCTTGCTGCATCCTGCGCTGGTTTTTGTATGGCAGCGGTTCGTAGTTTGAGACTCATCAGAACCAAATGGTGGTCGCTTCCCACATCGGCATTTCTTATACTCCGGACATCACACATAGACTTCCTCCATCGCTGCTGAATCATGATATGATCAATTTGGGTTTCGGTTTGACCATCTGGATGCACCCAGGTAATTTTGTTGCACGTCTTATGCTTAAATACAGTCCCACCTATCACAAGACGATTCGCGTTACAAAAATCGACAAGCAAGTCACCATTTTCATTCCTCGACTCCAAGCCACTTCTTCCCATCACGCGTTCCAGTCCGTAATTGTCTGAACCGACTTGGACATTAAGGTCTCCCATAACGACTATGATGTCAGCTCTCGGAACACTACTGTAAACCGAGTTAAGATGAGTGTAGAACGCGGTTTTGTCTTCCTCTGTCGCTTCATTTGTGGGGGTGTAGCACTGAATTATTGTGACGTTACGAATTTTTGAACGAAACCTTGCTGTCATTAATCTCGCAGAAATGGGCACCCAGAAGATCAAACTTCGCCTCGCTTCTTCGTTCAACATAATTCCGACACCATGCAGTCTTTGGCCACCCTCTCTTTCATCTTCGCCGGAATACAGCATTCTCGTCTGTCCAGTGTCTGATCTGTATTCAGCTCTCCCTCTCCACTTAGTTTCGCTTATGCCAAGGATACTGATCTTTAGGCGAAGCATTTCACGCTCAACCTGCTCGTATCTACCATCGCTGTACAAGGATCTAACGTTCCATGTTCCGATTTTCGTACGTATGCGGTAGCCAAAAGTAACATTTGCGCTTCTTGAAAGATTTCTTCTATTTGTCAACGATTCATTTATTATTATGGCGTCTTGATTGACGCTCGTACATGAAAGATACCGCACCCCCAAATCCGATGTGCGGTTTACTGCAACCGAAGCTGCAGAAGGATTTTCCATAAAAAGATTACCTCTTGGGGACTCATTTCCATAACTCATTTAAATAACATGCTTTTAAAATATCGCACGAAATTTAAGTAAATTTTCCAAACAACATTGGCGAACCATACCATATCCATACCCCAAACTCGGTTTTGGCTTATGATACCGATACCTAACAAGAGCGAATCTTTTCTGGTCTCTTGACCAGTCCTTGATACATCTCCACAAGTTATCCCACAAATAGGATTTAGAAAAAACAAAAACTTAAAAATCATTTTTCAATCTTTTTTATAAAATCTATGGCTGACCAATTATTACTAAAACTTGCTGATCTTTTCTGACCACTTAGTGGCCTTTCAAATAGAATCTTTTTTTTTTTTTTAACCCAAATGAGAATCAAAATTTTTTTCTATGACCTTTTAACTTAACTTTTTAAAAAAATTGTTGAAAAAAAAAATCAGTGCCTGGCCATCATTACCTAGTAAGTGCCAATAATCATACCTGATCTTCAAAAACTTAAATTAGTGATTCAAAATATTCTGTCGCTGACTAATTTCTAAAACAAAGGCATACGTTGTTTTGCAAACATCCCACATATAAAGTGGCAAGATCCCCCAGCCTACATTGCCCTGTGAGGAACCCTTCCATATTAATGGTTATATAATCTGCGGGTGAAATAACTCATGTCGCGGAGTTTTTCTAAATGTTCTTACTGTTCTGCTGGTCTCAACAACTTTGCTCTCCTGGTATGATAATTGTTGAGTCTTAAGGATCAAATTAATTTTAAACTTAAGACGATTTTTCATCTCCATAAGCTTTTTTTAAGTCTAAAGGGAGAAGTTATGTACATTTTCGATTACCAATATTTTGTATAGTCATTTATCATATTATTACTAGTCATCCATAACTTCAATTCAACCAAAAATATTACATGAATTACACACAAAATTGATTGTCAACCGATAGAGGCATAAACGCAACATCCCACAGCAACAGCTCACCTACAACTACAGGACAGTTCATTAGGCTAAAATATGTTGCTCAATTTTTCCTTAAAAAAACAAAAATTATTTAACAATTTTTACCAAAAGCTGATAAAAGACCAACGACAAAAATATGTTATCTCTAAATTTGCAGCTAAATGCCAAACTAATTTCGCCTACAAGAAAAAACATTACCAAGAAGTTACGAAAATATACATTACAAAACAACAACAAAAAAAACCAAAAATACCCCAAGCCGTGTGTCCATAATAATTACACCGTTAATTTCGGTATCTTTTAGTTGACATCATGAAATTTTTAACTTATAAGACAAAACCTCAGCTCAGCTTAAACAAGTAAACAGTTCGATCAACAAAGCAGGTAGCGCCCTCTACTGTGACCTATGTGCGGGTGGAGCACAAGCTAAAGCTAATTGGCATTTTAAAAGTATCTACTATATCTAGCTATATGCAACGAATTTATTAATAAATTATAGATTCAAGATATTTTATCATCAAACTTGTGAAGAAAAAAAAAAAAACAGACTTTTTGTGTGCATATTGTGTATAGTGCTGAGTGATTGAGGTAGGTTAGGGTGTAGACACACAGCACACTCGTGCACGCGTGCAGATTTTTTCTCCTCAATACTTCTCACGTTCTGTAATCGAAAAAAAAGTATAAATGTATACTTATAACTATGTAGGTATACATACATATATTTATACGTACGTTTAGATATGTATAAAACAAATCTGTGTAAATTTTGCAGCAGGTTCTTCTCGGGCTTCATGCGCACTCTCAGAGACTCTCAAGTCTCAACTCACTATCAACATCCGTCGTGATGCTGAACAAGAAATAACAAAAAAAAAAAACATCATACTTTTTAACAAAATTGTAATACAAACCTGTTCTAACGAAATGCATGCTAAGACTAGCCTATAGCATCACCATCATGATCATCATCATCGTCGGTCGTCGTCATCATTGAGCACGGTGCACATTGAACTTGTGCGATTCTGAATCGATCATGCACCTCAGTTTCAATCTTAGAAGGAGAATTTCACCATTTCAATACTTGCTGAAATTAAAAAAAATAATTAAAGCTTTTTGAGTGGAAATCTTAGATAAGAAATACTTCTGAAAAAAATCACGCGAGCATTTATGGAAATATGCTTAAAGAAATATTAATTGGAAAGAAGAAAATCATGCAATTTTTTTTTTCTTGGTAAGTCTAACAGGTATTGAGAAATAATCAGAGAAATTTGTGGTTTCAAACTTTATTTTAGAGTTTATTCATTTTTTTTATCAAAAATTTGTCACATTTTGGGGAAAAATTCAACGTTTTAGCTAAAAAAAGCGATATTGACGCTTTTTTAAATTATTAAAATGGCGTGAAGAGAATTATTTTTTAAAGCCTTTTTTGTTTTTTAAATTAACATTTTATACTTAAACATTGGCAACTCTAGTTTTTTTAATTTTTAATGAAACCTAAGCCAATTTTTAACCATTTTTAGATCATAGTATAACTGAAAAAAATCTCGTACGGATCCGGTAAAAATCACAGTAAAACTGGTAAAAATCACAGCAAAATAGGTTTAAGTCTCAGTATAACTTTTAAAAATCACGAACGAGTCTGGTAAAAATCTCGGACAGATCCGGTAAAAATCTCAGTAAAACTGTTGAAAGTCTCGGACGAATTCAGTAAAAATCTCAGTACAATAAGTAAAAATCGCGGACGAATCCAGTAAAAACACAGTAAAACTAGTAAAAGATCTCGCATGAATCCGATAAAAATCTCAGTACAAGTGGTAAAAGTCGCAGAAGGATCCGGTAAAAATCACAATAAAACTGGTAAAAATCTCGGACGAATTTGGTAAAAATCTCAGTACAATAAGTAGAAATCGCGGACGAATCCGATAAACCACAGTAAAACTGTTAAAAAATCTCGGATATAATCTCAGTACAAATGGTAAATCACGGACGAATCCGGTAAAAATCTCAGTACAACAGGTACAAATCTTGGATGAATCCGGTTAAAATCTCAGTTCATCTGGTAAGAACCTCGGACTCGGATCCCGTAAAAATCGGGGACGGGTCCACTTAAAAGTGCAGTAAAACTAGTAAAACTGGTAAAAATCTCAGTGCAACTGGTAAAAATCGCGGACGGGTCTAGTTAAAATCTCAGTACAACTAGTTAAAATTGTGGACGGACCCGGTAAAAACAAAAGTAAACACACTGGTAAAAATCTGATTTGAATCCAGTAAAATCTCAGTAAAACTGGTACAAATCTGGGTCGAATCCGGTAAAAATCACAAAAAAACAGTAACACTGGTAAAAATTTCAGTACAACTGGTAAAAATCGCGGACGAACCCGATAAAAATCTGGAACAGTTCCCGTAATGTCGGCACTTGACTGTTTTCCTTAACAAGACCCCTTACCACTGGGGGGGGGGGAAGTCTTTATTGGACTAGGTGATTTTGCATGTTGTTGACGGTTGTTTCGACACTGATCTTCCAGTCTGTATGGATGGCACTTTTCGGCTGAACCATAAAAGATCTCGGATAATTCCGGTAAAAATCTCAGTAAAACTGGTAAAAATCGCGGACGAATCCGGTAAAAATCACATTAAACTGGTAAACATCTCGTATGAATCTGGTAAAAATCTCACTAAAACTGGTAAAAACTTGGTAAAAATCATAGTAAAAAGTAACACTGGTAAAAATTTAAGTACAACTGGTAAAATTCTCGGATGAATCCGTTAAAAATCCGCTGGTTTAAATAGGTTTAAGTCTCACTACAACTTTTAAAAATCACGAACGAGTCCGGTAAAAATCTCAGTAAAACTGATGAAAACCTCGCATGAATCCGGTAAAAATCACAGTAAAACTGGTAGAAATCTCAGTACAACTGGAAAAACCGCGAAGGAATGGGGTAAAAATCTCAGTACAATTGTTAAAAATCTCGTCCCGGTAAAAATCTCGAACAGTTCCTGTAATTTCGGCACTTGGTTCGTTTCCTTTACAAGACCTTTTACCACTGGTCGGGAGAGAGTGGGTGGTAGCCTTTATTGGACTACGTGAGCTGTGGTATCGTTGACGGTGGTTTCGACACTGATTTTCCAGTCTTTTACTTTTCTTGAGTTGTAAAACTGTGATGTGCACATTTCTAAAAAGTAGTTCCTTGTTCTGCCACGTCAAGTCAATTTAGGCAAGTATTTTTATTTATCAGGTGCGTAGTTGGGTGGGGGCATGAATGTTAATGAATATACGGGGTAGGTATTTTGGTTTTAGGTACGGGATCTGGGGGTATACTAAATGGTCTAAGGACAGGAACAGTTGCGTTGGAAGGGGGGGGGGGTGGAATTGAAATATTTAGTTACGAATGGTACTAAACTACCTAACATTTTGAAATATTTTTTTTTCTTTGAAAATCAGTTTTCCAAAAATTATTCACTAAAACAACTTTATACATAAAAGTATAATGTGTCGTTTTAAGTGTTCCAGGTGTTTTATAATAATTTTTTTCTGCTTTCTCTATTTTTTTTTTTAGAAAACTGCCCCTCTCACCTAAACGGGCTGGATAGACCCTCCCTCTAAACGATTTGTTTTTTGCCTCAAACTAGCCTTCAACCTTCATTTTCTTGTCATAGCTAAGGTGAATCACCCCGTATACACTTTTTAATTATTTCTTATAAAAAAATGTTGGCAACTTTTGTGTGGAACTAATTTTAAAGAAACCTTATTTCCTATGTAATTTTTAATAATTCTTCATTAAATTGTGGATGAAAAGCTTATAGCTACTTCATTAGACAATTTTCTTATAATCGAATGATGGCAACTGGTAGTTTATAAGGTCATAGAACGTAGTTTTGTATGATGGTAACTTTACTTTTTGTAATTCTTTAAGGAATATTCAGTAAATCAGAAATGTAGGTATATTTCTTTTTTTTCGACATTAATCTTTAATAATCAAATGATGGCAACTCTAGTTTTGGGAATTTGTAAGGAACTTTAAGTCAAAGAAGGTCTAAGTGAAGCCATTTCTAAATTTTTATTTTTTTTATGAACCTTCAGTAATTCTATCATAAATGCAGTGGCGAATCCAGGGGGGAGGTCATGGGGGTCATGACCCCCCCTCCAGAGCTCCAGCGAAAACAACAAACACGAGCAAACTTAACTGATTATTCAAAAAATTAGAGGACAGAGAAAAACTTTTTGGGTTATTCAATATTTGTTTGTAATCTACTATTTATACGAAAAACATGACCTATTAATGGTTAGCTTCTATTTTCTTAACAAAGCCAAGCTTCTTAATGAAATGGACAGCAAAGAAATATTGATCAAAAATCACTACTAGCCTTCGGGGATACACTAAATTGTCTTAGATATCCATCCGACTTAAAATTTTGCGGACTCTCTTAAATAATAAAGGGTCTCCACAGTCGCCATCATCGCATTGCGGATGCACCGATCAAAAAAGGTAGCATTCTTTTTTTGAAAATTTTACAGCAGAAGATCTATGTTAGTTGCTTATTTTAAATTTTCAAAAAATATTACTTGGATGTCTTCGTTTCTTAATGTGCTTGTGCGTGAAGTTAGCACCACCATTTTTGATTTTCGAGGATAAAATTGTGCTGTATTGCGTTCATTTTGTGCTGCCTTGAGTCGTAAATATTAAAAAATCGCAAATTTGCAAACTTTGCGAATCAATTTTTTTTTATTTTTTATTTCTTAAAAAAGAAAGTTGTGTTATTTTGTGCTCAGATTATGCTGCTAGGCGCCAAAGAGATAAAAATAAAATTCGCATAATTGCAACTTTAATGGACAAGACTAAAATGCAAAGGGCTGTAGCGTGAAGTTAGCACCGCCATTTTAGCAATGCTGTATTGTGATCAACTTGGGCCGTAAACTTAAAAAATTGCAAACATGCAAATTTTATGAATGATTTTTTTTTGAAATTTCGCAATTTCTTAAAAGTGAAAGGTATTCTGTTTTGTGCTCAGTTTGAGCTGTCATGCGCCGAAAAGATAAACAAAAATTGCAAAATTTCATCTTTTATGCCAAAAACTTATACATACATAACCTTTTTGTATAAGTTTCACATATTTATAAAAAAACTTCACTGTGCTATTTCGTGCTCAGTTTGTGCTGCCATATGGATATACAAAAATTCGCATATTTGCAACTTTTACGGCCAAAAACCAACAAATATTTAAAAAAATTCTCATCCGTAAAATTTGAAAATTATCGATTTTTTTAATAATTACGGCACAAGGCAGCACAAGTTGAGCAGAATACAGCACAACTTTTTTTTATCGAAAATGGCGGTGCTAACTTCACCCACAGCTTATCTTAACTATTCTTTGAAATCAAGTACAGTATTGAACTAATATAATCATATAGTTTTATTGTGTAAATATTTTTAAATTGAAATAATTATTTTTTTGGGTTACAAGCAAGTTTTTTTAATAATATTACATAATAGGAAAATACCCTCCTTTTTGCTTTGATAGCAGTTTTTTTTTTTTACGGCATGGAATCCACCATATTTTTTGCAATTTTGTCTATCTTTTTCATCTCAAATTGACGCTTGATACTTGAATTACCGCTTTTGATTTTTTTTGTTGGTTTTACATAATGTACCTATATGTTATGTGTAATCCATTACTGTCAATTATTCTTTGTAAATTGCTCAAAAGTTTTCAAAACAACGGTTTTTGCGTCAATTTCGCTTCCAATCTTAGTTTATCTTATCCTCATCATTGTCCTAAAAGTATGAAATGAAGTTAAATCTTGTTGATGAATACAGTTTCTAGCTCAAATTACATATAAGCGGGAGTCCGATTAAATCTTAAGCTTCTCCCTGATCAAGCCTTCGACTGGAATGAAGCCATGATTAAGCTGGACTTTTGCTAAGCAGTTCTTATTGATGTTAAAATTTCATGACCCCCCCCCCAAACTGGATTCCTGGATCCGCGCCTGCATAAATGTATAGCTTTAATTTCCTTAAATATTCTTCTCTTATAATCAAATGATGGCAACTCTAGTTTTCAATTTTTTTTAAGGAACTTTCCGGAAATATGTTGGTATAGTCTTAGCATGCTTCATTGAAAAACTGTGAACAAATCGTTCCCTTTTCAAATCCAAATATTTTCACTGATGAAATTCACCTTTCTAAACTCTTCAAACCAACATCAAAGCTAGACACGATATTGAGGTTCATAGATCCCTAAGTGCCACTAAGACGAAATTTAAAACCATATCACCTGCCTCGTAGTCATTTTTATTGGTTAGATATATAGAGAGGATGCACCTCGCTATATTCATACATACGTAATTCTATCATAGGTAGGTAAGAAATGCACATGATGCGCTTAAGCAAATGATGAAAGTTTTAAAGGTAGGTATAGGTAAGTATGGGTGCGCAAGTGCATAGCGTATTTTGTATTTATATGCAAGGAAAGAGATGAATTTTTATCACCACAAGAATAATATAGGGAAGAGTCATCTCCTCTTAAGCCGATCAACAAGTACACGACTTGATCTCGCATTCATTTATGCGGCAAAGATCTATTTGTGGCCCTTGTTATGGATCGTCGACGACGACTATCTATCTATACGATTGCGACTATACGACGATGATGATGATGATGAGGATGATACTTGTAGGTACCTGTATGTATACTATGCATCAACGTCGATGTAGGGCTTATAGAGCGTATGGTCGTTGTGGTTTCACCTGAACCATGGTTTCTGCAATAGATTTTCAGCTATCAGTCAGATTAAATTGAATTAGCTTTACATGAGTGATTGAACTTTTCTAATCGCAGAATTGATAGATAAAAGGTATTCATTACATCAAAAGTTAAGGGTTTACATAAGGCCATAATAAATTGTTGCAAATACATATTTATTATACGAAGAAGAAGGAATTGGAATTTTAAATTAAATTTCTATGATGAAGTTTTTGTGAGTATAGTGAAGGTTTTTTTTTACTTTAAGGATTGCTCTTATACAGGTACATCAAGCACTCATGTTAGTGCGATGAACTCCACCGTTTGGGTTGAAATATTTTGAAGAATCCAGAAATCCTTTAATAATGTTTTGTACAATTCTATAAATCTATATTTTGAAATATAAAGGTGTAAAATATTGAACTATTGCTTTGTCACTTTTTTCAGTGCATAGTAATTTCTGTCTGCAAAAAAAGGGCTTTCTTAGCTCCAATCAAGGATTTTATGTTAACTTTTTATGGGTTTGTCTAGGTCGACGAATTATAGCATACCCCTCCAGGCTTCAACATTATACCTAACGACTTTCTTAATTTATTTCATTTGAAAGAAAATCGCTTTATTAATCCTTCCCCATCGTTAAAATGGCCCGTGCCTGTTCGTCATAGATACATGCATTAAAGAAAAATAGAAAATATTTCTTAGTTTTTCCTGCAATCATATTATTTAGTAGAAATGCCACCATATAATTCTTTTTATAATTATTTCAATCCATTAAAAATATTTTGTTCATAATTTTTTTTTTGTATTTTTTTCTTTACAGGTGAGTGAATATATTTGTATACACAAATATTAACAGAAATTTTATTATGCATAATGCTTTTGTATGTTTTTCTATTCGGTAAGTAAAATCCCATTATGGATAATTTTTTGTTATTGTTTTTGGTTGCTAGTTGTATTTCCTTATTAGACTATAATTCGCATGCATATAAATAATGTAGATAGATACTATCCAACTGCATAGATCAATGTAAGTAAAGAATTAATTATATCCATTAAATAAGTAATCACCCTGGATATACCATGTTTGCGACTCTTTATTCGAATGCGTTGGAAATATTACTTGCAATATACTGGGCTTATACGAGCAAAGGTTCAATGAAGATTTGAAATAAAAAAATTGATGAAAATAAAACTAAATATTAATTTATGAAAATTTCATTTTAAAGGTTGGGCCACAGTGCTTTCGTTTTGGAAAAGACAAAAGCAGTACATTCCAAAATGTTTTGCATAATTTTGGAGCAAAAGCAGTACACATATAATTTTTTTCAAATATATTATGTATTTTAAGAGATTTGCACCACATAGATGTTTCAACTATTTTCAAACATTAATATAAAGAACCGAGACCTTTCTCTCAAATCAATTTGCACACTTACAGATCACAGTGGTGAATAACATCAGTATCTTCCCGTAAGAATATACTTAGTGACATTTAAAAAAAATGAAAGGCATAAAAAAAAACCTATTGTTAAGTTATTTATTTGTGTATTTAATGAAATAAAAAGATTCGACACAGGATTTTTAACTCAAAATCCCTTTAAAAATCTGTTTATTACAACAAAATTCACAAAGAAATAACTAAGCAAGAGGTTTAATTTAAAATTTTGAAAATGTTGCTTAATACATTCTTATGGGAAGGTATCAACATGCTTTTGCAGTTTGCACTAGTATATGTGCAAAACTCATATACGCAAAAGTTTGCCGTTCATGTTTGTGAAATTCAAATTGTGGAACGTGGAAGTGTTTTTTCATGGAAAATATGAATAGTGATGCCATCTTTACATTCTTTCGATGGATATTTTTGTGAACAGCGAAATTTAAAGAGCAATACATATGGCAATACAAAAAAGAAAATGCAGTACAAAAGAAAAGTGTGCAGTACGGCAGTACGCACCAAGCTAATGCAGTACAAATACTGCTTTTGCAGTACGTTCGACAGCACTGTTGGGCCATACAATTATTTATGCTTAAACATAGCTACAACTATTAATAAAAATATACCTAAGTTCAGTTCAGTTTGATTGATATGGTAATTGAATCGTTTATTTTCAAAACATGACATGTCCACATTTTTCTGAAAATCGTTTTTTATTTTTATATTTTTTTTTGAGAAGAAGTGCGTTGACTTCTGAAATATGACATGTCCAGCTATCATACATACGTTATTATAGCGTCGATAAATATTTGTTTATTTTTAAAACATGACATGTCCAGGACATGTCATGTTTTGAAAATAATAGAGTAGCAAGTATGCTGGTTTTTGGTTTTTACTTAATTAGTTTTGTGAACTGTGAAGTTGAAGAGTTTGTTTCTTACTTTTTGTGAAAGAAGTTATTTTTGTTATAAGTAAGTGATTAGGAGTTAGAACATAAGTAGCTGGTTTGGTAATATATTTTCTTGTCCTATTACCATTAGAAAATAATGAATAGTTGTGAAGAATCCTCATTTGCTGGATCAGATGAAGAGCGGTCGTCAGGAAAGCGAAAGAGGGGAATACGAAACACTCAAAAGTATGAACGAATGTGAAATAAGAAAAAAAAAAATAAGGGGAGAGGTATATAAAATATACAAAGGAGGTGTAGTCCCTGCAAGAATGGCCAAGGACTCATATGGGTGGGTTTCCTTACTTAGGTATTTATTTGGATGCTGAATCACCGTCCTTTTTTGTTGTAGATGCAAACGGCTCAAATGTTTTCAACAAATTGACGCAAGCGCGAGGGAGGAGTTTTACCATTTAACACTCGCCTGGAAGACTACTAGTTCTTCTGAAAGAAGCAACCCAGTAAACAATGTTGAAACTATACTTCTGATATTGGAGAATAAAATAAAAACATGTTCAACTAAAATTTTGGTAAGAATTTTTTTTCGTTTCACTTTTTTTTCTTTTCTGACGAAATTTCAAAAGTATAAGATAAGTTTAACTACTTCAAAAATATATTTGAGGGTGTTTATTTTCAAAACATGACATGTCCATAACGGTTTTTGAATTGTATCTTTTTTTATTGGCATTTTTAAAATCCGTAACGAATGGAATCCAGCAAGATGTCTTAAGGCCTAAGCTTTTCTGTTTTTGTTTAAGTTAAAATCCCACGCAAACATAAAATAATTAGTTTTTTTCGTTTCCTGAAAAATTTTAAAATGTGGACATGTCATGTTTTGAAAATAAACGATTCAATTGCAAAAAATTTGTTCGTTATGCGTGCTTCAGAGTAGTAAAAACAAAAAACAAAACAAAAAATTTCCAGCCTACTGTGCTTACTATATTAATTAGTTAAACATTTTCAAGAATTTAGTTATGAAGATATTGGGGTGAATGATCTTCTGTCCACTTTCAATTTCCGTTTAATTCAAATACACTAGTCAACAAAATTAAAGGAACAAATATTTTTTTCAATTTTTGTTAGCGTTTTTTGAAGAGCTGTATCTTTGTGACGAGTGGTCGTATTGAGTTGAAATAAAAAGCATTTTACAGCTTTATGTTTTTTGTTTCGAGATTAGTTTGCAAACAAATTTTTTTGAAGTACCGTTATTGCATAATGGCAAAAAATGAGACGAGACAACAAACATTTTTTCTTATTTTTCTTGAAGGTCCTAATTTCTATGCATAAATTTTTTTGAGTCAATTTAATGTCATGATCAGATACCTTGCTTATTCAGCTTCAATTCAGTTTTTTTGTTGTTGTCGTACGATTTTTTTTGACATGGTTTATCTGACTTTGAATGAAAAAAGATACTTTTAGCCTTGATTACCAATATCTCAGCGAATAATGATGTTATAAAAAATTCAAAGACAGTTTTGGAAATTTGAGAAAGCGTTTCACAAGATTTTCTTAAGATTTTGTAAAAATTATTTTTTTCCCTTCACCGTTAGTTAAAAAAAAAGTACTTAAAACCAGCGTTTTGTGGTCTTTACGTAAATCTTTTTTTTTTCTTTGCAAATATTAATTGCATGGCTTGCGTTGGTATGCAAATTTATAGACTTTTAAATCATCAATACTCTTGTAAATTTTAAATTGATTCATTGAACCGTTTTTCCTCACCAAAACTTCAAAGTCTTACAAACCAGGTAAAGGAACCAATTGTGTTGTTCCTAAACAATGCGTAGTCGTCATCAAAATGACAAGAAAACCGTAATTCCAGTGGATTTTTTTCACAGTTTTGCATTAGTTAGATACTTTTTTGAATTAAAATGAAATAAAAAGTACATTAAACAAAAAAAAAAAAATTAATTTCAAAAATTTTTCAAACAAAAAAACTTGATTAAAAAAAATTTTTTTTTGGAAAAATGTACTTTTTATTTCATTTTAATTCAAAAAAGTATCTAACTAATGCAAAACTGTGAAAAAATCCACTGGAATTACGGTTTTCTTGTCATTTTGATGAAGACTACGCATTGTTTAGGAACAACACAATTTGTTCCTTTACCTGGTTTGTAAGACTTTGAAGTTTTGGTGAGGAAAAACGGTTCGATGAATCAATTTGAAAATTTACAAGAATATTGATGATTTAAAAGTCTGTAAATTTGCATACCAACGCAAGCCATGCAATTAATATTTGCAAAGAAAAAAAAAGATTTACGAAAAGACCACAAAACGCTGGTTTTAAGTACTTTTTTTTAAACTAACGGTGAAGGGTAAAAAAAAATAGTTTTTACAAAATCTTAAAACAATCATGTAAAACGGTTTTTCAAATTTCCAAAACTGTCTTTGAATTTTTTATAACATCATTATTCGCTGAGATATTGGTAATCAAGGCTAAAAGTATCTTTTTTCATTCAAAGTCAGATAAACCATGTCAAAAAAAATCGTACGACAACAACAAAAAAACTGAATTGAAGCTGAATAAGCAAGGTATCTGATCATGACATTAAATTGACTCAAAAAAATTTATCCATAGAAATGAGGACCTTCAAGAAAAATAAAAAAAAAAAATTTGTTGTCTCGTCTCATTTTTTTCCATTATGCCATAACGGTACTTCAAAAAAATTTGTTTGCAAATAAATCTCGAAACAAAAAACATAAAGCTGTAAAATGCTTTTTATTTCAACTCAATACAACTACTCGTCACATAGATACAGCTCTTCAAAAAACGCTAACAAAAACTGAAAAAATATTTGTTCCTTTAATTCTGTTGACTAGTGTATGTATTTTTATACTGTCTACTGGAAATATTTATATTTCAGTTTTCACCTTTTTACTAATTACTGAAACATTTGGATTGGACGATTGGATGTTAAACACAAAGTTAAACAATAATTTAGTAAAAATGAATAAGTAGTTGGGCTAATTGTTCAACATCTTTTATTAGTTTGCTTTCTGATCTGCCTCTTTGGGTAGAATTCACAATCGATTTGAAGCTAAATTGACGATGAAAACTAGAGATTTGAAAAGTATACATCTCAGAACTATGTATATAAAAACGGCGCCAAGATCTTAGCACCCCAACATGGGCGATATTTGTAAAAAAAATGATCCCATCTTAAAATGGTCAAATTTGTTTTAGAAATCGGTTAGCCATAGAAAATTTGTCATCAATGGTTTAAATTTTTCAACTGTCCCTTATTTCGAGAACTTTTTGTTAGTTAATATTGTGAGTCTTTTTTGTAACCATTTTCATTTGAGCTCATTGGTGACATTCCGAAAGTAATAATTTCTTCTTCAGTCAATTGGTTTCTTACTAAAAATATTTGCGTAGTAATTTTAAAATTTTCGGCGGCTCACCTCATTTGTGGGATATTGGAAAAAAAATTATACCATCTACAAGTTCAATCATTCACCATAATAAAGGACAATATGTTTGAGTAAGTTTTTTGTGTGCAAGTTCTACTTGTGATAAGTCATTTTGGTCATTTTCCTCACATATTTTTTATTTTCATAGAATGACGGTAGGTAGGTACCTTTTAAATATATTTTTTAGCAATTTGATGAATTTTAATGTTTCCCAAAAACAGCTTCAAAACTGTTCTTAAAAAAATTCAATAAACTAATTTTTGTAATGGCTACCTTTTGTTAGTTTGCTTTGAGTGGAAAACCATTAACCAAAAAATGGATAGTAATGTTAAATGAAAAATCACAGGAAAAATATTTTTTGTGATTTTCAATTTTCTTGAAAACTGTTTGACTCAAAACTGCCCCCCTGCCTCAGGGAGGGGATATACAACTTTCACCCATACAATTTTTTTCTTAGAATTACCCCAAGAACCACACCCTAAAATACTTCCACCCAGGTCCGGGACATCCTGTATAAAAATGTACATTCAGCAATTATATAACAGTTCTAGGAGAGGACCACATTTTTGATTTTGATTTTTTTTGTTCACTATTGGCTGATCAGATTTAAATGATTGAATTTGTTCTACAAAAATTTCAAAGAAGTATACAAACATATAGTATTGCATATAAAAATTAAAAATAAAATGTTTTGTAAGTTAAAAAAAAAGTTAAAAATATTTTTTTGAAAATTCAATATTTCAAAAGCGGATTGACAAATTTTTTTACAAGTTGTGTTAAGAATTTTATAAAAACAAGTACATAATGAACTTAACTTAAAATTTTAAAAATTTCTTTTCCCTATATAAATATTTGATCACGTATTCAGATAGCATTCTCTTTGTTATCAAATCAATCCATTAATGAAGTTGTTTTAGCGATTTTAATGATTTGAAACATCTTTCTCTCATAATTTCTGTGACTTGTACACAATAGAGAGTACGTGTGACCCAGCGATGTATTTTATTTCTTATGAATTACTTTAATATATTTCAAAGTCACGTTTAAGTTAATCTGATGATATCAGAGTTGTAAGAACTTCATTCTTTTTGGTATTACATAAAAAGACTTAGTTCCTTAGGTCTTATTTAACTTACTGAAATTTTAACAAAAGTTGAAGTTTTAATTAAATAATTTTAAGTTCTCCACAAAGTTAATTTATTTATCTATAAGAATTAATTACTTTAAAATATTTAATATTTATTGAGTTCCTGGTGACCGCATTCAATTTTATTTACATCCAACGAAGTTTAGAATGGGGACAGCTTTGAACTCGTTAAATATTATCACCGGTATTCATAAACGAAAATTAAACACGAATTATCTTTAGTCAGCTTTAAAGGCTTAGTTATCCCAAAAACCGCCTATAACGATTTTGATAAATATAAAATTTCAATGCGTGAATTAACCTCTGATCAACGTTTTGGTTAGTTTGTGAATTAGAAGATATCTGAGTCCTTTTTATTGAAAGGGCTGTAAACTATTCATTAACTGGCTGAACAGAATAGAGTGCTGCAACTGGAGCTGCAGCTGCTGTCAAAAAGTGTCATGCGTGTTTTTTTACGCGCCCACAATGCAGCTGTACGGTTTTCTGACATTTTAGTATCGAAAATAAAAATGAAAACAAAAATAAAAATGAATAATGATGAAAAAGAAGTTAAAATTGCTTTACGTCTTAATGAGTGATTGAAAAGAGTTTGAAAATCACTTTGACCCACACGTAAACACTTCGTTTTGCTCGCAATTTCGATTCGTCAAAAAAGCTGCAAGCAAAAGTTAAAAGTTGGCCAACTTGACCATCTGCGTCTGCAGCTGCGTCGTGTTCTGTTCGCATCATTGAATTTGTGTGTATTCAAAATTTTGACAGCTATTCCAGTTGCAGCTCCATCTTCATTCTGTTCAGCCAGTAACTGTTTGTAAACTTGAAATTTATTGCAGATTTTTTATAATAATATAATATTTTTGTGAACAATTTCAAACATTCCAACGAAGCAAAAAGCATGGTGTTGTCCCTATTGACCAATGACAAGGGCAAAAACCTCCATCTAGGTTATATTTTAATATTATGTTTTTGGGGACTTTATTTTTAAAGTTAAATAATTTTACTAGAAAACTGAATTTAAATATTATTTATCATTAGTCATAACTCCATCATGAAGTTAAACCTGTATTATGTTAATTTAAGATACTTTGTAATTTACGTTAGCACTTTAATTAATAAAAAAAATATAAAAATTACAAAAGTTAAAATTCTAAAGCTCTATAGACCAATACAGGGTGAATTTCGGTGTAAGCAGATAGCAGACAATGCCCCTCCTCCAAAACTGACACTGTTTCCATGTAGACACACTTCTGAAAAGTTACCTCAATATACATAAGTACATACTATCATTGCACAAAATCTCAACCCGCCAGCCTGAGCCCCATTATAGGTGGTTGAGGGCAGAGTAGGGGAGGGGAGGGGAGGGGGTTAAATATTAATGGTCCCGAAACCGAGACCAACTCATTGATACCCATATTGATAATCAAATATATAACATACATATATGAGAAATGACTATTATCGTACTAAAACCATTCCCCGCCCCCAACGCATATGAGAGGGGGAAGACGGTAAACGAAAAATGTGTTCATGTGTTTTCAAGTATGCTGAATCCAACGAAACCCCTCACATAATCATCTGATTGATGGATCTCGATCTACAGGCCAATACAAATAGTAATTTGGCAATCCCCTCCCCAAAATCTGGCAGTGTTGCAGGCGTTGCAAATTTGTTTGAATGTTAACTTAAAACATGTGCTATTAGTGTACAAAAACTCAAGTCGTCAGGCTGAAATAGAAGGTTGGTTTCAGTCAGCCCCCCACTTTTGGGAGGAAGGAAAAAGAAGAAGTAGGAATAACATGGTCCTGAAGCCCAGCCCAATCCATCGAGACCCCTATCTATGGTTAAGTATACACCATTTATGAGAAAATGCTATAAACGTATTAACACACCTCCCCGCTCCCCCACGCACATGGAAAAGAGAAGAATGTAAACGAATAATGTTTTTCTATGTTTGTTAGTGCGGTGAATGCAAAGAGACCTCTCGGGGATTCGTCCGTTGCTTGGTTCTCGATCCAAGGGCCAATATACAAAAGATTTCGGAATTTGCCTGCGGTATGTAAGCGGTGCCGGGAACTGAATCCCCGGGATCTTGGTCCACTGAGGATCTTTGCTCTTATTAAATGGGAATTAAATCCACTTTATTTTAGTGGACTTAGTTCCCGCAGTCCTTTGAATGGAATCCTTATGGTGCACGGGGAGTTGGAAGACCAATAACAACATTGATATCAACTGTCTTAGCAGAAACAGAATCCCATCAGAGAAAGACGAAGCCACAGTTAAAATACCTTACTGCAGACCGTGAAGGTTGGAGATGATTTTTTGATGCCCTTTGCCCCAACCGGGGTTATAGGAAACGATGATGATGATGAGTTCCCCTTTTGCCATAGAAGGTAGAAATTAAATTCCCAACCAAAAATTGAGTGGTTTTACTTCCATTTTAATGTGGAATTAATTCCCACTTCTAACATAAAAAGCAAAATAAAAGTCAAGAAACTCGTATTGTTTAATCTTATTATTAAAATAGAAAAACTTTTTTTTCCAGAAAAAGTTTAGATACCAAATTGCAAACAAAATTAGCAAAATTTTCAAATTTTAGCGCTATTCATCCAATAACATATATGTATGTACCTAAAACAACAAAAAAGATATTTATTGTTGTACTTCACGAAATTTATTTTCAAGACTCGCGATTTTTCACTAATTATTTTCTAAGTTTCACGCGATTTTTCATTGATTATTTTCAGAGTCTTGCAAGCTGGATTTCGTAATGAACCATTCTTAGAGTGTTTTCATTCTGAAATTCAGTTTGCAAACTTTGAAAATAATCAATGAAAAATCGCTTGATCTTGCATTTGTATAATTTTTATTGTTGAAAGTTATTTCCCTCCTTATAATTCAAAATGTGTACTTAATTCTCATAAAAAAGAGCGCTACTTTCTCCTAGGATTTATGCAAGGGGGGCAGCTAGGGGTGTTTGCCTCTCCCCAAAATTTGAATATATTTCATACATTAAGGAATTTTTCTTCTTTTGAGAGCACTTTAAAGCAAGATTTCTGTACAAAAACCTTTTATTGAATGAGTTTGCCCCCCCCCCCCCCTAATCGATATCTTGCATACGCCCTTGCCTTTCTCACCTGGTGTGGGAACTAGGTCCACTTCACTTAATTGGACTTAGTTCCCATTAAAATAGAACTAAGTCCCTTGGTGGACTAAATTCCCGGGTGCTTAGTTCCCTGCACCTATGTAATCAATCCCCCTCCTCCAAATCCTATATTGTTGCCACCGTAGCAATAATTCTTAAAAGTTACCATTGGAAATGCACTATATTATTATATTGATTTGGTAGTGGAGATTTTTTTTTCAACAAAAACTCAATCCGTCAGATTGAAATGAAGGGTTAGTTTTACTTACAGACCCACTCTAGTAGGGTGGTAACCCTCTTCTACTGCACTCTGATAGTGCTGCCATCACCAATATTTAATTAACTTGAGTAAGCATAGTGAAGGTATTTGAGATTCCTTACATATTTATACCAATCTAAAATTAATTTTCTTTTCGAGCATGATTCCCTATACCTCTAAGCCATGAGAGCTTGTACCTGCAACCAATATGGGTGTACTCAATATTTTTAATTTAATTTTGTTTACTCCCATGGATATTACTTTTATTTTTGTGCGATATTTGTTATTTAAAATTTACCATTGAAAGGTATTGGTGGTTCTCCAGCTTTTTGTTATACCATGGTACACACCACCACCATCGGCAAAAATAAAAAATTGGTTCTACACTATATTCAATATCCCTATACAATGTTTTTAACTGTAGGTCCCTTGCTAGGTATAACCTATTATAATATTTTCAATTCACAAAATAAAATGGATATATTGTTTACTCAACGGGATGCAATAAAGTGTGCAATATGGAAGCTTTTACAGTTTTTTTTTTGTTGTGTTGTGTGTGTTAATATCACGACCGTGTGTATAAGGAATGTTTTAAAAAATAGACCTATGTACTCGTACATAGATACATATATGAATATTGTATTTTTTTTGTGCATTTTTGTTTGAGTTTTTTTTTATAGTGCCTACAGCTTTAAATTGAGTTGAATGCACGGAATGGAATTTATAAATTTACTTTGCTGCAGATAATAAACTGTTAATGTGCATTTTTTTCTTTAATTTTGTTTTGTTTATTTTAACTTAATGTTTGTTGAAATAATGAACCAATAAACTAAATGAATAAATAGGGTATATTCTATGAATTATTCTTTATCCGAAAAAATGTCTAGTTTTGTTCTAACAAAAAACTAACTATTTTTAGTAAAAATATTAACATATTGGAGCACTACTTCTACCATAGAAACCAGATTACACTAAATTATTGATGAGAATATTCTAACCTAGGCATTGACAGCATTTGCCAATAGAAAGTGCATATTCAAATGCTTTTAAAACTCAATGCTGTCCACTGACGTTGAAGGGAAGCTTTTCTCTTATGATACCTTCTAGGAGTGTTGAAGGCATTAAAAAGCTTTTAAGTATTCAATTTTTCAAAAAATGATTAAAATTTTAATGCACTTGAATCTCATGCAGAGAACTCAGTATAAAGAGCTTTAAATATGACAATTTGTCCAATTTAAGGTATTGCTTAAAACACTTGAATCTAATCGCAGCTTTTCACTTTGTTTTTTTTTTGTGTTACTTTCATTCAATAAGCTAACATTGAATTTAAATGGTAAACAGGAGAAAAAAAGAGAATATGGAAATGCCATTTTTTGCAAAATGAGGAAATTCCTAGCAAATAAAGTCGAACGCATGTTAATTTATCGCCAATGACATGTAGAATAAAATTGCATTGTCAACATGACAACGTATGTCATTACGTGCAATTTTCAACAAAGAACAGTAAAAACCACTCAATAAAAAATCCAAGTTGAAAGCTTTGAATACTTATATTAAAATGTGAATGTCTGTTACCCTAGATATCTGACTTGGGTAATGGGTTTCGAAGTGAGATGCTGATGTCATCGCTCAAGCAGAATTGACATTCCCGAATTTCTGTCAACAATATAAATTGTTATCTATAGCTAAGATTAAATTAATTAATAAACAAAAACAACTTCAATGTACATAAGTGACATAAACTAATAAATATAAACCACTTGACCGTTAGTGCAAAATCAATTTATCAACAAAATCAAATAAAAGTGACTGGATAATTAATTCAAAGATTAATTCACACGAGATTTTTTGTGTCTGTTCTTAAATTGTATCCTAAATATTTAGCCTGTCACTTCAGCGTGACATTTTTAAAATAAGATCTGGGACTGAGAATTTTATTGTATTTTTAATTAGCTTTTGAAAATAAGATTTGCCAAGCCACGCGTAACAGTATTAATTGGGTATTATGTAGGTAGGTACCTATTTAAAACAGGTATGATTTTAGCGAATTGTGACTTTCATTTTTAAGAGTTGTTAAATACTGATAGAGAAATTGATGAGGGTAGTCTTATTTTTAGTCCAAAAGTTGGGAGATTACTTTTCCTTTTTGTGATACTTTTGTTGATACTTTAAAATCTTAAGTAATTTTAAAAAAACTTAAACATATACATAGGAATATTTAATATTTTCAATTTGCTACTAGGTATAATCCTTTGTGATTTGGTATCGAAATAAAGACTTCAAACTATTTAAAAAAAAATTATTCTCAAATTTCTTCATTTTATTTCCGCATCTGGTAGTTATAATAAGAAATATCAAAAATGTATTTTGGTTTGTCATATAAATCGAACTTAATTTGCTCTTGCAAACAAACAAACAAAAAAAGATCCATTTTCAATCAGTTCAGTGCCATAAATAAATTTCAATTAAAATACCCTCATGACATCTCAAAATTCCAAAAAAAGTCACCCCTTTTCTTCATAATATGGCACTGTCCATCTGGAACACAACAAGACAACATCTTGTCACATTTGTTTTTATTATATGCATAGATATCTTATTCCCATTTTTATTGTATTCTTCTTAAACAATCTGACCTTCATGGTCAATAAAACATATAAAAAAAAAGAAAGAAATATTTGGCGGCGCCACTTGCCAAACGATCTCAGAGGGTTTCACTTAGCTGCTTAAATTTTTAAACATAATAAAACAATTCTATATTTTTCGAGGCCACAGAACAGATTGGAGATCCACACTATAAATCAAAGACAAAAATCATTCTACCAATAAATCCACATATGATAACCAGAGAACATTATATTATACAAAAATTCACAATCCATATACATATGTATCTAATAAAAGGAGAAATTATTGAATTCATCTTTTTTTAAGTTGATATAGAATCTCTATAAAGCTACTTGGAAAGCTGGAAATAGAAATGATAAGGATTTTCTTTTAAGGCTCGGTCTACTTGACTATTTATATTGGCGTACGATTGTGACGACTTTTGAGATATATGAAATGCAAAGGTGAAAGCACAGAAGACTCAAATTGTATTGTTTTTTATATTTTTACAGTCTAACAAAGACAAATGACATGAAGAGATTTTTTATTTTAAATCTTAATTGTAATGTGATTTGGGTTACCTTGTAGATACACTGACAAAATATTTTTTTTTTAAGATTTTCGAATTTTAGTAGAAAATTAAAAATGTTTTCTGTCTCCAAATTTGTATGAATACAGTAGTATCTTACCTTAATTGAATAGATGAGTGGAATATCAGTAGTTCAATCCCATTTCAGAAAAATAAAAAAATAAATGTTTTTTTGAAATATATTTGTCAATACAAAAACTTCAAAACTATTTATTCAATCAAATTTTTTGTTTGCAGAATTTAAACCCCATATTTTGGTACTAAAATATTCCTCAATATTCCTTCATCTTAGCTCAGAGCACTTTTTCGAGTTAATTTGTTATTAAATAGTTAATGGGTGATTCTACAAATAATGGAAGAAAACGATGATTTGGAAGCAAATAGACGTTAAAACTAACTACAGTTGAAGTTCCAAACGTCTTTTCCTATAATTGAAAGCGGCCAATCAAAAAAATAAAAAATAACGATTTTATGGGTATTTTTTGAAAACAGGTGCTCCTGGAACGGAAATTTTTTATAATTTTTTTTCTTATTTTAGAACATTTTTTTAGAAAATCGTACCCTCGTCGTAACAGGGAGACTACACCCCCTCACACACAATTTATTTTTCTTGTTTCGGTACAACCTGTCACCTGTGCCCTGTAGCGTTTTAATGCATTTTATGCAAAACACGCTGTATAGCTTATCATTAAATTTTCAAGCAACTTGAAAATAAGATCAAGTTCGCGTGACCGCTACTACCAAAAAACTTTAACTCCAAATGTTGAATTAGATCGCTACAGCAGTTTAGGCTATAGGTCAGGGTACAGGCATACAGACAGAATTGTTCCACCCACTTTTTTGGTTTATCATCGTAATGTCATGTTTGATTGATATCTTGAATTTTTTTGCACGAATCCAAAACTTCTCGCATTTACATCTAAATCAGAATTTTGAATTTCCGAGATAACGAAAAGAAGGACCTTGTAATGGCGAGGTTTCGTAAAGTGAGATTTTGATTGCGTGATTTTATACCCATCCCGTATATAAGGAGCGGTAATACCTTAAACAAAAATCTCGAATAACAAAATCTCACAATTTCTAAAAGTTTCGAATAACGAAATCTGGCTAATGCATTATTATTTATGTTTTTTGTATACAAAAATCAATGAAATCAGTCAAACCATTTTGAAACAAATCGAAAATTATAAAAAAAAGATTGGTTCCTTGGGAGGTACCATTAACCATTTTTTGAAAAATGGTTTTCCTTCCAAAAGAAGCCTTTACTAGAATGTATTTATTTAATATTTTTTAAGAAAAGTTGTCGAGCCGTTTTTGAGAAAGATACGTTTCTGTACAATTGCTAAGAAAAATTTTATGGCAGGTACCGTTGTTTTTAGTTCTAAAAAAAATGAAAAAAACGTGTGGGCATAATCACCAAAAACCACTATTTGAAGAAAATTGATCCATCTGTTTAGGCTGTAGACGAACAGACAGACAAAAAGACAGACATCAGAATTGTGCCATCCACTCTTTTGGTGTTCTCTATCATCGTAATAGCCCTGTTTTTTAGGGCATTTTTATCTTCGCTTAAAAAAAAGTTGCTTGTTAAATACAACAATAATACGGAGTTATACCAAATTGTTGTTGTATTTAACAGGAAACTTTTTTAAGTGCAAATAAAAATGCACTAAAAAACAGGGCTAATGTCATGTTTGATTGTTATCTCAAAATATTTTTTCTTGCACGAATCCAAAACGAATCCTTATGGCATCTATATCGCAAGTAAAAAGACTTAGTTTCACAGCACCTTCAAAAATGCAAATGGCGTTTCAATTTTTCTTATGAAGTGCGAGTGAGATAGAATGTTTGATTCGTGTCAAACAATGAAGAACTGTTCGGCACCATATAATAATAGGTTATTTCAATACTTCGATTTGTAAAACTATTTGCTCTAGAGTGATTTAACAAGATTAATTTAAAATCTTCAAGATTTACGAAATAAATTTGTGTGGTAAATCCTCGAGATTTGACGGAGGTTTAAGGTAAATCTTATTAAATATCAGATTAGTGCTAAGTGTAAATGTAGTATAAGAACTGGTTGCAAAT
The DNA here is from genome assembly GCA_963921185.1 of Dasysyrphus tricinctus. Taxonomy (NCBI): domain Eukaryota; kingdom Metazoa; phylum Arthropoda; class Insecta; order Diptera; family Syrphidae; genus Dasysyrphus; species Dasysyrphus tricinctus. The sequence continues at coordinate 86,992,281 of OY992533.1, forward strand.
TTTTGGTTGGAACGCCATAACCAAAAAATGAGTATGAAGGTCTGTAGGTGCATGCATCTTGATATCGAATACAATGGTTTGGCAGGATGTTTTGGCGCCGTGGTGGGGACGATGAGTTGAAAAAAGCGGGTCTCAGAAATGACCCTTGGTCATTTTCCTTAAGTCCACAAAATTTGATTTTACCGATCCGAAAAATAAAACTTAAGATATGAGCTTTTGAAGCGAACCCTATCTGCTTTATTTTATAGCTTGTTGTCTGTTTTTTTTTTTTTTTAATTCTGCAAATACCTCTCGATATTGTGCACCTGGAAAGCTTATAGGTTCATAGAATTCAAATATTGTTTTTGTCTCGAATATCTTGAAAGCAAACAAATCTTCACTTGATTGCATATTGAACATTTTATAACGTTTTCAAAGATCTTGAATCTGCGATTTTTAAAAGACAACAAAATAACATCGGAACCTTTACCTACGAGGGAACAAAGACTTTTTTTAAATTCATATGAGTCGGTGGGAGAAAAATTGTTAAGGTTTAGTAAATCACTATTTTTAGTGTTAAACGAAGTGCAGTTAGGGTTTACCCCGATATCTCGTAAACTTAAATCACGATAGACTAAATCTCGAAAACAAAAATCTCGAACAAATAGTTTATTATCACAAAAGTCTAGAAAATCATAATCTCAAAACAACCTGATTAACCAAAGCATCCCACTGTCATACTGTAACACCGTTGCTTAGGCATGTTTCGAGTCACTTCCTTTTAGTTAACTTTTTTTGCATGTTTAAACCTCAAGTATAGAGACTTTCTTTTAGTCGTACTTCCCGAATGTAGAGTGCTTTACTTGGTTCTGTATTTTCCTCTTATTTTGATATTCAGAATTACGAAACCAATGTATCTCCTCTTTAATTCTTTGTTATTTTCCTTATACCAACTCGCACTTTGTTAAGTCATTTTAAGGGTAGTCGAAACTCCCTTTGTGCGCGCAAATAATAAACAAATTAATAAACATTCGGACTCAAAAAATTAAAAAATTGAGATTTTTTTCAATTTTCGAGTTAAAATCCATCGAGATTTTGGTACGTTCAAGATTTGTCCATGTTTTTTAATTCGAGATAATAAAATATTTTTTTTTTGAGATTTTGTCAATTCGAATTTTTTTTCATTCGAGATTAGGTATGTCATGATCCCGTGTGGTAAGTTAGTAGATATGGTAACCAAGTGGTAAAATTTTCAACCGTGTAGGTACTACCAGACTGCCACCCATTTTCAATTAATAACGATCCCACAAACTAAAATTAAAAAAAAAAAAAAAAACACTAAAAAATCGTTCAGCATCATTTTTAGAAAGTCCAACAGATTCTCTTTTGATCAAATCTCGATATGTTATTGGTATAAGAAGTCAAGATTTAGTTTTATTGATAAATAATTATTGACCTGTAACATGAAATGTATCTGGCTTCTTTGAGATAACAAAGAGATATACCTCCTCTCAACAATAACTTTTATTTTTCCTTTTAATGATTGTCGATGTCGATTTTATTTGGTATAAGCGATCGTTTATTGTTAATATGAATTATTCCATTGTTATGTGATCACATAACAGGTAGATAATGAAAATGATGTATGAGGTATGACACACACACGTGCTTTAAAGCTTATGTAATCAATAATTTAGTTCAAAGTTATTTTTTTTTGTTTTTTTTGTTCATTTTGTTGGAAAGGAAAATAACAAACCAACATAATTTGGACAGACAATCATATAATAAGAAGATACAAGATAAAAAAATATATATACAAAAATACAGTGGGGAAGAATAATATGTAAAGTGGGAATAAATAAAACACAAAAAAAAAAATCGAATATAGGGTGACATCTCCTGCCATTGTTGTTAGTCGGGCAGATTAAATATGACATGAAGAACCCTAAACCCACTGCAATTCGTGACAAGACATAGGTAATACACAAAGTTATTTAATGCATGAACAATGTATCACTTCTGACATCAAAATATATGTGCTTAAAAGTCGCTATAAGGTTATACCAGTTTATACCAATTAGGAGATGAATTTTTACACACAAATATATGCATGGTTTCCATGTGCTTTCCACTAGATGTCACTGCTTGATATGTGAAAATATTCAATCTATCGGTGCAGAGATAGTTCTTATTTTGCAAACAAATTCTAGCGGAGCAGAAGTAGGACGTTTTGTTTATACCAGTCGAATATAAAAAAATATTTCACAATTTGTTTTAATATTTTTTAACAACGGCATTGGCACTCTATTGAATTTCTATTAAATTATGATAGAAATTAAATTTTTTAAGTTATTAAGTTCTTATGACTAGTTTCAATTTTACATTACCATTTCGACCCCACTGTGCGCATTGAAACTAAATCAGTTCAACGATCTTGTGATCTGTTTCTTTAAAATAATTTTTTTATTTCGAAGATCAATTGTGTGGTGAATTTTACGATTTTTTGTTTGTGTTTTTTTCAATTTTACTTCTTCGTGGTATTATTTGCTGCAGATTGGAATGTACATCTTGTATCATTTAATGGTTGTCATGTCCTCCTTTGTGACTTTGTGTGGTTGGTTGGTCTTTTGGGAGTTATAACTGCGTATATGTCATCCAATGACACACATTGAAGATGTTTTATTTTTTAAGTTTTTTTTTACTTTTTTTTTTTTTATTTATTTCTTAACGAGATTTTAATCGATGAGCATTTCTTACAAAAATAACATTGATGCAATTTTTTGGGGACAGATGTTGAGAATTGAGAGCCCGGTCTGGCTATCGTTTGGGCGATGCAGTCTCATCCAATCGACAACGACACGCATGAAGGTTCCTGAATGCACGTTGCGAATTGACGACTGTTCCAGTTTTTTTTTGTCACAAAACAAATAAAAAAACTACTAACAACTTGTGACATGGACTGGAGTAATTAGATTCGTCATGTTTTTTTTACAAAAATATTTTCTGTATGTGAGTGCACTGGTGCACCTTTCCTCAGGGTTCATTTCCTGAAGCCATGATTATTTTAATTTTGCCGTGAATCCTTTGTTATTATGCAGACTCAAGGAACGAAAATTAATCCTTCTATTATGGTATAGGGTCATCCAACAAGAGCTTCCATTTTAAATATTTTGCAACTTTTAAAATTGCATAATCATTTAACTGTTATTGCGGTGACTTTTTTAACGAAAAATTAAGGGTGCAGGGTCCCCGGGAACTTAGTCCACTGAGGGATGGTCGCTAAATGCACTTTAGCCAAGTAGACTTATATGTATTCCCCATAAAAGTGAAAAATCCTTAAAATATAATTATTTTAAAAATGAGAACTTAGTTCTCATAAAAACGTGGACTACTTTCTCACCTTATGTGTGAACTTTGTCCAATTAGCAAAAGTGGATCTAGTTCCCATTAAATGACAACTAAAACCGTCGGCCGGTGGATTAAGTTCCCGAGACTTAGTTCCCTGCACCATGGATATTACATTTTTATACCATTCACTATCTTAATTCTAAATCGAGATTTATACAACAGCGGAAATTGTCTTCAGAATCCCTGAGTCCCTGAGATAATTCATAAAGAATTTATTTAAAATGACAATTTTCGGGCAAGAAAAAATGTTTGTATTTATCGCTTATTCTAGTATTTTTAATATTTAGAATAGTACAACGCTTACGCAGTGGTTTTGCCAAAGTTGAGGAACACATCTATAAGATAAAAGGTGATACCCCATCAGAGCCAGCAGATTTCAGATTGTCGAGATATTTAAGTACTCTGGCAACTGTACGGGTACGAAAATGTATTGGTCCTATTGGAAAATTGAAAAATATTGGTCCCATATTGGAAATTGTACTTATCCTAAAATATCTTTATGCGGATTTTAAATTAAATTGATTAAATGTTTGAACAATGAAGTGGCTCTTTCAATTTTTTTTTTGTATTTTTTTATGGATAAAAATGAATTGGATCTAGGTAGAAAATTCAAATGTTTCTAGGAAGGACTTTTTGATTATTTTATTTTTATTTTGATGACGATTTCTTAATGTTTTGAAACAAGTAAGAAAAAAATATCGCAAGTGGTTCAAATTTTGGTGCATGGTTCGGTAATTTTTACTCTCCAATTCAGCAAACTAACTGAATTCAAATTATGATTAAAGCATGAAATTGGCTAGTGTAAATTCAATCGATTGATTAAAACTAAAATCAAAACAATCGTGGTAAATGACTTTTTCATTTGTCTTTATCATTCCTATCTATTTATGTATTGATTTTGCTAGCTAGTGCACACGTTTTGAACGCAAAAGAAGATAAAGAAAAATATTACTTAAAAGAAAAGTAGAAATTTAATATAAAAATTTTTTTGTCCGTCTAAGAGAATTAAATTTAACAAATAACGGCTTGCCCGCGTCCGATTAAGGGAGTGCCCACTAAAACGAACATAAAATGTATAAAATTTAAATACTAGATCTACAGTCGCGAGAATTTGTCCGCTTAAGAGATATGTCCGTTTTTTCACTGTGCTCAAAAACAAAAGTATCTTTTTTCATGACAAACAAACTGTACAGCAACAACAACCAACATTAATTAAAGCTCAATAAAGAAGTTATCTGACCTTTACATTTGATTCAAAACAATTATCCAACAAAATATTGACCTTCAAAAAATTAAAGAATATTTTTCTCTCGTCATTTCTTGCAATAACGCAATAAAGGTCCTGTAAAAAAATGATTGCAAAAAAATCTCAAAACAAAAATTATGAAGCTGTACAATGGCTTTCGTTTCTGTCTCTTCAAAAAACACTAGTAAAATCTTGTTCCGCTAATTGCTTAAAGTTAGAATCCCCAAAACATTGATCTTAAAAAAATGTAAAAACCAAAAAGTTTTTTCTAATATTGCGGTTTAAAACGCAGTCCATTCAAACAAAAACCGTTGTAGCTGTTTTAAAAAAAAAAGTTTTTCATTTGTATTTAAATATTCGAATAAGCAAAACATTTTTTGAACTGGCTTTTTAAGGATTACAAAAAAAAAAAAAAAAAAAAATAGATACAAACAAGAAACAAACTAATAGTTTGTGCATATAAACTTTTTATAAAAATTTTCTGAAGAGGGGTGGTTACCCGCCCGAAACGTTAATTGGTTTAAAATTAAAAACAAAAAAAAAAACCTAAATTTTTAATTTACAATTTAAAAAAAAAATACACGACTGGGTCGTACGTATCTGCTCTTATGTTGCAGACGCTGCAGGTTAAAGAAAATTGTATATAAAAACATGGAAATTATGAGAGAAAAATGTAGAGAAACATGAAATACGGTATTTAAATTATCTAAAACAACTCCTTTGACAATTTGAGGTGAAAAAAAGTGTGCCATCTTAATTCTTGATTGAATATAATTGTATGGAAAACAAAGTCTAAAATCGTTGGAGCGGTTTTTTAAAAAAATAATTTTGTATATATAAAATTCTTAATACATTTTTAAGGACACATTTTGGAATGCAAATCTAAAGTATATATTTATGTGCAGATCAAAAGATTTAAAAAAAAAATTGTCAACCCGTTCTTGAGATATCGAATTTTCAAAAAAAATAATTTGAAACTCTTTTTAAAAATTCAACAACCTTTTATTTTTGAAAATGTTAATATGTAATATTATTTATAAAATCTTATCTAAATCTTATCTAAAATTTGTATATAAAAAACTTTATCAAAATCCGTTCAGCCGATAATAGGCGTTTTTCTTTTTGAATTTAGAAAAGAGCTCTGAACAGAGTCCGAGCATGTCGAGCATGTTCTAAATATCATCTGAGCAAGTTTGTTCTGAGTACCCTGAACCGCATTTTTGAAACTCACCTGAACACTAGCTGTCAAATGATATGTGTTCAGCATTGAACCCAGTCTGCTCAGTCATTTTATTCTGAGCTCAGGTAGCACGCTCTGAACAAACTCAGAACACACTAGAACGAATTTTTTAGCTCTAAACGCTCAGAGCTAAATAAGAAAAACTTTTTGTTTGACAGCTCAGGCTCTGCTCTGAATTAAATAAAATGCACGACTGGGTCGCACGTACTTGCTCTTATGTTCAAGACACTGCGAGTTTAAGAACATTGTATACACAATGGAATTTATGAGAGAAAAATGTAGAGAAGCATGAAATACGACACTTAAATTAGCTAAAACAACTCTTTTGACAGTTTGAGGTGAAAAAAAAGTATGCCATCTTAATTCATGATGGAATATGATTGTATGGGAAAAAAAATTTTAAAATCGTTGGAGCGGTTTTTTTTTAAATTAATTTTTTATATATAAAATTCTTAAAACATTTTTAAGAACAAATTTTGGTATGCAGATTTAAACTATATATTTATGTGTATATAAAAACAAAATTTGAAAAAAAATTGTCAACCCGTTTTTGAGATATCGAATTTTCAAAAAAAAAATTTGAAACTTTTTTTAAAAATCCAAAAAAAATTTTTGAAAATTTTGATATGCAATATTATTTAATCTTATCTGAAATTTGTATATAAAAAATTTCATTTAAATTCGTTAAGCTGATAGCGAGAAAACTCAAAATAAAAAAATACGTTCTATGACAGGTACTACTAATAGTTGCTATGTGTAAAATTTTATAATTTTTGATGGTAGATCGTACTAATTTTAGTATATGAAAAAAGTTTAATCAAAATCGTAGGAGTCGTTTTCAAGCAAAAAAAAATTTTCCTATGCGGTTTTTTCACTTTTGTATGGAAGGTACCGTTATTTTTTCATAAATGTAAATTTTTTTCTAAAAATATTTTAGAGAGTACTAAAAAAGTCTTAAATATCGAGTTTAAAAAAAATCTATGATGCCGTTTTCGAAATATTTGATTTTCCAAAAAAAATTTTGAAATATTTTTTAAAAATCCAAAAAATATTTTTTCAAAAATGTTGGTACACAAAACTTTTGACATTTTTCGGAAGCTTCTGTATAAAAAAATAATTGAAATCGGTCATACCATTTTGAAGAAAATCAAAAATTAAAAAATGGTTCCTTGGGAGGTACTATTAATAACCATTTTCGAATAATGGTTTTCCACCCAAAGAAAGCCTTAACTAAAATAAATTTATTGAATTTTTTTTAAGAAAAGTTGTCGAGCCGTTTTTGAGAAAAATACGATTATGTAAATTTGCCAAAAAAAAAAATGTATGACAGGTACCGTTATTTTTGGTTCTAAAAAAAATGAAAAAAACGTGTCGGCAGAATCACCAAAAACCACAAAGTACCAAGTTTGAAGAAAATCGATCGAGCCGTTTAGGCTGTAGGCGAACAGACAGACAGACAGACAGAATTTTGCCACCCACTTTTTTAGTGTTCTCTATCATCGTAATATCATGTTTGATTGTTATCTCAAAAATTTTTTTTTTGCACGAATCCAAAACTTGCCTTATAGTACCTATAATCGCAAGTAAAAAGAAAAATCTCTAATGAGAAAATTCAAAATAAAAAAAAAAGTTCTATGACAGGTACTATTAATAGTCACTAAGTGTTAAATTTTATAATTTTGGTAGTAGATCGTACTTATTTAAGTACATAAAGGTATGGAAAAGTTTGATCAAAATAGAAGAAGTCGTTTTCGAGAAAAGAAATTTTTTCCTTTGTGGTTTTTTAACTATTGTATGGAAGGTAGGTACCGTTCTTTTTTCATAAATGTAAATTTTTTCCTAAAAATATTTTAGAGAGTACTAGAAACTCTTAAGTATCGAGTTTCAAAAAAAAATCGATCATGTCTTTTTCGAAAATGTACTTGGTTTTCAAACAAAAATATTTTTTGGAAGCTTCTGTATAAGAAAAATATTGAAATCTGTCATACTGTTTTGAAGAAAATCGAAAAATAAAAAAATGGTTCTGTGGGAGGTACCTACCATTAATAACCATTTTTGTTTTAATGGTTTTCCATCCAATATCACTCTTATTTTTCGAGAAATTCTAAGCTAGATGTTAGTCCTCACTCAATGTTTCTAAATGAAAAGTAAACCCTGTGTGGTAAAATATGCCAAACGAATACCTACATTTCAATAAAGGATTAGTCAGAGTTCAATTTTTTCCTACGAGAACATAACTTGCCATATGTACATATGTAATGTATGTATCTAGTACCCTAAACCTAAACTGTAGTTACTGAAACAGATATACCAGGGCTCACTTTCAAAGATGTTCCAATCATTCTCTATCTAAGATTAATATACATTAGGGGTGTCGGAATTTTTTTTTATTTTTTGTATTCAAAATGGGTATTGTGGATCTTGTAAAGAGATTAGAAAGAAATAATTTTTGTTCTGGGACATTTTCCAAAATGGAATTTTGAGACCCCGCGGCCATTTCTAGGTTGAAAAACCTCAACTCGAATAAGCGGACCGAAAAACTAATATTATATAAAGTCACAGTAACCAACAATGATTTTATTTTGCTTTTGTAATCTTTTGCTAAGAAGATAGCGTTAAAATCTGCTTGTCAAAATATCATCAAATAACTTTTTACATTAAATCCCCCCGAAGAATAGATCGATTTTCCAGATGTTTTCGATTATTTCTTCTAAATGGAATGCTTTAATTGGTTGAAACTTGCTTTCTTAATACTATACAGCATTTTTAAATTGAAGTTCGGTCAATACAAATGAGAAAAGGAGCCAAAATGAAACATTTGAAGTAATTTTGACAACATATCGACGAAAATTTAATTGGTTTTCCTGACCATTTTTTCGAAATGTGCTGTTTTTACTTGAAAACGGCCGCGGGGTCTCAAAACTCGATTTTGGAAAATGTCCTAGAACAAAAATTTCATCTTTCTAAACCCTATACATGATCCACCATACCCATTTTGAATATAAAAAATAAAAAAAAATTCCGACACCCCTAATATACATATCACTGAAAATTGAACTATTTCGTCTGCAGCTGCGCTTTTAGAAATAAAATAACTATCAAGACACAGTAAATTTTCCGAATGATCCGAAAATTCACCTCTTAAACTCCGAAAAATAAACATTTTTGCACTGAGAATTCCTCTGTAATATAAAACAAAGATTAATTGAAAGAGTGCAAATAAATTATCATTTTTAAGAGAAAACCCCATAAGAATTCAAGATCGTTCACCACACAGCAAAAGATAATTTTTCCTTCTGTTCACACTGTCACAGTCAATGACAATGGCAGTTAGATTATTTATATTTTTATATCAAATGCACATAAAATGATGATAAAAACAATCAATATTTATCCACCATCATCTCTGCTAACAGAGAGATGCTAAAAGCTTACTCTTTACTTAATGCAACTCTTTGATCCCCAACTCTGACCGTATATCTTGTTGTGGTGGTCCGTGATCGTTGTCGTCGTCGTCGTCGGTCGTCTGTACGTGGCGTCGATGTTGTAAATATCAAACAACAAGTCACCTTCTTCTCTTTGCAAGATTGGCGTTTATTTGTTTTTGTTTACCTTTGCTACCCTTTTCCGTTTACTTTTTGTTGAATCATCAACATATAGGTATAAAGGGGGTCTATGGGCTGGGTGGGGAGTAGTTGGAGGGCAAGGGGCAATTGTTGATATTGATGATCGTGTTCAAACATCCAACCGATCGATGATGGGGCGATGAGTGAGGACCATAACAAAAGCTACTCTCACACAAGGTTTGTTGCAAAGATACACAAAAATGCAGACAACCAGCACGACGATGACTACGACGACGACAAGATGGGGCGATGATGGGCATGGGACATGGGAATGAATCGCGGAGGAGTAACCTCGAAGTTCGATCAAGATGAAGAAAAAAAAAAAAAAAAAAAAAAGAAACTATCTTGCATTCTAGAACTCAACAACATCGAACTGCAAAAAAAAATACAACAAACAGCATCAACAAACAAGAGAAGATACAAGAACCATAACACAAAAAAAAACTATCTTTGGGGGTCTCTGGAGCTGGAGCCCCTTGGTGTGGTTTGCGCTGGTGAGGTTCGCAAACACAAAGTTCAAACCAAATGGCACTACACCATCACCAACCAACACAACAACGCGCTTATTCATGTTGGTTGCATCTCTTAGATTGTTTCTATACTTGCTAAGTACGATGATCGGTGCTTGATTTTTTGTTTTTGTTTTCGTTCGTTTTACTTATTTCATTAAACCACGATCGCACTGGAAAACGAGACGACTCCAACGACGACGATGACTACAACTACGACGACGACGACATCATAACAGCCGGTGATCGGGGCACTAAGGCAGCAGAGGCAAAACGCGACTACAGCTTGGACTTGGACTCCTCCGCCAAATGGTTTTCAGTAAAAAAGCGATCGTCACTTATGTAGGTTGCCCATTTCGTGTGTCGTTGTCGACAAGAAGTTCTGTGCTGTGTTCTTCTTATACAAAAAGTTTTGAAGAAATTCAAGCTTGACCCGGCTTTTTGGTTCGTTTATAGTTTGCCAAAAACTTTTGCCTACTTCTTCGGTTCTTCGGTTGCATACGCCAAGCAAACACTGTAGCGGTGATAAATTAAAAAATACGATCATGTTTGTCAGTGGACATTGATGAGCATTGGGTGGTTTGTGTCGTGAAACATGTAAATTTTGGGTGCTTCATGCTTTTTGATATCGGTAAACGGTTTTTTGTAAGGCTTCTACAGTTCGCCAAATGAATGGAAGTGGACTTTTACGGCTTTTTGTTGAATTCCTCAAGTATCTTCAATCAATTTGAGATCAATCGGTAAAAAATCTATTAAGTAAATCAATAGTTATAGGGAAAAGATACAAAAGTATCTTTTATTAAATATGTCTTAAAACCCCTCAGTGAATTTGTATCTTTTCGATAAAAATATCATTTAAAGAATGTTTCTTAATATTTTCCAATACCATTGTTCATAGTGAAACATGTATACACGAGTATATTTATGAAAAAAGAAAAAACCATATCACACTCTGATGATTCAGAACTATAAGAACACTCTGTTCTGGACTTTGTGCACATTTTTATTTCTTTGCTTTCGTTTGGAACTCAACTCGTTCGTCTCGTTGCTCTGCTGCTGCTGATGCAGAATTGGTTTTCTTTTGTTATCCGCATGTACCTTTAAGTTGAAGAAAAGAACATAAAAAAAGAATAATATTGGACATTGGATATTATACCACAAAAGTACATACCTCTACGCTCTACCCATTGCCCTCCGCATTCTCGTCGTCTCCGACATTGTCATATTGTTCATCCCTCGTTCGGTTCTGGGCTCGTCTATATATTCAAGTATATTTTATTTTTTTGTAATTTTGTGTTTCTCTACAACCATAGAACGTGAAAGGATTTTATTTATTTTTTTGAAAAATCTTCAATAAAAATATACACCAATGTACCGAATGAGGATTTCGTCACTAAATATCAAGTCAGGTATGATTTATATTTTTTCTTAAAAATAAAAAAATATTTAATAATGAAAAATACACCTTCATAGGATTCATTAATTTTGAGGTAATTTTAATTTGTGTAAAGCAAAATGAGTAAGCTTTATGGGTAATGTGTTGAAATATATAAGAAGATAAAAAAAAGATTAAAGAAATCAGTTTGCGGTCAATGATGGATTTTAGCGATGAGTGTGTCTCGAGTGACATAATTTCGTATGTAAATAATGAAAAAAAAAATGGCTTGAAGTGGTTTCATTAATTTGAGGTTGGTTTTGAGTCATTTAAACGACACCTTTATTTTTAACTAATTATTTTTTACAGTAAGTTTGGAATTTTTTTAAAGAAAAATAACTACCTCAAATACCTAGTTCAAAACAGATAATTTTTTTTATTTTCAAATCATGCAAAAGAGATGCGAAAGAATTTATAATTCAACCCTTAAAAAGCTTTTCTTTTATTCAGCCCTTTTTTGGTCTTTCCGACTTCAATTTTTAATTTTTATGTGTTTGACGTAAAGTTAAAATAATTAAATTTATTTATTTCTTGTCTTTTATTTTATGATATTTTAATTTTTAAGAATTTCTGATTACTGATTTTTGTTTGTATTTTGTCTGTATTGATAAATTGGTGAATGTAAAAGGTTTAGAATTTAAGTTATCAGTTAGAGTTTTAGGTATATGATTCATTTTTCTTAAATTAAAAACTTAATGAAAACTACTATTTGTTGGGTTATTTTTAATGTAAGAATAAATAGGTATACAATTCAGAGAATAAACTTAAGGAACAAGATTCCAGGTCCCACGGCTACCATGTAGGTAATTTTATCCAAACAATTAACTTTCGTGATTGTACGAGCCTTGGAGCTTTTGAAGCTAAGAAGTGGCACAGGTGAATAAAAATACCTAATGTAAAGTATTATAATTTTTTCAAGGGTGATTTTTTATAAGTTCTAAGGGATGGAGTCATCAACTTACTTTTGAAAGTTATCATACACCTACAGTGGGACATAACGTCAGCCAGAAAGATTTTAGCTTTCATATAAATTTCTTTTGCTAATATTTGTACGTTCATGTTCTTTGAGCAACAATTAAACAATATTGCCTAAGCCACTTCTAAACTTACAGTGGGGTCTTACACCAGCCAGGTGCCTGAATGCTGTACCGTAGGTTTACCAGTTTGAAAAATGGAAAAAGGGGAACTTTGTGTGATTTTAAGGGAAAAAGACTTTTCAGGAAGGACAAAGTGACAATGATATTGCAAAGCTTGACTGTCCATCAGAAAGCCAATTATTGGTCTTTTCCCACCTGTTGTTTGAAAAAGTTCTAAATTTTTGTTGATTTATTTAGGTGTTTCTTCATTGTGTCAGTTTCGATGAAATATTAAATTGTGTAAGAACAGCATCGATGAAAAATGAACGATATGCGATAAGGATAATAACACGGTCAATGAATGACAAAAATTTAATGCGAGGTGACAGAAAACAACCTTTTTTTTAACGTACAAATGTATAAAACATATCACAAAATATTAACATTAAAGTATTGCAGACAAAAAAGAAGAAAATAATTTATATTGAGATGATTTATGGCTTTAAATAAAAATATATACAAAACATACAAAATAAAAATTATATAAGGGGGGCATTTCTGTCCCCCTTTTGTATTTAAGCTTTGGGGACGGAATCGTTTTTGAGGGGGACGTATGCTAACCCTACTTTAACGCTATCTATAGTATTATTTCAATACAATTTTTGTTAGTATACTCCCTGGAGAATTATAAAAAACATATACCCAGCAGCCATAGCAAATTAATTAAACATTTTGAAAAGAAAATACGCTATAACATATTTATAGGTATTATAGTACATTCTCGGTAAAAGCAACCCTCAATAAACGCAATACCTAGGTTAAGGAAACACTCATATTTTTACCATTAGTGACTTAGTTATTGTAACTGTTCAAAAAAATGTGACTCAGTAAACGCAAATTTCCTTCCAATTATCTCTATTTCATTTTATCAATATTTCTGTGCTTACTTTATTTTAAATGCAACTTATCAGATTTTATACACTTGTAAATCAAAGATGTATTGTATTTCGGGTTTGATCTACCATTGTTGAGCTAATTTCCTAAGCCAAGACTCAACTTTTTTGTGACTTGGTTAGTACAACAAGCTCAATTAACGCAACTGCCCGAATTTTTATTGATTGTTTTTACCGAGAGCGTGCTGTAAGATTACAAATAATTATGACTATATATTTGAATTAAAAGAAATAAGCAAATATTTAAATTCTTATTTTGTTTGTTGGAATTACAGTCAATTTTTTTTTTTTTTTTTTTTTTTTTTTTTTTTAACGATTTAACGATTTTTTATTGAACATTTATATACAATTTGAGTTAACTTACGACTATTAAATACATTGAAGAATATAAATCTTATGGCACATAGGGGGCCTATTGTTATACATTGGCTTAGATTTAATAGGAAATATAAGTATATATTATACATGTCAACTAATTACAGTCAATTTGTCTGCAATAAATTTCCTTGACATTAAACTCAAACTTTATTGATTTCTTATTGAGGAAAATTTAAAAAATAAGAATTTAAAAAAATGGTCCTCAAAAATGATATAGGTAGCTTTTTATTTTATTTATTTTATATTATTTTATTTTATTTTATTTTATTTTATTTTATTTTATTTTATTTTATTTTATTTTATTTTATTTTATTTTATTTTATTTTATTTTATTATATTTTATTTTATTTTATTTTATTTTATTTTATTTTATTTTATTTTATTTTATTTTATTTTATTTTATTTTATTTTATTTTATTTTATTGTATTTAATTTAATTTAATTTAATTTAATTTAATTTAATTTAATTTAATTTAATTTTATTTAATTTAATTTAATTTAATTTAATTTAATTTAATTTAATTTAATTTAATTTAATTTAATTTAATTTAATTTAATTTTATTTTATTTTATTATATTTTATTTAATTTAATTTAATTTAATTTAATTTAATTTAATTTAATTTAATTTAATTTAATTTAATTTAATTTAATTTTATTTTATTTTATTTTATTTTATTTTATTTTATTTTATTTCATTTTATTTTATTTCATTTTATTTTATTTTATTTTATTTTATTTTATTTTATTTTATTTTTTTTTATTTTATTTTATTTTATTTTATTTTATTTTATTTTATTTTATTTTATTTTATTTTATTTTATTTTATTTTATTTTATTTTATTTTATTTTATTCCAGCTACAGACTGATAAGTGCTAACTTATTAACATATTTTTGCTCGAAAAAAAAAGAAAAATTGTTAACAGCAGTTTAACGATTGAAAATGGTGAAGGGGGTTATAAGGAATGTACAAAATCTATTTCCCAGCAGTGGAGTTGGAGGGGGATTTGGGGGGTAAAAAAGAGGAGGAAATCTTATTATTACGTTTTCCGACTAAAGTTGACTCCAACTTGAAAAGTGTTCAATAGAAATGTTGTATCACGCAAGACTCTACAACTTTTATTCAAATCATTTTTTAACGTAACCTCAAAATTTCTGAGATATTGGCAAAAAGCAGTATTTTTGTTTTTGTTTTTTATTTTTCATTTTAAATGAAACTTTGTGAAAATAATTCTTGTTGTTTCCTTAATAATCACAAATTTTTTCAATCAAAACCATTGATCAGTTTTTGAGATGTTCAATTTTGCTTGCAAAAAAATACTTTTTTTCAAATAAAAAATATGTACTTCAGAAAATCATCGTACAGGGTTAATTTAAAAATCGTTAGTTTTGTTTTTACATTTACATTTACATAAAATAATGATAACATATATTAACAACGTACAAAAATGCCAAAAAAGTAAAAAAAAAATCATATTGTTAAAAATTTTTGGAAAATGCATAAATTAATCACACCATTGTTAATCTTAAAACAAAACTAATAATCCTTGAATAAACTCCGTACGATGATTACGATGAAGTACATTTTTCATTTGAGAAAACTATTTTTTTGCAAACAAAATCGAATATCTCAAAAACTGATCACTGGTTTTGCTTGAAAAAATTGGGATTATTAAGGACACAGCAAGATATATTTCCACAAAGTTTCATTTTAATTGATCTATTTTTGGGAAAATGAAAAATAAAAAACAAAAACAAAAAAATTACGGGTTTTTTCCAATGTCTCTGAAATTTTGAGGTTGCGTTAAAAAATGATTTGTATAAGAGTTGTAGATTTTTGCGTGATCTACAGTATTTATGTTGAACACTTTTCATTTTGGGGTCAACTTTTGTCGGAAAACGTAATAATACGATTTCCCCCTCTTTTTCACCCCACAAATCCCCCTCCAACTCCGCTACTGTGAAATATATTTGTTTTACATTCCTTATAACCCCGTTCACCATTTTCAATCGTTAAACTGCTGTTGACAATTTTTGTTTATAAATGTGTAAAAAGCCTGCACTAGATATCTTAGTTGTTTAATTTAACATTATTAATAAGCAATTTACTATATTCAATTAGCTTCTACTTCTGATTTTTGAACATGAGGGCGGTCGTTAAAAAAAGGTCATCTTGGATGGACCTAAATCTGCTCTTAATTTAAAAAAAAGATTCCCTAATTCGTTCACATTTTTATTTTAATCCCCCTTAGGCGCCACAGGGGTAAATTAAACGCCCTACTTT
Organism: Dasysyrphus tricinctus; assembly: GCA_963921185.1. Lineage (NCBI taxonomy): Eukaryota > Metazoa > Arthropoda > Insecta > Diptera > Syrphidae > Dasysyrphus > Dasysyrphus tricinctus. The sequence goes on from OY992533.1 coordinate 87,008,415, forward strand.
TGCATGCTAGGTGATTCGTGTAAGATCTGCCACAAAACTCAGGGCATGAAGGTTGCAAGCACACAAAATAAAATCCCACAGGGTGGGGGGGGGGCTGTATGGGGGTAATATTTCCCACCGGTTGGGCAGGAGGGACGTTTTTATAAAAATAAAAAAAAATTAAAAAACAACGGCAACACTTACAGTAGCCATAAGTGCATCGTTATTTCAAACTAAGATTTTTTGATAAGCATGGAAAAATATTGTTTCTTACTCTAACTCTGAATTTTTTAGTAGACTTTACGCAAATCACCTAGTATGCAAAAAAAAGACAGTTTAATTTACCCTTACAGCGACTAAAAGGGATGAAAATAAAAATCTGAAAAAGTAGGGATTTTTTCATTTAGATCCGGTTTGGGCCCATCCAAGATGACTTCTTTTTAACGACCACCCACATATACATTACAAATTATCCCTACACGATGATGTGGAAGACGAAAAAAGTTGGTCCCATAATTATGTCCGTCTGTGTCTATTGAGCTACAATCTAAACAAGGCGGAAATGATTTTTTTTTATTTCAAACTAGATGACCTGGTGAACTTCGTTTCACCATAAATTAATTTAAAAAAAATTGAGTGTATAACTCTCCCTAGGCTAAACCCAGCGGACGTTGTATCGCATTAGAAAATACAGTTGATGGCAAACTCCGAACATAATTTTGAACAACTCCACTCCCGATGGCCACACTACCAAACTTTTTTTTTTCATATATTAGGTATGGTAGATCGTGGTCACCTCACTTTGTAATAGAATATTTTTTAAATAGGCTATGCTATAAAAATCTGAGTCTTTAGAAATACTTGACTTGCCTGGTACAGTGAAAGCTACAATAAGCGAACACTCATCATCACCTCTTTTTTGTCCGGTTATCAGAGCTGTCGTAAAGAGAAAGATTGCCCAATGGCAACCTACTCTTTTTGGCATCGCAAAATAAAATTACTTCGAAAATAAGAGCTGTAAAACTTTACAATGCCGAAACGCGGTGGAGAAATAGGAATGACACACTCTAAACTAAAGTTAACTTATAGTTACCCAGGAGATCCCGTACTTAGCCCTCAAAGCAACAGTAATCTGTTTGGTTATTAGAAATTTGCTTTAGTATTGAAAACAAAAATTCGAAACTGTTTAGAAAACAGATCCCTTGCTTCTTCCATTGTGTCCGTTTGTTGTGACGTTTTCTATTTGAAATGAGCAACAATAAGTGCCCGCAAGTCAGTAAAGGAGTGTCCGTATAAACTATAAAGGAACGCAATTTGTATATGAGAAATTCGAGAAAAGAGTTGGTTCGCAAAAATATGTCCGTTTAAGGGAATTTTCCGCTTATCGTAGCTATCCGCAAATAGAGCTTTCACTGTATTTATACATTGTTGAAATTTGGTGGGGTGATAATTTTTTTTTTTTATTTAAAATCATTTAAAAAAGCTAGATCTTTAAAAATACTCATTTCTTAAGGCCATTTTATAACTTCAACCCTTCAAACACAAATATCAATTTTTAGAATCTGACTGGAAGTCTCTTATATTAAAAAAAATCAAACAAAGTAGATACCCGACCCCATTGCTCTTCTAGTCAAGGTCTTCCAGATTTCCAATCAAAAAGGCCATTCATTTTTCACTGTCTGCAATATTTTGTAGTTCAATGGTTCATCATTTTTTAATTTTTGCTAATTTTGTATAATGCGGTGAAGTTTCAAAATGCAATTTTTGTCCCCACGAACTATCTTGGACTTTACAAAATATTCTGTATTAACAATTTATTTACATTAGTTATACCAAACCGATCCTAGTCCTTAGTAATTTTATATTGTAAGTGAATGAAATAGACCGCACTTAAAAATCTCGTTTTGATATTCTGGCCCTTGCGATCAAGATTCGACTTACCTTCAAGCTATACCATCCTTTCGCTTCTCAGAGTGCATCTCGCTTACTTTTTTTGGTGTATACATACGTATTCATCCCGCATCTGAAAATACATTATGAACACTTTTTTTCCACATTAGCATGGTTTTGTGTATGATATTCAACATAAACCCCGACCTTATAAACTTTTTAAGAGTTTGAGTTACCAGGTTCTTCACGACCGCCACGGATATTTAGTACCTCTCTTAGCTACCAAAAGTCATATCATGTTCGTGGTCTTCAACTATGAATGTAGTTCAATGGACTATACCATTTTTGACTTTTTTTAGAAATTTTGCAAAATGCACTAAAATTACAATACTCAAAATGTAAGTCTTTGATCCCCCTAAAAACATCTTGGATAGTAAAAATACCCCGTATCAACAGTTTATTTGCATTTTACCAAACCGATCCCAAGGCATTTTCTTATGGGTTAAGTATAACTTTGGCCACACTTTAAATTCTCGTTTTGAAAATCCGGTCCTCGATTAATGGAATTCTGGATAAGGGAGACTCGACTGTAATATTAATTTTTTAATTTTATTTTGTCAAACAAAAATTGCATAATAATTGATTGATTGATGTTTTCAAAAAAACAGGCACTCAAATTGCATTTTTGTATGTTACTGGCAAAACGCAAGACCAATTTAGACCAAACTTCATATAAACACCCACCGGTTCATACCAAACACTTTTTGAAAAGAATCATCCAAATCGGTTCAGCCGTTTTTGAGCTTTTGCAGGACTAACGCACAACGATTGATTTTTATAAATAAGATTTGACACAAAAAATTTTTTTCCCCTTCTCCCTACACGTTTACTTCATTTTTACCTAAACCAAAAATATCGGTGCCTCTGTACCTGCCATACCAGTTGTTAGCAATGTATCATAATCGTATTTTTATCAGAAACTGCTCCACAACTTTTTTTTTTTAAATCGATAAATTATATTTAGTGTTACTCCAGAAGAACAACTTTTTTGATATAGATTTTTTTTGAAAACGGTATTACTGAATTTATATTTTTTTCATGCAGAACCTGGAAAAATTAAAATAATATTTTGTTGGCACCAAGTATTTTCAAACATTGTTTTTTTGATTTTTAAAAATATATCCATTTTTCGGCAGACTGAAAATAAATTATTCTATGTGGAAAAAATGTGTTAACTTTTATAAAAAGATAAGATTAAGGGTATCAAATAAAGGCTCTTAGAAATCCATTTTAAATACGAACAAAAATTAAGTGGGATTTTTGTGTGTGTCTATGCCACGAAAAATTCACCAATTTATACTGAACAATTTTGAATAAACAACAACAAACTTTGTGTATAAAGTTTATAAAAGCTGGAGTTATAGCTATTTCACGAGTGCCACCTATACTTTCAGACTCCTTTAGTGGTTCTTAGTCTGGTTCTTGCTCACATCAGTTGAAACACTCTAAATACTAGAAAACGTCAAAATCACATTAAAGTCCTGAGGTAAGAATTACAGAGAGATATAACTATTCATTTTCTTTTAAAATGGCTTCAACAGTTCCAGAAAATTCCCTGTGGCTTCCCTTATTTTTATTCAAATCATCGTGTTTATCAAGATTTATAAAATCATTAAATTCAAGATAGAAATAATTCCAAGAAATACCTACAAAAATTTTTCTACTTAACTTCTAAAATGCTATTAAATAAAGTCTAAGTTTAATTCAGAAGTACATACTTATACTTTTCCTTATGTAATCGTATTTCATTTGTCTTTTTAATTTATTAAAAAAAAAAACCAACAACAAACAAACACAAAAAAAAAAAAAAAAACATAAAATTCATTCACTAAATTACGAAATAAGAATTCAAAAGCAAAATGATAAAAACACCTCATTCATCAGAATTCTGGCTATCATAAGCAAATTCATCCCCGTTCATTATTCCTTAAATAACAAAAAAAAAAACATAAAAAGACACCATAATGACACAAATTAATTGTGAGCCCGAATGTAATAAAGTAGGTAAAGGAAAAAATAAAAAAAAGAAAAATAATTTTATTCATATAACAGCGCGATAAAAATAAGAATAATTCCTTAATGTTTTCACTTTTCGCACCTGCTGAACTGAATTTTATCAAAAAAAAGAAAAACAAACAAATACAAAGTAAGACCTGGGGTGTAGAATGGATAAGAAAAACGAAAAAAAAAAAATAAATAAAATTTAAATTAAATTAAAAACACCTTGCACAATCACCTGGTATTTTTCATATCCGGCCGAAAGGCGTTAAATTTCACGTCGTCATCGTCGTCGTTGTTATTGTTGAGTGCATTTGATCCCTTCCACGTTCTTGAAAAATAAAATCCAAAAAAAAAATAAAAATAAAAAAACAAAAATATAACCCCATTATGTTCCGATAAATCACGTTTTTTTTTCGTTTTGTTGCTGCTTCTTTGGAACTAACATGGTTAAATGCCTCCATTGGAATTCAATTACATACCAACAATGTTTGGTGAGTTCCTCTGAGATGCATTATTATTGCATCTGGTTGACTGTAATTCCTGTCCTATCAATCAAAAAGTACTCAATTTCCACACACAAAAGCAAGACACCATCAATAAGCTTAGAGACTCTACAGAGTCGTCTCGCTAGGCCATGAAGAAGAATGAAATGCAAATCAGACGGGTAAAAGATACGAAGCCATGAAGGAACAAAAACAAAAAAAAAAAGAGTCTCCAGCTAAAGATACCCCATAAATATGTCCATGACCTTTTTTTTTAAAGCCAAATCGACTTAGCACGACTTTGAACTTCCTTGTTTGTGGAATTTTTGCATGCACACTGCATTGGAATTCCATTTAGGTTCTTCAGATTTTTTTTATCATCTTTTTTTCATTTTTAGCTTTTTGGTTTGTATACCTAATGGCCAAACAAGATGGTCTTTTGTCGAAAGATGAAAAATATAATATTAAAATTTTGCTGTTGTTTTTATTGTTGTGTTCAATCCCGAAGAGATGAAGAAACGTTTAAGTAAGAATATGCGGAATTTATAACTACACTTGATCATGAACCCTGACGGTTTTATGGGGGTTAATTGCAGTATATGGGCACTAATCGTATGATATTTTGCAAGTTCTAAAATTATTCTGGAATCATCGGAATGTGTGAGTTTTGTATAGGAAGTTTAGGGCAGCAACTGTGAGCTCAGGAGAGTATTCTGTTTAGAGGAAACACTGAGCATATTTATAAGGAATCTGGAAACACATTTATGCGGGTACCTACGGGTAATCCATCCAAAATTATTTTGTAATATTTGAATTAAATTGGCTCAAAAATGGAAACAGATATACATAATATTTATATAAAAATTAAGTACTCTTAAATTTAATTTTCGTTTATAGATGTCGTTTTATAATATAATTATTAAATATTTTACTAAAACAAAATTTAATAAAAATAATTTTCCATAAATGTAGTATTATGTGACCGATATTTGATTGCAAAAAATTTTATAACTGCTGAAAATAAAATAAAGACAAAATAAATTATTTTCGATAAATATAAATATTTTCAGGCAAATATTGATTTCTTATTAAAATTTAAGTCAATACATATGTACATATTTTGTATCTGAAAAAAATATTTTTTAAAAACGACACGATCTTAGTAACGGGTGAAAAACTAATCGTTGAAAATTAATATTGCTATCATTTGAAATCCCTATACAAATGTTTTTTTTTTAATGTACATATGTATGTATTTGTATATCAAAAGTTATGACCCCTTATATGAAAAAGATAGACACCCCTATTACGATTGTCAACTGTCAATTTGATAGTTGATAAATTTTAAATTCAATGTTTAAAAATCCATCTGATAAAAGTGTTTTTCATTGAAATAATGCAGACAGTTGCGAATAACAAGAAAATTAAAAAAATATAAAAGAATTGCTGGCCCGTTTATTAATAAATTGGGTTTGAAAAACAATTTTCAAGGTTTATCAACTATCAAATTGATAATTGACAATCGTAATAGGGGTAAGAGATTTTCTTTTTTTTTTTTTGAACTCCAACTTCAAACTCAAATATCTCGAAACTACAAAAGTGATTTTTTTAAATATTACTCATATATAATGTATACTCAATTCAAGCTTTTTTGATATCACACTCATCTATGTGCGCTCTGGGCCCAAAAATATTGTATGGAAATTTCACACTTTTCACATTTAATTTTTGTTTCTCTCGAACGATATCAGTTATTCTTAATTCTTGTGTTAATTGTGATTGATTTATTGTTTCTTTAACAAACTACATTTTAAAATGTATTAAGAGAATACAAATTTTAGTTTATTTAAATTTTTAACCTTAATAATTATTTTAGTATCTTAACTTTTTTATAAATTTTTTTTTTGCTCTCGACCCTCAGCAGTTTTTGTTGTTTTTTCATTGATTATTATTAAGTTATAATTTTTTGTTTTAAAACCACTTCAACAAAATTACTGAAAACAAATTAGGTACCTATTCATGGTTTTTCGAATTTTCTAATTATAAAAATTTTTATTTTTAACTTTTTATGCTTCTAGATTTTGTTCTTATTGAATAGAGTCATTTTTATTTATATTTTTCTTAATGATTTCTGTTAAACATTATCTCCTTTATTATATTAAAAAATAATTTTTTCAATTTTTAGCTTGAGTAAATATTTGTTGTTTTTATTTCTTTTTGACACATTTTTCAAATTAAATAATTTTGATTTCAAAATCATATCTAATCTTATCTACATGTATCAAATTTGAAATGCTCATATCGTCATCGTTCAGTGAAAACTCCCAAGTCCATTTTTATTTATTTTAAGACATCGGTACTTTTTATGGATTTGTACTAACCAGAATTTGGAAATGTTAGATTTTGGGAATTTTTTGATTTATAAATTGACCATCATAAGATTTAGAGACCTTTTCAGAAAAAAATTTTGAATTGGAAAAATCGAAATAAGTTATTCATATGTTATTTGTTTTCATTATTGTTTTTTAATGTGGTTTTTAAAACAAAAATTATAACTTAATAATATTTAGTGAAAAAAAAACAACAAAAAAGGCTTAAGATCGAGAGAAGAAATAAAATAAATATAAAAACTAAAATATTAAATTTAAAAGTCAAAATAAACTACAATTTTTATTTTTTTAATAAATTTTTTAAATGCAATTTTTAAAGAAACAACAAAAGAATCAAAATCAACAAAAAAATTTGAATTACTTATATATTTAGTTCGAAAAAAAAAGAGGTGAAAAGTGGGAGTTCCCCCAACTTTGTATGGGATAAAAATTACCTTGGAGGTAGGATAAAACACCTTTGGATGTCCTATGCATTATGAAGTGAGTTCAGCTGGTCTTACGAACAGTCTCCAAGCGGTACCCACGGGATTTTATTTGGAAGGAGGCAAATCTTCCAGAGGGGGTGGTCAAATCATAGATCTTGACAAAAAAAGACAAGTATGTCTTTGTCAAAAATTCACCGTAAAAAAATAAGATATATAATAAGCAAATGCTCCCCTTGGCTCTTCTGGGCGCTTATGCTGCCAACCACTCAAAACTTTATTAGCCCAATGCTCTAATTGAAACTAAATGCCTGGTTAGAAAAAATATTATTTTTGTTAGAACTTCACTGGTGGGGGACAAATGTTTTATTTCCTGAAAAAATCGCTGAAAATTCTGTACAATTTCTGAAAAACATAAAAAATTAATAGAAAATTGAATTTTGTTTTCTGAGAATAATATAGCTAAGAAATGAAAAACAAAAACGATTATTAGTGTTCAAAGATGCTCTGGGGTCCAAATGGACCCCCTGGCGTAGAGGAGGGTTAAGAAAAAATCATATTTGTATGGTGAAATGGGGTTTAAACAAGAATAATATCAGATTTCAAAAATTCTTTTTGCTACATATCTATAGGGTGAAATGGGGTAAGAACGATTTTTGTGATGAAAAGTTTTTAGGCTCAATACTTTTCAAATATGTTACTGGTTTTGAATCCGATTTTAAACGTCTTTTTCGTTTTTGAAAGGTTATATTTTAAGTTGAGATGTTCAGAATCACTGGCACTGGCTTGATATTTTCGAAATAAAGCTGTCTAAAGAGTAAAAAAGGATAAAAACAAAAAAAAAATAGTAGATATCCAATTTTAAAATTTTCTTTTTGTGTTTTATAAGTTGTACTTTAATTAGATAAGTGGAAAACGGGTAGACGTATAGAGTTATGGATATCATGCTTTTTATAGTGCAGGGTGGTTGTTATGTCCCATTGAAGTAAGTGGCTAGCACCAGTGGCGTACGCAGGGGGGGGGCTAAGGGGGCTTGAGTCCCCCCAAGCAAGGGACATACTATGATTTCTAATAATTTAATTTCGTAAAATATTTTGCATTATTTTTTTGTTCAAAATACAATACTTCAAAAGGAATCTCCAATGATTGGTTTTGTCTGTGAGAAATCCTTAGTTAGTTGTATGTACATAGGTAAGCATTCACCTGTAGTATTTGTGTTTCAAATCCGTTGAAAAACATACAAAATAGTCCAATTGAAAAAATTTTCCTGATGCGTTTTCCTGATCGTTATAACTAGCCCCTTACATGAGGAAAAATTCATCTATCTTGTTGCTTTTATGACACCCTGTACATACCTTAAGTGTATTTGTTTGTAAACATGCAATTTCAAAACAGACGGATTAATATCATAATCAGACAAAATGTATACACATATAGGGTGTTGTTTGTGTTCCAACAAGTAGCTTAATTTTAAATTATGCCAAAAATTGAGTTTCTGTAGAAAAAAGCAGTTACTACAAAAATCTGCTGGATGACCACCTTCAATGGTTATTCTTTTGATGAGATTGCTTGCGTCAAGTAATACAAATTTTTTGTCAGCTTTTTCTACGATTAACAGAAGTTGTATAGTATTTTGCTTAACTGGAACTGTTGGTGGAGCGTTTGCGTAAACTTCACCTTTGACATAGGCCCAAAGCAATGCATTAAGGAACGAATTTCATACTTTTATTCTTCATTTTGCTCTTCATGTTTTTGTATGCAAATTTTTAAAATTTCAAATTCTGGAACATTGTAGCGATTACGTACGATACCGTCGTCCATTTTATGTTTACAATTGAAGCATCCGGTGCAAAAACCAGATAACTCCACAGTTTTAAATATTGAGAAAAAGACAAAAAACTGTCATTAAAATCAGAAAATAAAATATTTACAAAAAATATATTTTATTTTGAAAGAGAATGCAAAAAAACACGTTTACAACACTAATTTTTTTAAAGTTAATTTCTCACTAAAAAATAAAAATATTTGTGTTTGGAGTTGTCTGGTTTTTGTCTCGTTTTTTTTTGGTAAAATTCAAAGGAGGTTTCCTTTTCTTTACTATACACAAATTATAGACCCAACTTTTGTTTTTCAATTTACAATTTTTGAATTTTCAAAGTTTCTTACGTTCGGTGTAAAAACAAGATAATTCCAGTACAAAACTGCCTATTTCTAGTCTAGAGGCAAAGAAACGGTGTTTCAAGTTCATCTACTGATGCAGGATTTCTTGATTGATATTTCTGCATCAAAAAACATATTTCTTAAAAAAGTGGAGTTATCTGGTTTTTGACCTGGAAACCAGAACATGCGAACTTATGAAGCATTTTATTTAGTTTGTTTGAGTTTATAGCTTGATGCACTATGTTTTAAGATGAAAATTATATTCAGTAATAGAAAACTATTTTTTCTAGGAAATACAATTTCACACAATTTTATAAATCGCTCTTCACATTAATAAGTAAAAGCAACGTTTGGACGGTCACCCTAGTCATTAATTAAAAACTTTTTTTTTTTAATTTGCAAAAACCTTATTGCACTAATTGATTATGTAATTTAGCACACATATCACTCAAAAAAATGTAATGTTAGCAGTCTGAAATAATTTATCATATCATCCATCAAAGTTATAACTTGATAACCAAAAAGAACGAAGAAGAGCCCTTTCAAAATGACACAAATATTCCTGTAAAGTGAGTTTTAATTCAAATCCGCATTCCATAACAGGATTTTCATTACACGTATGTACATTGTACATACGTACAACATCAACAGTAATTTGCACATTAAAGACCTGATTCTTAGTCTTCATCTGTGGCATCAGGATAGATTTATATAAGAAGGCGGTTAACTGTTTTATTTCAATTAACACTTCCTCAGAGACTTTGTATACCTATATTTTTTTTTTCAATTTGTTTCTTTTTGTTTTATCCCAGGAATGCTCTGTGCATATCTGAGGAAGTCATTAGACCTACAATTTTTAACTTTTCTATTTTTTGTAATTTTGTGTGTATGTGACAGTTGTTTATGAGTACTTTTAAGAACATAGAACAAGAACAAAAACAAAAACAAAACATAAAAAGTCACCCTTTAATCTAAGAATGTCAAAAAAGAAGAGAAAAAGCTCAACACCGAAGCAGTTGGCGTCGTTGTTGGTATACTATAAATAATGTGCTTCTAAAGAGTAAGACAATGTTATCAAAGGACAAACAGGTATTAATGTGTGTCCTGGATAAAAGGAGAACATTTTTTTCTTTTTCTTTTTGCTATGTTTGCCTCCTTTGCTCTATAGAAAAGGTAAAAAAAATGGTTTTGTGTTTAATGTTGCAACAGGTGGTTCGTTGTCTTGAGGAAGTAAACTTTGTCAAACACAAAGATGATGGTAACACACTTGGGTATATGAAAATAGAGGCGCCCCGGGAGGGATGATGCCATTCACATGTGTTGTGTGCTAAGTGAACTGGAAATTGAGGATAATGTAAGATGTTTTTTATGTTTTTTTTTTATTATTTTTCTCTTGATAAAGGTATATCTATTATGAGAAAGAAAAGCTCAAATGTAAAATTAAGACATTCTTGCAAATTGTTACAATTTTTATCTAAGATAACTTTTATGAAGAAGAAAATTGTATAAATTATTTAGGCAACAGCCTTTTCACCTATGACACATAATACATTCTTAAATTCAACAAACAAATTTTGCTTGTCATCAATCAGCTTTCATTTTTAATATATTTACAAAACTCTGACAGAAGATGAGAAAAGTTTAAGGCTTTTCTGAGATAAAAGTTTATGTAGTAAAATTTGGCTCAAGCTCAGATAAAAATGTATTTTTCAAACATTGCCGAACCTTTTTGGATCCACTTTTTCACTCCAAAATATATAATAATCAAAATGGATCGATTTTGTTAAAGGGAGAAGCAGGGTGAAGCACCGGAAGCACTGGAAGTGATATTACTCCAATAACGTGTTAGTGCATTAGATAGACTATTAAGCACTAATATTTTATTAATTAAAAAACAGAAATGTAATAATTAAACCAAAAAAAAAACTATTTACTATGTGTAGTTTGCGTTATTTTAAATTTTCATACCCTGGGTTTTGCGTTCGCGTAATAATTATTGATAATAATTCCTTAACTTTAAAAGTCAAATCAATACTTGATTGCATATAACTCCGAATAAATTTCTCCCATATAATTATTATTTCCTAACTTTGTTTGGCATAATTTGCTAACTACGTTTTTTGGTTTTATTTCACATGACTTTATATCACGGTAACTGCTACCCGATTTTTTTTAGTCAAATAAGATTTTCACATTCATGTAAAAAAAATGCGTATACGCCATACGTATCTAAATAAAAACATAATATTGGAACAAAATTTCTTTATTAACGAATACTCACTCACAGGTAGAAGATTATTATATTATTTCAAGCAGACTCTTCAGGTTTACATCGAGTTTAAACCCTTACGAAGAGACAAAATTGCCCCAAATTTTGTACGAAGAAACTCTAGAGCGTGCAGCAGGTAGCTCTCATACAACGGATTTATGGTTTTCGGACCTTAGCACCTCATGTATGGAATATTCCCGAAAATTATGTCACCAAAGTAACTGGCCAAAAAAGATTGACTTTCAGCCATACAGAATTTAATATCAAGCTAAAGTTTTTAAAGACCATCACAAACGATTTCTGACACCTGATGGTTAGTGTGATATTCGCAAAAGTGTATCATCTAAAAACCAGTGCTGTTCAACAGCTCTCAGGTATTGACCATTCATAAGACATAGATTTTTACTTAGTAAATTATATGCACATAAGAAGATAGTAAACACATACATATGTAGGTGTATATGGCAAATAACGCATTTGTCTTCAGCTTGAACCTAAAAGGCTTGGTTCTTTGGTTACGACCCTGTTCCTGTTTTTATAGAGAAATATTTTGACTTACCTAATATTATAAATAAATAAATTGGGTGGCGCAACAGCTCGTGGAGAAACAGGGTGCAGGGCCTAGTGATTTACAACTTTCAACAATTCCTGTGTGCTAGGCAGGAATGGAGGGGACCTACAGTTTTTTGCCGAGTCCGAACGGCTAAACGTCACACACTGGGACCTCTTGTATGGAGAGCGTGCTCAAAATGCAAAATTGAAACTAACGGTTTCGTATTAAAATGTAATGCGGATTCAAAGTGCACATGATTGTTTATCAATATGTCAAGTTTTGAAGTTTTGGGAGACAGAAGTGTGATAGAAAATAAGCGATAAAAGTAACAATGCATGTAAATTCAAGAATCCATTGCGCAGTTGTTGGTCATTTGAAAATTCGAAAAAAAATAAATTTGTAGTGAATAAAAAAATAAAAAAAATATATTGGCATCAAATGAAGCTCAGTAAAAATAAAAAAAATGTTTTTATCAAATCAAATCAACATATTTCAATTGCACTTTAAGAAAATTGAAAAGTTGCGTAGAAAATGTTTAAAAATTTGTTTCTTTATTTTGCGCACGATGCTTTTAAAATTGAATACGTGCTCTAGTAGTATCAATATTCCTCTATATGAAACAGAAGTCAAAAGTGAGAGCATGGTGCGCAAAACCGAAATAAGATTTTTTGAATATTTTCTGCGTAACTTTTCAATTTTTTTAAAATGTAAGGGAAACATGTTGATCTAAATTGAAAAAAAAACATTTTTTTATTTTTAGTGCCAATATATTTTTTATATTTTTGTATTCACCACGAATTTATTTTTTTCGAATTTTCAATTGACCAACAACTCCGCAATGGATTTTAGAATTTTCATGAATTGCTACTTTTATCGCTTATTTTCTATTACCTTAATGTCTCCCAAAACTTCAAAACTTGACATACTGATAAACAATCATGTGAACTTTGAATCCGCATCACAATTTTATACGAAATCGTTAGTTTCAATTTTGCATTTTGAGCACGCTCTTCATACATGAGGTCCCATTGTGCGTCAGTTCCTCGCAAAAGGCAGTACATCGGATAAAACATTTCTGTTTTTAGGTGGCATGGCTGGGAATGGAACCCACACCTTCGGCATAAGAGTCCTACGCACTAACCATCAAGCCACGAGGTACTACCTAATATAAATCGAGATAACAATCAACCATGACCTTACGATGATAGAGAACACCAAAAAACTGGGTGGCGAAATTCTGCCTGTCTGTTCATCTTTCTGTCTGTCTTTCCGTACCACAGATTCTCTTCAAATTTTTAACTTACCTACGGTTATTTTGTAATTCCCTAGAAGGGAAGTTAAAATATTTTTTAAGCTCGAGAAATAACGGTACTTGCCATACAACTTGCTATATAAAATAAAATGCATGACTGGGACGCACGTACTTCCTCTTATAATATTCAAAACGCTGTGGGTTTAAGAAAATTGTATATAAGAACATAGAAACTATTATGACCCTGAATTTTGCAGACGATTTGAGTATCATATTTTGGACTGTCACGAGTGGCGTAAAAATGGTTCAATTTTAAAAAGAAACGGCATTCGATTTGCCACGACAAAATCTCGTTACGCCATTTTTATTTTTTTTATTTACCGTAATAAAAAAAATTAACTACGGTGAATAGAAATAGAGAGAGATTTTGTCGTGGCAAATTGCTTGTCATCTTAATTTTTGAAATCGATGCATTTTTAAAGCGCTGGTGACAGTCCAAAAATGTTTTAATTTTTTGTTTTGGCTTTTCTTACCTTTTCCATCACAACTTTTTTTATTACGATAAATAAAAAACAAAAAATTGAATATCGAGATTTTGTCATGACAAATTGATTGCCGTTTCAATTTTTGAAATCGATGCATTTTTACGGCGATGGTGACAGTCCAAAAAATTTCAAGCTTTTGTTTTACGGCACTTACATACATTTTTCATTATAACTTGTTTTATTACGGTAAATTAATTTAAAAATGGCGTATCGAGATTTTGTAGTAACAAATCTATGATACTCAAATCGTCTGCAAAGTTCACGGTCATAAATTTTATTAGAGAAAAATGTTGAAATGCATAAAATACGATATTTAAATTAGCTAAAACAACTCCTTTAATAGTTTGAGGTGAAAAAGGAGAATGCAATCTGAGTTCTTGATTAAATATACATAAATGTATGGAACAAAATTTTTAATCGGTGGAGCGGTTAAGAAAAAATAAAAATTCTTATAGGTATACATATCACCAGGGAAAGGGTTTTGTTGACCAAAACAAATTTAAAAAAACAAAATAAAGTCGTAAAAAAGGCATTTATTAAATAAAAAATATTGGCATAACTTTTCGTTCAATTTTAGTAGTCAAAATTAAATTACCAACAGCCTTTTAAAGTTCTCAGGTAACAGCTTTCTACGATTATCTCTTAAAAGCGCCTTAAAAAAGCTTAAATACCTCTCTATACACCAACTCGCAAACGAGTTTGGAATTGATATCTGCATTCATTTATATTTATATTTGGTCAACAGTTTAAAGTTCCATATTTGCATTTAAGAAAACCAAAAGCAATATCCAAACTTCCATTGTAGGAGAACACTTGCCCATTCGATATTCCTTGATGAAAATAATAGCTTTGTTCCAAAGATTTTCGGGCACTGTCTGTCTGCCAAATTTTGTATGTGTTTGATATCCGAACAACCTCAACTTGGCATTTGACAGACCAAAGAATTTCTGCCCAAAAAAAATGCCATAATGTGCATTATTTGTCAGAAAGAAAGGGGGAAGGTTTTTCTCTCTGGTAAGCACTCTCTTCTTCCCAAAACAGCACATTTTTTAAGTGTGAAATAGGAATCGGACAAAATTGGTGACAGATAGTTGGCTAAAAAAAAAATCATTTTGGCCCAGCCGTTCACATAAAATGAATTTTATTTTTTCATGGGTTGAGCTACCTTACGAATGGTCATTGAAATATTCAAAGTCTTTTTATGTGGAAGGTTGGGCCCATTTGGAATTTTTGTTTGGCTAGAAATATTAGGTCTGTTCCTTTACTTTGAATTTCTGTGATTTTCTGTGCATTTCTGCGCATTTTTGTCCACAGTTCTGTCAAAGTTCATATAAAATAAATGTTTGACACAAGTTTGGACTAAAAATCACAGAAACTCATGGTAAAGGATCAGACCTATTAATTGAGTCTAATTCTCCAATTTTTTTTTTTTTTAATGATATATCTAATACTGGTCTGCAACGAAAATCGCCTTTAAACCAAAATATACTTTTGTTTGGCATGCTGAATCCGAATCTGAAGTCAAAATTACTCTAGCACGTCACGTTTTTGAGATATTCTTATTCAAACATGTCAAAAACCCGTTTTTTTGGGTACATTTGACGTTGAATTTTTTCACCGATAGAAACTTTTTTTAAAAACTAATAACAGAACTACATATATTTCATCTTTCTTAATCATTTTAAGTCTTTTTGAAATTCGTTTTCTTCCCAAAGATATTGTAAATTCAAGGAAATCATCCAAGAACTACTTAGCTCTTATAAAGCTCTTAATTGCAACATGTCGCTGAAAATTCATTTTTTGAACTCCCACTTAGATTTTTCCCCGGTAAACCTTTGTGCAGTTTTAGATGCACATGGTGAAAGGTTTCATCAAGACATGATGTACATAGAACGAAGATATAACGGGAAATGGTCAGAAGCAATGCTGGCAGATTTTTGCTGGTCAATTTTTCGTCAGACACCAATGGAAAATATGAAAAGAAAAAAAGCTACAAAATAATATGTTTAAAGAAAATAGTTATAGTAAATTGTTTGCTTGGATTTTTGAGTTTATTTTATTTTTTAAAACTACTTTTTAAAGAAGAGTTTGGTAGAAACGGTGTGTTTTTTATATTGCAAAATATATTATATTTTATTACCAGTTTTTTATACAGAGCACTCAGTGAAATATAATGGGAAAAAGGTGTTTACGATTTTAAAACGCTTAGTTGTTTCTTTTTTTGAAGTCTTTGATTAAAATTTATTTAATATACAAACATGAGTTAATCAATATCAAATATAGGGAGATGCTATTACTTCCCAAACAAATATGCTTTTTGCAGCTTAATTCATTAAAACTACGAAATTTCGATATTTCAGTTGTTTTTTTTAAATAACTGTTAAAAATATGGGTGAACATTGATGGATGATGACAAATCTGGTTTCATGTGAAAGCTATTATTATGTGGAGTAAGTCCTCCAAATTTGAGCAGAACAGGCACAATATTTTTTTTTTTTACCAGGTCAACCGAATCTAAGAGGGCTCTTTTTAACAAATCAATAATATTTTTCAAAAATCAATTTAAAAAAAACAAGACGTGACAGAATTTTTTTGAAACCAGATTTGAATTTAGAAAAGTCAAATCTGTCATAGTTTTAAAAAATTACTTGAAGGCGAAAAAAAGTTGATTTCTGCGGACCAGTGTAATTTAATTCTTCAATGATTATTTTTAAAATATGTAGTATAAAACTTGTAGGAACCTGACTTAGATAGTTCAATTGAACTGGCTATATTTTTTTGTAAGAAATAAGAAAAACAAACTTTTCTTATACTGCAAGAAAGTATATACCTTTAAGAAAATACAGGGTTTTTAAAATAAAAAATTCAAAATTCAAAGTTCTATTTCAATCCCTAAATAATCCTATTGCTTGGGTTATAGTCAATGCAAAGATAGTGGCAATTTGGGCTGGCCCCAAGATCAGAAAATACCAACGAAAATCCGTCTCCCGTCAATTTTCATCTCAGCTATGTTTAGCTACAAACAGATTAATGTATTCAAGTACCTTAACTGTTGAATTTCCTTCATCATTTGCTAAGCAAATAAACTTTTTAGCTCCAACCAAATCTTAAATAAAAGCTACATGACTGAGTCTTTTTATTATAATTTATAATGGTTTTTCTATGTTTATTGCTTGCCAAAAATTCGACCTCTACTTAAGCATCGATATAGGTATGTAAATACCCTGCCTTTTATTATCTTTCCCATAGCAAACAGTGAAGAAAAAAAACTTAGAAAAATTTGAAAATACCATCCATTTATGGTTCAAGTTCGAAACATGTTATTTATCAGCATAAAACTGTAAAAACGAAATGAACTTGATTTATTACTGCATGAGCATAGAACCCGTAATCACCTAAGTTAAGGTACCAGCTAGGCCATAAATAACTATACATTTTAGATCTTTAAGTACAGAAATACAAAACCAGCTATATAAAGCCAGTTGAAGAAGTAGCCTCTCGGTGTTTTTGCAAATAAAAAAAAAAACGTTCAAATGGACAAATACTATGTATTAAAAAAAAAAAAACTAAGAAAAAGAACACTCAAAACTACTCCTACAATTCTGTGACTGCTGCTGCTCCTCTGCTAGTGCTGTTTCCACTTGGAAAGAACTGGTATTTCCCTTAAACCAATGACACGACGACGACGACGACGAACATCATGGCCTCATAGAGAACCGGACCAATATCCGATGTCCACTTTTTCGTCGTCATCGTCGTCCGTTCGTTTGTTCACATCTTTTTCTCCATCTCATTCGGAATGCACTAAGGAAACCCACAAGAACCAATATATTCACATTTTTGTTTGGTTACTCCACAGCTAACTTCGATCCATAAATATCCCTGCAAAACTTTACCTAAAACTAAATTTATTTAGTTTTTTACCTCCAAGGAAGCTCTTGCTGGAGTCCCCTTTGGACCATATTCAGAATGCCACACAATGAAAACCCAAAGGGAAAATGATGGCCCTTAACAAGGCAGGTAGAGTCAAACTTAGCGGGCTAAACTCGTAACACGGAATTATTTAAGGGATAAAATAGAGAAAAAAAGAAAACGTTTGGCCAATATGTAAATCGGCCGAGGGAAATGAACTTGGTTGACTCGAAGAATCGAGATTTCTATGCTAAAGTCTCACAGCAAAAAAAAAGCAAATGATTGGGGAGGGAAAAGTGATCCAGGAACGAAGATGACGGCATAGTTGTCTTCGTCGTCGTCACCAATAAAAATAATAATACCCAGGCAGCGAACATCTTTGCGAGAACAAATGGATAGACAGAAAAGAGGCACAGGATATCTGCACCAAAGCACTTCTGATTGGAAAACAGGAAAAATAACGAAGAAGAAAAACCTTGCAACAACGGGCCATAGTCATAGATATAAAATACAAAACCAACAACAACTGCAGCAAAATTGGAGAAAATTATCAGTTTTATAAGTATAACCAGTATTAGAACGAGTACCTCTGGCCTAGAGTCGATGGAGCATCTCTTTTCAATATTTTTTTTTATCGTTAAAAGGTGCAGTACACTCAGAGGAAAAAACTGATCGAATGTGTAACTTTATCACACAGAAGCTGTGACGTCTGAAGCGGAACCAAGTTTTAATTTAGCGTATTTTTTCGAGTGCTCAGGGAATAGTAGTACGATATTTCGACTTTTTAAAATATCGACTCCATAGGTCAGTTTTTAATCTATACAAACACAAATTTTGTTGATTGGTTAAAAAACACATAGATAAAAACTAGAAGAATTTTCTTAGCGACATATTAAAATGTCGATGTTTGAAAAAGTCGACAAAATCTCAAATTATAAATTTTTGAAATATCAACAGTAATTCTCATTGAATCGAGATTCCAACAATCGACACAAGTCAACATTTTAAAAGTCGAGATTTTTAAAGTTGATATTTTGATTTAATAGTTAAGAGAAAGATGTTTACTAATAGTAAGTAAAAGAATAGTCTTGTTGAACCATAGAAGAAAATCTAGAAACTAAATTTCAATGGCTTTTTAAAATGTCGATTCATTATAACGTCAATTTTCCAAAATGTGGATTTTTGAAAAAGTCGATTTTTAAAGTGTCGATTTTTGAAATGTGTTTTTCAAAATGTCGATTTAAAAAAAAATATTGACAGTAAATTAACACTTTGTTCATTAAAATTTCAACAATCGACATTTTAAAAGTTAACATTTTAAAGTTGATATATTGATCAGATAATAGTTTCGGGAATGATGTTTTATTAGTCCGAAAAAAAGTCTTGGTGACCAATAAATGAAAAACAAAAAAATCGTTTCAACGATTTTCAACAATCGAGTCGATTTTTGTTGATTTTAAAAATGTCGATTTTTCAAAATGCCGATTTTTCAAAATATCGATTTCTTAAAATGTTGATTTTTCAAAATGTTGATATTCAAAATATCGACAATTATCGATGTTTTATGAATCAAGAATTAAACAATCGACATTTTAAAGGTCGAAACTGTCAAAGTTTCATTTTTGATCCGATAATAGCTAAGGGAATGATGATCACAAGTCGAAATTTTGAAAAGTTTAGGCAATGATGTTTAAATAATCTGTTAAAAAAGTCTCGTACAAGAAAAACTAAAAAAAAATTCAACGACTTTTCAAAATGTTGGTTTTAAAAATGTTGATTTTTTCGAAATGTCGATTTTCAAAAAAACTGACAAAAATCGACATTTTTTTATTCAAAATTTCAACAATCGATGTTTTAAAGGTCTAAGTGGACCTCAAGCTCTTCAAGTACGGAGAAGATGTGCTGTGCACATCAAACCAGAAGCGAATTAATATGGTTGGAAGAAATTATGCACAGTGACTCGGCTATCAGCTCCGTAAGCCCCTTAGAAAAAAAAAAAACGATTTCCCTATGACCTGAAAGGACTATCGACACGAGACATATCTCTGCTTATAACAACCTACAAAATCGTCTCAACGTCCAGTCTAATATGCCTTAAAACCTTTTGCCACACTTCAATCAGCAAGTGCTAGTAGAGCTTCATCAATCATAGACCAAATCTCCACACTGAAGCAAATTGTGCGGAAAATATGAATGAATTTAAATGCGAGGCTCTGCAACTAGCAAAATGAAGAACGGTTGCCCTCAGGGTTCGACTTTGTTACACAACTTTTTTTATCACACGTTATTTCGTCTGAGTTTACTTATCCATGAGATTGTTTACTAGACATTATTTTGGAGCTTCAAAAACTCAATGCCTTCTACTGTCGTAGAATACCACCGTAGTGCGAAACTCCAACTGGTAAAATGAAGAACGGTGTCCCTCAGGGTTCCACTTTGTTACCGACTCTCTTTATCAGATGATATTTTTCTCAATTTTCTAATTCATGAGATTGTTGAGAAGACTTTATTTTGAAGCTTCAAAAACTCAATGCTTTCTACACTCGTAGAATACCCAAGTAATGCGAGACTCTCCCACTAGCAAAATGAACAACGGTGGCCCTGAGGGACCGCTTTCCTACATACTCTCTTTATAAGACGATATTTTTCTGAATGATCTAATCCATGAGATTGTTTAGAAGACTTCATTTTGGAGCTTTGAAAGCTCAATGCTTTGTACTCTCGTAGAAAACCACCGTAGTACGAGCCTCTCCAATAAGCAAAATGATCAACGGTGTCTCTCAGGGTTCCGCTTTGTCACCATCTATCCTTATCACACTATATTTCGTCTGAATTTTCTAGTCCATGAAGTTGTTTATTAGACTTTATTTTGGAGCTTCAAACACTTAATGGTTCCTACTGATGTAGAAAATCACTCTCTGGTTCTCTTTTAACACTCTCTTAACACTATTTTTAAGGTCTTCTAATTAGTGTTACCTCACTTAATGTATTTAAATTTCTTTAAGTGTACCCACCAAGCTCTATCCTGCAGCTGCTTTAAAGCTGTTAGCTAATACTTTATATCCCCCAAAGGTAGATTGACCATAAGGAAGACTTTTGCTCCTCTTCTTTGTTCTTCCGTCTTCGTATATAGAGAAGATACTGGGATTGAATATGTAGGTACATCAGTGTAGAAGACTGTATAAAGTGAGCCTCACAAATCGAATCATAAAGTATACATAGACAAGTAGAGCTAGAGCTGGATGTGCACACAAGAAGCTTGAAAGAAGCAATCTCCCAGAACAAAATGGCAAGAATGGCCAAGAAGAATAAAATAAATTAACGTGAAATGGAAGACGATGATACGTATGGGGCCAGAGAGTATAGTAGTAGGTATAAGCTCATGCTTTTAGGTTGATTTTTCCACACAGAAGAGAAGCAAACGAAGCTGGAATACAAATACAAGTAAAACAAAAAAAAAACAAAATTAACCAAGAAACACCATGGAAAATCATAAAATAAAAGAGAAGAAAAAAACCTAGCAAAAAGCCATGCACCATGAAGAGTGGTCATAACCACAGTTTGTATAGAAATTGTATCCATTACTTTCGAGGAGGAGGAAGACGCATATCGTGCATTGGAATCAATGAGGATACAATGATGACGACCACTGTAGTACGACAACGACTACGACGACGAAGACGATGAACGACCTCAACAATGTTGATACTTTCCTAGCTGGGACCTGGGATGGAAGACGGTAGAAAGAGGTTCACTAGAACTGGACAAACACCAGAATATAGAACCAGGCACGCAGATGCAAGAAATAATAAAGCAGCAGCAGTAGGAGCAGCCAGCAGTTACATAGCAGCTCTCTATAGCACCTGCCAGATGTGAATGTACTAGTTTAAGTTCGTTTCCATTTTCTGAAGAATAAAAAGGAAACGTTTGTGTAAAGTAAAACCCATTAATTCGGTGTCAAATAGATATCCTGCAGGAGAGGAAGTTTTTTTTGTTGTTGCTATTTTTGCTTTATACCTAGTTCAGTTAACTTCCTTGAAAAGATAGGTTACGATTTGTGCTATGGTCTGGTTGGGAATTGGTTAAGAATGCCATAAAAGCAGATGGAACTTGTAGAATTATTGTTGGTTGAGATGCAAATGAAGGCTATAAGAATGTCGAATAACGTGCATTGAGAGGATATTGTAAGGACTTGAAATTTTGTTTGTTTTTGAAAGAACAGGAAAAATAAGGAGACTAACAATGTTGATTCATTTGAATAATTTGGAGAGTTATGTTTTTTGAAATGTTGATACATTTCTAAATGAGAAATGGGAGTATTTTTTTCTAAAACAAGAGTTATAATTTTTAAAGTTTTCCACTTTTAAACTTGTCAAATAAATTTCACACACAGTGTTAAGTTACTCTTTTTTTAAGTTCACTAAGTGAGTCGCATGCGGGTGGTAATTATACGTTAGTTGTTTTAATAACAATGAACTTCTAATCTTTTTCTTGACCTTTTAATCTTTTCATTATTTGTCAAAAAAAGTTGAATAATAAATTGATGCTGACAGGAGGAAATTAATTTTAAAAACAGGATCAACTTTATTGGCATCAGTTCTAGTAAGATTTAAATAGTTCCTATGTGTGTGCTACGGTCCTTTGTCCTACTATTATTCCAAGAGGTATAGCATGAGGTTTTTTAACCTCATCGTCACATGGGATACAACTTTGGTCACAGATAGATTTATGGTAATCAAATACAAAACTAACAGTCAAGTAACCTCAAGTTCATTCGATTAGGTCCTTTTTTTAAGTTTTTTTTTATTTTAATAAAAATAAGACCTAACCCACCAAACAGGAATGTAAGAATGACAGTTTTGTATTTGATGGCATTTTTGACATTTCTGATCACTTTATATCTATGCCAAAATAGTAAAAACGCAACAAAGTTCAATTGCATTTTATGAACCAATTTTGGCAGCTTTTTTTTTCAGGGAAATAAAATGAAAATTACCTATGACATAATGACCTGTTAAAAACATCATAATACCTTCATTCTATAAGATTTATGTGTAATCCTCTTCCTCAACTCAACTTGATTTACAGAAGCTTCTACATAGGCATCAATAAACTATACCTCTATTAGATACAGAGCAAAAACAAAATACCCTGAAGTCAAAAGAAGTTATAAGTCAAGGTAATTCACCTATATTTATATTAACCGTTATTATGAAATTAATTATACCACTGACAGACGGACATAATGGAGTGCGCTAAACATAGGTTTATATCGTCTTATATATATAAATTTGTCTAAACCTGTTAATGGAACAAAAGTAGTTCCATTCAAAATAATAGAAAAAAAAAATAATAATAAACTTTTTAGCTCCTCTAGACAGAATGACGGTTAATCATTAAATTCGTCAGTCTGTTTTCAGGCATTTCCATCAGTGAGTATAGGTAAAGGAGTTTAAACTTTATAAAGACTCTCTCATCTTGTAATTGAATAGAATTATTATTGCTTGATGAAAGAATGTGAGCGCTCACAAACAGCACGAAGAGAGAAAATCTATAACATAATGATTGATTGGTGAAAGATGTTGTCTAATTAATGTAGCTACTGTTTAGAGAACTGGCATTTTTCTTTGAAACTTGAATGGAAAATAACTAGACTAGTCGGTATTAATGATAATTTTCTATTCTATAGTATGTTTTTGATTTTGTACAGAATACAAAAATAAATTATTTAAAAAAAAACTTTTTTACCATATAGTACCTATTTAGACATTAACTGCCAATGTACTGTCAATGTTTTTGGTAAGATAACACAACTCAACAAAAAAAAAAACATTTTTGTGGCTGGGCTTATTTATCATGATATTTTTAATTGTCATGGTCCATAATGATGGAAAAATACCCATATTCCCCTAAAATTTGTTTTTGTAAATGGTAGTGAAAATACAGTTACCATAGTTTTCATACACAATAAATATTTGTTTCAATATTTTCCT
Organism: Dasysyrphus tricinctus; assembly: GCA_963921185.1. Classification (NCBI taxonomy): domain Eukaryota; kingdom Metazoa; phylum Arthropoda; class Insecta; order Diptera; family Syrphidae; genus Dasysyrphus; species Dasysyrphus tricinctus. The sequence goes on from OY992533.1 coordinate 87,032,323, forward strand.
TAAAAGAGGAGAGGAGATGGGATGGGAATTGTTACGGCCATGTGGTATCTCTAGAGTCTAGAGTACACTTGTGTCACAAACTATACCCATTTTTTTTTTTTTTTTTGAAATATAAGGGCCTTCAAATGTTATTAAATTTGTTAAAAAAAATTAAAAGACATGTAGAGAGTCTCAAAGATTGAATATGTTTCACAGTCATTTAGAGACAGCTAAAAAGACATAATTGGGAGCATACTCAGGAGGACAAGGAAAACGATTTAACTATGACTTTATGGACTCACAGAAGAGGGCTAGGGTATGGTCTAATGTCTATATAGTAAAACAACTATGGGAGATTATACTATATGTTTAATTTTAGAATAGCAAATTCCAAAATCAGTGTGTTTGTTGATGAAAATTACCGTTTTAATGAAGGTACCAAATTTAAAAAAAAAATAGACAAAAGGAGTTTTTGTAATTTTCAGTTTTATCAAAAATTAAAATATATACAATCATTTGATTTTTAAAATTTCTCTGAATATCGGTGAAGGCATTGTTGATATATATCAAAGACAAAAATTAACTTTTTCACTTAAAATATAAGAAAATTAAAAATAAAATTGATAATGTTTTATGTTTGTGTGTTCTAGTTTAAGTAATCTTTTTTAAAGAAACTACCCTTCCTGTCTAAAAAAGGGAACATAGACACTCCTTCTCATATGTTTTTTTTGTTTCAAACCTGCCTACACGCTCGCTTTCGCGTTTTGGTGTTTCTTAGTTTTATATCTTAAAATATCTTGTTGAATTGATTTTATCATAGCACATTTTTATTAATTTCCAAATGATGTGCTCCTGACTACTGACTACTAAGCAAACTTTTTCAAACAATAGGTATCTACTATTTTTATTTAATAAATAATATTTAAGGAAATAAGAAATTCATATGCAGAATCAAGGCACAACATTTATTTTGACCAGTGTAATTAACGGAAATATGATATTGTAATAATTACTGTTAGCTTAGGTAAAATTGATAATAGCAATGGAACTCATTTTGTTTAGCATTCAAAAAAGTATAGAATTGAAAATTATTTTTATGGCTGATTCTACAAATAATGAAAGAAAATGATGATTATTTCAGCAAAACATTTTTGAAGGGAAATTGATCAAAACCTAACTAAAGTAAAACTTTAGAACGTCTTTTCAAAAAAACATTCTTTTCTTGTTTCGATCCAACCTGTGCTCTGTTACGTTTTTATGCATTTTATGCAAAACACCCTGTATATAGCTTATAATTGAGTTTTCAAGTAACTTGAAAACTAGAGCAAGTTCGTGCGGCTGAGTGTGCTTTTTATTTTACTTCAAAATAAAAGCTGCATTTACTGAATATTTTTGAGATCTCCAGATATAAAATCAACCATCAAAGTGCAAGGAGACTGAGGCCAGGTGTGTTTTCATAGTTTTACGCCAAAAACATGTAGTACCGCATTGTACGGAAAATAAGAAAAAATAATTACGGTTTTACTTAGCCCTACCTGCATATATGCTTTCCTATATGTTTTCTTTTGAAACATTTTTTTTCTATCTCTACACACACGGAAAAATGAAGCAGAAAATATAGCTTTGGATGGTATACATAGTGGTAAACGATTTCTTTTCAATCATATTAACCATCAATTAAGTAAGTTGAGACCAGATCAAATTGAAGAAGAGTTAATTCTATTTCTATACCTGTTTTCGAGGGAGGTTCAATTGTTTAAAACAAGTTGAATTAAAAACAAAAAGAATATTTAATATTTAACGAAAAACAACGAATACACTTAAAATATTTTGCTACAATTTTTCTTTAAGCCAAAAATCTATTCCTATTTCTTTTTAACACACGTTTTAACAATTTTTCAAAAAATTATTTTCAAAGTGAAAATAAAAAAAAATAATTTTCTAGACTTTTTTTCTTAAAAATTTCAAATTATTAATTTTTTTTATTTTTAATAGAAATGATTAATTTCTAGTCAAACTAATAGAAGCTCTGTTTTTCCAAGGTTTTTCAAAAAATTAAATTTATAACTTCAAATATGAAACTTATAAAAAAGAAAAAAACACTGAAATGATTATGTAGAGTTAGACGCATTCTTCAGGGCAAAGCCATTTTTTAATATTTTGAACAATAAAGTACTTTACGGTCATCTATTTTTGAGTGATTAAAACATAAAGTTCGGAAAAACATGAATTGGTAAAAACATAAATTAAATAGAAACAATCAAAAAATTTTTTTTTTGGGAAATTCTGTTTAAATTAAATTAGTAAAAAAATATTACAACAAAAAGTTGCTTTTAAAATAAAACTAAGGAATTAATTCCAACCATTAAGAACAACTATAACATGGCATTGATGTAGTATTTTTTTTAATACACTTTTATTTATGTAGGTATGTGTTTCAAGTAATTCTTTTTTGGTAACTGCCCTTATGTCTAAACAGTGAAAAAAAGACCCCGATTATGAGCATTTTTTTGTCGATCCAACCTACAACCTCAATTCTATGCAAATCATCCTGTTATATATAGGTATAGCCTATTGAATAGGCCTTTTAAAAAGGGACAATTACGTACAAGGGTTTTTATTATTGAATATGTTTGTTTGGCCCATAAGCATGCTTAAACCGATAATGCTACTAAATTCACCCATGCGTTACTGAGAGAATGGTCACACTGGCCACTTTTCAGTATTTTTGGTATAACTCGAAAACTAAGCCGAATTTGACAATTTTACATACAGTCACTCACAAAATTATTCGGATTTTTTTTTTTAACATGAGTTTTTTTGTCTCTTATTATTCTTTGTTCAGTTGTTGTTGTTTTTCTGTTATCTACATTCCTCTTTGTTTCATCTTGTTATATGCTCATTTCAATATTGGAAACAAGAAAATTTAATAGCGCGAGATTCTACCTGCCGTTACTTTTCTTATAATTTCCACAGAGCAAGTAAAATCATTATATAGATTTGATATAGATTATAATTCCGAATATTTTTGGGAGTGACCGTATAATACTTTTTATTCAAAATTAAATTTTCTATCGAAATGGATAGTTTGGAAAATTTCTTAAAAAAATTTAAGCGGGAATAGTAAACAAAAACCAACATAAAAAAAACGAAAAATCAAAGATTTTAATTTTTTTTCCTAAATTGCTCATAACTTTTTTCGGAGCAAAGATACGTTCAAGACATGCATGAACGAAGTAAACTGGAGTCTTAAGGCCTTAATATGACATGTTAAAAAAGCCATATTATTTGAAAATTGACAGAGATATAGCCATTCAAACTTTACCATTTCTTATCATTTTTCGCAGTTTTTGCCCGATAGCCTTTTTTTTGGTACTTTATGACAAATTTAACGTTCCTAGCACCTAATACCAAATCTAATGTTAATCGGACCAGCCGTTCGGTCTGTAGATCTGAAAGCATTAAAAACCAGCCGAAAAACGAAATTGCGAACTTACATCCTTTTTATAAATTCTCTATAGTTCTAATGTCATATTATATCAAAATTTTGATTTCGAACATTTTTACGAAAGTGAAATTTGCCATATTGTACCGAAAAGGGACTTTCGGGACCAAACTGCGAAAAATTATAAGAAATGATAAGGTTTGGATGGGAATATCTCTGTCAATTATGAACAAATATTAATTTTTGAACATGCCATTCTAAAGCCTTTAGTTTCTACTTTATTTTGTCCATGCATGCCTTGACCCTAGCTTTGCTTCAAAAAAAGTTATGCACAATTTATTAAAAAAATTAGATATCCCTGATTTTTTGATTTTTTTAGGCTAGTTTTTGTTAACTTTTTCTGCTTAAATTTTTTCGTAAAATTTTTTGAACTATCCATTTCAATAGAAAATTTAATTTTGAACAAAAAGTATTATAAGTAAAATTGTCGAATTCAGCTTAGTTTTCAAGTTACCTCAAAAATATGGAAGAGTGGCCAGTGTGACCATTCTCTCAGAAATGCATGGGTGAATTAACCAGCATTTTTGGTTTTAAGCATGCTTATGAGCCAAGCAAACACATTCAATAATAAAAATCCTTGCACGTAATTGTTCCTTTATACCCCTGATTTTCCGGTCTATTCAATAGGCTAATAAATCAGTTCTTAAAAAAGCGTTGAAGTTGTTTTCTTTTTTTACTTTATTATCTGCTTCTAGCCAACCTATTGCATTATAAGAAGTGACGAGCTTAGAAACAAAAGGGTTTTGACTTTTGATATATTTTTTTCTTTTTAACTAGGTCCAGTCCATGAATTCTATCGATTTCCAAGGAGATTTAGTCAAGAAAGATAACATGTACCAATGAAAACTCAGCTTGAAATTTTTTTTTTTGGGATAAAAGTTGATATTTTATATTCAACTATGTAAATCTAAATTTCTTTTTTTCTCAATATTTGAAAAAATGAAAAAGTGAAAATGTCACCTTTTGTTCTTAAATTCCTCCAGTCCTATCCTATACCTGTCATTCTCGCCCTTCTCTGAAACCCTACAACACGCTTCCATAGCCCAACATCCCACAACCTAATCTTATTTGTTATTTATTTTACAAAAAAAAAAGACTTTCTTTGGGAACTGATACTCTGCTAAATGAAAGAGTTGAGCTCCGAACTTGAACAATTGAATGAATGTTTATACAAAATAGATGAAGCTAAAATATTGGCTTGGCATGTTCTAATTATTAATTAAGATAATAATCATAATGGGGCATATTCATAGATGTTGTATAAGCTGTAAACTCCAATTTTTCCTAGCAAAAGCTTAGCCAACATCTATGAATATGCCCCAATGTGTTTATTAGTGTCTTTTGATTGATAAAGAAATTTTAGGATCAAAATACACTTTAAACGGTCTTTTGTTTAATTGATATCTTATTCATGGCATGAAATCCCGCAAACCAAAGTCTCGAATATCAATATCTCACTTCTTGTTTTTGATATAGAAAAACATAGTAATTCAAATTTATAATACTAGAAAGCGCGGTGAACCAAATTGTAAACAATTTCAAGTGTCTCATCTTTGGGTCATTACCAAAAGCGAAAATGAACGAAAACAATCCTTCCAGTTTTCTCATTTGAATTCCAAATAATTCCAGAGCACTCTCATTGTTCCTTCTACTTTCTCTTTAAAATATCAGCTGTTTTCAAATTTTTGAAAGAACGTCTATGTCAAAACAAATTTTTTTCTATTTATGTATTTTAGACCCGTTTGCTGATATGAAACTTTAGAATTACTATTCTACTTAAGAAGCTTATATTCTACTTTTTCCTCTACCTAAACTGTCACATTAGCGCTTATGTTCCATCTTAATATTTATCCTTCGAATCAGCAAATGGGCCTTAAATACTGAAGAATGGAGGAGAAGAATATTTGCATATAACATATTTGATATGTATACGAATTTACATTTTCTTTCAATCTGCCAGTAATTTGTCACCTAAATAATAATCGTTTTCAAACACAAAATTACAATGCATTTAAAAAACAAAGCACAATTATTTGAAGAAACACAACATATTGCTTCGATCTACCCTTTATTCGTCTGCTTCAAACCTATCGCTTTCAAAATGTACTGACAGAATAAAATTAGGATGAGAAGCGAATTCACTTTCCACATCAGTCAAATGTGAAGCAAGTCGCTTTTGAGAATAGGAATATACTAATCCGCCACTAAAAGTGATCTATAGAATAGGTCCCACATCCCCTACTTTTCCTAATTTCACAATCATAGTTCGCACAAAAAATTTCGTTAATACATATAAACCGAAGTCTCGCAAATTGAAACCTCGCTATTTTTCAATATCTCAACTCTCTAAACACATGTTGGTGACATTTGGTTGTTCAAAAGTAGATATAAGATGAGTTTTTGAGCAGTTGATTCATAAAATGGAAAGTATCACGCCCGTAAAAAATAATTTATCATTACTAAAAGAATAACATTTTCAAAAATATATGACACATTTGTGTTGAGTGTATGGGCGAATTTGCACATTCTCCTTTTGCGAGATTTTAAATTTTTAGTTAGCAATTTAAATTTCTTATATCATTCAAGTAGAAATTATATAATCAAGCTTGTTGAGTTATTGGTGCAAAAAATCCCTTAAATATTTCTTTGAAGAAAAATAAGTTGAGCTTTTATAGCTATTATGGAGTTTTTCTTATAATTATTTTTGTTTATTATAAGAATGCAAAAGCTATTGAATAGTAAGGAATTTTTGAGGAAACTCTTACGGACTGGAAAATTATTCACATTCCGAAACATTCAAATGTGAAAATATTATAATTTGCGCAGTTGACTCTTTCAGAATATCAATAACTTTCCAATAGTTTAAGGATCAATTGAAATATGTCATACAAAATCCTTCCAAAAAAAAAAAAAAAATTGCATTTTGACTAACCCTTAGAACACTTAAACTTAATTTAATATTAATAATAATTTTCGCCATATGCTTATAAGATGTATGGTCATTTAAATGCAACCTGAATTGTAACAACACTATATAGTTAGAAGGAATAACAAGGCTATTTGACCTTAAATTAAATTTGCAACTGAAAATAGTTGTCATGTTTTGAATGATTTAAAAGAAAAATACAACTCACAACCATCATCAAAAACAAAAATGTCATCAATCTAAAAGTACAACAAAGTTCCTCTCCTACACTGAAGCTCTTGTTAAGCCCTTTTTCAATTTCGTTCTCAGAATTGTTTTACCCAACTTGATGACGATGAAGGCAAAATTGATTTATAATAACCGACGATTCTTCAAATTGTCCTCACCAGATGCTTGAGTATCCCGCATTGTTACATCATTGAACTCCAACTAAAAGCCATTAGTGTTACGAAGATGAACATGGAACGTTAAAGTATCTAACAATGTTTTTAGTAAAATTTAAAAAAAAAAAAAAAAATAGATACCTACTGCATTTGAAGTTTAAAGAGGAGGTGATGTTAAACAACAACAGAAAAAAAACTAAATTGCGTTGAGATATTTTTCTTAACAAAAAAAAACAGTGATTTGCAATAATATCGTATATTAAATCTAAATCAGTTGGATACTTTTCAAGGGAATAGTTAGGTACTTTCGCTTGAGGGAAATTTTTGTCTAAACAACAACAAAAAATAATTTTAAGATATATTGTTATGGATTTTGCGAAAGCGAAATTTTATTTATTATGAGCGCAATGTGAGTAATGATGTAAGCCATAAGCTCAATGGTGCGAATTCGACCACCTAAGTTGGTTTGCATGTTTCACCTTAATGTTTTTATACATGTGCGGCAGTAGCGGTAGCCATGGATGGCGCGCGGTGCGCGCACAATGGCCAATGGCCGACTGATTGATAGAATCACGCAAGCAAACGAGTGTGCAACAATGAACTCCTTTTACTAATGAACTGAAATGAGGATGGATCTTGTGGTTTTCGAAATCAATTGTGGCTGCGTTTTTTTGTGTTTTTATTTTTAATTTATTTGTTTTTCTTACAAAACCTATTTATTTTAATATTATTTTTTTGTAAATTAATTTTCAATTTTTTTTCTCTTTTTGTTTTATTTGCAGGTATGTACCTATATACTTACGTTAATGATGATACTTAGCGTTTTTGATTTATAGTTGGTAAGTTTTTTTTTTTATTTTATTATTTTGCTGATAGAAATAAATTTAGAAAAAAAAATGCTAACCCGTATACGTATATGAAATATTTTAAAACAGTAAATAATTTACTGTTACTTTTTCGCTAATGACAGTACATTTTTAACAAAAGATAATTAGGTTGCCAGGTATAGTGTATGTAGTAAATTTTGAATGGAAAAAAATCACAAAATTTACTGTATACATGAGTTTTTTTTTAGTTTTGTCATGTTAAAATAGGTAAAATAGTACAGAAAATCTTTCGAAAAATAAAATTCTTACAACCATGAAATTTTGTGAAAAATAAAAATAGTTTCAATGGAAGGGTTTTTTTTGAAGGGGAGAGGGGGGGCTTACGATGTATCAAACTGAAAAATTAACTTCGGTACAACCTTAGTAGCATGACACATGTTTTTAAGGTAGTTTTAAAGGAGCATTCACATGGGAGCGACCAACAAACGACGAATAAACGAACAAAACAGGATTTAAGACTGTTGTAGACCAAAATTCTTCAAAGAAATTATACAAAATGTCGAAATATTATTAGTGTTCATGTTGAGGTACTAAAGTATGCATTTTAATTGGTAAAACAAGAAAAAAGAATAAACCAATTTGCGTATTACAATCTATTAGCGGCGACCAATTTTTTTTTACTGAAATGCCTCTTATTTTAGCAATTAATATGCAAATTTTAGTACCTCAACATCAACACTAATAATTGATATTTCTTCAATTTTCTTCGAAGAATTTTGGTTTATAAATGTGTTAAATCCTGTTTCGTTCGTTTATTCGTTGTTCGTTGGTCACTCTCGTGTGAATAGCCCTTAAATGCTGAATCAAATGACACAGAAACCAAAACAATGTGGCTTCCTTGAAAGAAAAGTTATTGTCATTTTTATGCAATGATAACTATATCTGCAGTATAAAAGTTAAATACGTATATATTACCGAAAACCAATTAAATAATAGTCCTTTGATGAAACTTGGTATTAATTTGTCATGAAAATAATAATAATAAATATCTATGGTGGAAGAGTGTTTTTTTGGAGGAGTTGGGGTAGTGGTAGGACTATTACCATAAACCTGTTACAAAAATGTAGGTACTCCCCTAAAACTTGGTAAAAAGGTGATGTGAACTAACAAAATGAAGACTGAAAAGTGTCTACTATTGTAAATCTTTACTCTTATGGTCGTGAGACGTTTTCATCAAGTTTAATAATGGTATGATTTCTTTGTTTTATTAATTCATCCAATTTTCCCTGTACAAAGTTTTTTTTTATGAGAATGTATAAACAGATGCCAGTGTCGTTCCTAGCCCTACCAGCGCCTGGGTCATGCTCAGCCCAAGTAACATCGTTGGAGCTAATAGAAGCAAAACTGTTCCTTAGCAGCTTGTAGGCAGTGAAACCCAAAGCTTAAGCTCTTAAATAGATTATTGCACAGCTCCCTACATTTCATTTAAAAATGATGTTCTATAATCGAAGTTTCAGAACACTTTTAGCTCTATTAATTTTATAACGACTCACGATTTAAAAATAGCTCTTTAATAACGTTCAACGTTTTTTAAACGAGCTAACTATTGATATCAGCACATAAAGAAGCATTGTAGAGCTGCTTAATTTCATGTTCAAAATACTAACGCATGACTTTATAGAAATGTCAAAAAATAGCACTTCAAAAGCTACACAAAAAACGGCAGTAGAGTTTAATTACTAATACTTTCACACAAACTCTTGTGAAGTTAACACTAGCGCATGCGCTTGAAATCTCTCTGAGCAATATAAAATCTATCTCTGAGCATTGGGAAATGTGAAGACTCGATAGAGCTACAGCAAATCGACTATAGAGCTCAATACTAAACCTCTCTCAAATAAAATACTACTACTCAATATTAGGGTGTTCCACAATAAAATATATTAGCCATGACTTCAACGGGAAAAATTAAACCAAAGCTAGAAAATAAATGTATTCCTTTCACTTTCTGGTGAATACCGAGTATGCACCACAAATATCAAATTAGATGCTAAATTCACATTTTTTTTATTAAAATCAATTAAACAGTTTACTAAAAATTTTTGTTTAAATAATATTAAATCTATGGCTGAGTCGCAAAAGTACTTGCTTACGTGCTAAGAAACCATAATGCACTTCAATGTTGAATAGAATTTAAATAAACAAGAATTTTTTTTCCAGAAATTAGAATTAGCCAATGACTTTCAATTTCCGAACACCCTACTTTTTAAGTACTGAACGCAAAACTCTCATTTTGTGGAAACTAGCTCTAGAAGAGCTCGGTTGAAGACAAACTATGTTCATAATAAAAACTATGGCGACGGAAAAAAAATCATTGAATAATTTTTTTTTATTTATTTAAACGAATGCAAAATCATTCCTTTCAACAAAAACACAAATAAAATATTGTAATGAAAACAAAAATATTTAATTTCATGATTTATTTAATTTATTTATCAATTTTTAATATTGTTTAGGTAAACTTTTTTAAATATTTCACAGCGTAAAACAAATAATTTCAAAGGTGCGTTGTTATTTTTCGAGGTACCTTCAGTACAATTGTGATAAAACTAAACGCGCACTAAAAAATCACTTACATGGCACTCACAAATATTAATTTTATTTCTCACTACGACATTTTCTCTGCGAATATTTAATTAATTTTCACGACATCACATGACCTTTCCGATTGCTACTATCACACACATGAAATACATCTCCCTAATATTATTTTAATTTATCATTTGTATTATCTAAACTAATACAAACAAAGTGCTGTCAAAAATGTTGCTTTAAAGATATCTGAATCATGAACCAAAGAGCTTCAAGGCCATACTAGCCACTGACAAAGAGCTGGCTTCGAGCAAAAATTAGCTCTCAAACTCAATGAATTCGCTGTAAGCATGCTTAACACTTGCTTCAGAAGCGCATCTGGAGCTTCTTTTGAAATCAAAGAGCTTTAAGATTTGCTCTAAGAGCGCTGTTGAAGCATTTGAACAGCTAAAATTGTTACCTGGGAGAGGAGCCGCTTTTTTCGATAAAAAATTTTAATACTGAACTAGAAAAAAAATCAAAATAATAAATCGTGGACTCCGTGCTTCGTCGCTTTCACTGTATTAATACTCACTCCCCAGCCACTACCTACACATTTTACTCGGTTGCGTACGAATAACCGGCAAAAAAATGTCAGCTTAACCAGTCAAAATGTATGTTAATATCGACTTTCTTGCAAATTTAAATACCTACTGTTTGATAAAATTTCGTCATTTCGAAATCTCGACTCGACCAAAAGTCAACTTTTCGACTTTCCAAAACTTCCCAAAACAGTCGATATAAATCTACATTTCAACCAGTCGATTTTTCAACAACTCGACATTTTTTCTATCAGTCATTCTTACGTTAGCTTGTTTGCATGGAATGGGTACAAACCACAAACTCGTATCTTAACTTCTTGTTTGATTTCTAAACAAGAGCTTAAGAGTATTATTTCTATTTCTATGGGAAATTTAGACTCTGTTTAAGACACATATTAACTTTTTTCAACTTAAAAAAATCACTTAATGGATCGATGAAACTGTAAAGCAAGTTAAACGTGCATGTTAACATCATTATTCCCTAAATTAAGATCTTACCAAAATGTCTATTTTCGAATTTTCGATTTTTAAAATGTCGACTGCTGAAATTTCGATTTATAAAATATCATGATCACTGTCGAAATTATGGTGAAATTTTGTCTGCTTTTGGATCAGTCGGTCTTTTAACCAGTAGAGTTTTTTTCATAGAGATTATAAAAATCGACCTTATGGAGTCATATCGTTCCTATTCCATTTTGAATCCATTTCAGTAGATAAGCAATAATAATTTTTCAATTAAAATTTGTAGTTTAAGTTCATCGAGTGGCGTCCTTCACGACATGGTGGTACTTTTCATGGAATTGGAGTGCTTGTGGTAAGGAGCGGCACCTTTCACGGCAAGGCGCCTGGGGCAACTGCCCCATTGCCTCACGTCTAGACATGGCCTTGAAGAAGATATAACTGGTTGATTTGGTGTTTTTGTGAGACTCCACATCAATATTTTCTTCTTGGAATATTCGGCATATCTCAAAAATTATATATTGCATGTATATTTATTTCGATTGCTAGCAGTTTTGTTTACTAAGTTATGTACTTAAAGAATATAATAACAATATCACGGGTTGGGGTCATAATTCTGTATGTTTCAAAATTCGGATTGAAAAATTCTGTAATCCAAAATTCGGTATTTCAAAATTCTGTAAATTCAAAATTCTGTAAGTGCCAAAATTCAGTTTTCAAAATTCTGTAAATCTAAAATTCTAAAAAACAAAATTCTGTATTTCCAAATTCTATGTATATATAATTCTGTATTTCAAAATTCTGGATTTCAAAATTCTGTATTCCAAAATTCTGTAAATGATAAAAGCAAAATTGTTTAGATAATGAAAAAAAGTGCGCACTTTTTTCATTATCAAAACAATTTTTCTTTTATCATTTACAGAATTTCGGAATTCAGAATTTCAGCCAAGTCGAAGACTTAGCATTAAGGATTGGACTTGTTGAATTATTGATTCAAAATAGGTTTTTATGGCCTTTAGTCCTCTACAAATTAGCGTTTCGTTCGGCTTACTCACTTGAACTCATCAGTGACATAGTGAAGGCTTTGTCAGACGCAATTTGTATTAAGTTCAGTTCAACTTACATGAATTTTTCAACGAAAATCCACTGTAAACTATATCCAACAAGATTAGAATTCCTAATCATTAAGCTGGAAGTTTTTTTGCCCGGGGCCAGGCATAGTTTCTATATATAAGAAGGTTTTACATATAATACAAATTCTATATACTACTGAAACAATTTGTCTACAGAATTGAGAAGAATTGTTTCAAATTCTAACATATTTTAATGTTTCTTATTTGAAAAAAAATATGGAAACTCTGAAGAATTTGCACTTCAAGTTCGAATGCTAAGGAGTTTAGCTTTCGTTCCACCGGATGAAGTCTCTCTATACTATGCCAGCTTACATAGTTTTTTTGAAGAAGACGAGGACACAATTAAAATTTCAACCTGGTTTGAGAAAAATTATATTTGTGGAAATAAATCATAAAATCCAAAATATTCTCTCAGATTTCGGTCGGCTTATAACAACCCATCTAGTAGAACGGAGACCTTTCCAAGAACTCAAAATAGTGTTGAAGCTTAGCACAGGCGCTTAAAGTTTTAGCAGGAAGAAGTAAGGCCGGAATTTACAAGCTAATTGATGATCTAAGAAAGGAACTCGTTTTTTCTAAAGCGCACGTAGCTTGAGTTCAAAATGGGGAAAATATTCCTAAAAGTAAAAAAAAACAAAAATAAACAGATTAGGGTTTGTTTCACAATGTTTGAATAAAGTTCTGATTAGATATTCGACACATAAATATTAGTACAGGGTAATAAGTCCACAGACGAAAAATTCACAATTATTGTCTTATGACCCACCTGATTAAGAAATAAATTCATAAACATTTTTTTTATTTGTGAACATATGACCCTGTCTCAGAATTTATGTGTCGAATAACTAATCAGAACTTTACTCAGAAAATGTGAAACAGGCACTAAGCATTTGATTAAAAAAAGAAGAACTTTAAGTCAGACTGAGTATCTAAAAAGGTTAGCCAAGAATCTTCACCTTTATTAAATTATATAGTTATACATTTTGTGTTGATTTTGTTGTTGTTTTTTTTTTGCACGTTTTTCTTTGCAATACTTTATCATTTTTGTTAATTGAATAAAAGGTGTTTTACGGGGACTAATAAACCTGCTTAAAATTTTTACAGAATTTTTATTTATAAGTTTGGATTTAAAGAGTTTCGAAAAGCAGAATTATGGATAAATATAATTTTAAAATACAGAATATTATATTACACCATTTTGAAATATAGAATTTTGGATTTACAGAATTTTGAAATACAGAATTCTGGATTTACGGAATTTTAGATTACAGAATAATGGAAAAGCAGAATAATGGAATACAGAGTTATGTTCATACAGAATTTTGTATTCATATACAGAATTTTGTTCATACAGAATTTTGGAATACAGAATAACGACCCGTTCCCCAATATCACGTAAACAAATTGAAAATTAAAGCATAGGTATGTCAATTTTCCAGTTGTATTGTTTTGAGTAATAGTGCGTATACGCCACAGTGCACCATTTTAGTAAAAGCCCGACTGTTTTTTTGTACTTGCGATATACATACTAGACTGATTCAAAAAAATGAAAATGTCTTCGATTTTCGATGCCACTAGCTTTTTAGTTAAAGTTTAATGAAATACTAATCCTGGCAAAATTTCAGCCCTTTAGGTCAATATTTAGAGGTCGCTCATCGATACTTTCTGTTTTCCATACAAATCGTATGGGAACTTTTTTTTGATTCCTTCTTTATTTTATAGCTTTAGAAACGATTCTCATACAGAAATGATCAAGGTAGAATCTGAAAGAAGATTTGATAATCTTTAAAAAAGGTCCTAACTTCTTATCTAATTAATGTACTCCTTCCAAAGTTATTCAAGGTCAGAGTGGTATTCGTGGTAAATTAAAAAGTTTTTTGGATTCCGTGTTGAAAAAATCTGCTATAATACAAGATGTTTTGCAAAAAATGTAACAAAAGGCAAGTGCGTGTAAGTTGCACTCAGACAAGAAAAAAATCGTTTTAGAGTGGGGGTCTTTTTCCCCCCATTTAGGCGGGAGGGGCAATTTCCTAAAAAAATTGGTTTAAAAAAGAAAAAAAATATTAAAAATCAACGGCAATACTTATGGTGTCATGCTAATACTTTTTTAAAGACAACAATCCATTTTTTAATTAACTTTTTAAAAAAAGTTGTTTTTGTAAATATTTTTTGAAAAAATTAATTTCAAACTTAGATTTAAAAAATGAAAAAGTGATTTCAGTTTTTAAATATCTTTTTGAAAAATTTTTCGCTACCAATTACAATTTTTGTTTATGGATTTCAATACCTTCCTAAATTTTTAATCAGATGCTGAAAACCGCAGGCTAAAATTATTTGTAGTTTCTGAGAAAATTGAAAATAACAAAAACCAAGTTTCTTGTTATTTGACGCCCTGGAATTTAAATTGTTCCTTCCTACAAACACCCAATTTCCAGTAGTAGTAGTAGGTATTTTAATTTTCAATTTTCTCAGAAACTACAAAACATTTTAGCCTGCGGTTTTCAGCATCTGATTAAAAATTAACTAAGGTATTGAAATCCATAAACAAAAATTGTAATTGGTAACGAAAATTTTTTCAAAAAGATATTTAAAAACTAAAATCACTTTTTCATTTTTTAAATCTAAGTTTGAAATTAATTTTTTTCAAAAAATATTTAAAAAAACAACTTTTTTTAAAAAGTTAATTAAAAAATGGATTGTTGTCTTTAAAAAAGTATTAGCATGACACCATAAGTATTGCCGTTGATTTTTAATATTTTTTTTCTTTTTTAAACCAATTTTTTTAGGAAATTGCCCCTCCCGCCTAAATGGGGGGAAAAAGACCCCCACTCTAAAACGATTTTTTTCTTGTCTGAGTGCAACTTACACGCACTTGCCTTTTGTTACATTTTTTGCAAAACATCTTGTATTATAGCAGATTTTTTCAACACGGAATCCAAAAAACTTTTTAATTTACCACGAATACCACTCTGACCTTGAATAACTTTGGAAGGAGTACATTAATTAGATAAGAAGTTAGGACCTTTTTTAAAGATTATCAAATCTTCTTTCAGATTCTACCTTGATCATTTCTGTATGAGAACCGTTTCTAAAGTTAAAAAATAAAGAAGAAATCAAAAAAAAGTTCCCATACGATTTGTATGGAAAACAGAAAGTATCGATGAGCGACCTCTAAATATTGACCTAAAGGGCTGAAATTTTGCCAGGATTAGTATTTCATTAAACTTTAACTAAAAAGCTAGTGGCATCGAAAATCGAAGACATTTTCATTTTTTTGAATCAGTCTAACATACATATAATATAGGTTTATAGGTAGGTACAACATGGGCTCTTAAGGTTTTGGGATTATTAAAAACAAAAACTAAGCCGAGTTATGCATTTGTAAACAAAATCAAACTCATGATTTTGATCACTCTAGCAGTAACGATGCTAGGGAAGACGAAAATAGTTGGTATCACACTTCTGTCTGTTTGTCCATTGATTAACAACTAAACAGATGGATCCATTTTCTTTAAATTTGGAACATAAGGGTTTTTGGCCATTCCCCACACTTGTTTTTTTCATTATTTTTAAGATCAAGAAATAACGGTACCTGTCATAATTTTTATTATAAATTTAACGTTATCATATTTTTCAAAAAATGGGCTCCACCACTTTTTAATTTAAAAAAATTCAATTAATTGCTTTTAGTAGAGGCTACGTTTGGATGGGAAACCATTTTTCAAGAAATGATAATTAATGGAACCTCCCAAAAAACCATTTTTTTAATTTCCAATTGTGGTAGGATTGAATTTAATACTTTTTTTTGTGCTGAAACTTCTAAAAGTATATAATGTATTGTTTTCCAAAATTAAAAAAAAATATTTTCTTGGGATTTTAAAAAAATATCTCAATTTTTCATTTTCGGAAACTAAATAAGTTGATAACGACATGGTCGATTTTTTGAAAGTCACTCATTAAGGTTTTCTTACACTAATGGTACCCTCCATACAAAAGTTAAAAAACCGTTTAGGAACATACTTTTTTTTCTCAAAAATGGCTCCTATTATTTTGATTAAACTTTTTCTGTATGCTAAAATTAGTGTGATCTACTCCCAAAATTATAAAATTTTACACTTGTTAACTATTAGAAGTACCTCTCATGGATTTTTTTAATTTTTAATTTTTTCTGTACCAATAAGCTGAATGGATTTAAAATTTTTGTATATACAAATTTTAAATAAGTTCAAATAATACTTCAATTAAGAATTTATAAACATAAGTTTCAAATTATTTCATCAAGAATTAAGATGGAGTCCTTTTTTCACCTCAAACTATCAAAAGAGTTGTTTAAGCTAATTTAAATATCGTACTTGATGCTTGATGCATTTTCTCTCATAATTTCCATGTCCTTAGGTACAATTTTCTTAAATGCCTTTTGAACATAAGAGCAAGTACGTGTGACCCAGTTCTACATTTTATTTTGTTTTCGATTGCCTTCAAAACGGTTGGACTGATTTTAATACTATTTCTTACACAGAAGCTTCTAAAAAATATAAAATCTCTTGTTTACCAAAATTAAAAAAAAATATTTTATGAATTTAAAAAAAAATTTCAAAATTTTATTTTGAAAATAAAATTTTTCGAAAACGACATACTTGATTTTTCCTGGAAGTCAGTTTTTTACACTTGTAGAAAATTTATATATTAAAAAAATAACGGTAGTTTCTATAGAAAAATCTATTAAGTAAGGAAATAACTTTTTTCTCAAAAACGGCTTCTTTTTGATTAATTTTTTTTTCTGTTTTCTAAAACAAAATATTGACAAAATTAACACTTGGCAACTATGTACAGTTATAGTTAATTAAAATTTGAAGCAAAACTCTATACAAACTTTTATATACACCTTGCCTAGTGTACTGCACATTCCTTTTGACTGTGTTCCTATCCAATTACCTAACTATTAATATCCCCTCAAAAGGTTTCACTTATACTAAAACACTATAGAAATTCCTTCTTAATATTCTAGAAGATTTCTCCCCTTTTTAACTGTCTTGCATCACAAATAAAGTAGCCAATTACCCTAACTCAATTCAAACTAAATTTATATAAAAATTATAGCCTTTGATACGATCATCCAATTTGTCAAACAATATAAAGACCTCTCTCATTGACTACCTTAAGGTGTTAATCCAATCATTGCTGCTTTATTCTCGCTCACATAAGTCTCCATCAATTGAAACGAATTATATCCACCTCCAGAGTGTACTAAACATAGTTATTAGACCATTTAAATGTCATGACCAACAACCACAATAAATTCACGCTCCGAATCACGTTCTAAATCGAACGTTGCTCTCTGGCCGGGCCAGGGCTCTTTATACTATGCTATTGCAACAACCAACAGCAACTGCTACCACTGCCACCAATTTCCAATCCGATAACCATCTGCTCCAATTCGATCGTGGTTGTCAGAAGTTCTTCCTTCATGAGCGTTAGCCATAGTGTTTTCTTTAAGACACAATATAAAATACTTTTGCTTCCCTCTTATTTTTTTGTCGTGTTGCTTCCAAAAGCCGCAAATGGTCATTCAACTTTCACAAAGGTCACAGCGTGTGCGACATTGCACGAAAAATTTTCTAAAAAAAAAAAAACAAAAAAATAAACAGAAATAGTCCACCATCACCGAGCATCGTGCTTTTCCATTAACACGGCTTGTTGAAAAGACCACATGGTGTTCGGTGTGCCATGCGGTGGCGGAGGACATCATGGCCCATTTTCCGAATCCCACTATAAAATCAGCAGGAAAAACCGAAAGCAAGACTTAAATGAATGTAGCCTGCTCCACTCGTCGGTCGTCGGCGTCGGAGTTCTCCACTCATGGTACTTGGCCAATTTAATCATCTCTCCCAAGAATATCAAGACTCCCCTGCTACACTTTTCATTTTGCACACACAAGTGGCGGCCATCAAGATTCTACCTTTCTCTTGCCCAACCAACACGCGTTTACCAATTCTGATGCTCGTAATGCTCATATACTGGCTGTGGACATGGACAGTCGTCGCCGTTGGTCGTCACACAGAAAAACTGCTCCAAAAATAATAAGAACCTTAAAAACGATCACCAAAGAGCTATATAGGTCAGTCCATAAAGGCTTTAATATGAGCGACCATCATGTGGATGATGTCGAGGACGGTTGGAGATGGAGATGGTATTGAAGAGCTATTCAGAAATAAAAGCACCAATTCGAAGCGGGGCTCTGCAGGGGAGAACAAAATATAAAAAGGAAAATCTGGGCCAAAATTGTTATATAGCTTTACACGTACCTACGTTTTGTTTTTGTTATGAATCGCAATTTATTTTAGTGCATTAGTGTACTTTACAGTTGTTGTTGTTGTTGTTGTCTCTATGGAAGAGATGGATATAGACAAAAAAAAAAAAAATTACACGAAAAACCTTATGAAACTCATAATCGTAAAAAAATAAATTGGCCGTTGAAAATGCTGAAATCTTCTTCTGCACAGATTATTTCTTGAATTCTGTTCATTTTTTTTTTTATGAGGAATTTTATTTTTACTGAAGTCGTGATACTTTAGAAGGTCGTGCTTTTCATGATGGTACTTCTAGAGATAGTGGATGATGCTCTTTTGGAACATTTTGTTTTTTTTTTTTTTCTTGAGGGGAGAGAGTGGGTAATTGTTGTCTAGGTGGTCATTTAGTTTAATCGGATGACAGTTGAAAAAGGGGACTTAACGAAATTTTATATTACTATTTGCTACAAGGATGTTGTTTTCAAGCTTAAGTGAGCTGTAGGGATAAATCCATTTCGTAGAAGAAACTGTATACGATATTTTTAAGACAGTGAAACCTTATGGTTACATCTGGAGGGTTGGTTTGTTATCAAAAGATTTACCATCACAAATAATTTCATTAATAAATGTTCTTTCTCAGTTTCCACTCCAAACCAATTTCAAAAAATATTATTTTAAAGTAATAATGAGAATTAACTGCATCTTTGTATGAACTCGTATATTTCATGAAACAAAATTGTAAAATTGCAGCAGAAGAAAACAAAGGGCATAAAGAAAGGGTATCAAGCCAGTGGAAGGGAGGGAAAGAAGAAAAAAGAGCTGTTACGCAAGAAGAAGGTCAGTGGGGATAGACAAACTGTTTTTGTTCATAATTCAAGAATACAAACCAAAAGCTGGTTTTCGATCAATATCAGCGCCTCTTTGCGAATCTTATCGTTCATTTGAAATTTGGCATTCAAAATCGATGGAAGCAAAAAAAACGCCAGCCATTTCGTCCTTGCATATGTTATGTCCCACAAATCAGGGTTGTAATGGAATGCAATCTTTGTGAATGCAATCTTTTATGAGTTCAATTTAAAGATTGCACTCATTGTCTTCACTTAGAGATTGCGAATTCGGATTCTGCGCGCACCAATCATTTGACATTGAAATGATTGCAATTATTCCACCCCCCCCCCATTTTTCAGCATTCAATGAATGCAATTTTTTATTCATGCATTTTTTGCATTCTTTTTGCAGTCTTTGCATTCATTTGCAGTCTTTGCATTCATTTGCGTTCTTTGGCATTCTTTTTGTTTATTTTTTTTTTCTTAATTTTGAATTTTCTAGCAATCTTTTAATTCACATTAATCTTGTTTCCTTTGCTTCATTCGTTTAACTGTATTTAAGTCAATGATGCACTTTAAAAAGTCTAAGATGAGAGCCGTGGCGTGCGGGTTTTACTATTCAACCTATAAAAATTCAACATTGGAGCGGAACAGTCGTTGCTTGGTCTTTAGGCTTATAGAGTTGTTTCTCTATATTTTGGACAGAATTCCTTTGCTTTTGCTTTCTCGATTCGGCTGAGTTTATCTTGTTCGCTCTCGCCAATCTCCTGGGTTGTCCAGATATATCTACTTGGGTGGATGTGGAAGTTCCAATGCTAGTCTTTTTTGTTTTTGCTGCATTGATCTTAAACCCAACAGTTTCAGCTCCTCTCTCCACCCTTGTTGTCATTTGATATGGAGATCTAAGATCCTATGAGAGAGTTATCATACGTCGTCCACGTAGTCTAGATGTTTGAGGAATGATTGCAGATTCCACTGAAATCCTCCATTCGCAGATCGCAGTCGATAAGGCTACAATCATTCCCTTTTTCCACTCCTCAGGAAAACTCTCTGTTTCTCAAGCTCTGTCAATGAGTGGGTATAGGAGCTCACTCAATGTTGTTGGTGCTGCTCATGAGAGCTTTGCGGAAATACCATCAAGTCCAACCACCTTGCAGTTCTTCATTGCTCTGATTGCGATTAAGGTTTTTTCTCTAATGGGGGATACAGTGCGTATTCAGGAATTTGTTGCCATGAACGGGACATTGGGTGTTGGGTTGACTTCACTTTTGAAAACGCGGTTTAAAACTGCAGAAAAGTGCTCCTTCTACCTTTTGAGCTGGTCTTTATTCGAAACTATAGTAGTGATCCATCTATGCCTTTTACGAGTTGTTCTTTAGAGCCTTGGGCACATACCTGTAAGCACTTTGGTAATTCTGTAGACGGTTCTACTGTCACATCTACTGGCCTCTCCTGCTTCTGTTGCCAATGCTTTGATTTAGTTACGCTTATCACGTTGGTGTCGCATGCTACGGTAAACTTTTCTAATTTGCATGCAATAGGCTGCTGGAGTAGCTGCAATGTGAGCTTTGAGCTGTTTTCTTTCTTCAGTCCTAGCCCAAGTTTCTTCGGAAAGCCTGGCACTGTTTTTTCCTTGATACTTTTCCTAAATACTTTCAGCACCGGATATAAAAACATTTTTCACTTCACATGAATGGTTTTCGGTGGAGGTAGGATCCGTGCTACTGATTGTTCCCAGTCCTTGTGATAGGTAGTTCCCTTATTGTTGGCGGACTGTGGGACCCTTAAGTCTATCGGTATTGAACTTGGGCAATCGGGTGTTTTCTTGGCATCTCCAAACTGCAACTGTGCGTTATCTTACGGTAGCAATATCAGATGGTGGTAACGGGCCATTCCCATGTCTGCACCTCTTCTGTTTCGAACTTCCTGGAGACTTCTTCTAAATCGCTGACTTATTTCGAAGTGATAGATTTGGTTGGATTTTGCTTGTCTATCCATTGACACCAACCAACTGACTTTGTGACACGTCTTGTGACCAAACATATGGTCCCTCCTATTACAAGGCGGTTGGCGCTACAGAAATCCACAAACCTGTCACCATTGTCGCAGTCGGCCACCAACACCAAGCTTTATTCCCATTAAATGCCTGAACCCATCATTGGCATTGCCAACCTTATGGTATTCAAGTCTCTTATATTACCATTATGATGTCTCCGCATGGTGTACTATCATAAACAGCACAGCACATAAAAGGCCTCCTTCTCCTCGACAGAAGGTGGGTGACGTGACGTACTCTAGCCTCTAGGATCCTAGCTTTCAAGATCCTGACGTCTATAGGCTCTTGATAGCTGTTTTGGAAAGTAATGAATATTGGATTACTATAATACACGACCAGCTTGTCTGCATAAGAGGGGTACTTAGATAAACTCCCTCCGTTGCATTGGATATTTTATTCCATTTGAATTTGACACCCCTCGATATTTTTTTCATCATCAAATAGGCCGCAAGCACAGCCATTTGTTTCAAAGCTTCTTCGTTGAGGATTAATTAGGATCGATTCCAATTCTCCAGGCAGCATTTACTATGTCATCCCATTTAAAAAAGACATTGAAAAGCTTTTTAGTAACCATCCCTTCAAGGTCCACCAAGCAGGACATGACATTCTTGGAAGATGAGATATTGAATTTTAATTATCAATTTTTACTCCCAAAACTTCGCCGTCAATTCCATATCGAACATAACTTTTTTCTTAAAAGGGAATGATATCGATAAATTTGAACTATAGGAACTATTTGAAAAAAAAATATTTCTCATGGACAAAATCGTCGGAGAAGAAACTACTCAAAAACAAGGTTTATTTCAACTCGTTCAAAGATTTAAAAAAAATGTTAAAACATCAATCAAATCATTAGAAATAAATCGAATTATAGTTGGAGGCTTGTAATTCCTATAGTGCTATTCATAGGAACCTATAACAAATAACAAAAAATGTAATCCAAACACGCACATTTTGTATTGAAACTTATTTAATGCACTCTGTATGCTAATAAAAAGAAAAACCATCTTGTAATCCGTTGAAACATCTAACCCACCTACCTACTTTACCTCGGGACAGTAAGTTAATTCTCCATCAGAGGATTACATTACATCCCATATGATGTGCCTTCCTTTATTTTTGAAATCACTGCTAAAATTAATGTTATTTCCCAACATTTATAACCAGTAGGCAACTCATATTAATGTAACTCTTTTTCAAAACACAACATTTTATGGTCAATAGACAATCTAGCGTAGGTATAAGCTAAAGCCAAGCGCCTACTGTGCCTGCAGCTTCCAAAAAAATATAAAATAAGTTCCACCATCAATCCGACACAGTTCTCTAATTGTTTAAAATTTATTGCATGTTTTTTTCCATTTTGCTATAACCGACAGTAAAAATGAGTTTTTTTTTTGGCTTTAATAAAAACCGCACTCGTATAAGACCCACACATCATAAAACTCCATTCATGATCTGGCGGTATATAATGGAGTTCTCATACCATATGGCTCTCTCTGGGAATGGCCAACCACGATTTTTCCCACTTTCGGGCTTTGAGGAATTCCAAATTCAAAAAGGTGTGCAATCACATAATACATACAATATACAGCAAGATAACCAACCGCATACACTTCGAGAGGCTTCGAGGGATTTTGCATTTTCATAGAGTTATATGAGTTCCATGGGATGAAGTTCCAAATTGAATGTGTCATTAAATTCATCCACGCTGGGGATCACCAGTCAGATGAATGAGGAAACATTAATAAATAATTTAAAAAAATAAAAATCAATTTTGAAAGCATTATGTCATGAATATTGAGAGTTCGAACTGTGAAGACAAATTAAACGCAAACACCATTCAATAATAATAAATAATAATAATTATGATTATGGAACAAAGCCGCTATTGTTGAAAATGTGAATATTTAGGGTTCTCCTCAACGTTGGGGTCTAACTCTCTTTTGGTTGGAAGACTAGTTTTTTTTTTTAATTTTAAAGTCAAGCTTGTCATGGATGTTGAATATCGTAAAATCTATCTTTCATCAAAAATCTCTGCTATGATGAAGATGTTGATGGTGCACGTCAATTGATTTTCTACGCTTGAAGGCGAGAAATTTCCAACACATACCGGTCCCTGCACCCTGCATAAATGTTTAATGTATAATAATGTGCAGCATCATTGTATCAACATCATAGACCACCAACTTGATCTTGACTCTGAAATTAAATCAAGGAAATTCAAAAGCGATAAGGCTTTATTGTTGAAAGCAGGAGCGCATTTAAATAAAAAGTCTTTTACTTCTAGGGAAAGAACCCGAGATTAATGATTGGATTGGATATGAGTGCAAACTTAAATTGATTGGTATTTTAAACATATAATAATCTGTAGCTTGCTGGCAATATTTTAATAGGAAGTGAAAACAGCTAACTCCCTTGCATATTTTGCAAAAGACTGCTATTAAAGGAAAGGGAGAAAGGAAACAATTTATTGGACAAATTTTAAATGATTTTTAAACAGAAAATTAGGTCTTTCAGAAAATTTTGTAAATTTAGTAAAAAAAACAAGAATCACCTCTCGTTGTTACGTAACCTCAAAAATGGCAAAAAAAAGTATTGTCACTTTTTGTTGTAAAAAAATTGTTACATAACCTCAAAAATAGCAAAACACGTTTTTTTTTGTAATTTCTTAACGGAAATATCTCGAAACCCCGATCTGATGGCCAAAAATGGATGGCGGATTTGAGTTGGGCTCCCAAAAAAGATTTAAGAAACAATCCTCACTGTCTGTACTAAAAAAAAATAGCCAGTAGTTAAGTAGTTGTGAGTTTTTTTAAACTTATCAAATTGTTTTTCCGTTACCTGTTTTGAAATTAATTAATTTGATAATCGAGCCTATGTACATTTTTAAAAGCTCAAGAAACCGTTTCTGTCAGTAAAAAGAAAAAAAAAAAGAAAACATAAGTGACTTTAAGTGAGATGCTTACTACCCGTTAATTAATTTCTCGAGAAGTTCTCATCGCACAAAAAAGGGTTGGGGTCGAAATTATGGCAGGGTCAAAACTCCTGTTACAAAATTCTGCTTTTCAAAGTTCTGATTTTCAAAATTCTGTTTTAAATTTAAAGCGCGCGCTTTTTAACATTTTCCAAACCATCTTTTTATTTTTTTAAAATAGGGAAAGTTTCTTATTAGGTTTTAAGGTTGCTCTTTTATCTAAGACAATAATTGAAGCTATAAGCATTGTTTACAGTTCCATGCGTACAAAAACAATATTTTCTTATCAATTGTCTACCTATTCTGTTAATTATTTTGTATAATATTCAAGATGCAAAAACCAATGTTTTTTTTTTATTTTGCATGAAACCAACAATTAAAAAATGAATAAATTGTGTAGTGATTTGCCTACAGTTATACAGTAGTTTGGCCAACATACCCATGAACCACATGTTGTAAAAAATATTATGTTAATCAAATAAAATACAAAAATGACGAGCAAAAACATAGTTTCCTGCAGATTGCAAGAAAGTATTGCCCTGAATTGTCCAATAATAAAGTTGAAAAATAACTTTTTCCCATTTTTGAGAAAAAACTGAATAAGCAGAATTTTATTGCTTAAAATTTTATAACACAACATACATAACTGAAAAAAAAGTAGAATTTTGAAAAACAGAATTTTCGTGCAAAAAACAGAATTTGGAAAAGCAGAATTTTGAAACCAGAATTTTGACCCGCTCCCCACAAAAAAAAAGTTGCTTTTCACAGGAAACTGAATAACCCTCTTTTTTGCTAACAATATATTTTTATAGGATTTACACTTTCAGTGTTACATAGGTACTCGAACAAAAAAAATTCGGACCATCTTACTTATTTTGCAAAACTTTGAGTCGAGAAAGAGGGCCAAGAAAAGAGTGATTTTTGTCTTTATTACTTTTTATGTGTTGTTTAAGTAATTATGCAACGTTCTAACGCTATTTGAATTAGAAAAATCGAAAAAAAGATTTGAGGCTCTACCCTAGCGGCAATGGCACCAAGTTTTTTTTTATCGAATACAGCTTCTGGATGTGTGGATAGAAGTGTTGTCTTGTAAGAAAATCAAGCTACAAGCTCAAAAATATCTATCATATTTGAAAATGTCCATTCCAACAGACATTTTTTACTATTATCGGTAGTTGTTGTAGTTATGGTAAAGATACAAAATCCCGAATGAAACAAAATGACAGTCCCGAAAGCCATAATCCCGAATACCCAAAATTCTGTATGCCTAAATCCAATATGGCCAAAATCCCAAACAACAAAAAATAGTTCCAAATAACAATCTGCGTCAAAAATGCGTTTGCAGAATGTTCTTTAGCGCAAACTGCAGAAGTCTTCTGTTCAAAAACGCAAATACCCATTTTACTTCATTAAGGCGATATTACACTAGCATATAAATATGGCAAATTTGCCATATAAATATGTCTCAAAAGGGTCATATAAATGTGATAGACATATTTATATGACAAAATATATATAGTGCCATATATATGAACATGATTTTGAGCCATATATTTGACAAAGTGTAATATCGAATCAAAGGCATTGACATATATATTTGGAAGTTTTGAGCCATATAGTCATATAAAAATCGTTTAATTTTATATGTTCATGTATGTCAAGCAATTTTATCATTTATTTTTGGAATATGGATCAAGTGAAATCAGAAGTCTTCATTTATTTTTTAATACAAGGGGAAAGACGCAGTATTTGAACCGGTGCAGTGCAATAACACCCGCGGTAATAAGAGCCGTGAGCGTTATTTTCCAAAATAAAAGGAAAAAACACCCAGGGGCTTATTTTCCAGTCTGAAATGGCAATAAGACCCATGCAAGAAAAGCAATAAGAAGCGCGGGTGTTATTGCCTTCTGGATTTGTCATTTAAGCCATCACTTTAAGTATGATCCATGCTCTGCTTTTTAGCACCGCCTATTTAAAAATCTCAAAATTTTACAACTACAATTATTGTTGGATATATAGGATAAATTCAAGGTTTCTTCAAATCCAGATTCTTTAAATGCAAAAGAAACTTTGCATACAACCAACCTCGCACCCACCCCAACCGATAGCTTTAGTCCAAACATTTACAGAACTGCTGGTCGGACAAGCTTTATCTGGTCGCAATGGTTAGAAAATGCACTTTTCTGGTTGCATTTTCCGCTGAATGTACCTATAATATAAGAAAATTATATAAATGGGGTATTAAATGAAAGCTAAGACAGTCCTCTACACGAACTTTTTTGGCTATTGCCATGAGTCCGACCACTTTTCTAAAAATTTACATTTTGGATAAAAATGAAAAGAAAGTGGTTAAGGCAGTGTTAAAAAAATACCATTTTTTTAAATGGTCGGACATTGGTCACAGTAGCCAAAAAAAAGTCTGTTCGACCATTGGTATCGTGTAGAAGACAGTCTTAGCTTTTATTTTATACCCCATTTATATAAGCTGGTTATATTATAGGTATACATTTAGCGGAAAATGCATCCTGAAAAGTGCATTTTTTGCGACCGGATAAAGCTTGTCCAACCAGTAGTTTTGTAAATGTTTGGACTTAAGCTCTCGGTAGGCATCCAATTTTTGCGTGGCCGCGATGAGATATGTATGCACATATGTAGGTAATCTAACGGTCGGCTGGCTCCCAGACTATAATAATAATTTTCATACCAAAAACAAAATGTTTGTATTTTATTGGCGGAATTTATTTTTGCATCTTTCGATTCCAGTTTAGAGAAAAAGTGACAATTATAGAGCAAGCAGCAAGGATTTATCAAAACCAATTTAAATTATTATTTATTTTGACAAATTAATTTCCATTATTGTCAAATAATTTGTTTTTCATATATTTGATATTTCAAAGCTAGTGTGATAGCCATATTTAGCTTTGTCATATATATGAACAAAAATTATTTGACGAAGCCATTTGTCATATAAATTGGTCATATATGTATGGCATAGTGTAATACAACTTGTCATACATTGAAAACCTTTGCCATACTTTATATGGCAGCTTAAGCCATATATATATGATAGTGTAATACCGCCTTTAGCATTGTGTTCGATAGTGCCACTTGCTTTAGTCACATGTTTGAAAACATCCAATAATCGGGTAAATATTTTCTAGCTGTTGCGATAAGTCGAACCATTTTAGTAAAAAATGGTCTTTATTTTTTAACATTGCGTTTTAGGGAAAACTGAGTTAAATTGTATCAAGTAGCTAAGAAAGTGGCACTTACGACTTTTTGTTCATTTTCGTCAAAGTATAAACACTATCGCTATTTTATAAAATATGGTGGGACTCGTCGTTACAACCAAAAAAGTCCGTCCGACTATTGGTATCCTACAGAAAAAAGTCCTAGCTTTCATTGGATACCCCATTTAAGGAAGTTGCTTATATAAAAGTGCATTTGCTAACCATTTTAGTCAGATAAAGTTTTTCTGACCAGTAGTTTTGTAAATGTTTTGCCTAAATCGTATGACCCCGATGAGAGGGGTAACTTTACCGTCGGCTCCCGTACTACACGTGCTTAAATTTTTATTTAAAAAAAGAAAATCGATGGAAAATATTTTCAATCCATCGGTTCCAACGCTCGTCTTCAATAATGCTCGTCTTCAATAACACTCCCTACGTCAGCTCACTAGATAAAGCCAATTTGCTAGCAGCACAGTTTGCTGTTAATTCGACGCTGCCAGAGAGTGTTATGACTCCTCCTGTAATTGAGAGCGCTAACGATTTCATGGCCTGTCCCTAAAAAAGGCGAATCTTCTTCACCCACTAATTATCGTCCAATTGCACTTACGTCCCTTCTTTCCAAGGTCATGAAACGCTGATAAACTATCAACTTAAGAAATATCTTGAAGAACGGAAGCTTCTTAATTACCGGCAGTATGCCTTTGGTAGCAATAGGTCCACTTGTTATCTGATGGTATATGTCACCGAGCAGTGGAACAAATCTTTACATCATTTTGGAGAAAGTAGGATTGTTGCACTTGATATTTCAAAAGAATTTGATAGAGTTTGGCATCAAGCTCTCTTATCGAAAATGCGTGCATTTGGTATCGATGAATCTCTTCCTCGCTGGATTAGAAACTACCTTTCGGACCGCTCAATACAAGTTGTATTGCATGCAGTGATGGGACTTCTACCACTTAAGTGGTATTTCTACCACCTTTTGTTGTTTTTAAAATCCTACCACCTCCAACTCAAAATCTACCACCTTTTACCATTTTGCTGCTAATAATAATATTTCATTTCTATCATTGTATTGCTTTGGAAATCATATTTTACCCATACACATTACACACACACTCTCACCAAGAATTGAAAAATTCCAATGTTCCAATTACCAATCCAGCCAGGCTCTATTGTGCGATGCTATATGGTCGTTGATCGTAGTGTATTTTCGCTTTTGTTTTGAAGTTTCATTTCTTTCTGTGCTTTTTGCCGCGTCGATGGCTTTTTGCGTTTGATATTTATGTACATCTTTAATAATAATAATATTAATAATAATAATAAGAATAATAATTATTTTAACTAAATAATATTACTAGTAAAATGCGGAACCACTACGTTTCTTCAAAAAATGTCTCGTTGTAGTGTTAAGGTACTTTGACTCTGTGGCTAATTCTTATAAGGACAAATTCTTTGGCTTATTTGAACTAGAAGAGTCTGAAGCCGAAGCAATCTACAGCAAAGTTATAGAAACGCTTGCGTCTTTTAGTAGTCCCCTTGACAATATGATTGGCTTTTCATCAGACAATGCTGCTGTTATGACGGGTACACTGACTGGCTTTAGCACACGGTTGAAAATGTGAATCCTTATGTCTTAACAATTGGATGTAGCTGCCAAAATTTAAGTTTGTGCTCCACCTATGCTGCAAAGTATTTACCAGGACACATTGAAAAATCGTTGAGGGACATATATTTCTACTTCTGTCATAGCTCAAAAAAACAAAAAGGTTTCATAACTTTTCAGAAAGCACTTGGTGTCGATGAACATCAAATTTTAAAAGTTTGTCAAACTCGGTGGCTCTCTTTAAAAATGGTCGTCAAAAGAATCATAGAGCAGTGGAATCCCCTATTTGATTTTTTATATTACATTCATTCGAAGAGCCTAACTCAAAAGCTATCAGCATTTTCAATTTTCTGAAAAATAAAGAAAATTTAGGTTTTTTTAAATTTGACTGCCTTAAATTTAAAAATAATTAATGACTTGAATAGAATATTTCCATCTGAGACGACAAAAATCCACCTCTTAGTCGAAAGTATGGAATCTTTTAATTTAAATATAGTCATTAGTGAACAATTTTATCAAACAAGAAAACATTTACTTGAATACGGATGTAAGAAATTCTGAAAACTATTTGCCATACAGTCAAATGTATTTTGGTTTATATTTTGAAGCACATGTACTAGAAAATGAAATACATGGAAATAAAATCATGGAGCTACGAAAAGTTAAGCGCAGCTATTATGTTGAGTTATGTGTACAAATTCAAGAACAATTTACTTTTTTATGATAAAATTAAAGTTATAAAATATTTATATCCGTAAAAAGCCATTGCTGGAACAATACCAAAAGCCATTGGACTTACAAAATATTTTCCGACAAACGCTACAAGCATTGAAACGCTCAATGTTGAGTGGAGAAAACCATCGGCGAATTTAAAATAATAGAAAGTTTCAAAACTGATGACTTGTACCACAGTGGATTTTTATTAAAAATTTGAAGACGGTATGGGAGATTTAATGTTTGAAAACCTGTCATCATACATGTTACAACTTTGTTGTTTACCACACAGTAGCGCAGCAGCTGAACGTAAATTTTCACAGCTTACAAATATCAAAAATGATAAAAGAAATAAATTAAACACAACAACTGCTCACAACATTTAAGCTGCGAAAGAACTTTTGGGCAACGGGGAACATTTTGATCCCCCAGATTTGTTGGTTAAATATGGTTCTAAATACAAATTCAAAGACGGATGCTTTAAAAAAAATAATAATTTTATTGATTGTGAACTACAAGTGATTTATAATTTTTAATTTGAATGGACTGGTTTTGTTTTTTTATTTAATTGTTATAAATAAATAAATGATTTATTTACCATTAACACATTTTTTTTCTACCACCTTTCTACCACCTTTTTTTTGGGCTATATACCACCTTTTTAGGTTTCCCAAGTCCCATCACTGATTGCATGGTTTCAAGTCTGATATTCATAAAATAAATGCTGGGCTCCGTTTTGTCTCCGACTCTCTTTCTTATTTTCATCAACGATCTCTTGTCTGAAACTTCCAATCCATTAAATTGTTTTGTTGACGACAGTTCCCTCAGATTTTCATATTCGTTTTCAGATTCACATCCTTGTCCGTTGGATGTGGAACTTCAACGGAAGCGTATGATTAGCTCATTAAATTCTGATCTCGACAGCATTGTTCAATGGGGAATCAAAAATCGCGTAGAATTTAATGCTTCAAAAACTCAATGCTGTCTCTTGTGTTTAAAGCGGTACCCACCCTTTATGCCGCTATCCATGAGCGGCACTTGCATCGAAGAAACCGAGTAGCTCTCAGTCCTCGGTATGTGCATCAAAGATCACCTTCTGTGGAGTGAGCATATATTTGACGTCGCTAAAAACACTGCTTAGTGTTTGGGTTTCCTTCGACGATGCAAGAAATTTTTCTGATCTGGCTACAATCTATAAAGCCTTTATCCGAACTAAGCTTGAGTACAACTCCCACATCTGGGTAGGTGCTCCTATAACTCACTTGAATCTCTTGGATAGAATTCAAAATAGAGCTTTAAAAATGATAGGTGATTCATCAATAACGCAATCTATATAATCTATAATCATCTTAAGGGTAGTCATAACCCCTTTAGTGCGCGCAAAATATAAAAAAAATCCAAAGATAAAGAAATGTGAGAAATATGTGCAAGTTCAAAATAAATAAAATGCATGACTGGGTCGCACGTACTTGCTCTTATGTTCCAGACACTGCAGGTTTAAGAAAATTGTATATAAAAACATGGAAATTATGACAAAAAAAAGTTTAAAGCAGTTTTTCTTTTTAAATAATTTTTTACTTGCGATTATAGATACTATAAGGCAAGTTTTGGATTCGTGCAAAAAAAAAATGTTGAGATAACAATCAAACATGATATTACGATGATAGAGAACACTAAAAAAGTGGGTGGCAAAATTCTGTCTGTCTGTCTGTCTGTCTGTCTGTCTGTCTGTCTGTCTGTTCGTCTACAGCCTAAACGGCTCGATCGATTTTCTTCAAACTTGGTACTTAGTGGTTTTTGGTGATTCTGCCGACACGTTTTTTTCATTTTTTTTTTAGAACCAAAAATAACGGTACCTGTCATACATTTTTTTTTGTCAAATTTACATAATCGTATTTTTCTCAAAAACGGCTCGACAACTTTTCTTAAAAAAATTCAATAAATTTATTTTGGTAAAGGCTTTCTCTAAGTGGAAAACCATTATTCAAAAATGGTTATTAATGGTACCTCCCAAGGAACCATTTTTTTTAATTTTTGATTTTCTTCAAAATGGTATGACTGATTTCAATTATTTTTTTTATACAGAAGCTTCCAAGAAATGTCAAAAGTTTTGTGCACCAACATTTTTGAAAAAATATTTTTTGGATTTTTAAAAAATATTTCAAATTTTTTTTTGGAAAATCAAATATTTCGAAAACGGTATCATAGATTTTTTTGAAACTCGATATTTAAGACTTTTTAGTACTTTCTAAAATATTTTGAGAAAAAATTTTACATTTATGAAAAAATAACGGTACCTTCCATACAAAAGTGAAAAAACCGCAAAGGAAAATATTTTTTTGCTTGAAAACGACTCCTACGATTTTGATTAAACTTTTTTCGTATACTAAAATTAGTACGATCTACCATCAAAAATTATAAAATTTTACACATAGCAACTATTAGTAGTACCTGTCATAGAACGTATTTTTTTATTTTGAGTTTTCTCGTTATCAGCTTAACGAATTTAAATGAATTTTTTTATATACAAATTTCAGATAAGATTAAATAATATTGCATATCAAAATTTTCCAAAAAAAACTTTTTGGATTTTTAAAAAAAGTTTAAAATTTTTTTTTTGAAAATTCGATATCTCAGAAACGGGTTGACAATTTTTTTTTCAAATTTTGTTTTTATATACACATAAATATATAGTTTAAATCTGCATACCAAAATTTGTTCTTAAAAATGTTTTAAGAATTTTATATATAAAAAATTAATTTAAAAAAAAACCGCTCCAACGATTTTAAATTTTTTTTCCCATACAATCATATTCTATCATGAATTAAGATGGCATACTTTTTTTTCACCTCAAACTGTCAAAAGAGTTGTTTTAGCTAATTTAAGTGTCGTATTTCATGCTTCTCTTCATTTTTCTCTCATAATTTCCATGTTTGTGTATACAATTTTCTTAAACTCGCAGTGTCTTGAACATAAGAGCAAGTACGTGCGACCCAGTCGTGCATTTTATTATATATAAAATTGTTAAAACATTTTTAATGGCAAATTTTGGAGTGCAAAGTATATATTTATGTGCAGATAAAAACAAAATGTAAGAAAAAAATGTTAACTGGTTTTTGAGATATCGAATTTAAAAAAAGAAATTTTAACTCTTTTTAAAAATTCAAATATTATATGTAGGTTTTTTTTTGAAAATTTGATACGCAATATTATTCAATCTTATCTGAAATTTGTATATAAATAAAATGCACGACTGGGTCGCACGTACTTGCTCTTATGTTCAAGACACTGCGAGTTTAAGAAAATTGTATATACAAACAAACATGGAAATTATGAGAGAAAAATGTAGAGAAGCATGAAATACGACATTTAAATTGGCTAAAACCACTCTTTTGACAGTTTGAGGTGAAAAAGAAGAATGCCATGTTAATTCCTGATTGAATATAATTGTATAGCAAAAAAAAAATTAAAATCGTTGGAGCGGTTATTAAAAAAAATAATTTTTTGTATATAAAATTCTTAAAATATTTTTAAGAACAAATTTTGGTATGCAAATCTAGAGTATATATTTATGTGCATATAAAAACAAAATTTAAAAAAAAATTGTCAACCCGTTTTTGAGATATCGAATTTTCAAAAAAAAATTTTGAAACTTTTTTTAAAAATCCAAAAACTTTTTTTTTTTAAATTTTGATATGCAATATTATTTGATCTTATCTGAATTTTATATATAAAAAAATTCATCTAAATTCGTTCAGCCGATAACGAGCAAATTGAAAATAAAAAAATACGTTCTATGACAGGTACTATTAATAGTTGCTAAGTGTAAAATTTTATAATTTTTAGTAGTAGATCGTACTAATTTTAGTCTAAATAAAAAGTTTAATCAAAATCGTAGGAGTCGTTTTTGAGAAAAAAAATATTTTCCTTTGCGGTTTTTTAACTTTTGTATGGAAGGTACCGTTACTTTTTCATAAATGTAAAATTTTTTCAAAAAATATTTTAGAGAGTACTAAAAAAGTCTTAAATATCGAGTTTCAAGAAAATCGATCATGTCATTTTCGAAATATTAGATTTTCAAACAAAAATTTTGAAACATTTTTTAAAAATCCAAAAAATATTTTCTCAAAAATTTTTATACACAAAACTATTTATATTTTGTGGAATTTCCCGTATAAAAAAAATAATTGAAATCAGTCGTACCGTTTTGAAGAAAATCAAAAATTAAAAAAATGGTTCTTTGGGAGGTACCATTAATAACCATTTTTGAAAAATGGTTTTCCACCCAAAGGAAGCCTTTACTAAAATAAATTTACTGATTTTTTTTAAAGAAAAGTTGTCGAGCCGTTTTTGAGAAAAAAGCGATTATGTAAAATTGACAAAAAAAATTGTATGGCAGGTACCGTTATTTTTGGTTCTAAGAAAAAAATGAAAAAAACGTGTCGGCAGAATCACCTAAAACCATTATGTACCAAGTTTGAAGAAAATCGATCGAGCCGTTTAGGCTGTAGACGAACAGACAGACAGACAGACAGACAGACAGACAGACAGACAGACAGAATTGTGCCACCCACTTTTTTGGTGTTCTCTATCATCGTAATATCATGTTTGATTGTTATCTCAAATTTTTTTTTTGCACGAATCCAAAACTTGCCTTATAGTACCTATAATCGCAAGTAAAAATTTATCGAAATATTGAGAAAGTTCAAAATAAATAAAAACGTTCTATGACAGGTGCTATTAATAGTTGCAAAGTGTAAAATTTTATAATTTTTGGTAGTAGATCGTACTAATTTTATGGTAAAAGTTTAATCAAATTTGTAGGAGTCGCTTTTGAGAAAAAAAAATATTTTCCTTTGCAGGTTTTTAACTTTTGTTGTTTTTTTCTAAAAATTTTTTAGAGAGTACTGAAACTCTTAAGTGTCGAGCTCAAAAAAATTGATCATATCGTTTTCTGAAATATTTAATTTCCAAAACAAAATTGAAACATATTTAAAAATACACAAGCTTTTTATATTTTTTGGACACTTCTGTAAAAAAAATTTTTGGAATCATAACTACCGTTTCGAAGAAACTCGAAAATTAAACACATGATTCTTTGGGAAGTACCATTAATAACCATTTTGTTTTAAATGTAAGCCCTTACTGAAATAAATTTATAAATCTAAATAAAATAAATAAAGAAAAGTTGTAGAGCCGTTCTTGAGAAAAATACGATTATGTAAAATTACTAAAACAAATTGTATGGCAGGGCCCTACCGTTAATTTTCGTTCTAAGGAAAATTAAAAAAACCTGTGGGCATAATCACCAAAAATCATTATGTACCAAGCTTGAGGAAAATCGATCAAGCCGTATCGGCTGTAGACGAACAGACAGACAGAATTGTACCACCCACTTTTTTGGTGCTCTCTACACTCAGAGAAAAAAGCAGGTATTATCAACCAATTTCTGGTCAATCATACCTGATTTTCAGGTTGTTATTTTTCAACTCGGTAGATCAGGTTAACTGTTTAACCTGATACCTGATTTGAAAATTTAACACTGTAATCTTGAAAATTTTACCTGCAAATATTGTTAATTTAACCTGACAAAATATTCAATGCCCTGTAATTTTAACATGAAAATCTGGTTAGTTTAACCTGACAACCTATAGTTAATTTAACAGGTTTCAATGTAATATCAACCCCGGATTTACACGACTTGAACGCCGCCACTATAATGACAAAAAGAATTAATTTGTCCATTCTTTTGTTGTAGCTTTTGTCATTATACTGGCAGTTTTCCAATCCAGTAAATTCGGCATAATTCATGAATTTATACGTCTAAGAGCCGTCTCTTGCGCTGTCTATCGCTCAACTCGTAAGCGTTATTCTGAAAGTACATATAGAAATTTATTATTTATTTATTTTAATTTAAAAATTATTTGTGATACTTACTTCAGTTTTGAACTGGGAACCTTTCACACACGGAGATAGCACTCATCCACTGGGCCAATTCACTACACAAAAAACTGGTGCCAAATATCAATACCTAAGTTGAAACTCATTGGATGGCTTGTGTGTGTGTTTTAGCACGAGTGTCACGTTTAAATGAACTGACAGAGTGCTTTTTTAACAGGAGGCCAGGTAAGATTCAAATAATTTTATTTGAATGGCCTGTGTGTGTGCGTTTCAACGCTAATGTCACGTTTAAATGAACTGGCAGATTGCTTCTTTGACAGGAGACCAGGTTAAATTCAAATCGTTTTACTTAAATTGTCGGTGTGTGTGCGTTTCAGCACTTGTGTCACGCTGGAATGAATTGGCAGAGTGCTTTTTTAACATAAGGTCAGGTAAAATACAACAGGTAAAAAAAACACATTAAATGTTAGTTCAACCTGATATGTAGTAAAACAGAAATTCATATCATACAGTGTTAGAAAAACACGACCTTGGTTAAAATTGACACTATATTCTTGTTAAAATTTCTTATTTACAAGAATTTAGTGTTAAAATTACAGGTCATCTTCTTAAATCAACCTGAATATGGCAAGAAAGTCCACCAGGTTGATTTTGCACTGAATAAAAGGTTACTAAAATCAGGTAAATTTCTGAAATGTCAGTAACTTTGTATGGGATTGTGCACCTCGTGAATTCAACAAGGCCCAGGTTAATTATTTACCTGACGTTTTTCTCTGAGTGTATCATCGTAAGTCATGTTTGATTGTTAGCTCAATTTTTTTTTTTACGAATCCAAAACTTGCCTTATAGTACCTTCATATAGCAAGTAAAAATAAATTGATTTAATCGATTAACGAGCTATTTAAAACATTGCTATTGAATAATGGGGTGCCAATATTTGGGTTTAGAACTTGGGGTAGCAATAATTGTATCCGTTACCGTGTTTGACGAAAAGAAAAAGATTTTGCTTTAAATTTTTTTAACATATTTATGAATATGGTAGGTAGATACCGTTATTTTTTATAGAAGTAAAATATTTGTGAGAGTATTAAAAAAACAGATTCCATAAAAGTCGTGTTGAAGATGATCGTCTTGTCCTCTTCTTCTTCTGGTGACTTTTCGCCCACGAGCAGGCATTTTTTTTTTAAGTTCAGCTATTTTCCCTGACCCCCGGTAGAAGGGTTTTCTTCTTCCATTGCCATTCGTTTGGGTCGCATTGTAGCTTCCACTTTTTTTCTACGGCTCCTTCTGATTCAAGTACAACGTTTTTTCCAATCTTACGGTTTGGGATTGGGCTCGGTTTGCTATCCGGTAGTTTTCTTCAATATCGAAAACGATTTCAGGTATTAGTGCCTCTGTGTGTTGGTCTTCTGAAGGTAAGGGTGAAGTTTCCTGTGTCTCACTACCATTTCAAATATCTGCCTTTGTCGCGAGTTGTTGGCATGCCCATTCTTGGCCTCAAGCAATGAAATACCTGAAGTCTTCCGGGTCCTCAAGTTCTTATCGAAATTCGTCTTTTCTATCATTTCGAATTTAATCCAGGTAATGCTTCTATTCGGTTCTCTATTTTTAATAGTAATATTTCAACGAGTGTGACCCAGAGGGCAGCAACTCCTAACGAATCTGAGATTCAATTTTATTCGCTATTGATGGTGGTGTCCTACTTGCTAATTGCTTATTATGATGATATCTGGCTCACACTTCACCTATAAGTTTAATCAGGTGATTATCAGCTATTTTAGTCCTAGTCATTTTTAGGAGGCCTTTTTCACGCTTTCGAGGGCCTACCTCAAAACTTGGCATTTTCATGTCCCTGGGGTGAGGTTTTTTATTGACCAACCCGATCATAAAACTCCTTTTAGTTTAGTTTGAATATGTCAAAAATTTTGCAAAATGGCGTCAAATAACGTTCTGTTTTGGAATTTTTGTTGTAGACAGATAGATATCACTACTCGTAATTCGGAGCCTTGCGAGAAACTATTCGAAATGCCAAAACGATCACAACGAAAGTACATCAACGCAGGATGTGGTCATGGGTTTGATATAACTTTTTTAACTTAAATGTCTTAAATTTTACACCATCAAATAAGCTCAAAAATGCTCCAAAATTTGAAACACTTTCATACTTATAACTTAAAAATTTGGGAAAATGTTAGAAAAGTCCCACCCATATAGCCAACAACTACTTTCTTGACTGCCGCCTCGTTTTCAAAGGTGTTCCTCGTTTTCGAACACCTTTATGTTCTGAAGTTATCGAATCCAACCCTGTTTGCTATCCTCGCATCACACAAATAAACTAAGTTTCTCGGGTATGAATTTTTTTTTAACGTGCCCGAACAATATGGAGGTTTGGTACTGTTGAAATTCTAGCCTTCGGCACAAATCTTCGTTCAACACCCAGAATGTGCATATACATAGCCGATTGATGGAAAAACTACACATGAACCGTTAATTCCAATAAAAGACATGGATGAAAAAAAAACGAAGTAAAATAGCAATGGGAAGATACAGCTGTTGCATTCGCCATCGCCAGCAATCAAATCAGGAAAAGGAAATTCTTAAAATGGCTTTGAGGGTTCCCTTCACATATC
Organism: Dasysyrphus tricinctus; assembly: GCA_963921185.1. Taxonomy (NCBI): domain Eukaryota; kingdom Metazoa; phylum Arthropoda; class Insecta; order Diptera; family Syrphidae; genus Dasysyrphus; species Dasysyrphus tricinctus. Next base: position 87,070,933 of record OY992533.1, read on the forward strand.
ATCAGAAGAGCTTTGGTGCTGATGCTGATGCTGCTTCTGCCGTTGTATTTGGTGGTGTGTGGTAGTTTCCCGTAAATTGTTGGTGTACCTAAGGTGTGTTCCGCTAGATCTTCTTCTTCCCGATTGAATTGGGTGCAGGCAGATGTTTTATGCGCATGTTTAGTACTTAAAAGAAGGTCTTCCCTGGGCACCACCGCACACATCCAACCATGATTCCATTTGTGTCTTGGCTTGGCCAAGTCCAAGAGTCTTAGAGACACGACACGACGATGATGATGGGTAACTGCGCGCTGCTGTGCACTGGGGTGAATTTGCCTTTTTTTAAAGCTTCTCATCATCCTCGACCGAGCATCTTTCGATAGCTGATGGCGATCACCATCATCATCATCATCATCGGCATATTGATCATGGAAGCCGATGTTGGGATGATGGAGAGCGAGAGATGATGATGCAGTTAGGAGTGCTGGCTGTCGACAAGTCTTGGGCTCCTTTTCGAGGCGATTTAATTAATAACTGTTTATGGAGAGATTGGTTTTTGACAGGGGCCGTTCTCTCTCTTGGTTGGTCTCGCTGTGTAGTCTGGGGTGATAGCTGATAGCCCCTTAACTTGCCTGCCTAACTGGCTACTTTAAACCCATACATTGTCTTATCTTCCCCAGAGGTCGTCGTCGATTGAACGGATGATGATGATGATGATGATGACGACGACCACGACGAAGACACTGTCTCACGGTGGCGGTGATGACGACGAAGACTTCGATGATTTCGTAAAACGGTAGGTGTGTTCTGGAAGTAGATTAACTGCCACTTTATGTTCGGGTCTGTATTCTGAACACACGAGATATGAGATTGGGGAAGAGTCGTGTATTAAAAAAAAAAAACTACCGAAGAAGCTTCTTTTTTTTCCTTTCTTTTGGGTTTAAAAGAATCTTCTTATATGGGTGAATGGGTTGCTGTGTATATATCTGCTAGTGGTCTGGTGGATACGCTTTTTGAATGATTTCTTCATCGATCTTTTTAGGGTTCTCTTGGGAGAAGATCGCACATTTTGAGTAAATGGCCTGTTTATGGGCGTAACTGTTTAAATAACTGTTTGGTTTTGTTATTAAGTTTCACATAGCTTCCATTTATGTATATGTATGCGTTTTCGTATTTTGGAGATGCCACTAAGTACTTATCGATTAGTTTAATGGATTAATTTGAAAATTATGGAAATTTAATGGTGTTATAACAGTTTGATGACCATAAGCGAAGCTTAAATTTTTTTTAAGGTAAATTTTGATTTCACCTTATTGAGTGACGGGTGATGCTGAAGTGAATGTAGTTTTCATAAGATGGAACCAAAAAAACAATTTACTTTATCGCAATAATAATAGTAATGAAGTTTAAAATTTTGTAAAGGAAGGTGGGCGTTTTTAACAAATTTTGCGAGTAAACTACTGAAACTAGTCAAGTAGGTAATCAAAGTAAGAAAAATAATACTATTGAATTGAACTTTCTTGTATTATTGATTAAACATAGCTTTAAACGGCTCTTATAGTCAACAAAAATTAGCGTTTCAAGCCTAGACAAAAGTTACACAAAAAAGGCAACTCTGTGCGGAATAAATCTAAGCGATGGTCTTTGTTCTGGCATAAGGAAAATGTCCAAATTAATTTTTTGCATTTAACCTTTAAACGATAAAAATTTTTCAAAAATTTGTAAATCATGCGTTTTTCTATAGAAGTGGCTAGAAATACCCTTTGCGATTTTCTGTCAAAACCACTAAAAAAGTTATCGCAGCGTGTCATGTGCGCTCACACTTAAACTCATGTGTCCCATTTTCGGCGACCGAATAATTTTGTGACGTTGCGACACAAATCGCAAGTGCACTCTAAGGCTATGACCGCACTTGCAATTTCACTCATATGACTATTCAGTTGCCAGAAATAGAACACACGAACAAAATTGCAAGTCATTCTTAGGCTATGACCGCACTTGCTATTTTAATCGTGCGACTATTCAATGGGAAGAAAACGAACACATGAATTTTAATGAGAATAAACGCACATGCTACCAAAAAATCGCGACGAAAATGTGTTCCTATTTTTCTTGCGATGTGGTTGTCGAAAGCTAAAATGAAACAAACTCACTTAGATGCTTGTGGTTGTGATTGCACTTCTTGCAATTTAAAATGTGACTGCAAAATCGTAGTCGCAACTAGAAAAAATCATCACAAGTGTGGTGTGTGATTTGTAATCGTACGATTATTTGGCCACAAGGAATGAGACACATGGTTTTAAATGTGAATGCACACATATGCAACTTAAAAATCGCAGCGTTGAAAAAAAATGGAACAAGATCTATTTTTCGAGAGTTTTTTAAATTCCAAAATTAAATAGATCAAATAATGAAATTAAATAGAAACTAGCGACACATTTTACCTGTCTGCGATTATATATAATCGCGCGATCAGTTAAAAGATCTTCCTACTTCAAAAATGTGAAGTGTTAAAAATTTATATTTTTTGCAAAAAAAAAAACTCTTAAATAAATTTTGTCAAATATGTTTGTATAAAATTTGTAGATTATGTGATCGTCTGCAAGAAAACGTCAAAAATATATTTTCTAAAAGCGATCATTCAAAAGATATCAATATTTTGAAAATTAGGCAAGACTCAAAAATACCGGTTTTCTTCTTTGCTCCTAAACAGCGAAGTTTTGTTAAATACATTCAAAGTCTCGAGAAGATATTTCAGGCACTTTTTTCCTTGCAAGCTCTCAACTTTAAGATATTTCTAGTTTTAAAATGGTCAAATTTTGAAAATACTGGGTTTTGAGGGACATATTCTTTTCCTTTAAGCATAGTTTACAGTTCCCATGCGAAAAAAAAATCAAAATTTTCAAAACGATTGTCCACCTATTCTGTGCACCAAATTGAAGGCGAAAAAGGTTTGCCTTACCCTAAGCCATCCATTGAGTCATCAATTTACCTTTAATTAATAAACTATAGGCCTAAAAATGGAAGTAATTATTTTTGGATGCAAGAACAAGTGTAAGCCGACCATCAAAAAAAAAAAAATATTTTATCCACCTCACTTTTTTTTGCATGCAAAACAGATGCCGGTTGATTGTTTTGCATAACGTTCCGTGACAGAAATGTTTTTTTTTGCCTGAAATCTTAAACCAATCTTGCAAACAATTAATTTTGCATTTCACCTCAATTATTTTTGAATATTTGCATAGATTTTTTTTTGCGCACGGGAACTGTAAACTAGGCTTTAAGGGAAGTGGGAGAAATGCTTAATGGAGACCATTTTAGCGTTGACACACTGACCATCCCCGCGGGCCGGACTCGTTCAATATAAAACGTACCAACAAGCCGACAAAAATTCTGCATAACGTTTCCTGGCGTCGGACTTGCCCCTCTTGGACCTTTCCTTGCATTACTTTTTGGGAGTTTTCATGTTTCCCTTGTGGGGTAAACTTCCAGGCTCAACTGAACATCAGATCATTTTCTTCTTATTTTTTTTTCTTCTGAGAATATGTTCTATAAATGTACAGGCTTTATCCCAGTTTTGGGGGCATCTTCTGTACTATGTTTTTTGGTATGATGTCTCCAACGCTGCTTATTAGTTCTCGAAGTTTGGCGTTCCATCTGTTGCAGGCGAAGAACGTTCCGAACTCCAGCGCTAATGCTACTTCTGTTTCGTAAGTTGTTTTGCATTGTCAGTTGCCACTTTTACTCCAATTTCTGCCTTTTCGTACTGAAAGTACTTCCTGTTTGGCGCTAGAAGATCAATGGTAGTCACTCCTGCGCATACACGGGTGGCTGGTTCCAATACTGTTCGATCGAGCTAGCCACAAGTAAGGATCTGCGTCTTCGCACTGCCACCATGCTTCCGATTTTTTTTGTTGTAGCGCATCCGTCCAGATCTCGCGTCCGTTAAGGAGAATGGCATGCGTTGTTGACATCAGTAGCTTCCGCTTGCTTTCCGTTGGGCCACCTATATGCGCCATCAGTCTGTTGAGCATTGTTGTGAGTTTCAACGCTCTTTCCGGTGCGGCTTTTATCTGTAGGTAGCCAGAAAGATAGTTTTATATCGAGTTTGAATCCCAAGTAAAGATGCGGTGATCTTTATGCTTCTTATGATGTCAGAACCAATTTGAAAATCAATTAGTTTGGATACCATCTTATTCGGCATCAGAATGTTTAACAAAGTAAGAGTAACTATCAAAATTCGCTATAGGACCTCACAAATGACGTAACCTTTGGCCTTGAGCGGCAAAAAATCTTATTTGGGATTCGATACTGGGATCTTCTAAAGCTTACTCAAAAAGTTTTTACCAGCAAAGGTCTGGGGTTGGGTTGGAAGTCTTGTAGATAAAATATCGCATTCGAATGCTCACATTACGAAATCTCGCATTTACAAAATCTCGCTTTTCATAATCTCGCAATTACAAAATCCCTTAAAAATTCGTTTATTAAAATCTTGCAAAAAATGCAAAAAAATTAAGATCTCGCACGAGATTTGAACTTACGAGATTTTGATTTAAAAAAAAAATTATTTATTGTAATCCAATTAAATTTTGCGAGATTTCTTAACTTCTGCAAAGTAAATTGAGGGCCTTGCCTACCTTCCTTAAGACCAAAGTGTTGTTTATAGTTGTAATTGTCTACATTTCAATTTTTGTAAAGAAGAAGAAAGAGTACCATTTTTAATGTTGAGTAAACCTTTTGCTCTCAAAAATACGTTAAACAATAAAAAGCCAATCTTCAGTTTTAGAGTTTTTAGGTTGGCAGGTTATTTATTTTTAAGTGCGAAACTAATTGCGAAGTTACTATGAAATTTGAATATGCGAATTTTTGATTTCCTAGATTTTGATATGTGAGAATTTAAATTGCGAGATGTTGGGTGATTTTTACATGATTTTTTGGTACGAGATGTTAATGCGAGATTGTTAAAAGATTTTATTTATGCCAGATTGCGGAATGAAGAATTATTATAATTTTGAAAGATTTCGTTTTTTGAGAATTGAGATTAAAAAAAACGAAATTTTTGTTATTCGAGATTTTTGTTTGCGGAATTTTGAACCGCTTCTCAAGGGTCTTACGATTATTTGACATGTTTTCCCTGACTAGTTTTCCCATACGGAAAGTATTCCAGGGCTTTGACAAATCAGCTAGCCAGACATACAAATTAGTTGCAAGAATCTTATAATTTAAAATATATGTATGAAACTATTCACATTATGTGTATTAATTTCTCACAACTCCTATAAGCTAATATATAATGTATAAGACATTTACGAGATCAAATTCATGCGACCCATTCAATCATTTTATTTTTATTTCTTAAGCACGGTTCGCTTAATTATTTATTCAAGTTTCTTAATCGCGTTTGTCCATAAGTCATCATAACTCACACAGAACAAACATTTAAGTTGAAAGTAATTACTTCTACGTGACTCTGGGAGCAAAACAAAAACAAAATTAATGAAGCAGTCCCGTTTTTACGACCATTGGACAACAAAAGAATTAATAGGACTCCACTCACAAATTCACCAACGGTTCCTGATCTGCATTTCTCGTATCTAGAGGAATACAAAAAAAAAAAGAAGAAAAACTGAATATCCCGTAGTTTCATTGTTCCCCAATTGCTGCATCCTTGTGACATTTTATAGGTTCAGTGTCGCAGTAGTAAGAGTCACAATGGTATACATTTATATGGATATAGCAGAGGACCTGCACCTCAAAACAATGGACAAGAAGTTCGCCAACCTATATAGCTAGCTACTATACTACACACAGAGCACCATATCATACATATACTATACCTGCCTACCTTTATGCTGATGCTAGCTCCTGTCCTCGGTTCCATGGTTCCATCATCTATTTTATGGCCACTTCGAGGCTTGTTGTGGTTGTTGTTGTTGTTGGTTATGTTGGGCCTGGGTGGTTTTCCAATTTTATTTTTTTTTCCTTTGCCTGTGTTGCTTTGTTTTGTTCTTCTTCTGGATTGTTGTTTGTTACATACAGCTCTTCTCTTTTACAGTTAAAAGTCACGTTCGAACATTCTACGAGCAGGTAATTACCTGTTATCACAACTCTAACAAGGTAACTCACTCCCTCACTAGAATCAGAAATAGTGCTCCCGATGTGTCCCGATGTGCAACATGTGTGTGTTTGGTTTTTTTTTTCTTCTGTTTTTTGAAAAGGTAGAGGACTAGGTAGGTAGTTTGAATGTTGAATGTTAAATCGGGAATCAAAAGAATTGAACATGCATCGTGATATCCGGATGATTTGGGAAATTTGTTTTCGAATTGCTCACAACTACTGCAACTGCAATACACTCTGACTCTGACTGACTTTGTGGCACATCATGAATCCATTTCATGGTTGACTGAGTTTATGGCACTTTCCAGATATGTTTTGGTCTTTGTGGACATTTTGATGATGGAAATTTGGTTAAAAATGCGCTTTTCATGTTTGAAATTGCTTTTTGATCTTTCTATACAAATCGGAAAAATGTCAAATCAAATGCTAATCTTTGTATACCTTTATTTATACAGCATAGGTATGGAATTCGGACAATTAAGGGGGAGAATCCGGGAATAGGAATGTTCAATATAAGCTTCTTGTTCGTTCGTTGAATGGGAACGGAATTTATAGTGCTTCAAGGCTAAACAACTTCATTTGGATATGCACTTATTTTGCAATCACAAAACTCCTCATACCAACAATATTTTGGCTGTGGGAGTTATGATTACTTTTGATAAACGTGTCTTTGAAGAATTTTAGGAAAAGATTTTTTTGTTTTTAAGAATAAAAAAGACAAAAGAAACTTTATATCCAGTGGTAATGTCGGGTATATTTTTCAATTGTTCGAAATACGTTTTGGAAACAATAAAAGCGAATCTAAAAGATTTTTGTTTTCAAGTTTCTTTTTTCGGTTTCCAGGATTTTTATTTTTTTAGTGCGAAATTGAGATGATACCTTGAGATTCCGATCAGCGATATTTTTATTTTCGAGATTTTAAATTGCAAGATTTCGGTTGATATTTGTGAGATTTTTTGGAGCGAGATTGTTGACTTTGCTAGATTATGAAAAGCAGGATTATTATTTTGCGAGATAGCGTTTTTTCATTTTTTAATGTTGTATTTTTTTTTTTTAAGATTTTTATACGGGAGATTTCGTACCGTTGTAGCCTAAATTTTGTTGTTATTTATTTTATTCTATCTTTCTTTAAAATGTTACTTTATTTGTCTTTTATTTTGAGACCCTTCTTTCTTAAACAAAATGAGTAAGAGGTGGTATTCAAGCAGAAAAACATTTTTCTAGCTAGAAACAGATGTTGCATAAGTTAAAAAAATTGCATAGTTTTGTTTTCTTTTTCTTGTTTAACTAGGTTGAATAAAAAAAAAATGTTTAGAGATGATAATAACTGTAAAATATTTGCCTCCTGTGAGAATTGAACTCACGACCCCTGGTTTACAAGACCAGTGCTCTGCCCCTGAGCTAAAGAGGCTTGTTGTTAGAATATTTGCAATGTTCAAAGGAAGCTGTGCTGTATGAAGTTACTAAAACTAAAAGAAGGGATGCGCTTGATGTTGTATCATTTTTAACTCACCATGCCCAACTAACAAAATTGCTTCGCATTTCAGACATTATAGTGTTATTTGTTTCTTTAGCGCGCCTATTACCCTCTGACGTGAAGTAAATACCTTATTGGAGTATTACTGCTTCCTTGAATATTTTCTGGTGCTAATTTTATCAGGTTGATAGAAGCGATATACCAATGTTTCTATAATCTCTCTATATTGCTTTTATGAAAGACGACGGAGCTTTTGTTTTATAGTCATCCTGTAAAATTATTATAAAATCTCTATGTTAGTTTTTGTTACTTGCTAAGTTCAGCCACAAACCATTTCTGCTGTACTAGTAAAATCACAAACCACTTCTGGTATACTAAAGAGTATAGACACAAACCAGCAGTGTGGAGAAAGTGAATACGTTTTTTTTTCATCGTAATTATATTCTTCCATGGTCGAGCGGTAAGCGTGGTGGACTTTCAGTGCGAGAGGACCATGTTTCGAATCTCACAGAAACCTTGTAATTTTTAAAACTTTAATAATATCTAATAAATTCTAAGATTGTTTTTCAGATAAAAACTTTCAAATAGAATATCAGAAAATTAATAAAATAAAATAAAAATATAAATAAATAAATATAAATCAATTGTGAAATATTTTTTTTTTTTATTTTTCCACCTTCTTCTATAAGACCTCTAAGTTAAGTCCAGTAAATGTTTTCCGGGGCAGCTGAATTTAGTCCATAAAGGTTCAATAAGAGCTTAAAAAGTGCGCCCTTTCAATTCTATGGACTATTATATAATGCTTATATGATTGCAAGAGATGATAAGGTATGGGAAGTTTCTTTGGATGATTATAGGGACAAAATTGTTAGTTGGGCACCCCACCCTCAAATTACCAACTATTTCGTAATAGCTCGACATTCATTTAAAAAAAATTGAATTTAGTTATATTTACTTCAAATATGTTACTGCAGCTATTATTTCCATATTTATGAAAGTTATAACTCATTTACAGTATTCGCGGTTTGAGTTAAAAATTTGTTCCGAGTTAACAAAAATAAAAAAAAGTAATTTGCTTTTATTTTGTGTTTGAGCAGCTGTATTATAAGGTGGAATATAATACACATGCATCGAATCTGATTAGAAAACGATACCGTATAATTTAAATGATAAACTAACGACTCTGTCCAAATCGGTGTGTATGAAATCGTGCAGCAACTACCGAGGTATTCGTAATTTCGAACACCATTTATACTTTTATTCATGGATCGAACCATCTTTAAATAGTGCTTGCTAAAATTATCTTAAATTATAGTTCGGAAAATATTTTCTATGGAAGGTACCGTTATTTTTTCATAAAATAATTTTTTTTCTTGAAATTTTCCAGGCAGTGTTAAAAAACCTTTACAAAAAAAATGGACTATGTAGTGTACTTATTGTTAGATATACAATTTTCAAAAAGAAAAACCTAAACATTTTTAAAAGTGCAAAAAATATTTTTTTGAAAATTTTTTAAGAAATCTGATTGATATCTTTATGGCCAGACAAATCTGATTTATATCTATATGGCCAGACAAAATTATTGAGATCTGATATACTTTCATTATTCAAAAAATTCTTCAAAGTGTTTAAATCTCAGTCTCCTGACATGTCCCATGCCCGTTTTCGAAGAGTAAAATTCTTACAGCTATCTATTTTTAGTCCCAAAACAAAATTAACCCTCAATTATTGACGTTAAATAATATTCCTTTTTATGATATAAATACATTTTTAGTAATATTAAGTTTTCTTAAGACAACAAAATGTCATTGAAATTTGTCCTACGGTTTTCTTATCAGTGACAGATTGAAACAGGCAAAAATATCGTTAACTTCGAAAACTATTGAAGTTTCTACTCCAGCAGCGGGAAGTATTTAGTCTCGTGAAAATAAATCATATTCATATCTTAGATCTGTTTGTGAAAAAGGCATTTGTGCGAGAGATCATGGAATGTGTGTTCAGTTTCTCAGTACCCTGATGAGTATTTACAGTAAAAGTTTTCTATGTAAGTAGGCATACTTTCTTACATTATATTGTAGCCTAGGTAAAACACTAATTACACAATTTTTTTTTTTTAAACAGGAATACCTGTTTTCAAAAAATTACCATATTATCGTTATTTTTAATATTTTTGTCTGGCCGTTTTCAACTATGTGAAGAGACGCTCCAAAGTTCAACTGTAGTTAGTTTTTACGGTTATTTGCTTTCAAAAACTTTTTGCCGAAATTATCATCATTTTCTTCCACTTTTTGTAGAATCACCCAAATATTGTTTTGAAGAAAATCAAAAATCAAAAAAACTTGTTCTCTGGGAGGTACCATTAGTACCTAACTATTTTTTGAAAAATGGTTTCCTATCCAAAGGTAGCCTTTACTAAAAGAAATTTATTGAATTTTTTTTAAGAAAAGTTGTGGAGCCGTAGGATTTTGTAAAATTGCTACAAAGATTGAATGGCAGGAACTTTCCGTTATTTTTGGTTCTAAGAAAAAATTTAAAAACGTGTTGGGAGAATCATCAAAAACCACTATGTCCCAAGTTTTAAGGAAATCGATCCAGCCGCCTAGGCTGTAGCAGAACCAACAGGCAGAATTATGAGATCCACTTTTTCGTTTCCCTGGCATAACTTGCCAAATATTTATATCCCTGTCCTTCTGGCATGATGGTTAGTGCGTTGGACTGTCATGCCGAAGGTGTGGGTTCGATTCCCAGCCATACCACCTAAAACAGAAATATTTTATCTAAGGAACTGCCTCTTGCGAGGAACTGACAAATACTCCAAGAGTATACTTGTCATGAATATGTGCTTCTCATCTAGCCGTTCGGAATCGGCAAAAAACTGTGGGTCCCTTCCATTCCTTTCAAAAACACGAGCAGTACACAGGAATGGTTGAGAGTAGTAAGTCACTAAGCCCTGGCTCTCCACGAGCTGTTGCGCCACCCAATTTATTTATTTGTATTTCCCTGTCCTTCGGATGTGGAACTTCAATGACACCGTATGATAAACTCATGAAGTTCTGACCTTGACAGCTTTATCCATTGGGAAATTTGAAACCGTATAGAATTAAATGCTTCAATTCTGTCAGCTGTTGCTGAAGCAGAACCCATCCCCAATGCCGCTATCCAGGAGCGGTACTTGCCCGAGGAAACTGAACAGCTCTCAGTTCTGGGTATGTGTATCACAGATAGCCTTCTGTGGAATGCTCACATATGCAATGTCACCAAAGACGCTGCAAAGTGTTCAGGTTTTCTGCGATGATGTAAGAAATTCTTTTCTCCTTCTGATCTGGCAGCAATCTATAATGCCGTCATCTGACCCAAGCTTGAGTATAACTCTCACATTTGGGCAGGTGTATCCTATAACTCACTTGAATCTCTTAGATAGAACACAAAATAGAATCTTCAAAATTATAGGTTTTTTTTTTGTCCGTGGGTAGGTGCAAAACCTGCATCAGGCTCTATGAGGACCGGAAAACGCGTGCTCATAGAAGTGTGATTCTTACTACACTAAAACCACCTCCACTTCCCGATTGCAACTAAGTTGAAACTTATCTAGCAATTTATTTTGAACCAAGTTAAGTAACGTGTTGCAGGTAACTTTCTGGTTTTTGCTTATTCCGCGATTTTAAAGCGGTTTTGTGTTCACCGCACCAAGTCGGAAGGTTTTGTTCTTTGCAGATGGCGTACTAAATTCGACTCGTCAAGAATGTCAATAATCGTTGGATTAGCGTGATCTAAAAGCCAATTTCTATGTTTTCGCGCGAAACTCTCAATTTCGTCTCGAACCGTAGGAATCCCGAGATCCCTGTGAAGATCTTCGTTTCTTATATACCATGGTGCATGTACAAATGACCTAAGCAATTTATTTTCAAACGTTTGTAAGATATTTAAATTTGTATCGCAGGTACAACCCCAGAGGTGTATACCATAAGTCCAGACAGGTTTAAGTACCTGCCTGTATAAAATCAACTTATTATCAATACTAAGCTTGGAATATTTACCAAGTAGCCAGTTCATATCTCTTAATTTACTTTTTAATTCTTCGCATTTCTTTTTTACGTGCGGCTTCCATTTTAATTTCGCGTCTAGAGTCATTCCCAGATATTTTGCCTCATTCGCAAATGGTACACGACCGGTATTAAGAAAGACGGGCAATCTATTTATTTTTTTATACGTAAAGTCCACGTGGACTGACTTTTGTTCATTGAGCGCTATTCGCCATGTTTTTGTCCACTCATTAACATTATTAAGAGCATTTTGTAATTTAATCGTAGCTTCGTTAATCGTTTTGCCTACTGCTAGTATTGCAGTATCATCAGCAAACGTTGCTACGATAGTGTCTTCTGTTTGAGGTATATCACGTGTAAATAGAATATACAGAATTGGACCTAAAACACTACCTTGTGGTACCCCAGCCACTATTTCTTTGAAATTAGAATATTCATTTCCGTGTCTTACACGAAAAAGTCTGTTTTCTAGATATTCGTTTAGAATTTTATAAAGACCTTCAGGCAGAACTTGTCTTAATTTGAATTTGAGGCCTTTGTGCCACACCTTGTCAAACGCTTGCGACACATCCAAAAAGACCGTCGAACAGATTTTCTTTTCTTCAAGAGCTCTCTCAATTACGTTGGTTATCCTATGCACTTGGTCGAATGCTTTCTTCTAAATCCGAACTGATGTTCAGGTATTAATTGTTTTTCTTCTATTATCGGCTGCAGGCGAAGGAGTAGTATTCTTTCAAAAACTTTTGATATTACAGGAAGAAGCGAAATCGGTCTGTAAGACTTCTTTTCATGAGATGGTTTGCCAGGTTTCAAAACCATTATTACTTCCGCAACTTTCCATTGGCTCGGAACATATTCAAACCTAAGGGCGGCATTTATTATATAAAGAAGGTTGATCAAACCTTTACGAGGAAGCATTTTTAGAATTTCTGCCGTGATTAAATCATAAAAAATGATAGGTGATAGATCTATTACTCAAACAGTTACAACTCTGAAACATCACCTCAATGTTTCATGTCTCTCATTACTTTATTTATTTTTACAAGCAATATTCTAAAACAAATAAATAAAAATAAATAAATTAGGTGGTGCAACAGCTCGTGGAGAACCAGGGCCTAGTGACTTACAACTCTCAACCATTCCTGTGTGCGAGTTTTGTTGGCAGGAATGGAGGGGACCTACAGTTTTTTTCCAAGTCCGAACGGCTAAATGAGAAGCACTTTTTCATGACAAGTATACTCTTGGAGGATTTGTCAGTTCCTCGCAAGAGGCAGTACCTCGGATAAAACATCTCTGTTTTTAGGTGGCACGGCTGGGAATCGAACCTCCCCTTAAACAATTCACACCGTAATACTCGCGCTTTTAAGTATTCCCATCAGTTTAACCCAGTGTTTCCCAACCTGTTTTGTGCTATGCCCCACAAAAACTTTTTCATAATTCGTATGTCCCCCCAAAACTACATTTGAATACAATTTTTAACATTAAACAATTTTAAATGCTCACTAGAAACTTAAATGATTAAAAATTAGGAAGAAATCACCAGAAACAAAAAAAAATGTTTGATTTGAGTCCGATGATAAATTTTCCAGATGTTCGAGACGGTGATCACTTTGATGTCTCTCATTTTTATCTAATTCTGATCTGTGGGACAGAAAGAGATGGCCAAGTGAGGCAGAGGTTTTTAATTTTTTTTTAATTCCTGCCTCACCTAGGAGTGAGATGAAAAAGAGAGGCTTCAAAATGAGTCACTCGACGCTGTTCTGAACACCGTCCAATAAATCATCGGTTCTCTGTCAAAATCTCGCAAATCTTTGAATGCCATTTTAATGTAGGTATTTCAGATCAAAATAGATCACTGAATTCAAATATCAATGTCTAGTAATTTAATTGTGTTATGGTTTCTCTTGGTTCTATCAACTAGTTTTAAAACCTTTTACGATCAAAGAATTCCATTTAATTACATTTTAATTTAGTTTATTGTGTGTTCTAAGCAATTTTTCAGAACATACCTACCAGGTTTTGACAGAAAGCGGACGGAATATATTTTTAACGGTTTCAGTCATTTCATATTTTTGGAGCCAATGACACCTGTCAAAATGTGTGTTGTAAATATCAATATGAGAACCCAATTATCTTATCGTTTTTTTAATTTTTCCTTGAAGTTGCTTTTTAAATGTATCTACTTTTTCAAAAACATCGACTAAATAACTCTCGAATAAGGCCCTACCATCGACCGTTTACAAATTTTCACTTTCGGTTTGTCGCTTAACAGAATCAAAAAGTTCCTCAAATCTTTTCAAACATTTTCAAGAGCCATCTTACTTCAGTGTGAAGTATAAGTCCCCATGAGAAAAGCATTTACAGTTTGGCACAAGCGAAAGTTTGCACAAGTCAAGATTAAGTCCAGATTTTTTTTTTAATTAAATGAGTGCGAGTGTAAGATCTTTTTTCTCCTTCGTACTTATTTAATTAAGAAATATAAAACGTTTGAAATGCATCAGAATATAAAATTGCCCTCCTAAAAAATCGAATTGCCCCCCTGTGGGGCGTGGGACCCACGTTGGGAAACACTGGTTTAACCCTTGAGCCCAACTTCGGATGTCTGTCAAGTACCTACAGGGATTCCTTCTTTAGACATATAACACGAATGTGGAATGGTGTACCAGGCTCTGTTTTTCCCTTCCACTTTGATTTTCAGAGCTTCAAAGCCAGTGTGCATCGACAGCTCCTCTTGAATCATTCCCTATTTTTCTGATCGCTCTTACTGTGTCTCATCAGTAGTCACAACTCCTTTAGTGCGAGCAAATTACACTCTGTCGGAACTTTCTTCTAGTTATAATAAATAAATTTTTCTCAAAATACATTCTTTTGACTAAGTGTAACTGCAAATGCAACTTCAACCTCAACTACGTATTTTAAAGCCTAGGTATACTATACTTATTATTATTACTAAAAATAACTGCAAACTGCAACTGTCATCTGAAATCTATTGGGATTTGTATTGATCGTACACTGTGGCGTATGCGTACTCACTCAAAACTAGAAGAGCAATAAGCAAATTTTGTTTGGTTAGATTCGATTTTGATTTTTAAATTTAGATTTATATAATATTTTTTAACCTTCCGTTCTCACTGCGATTGATAGATATAGAAAAAAAATCAATAAAATTGCAGCAACTTAATTGGATAATATTAGTTTATCTCGTAAATCTTACTTTATTTTAACACCATTCAATGTTACATGAACAATGTCCAATTTTATTTCAAAATAATTCAATGTTGATTTAACACGAAACGATACACGGAGCTGATATCTCGTAGCTACTAGACTTGCACCCTTTGTAATTTTTCTAGTGAGGGTGACTCAAGAATAAATTAAGAGCACTAGATAACTTTGAAAATATTACTGTCTCTCTTAAATGAAGAAATTAAAGTCCTTTTCGCTTATTATTTTTACTGCTGGTTTTTCTTTCTTTGCAACTCAATTTAACGGGTGATTTTTTAAGAGTTTTAGAACTTAAAAAAAAAAAAAACACAAAAAATTCGAAAAAATGAATGAAATATTTATTTGAATCGATAGTTTGAACCTTGCAATTTATTGTTTAAAGATAATTTCATGCAAATGTTGACCGCGGCTGCGTCTCAGGTAGCCCATCCGCTGAGTCCAATTTTGGCATACTCTTTCACACATATCGGCCGGTATCTCACGAATGAATGCATGGATGTTGGCTTCCAGTGCGTCAATCGAAGCGGGCTTGTCCCTATACACATTAGCCTTGACATACCCCCACAAAAAATAATCTAATGGTGTCAAATCGCACGATCTAGGTGGCCAATTGACCGGCCCGAAACGTGAAATTAACTGTTCACCAAACTCGCCTCGTAATTGCGCCATTGTTTCGCGTGCTGTGTGGCATGTGTTACCGTCTTGTTGAAACCACATATCATGCAAGTCAAGAACTTCCATTTCGGGCAAAAAAAAGTTTGTTATCATCGCTCGGTAGCGTTCACCATTGACAGTAACGCTGCGATTCGCATCATCTTTGAAGAAATATGGCCCAATAATGCCGCCGGCCCATAAACCGCACCAAACAGTGGCTTTTTCGGGATGCATTGGTAGCTGTTGCAATGCTTCTGGCTGATCTTCACTCCAAATGCGGTAATTATGCTTATTTACGTACCCATTCAACCAGAAATGAGCCTCATCGCTGAACACAATTTTTCGATAAAAAAACATTTCGAACCGAGCACGAATTTTGATAGTAAAATTCAATAATTTGCAAGCGTTGTTCATTTGTAAGACGATCCATGGTTAAATTGCAAACCAAACTGAAGCTGTTTGACAGTGACACAAGGTACTAAACACACGTCAGCTGTCAAAACCAGTGTTGCCAAAACCAAACCAGCTAAAAAATCACCCTTTATAAGTTCTAGCCTTATTGCATTTTATGAGATCTACCACGTTTATTGGTGCTTTTTTTCAGATAAGCTTATAAAACTGATCTACCTACATAGATAAGTCTTGTAACAACCCAAATTAACGACATTGCAAAATTTAGACCAATTTAAAAGCCAAAAACAAAGACCATAAGAACCTATCACGACAAAAGCATACCTTGTAAAATTTATAGCACATGCACTTACCTACATAAACAAATATAACAACAATTTTGCTCTAGAAAACACCATCACTTAAACCCTGCAACCCCCGCCAGCCATAGTGATTACATGGAAATTAATTTGAAACTCCTGACCTTTATACTCCCGTTGGACCCATTAGCTTTATTTTTCTCGCCTCCATTCATTATCACGAATTTCCAAAGCGCGTTTACGTTTACTTGCGAAATTGCTCCTGCTGCCACTACTGCAGCCGCTATACCAAGCCATTCCTTCGGAACAATTCCCAAGGTGCATCCTAAATTATTCGCTGAACAAATTTATTGTCTTAATTTCCTTAAAGAAATGACACAGCAGCTCTGCGGCTACAGTGGTGCGGTGCGGGAAGCGGCTTCGGTGAATTTGCCATGCTTCCACCTATAACCAACATCCGATAAGTCCGTTGCCGCCGTGCGAACAAGCAATTTATCTTGACTTGGATTTCTTTAACGGTCTCAAAGCAACAGCGGCGGCGATGGCGGCGGCATGCATCCAACGGTTTTTCATCGAGAGGAACTACAAGGAATAACGAAAACAAAAATGATAAAAAATTAAGTCCACCTTAGATTCCGCTGGAATGTTTAATATCCGCGAGCTAAAGCAAATTGAATTCATCCGGTGACCATGTCATTTGAGGCCATAAGCTATTTTTTTCTTATCTTTGTTTACGGATAAGAGTGAAACGCTCCCCAATAACCGAAATAAAACTAACAACAACATTACATTGGCGAAAAGGCCAAGATCCTGTTTGAGAAAACCTTGCCGCCATGATATCAGCCAAATCCACCTACACAATGCACGGTCTGGTCCGGTCCGGTACGCTGTTGCCACAATCGTCGTCGTAGCCGGTGAAAGCAGGTTAAATGCAAATCTCACAAAAAAAATGTTGAATGAATTGAATTGTTGTTGTTGTAGATCTGTCGAATTAAACAAAACCAAAAACAACAACAGCAACAAAGATACGAACACAACTTTTAAGGTCGTTTGTTGGTTTCGCGTGTCGCGTTTTCATTTTTCTTAATTTTTTTTTGATTTTGTTTTTTGTTTTTAAGCACCATCGTCGTCATCCTTTAGGCTTTATAGAAAACAACAACAAACAAATATGAGGAAAAAAGTATCTTTTCACTTTTGGCAACAGAAATTGTATCTTTTTGCCTTTGGATGGTTTCGGTTAAATGGCCAACATGCTGAGAGCTGCGAGAAAAGAAAAAAAATATACCTACGTATTTGATCGAGTGACCTCCTTTTGTTGTTGGGCGCTCTGACCGATTTCCAACTTTGGAGGGACACACTATCGACCAAAAAAAAAGACGAATTCGAGTTCGACCGATGGCAATATGGATGCTCTGAAGCTTCATATGGACCACGAACTGAGGAGAGCTGACGATGATGACGATGGCTGGCGATACACGGAGTGATCAATTTAGACCAACAGAAGCGTGACAAGTGGAGTGCGGGTATTTGGCGGAGGAGGTGATACGACCACATCCTTCAGATACGCTGATAAATTTCGATTTCGGTTTCGATGCTTTCTTCTCCGTGGTGCTGGGCTTTTATTTTGAAGGTTTCTCGGTTTTTTTTTTTTTGTTGTGATATTGGATACCTATCGATATATGAGTCCGTTGAATATGAAATGCGGAACTCAAATTTATGGTTATAGCCGGGGTATAAAAACAGAAAGGAATGACGTGCAAAAGAGATGATTTAGTCCATCAATATAAATGGATGGGATTTTAATTTATTTATTGCAGACTTTCTGCAACAAAAGCCTGTGTTGTGACTGAGCACGTGAATAACGATATTATTTCCGAAGAAATCACCATCCAGTCGGAGGGAACCTATATTTTTAAGGAGAAATTTTTACTTTTGTTGCAGATTTGTTTGTTCTCAGTAAAGTTTTGGGCTATTTATACCTGAATATAGTGTTTATGATATTCTACTCATGGAATTTTGGTAAATAATATCCGAAAAGTTGGCTTACTTTGTACATTACCTTAATAATCTTCCATACTGTTTATTTGTTTTCAAATTGCTACTGGAAAACATTTTAAGTTAGCTATGAAGCTACCAGAGTTTAGCTCAGTTCCATATTAATAATTAAACTAGAGCAAAGTTAACGAAAAGTTATCCTTCCAAATATTTTTTACCACAATTTTGTCCACGTATTTTTCTTTGAAATTTAGTAGGTGATGTTCTAGCAGATGATTGATACCTATGAAAATTTAATTTACCCTCAAATTGTTTAATAAGCCAAAAATGAAAAGTAAAATAACAATTCATAGATCCGAAAAACCTTACAGGCTTAGAAACTGATAACATGAACTTGCTTTAAACGATCAAAAAGGTTTTAACATTGCAAGGCATTTATCATTTATAGGTACCTATTAGCTAGGATTAAAAAAAAAGTTTTAAAAAAATGATTTTCTGAATTAAAGAAAACCATAGCACGACATTGTAAGTGATGCCACTTTTTATAAAATATTTTTTAAATATTTACTTTTGTTACAATTTTTTAAAGTTATCCTATTTTGTCTATATATTTGCCTGACTAATAAGGAATGTTTTGCTAGAAATATTTACGTATTAAAAAAATAAATTTGTAAAAGAAATTTAAAAGGGGTAAGGGAAAAACCTCTGGGATCCTTTGAAAAAATTGACTTTAAAAGCAAAGTAATAGTTTAATATATTTTTGAAAGTCAATATTATATTTATTAATTTTTTTTTAATAAATTTAAACTAAAAATAGTTCTTTTCAATTTTTAGTGAAATTTCGATAACTTAATATAAAAATCTTTCATAATTTTTGGAAATATAAAAAAGACAGGTACTTTGTCCTAAAAAAAACTCGAAAAAGAGGTTTAATCTCGGAAAAGTAGTTTTTTCGCTTCAAAATCATAACAAATAAACAATGAGAAAAAGTGCCAGTGATTTTTTTTTCAATTCCTTAATATCTAAGAAAGCTTTTTACATCCTGTTCTTAGGACTTGGCTTAAAATTAATAAAGGCATTCAATATTACATACAAAATTAGCACTTAATTCCGGAATTTTTTAAAAATGTTGACCTTCAAATGTATTTTCTCAAAAAAATTTCATTACAACTTGATTAAAAAACCAGATTAAAAGAATAATTAAATATTATCATTCAAAACTGAAAAATCTCTGGATTGTAAGATTATAAAAGATGACCTTTTTATCAGCAAGAACATCGATGAACCGATTGACATCTTTTAAGCAACTGTCACTCACACTGTTAAGCTAGAACTATAATGCTCGGAGGAGCACTTAAGTGGTCGGAAGAAAACAAGCGAATACACGGAAAGCGACAGCGACTATAATTGCGGAGTGGAGCGTTTCGTCAATTTTCGTTCAACTTTGGTTACGGAAGTGAGGTACGCTCCCGAGCGCACCTCACTTATGTAAGTAAAACTGAAATTTGGTGAAATAGGAATGCCAAAAAGATATAGATGATGGTTCAATTATGGGTGTGTTCCCCTTTTGACGGTACGGCAAGCTAATTTTCGTTGGTTTTGACATAAGCTTCAGTGCCCTTCCGAATATTATAGTTCTACACTTAAAAGCCTGATTCACAATGCGACGGAAAAAGAGACGAGAGCGTGACGTGATTCGCTGTCATCTTTTTCTAGTTATAAGATCGTTTCCCAAATCACAATGTGGCGAGATTTTTTACAACGAGAACTGTTTTCTTAAAAATAAAAATAATAAAATTATCCAAAAAAGTTTTAAGGACATCTGATTATGAATTACTTTTTTTATTAATTTCAAGTTTTCGTATTTTTTCTTTAAAAAATACTTCCATTATGTAAATAACTTGTCAAAAAAGAAAATCGTCGTGTTTTTTTTCAATTTTTCAAATCCTTGGCGTGACACGACGACGAGGAACGCTTCATTGTGTATATCCTCATATACTTTTATTGTTTGAAATTCGTTTGACAGCAGTGACGGGATCTCGTCACGCTTACGTCTCGTTTCCTCGTTGCATTGTGAATCAGGTCTTAAGCAGTTAATCTTCAGGGTGTGACTTTGAATTGATAAGAGCATTTAATAGTAAAAACGGAACTTCTATTCTAATTACTGAAATTTTGAAAAACAAAATCAGTTTAAAAATAAAACTAGTTTCACAAAAAGTATTCACTAAAAAAAGATGATTTTAAAGAACGATGGTGGAATTTCACTTTAAGAAAAGGCATTACCGCTCACGCTTCGAGCAATCTAGTATACTTACCAAAATTTTAAGTGGTTACTCGTTCATTCAATCACTGATGGCACTCACTCACTGTTTTTCTATTTAAGACTTTAAACTTTTCATAAAATTGACAATTCACTAAACATATGTTAGCTTCCTGATGCATTTTATACAAATAAACCTGTATAAATGTAACTACCAAGAAAAAAAATCTTAAAGGAGCAAAGCGAAGCAGAACGGTAAGTGTGGTTCAAGGGAGCTAATCTATTAGGTATAATGCGGAGGAGCTTTTTATATACACTACTCAACAAAATTAAAGGAACACATTTTTTTTCAATTTTTGTTAGTGTTTTTTGAAGAGCTGTATCTTTGTGACGAGTGATCGTATTGAGTTGAAACAAAAATCATTTTACAGCATTATGTTTTTTGTTTCGAGAAAAATTTTGTTTTGAAGTACCGTTATTGCGTAATGGCAAAGAATGAGACGAGACAAAAAGTTATTTTTTAATTTATTTTGAAGGTCCTCATTTCTATGGATAATTTTTTTTGAGTCAATCAAGTGTAATGATCAGATACCTTGTTTATTCAGCTTCAATTCATTTCTTTTTTGCTGTCGTACAATTTTGTTGCATGGTAATCTGACTTTGAATGAAAAAAGATACTTTTAGCCTTGATTACCAATATCTCAGCAAATAATGACGTTATAAAAATTCAAATACAGTTTTGGAAATTTGAAGCACTTCTTCAAATTTCCAAAACTGTATTTGATAATAAGATTTTTTTAAGATTTTGTATTTTTGGGCAATTCCATGGTAACTCACGTTACATTTGGAAGAGTTTTAAGCTCTCTTTTATTGAAATTTCCATGCTTATATAAATATAAATAAAACAAAATATAAACTCTATACATGGTAATGATTTCGACTGCTAGGAAAAAATTAAATTTTTGGGAAAAATAAATTCTTTCTTATTAAAAAATACTAAAACATGTTGGTAACTCACGTTACCATATTCGGACACGGGTTTTGTAGCAGTACAATGCCTATTTTCTAAAAATTAAACAAACCAATAAGGCTTAACTGGCTTGTTGAATTAGATATAAGAAGTTATCAGCCTGTTTATATCTGTACATAAATTTTAAATTATTGAAAATATTTTATACAAATTTAATAAAATACATGGTAACTCACGTTACAAAAAGTCGGTAACTCACGTTATTTCACGTTTCTAACTTAAAAATTTAGGGCTACGCCTTTTATAATTTCATTTTATTTTCAACCGTATGTTTGTTACTTGACGGATATTTTGCTATTCTAATTTTAAAACAAGGAAACAATAGACAGGGGGTGAGATAAATTTTCCATTTTTCTATCTTCATGTCCACTTTTTCATGGAATTACCCTTTTGTATTTTGTTTACCGTTCACCGTTAGTTTAAAAACCGTCTTTTTGTGGTCTTTTCGTAAATCTTTTTTTATTTGCAAATATTGATTGCATGGCTTGCGTTGGTATGCAAATTTGTAGAATTTTAAAACATCAATATTCCTGTAAATTTTCAAATTGAATCATCGAACCGTTTTTTCTCACCAAAACTTCAAAGTCTTACAAACCAGGTAAAGGAAAAAATTGTGTGGTTCTTAAACAATGCGTAGTCGTCATCAAAATGACAAGAAAACCGCAATTCCAGTAGATTTTTTTCACAGTTTTGCATTAGTTAGATACTTTTTGACTTTAAATGAAATAAAAAGTACATTTAAAAAAAAAAAATCATTTTTTTTTTTTTTTTTTTTTTTTTTTTTTGTGTTAAATGTACATTTTATTTCATTTAAAGTCAAAAAAGTATCTAACTGTGTAGCTTCTGTTATTGCTATTGCCTATAAATGTACTCTTAATACTGCCAATTACTGTAACATTAATTCTTTTAAATTTTAGTTTGAAAAATGCCGAAATAAACGTTACACAGCCCTGGATCTATAGGGGGGCATACCGGGGCCTGTGCCCGGGCGGCAGCCAACAAGGGAGTTAAATCCATATGACTGAAAAAATTTAGAATTGCGACGCTTAATGAAATTAAATGAATTGGTTTGAGATGCGGTAAAAGAATATCAGATTGTATTTCTCCGTCAACCTTAAGCAATTTTTGCTATCATAATTTTCACTATTTTAAATAATTTTTCGAAAACTATTGACCAGCTATAACTTTATTGAAAAATTAAATAAAAGAAACGAGCTATAACACACTGTTGAATGCTTTTCTGTTGTTTGTTTACAATTCTTTTTTTTTGCATTATATGTAAGTGTATTCTTACACAACTTTCCTTCCTCCCTAAGCTGTAGGAGAAGGATCCCATTTCATAAACAATAAAACACTTGAACTGTGTCCTTCTACAGCCGCCGTACAAATCGTAGTATTGCCTAAAAAATTCTTTGCTAGATAGTGGCTACTTTATTAGAAACAAATGTAGGAAATCAGGTGTTCTACGAAAAACTGTTTAGTTACATTTTTTTTCGTTCAAATGAACAAAAAGTGAGCTAAACGTTAAAAACTATTTTACAGTTTTTCGGCAACAATTTTTTATGATGTCGAAAATATTTGTAAGCAACAAATTTAAAAGATATTTTAGCCTACAAAATCAAATACAAATTTATACTCTTAGTTCTATAGGACCCGAGAAAATAGCACAACATTTTCCACCAATCACCCTCACGCGTATCAGAGAACCAGCAAATCTAGAATGACTTGTGTTTTAGCGCTGCTTAGATCTCGTACTGTTAAGGATTGAAATTGTGTGTGTCAATTTCATTGAAATTGGTCAGAGAACAACAAAGTTATAAAATGTTGACATTTTTTTGAAACATCCTGTTTTGAATATTTTTTTCTGTTACAATTTTGTATCAGCTATCGCCTGTGTAAATTTAATTGCAATCTCAAGGAAGAACGAAATTGTTAAATGTAGATATATTTTTGAAACATCCTTTTTTGAAAATATTTTTGTCTGCTATTACTCTGTCTCAGCTATTACTTCTGTCAATATCATTGAAATCACTCAAGGAACAAGGAAGTCCCGAGGATTCCAAAACTTTTTTCGGAACTTTGTACTTTGATACTTTGTCTCACGTAAATTTGGCTTTTTGAAATTTTTGTCCTTTCGTAAAATTACATTTTCTTTCTTATTTGAATAGTTTGTGAATGGATCTTCTATAGTTCTCTCAGGATAAAATCGGGAACCAACAATATTTTACAGATCCTTGCAGATTTGATTCGATTGAAAACGAATTTTATTAGGAACCACAAAAAAAGGTTCGCGATCGAATCAACAAAAAAAAAAATTGAATTTTTCACGAGAGAACGAATAATTCTTTATCGTTCTACGAACCTTGGCTGTGTACAGTTTTTGCTTAGACATTGTCAATTTTCTTATCTGTAATGAAAAGTTGCTGAATAGGTATGAACTGCACATCTAGTAAGAAATCCAACCAAGTAGATATGTGTTTTTTTCACTTTAATAGAAAACGGCAGGGGCGCCAAAATCGAGTTTTTGCCCATACTTTTACTGTTACATACTTTTTCGAATTGAAATGAAATAAAAAGTACAAACCTACCTTTTCAAAAAAAAAAAAAAATTGCAAACATAAAAACTTTAAAAGTACCTCTACTGGCTATTTTTTGAGCCATCATACATTTTTATCAAATAACCAGGATTTCTATAAAAATACTTAAATTAGCCATTTCTCTCTTCTGGCACAAAAGAATTAAATAGAGACATTTACCTTTACTCTTTATAAACATTCATAGATGGAATTGGATTCCACAGTTGAAAATTTGGAATCCGTTTTGCCCTGTGGACAGGTGATTTTGTATTCTTCTGAAATATATATCAAGGTTAACATAAAACCTCTTAATCTATAATCACAGCAAAATTAGATATTTAGGCCATTTTCTTTTTGACTTCAATTCCAATTTCAAGAAAAATAACAATATTACTTGAACCTGTACTTCCTTCACGTACCATACAATTTATTTAAGAAACCAAATTGTTATACCTACCTCTACCTATCCTCTTAAAAAAAGACTAATCATTTGTTTTCTTTTTTATTTTCAGGTAAATAACGTTAATTTGACTTACAACAACCTTAAAAGAGTATTATCGTAAGTAGACTTCTGGGTATCATTCCATCCATACACATGTTAATTTTTATTTTAAGTTCAACCAACAAATAACCCAATATGTCGTCTAGAGAGATGTTCCAAAAAGATATTGACACTGATGAACGTCAATGACAGTTCTTAAGCATCAAATTACGTGTTCTACATATTCTTTTCATAATATTACTTACAACTGTTAACAAAAGACATTTTTTTTAATTTGGGTTTACCACAAAAATGAAAAAACAAAATACAGAAAATAAATACTCAGTAAGTAGCTTTATTCTTAAAAAAAAAAAAACAAAAAAAAAGTAAAAAAGATCATGTTTTTGCCAACTGAATACTAATTTGGTTCTTTATTTATTTTTGTTATCAAAAATAACAAAATGAACATGCAATAAACATAAGAATAATATCGTAATCGCAATACTTTATCAAAAAAAAAAAAAAAATATAAAAACGGTTCCTTAGGCTTGTTCTTAATCGTATAAACATTTAGAGAGTCGTGTAATTGAAGTTAAATAAATAATTTGCATTATCTTTGATTTTAGTTCCAGGATCTCAAACATGCATTGAGTATGAAATTTTATTTATTTAAAAACAAAAATTGGTAACAGGACTTAGAGGAGTGGACAGTGGAGCCTTCAAGAATTATAATTCCACTCTTTCAGTATTACAAATTTATATTTTTAAGTTATTTAACAAAAAAAAATCGCCCATTCCTTTCAAAGAGGGTTCAGATTCGGTATAAGTACCTACTTGCTATAGTTAGCTGTTAAAATTGTGACTTTTAACTACACAGCATTGGCTTTGTTTTGTGAGGATGCAGAGCTCTTTTCCCTGCTTTGATTTCATCGAAAAAACCATCGCCATGGATGTAGTAGTGAAAAGCCAAAATCCAAATACGGCCTTAAGCCTTAAAGTAGGTAAGAAGTGGTCAAGTGATCACCCGAATCTCAATTGATCCATTGCTTTATGTGTTAGAATTTGAATTATTATCATGATATATTGGTTAATAGCAGTTTATACCAATTATCAGTTATGCTATGTTTCCACCAAAGGATTATCTCAGCTCAGGTTTAATAAATCTTTTTGGTGTATTCACCGCACAAAAAGATTTAAAAAAGATTTACTTTGACAGCCCCTTTTAAAATGAAAATGGTGTTTCATTGTTTCTCATAAAGAGGAAGTGAGATAGAATGTTTCTTCTGTGAAGAACTGAATTCAGCCATAAATGAATCCTTCAGCGCCATACAGGAACAGGTTAGTTCGATTTGTAAAAGTATTTGTCCTAGGAAGATTTAACAAGATTAATTTCTAATCTTCAAGATTAACGAAATAAATTTGTATGGTAAATCTTCAAGATTTAAAGGAGATTTGCGGTAAATCTTATTAAATCTCAGATTAGCGTTAGGTGGAAATGTAGCATTAAGTAAATTTATAGATTCTACATAGGTATCTGATCTTGACGTTAGACCAACAGTCAAAGATACAATAAAGTTTGTCTAAGGTTGGCATCTAATATTTCCTATTCTGATTATACCAGTCAGTAAATAAATTTTTTTAAAGTATTTTCATGCGTTTAAACACTATTATTGTTGACAGTTAAAGCTTTGTGCCTGTACTCTTGTAAAACGAATTCTTTAGTTATTAATCATTTTATAATAATTGTGCATTATACCAGTTTATACCAATCATCGGTTTGATACTGGTTTTGTTTGTTATGTACTCTGGACGTAAGAGCAATTTTAAACAGTAAATTTTAATATAATGTTTACATCTTATATTCAATATTTGGATTATACCAATCAGTGATTATATAAACAAAAAAAATATATGTTAAGGATTTGCATGGTGTTTAATAGTATTTGTTTCCTAAAATTATAGCTTTGTGCCTAAACTTGTCACATGAACGTGTTACTTTTCGCAAAATTAATTCCCTTTGTACGTTAAACATATTTATACCAATCATCGATATAATAACCACCATAGTTTTTAATGTTTTTGTTAAATTGCTCTTAATGTAAGACTAATAGTTAAAAGATTTAGGCTTGTACAAGGTTTCTGTATAATATTTGCTGTTTTGATTATACCATTTCCTGTTGTCCTGTGTCTAAAAGTATACATTTTCGGCAACTATATGAGGGGATTATGTCCCTAATCTTGTCAGGAAATGTAGATAAATTGTTAGTTATTGTTTGTTATATTATCTTGGTGCGTTGCACCAGTTTATACCAATCAGCCGTGGCACCTCAAAACAGAAATGTTTTATCCGAGGTACTTCCTCTTGCGAGGAATTGACAAATCCTCCAAGAAAATACTTGTCATGAATAAGTGCTTCGCACCTAGCCGTTTGGACTCGGCAAAAAATGGTAGGTCCCCTCCATTCCTGCCAACAATTCACACACAGGAATCGTTGAGAGTTGTAAGTTACTAGGCCCTGGTTCTCCATGAGCTGTCGTGCCACTCAATTTATTTTTTTTATTTATACCAATCACCAGATGTATAAACCAAAATAGGTGTCTGCCTGCTATTAACTATACAGTGGTGCTGTTTAAAATGTGAAATTAACAAATATAATATGAGTAAGGTATTAAGTTTCTTGTTTATACCAATCAAACTTAAATTGCTAGTTCACTAGATGGTTTCCCTTCAGTACTTTTAAAGTTAGGAAAAAAAGAAAGATTTTTCTGTATACCAGTCTTTGTGTTTATATCATTATTTCATAGATTCCTTAATCTATCCCTGACTGGTCTAAACATCGTAAAAAGTGACATTATGATTTGTTTTTAATTTTCTTATTTGTATTCTCATTGTTTTCCACATTTGTTTCCCTAGAACTTTTAAAATTGACTCATAAATCAAAATAGTTCGGTAATCTACCCATGACTGGTATAAACATTATTAGAGGTTGCATTCTAAATTTGTTCTTTCAGTTATTTTATTTGCATTCTCATCGTTTTGTACATTTTTTTTCCTAGAGCTGTGAGTCATAATCGGCAAAATTCATTTATAAAAAAAAAGACTTTCACAGTTAATTTTCCACTTGTATCCGTGTAGTCTTCAATTTTCTCATAAACGATTCAATCGATAACAATCGATCACATACTCCATATGTCAGAAATAAAAGAAGAAAATGGTAACGGTTTTCCGTACTAATCTACACTCATACTGGACGGACAATCTTCGAAAATTTAAATAAGTCAATAGAATTCGCGGCAAAGAGTTTTCCAAGTATTTTACCCCAACCTACCTTCAAGAACTCCATACCATACATTTTACATGTGTGTTGTCAAATCAACGTGACATACCTATGCAGATAAAAAGCAAATCACGAATACAAAAAAAATCCCACATGCATTTATTATATGGTGTTTTACTAATTGTGATTAATAACGCATGCACGTATGCAATAGAACAAAAAATTGAAAAAAAACAATAATACAAAACTCAATATTTGTTGGACATCACGACGTCTGACGGTTTGACGTAACTCTCTGGCGCACTAAAGCACACTCATATACACCACACAGTCGAAATGTCACAAAACAGTGACACGAATTAGTCTAAAACAACAGCGAGATAGAGCTAGAAGGAGACTCCATATCCATTTCGAAATGTGCGCCTGCAAATTCTGTGTGTCAGTTAGACGACCACGTCAAAATGTGTTTATGGAATTAAAAAATAAAGTTATTTATTTATTGTTTATAAAAGCGAAGACAACAACTACCACCACAGCACCGCCATTGGCACTGGTTTAGATGGCGTTGATGTCGTCGTGGCATTGCTTTTGCATGGCTAGGCCGTTGTGCAATGGGGGCGTCAGTATTAATATGTATGACGGGTGATTTTTTTCTAATTTTTTTTGTTGCCATTTGTTTCTAAAAATGTGCAACATACATAGCCCACGGATCAGAGAAATAAAAAAAAGAATACAAAATATTTATATACCTAATGCTAACAGTGACGAATGATTATGACATTCCGTGGACAGTGCAAATGGCGTAGAGAGCAGACAGCTTTCAGAATGCTAGACAAATTAATATAAATAGTATATGTGGATTCCTAGAATGTCTTTGCGATTGCGCAATGAAGGAAAATTTCAAGAAACTTCATTCGTCTATTCGAATGGAAGCCAAATGCAAATTGTCCTTATCAAATTTTAAATCGACAGAAATGTTAATGACACTTGTTTTCTAGATATTTCTTTGGTAGCCTTTGGCTGGAAGGTAGCTATTTATGTCACTTTGTAAGTTATCATTAGATAATTATGGCAGCATTCAAGTTTAATGTTTCTATTTTTTTTTAGCAGTTCTTAGGCTCTGGACTTTTGGCACCTCATTATGAGGGAAATTTGATAAAAAAAATGCCATCTTATTGGTCAGTAACTGATCAGAAAAGGTCAACTGGTCCCAGAAATTGGTCATAATATCTAGAAATCTTTCGGATGGTATTAATTTTTGACAAATTTTCCTTAAATGAGGTGCTAAAAATCGCGCTTGACCTTGAGCGACCTTGAGAAGGTTAAAGCCTTGATTAAAAGTTATCTAGGGCTGGCCAATTTCTGGGACGGGTCGAAACAGTTAATTCGCGAATTAGCTAGTTAATGTGCACCTGCACAAAAACTGGTTTTCGCACTTTAACGCTTACCTATGCACTACAAACAATTTAGTATATCCAATAAATCATTTGAAAAAGCTCATGTTGAAGAAATATTATACTGTTGGTTCTCACATGGCCGTTATTATCAATTTCGTTCCCCTTCACACTTGTTACAGGTAGTAGAGAAAATACTTTCGAGCTTTTAAAATCTGTCACAAAACTGTGGAATCCATTGATCTGAACGATATTAGGCTAGCCACGATACCAGAAAAGTCGGAAACCGAAACGATACCATAGCTTGAAAGCATCCCAAATGATACCGAGACAATACCGTACTTTTTAGACCGAAATTTAATATCGTTTGACATCGGTAGAAAAAATGGATTTTGAAATATTATTATTACATAATTTATAACAAACAAACAATTATTCTTTCAATCGGTTTCTCGGAAACGGCTCTAATGATTTGGATACAATTTCTGATAGTTGTTTGTCCTAAGCAGGAAAAAGGTTAAGACAATAATTTTAATTAGAACCACACTTTTGTAAATTTAGGGATTTTGTGCATCCTGGGATGAAAATGAAAAAAAAGTGGTTAAGGCCACTTTCCTAGCTATTTGATATGATTTTACTGAGTTTTCCCTTATGTAAAACGCAGTGTTAAAAAAAATACCATTTTTTCTACAAATGGTCGGACTCGTCGCAAGAGCCAACAAAAAGAGTCTGTCCGGCTATTGGTATAGTGTAGAGTGCAGTCTCAGCTTTCATTTGATACCCCCTTTATAGAAGTTGCTTTTATTATAGGTACATTTAGCTGGAAATGCATTCTGAAAAGTCCATTTTCTAACCATTGCGACCAGAAAAAACTTGTCCGACCAGTAACTTTGTAAATGTTAGGACTAAAGCTATCGGTTGCGATACAATTTTTGCGTGGCCGCAATAAGATAGGTAATCTTACGGTCAGCTCCCAGAATAATATTTTTTACATAATGATATTTTATTACATCTTAAAAATATGATGTGATTTGCGAGATCAACTTCAAGAACAAGAATATGTAACCAAGTCGTGCATTTTAAATTTGTTTGCGAATGAGACCAGACCGAAACTAGACACCACCGTGCACAGGTGTACTGCTACCGATACTGAAACCGATACCAGACTTTGTTATACTAGACCGAAACCGGGACTTGCACCTATCTTTTTTACTTAAATCAATGCGTAAAAGTGTTCCGAACTGAACAAAACCAGTCAACTTTTTTGTTTGCATTATAAGATCGTTTTTTTCACTTTCATCAGAAATTTTGTTTTATAAAACTTTGCATTTTAACTAATTGTTCACTAGTAGGCGTATTATTGTACAAAATTTTTTTTTTAATTTTCTGTGTAAAAGTGCCTTTTAAGAGTTAAAAATTTCAATATCAAATGATACAATTATGATTACATAATTAATGAATATCGTTAAAAATAAATTTATTTTATATCCACTAAAAAAAAAGTTGTCAAAAAAACACAGTTAGGTATAAGAAATTGGCTGTCAAAAATGGATTTTATTATTATTATTACATTTACAAGCATTTTTATTTTGTATTATGAAAATTATTATTATTATTAAATTAAAAATTTTCTCCAAAGAAAAATATAGAATTTTATGTTATCAAACATTTTTTTGCAAAAAATGCTATAGTTTAAGCTACATTTGCTTTGAAAAACAGCCATTTTCTCAATTTTCTCGTATTCTTAGAGGCTTTTACCAAACAGCACAAAATTAAATTTTTTTTTCCAACGATGTCCTAGAAAACAAGCAAATCTGTCTATAGAAACCTTAATCGTTTTGATCTGACAAGTACAGGCTGCACAATCTTTTTCATGAAATCACAATTTCAGTCCGGAATAATCTTAAGTCATGAGAGGCCTGTTCTGGTGCAAAACTAAATAAATAAATTGGGTGGCGCAACAGCTCATGAAGAACCAGGGCCTAGTGACTTACAACTCACAACCATTCCTGTGTGCGGGTTTGTTGGCAGGAATGGAGGGGACCTACAGTTTTTTGCCGAGTCCGAACGGCTAAATGAGAAGCACTTTTTCATGACAAGTATACTCTTGGAGGATTTGTCAGTTCCTCGCAAGAGGCAGTACCTCGAATAAAACATTTCTGTTTTTAGGTGGCACGGCTGGGAATCGAACCCACACCTTCAGCATGACAGTCTTACGCACTAACCATCAAGCCACGAGGTACTACCTGGTGCAAAACTAGTCAAATAAAATCACTGTGGAATTTGTTTTCGAATTCGATGAATAGTAGGTGAAGTGCTGTTGGGAATTTTAAAGCATTACCATTAAACATGGCCTAAAAAATCAAATCAAAAATTATTCTGCTTGCAAAAGAAGCTAGTTCCATTTTCCTCTGGTTTTTCGGAACGTTTCACTCAATTTGTATTCCATTTAAATATGAAAATTCGTCTTCCCAAATCTACACACACATTACCGAATGTCCCCCATAAAATGGTTTCTTAAAACATTTACTTTTACAAGTAACTCACCAAAATGACCAGAACAATACATTTAAAAATTGCTTGCAGCATAAAGTGTGTCCATGTCGTGGGCAATTTTCTTAAAAGTAAAAAGTTCACCATGTTTATTTAGCATGGCCAATTTTAATTATTTACCAGTCGATTTTCTCTGAGTGTAGTGCTTTTTGATTTACCCTTCGAGACGTTTGTCTCATTTTTCAAATTCAAAAATAACCATATCTGGCTTAAAATTTTCTTAGTTATTTAACGCCATATTTTTTTTTTAAACATTCCAAGTTCGTTTTTTAAAACAAATCTCAAAATCTACTTCAAGTTAACTTCACCTCTGACTAAAAATGGTTATCAATGGAAATTCAATTAATTTTTATTCAAACATTTCGAAAAAAAACCAAAATTCGTATATTTTAAAAATTGGTTTAATTATTTATTTTTTTTAAAGAATGGGCATTTTTGGGCGTTAGCAGCCATCAACGAAATTAATGTCAAATGAAAGGTATGTTACTCATTAACAACTTTTGCTATAGGCGTTATATTGCACTTCATTTAGTAAAGAAGATATTTCAGTGTTAAGATAATGCAATTGCATTTGGAAATATCATATAGAAATTATATTATTAGTGCGTGTAATGCCTTAACCTAAATTCAAAACATATCGTGAAACTGTAGTATTGTGTCTTAGGGGATTTCAGAAGTTCCCAAGGTCACGTTGCGGCTTTAAACAGATCAAGTACGGATTTCAACAGCTTTTGTATTTCTTAAATATATTATTTTAATCAGGATTTAGACCCCATGTTTGAAATTATTAATATTGCAGGTTGACTAATTAGCGCTTTCCAAATGCCAATACATGATAGTGCAAATACATGTACATTAATAATGACCACTTGTAACGACTTGGCGGGCTATGATTTTCGCAATAATATGAATAGACAAAATGCAACGTTCGAAAGCACCACTAGTAATTGGCCTGTTTTTTTCCGAAAACCTAATTCGATTACACGCAACGGAATCAAGTGGGAATTAGAGCTTGACTAGATGTACTTTTACTATTTAAAACACCTATCAAACATTTTTTTAAATAATGTAAATTATAATATACGGTATAATGGTAAATGTACTAATAAATGATGCTATATGGGCATTTTTATATACAAAATATTCCTGAGACTGTCTTGATTTTTTGGCTCACTTTCCTTTTCTATTTTTGCATTAGTTAGAGACCAGAATACTTAGTAAAACTTGACTTAAGTGTTAAATCAAAAATGCATTTTTTTCGTTTTTGAAGTACACCACAATGAAAAAACTTCTGCAGGGTGATTGTAGGACCCAACCACATCCAAAAATAACAAAATCATTCTTGGCCGCTCACGCCTGTGTTTTTGTCTACACATTAAGCATCGTTAATAGATCACTGCGAACAAAACTCGAAATTTTCACAACAATTTTTCACCAATTCAAATAACACTCAAAATGAAAAATTTTTCCTTTGGGCTAAACCACACATTGAGTCAATATAATTTACTATTAATTAATAAACTGTAGACCTACAAATCAAAAACATTTTTTTTTGCATCCAAAACCGTTTTTGTATTCAAAAATAATTGTTTTTCATTTTTTGACCAACGGTTTATTAAGTAAGAGTAAATTCTTAACTCAATGGGTGGCTTAGGCATGCCTTGAGTGTTATACAATATTATGCACAGAATGGGTTGAAATTTTTTTGAAAATTTGTATTTTTTTTCGCATGGAACTGTACACTTTGCTTTAATAAATATTTAAAATTTGCATACCAAAATCTTTGTTTAAAAATGTCTATATATGTATACCTGTGTACATTTTTTTAAAGTAACTTTTTAAACTGTTCTAAGAATCTTAGAATTTGTTTTTGCATGAAATAAACAAATACATAGTATATTTTTCAAGAATTCAGAAAGAATTTTCTACTCAAACTATTATTAAAAAGTTTACGCAATGAAGCATCCAAGTCAAAAACAAGTCAATTTTTGGCGAAATATATTTTTTGGCGCAGATATAACAAAAAAAAATAATCCCGCACTGTTTGGTGTACTTGAAACACAGCTGTACTTTGACTTTAAACTAGAAAATCGTTATTTTGATCTGGAGTTATCTTGTTTTTGCACCGCACGTGAAAAACTTGAAAATTTTAAATATTGTTAGAGGTTGGTACCGAATCTTTTGAGATTTGAGTCTCAATCAATTTGAAAAATAACAGTTAGTGCCATGATTTTTAGGTGGATGATTAAGAAAATGATGCCTCTATATATTTTTAGCAAAACAAATTAGAACTAACACCAGATACCTCTAAAAACAAATTTAACTATTTTTCACTGAGAAACTCACTTTTTTTTTAAACATTTTAACTAATTGATTGTGTTTTTTATTCTCTTTCGAGAAAAAATTAAGCTTTTGAGAATATATGTTTTTGTGTTTATTTTTAAGAGTGTTTGTGTTTTTCTCAACATACAAAAATTTGGAGTGATCTTCAATTCAAAGAACAAATTTCATGCTTTTAAACTTTTTTCAATTTAAAAATTCTGAGCATCTTTCGAAACGCCTTCGCGTACAACATATCCAAAATTTTACAATTTGTTTTAATTCGTATATAACGGTTTTTAAACATTTTGTGGAAAACTTTCAAACAATATTAATCTCCTCAAAATGTATGACCCACAAAAATTTCATTTATGTAACTCTAATTTATCATAATCTATTAACATTCTATTTCAATAAATCATTTTCTATTTTAGCAGGATTATTAATTTAACTATAACACACCTTTATTGAAAAATTACAAAAAAAAAGTTTTCCACTTTATCAAACTAATGATTAGATTTTCTAATTCCCTTTACCTCAAACAAAAAAAAACCTTTCCAAACTTTACCTTAATTAAGAAATTTACTAATCGAAATAAAACACAAGTTTGACCTCAAAGTCAATCTCACCTCACTAATTATTTGAAATTATTTAACAAACAAAATAAAAAACAAATTTCACCTAGAGCAACTCCCACATATGAATATATTATACAGTTGTTGTTGTCTCTCGTCTACCTACCTTTATCTCCATTACAAAATCAAAAACAAAATCAAATGGTATCTTCATCATCACTTTTCTTTTTTTCTTTATTTTTGTTTGTAAATATGTTGAACAAATTTTTTCCCATTAACCATTAAATACACTAATTTCTCTTACTGTATAATACCAAACTGGACTTATCATAAATCAAAACACATCAAAATCTCAATTAACATTCAAAAATAATAAAGAAATGAAAAAAAAAAAACAAAAATAAAAGTGAAAGAAATTCCAATAGACACAAGAAGCTCGTCAAACTCATTAGTCATTATTTTTCATTTCCATTTAATGTTGTATTCACTTGAGAGAATATGTTTATAAATAATGCTGCACGCAACATGATGCATTTTTCATATACTTCTTTTCTTAGTGGGAAAAATGGAAAAACTGACATTTTTTATGGAAAACTCCCAATTTTCCACTGCATAAATATTTTTCTCAGTCATACCGAAACTGTCACACGGTTGTGTCGTTGTTGTCGTCGTCGTCATCATAGTGTGTCGTGTCGTCATCAAAGCAAAACTATCTTCGAAGTAATACACCAGCGATATAGATACACAGCTATACCACGTCAAGTAGAATTTAATATGACGAAGAGTATCTTTAAGGTTGATTTATCATTTTCATAGTCAAGTCACTAAAACAAGATCGTTTTGTGTTGCTGACGATCGATGGTGGTAGAATAAAACAAAACCATTGATACAAAACGTCGATCGAGCTACGCGATCGGTTTGAAGAAAAAGTGCTTACGATTGTGTGTGTAGAATCATTTATTTCATTTATTATTCTTTGCACTGCTTTTCGGCATCTAGATTCTTTTTTTTTTTTCTTACAACAGAGGCTCACTTTACTATCTGTGCTGCTACTTTAGATCGGTGGTAAATAATTTTCCATCGATCGTTTAGTTCTGTTCGGTTTCAATGTTCGATCGCGATCGTTGCTGCAAGGTCTTGCAATCGAATGAGCATTATTATTATTTGTCGGTTCATGGACTCGAAATAATTTCCCTCAACTCAAAGTCAGTCAAGTGTTTTGTATCTAAGAGTTGAAGTGTTAAAGTGCACTAACTTTACCGTGACAACGAAAAATGAGACATTTCAAGTGATCTTATGAAGTTTTGGTATTTTTTTTGTATCAATCAATTGATCGGTCTGGAATCATCATACCTTTTTTTTATGGATAAAGCCGGTGTTTTCACAAAACAATATTGTAAGTCCTCTTGAAATCTTTATTTTCACATCACTCACACATTTTTCTTCTGTCCTCTGTTTATTTGGGAAAAAAGGGAAATTGACAAATATATACAAACGCTGCCCTTCTTTTATTATTTATTTGCCTAAATCGTTTCTAGAGGACACTTCAAAGAGTATCAATTTGAAAAGAAGGTGATCATTCAGCTTGTAACTTTTTAAGTATTTTTAAAGGTCTTTGTGGATTTTTCATCTTGAACCTTGTCAATATTGTCACTCAAACAAATTTTTAAATAAATAAAACATTTTTCGAAGTTTTCCCACAATAAAGATACAGATATTGTGGACCTTATTATTAACACTCTTACAACATCCATCCTCTATGATACGGATCTAGCAGATCCGTGTGAGAGTCGGTGATTTCAACATTTACTCTGAATCTTTTGGATTCAGATACTTTTTGTAGTTACGAGGTTGGTCTATAAACACCTGTGGGATATTCCTTCAATTTTAAGGAATTTATTGGTGAAATCCCATTATTATGTACAAGATCGTCTGTGTTTCCGTTTTCTTATCATTATGTCGGATTTTTGTTTATTTTTTTGTTGTTTTTGATGCACATATATTTACTCGTACAGATGTTGCATAAATTGCATACCTAAATGAGTGTTGAAATGATTTTTTGCCGGATGTTTTTGTTTTTACTTTTGATGGTTTTTTTTTTGTCTTTATTGGGTAAAGTTGGATTAGTTTTTTTTTCTTTTCTTTTTTTATTACCAAATAACAGAAATATTGTGTTGCAATAGTTTTGTTTGAAGTTGCTGAAGAAACCTACAACTATACATTTATTTTATAAATGTGTTTGATTTTACCTATATGTAGTTTATGTGGGTTTATTTATGTTGTTGATTATTGACATTTTTGTGTAGGTGTATTTGTTATTGAGTTGTTGTTTAATAAATGTAGAAACATGAGATATTTATCGGGATTTTTGATGAATAGGTTCCGCCGCTGACAACCAAACAAATGGACAAACTGTTGGGAGACATGTTTTATTTTTTTTTTCTTGGAGTTCAAGGTCGGCTTACGAGCTTATGAGATAATAATACCTTTAGTTTTGGGAGTGTTTGGTTTCTTTAATAAGTGGAGAAATTTGGAGATATCAAGGCAGAAAATGGACAAAAGAATGTAAATTTTATGTTTTTCTCAAAACTCTAAAATGTTTAGAAATTGTAAAATGTAGATAAAAAGATGTATGTTTCACATTTAACTATAGTTTTGGAGTTTTTGATTCCTACTATTAATAGACTTTTCTAATTTTAGAAAAGTTAGTAGCCTTTTATGGTTGATACTCTGCCAATTGTGATTTTTTGTTTCCAATGCCTTTTTTATTTTTTGTTGCGTTCAATTTTCTTATGGAATTCCTTTTCAAATTGGGTAAATGGGTATTTGCAGCAAACTTAATTGGAGATCATTAAATAATTTGCTAATATTTTAACATATCCATATATCTTGACAAAGTGTACTATACAAATGTCAGTACCGTGGCATATTTTTGTTGCTTGTTCTTTCAATTATATATATCGTCGGCTTAGAGTGAAAAGCAGCTTACTCCCATTTTGCATTTTTTACAAAATAAATTAAAAAAAAAAGTTTTCGCATTATTCGCATAGAACCAAAATTGCATTAAGTATTTTTTTACACTCGTTATTGCTTAATTCAGTGAAATTGAAAAGATTTGATAGATTTTTTTGAGAATTTTTAAAGTGAACAAAACTGGAGTTAGCCGCTTTCCACTCTTAGCCGACCATTTATACAATTTTCTTATAAAATGCATTATTGAATAAAATTTAGTTTTTAAAAAAGCTTGACTTCCATGATTAAACAGTACTTCCTTGATAAAATTTCACAAAATTTCAAACAGAAATATGTACTTACTTATTCCTTTTGGATTCGTGCAAGAAAAAAATTGATATAATAATCAAACATGACATTACGATGATAGGGAACACCAAAAAATTGATGGGTGGTACAATTCTGTCTCTCAGTCTATTCGTCTTCAGCTTAAACAGCTGGATCGATTTTCTTCAAACTTGGTACATAGTGGTTTTTGGTGATTATGCCCACACATTTTTTAAATTTTTTTAGAACCAAAAATAACGGTGCCTGCCATACAATTTTTCTTAGCAATTTTACATAATCGTATTTTTCTCAAAAACGGTTCCACAACTTTTTTAAAAATAAATTTAATAAAATAATTTTAGTAAAAGCTTTTTGTGTACTTAAATAAAAAAAAAAATTTTTTTGGATTTGTTAAAAATGTTTCAATTTTTTTTTTTTTGAAAATCAAAAATGTCGAAAACGATATGATGGATTTTCTTGAAACTCGATATTTAAGAGTTTTTTAGTGCTCTATAAAATATTCTTAGAAAAAATTTTAAATTAATAAAAAAATAACGGCACCTTCAATACAAAAGTTAAAAAAACGCAAAGGAAAATATTTTTTTTCTCAAAAACAACTCGTACGATTTTGATTAAATTTTTTCCATATACTAAAATAAGTACGATCTACTCACAAAAACTGTAAAATTTTGCACTTAGCAACTATTAATTGTACCTGTCATAGAACGTTTTTTTTATTCTGAATTTTCACATTATTGGCTTTACGCATTTAGATTAATTTTCATACATGCAAATTTCAAATAAAATTAAATAATATTGCATATCAAAATTTTCAAAAAAAAAAGTTTTTGAATTTTTAAAAAAAAGTTTAAAATCTTTTTTTTTTGGGAATTCGATATCTCAAAAATATTTTTATCTGCACATAAATATATAATTAAGATTTGCATTCCAAAATTTGTCATTAAAAATGTTTTTAAGAATTTTATAAATAAAAAAATATTTTGTTAAAAAACCGCTCAAACGATTTTAAACTTTTTTTCCATACAATCATATTCAATCAAAAATTTAGATGGCATTCTTTTTTTCACCTCAAACTGTCAAAGGAGTTGTTTAAGCTAATTTAAATATCGTATTTCATACTTCTTTACATTTTTCTCTCATAATTTCCATGTTTTTATATACAATTTTCTTAAACCTTATAATTTATTTTTTTGAACAAATATGAATCTACGCCAACAAAAATTTGAAAATTGTTGAGCCGTTTTTTTTTTAATTTAGTTTTGTGTAAGTACATACCTACATGTACATATGAATGTATGTATATAAAAATTATTAATATGCAGATAAAATTAATTTTTCAAAAAAAAAAAAATTTTCAATTTGATTTTAAAGAATCGAATTAAAACAAACAAAATTTTTGATTTTTTTTCAACTTAAAAACCATGTTTGTTTTTGAAAATGTTGATGTTATATAGTTTTTGAAAGTTTTTGTATTAAACAATTTATTTGAATTCAATCAGCCATAATGAAATAAAAAATCAAATTAAAAAATGTGATGCTAGGGGTCCTCTAGTTGCTTAGTGTATTGTTTTGACATTTCTTATTTAGGTGCCAGTTATAGCTATCATTGAAACTCATCACTGAAAACTTTAATGATTGATTTTGAGACATTTAGAAAGCAAAATCATTCATTATTTTGATGGACGATTAAAGCTCCAGACTTCAAAAATATTTGTAGTCAAAAAAAAATTTCAAATAGGCCCAACTTTCCACAAAAATTGACTTTTGATTTTTCAATGCTCATTGGTAAGGTACATAGTTCAGTCATTGAAATAAGAAAAGTCTTTTTATTTGGAAAACTGGGCCTATTTAATTTTTTTTTGGCTAGAAATATTAATTAAGTCTTAAGCTTTATTTGTGCATCAAAATAATAAATTATTTTACTTCCTAAACGTCTCAAAATCAATCATTAAAATTTTCAATGATGAGTTTCAATGATAGCCATAACTGACGCCTAAAGCTCAAAGACTTAATTTTATCAAAACTCGTAGGGATTGTTATCGAGAAAAATTAAATATTCTTTTACGGTTTCTTAAAAAAAGTGATTAAAATCAGTTACGTTTTCAAGAAAATCCAAAATAAAAAAAAGTTCTTTGGAGTGTACTATTTAGTTCTTTGGGAGGTACATTTTTGAAAAATGATTTTTCACTTTAATGTAGCCTTTACTAAACTAACTGATTATATTTTTTTTAAGAAATATGGTGGACTTGTTTTTGAAAAAAACGAAAAGATTTTATAAAGTTGCTAAGAAACATCGTATGCCAGGCATTGACATTTGAGTGACAGTGGGGCACTTTTGGCCTTGGCGATCATAGAAAGTCAGTTAGTAAAAAAATAAAACTTTCAATGAGGATATGGGTTGCACAGCACTACGCTCTCTAAGGTGCCTGTTATAGCTATCATTGAAACTCATCATTGATTATGAGACGTTTAGAAAGCAAAATCATTCCTTATTTTGATTGACGATTAAAGCTCAAGACTTAATTAATATTTCTAGTAAAAAAAAAAATTGAAAAAGGCCCAACAAAAATTGACTTTTGATTTTTCAATGATCATTGGTAAAGAAGTTCAATCATTGAATTAAAAAAAGTCTTTTCATGTGGAAAGGTGGGCCTATTTGATTTTTTTTTTACTAGAAATATTAATTAAGTCTTGAGCTTTGTTTGTCCACGAAAATAATAAATAATTTTGCTCTCTTAACGTCTCAAAATCAATCATTAAAATTTTCTATGATGAGTTTCAATGATAGCTTTAACTGGCACCTAATTGAATACGAGTTTTCACAGTTCTTCTTCAAAAGTTGTTGTGGCTAGACCACTTTTTAAACTTTATAATGATTTGGGTAATTTTTCTTCTACACGAGTTTCGTGATAATTTATTTTCTGACAATGGAATTAGATAGCAGTCAATTTCAAGTATCAAGTGAATAATATCAATGTATGATTTCTTTAATTTTTGTAAAATTATGTTCCAAAGTTTTGTAAAAATATAATGCATGGGGCACTTTCAACGAAGTCCTTACGGCAAAGGAGTGTCCCATTATTATAAGTTTCTTCAAAGTGAAAAAAAAAATAACAATAACCAATGTGAAATCAACGAAATAGTTTTTTTGAGAAATTTTTTAGCATGCAATTGATT
Organism: Dasysyrphus tricinctus; assembly: GCA_963921185.1. Lineage (NCBI taxonomy): Eukaryota > Metazoa > Arthropoda > Insecta > Diptera > Syrphidae > Dasysyrphus > Dasysyrphus tricinctus. Next base: position 87,112,075 of record OY992533.1, read on the forward strand.
TTTTGTGTGACATCTAGTTTAATTTCAAAAATTATTTCGGAAAAATCTTATATAATTTTACAGATACAAATAAGACCGATTTTTTTGACTAAATTAAGCAGTTTTCTGTAACATAAAAAAAATATTTCCTATTTTTATTTCTTTATTGGGTCATTTGAAGGTAGTTTTTTTTTAACAATTCTTATAAACTATAAGGTTCGTGTGGTTTAATGCTTCAAATAAAAAAATATCGATAAAATATTCATTTTTAAAAAAGTTATACGCTATTTTCAGAAAATGTGTGGAATACACCCCACCCTAACCTACCTTTATTTTTGGATCCTAAAAAAAAGTGGAAAATATTTAGGGGGAATGCCCAAAAACCACTATGTACAGTACATACCTATACCTACCAAATTTGAACAGTTGAAAAGACAGACAGACAGAATTGTGAGAACCACTTTTTTTCTATCAAAATCCGTAGTTAATTTTTTTTTTCGAATGTATTACTTGCCATAGTTATAATGTCAACGTCATATTTCTATTTTCGTTATACATTTTCACGAAAAGCCTAGTATTGTTACAATCATATTTCAAAATATATGTAGCTACGAAGTTTAATCAAAATCACTAAGTTATTTTTGAGAAAATTTGAAAACAAAATCCCAAACTAGGAACTAACCGTTCTAAATGAGCTGAAACAAATCAATTCTGATTTTTCTTTAGAGCAGAGGTTCCCAAACTTTATTATTTTCTCATAGACCACTTTCAAAACTTAACCTGGCTTTGGTAGACCCCTTGCTGAAATATTTCTACCAAATTCCCAAAACTCGTCAAAAATGCGAAGATTAGATCTAAAGATGGAAATCTGCCTCGCAGCTGAGTTCCAACCCTAAATTCGGACGCAACTTTGCAAGTCTCGACAGGCGTTGCACTGAATATCGAATATCGTCGGCTTTCTGATGTCAAAGCCTCGTTAGTCTGTTTTGAAATATTGCTTAGAAGTCACAAAAAACAAAGATAATAAATAATAATAATAAAATGGAATTCTCAATAGCATAATAACATAGTTGCGAGATATTGATTTTGAATTCTGTGATTTGTTTTGATCTGAAATACATTGAGATTTAAGATTTATGAGGTTTTGAAAGAAAGCCGATGATATGAAAGTTTTTACAAGTAACAGTCGCTGATCTTCTAAAAATATACTTCTCAAAAAAATTAAGGAAGGTTTTAAAAAAAGGAATTAATGCTGCATAAATAGGCTATCTGATCCACATGCATGCCAGTCTAACTGAACAAATTTTTTTCAAGCCCGCGGATTAAAGAAAAAGCAAAAAACTAACAATATTATTTTTACAATATTTTTGGTAGGACTGAATAAGAAGCTCCTAAAAAAATTTAGCCAACAATTTTGAAATTAGAATCTTAATTCTTGAAGCTTCAAAACCCTTTTTTTAAAGTAACAATATCGACCATTACTCACTGAAATACAGCCTGTCAAAAATTACCGAAAAATTTTGAGTTTTTGTGTTCCCATAATTTTTTGATTAGTGTAGGTAATATCTGCCTTCATTGACGGATAAGGCCAAGCCTACATTTTTGTTCTTTACTATCGAAACCAAATATGTAAATTTTCCTGGACCCCCACTTAAAACTGGTGAGCCCCCATTTTTATTTCATGTCAACGAAGACCCTCTCCAAGTCTCCTGCGGACCCCTGGGTCTTCACCCACCTGGACCACTTTGGGAATCACTGCCTTAGAGGTTCAAATAAAATTTATTTTTTTTATCAAATTTGAAGCAAATTGGCCCAGCCGTTAACGGCTCGACCTCGACGCGCAGTGGATGCACAGTGGACGAACAGTGGGCGCACGGATAAAAAACATAGGCCAATGGACATCATAATGATATCCAATTTGTTAGACCCTTCTTCATCTTTATTATGATATATTTGTATTAAAGCTCCGAAATTGTTTGTTTGACTTGAAAAAAATATACCAACCTACTTGCAAATTAAAATATATGCTAAGAAGGTTTTACCGTAACCACCTTCACAACAAGTTAGTAGTTTCTTAAGTCTTGGAAAACGTATTGGCACTCTACTCAGGCAGGTATTCTCCATCAGCACCTACAGTCTGGCATTGCTTAACATAAGTATAATGTATCCAAACTCATTAAATATTCAATAGAGCCAGCTATTGTATAATGGTTGTTAACATTATTTTTATTTCTAAAAAAAAACACCATCTCAGTGAACAATCCATTTATTACATGATTAAATCTCTTCATAACCTATGTCAACAAATCCAGACAAATCTCTGGCCTATCTTTCTGTATGAAGTCGTTGTCGTCTCAACAAGATGATATTTATAACCCATGTGATAGCAATAATGCCCATAAACAACATCTCACATCGAATTAACCTATAACCCTAACGGACGGATATGCACGCTTTAATGTCTAACAATCACTCAGTACCGCAATGGCAAGAAACACAAAAAAAAATAATTTTGATTCATCCATATTGTAACAGAAAAAGGGGGATCTTTTTGAACAATAAACTTTATTGTATGTAGCCATATGGATCGACGTCTTCAGCTAGAAAGAGGAACATGGAATTTTTTTGCTTCCCTTTTTGGAGTGTTTATCTATAGATTTATGTGTTTAATTTTTAAGTAAGTTTTTTTTACATTTGGTGGCCTTAAAAAAATAATATCTTTCAAAAGGTTGTATCGAGTTGTGCATTTTGTAATACTAAGGGCCAGTTTTTCAGTGCTGAGTTTCTTAACTCTGAGTAAAATCAGAGTTAACTTATCCTGAACATAAATTAACACTGAGTTAACTCAAAAGCCGTTTTCAACTGAGATTTAACATTATCTTTCAGCTGTCAAAAACCTATTGAAATCCATGAGCGACTCTATGGATATCAATCACACATTTACTGGCTGAACAGAATGGAGACGGAGCTGCAACTGGAGCTGCAACTGGAATAGCTGTCAAAATGTTGAATACCCACAAATTCAATGATGCGAACAGAACACGACGCAACTGCAGACGGAGCTGCAGACGCAACTGGACAAGTTGGGCAACTTTTAACTTTTGCTTGCAGCTTTTTTGACGTTTTGAAATTGTGAGCAAAACAGAGTGTTTACATGTGGGTTAAAGTAATTTTTTAAACTCTTTTCAATGTCTCATAAAGACGTAAAGCAATTTTAGCTTCTTTTTCATCATTATTAATTTTTATTTTTGTTTTCATTTTTATTTTCGATACTAAAATGTCAGAAAGCTGTACAGCTGCATTGTGGGCGCGTAAAAAAATCACGTACGACACTTTCTGACAGCTATTCCAGTTGCAGCTACAGCTCCAGTTGCAGCACTCTATTCTGTTCAGCCAGTTAAGCCATTTACAATTGAAATTTAATTGGCGCCAAAATGCAAATTACACTTTCCAAAAATTTCAATAATTTTCACTATCGAAATCGAGATGGTGCCAAAAAGGATATTGCCTTCATTTTAGTCCCTGAATTAACTCATCAAATATGGTGTGTAAGCTCGGAGTTAACATCGGATTTAAATTCACTGAAAAACACGTTTTTGGAGTTAAATCAGGCCTTACTTCGAGATTAAAATAATTTCTCTCTGAAAAACAGGCCCTAAGGGTCCTTTTTTTAAAAAGATGGTCAAACTTCTTCGCTTTTAACTTTAAACACTTTTTTTTCCTTTTGAGGTGGGCTTTTTCACTTTTAATGCTGAAAGAGCAATAGTCCAGTTTCTCACCCAGCTATCTTGGTTTAAACTATTAATTCACTGCGTTTTTATGTAGAGCCATAAAAGTTTCTTTAGGTGTGAGTGTGCTTTAGCTCTCTTCCCCAACAAGTTCAATGTAAGGATATCCCTTTTTTGATTCATAATAATTAGCTGTCAATATTTTAAAATAGATTTAAAGCAGATCGTAGACTTGCAGAACATACTGTGCCACAAGCATAAGTATGCATATCTACGAATATAAGAACTCCATTGCCTTAGATGCACAATAATTGCAATTACTATCATTGGGCGATTGTTATTATTAATCCATGCAGCAAGCCGACGATCACATCAAATAATGTTCTTTTACCGATGCGATGTGGGACTTAGCGGCGTTAACCAGTCATGACTTAAAATGCGTAATACGCACTGCAATGAATGTGCTTTGATAATCGCGGTGCATAAAAACGCGCTATACCAGTGCCGGATTTAGTAATTCAGAATTTCTGAACTACGTACCCTTGTCCATCTTCACATTGTTAACATTGGCCCTGAGTAATAGATCCGAATCTAGCCTAAAGTCGACTTTAGCAAAGACATCCGTAGAAATAAAACACAAATTTCACCACTAAATGCTTAGAAGCACCTCAAGCTAAGTTTAAAATGATCTAATCTAAGCATTTAGAAGTGAAATTTGTGTTTTATTTTATTTTTATTATACTTTATATTTGTTAAAGTCGACTTTAGCTATATTCAGATCTATTACTCAGGGTTATTGGGTTTTATTTGTAATAAATTTTCTCACAAGCTCTTGTTCAATGGAGCTAATCAATCAATATTAGCTGATTTGGGATTTCGATAATTAACAACTTAGACTATTGATTCGTTGACTGAAATTTTGGTTAACAGGAACATTCGCAGATTTATACCAGTCACAATAATCATTGATTAAAAATGTTAAGATGTGAACAAACCGGCCCCAAGTCTTACAATATTGATCTTGTAGAAAATTTCGCAGTTGAAGCTCAAAGTTATATTTTGGAGAAAGAGGAAATAATAGCCAATTTTGATAAGAGTTTTGCTATAGATTAAATCCAGCCCTGTATGCTCCACAATGGTTCTATACAATCCCACCAGAAACAGCAAGAGCAACAGAAGTTAACGACCAGTAGCTGTGCTGCTAGCGTTTTTTTTTTATTAAAAATATCTTCATAGCACATCAGATAGATAGAGATACAAAACACCAACAAAGTTCATTCTAAAAATAGCTCGAAACCATGCACCAGAATGTCTCTAAACCGTATGTCGTGTTGTGTATGATGATGATATGAATTTGATTTAATAGTTCTTATGAGTTCTTCTCTTCTTCGTCGTCTTGGTATCGTAATCGTAGTTTAATATGAGAGTAAGAAGTTTTTTTGTTGTTATTATCTGTGGTTATGGTTCGTTGATGTTTTTTGCGCGCCATCTAGTGGTGTTGGCCTATAGCCTATTACATTACATTCTTTTAGATACTTTTTGTGTGAACATCGGAGGGTTTGAGGAATTCCATATTTAGAAGCAGATCACAAAAAAAAAAATGAAACAAACTTGAGCCTTGAAAATGACGGTATTGTGCTGCACCAGCGTCGTATATAGCATACAGATCAGTGTCAGTTGCATTCGGTCTCGGTCTCTGAGTGTTATGTGTTTGTAGTATTATGAAATGACATATTCTCTCAGAGCAACATGTTTAACTTGATGTTTATATACATACATACATACAAGATGTATAGACTTACAACAACAATAATAATAATAATAATTAAGAATGCCAAGTAAAAGAAGGAGTTTTGTGCTGCTTAGGAAACGGTTGCGCTGTCATACAAAGCAATTGACGTCGTCGTTTTGAGAACTGCCACAATGTACGCTCCCAAAGATGTCTCAGCTATATGAATATATAGACGCCGCCACCGTCGCCGCCACTGACTGACTGTAGTACATATGACAAACGGTGCCGGCCGACATCACTGACTGTTTGCGCTCGGTTATGGATGGTGCGCCTATTTATTGCAATGATGGAGTAGGTACGTATATAGCTTTTCCGTGTAGATAAGAACAGCGACCTTCTTTGTGCGCTACGTGACCTTCTAGTATAGGAAAGATGGGCTATTTCTGTAAAATGTTATTGTTTGTCATTGATAGTGGGACTTATTTGAGAACTGAGTTGACACACTTTAAAGAAAATAAAAGTAAAAACTTTAGAGTTTGCGTTTAAGTTATATGGAGTGTATCTTTGAAGGATAAATTGAAAAGATGTCTTTTACAGAGATGTTAAAAACCTGATTTAAAAAAGAGTGCTAGTGTGAACATTCACAATCTCTTATACATATCATGAACATCATTTTGAATATAGACTAATACTTAATAAATTCTAATTTATTAAAAAAGATTTGTATACAAATGGTCCTTCGACCCGGATTTTGTCATCTTACTCCGGCTCCCAATTCTTGAAGAGTTCCAGCCTGAGACATGGCAGCCTTGTTTCCTCTACAATCCCAAGCTTTCAGTCATCTAGACCAAGCTTTCGGGCATCCTCGATAGCTTGATGTTTTAACCGGATGTTTGGCCTTCTGGGATAGTTACGCTCTTATTTCTTGCCATCGCTCCTCGTTTTCAATGATGATGTTCTCCTGACTTAATACCCCGATGTTTCCTTGTAGTTCCTGGTGTAAGGTTACCCATCTGCTGCAGCTAAGGACAGTGTGGTAGACATCTGAAGTCAAGTCTCCATACTAGCAGAAGGGGCTTCTTACCTACATATTATAAACAGGAAGACGTTTAAGTACCGATGACGTCCGGTGAGGAATTTGGTGACAAAATAATTCACTTTACTCTGTTTCCGATTTTCCCATTCAACTACGTTTGCGATGAAGCACCATCTTTTAGACTCCCATCGTTCCTGCCACTTCTGTTGTGCAAGTGCCTTTGCTTCCGTGATTGCCACATCAGTTACAAATTCCGTTGTCTTTTCGTACTCGTGCTTTCGTTCTGCTGCCAGAAGATCTATTGCCGTTACTCCTGATGCAACTACCAAGGCTACGATACTGTGTGGTAGGAGCTGGCCACTCGTTAGGCAACGATACCGTGCGGTAGGAGCTGCCCACTTGTTAGGCTCCGAGTATCTGTGCCACTGTCAGCTGCTTGTAATACTTTTCTAGTCACAGTTCATTGGCCCAGATATCGCTTCCGTAGAAGAGAATGGAGTGCGCTGTCATTATCAGTAGTTTCCGCTTGCTTGCCCAAGGTCCGCCTGTGTTTGCCACTTGTCAAAAGTCAGCTTAGATCTTTGAGCTGCTCCAGAGTTAATCTTCTTCTTTTTTCTGACCAGCTTTGGTATCGTTGATTAACTTTTGGTATTTTAGGCAATCCCTTATGATTGGCAGGAGGTAATATGGGATGTGTTTTTGAGGTCGTGTAGCATGTCACTCCATCTGACAGAATTTAAAGCAGTTCTGACATCTAGAGTGGCTAAGATCTATCTCCCAAGATTATTGATTTCCTTGTGGTGCTATACGGATACCATGGATTGCGTCCTTGATCGCTCCAATCGTTAAGCATACCCTCCTGAAACCATGCTCTTTCGGAAAGATCTTTGGCTCTTTGGACTGCAGCTATATGAGTCACAGCTTTATTATTTTCTCTAATATCTATCCAGTCATATCTACTATGCTTTACGCTGGAGGGGAATCTGGGTCACCCTTACCTTTGCTAATCAGCACTAAACACTGCACGTTCCAGTTCTTGGGGAAAACTTCTTCAAGGCGATGATTGAAAATTTTCGAAGTATTTGAGGCTATACAGAGGCTTTCTTTTTATGAAGTGAATTCACAGCTTACTCTTCGTCTGAGTTGAAGGCACTTCTGCACAGTGCTGCTATTTTGTCTGTCCACTAGGTAAACCTGGACCAACCTCTTTTATTAGCTTTTCGAGGAATTGTTGTATCACATATTCAACGTTCATATGAGTTGTACCGTTTCTCCGGCAGTAGCTTCTGCAGTCTCTGTTGTTTGAAGAACATCTGCAGCTGACTTCCCTTCTTCTATTTCTGAAACGCATAGCTCTTGGTTAAGTTTGTTGATAAATCATTTTAGGACTTAAGTTCGTTATTGGTTCGGGTTTGTTTGATTTTCGCAAGTTCGATGACGATATATTGGTGGTCACTGCCAGTGTAGCCTTCAATGACTCTCCAATTTTTGACCATGGGTTCAACGAAAACAAAGGTGACATCTGGGATAATGCCAACGTTATCAGGCCTCCTGAAGGTTGGTGTGCTTCCTAAATTGATTACAATGAGTCCGCGTCTTGCAGCCATCTTGAGTATGCCAATTTTTTTTTTCAAACGTCCTTATGTCGAATTCATTCTAAAATTCCTTTCCCTATTTGAACTGAATTCCATATTTATCGTCCTCAGCCAATAAAGGCATCCCAATATAATTTTTTTTTCCACCAATTTAAGAATCTTGACTGAATCTTCAGCGCCTTAAACCATCGACCATTAAGTACCTTAACCACTTAAAATTCAATATTGCATCAACACACTCGTAAATATCAAAACCAAAACAAAAAAAATGATGATAATATTGATGAATTTATGTGTCGCACAAGTGTCTAATTAATTATTATCGACGCCTATTATGTTATATTACCAGCTTCGCATACGTTATTACTCAATTTCCTATCCGTTTTATTCAATTTATCCCTTCAAGGTATGTAACCAGTGTAAGGTGAAGAGCTAGTAGAGAAAAGTTGAAGAAGTTGCACTGTGGCGACCATGGAATACCATATTCCATCATCATCTTGATTTTCGTCCTCATAACCTCATCCGCGTGTGTCCTTCCCTATGTTGCAAGCTGCTTGCTTGATGGCATGCGTGTAGTTTATCCTCCAAATGCAGCTGTTTCTGATTAGTTCTTGCTGCTTCCATTTTATTTTTATTTATTTTTTTTTGTCTTCGTATATTTCGTATTTAATTTTAATTCCAAAAGAATTTCCATGTACGCGCGCGTTTTACTTGATATAATATTCTGGAAAGAAAGGAACAAGAAATTTATTATCTTCATGTCAATTCTGCTTCGTTGGAGTCTTTTTGAAAAAAAAAAAAAAAATGCTTCCAATGTGTAGCCAAAGCAATAGTAATAGCATAGCAATAGCAAATCTTCGTGCACTCCACGTTGCAACTTGCGAGCTCCTGTCTCCTAAATCGAGGAAGTATCTATCTCTCTAGGTTGATGGTGATGGTTATAGTTCTTATATCTTTTATTATTTCTTTTATTTTATTTTTTTTTTTCATCCAGTTCTAAAGAAGTGGTTACTGAGCTATTTTTAAAGTGATTTCTATTTTTAATACCATCCTACATTAGGGAGCATATTTCTATAAAGGAAATAGTACGATATATAGCTCTTTGGAATTGACGACGACGATGATGATGATGATGGTTGGTTGGTTGCCTTGGCAGAGTAGGTTTTTGTATCTATTTTTAATTTTGAACTAGGGCATTGACAATCGCGTTGGAAGAATATTTTATTCGCGGTAAAAGGAAATATTATTTTTTTTTAACTTTTAAGAAAAAAAATAATAATAACTCCAATCTAAAGATAGTAAGACCTTTTTCAAGAGGTTCTTGCTTCCTACACTTAACAATGTTATATGACCTTAATATGCAGTGCAATGCATTCAACCATGACGGTGATGTAGTGCATCTGCTACATATAGCCAAATATCATTTTTAGATATTTATCAATGTTTATCTGATTTTAAAATCAAGAGAACGAAAGATAATCTTTGTTCAGCTGTGTACCAAGTCAAGGACAAAAGTTTCCTACCAATCACTTTTCTAATAAAAACACAGTGACTTTTTATTTTTCTTATTTTTTTATTTTGATTACTGTCAATGGTAAAAAAAAGCCTGCTTGACGCAATGTTAAATTAGTGGCAGACTGATAGAAGTGAAGGACTGCAGTTTCATTAAATCAAAAGTACTTAAAATACTTTAAAATCCAAAATGAAAAATAAGTTTTCTGATGGCTAAAAAAATACGGAAGTTGTTGCTTCTATAAAGTTTCTATGTAGCTTCCTATGGGGTTTAATCTTGTATAAAAAAGCTAAAGTGTTAGCTTCATTTTGGTGTCATATATTTGATGAAAGTAATCTTTGAAGAGTCTCAGAATCATGCTTCTAATTATGTGTGAAAAATTGTATATCAAATATTTTTGTAAATTCCTTAGAAGTAGAAGTGGGTTAACATCGTCACTTACAAATCATCTTAGATGGCAGCTATCAGGTTTGGTATTTTATAAAGTTTTTCAGCTATGAAGCTTTATAGAAACTCTATAGAGCAATAATTTTCTTATTATTACAACTTAAGCGGTGAAAGGTAAGAATTTCACTTCGAAATAATACCGAAAAAGCTGAGTTTTTATTTTCTAAAAAGTACCCTTAATTTTGGCTAGGGCAACAAAATTTAAGGTTCAGTTTTTTTATCGAAAAAGATCAGTTTAAAAGAAAAAAACAAATTTATTAAAAATGCATTTACCGGTAAGCAACATTTGTGTTTAGAATCTCCCTATTATAAAACAAAGTTTTTGAGGTATCCGGGGTAAGAGGCAGTGGCGGACTAAGCTTGTTAGAGGCCCGGGGCGGCAATGCTAAATGGGGCCCCTTATGTGATCAGATAAGAGAACGAGTATTTTGATGTTTATAAAATAAAAAATTGTTTTTCCTATTTTTAAATTTTAGGCAAACTAGCAGCAGAACAGGGATGACAAATTGTGTTTACGCAATGTATCGAAAGTTAAAAATAAAGTCTATCAAATTGTACTTTTTGCTTCAAAAACATAATATTTTATCTACATTTGTTGATGTATGTTTGTATTAGGTCGGCACTTATTGTAAAAAAATTGGATGTTCCCCACCACCTAAGAGCGAAAATGTGTGCAATTTTTTTTAAGATCGGTTAACGTTAACACGAGCCAGCAAGCACTTGAAATTTCTCATACAAGATACATAGAAATTTCTGATTCAAAATTATGGAAAAAGTATGAAAGTGGATAAAAAATCTTTAAGCTTGGAACATATATTAAGCACCATAAGGAGTAGCTATACAAAGCAAATTATTTTAATTTTTTTTTTCAAAAATATTTAGCCCGTTAAAAATAACAGTTAATCTCGTTGTTTTAGTGAATTTATTTGAATTTAATTTTTTTTATTTTATGTTTTAAAAAATGGCTTGAAAAATAGGAGATAAACTATATTTAGAAAAATGGGTATATTTTGATCTAAGTGTCACCCAATTGTCCTAAAATCACCTTTTTCTGGAGTAGTACAAATTATTCAAACATTTCAGATTTCTTAGAAGTTTTTTAATCCATCGACATCGTTGCCATCCGGATAATGGAATTTGACAGTTGATGTCGATGACGGACTATACCGAACTATATTATACTTTCACATAAAAAGTGAATTTCGATCCAAATGTCAACCAATTGACATAAAATCTTATTTTTCCAGAGCAGTAAAAACTGTGAAAATATCATATTTTTCGGATTTCTCAATCCATCCAAATCGTATTGTTTTTAAATTTGGATCAAATTGAATTCGATAAAAATCGAAACAGTATTGAATTGATTTTTTTAAAATCGGAGAGATTTAGTTCCATCGAAATCGAAATGAAAATTGAATCGGAAATAAATTCAGTGAAATGAAAATGATCGAAAGATCGATTGATTGAAGTGATCGAATCATCTTGGTTATAGATTCCTATACGATTCGATCATTTGAAATGAACGATTTACACAGCTCTAATTTAAAAGAATTTAGCACTGAATATTGAAAACAAAACTAGTAGGTAGCTACTTATTGACGTTAATTTTTGAGAAAAAGTAGTTTGAGTTCATTTTTCAAAATTTTGAGTTCGAGGGTAAATTTTTAAAAAATTATGTACTATACAAATTTGTTTTAAACAGAAAATTTACGAAATTCCAAACTCAATATTTTTCTTTTTATCTTAATTCTTTTAAAACCTAACAAGCTGCCGTTGTTTTCGAAATAATTACTTATGTACCTATATTTTCGTTGAATAAATTTTTTGAAAATATCGTTTTGGGGGCCCTATACAAATTTGTTTCTTGCGTAATGTACATTATGACAAACATTATTATTAGTACCCATTTTTTTTTTTCAAAATCGATACTTTTGTCTGGTATTTTAACATTTATGCAGCAGAATACATTAAAGCCAAAATTCTTAATTCTGAAATATCTAAACTTTAAAAAATGTTGCATTTTCAGCTTGAATCCCAAATTAAATAGTATTTAATATCGATTAAAGATACAAAATATGATAAAAAAAAGTGGGTTACATCAATTTTTGCACTCACAGCCTCATATATTTTTAAAAATATACATATGTATAATGTACATCCAATCTAAAGATATCGTGTTTGAATTGGATTTGGGGGCCCCCGGACACCGGGGGCCCGGGGCGGACCGCCCCCCCGCCCCTACCTTAGTCCGCCAGTGGTAAGAGGAAGGCTCTTGATAAGGAAAGTGATTAGGAATTTATTCAATAACAAAAAGAATCTAATTTCACAACAAAACGATGAAAAAATTGTATTAAGAAAATTAAATTATATAAAAAATGAGCTGTTAGCGACATCTGTTATAGTTATAGCGTGACAAAGTTGGCATTTTGATGTTGTAGTGTTAAGGGGGCAAGGCTCAGTTCCTTATAAATATATATCCCAAAAACTATTAACACAAACAAAAATACGATTTAATATTATAGGCACACTTAGAGAACAAAGCAAGCATAAATAACCAATTTCGGATTTTTAACTCGTATGATCAGGTTAACTGTTTTACCAAAGTTTAGTTTCATTTAAAATCAACGTAGGTTTTAGGTTAAATCTGCTTGACACCTTGTTTTTTCAACACTGCCTTAAAATAATTATTTTGTCAAAAATGAAAATCTAGTTGATTTAAACATGACTCTTTGTTCAATGTCCTGTAAATTAAACATGAAAATCTAGTTTACTTAACATGATCGAATGTTGAATCAATCTTGTATCCTGTATTTGTTTCATGAATCACTCAACTCGTTTTGCATAATTCTGAAAGTATAGAAATTTATTAATACTTGTTTTAATTTAAAAATACTTTGTGATACTTGCTTAGTGCTTGCTTATGTTACTTAACCATATAAATCGTTAATTCAACCTGACTTGTGGTAAAATAGAAATTTATAGCATACATTGTTAAAAATAACACGATGTTAGTTGAAGTTAACACTGTATTATTGTCATAATTTTTAATTAAAAGAATTCAGTGTTGAAGTAACAAGATACCTCTTAAATCAACTTGATTATGGTTAGGAAGGCTACCAGGTTGATTTTGCGCTGAATATAAGGTTATTAAAATCAGCTAAATTTCAAAAGATTTTGTTTAACTTTATATGGGATTGTGCACCTTGTTAATTTAACACGACCCTTGTTAATTATTAAATTGACGTTTTTCTTTGAGTTACAAAAAAATTTAAATTTTTTAAATTTATTATGACAGTTATTTTCATAGGAGCAACTGATTTTGACAAAAACGTCTAACATTAGCTACAATTCGTGCCTTTTTCAAAAAAAAAAAGTAGATAGTTTTCGAGAAATGAGCAAAAAACTGTATTTAACCACCTTTCATCCTTTCCTTAAAATTTGTATTCCCGCCCCAAATTTTGGGTACATACTTTTTGGAAAATTTTTAAGACGTCCGAACAAAACTCTCCATCAAAATTCATCTTTGTTTTTTTTTCCTATAATTTTCCTGGGCTTGAAACTAGCAGCTTTATACAGGTTCATCGTCTGAAGTGGTTGCTATTCATGTGGGCTCTTTTTTAAATTTGAAAAGTTATTTATCTGAGGAGGTCTTCAAATAAAAGGAATCACTTAGTTGGAAGGTTTTTAAATCAGTTTATACCAATTACAAATATATTGGTTAAATTTTCTTGGACCACTAAAAATATGCCAAAATATGCCACTGTTATAATTAAATACTATCAAATAATACGTGGAAAACCACGGACGTGTCTACCCTATGAATCTTACCCCTTGAACAGAATGAATGTAGCTGCAGCTTGTAGCAAGAGTTGAGTTTTGTTTAACTTCTGCTACACCATACATTTCTTGCTACATTAACAGCTGTTCACTGTGGCACTGTATACTATTTTTGTACATTTCTACTTTGACAGTGCTACACGCCACACTTACAGCTACTACATTCTGTTCGGCCAGTTATACTCAAATTTCTGAGCTAGTAATTAATTATGTTTAAAAATTTCTGAATTTAGTTTTAGGTTCATGTTCGAAATAATTTTTAATGAAAATAGGTACCAGTGTTCGAACCATACTCCAATCGGAGCAAATTTACTCCAATTTTGAGGAATAAAACAAATCTACTCCACCACTCGCTTTTTTGGGATCTACTCCTTTTTTCTACACTGAAAATTTTTCGGCCGAACCACATGAAATTAAATGGCAAAACTGTGTTATTCAATTTTCCAGCCAACTCTGGACTCTGAATGTTTGCATCTGAAAGTCAATGCTGAACGGAATCATTTTTTTTGTCTGGCTTTGTTCGTCGTTTCTCGTTCATATCAGGGCTTATGTGTTTTTTTAAAATATATATTTTTATTTTTGTTAAATATATTTTTGTTAAAAGTACAGTTTTTAAAAACTTGAGCTTTCCCTTCGTTTTAAAATCTACTCGGGAAATTTTTGATTTACTCCACTTTTTTTTACAAAAAAACCCTGATAGGTACCAATTTGGTGATTTCTTAAGTCACCTTAAAATGCGATTCGTGTATTCCGATTCTCTCGATTCCAGGCAGAGATGCACAAAATCTTAAAGAATAAAACTTCAATGTTGGCGTTAATGTCAGTTCATCGACAAATTGAGACTAACACTGGGGAAGTTATGTGGGAGTGAGTTTTGCGCAAAAAAGAAATTTTTGACGTTTAAGTATAGTTCACAGTGGGAAAAAGAAAAATAAAAAATTTCAAAATAGTTTTCTACTTATTCTGTGCTTGATTTTAAATAATATTTTAGGCGAAAAATGTTTGCCTTGGTTTAAGTACTTCGCTACCAACTGAGTCATTAATTTATCTCAAATAAAAATTTTAAGCCTAAATATGAAAAACAATTATTTTTTGATGTAAAAAGCATTTGCATGCAAAAATGGTTTTTACATCCAAATAATACTATGAGGTGAAATATTTTTTTTTTTTTGAAGTGTAAGCCGACCATACAAAAAAATATTTTTTTACTCACCACACTTTATCTCACGTAAAACAATTGCCAATCAATTGTTTTGTTTTTGTATGAAAGCAATGGTTTCTTTTTGGATGAAACTGTAAGCCAATTACGCAAAAAGAAATCACAACAAAAACATAAATGTTAAAAAAACATGAAGTTTAATATCAAAAATCTTAAGTAGAGTTTTATCGAAACAATTGGAAATTCTGACAGAAATTTGGTATTTAATTTAATGAACTGATTAAAATTTGGTGGGTTCACTGGTCAAGTTTTCATATATTTTAAATTTGTGATTAAGTAAGTACTTAAGAGAAAACTTGCCAAGTAAATCCACCAAATTTTAATCAGTATAATCATTAAGGTGCCAGCTATAGCTATCATTGAAACTCATCATTGAAAATTTTAATGATTGGTTTTGAAACGTTTAGGAGGCAAAATCATTTATTATTTTGATGGACGATCAAATCTCAAGACATAATTAATATTTATAGTCAAAAAAATTTCGAATAGGCCCAACTTTCCTTAAAAATTGACTTTTAATTTTTCAATGATCATTGGTAAGGTAGTTCAATCATTGAAATAAGAAAAATCTTTTTATGTGTAAAGTTGGGCCTATTTGAACAATTTTTTTGGCTAGAAATATTAATCAAGTCTTAAGGTTTATTTTTTCATTAAAATAATAAACAATTTAACTTCCTAAACGTCTCAAATTCAATCATTAAAATTTTCAATGATGAGTGTCAATGATAGCTATAACTGGCGCCTAAATATCAAATTTCTGTCATAATTTGGAATTGTTTCGATAATACTCTACTTAAGATATTTGATATTAAACTCCATAAACTTAAAATTTGGCATATATTTTAGATCTCTTTACTTTTTTGGACTGACTTTTTACGCACAGGTTTCGTTCATATAAGAACTTGGCTTTTTTTTAACATTAATGTTTTTGTTGTGATTTCACAGAGGTTTATTTTGCCAGGTGAAAATCAAGCCCCACCGCTCTACAAAGTTTCATAATTCTACGACAACCGAAAGTGCTCCATGTAGTTTATTAGAATTTTTAAGAATGTGGATGGATGCCACGCCCCTGAATGGAAAATTCCAATTTTTCAATACATTTTTGGTTTTTAGTCTCCAAGTTGTGTTTGATATATTGATGATAATAAATAAATTAAACTTAAAACTTTTAAAAATTATTTGAAATAAGCTCCGAAACGCGTCGCAATAAATTTAAAATTAAGTTGTGAAAATTGTTTTTTAAATTTCAAATAAAACAAAATAAAACACGTTTTTTTTAAGTTTTAAATTTAATTTATTTATTATCATCAATATTTCCAAGTAGGTACTTTAAGCCCTACCGCTCCACCAATGTTCATAGTTCTGCAGCAATCAAAAGTGCTCCATATTGTTTATATGAATTTTTGAAGTTTCTGAAGTCAGAAGGGGGTTGAAAATCGCCTGAGTTTGTTCCTGTAAAAAAGGTATAGTGCCGCGAACTTGGCTGGGCACTGCAGTGCTCTTTGATTTTGTATTTCACCTCAATAATTTTTCACATGCGAAAATATTTGTTCAGATTTTTGCATAGAAACTGTAAACTAGGCTTTATAATGACGTTTTTTTGCGCTTGGCATTTGTATTTGTTTTGCATAATGCCAATTGTAAACTGAGGACGGATGAAACAAATTTGTTTACAGCACGAGGTTTTGAATTTTTTTCGAAAAATTATATCCTCCCTGAAATATACAGTTGGCTTGCGTTGAATACTCTAAGCTTTCCAGTCTGCAAAAACCTTACAGGGGTTATGGAAGCTTTATAAAGGTAGAAGTTTGTCAATTTGTATTTTTTTCTTTGTTTATTCCTTACATATCCGTTTTTACAATAGTTTTTACCTGACAAATTGCCTTTTTAAATTGTAAAGATTTTATTAGAACTAGGCTGACAAGGTAAGTTAACCATCTTCACCAATCCAATTAACTAATCAACTTGAAGTTGGTCTAATTTTTAATATGAGGGAAGCTTAAGGTTGCATAGAATTTCCATAAGACTTCGCTATGCAAGTTTAGTATTTCTTGATGTTTTTTTTACATGCTTAAGAAACCCTTTTACCTTTAGTGCCAAGATAAAAAGAGGATTCATAAAAATATAAACTTCCAGAACGATTCAAAACTGTTTTTATATTTATATTAAACGGTTACATTCCGTATGCGATGTGCGATGATATCTCTATTTAAGCATGAAGGAAATGTCGCTGAAAATAATGGCATGATATGTAGATACTTTGTATGATATACAGTTTGATAAGTCATTATATTGAAAAACTTGCATTAACTCACCTTACAGGCTTACAGGATTTGACCTTTATTCCAATTTGAGAAATAGTCATTTGATACCAGTTTAAAAATTCTTCGTTATTGTGATATAAATTATTAATATTTTATGTCCTCATTACAACTCGCTTATCGTCGTATAATTGGCCAGCTATAATACTCCCCCATTGAACCAAAACTATACATCAACCTACACCTGAAAATAATTTATATTGTTTCATATTTTGTTTTTTTTGTT
Source organism: Dasysyrphus tricinctus (assembly GCA_963921185.1). Taxonomy (NCBI): domain Eukaryota; kingdom Metazoa; phylum Arthropoda; class Insecta; order Diptera; family Syrphidae; genus Dasysyrphus; species Dasysyrphus tricinctus. The sequence goes on from OY992533.1 coordinate 87,129,708, forward strand.
TTTCAACAAAACAAACATTAATACGCACAATCTTAATCGTAATATCTACAATGTTATGTGTACGGTGTACCTCTATACTACTTGTTTATTGGTCGATGGTTAATTTACGCACAACATTCTGTCTTACACTCCTTTCTATCTGTAAGTATTTTTGTGTGTGTGTTCTTTGGCTATAAGATTGGCTTGATTTAGAGCTAAAGAACCGGCTGAAATGTTTCAAGCTTCTATTTGGTTTTTTTTTTTATTGTTGTCTATTTTTTTTTTTTATTTTTTTTTTATTTTTATTTTTGTTGTACTCTTTTGCAAGATTTATTAGTTCCTACTTGCATTTATGGATTGTTACGACAGTTCTAGGACCTATAAAGCTACATAGCTTAGCTTATATTGATATTAATCTACACTACAAGTCGATTGCGTAGTGATATTTTAGTTTTTAATGAAAATAAGGATGAGAAGAGTCCAATTTAATTGTTAATTATTTATTTTAGACCAGTTTATACCAATTGGTGAGTGCATTATAAGTTAGTAGAATTTAGTCATATTTTTATTTTAAAACGTGCTTATGTCCCAAGAAAACATATTAACTAATAAAAACCCTTGAAATGACGTAATATTGTTCCTATCTTCCCTTTATATTCCGGTATATTCAATAGCCTTAACAAAGGTTCATTCAAAAATATTGAAATGATTTCAAGAAACTTTTAACAAACTTAGCCCCAGTTGCTGATACGAAACTTAAATATTTAAGTAGAACATAAGCGCTTATGCGACAGTTTCCCTAAAGGAAAAAGTAGATCATGAGCATTTAAGTAGAACATAAATACCTACTTAAGTTTCGTGTTAGCAAACGAGTCTTAGGGCCAGTTTTTCAGTGCGAGATCATCCTAGTTTCCTGGTTAAACCTGAGTTAACTCCAGAAACGTGTTTTTCAGTCAATTGAAATCCTAAGTTAACTCCGAGCTAAGCCACCTAATTTGGTGAACTAACTCTGGACCAAATTCAGGGCCTTTTCAGATGTGGCGCCATCTCGATTTCGATATTGAAAATTATTGACAGTGCAATTTAGCTGTAGTGCTATCTCTATTCCGATGCGTAAAAGGCGTAGAAAGGTGATATCCATAGTGTCGCACATCGTTGGCCCTAGAACTTTGACAGCTGAAAGATAAAGTTAATCCTCAACTGAATTATTTGAATTATTTTCAGGATTAGCTAACTTCAATTTAACTCAGAGTAAACCCTGAACTGAAAAACTGGCCCTTAGTGAGTCAAAATTTTCTGAAAATAGAAGTTATCTACGTAAACCTTCAGCCTTTCCAACTTTAAGATTTGGAACCATATTCCGAAAGGCTTTTTAAATATCACTGAACCTATTCAAATGATGAGGAGTGTATGTTAATGTGAATATATATATTTTTGTATGTATTTTTATACATGTTATATGTTTTCTATATGTATAATGCCGTGAAAATTACGTTCCGTTTCAAGATTGGTGACCATAGATTCGAAAACATTGACAGTCAATGGTCAAGTAGTTGGGCTGGTTTTGCAATGTGTTTGCTGTCGCTGTGCTATTCTGTGCGCTGTTACTGCTGTTGCTGCTCTCTATAATAGCTGTGGATCAGGCCGAATGATTAATGTGAAAATATATATCATGGCATAAGGGAACATTATCATAACGGAACATTTTTCTTATATACAAAAATACATCTATACGTGAGGAGTTTTTATTTTTAGTTAGTCCATTTCTTATTTTGATTTTTTTTTTGTAATTTTTCATTTCGCAGTGCGGAAAATTCATTAATAAACTCAAAAAGTCAGATAAGAAAAACGAAACATGGTTCCAAAAGTTATTAACAACACACCTTGCGTATCAGCTGACTGCACAGCACCACAGCACCTTATAGCAGGTAAGGTGTTAGTTTTGTTTTTATTTTTTCTTCTTCTTGACCAATGTTTGCAAGGAAGCAGGTCTGTACAAATATTAGAGATAATGTTCTTAGACCATAATTTACAAATGTTTCCAGGAGTTTTTTTTTCATTTTATAGAATTTGATTAATTATTGTTACTGTTTGGGAAAATTGAAAAATAAAACAGGAAATATTATCTTACACAAAAAAAAATCAAGCAAGTATAAGTCCTATAAGAGTGGACTTAAAGGTATGTACATACTTGGAACAGGAAATATTTCAGATAGTTTAGGAAAAAAAAAATGAAAATTATGAATTAAGGTTACGTATAGGGTTGGAAGAATAGAGTATTTGGTTAACCATGTCATCTCACTGGGATCTCAATGAGAGCTTCCACATCACGATCCTAACTAAAGTATAATAAAGGTTTAATCAAAGCTATGGGAAGGGGATATGAGAATGATTAAGTTTGGGGGTACCTACCTTCATAAATAATTTTTTCAAGAATTTTGAATTATTTTTTTAGAGTTTTGGTCACTCAAAATTTTATATACAGTTAGCTACGTCGCAAGTATATGTATAGAGGCCCTTGGGTAAAAATTGCGAAAAATTATTATGAATGGTAAAGGTTGAAAGGGGAGATCCCATGTAGGTTCTGTCCGTTTTGAACAAAAACTACTTTTTGAATGTCTCCTAAAAAAGGCTTTGAAGAAAACTATGCGCGAAAAATTAGAATTCTTTAGTTTCACTATTTGGTTAGGTTATGGTTTTTGTAAAAGGGAGAATAGGACAAAACCGTCTACAAGACCAATAACGCCGAGACATTTATCACTGAAAAGCTACTTTTATGTACTAAAAAAGTAAGCTATATTCAAATCATTGTGTGTAAAGAGTTCTTTGCTTAGTAAGATTGTATTCTATCTTCACCTCATATGTTTTACCTATACTTAAAGCTGTTCTTCAAGTTCAAAGTTAACCACTATTCTTTTCCTTACTTACTAGCTTACTTCTTATTTTGTCAATTATACTCCATTGGCCAACAAAAATTGAGTTTTATAACTCTCCTTTTTGACAGAATCACTATGGTCACTCTGGTCTATCTTCAGCTTTTGTGATCAAGTATAGCCCGTGTGAGTCTTCTTCTCCAGACTTCTTCTATACAGACAGGACCGAAAAATCACTCGAAAAATCTTCCTCTCAAAGCAGCAAAACTAATTTTTATCTGATTCTTTTTGGGTTCATGATTTTGCCCTCAACAGCATCAGTATAGGGATGATTAAGGTCGTATTAAAGCCTCTTTGGTTCTATGAGAGAAGGCCTTACTAGTTAAATCCCTTCTACAACCACAAAAACAGCTATTGGGAAGATTAATTCTTCGTTTGATCTCTGTACTGATGCCATTTTGTTTAGTAATAGTGGAGCCCAGGTAGATAACTTCAAAGTTATATCTATCCATCGTGACGTTTTCCCTGAGTCGATGATGTTTTGATTTCCTTGTCGTTGAAAGCATATATTTCGTCTTGTCTTTATTGACTGCCAGCTCCATTTTCACCACCTCCGATTAAATATTGGCAAATGGCACCAACTACAGCTCGGTTAGTTCTGACGATGATGTCTGTAGCATCTGCATATGCAAGTCCCCCTGCGAAGTCCCCCATCCTATGTCTGCTATCGACATTTTCATCGTGCAGGCTTTGACCTCCGAATGTCAAACCAAATATGCCCTCTTTTCCGAATCTGGCATTAAAGTCTCCCAGAATAATATTTATGTCATACTCCAGGCATATGTATATGGAACGCGTTCTCGAGAAGATCGTAGAACGCTTTTTTGGTTCAGACTTCTCTTTTTACTTGCGATTATAGGTACTATAAGGCAAGTTTTGGATTCGTGCAAAAAAAAAATTTTGAAATAACAATCAAACATGATATTACGATGATAGAGAACTCAAAAAAAGTGGGTGGCAAAATTCTGTCTGTCTGTCTGTTCGTCTACAGCCTAAACGGCTCGATCGATTTTCTTCAAACTTGGTACATAGTGGTTTTTGGTGATTTTGCCGACACATTTTTTTCATTTTTTTTTTAGAATCAAAAATAACGGTACCTGCCATACAATTTTTTTTAGCAAATTTACATAATCGTATTTTTCTCAAAATCGGCTCGACAACTTTTCTTAAAAAAAATTAAATAAATTTATTTTAGCAAAGGCTTTCTTTTGGTGGAATACCATTTTTCAAAAATGGTTATTAATGGTACCTCTCAAAGAACCATTTTTTTGATTTTTGATTTTCTTCAAAACGGTACGACCGGTTTCAATTATTTTTTTTATACAAAAGCTTCCAAAAAATATAAATAATTTTGTGTACCAAAATTTTTGAAAAAATATTTTTTGGATTTTTAAAAAATGTTTCAAAATTTTTTTTGGAAAATCAAATATTTCGAAATCGACATGATCGATTTGTTTGAAACTCGGTATTTAAGACTTTTTTAGTACTCTCTAAAATATTTTTAGAAAAAATTTTACATTTATGAAAAAATAACGGTACCTTCCATACAAAAGTTAAAAAACCGCAAAAGAAAATATTTTTTTGCTTAAAAACGACTCCTACGATTTTGATTAAAATTTTTTCATATACTTAAATTAGTACGACCTACTACCAAAAATTATAAAATTTTACACTTAGCAACTATTAATAGTACCTGCCATAGAACTTATTTTTTTTTTGAATTATCTCGTTATCAGCTAAACGGATTTAGATGAGTTTTTTTATGTGCAAAATTCTGATAAGATCAAATAATATTGCATATCAAAATTTTCAAAAAAAAGGTTTTGGATTTTTAAAAAAAGTTTCAAAATTTTTTTTTGAAAATTCGATATCTCAAAAACGGGTTGACAATTTTTTTTTCAAATTTTGTTTTCATATACACATAAATATATAGGTACTTTAGATTTGTATACCAAGATTTGTTCTTAAAAATGTTTTAAGAATTTTATATATAAAAAATTAATTTTTTTAAAAACCGCTCCAACGATTTTAAATTTTTTTTTCCCATACAATCATATTCAATCAAGAATTAAGATGGCATTCTTTTTTTCCACATCAAACTGTCAAAAGAGTTGTTTTATCCAATTTAAAAGTCGTATTTCATGCTTCTCTACATTTTTCTCTCATAATTTCCATGTTTTTATATACAATTTTCTTAAGCCCACAGTGTCTTGAACATAAGAGCAAGTACGTGCGACCCAGTCGTGCATTTTATTTTTTGAGGGCATGGATGCAGATCAGCGTGATTTTCTCCATAAAGCACTTTTCCTAGGAGCTGTAATATCAGCCTAAAGCCTATCCAGGGTTTGCACTTATTATTCAGCTGCGCATACTCCTTAAAAGGACAGTTCATTCCACGAGCTGATCTAAAATTCGGTGTCCTTGTTTCGTTTGCTGTGGTCTTCAACATTAAAATCATCCGTACCCGAGGCTTGTTGTTGTTTCGGAGCCAGTGTTTTTGTGAATGGTAGGGAAGCTACCCGACGCAAAACCCCTATCCTGGCGGACCGTACTCTAAAATACATAACTCCAAGAGAAGAGAGCTTAATAAAACCACTCCTTATAGGCCGGAGCTGATAATAGACGGAGTAGCCCATATAAAGTGTTCCAGTCTTCAGCAAGTAGTTCGACCTTGCTGGAACTGTAGACGCCATCGTTGATTCCATCTCGAGAATTCATCCGATGTCATCCAATCTTTGGAATGGCTTAGCGTGAGTACTCCCACTAGCTACAGACAACTCCACTTTAACCTGTCAACCTAGAGAGGCCCTTCGGTAGAAACTAGTGCCGCGATCACTAAGCTCTAGGTTTCATCATCGTAGTCGCATTAAGCCACACCACCTCGTCAAGACCTACCCTGTAGTGTGAGAAATGAAACTTTTAAACGTTAATAATTTTAAGAGAAATCCCAACGCCCCCTTACACTTTTTTCAATGACTAAAAATTGTGATCCGGCTTTGACTAAAAAGACTTTATTGTATAGTTGACTTAGAGCTCTTAACACACTCATAGGCTTCAGGTTTATTAAATAGTCTTAACTATATACGATGTGCAGTATTTCAGTATATAGATATTGAACATTTCTAAAATAATCTGAAAGTCATAACCAATGCTAAGTTTCGAGAGGGTTTATTTTAAAAATTCTAACTTTTGAAGGATTTTAAATAAGTTAAACACTCATATATAAAAAATGGGCGTGGCAGAAGGCAGATTCAACAAAAAATATTACGAAAATCATATTTTAATATTTTATAGAGTGTTCTATAAACCTTCTCGATGCTAATAAGAACAAAATTCTGAAAATTTCAGTGAAATTGATTGTTTTGAATCTAAAAATATTTTACAAACCTATGCATTCATTCGTATAAACATAAATATATAGACTTATACATAATAATCGTAAAGTCTACAAATTGGAGAGTTTTTTGAATATGCCTTTTTGCCTTGTAAAAACTGAAAATAAATGGTATTGTTGCTTAAATGAAAGCATTTACATATGAATTCAGGTCCTCTCTTTTGACAATGGGATAACAAGACAACAAATTGCGAAAAATAGCTAAAAAATACATTGACAGGTTCACCAATTAATTACAAAATTAAATTAATTAATTAAAACAAAAAAATCACTGGCAAGCAACATTCCTGAATGAAATATCAATAATTAAACGCACTAAAAAACACAAATGTCATTTTTCCATACACAATAAATGATCTTGGTAATTGATTTTGTACAAAAAAAGAGTGTAGACTTCCCCAAATAATTTGCAAAAATCATCAATTTCGTTAGCTGAACGGTCAAACCTGCGTACTGCAGAGCGAAAAGTAGGACTTAATTTTTCATTTATATTTTAATTGTGTTTTTCTTGTATGAGATTTTCCAATTCCCATCAGTAGCGTACTAGGCTTTAGACAAAATTTATCGACCAAATATTAAGTGCCAATTTATTTATTTATTTCACGAGTTGTTATTATTCTTAGAATGCAGATGCTTTGATCTTTCCGACTTATAGAAAATTTAAGCACATTTAGTCTTCTGGAAAGATCTTATTTGAAAACCATGCTCATATGATGCAGCTTACCATCACATTGCCATTCAACCTAATGCAAGTCAAATTTGTTTTGCCAATATATTGAATGCCAAAGTGGTCCCAATGGGTCTACCCTATCCGTTCCTTGTGACTTATAAAACCTTTGCTCTTCAAAAGGAAGAAGAATGAGAAAATTTAAAAATTTATAATCAACCAAGCAGAACAAATCATCAAACCCTAAGTGAAGACGATGGAAAAACAAAATTAAAGAAAATTCCATCCACAGGCTTTTTGTATCTATAAAAGAGATGCGTATAAATCTACCTCTATATATATTTGTACCAACTTGAATTAGGAATCGTTTCCACAGAGCAGCGCAGTAACAACAACAACAACTGCAAATAATGCGACTTTTTCCCTTTTAGCTAAACACCCGACCCTATAAATAGATCTTTTAGCCCGATCGATTGAAAGGCACATATTTCTGTGTTTGTATACAATATAATATTATGCACTGCTCCTGATGCGCTGCATGTTTTTGCTGCACTCTACAATCTTTTTGGTCGGTCGGTTGGTTATAGCTTGCATTGGCATTGCGTGCTGGCACGAGTCTTCCCAGTCGAAGATCGAGGTCCATGTTGTTTTTTTGTTGTTGTGTCGTTGTTTTAGTATTTACCAATGCCGTTCCCGAACTCCAACCCGATCCCGATTCCGATGCCAATGTTGTTCTGCTGTCGCCTTTATGATTACTCTAGAGAATTTTTATAGATTCTTGCGCGCTTCATAGAGGAAAAGCCAAAGGAGGCCCCCAAGAACATTGTGTAAATCTCACCTACGTGTATTTTTATAGAGGATATCTCTCTAATAGGATATCTGCTGCCTCGGCCTCCTGCCCAGCCTATATAGAGCCTGATGTGTATTGAGTCAAAAGGTCTAGCGTATGGCACAGGCGCATCACATCCCGTATGCAATCCCAGTGTGTATTGGATGAATTCTCTCTCTTTCATCTCGTGAGGCTTAAAATAGCCCGCGATTCTAAATGAAATTGTAATGAAATGCAAGTTATTCCAAAATGAGGAGCACAACAAAAAAAAACACAAAAAAGTTGGAACACTTGGCAAAAAAAAAAATACAACCGCCTGCCTGGACAAGGCGCATATCTGCTTGCTGCTGCTGATCAAGCTGAAGCTGGTCGATACTCAGTATTTGTTTTTATGGATTCAGTCAGAATCCCAGATGCTTTTCTCAATCGTTGTTGTTGTTGTTGTTGTTATTATTATTAAAATGGAACTCTGATGGCTGCTGATTCCATTGCATCTCTCAGCCTTTGAGCTGGAAAATGAAAAAAAAAAAATAGTCTTAGAGTTCGTTAGCCCGTATTATGGCGATGTAAATTATCGGACCTCGAGACATGTTTTGCGATACATTTGTAATGGCTTCGGTGTATATGATCGGACTAAAGTTGTATATTTTCTAGTTTTCAAGGTGAACGAGATACAAATATTTTATTCCTTTTTCGGATTTGGTTAGGTTATAGGTTTTTGCCTTTAAGTCTATAAGTTGCTAGGTATAAATGTATTTTTGATGGATTGATGCATTAAGGTTACGCATACAAAATATGTGTATCATTGTGGCTTGCTGCGATCGTGTTAGGATGTGAAGGATTTATCGCCTAATAGGGTCTTTTGTTTTTCTTTTAATTTTTTTTTGTTGTTTTGCAAAAGATCTAAAATAGCTTGAAAGCATTTAATAGTCTATTTCTAGGATTTGCTGAAAGAAAAATCTATGTACTGGTTATTGATTATTGTTTAATAAGTTTTAAATGTGAGCAAAATAAATAATTGAACAGATTATTTCTTCATATTTGAAGTTGGGAGATTAGGGAATGAATATAATATTTGTTAAAGTCTGAAATTGATATAAAAATTAGAAATTTGCTAACTATTTCGTAAACGACGACCTTGAATATGAACTCCATCAAAAGGAAAAGAATTTTTAAACAAAAAAATGTAGACATTTTTATTTAAACAATTGTTGTCATTATTTAGAGACACCCTCCATCGAATATTCAAAACAAAAATGTTCTCATATTGTCTATGAAAATATGTGACCAAAAATTAAAAAAAAACACCTGTTTTGTTGATGTCTTTATAATAATTTCTAAAATAAAAAGCTTAAAATGGAATTTGGATATAAAATAAACTTTTTCTAATAAAATTGAGGCAGTGATAATATTGACAGAGCAAACACTTGGGGAAATTCCCATAAAAAGAAATTTATTTCAAATAGTTTAATGAAGTTCTAAGTTTTGAATTGATATTTTAATTATCAACAAAGTTTTAAAAATAGGCAAACATGAAATAGAATCATTTGATAGCCATTTTTATTCGTATTCAAAATATATGTGTTTTAAAGTAAAAATGGTAGACAAATTGTTGGCTATTGAACTCCTCTCTTATTTTTGACTTTTTCTTATCAAATATTTGTACATATAATAATTCATTAGCAAAATTTTGGAAAAAGGCATTTACATTTAATTATAGTATAGGTACCCACACATTGGAAAAATTTATCGTATCACTCAAGGAGATTAATCATGTAAAACTTAACAAAAATGAGCAAAAAATATCGTAATTATATGTTATTATTTTTCACACGGTTGATACGAGTATAAACCCAAATAGGTTTAGCTAACTAGCTAGCTAGCAGATAACAGATAGACCATTGTACAAATAACTAATTGAAACTTTAATTCAACAGGCTATGAAGTTAAAACTAAATTTTCAAGTCACCATTATTATAATAGTCCAAACCTGTTAAAAATTAACACTGTATATTTACGTCAAATTCGCTCCAGATTTCTCGTTGAAATAACGGGAGCGGTCCTAAATCCCAAACCCATATAACAGAGTATCGAATAACAAAATCTCGCATTTTTTTTTAATCTCGAAAATTAATAATCTCGCTTTTCACAAACTCGCAATTTCAAAATCTCACTTTTGAAAATCTGGCCTTTCACCTTGCACCAAAAAATCTTGGAATTTGAAAATATCTCTCATATCAAAATTTTTAAAAATTTAGCAAATTTAGTAAATCTTACATAACATTGTTCTAAGTTTCGCAATGAAAAATAAAAATCCTGCGAACCAAGTCAAGAAACTCGAAAAATTTAAATCTTGTGCAACATTAAGGAAATTTAATGGTTTACACTGCAGTTACGTATTGTTAGTTTTTAGTTTGCAGATTGTTTAAAGCAGGTTTATAAAAATTATAAAAATTACTTTTAAGTTGAATTGAAAAAGTTATTTTGTTTCAAAAGCTATAGACATGCATTACTCGATTGAAAAAATTAATACAAATATAGATTTTTGGCTTTCAACCAAGCTACAGTACAATGTTAATTTTTCCGTAATTTTTTAACAGTTAATTTTGAATGATAAGTGCATTTTAATACAAAATTGCCTTTTCTCCCTTAGGCCTAGTACGCTGCTGATGCGAAACGAAAAATCCCATACAAAAATGACACAACGAAATCATAAACGAAAAGTTAAGTTTTACTTTTCGTTCTGCAGAAGGTACACTGTTCGCTGAACGAAATTGAAAATTGTTGCATATTTTTTGGAGAAGTCTACAATCTTTTTTCGCACACAGTTATTAATTACCCAGGCCATTTATTGTAAGCGGAAAAATGACATTTGTGTTTTTATGTTGTTTCTTTCTTTCATTACAGCGTGGCTGTCGGTATTCTTTTTTTTTCAGTTGTATTTGTTTTGAATTTTTGAATTTATGTACCTAACTGACAATGAATATTTTTTCGTTGCGTTTTTGTAAGTATTTCGTTATCTTGTTGGAGACAAACTAAAAACTTCGTTTCGCATCAGCAACGTACTAGGCTTAAACGGTAAGAAATAGACAACAAGACCCTTCTTCTGGAATAATAAAACACTTGTATTGGAAACCCTCTACATTATTTTTTTCAGCAACGACCGTTTGAACCGCAATCTCCATTAAACGCAATAATTATTTGCAGGATATTGGCAATTCTGTTCGTCTGTATTTAAGACATTTTTTGTTTTATATAAACAAAATAAAATGGTAGGAAATTACGTACATAAATGAGCAAGAGGCGACTTAAACGCTAAAAAGTATCCATATAGTTTTTCCACAGTAACTTCCAGATGTCAAAAATGTTTGTAACCAAACATTTTAAAAGATATTTCAAACTAAAAAAGCAAAAAACCAAAGTTATTCTATGCCCAATAGCCAAGATAAACGCATTTACGTCTTTCGAAATCTTTTTTTCAAAATGGGTGCCAACGCAACCTCTTTTTTTTTTTTTTTTTTAATCACTCAAATGTAGTGGTCAGAAACCTTGTTTATTCAGCTTCAATTAAATTTTTTTCTGTCGTCTGTTCTGATTTCCAATATCTCAGGAAATATTGATGTCATAAAAAAATCAAGGACAGTTTTGAAAATTTGAGTAAGCGTATTGCAAGATTTTCTTGGGGTTTTGTAGAAATTTGTTTATTTTTGACCAATCACCGCAAGTGTAAAAAAGTACTAAAAATGGCTATTTGTGTTATTTCGATAAATCTTTTGTTTTCTTGCAAAATTTGATTGCATGGCTTGCATGAGTATGTATATTTGTAGACTCTTCAAAAAACTCTAAAAAAAAATTGAAAAAAAAATGTATTTCATAAATTTTTTCGACAAGTGTTGTTAAAGAAAGTCATAGAGGAAACTGTTTTTCTCTAAAACCTTAGCGTACTGGAAATCAAGATTTCTTGCTTGAAGATAAATCAAGCAAAATTATACCTAAATTTTCAAAAATGTTGAGAACTAGACTTAAAACTATTTTCTTCCTATGTGATGAATATTCACTTCTTGGAACAGAATTTATTATTTTAAATTTGAGTTTGATTTGGACATGTCCATATGTGCCCCTTGTGTACTGTCCAAAAATGCCCTAAGGAGGCCTACAAACTAAAAACTTAATAATTAAAAACTTTTGTGGCATTCATTATTTACGTCTTAGATGGAAAAAAATGCAACGGGTACCCTAAAACATATTTTTTTTATCTTGCGCTATACCCAGGTGCAATAGGACAAGCTTTGGACTGGTGCAATTTTTCTTTCGAGATATTAATCAAACATGACATTATGATGATAGAGAACACTAAATAAAAAATTAGGTGGCAAAATTCTGTCTGTCTGCCTGTCTGTTTGTATTTCAATCTGTTTGTATCTGAATCTCCTGCCATGGCCCTGAGTAATAGATCCAAATCTAGCCTAATGTCAATTTTAACAAAAGATCCGTAGAAGTAAAACACAAATTTCACTTCCTAATGCTTAGATTAGATCATTAAATTTAGCTTGAGGTGCTTTATTTCTACGGATTTATTGTTAAAATCGACTTTAAATTAGATTCGGATCTATTACTTAGGGCCATTGATTTGATCTTCTTCAAATTTTGAAGTCAAATTTCCTTGGTGCTACCGTAGAGAGGAAATTGAATTAATTTTTTGCTCAAAAAATAAATATAAAAACATAATTTAAAAAAAAATTGTCAACCTGTTTTTGAGATATCGAATTAAAAAAAAAAATTGAAACTTTTTTAAAAATTCAAAAACTTTTTTTTTTTTTGAAAATGTTGATATGCAATATTATTTAATCTTATCTGAAATTTGTAAATAGAAATACCATTAAAATCCGTTTAAAGAGAAAATTCAAAATAAAAAAAAACGTTCATTGACAGGTATGTACCTATTATTAATAGTTACTTGAGTTTAAAACTTTATAATTTTTGGTAGTAGATGTACTAATTTTAGTATATGAAAAAAGTTTATTCAAAATCGTAGGAGTCGTTTTTAAGCAAACAAATATTTTCTTTCGCGGTTTTTTTAACTTTTGGTATGGAAGGTACCGTTATTTTTTCATAAATGTAAAATTTTTTATAAAAATATTTTAAATAGTACTTAAAAACTCTTAAGTATCGAGTTTCCAAAAAATCTATTATATCGTTTTTGAAATATTTAATTTTCCAAAAAAAAAATTGAAACGTTTTTTTAAAAATCCAGAAAATATTTTTTTCAAAAATGTTGGTAAAAAAAAGTATTTATATTTTTTGGAAGCTTCTGGTAAAAAAAAAAAACAAAATCAGTCGTACCGTTTTGAAGAAAGTTAAATATTAAAAAATGGTTCTTTGGGCGGATACCATTAATAACCATTTTTTGCAAAATGGTTTTCCACCCAGAGGAAGCCTTTACTAAAATAAATGTATTCAATTTTTTTTTAAGAAAAGTTGTTGAGCCACTTAACAACTACTATCATAATAGTAGGTACCTCTCACAGAAGTCTTTTTTTTTTATTTTGAATTTTTTCATTATTGGGTAAACAAATTTAGATTATTTTTTTATATAGTATTTCAAAGAAAATTTAATAATACTGCTTATAAAAATTTATTTTTTTTTATTTGAAAAATACATAGTATGTATCTAATTTAATGTTTTGTTTGAAAATTCGCTATCTTGAAAAAAGTTTAACAATTTTTGAAATTCTATTTTTTAATGCATAAATAAATACCTACTAAAGATTTACATACATTTTAAACTGATTTAAGTATTTGACATATAAAATAATTTTTTTTTAAACCACTCCAACGAATTGATTTTTTTTTTTTTCAATACAATCTTGATAAAGAATTCAGATGCCATTCTCTTTTTTTCACCTCGAACTATTAAAAAAGTTATATCATCTAAGTGTTAAAAGTAGTATTTCATGCTTTTCAAATATATTTCTCTCATAACTTCCAGGTTCGATTTTCTAAGCCCTAAGCTATTGAAAATTTCATTTTTGGAAAAATACAACAAATAATGAAATCTTATATTTAAAATTGGGAAAAGATATCTATGCATGATGTACTTAAAAAAAAAAAAAAACATCATAATCACAATGTCATTCGTAGTTTAAAATCATCAATTTATGGGTTAATCCGGTATTGTAGAAAATAGCATTATTTAACTAAACAACTGACTTAACTTATTTCTCGAATTTTTTGTAAATTATCTTAAAAAGTCACTGAACAGGATACCATGAAACTTCTCCTTATCCTTTTTCTCATCTCATAAATATAATTTTTATTTTATTTTTGTCAAACTGTTATAATTCATTTCCGTAATATTTTGATTGCAACATCATCTCTTCAATAATAATAATTATTACTCTATACTAACTTCAATAAACTCAAAAGAACTTGTTTCGAAAGCAATTTTAATGACTTTAGCTGATGATGAACAAAAGTTAACGACCACAAAATGAGTACATCATAAAAACGAAATAAACAAAAATATTACGACCATACCGCTCCGCGGTGGTGTGTGTCATTATAAAAGTCCGAAAATATCAAATTTCTGAAGTCTGTGAACTTGTGAACTCAGAAGCGTGAAATGCATTGCACGTGAGTTCAGTGCACACATTTGAACTCTTCGATGAAGAAAAAAATACCTTTTGTCATTATCATGAGTGTGTGGGAATATAAATGGAAAATAATTCACGCCCCTCGGAGTGAAACAGAGCATCTTAGCTTCAGTCAACCCCAGCATCCTATGGATTTTTTGTTTGTATTTTAAAAGCTTTTATCCGAATTCTTGTATCGTCGTCGACATTGAGTCTTTGGACGTTTCCTCGTTCTTCACTCGAACAACTTTCAGAACCTCTTAAAGAATGAAGAATTATTTCTAAAGAGGAAATTCTATTGAAAAGGTCACATTTTATAGCTGAAGCTGAAGGCTACGGTAAACGAAGGCTGCTGCGGTGTGGCATTGTGCGTAAAAGTTCAATAAAACAAATTCTTTAACCATTACGAGAATTAGAATTGAAATGCATCTGAATGATGCACATCTCGTCGTCAATTACTTCAAATTCTTTTCTCTATTGATATGCATGGATTTTTGTTGTTGTTGTTGTCTTTTTTGTTTGAAAAGAAAAAAATATGGATGATCAATCATATTCACAATTCGATTAAACCAATGTTAACGGTTTATTTATTACTCTTTTTTTTTCTATTAAAAAATGTAAAATGTTCTTTTCATTCTGTTCATGCTGATATAGCTTTTCTATGGAATTGAGTACTGAGCATTTACGGTTAAGTGTTTTTTTTAAATTTCCAATTGAATAAATGGTCCAAATGTAGATTGCGCATCTTTTCACACGATATCGAATCAATACACATTTATACAAAATAAATAGATTTTTATGTTGAAAAAAAAGAACACAGCCTGAAGTGTGGCGTGAATTTGTTCCATCATCGTCATTGGAGATAATTGAATTCTAGAAATGCACTCTTGCATTTGAATTTGAATTTAAATTTCTCTCTCAATTGATGCCACATTTATGTGTTTTGTATTATGTTCTTTTATTTTTTACATGCCACATTAGGAACTACAACTATAAACCTTAAGGGCAAGTATTGGATTCGTATGCAAGCTGTCAGTATAAATAGTTAAAGTCTCTTTTGATGCGTGAGGCATTATTCTAAAAATCCGTTTTTAAAGGAAATTTAATTTGAAATTCCTTATATGTATATTTGGGATTCACTTGTTCACGTTTTGAAATATCAAAATTTGTGAAATCTTGGTTTGTTTTTTGAACTTGTCTGATTTCTTGATAATTTTGAAATATGCTTTGTTTTTTTAAGTAAGTATACCTAGTTTAAGTCAAAATTTAGGTATAAACATTCAAGATGATACTGGTTTTGCATTCACTTTTATATTTTTAATTCGAAAATAAGTATTTATAGATTATGTATTAATTTCTAAAGTATGATTTTTCAAGCTTTTATAAAATTTAAGACCATCATAACTACCTACCATAAAAAGGAAACTCTATTTTTCTTCTCATAGCACTTTTAAGAAAATATAGTAGGTACCTTCTTTAAAAAATTAGCTTAATAGCATTTGGTGAAAATTTCATACTTAATAACAAGTAAGTACTTACAACCCATTTGTGATGCATTAAATACGAGTATTTTCACAAACCAATGATGCGTAGAATTCAATCAATATGGCAAGTTCAAAAACTTGAGTAGCATTTTATTTTACACCATGAACATGATGTTTTGATGCAAATTTAATTAAATTTTGTTAACAAAAGGTTTACTTCACAGTTGATTTGTAATATTGATTGATAGATATTTTGATAAAGCTTATATGAAATGCTGTATTAGTTGTATCTGAGGCTTGGGCACACTTTTTGACTTTAAATACTAATAACAAATTGTGAAAACAATTCTAAAAAAAATGGAAAAAGCTTTTTTAACGAATATTTATTAAGAACTGTGTAGTAAGTTTTTGAAAGTTTATTCAATTAATTTTCACGAAATATGAGTAGTTTTATTAATGTTTAATTTTGACTAAATTTGTCAAGTAGAAATTGTTTTACATAAATTCGGTTATGAAAAAAAAATGCAACCTTTTATGACTTTATTTAAAAAATTGTGTCGTGTTTTCAAAATTCTGTAATCACCATTCATTTAACATTGAAATGGTTGCAATCATTTTTTTTACCCATTTGCATTTATTTTTTTTTTCTTCTTTTCATTCATTTGCATTCTTTGCATTCTTTTGCATTCCTTATTAATTGCTTTTTAATTTAAAATTAAATTTGAGATTTGTTGCAGAATTCGAAGTCAAAGTCTCAAAGTGAAAACAATGAATGCAATCATTTAATTGAATTTAATAAATAAATTTAAATGATTGCATTCACAAAATATTGCATTCCTTAACCACTTTGCCCCATTTCCACCACTTTCAGTCTAACTGAATTTTAAACATAAGAAAAAAGAAAATTTAAGATGTTCTATAGTAAATCTTTGTTCTATCTTTAAAAGGTAAACGAGCGCTGAAGGATTTATTCGTGATTGGATTCAGTTCTCCATTGTTTGACACAAAAGATACATTCTATCTCACTTCCACTTCGTAAAAAAAAATTTGACCTCTTCTGCTTAGGGCCAGTGCGAGATCATTCTATTATCGGGATTAAACCTGAGTTAACTCCCTAAACTAAACATGTTTTTCAGTCAATTGAAATCCCAAGTTTACTCCGAGTTAACTCGTCCAATGTGTTAACTCAGGGACCAAATTGAGTGTCTTTTCAGCTGTGGCACCTTTGTATATAAACTCTAAAAGTTCATATACAAAGGTGGCACCATATCGATTTCTATAAGGAAAGTTATTGTGAGTGCAATGTCGTTGTGGCCCCATCTCTATTCCGATGCGTGAAAGGCGTGAAAGGTGATATCCGTAGTGTCACACATCGTTGGCCCTAGATTTTTGACAACTGAAAGATAAAGTTAATCCCTTGAAAAATTGTTCCTGAGTTACATCGGGGTTAGTTTATTTTCAGGATTAGCTAACCCTGAACTGAAAAACTGGCCCTAAGTGTGATGTCAGAGTTAATCTTCTTTTTAATCTGTTCATCCAGTGGAAACACCGCATAAATCTTTTTCCACAAATCCCAGATTGTCTTTTGGTGATAACGTAGTAAACCTTCAAAGGATTTACCCACTCAGCCGTCTTATGTATTATTTAGAACTTCGCAATATTTCCTAAAACAAACCCAAGCTTCGGTACGTGTTAACACTGGAATTTGTGCCGTATTTAAGTACCTATACACGAGTGTTAAATTGATCATATTTTTGAAAACTAAGCAAATGGTAAAATTTAACGTAATATTACATTTCTTAATTGTTTGTATGACAAAATTCATATAAATTTTGGACTATTTACACGATTAGGCTGGCAAGTAAGTGAAATAAAATCTGGGAGTTTCAAGTGCATGTAGGTAATGTGACATCACACGACTGACATTCTAGCTATTATTTGTTGCCATAGGGTTAGGTACGAAATTTCACAAATTAAGATCTCGCATTCAAAATCTCATATAACAAAATCTCGCAATTACAAAATCCCGCTTTTATAATCTCGCAATAACAAAATCCCGCAAACTTAATCCTCACAAAATTTAATTGCATTGCAATTAAAATACTTTTTTAAATCAAAATCTGGCAAATAAGAGTATTGCTTGCAATTTCAATTTGTGAGATTTTAATTAAAAAATGTATTTGTTGCAATGTAATTAAATTTTTCGAGATTTCCTACCTTCTGCAAAATATGTTGATCCAGTGCCTACCTTTCTTAAAACCACATAATTTAAATGTTCGTAAATATTTTTAACAAAAGTCTTCTTCACACGCTAAATACATTTCCTAGCTTAAAAATAAAATTTATTTATTTCACCAAAAATACGAAATCAATATTTTTTTTTAACAAACTTAATATTTCGTTTTTGCTTTTTTAATAATGAAATTAGTTTTTAGTTACAATTTTTCACTGTGAACAATAAAAGTTGAAAAAAAAGTTTTCATTTTCGAACTTTTTATTTTACATTTGCAAGGTTTTATTTTTTGGTGCGAAACCCATAGCGATACGTTGCTGTGAGACATGAATTTGCGAGATTTGAAGTTGCGAGATTTTAATTTGCGAGATTTTGGTGGAAATTTTAGGTATTATTCTGTGCGAGATGTAAATACGAGATTATAAAAAGCGAGATTCTGTAATTGCGAAATTATGAAAAGCAAGATTTTTAATTTGTGAGATTTCATTATTCGAAATTAAACAAAAATGCGAGATTTCTTAATTCGAGAATTTGGTTTGCGGGCTCCATTCGCCATAAACGCCTTTAATGAATTTACGAGCTCTATTACTTGATTCGGTGACGTGAAATAACGCCGAGCGAAATAAAGCCGAATTTCGAAATTTGGCTTTATTTCGCTTTACTAAAGTGAATTGTAGAGTTCGGCCTTATTTCGCTATGGCAAAGTGAAATAAAGCCCAATGTTAACAGAGAAATAAAGCCAAATTTCAACACTCGGCTTTATTTCGCTTGGCGTTTTTTACTTTACCCCAAACTTCCTTTTTCTGATGAGCCTAACTGGCAAAATTCTCTAGCTTGTCTCCGTAGAACACTGAATATCAACTTTTCTGCAACAGTTTTTTTTCTTTGAATCAGTTTCAAGCAAATATTTCTGTTTTGCCAGTTTTGGTGGCGATGTTTCATTATGTTTGGAGAGATTTTTCCATTTTGAAATTTAGTCTATTTTTCATTAGGTATATGAAATTTCACCGCAAACTTTAAAATGAATAGGGATCTTAAAAAAATGAAAAAAACATAAAAATCGTAAAATAAAATTTTGATTCTCTTTTTCATTGACTTTTATGTGATTTTTTGCATTCCGAAAATGAGGCAGTTTTAGATAAAAATGTTTGCAAATTTCTTGTAGCTATAGCAAACACTGAAACTTTTTACTTGCTTGTTTTTTAGCTTGATTTAGGAATATTTGATACAAAAAATTGCCTCATCAGTTTCGGATTCAAGCTAACCTTGAGAAGGATTGAGTGGCCTTTCAGATGGTATATTTTTTTTGCGAGTATCCTACAAATATAGAAAGTACCTATCAAAAACACTCGTGACCTTGAAAAATGTTTACTATTGTTTTAAAATTTTTGAAACTAGTTGACCATTTTGACCATCAATTATTGATCTTATAGACGGCATTTTATTCTTCAAATATCCTACATGAGGTGCTAAGATTCTGAAGCTACCTTAAGATTAGTTCTTTTACTTTTGAAATAAATTTGTTTCTTTCATAACATATATAACTAGCTTCATACGTAGGTATTGCATGATGTGATCTTCATGATGTAATCAGTGAAGCTTCACAAAACACTTTGCACCATTTTTTCTTATCCCGTTGCGCATGAATCTTAGTGCAGCGAAAAAACAGTCCACCAAGCATGAAAATGATCGCAATTATAATGTTTCACTCCCACTCATCTGACACCACACGTATCCAATTCAATTACCACACAGTCTTTAAGAAACAATCAAATGTATGGAAATTATTTTCCGGAAAAATCAAATCAAGCGCCTGATATTGCTAGCACTAACCGTGATACTTATTTATAGATCAAAAACCCAAGAAAAAATGTTAACCAGCTTAAATGCACAATGTTTACATTCTTGCATATGGGTGTGGTTTTTGCGTTAACACATTTTACCGGGTTTTTATATTCAATAAAGCAACAACAACAAGTAATAAAAAAACGAATTCAAGTCGAGAATGAAGGGCGACAGGCTCATTATTCAACTCACATGTACTAGATTTCCATATGTGACACGCAAAATACCAGTGTGCTGCGATATCGCAAATCTGATCCACATTCCGAAAGACCCAAAACGCACCCGCACTTTGCAAATTGTAGCTGTAGAACCAACAAGATCTCTTTTTTTTATTTTTGTTTATGAATCAATATCGACATAGGGTAACAACAAGAAAGCTATTTGGAAAAAAAAAAGAGTTTATAAATCCTCTGCCCCCACCACCGAGTGTTAATAGTTATTGGTGGGAAACTATTCAAGCGTATAATGGCATAAGTGTCATGGCGTGGTACATCAGGTGAAGAGATGCCAGAAGGTGGTATTCCATTACGGCTCATTATCGATCACTTGATGAGATCACCGGGCATTGTTAAAACCGTTGGCTTAATTTTTTGCCGTACTCTTTTTGACTATACCTATACCAAAAGAAATCGCATGCGGAATTTCACTTGGACCCGAAAAGCATATAGTATCATCGTCATTCATCGTCATAGTGGAGTACCCACAGGCACTTAGTTAGGACCAATTATGTTTTATTCATTCACTTTTTCTTTAGTGCGGTCGGTCGGTGTGGTGCCGTGAATTTGACAGAATACTTCGCTTATAGAGAATGGTGATGGTCATGCAATGAAAGTTAACCTATTTCGCTAACTTATCATTATCTTGTCAATTTGAATTCAAAGACATATTTCTTGGGGATCGATCGCACATTCACGACACACACGGAATAGGAACAGGAACAAGGCCGATAGCCTGGCCTGTCCCGGAGTGTCTCGACTCATACATAGCTTAAGAATATTGCTCCTGAATATAACTTCTTTTTTTTGTTGCTAAAAGTGAGTGTGGCAAAGAGACGTGATGATGGTTCTATAGGTATACAGAGTTTGGTTTTATTTCTTGTTTATTTTCTTAGTCTCGGTCTTGGTCACATTGCGTGACGAATTTGCATTATTTTTCAAGTCCAACGACACGATGAGATGAGTGCCTCACGACCAAATGAACAAACTAACGACCTAAGCCTAAGTCACTATCATCATCAGACGAATGAGTTTTAGTGTAAAAGTTATTTAAATTCCGAAATGGTCATTTGCATTCTTGCTTGAATTTGTGCGGTGCGCGGAGGCATCGGCCGGCAGTAGGTAGTGTGTGATGGATAAAAATTGTGACAACAACAACTGGTCAGGAAGAGGTGTAGGTACTAGGCAAAGTAGGTTTTTTCTTAACAAATCTACATTTTAGGTTGTGACAATGTTGCAAAATTAAATCACGAGAAGATATCTGCATAGGAGTCGACCTAATTGGTCAAGGTTTTGCTTAGTAAAACAAAACTATGATGAAAGTCATTCGAGATTAGAAAAATGTCTGGAGTTTAAGTCTTTAAGTTTAATAAAAGGAAGTTTAGAAAATGTCTTGGGAATTTATGCAGATTAATGAAATAGTTTTGATAAGAATCTTAATCCAATTAAAATGTTTCTTACAGCTGATGAGAGCATAAAACAAAAGTAGATATACTAGATCTGGGTATTTGTTATACACGCTCATGAAAATACATACAACTTGTGGGCAGAGGTTGGCTGAAATAGCTAAGAAAATAACTCGAAGAAGAAGTTTTTAGAGGTGCAAAGTTTCAGTAGGCAAAATAAAGTTTTTCGTTGTTATTTTAAATGTTCGCTACATATGATAGAAAGCGACTTAAAGCAAATACAACCACATCTTCTTCGACTTATAATGTTTTCACAAAAACACAACTCAGCCATCTATGGAATTTCTGTTTGCCGAAAAAGGCTGGATTTTGCATTCATCATCATCAAGGTTAGGTTAGGTAGAAAGGCTGACAGGTGATCTTGTTACCATCAGACTTAGATTTATGTAGATCCGTTGTGATACCACAGGAAGTTGTATTCCACTTAATGTAAAAACCTATGTGTTCTATTAGCAGTCAAGCCATTTAGAGGCATTGACGAAGTTCAGAAGGCTATAAGTCGAAGTTCTAGAAAGTTCCTCTAAGTCATCATAGAAATGACTCCCTAAGCGTTTCTTTCTTTAATTGTATCCTCATGTGCTTCTTCATCGCTGCAACCTCTGCAAAGTTCATCGGTAATGAGCCCCATTTTCTTTTTGTGGTGTCCCAGTAGGTTGTGTCCGGTGATAATGGTGACAAAGGAACAAAGATATTTCTTGTTCATTTGAATAATTTGTTCTGCTTATTGAAATTTCGCCATAACTTTCTAGTTATTCCACAAGCTTCGAGCAAGTTCCATCATCTATCATTGGTTATTTCTAATATTTTGTTACCAATATCCTGTTTGATACTACAGGTTGGTGCTTCAATATGTCGTTGTACTTGACTTGGATCAAGTGACATTCATACCACCTCATCAGCTCCTTCGTTTCCCTGTACATCACTGTGACCATAAGAACCCAGCAGAATCTAATGTTATGCTGCAAACCAAGAACCCTATGAGCTTCGCGATAGCAAGTTACAAGCTTCGAGTGTATCTCGGTGGCAGAAACTGCATTCATTGCTGCTTGGCTATCAATAAAGAGGGCGATATCAGCTTGTGGTATCGCCATCATTGATATTTTTTAGCTGCTTTTGACACTGCCAAGACCTCAGCTTGGAAGACGATGCAAAAGTCCGGAAGTCTGAAGGAGCTCCCAATTCTTTGAGTTTCCGAGAAAATTTCTGCACCAACTCCAGTGTTCATCTTCGAACCATCAGTGAAGACAGTTATCGTAGATTCATTACAGAAAGGTTGGTTGGTTTCCTATTCCCCTCTACTAGGAAAAGAGGAAGTTAAGAGTATGTTGAAGTTCAAATGGGTAGTTATGTAGTCTCTGCAAATATTAATTCCCACATATCTCTGAAGAATCTAAGTATGGCCCGTTGTGCTTTGTTTCCAGTAGTTAGTCTGGCTTAGCCACAAGATACTATATATGCTGCTCATTCTTGTACGAAAAGATCTATCGGCATCAAGATTGAGTATTGCTTCCAGGCCCGGGGTGGAGCTGGTTCTCAACGCCTCCGTTATACCTACGTATGTTAATCTTTAAAATTTTGTCAAATTTGTTAGTTTGTTGCTTTCTCAGTCGCGTCAGCAAACTAGATTACCATAGGTTGGTATTGGTCTGCCGTGTACACCACCCTTATAATTTTTGGGTTCGGTGCCCAGGATTTTCCAAAAATCCTCTTGTAGGATTAGAACGCGACCATAGTTTTCTTTGCTCTTTTTTAATGCTGAGACCCCAGTTCAGTTTCTTATCAAGTATCACACCAAGGTTTCTAGCCTAATCTGAGATTTGAGTGGAGTCCCTTCGATTGACGGTGCTCTAAAAATTGGTATTTTTCTACTGTTAGTAGTTCTGTTTTCAATGGATTGACCATAAGACCTCAAGGTCAAAACTCATCAAAGTCAAAACTCTAAGGGATAACTAGCAAAACAGACGTATTTCTCCTCCCAGTTTAAACAAAATATTTTACTTCTCCCATTTAGGAACCCCCCCCCCCCCCCTCCCAATGAAACTTTTGCCATTATCCAAACTTAGATTACCTTTTACTTGTGCGGTCAGGAAACAGAATTTTGTGCGTTTTTTTTTGGGGGAGATGAGGCTTAGCCTTGGAGTAGTTTTTGTAATCCCGCCACTTGGACGCCATTTTGAAAAATGTCACCCAATCTGTAGTCCAGTCAGGAAACCGAAAACCCTGCACTTTTCGTGGGGGGACCTTACTTTTATTTTTTAAATTTATTTTGACATTTCTTGCATGAACTTTTTCTCATTGTTAAAACCCTGTTGCTTAGACGCAATTTTCAAAAATGGCGCCCAATTTGTGGAAAATTGTAAAATAAAATAAAACTTACCTAGAAAATTTCCTTGCTTCAAATAAGAGTTGATGTCTTTAAAAACAGCAGTTGAGTAGACGGACCTTTGGGCAAAATGTCAGTACCCATTTCCACTTTTCGGAAACAAACTTTTTTTACGTTAATGGATGAAGTCTTCACTTTTTTAATAATTTTTATATTTTGAACATAAAAAAAGTTGCATAAACGACTCAAGATGTCAAACGAGTGTTTGGAGATGACAACCGACGTCTCAAGAAATAGGTGTTGACTAGACGCACCATCGTTTTAAAGAACCAGTGTTGCCACTTTTCGGAAACATAGCTAGTTGTTTTTAATTTTGGAGGATGGGACTTCCATTATTTGTTTTTTTTTTTTTATATTTTGGACATGAAAACCACCGGGAGGTGTTTTTACAATTTTTTTCATATTCACAACATAAACATCTACCAAAGAAGTAGGGGTCCCGCCGTTTGACATATAAAAGGATGTTCCCGAAAACTGGCATTATTCACATTTTACCCGAAGGTACGTCTACTCAACACCTTTTTTTATAACATGAGCCGTTGTTTTCCTAATACGCGTTTGGCATCAGCAGTCGTTTCCGCAACTTTTTACAAGTTCAAAATATTAAAAATTATCAAAAAAAGTGAGCTCCCACTTTTTGAAATTAAAAAAAGGTATGTTCCCGAAAAGTGGCTTTATCTAATCAACACCTATCTTTGAAGACATCAAACGTTATTATAACTATTAAAATAGATAGATTGGGCGCGATTTTTCAAAAAGTTAAATGTCCATTTCATGTTTCTATCATAACACACACAGTTAGAAATAGAGTTTTTTAAATAAGTAATTAAATTCAATATTTAATCATATCAAACAAAAAGGTCAAAAGTTTCACTTTTTTTCCCTCTCTTAGTAGTCACCTTATATAGGTACCTACACTGACCTATTATAACATTTTTGTTAAAAATTAGGGAGCATTGGTTTTGAAAAAAAATCTCCTTTGTATAAAACCTTTGTTATGAAAAAAGTCTTATTTCAATATTGATTAATTTAATCTTTCAACATATCAGACAATCTACTGCCCTATAGCGAGCAGCTAAATCTCAGCCCTTTGTTCTCTTTTGACAAGCGTTTAATGTTTCTCTTTTGTATAATTTCATACATTCAACTTTTCACCTCCAAACAAAATTATAACGGGTGATTTTTTAGCTGGTTTGGTTTTGGCAACACTGGTTTTGACAGCTGACGTGTGTTTAGTACCTTGTGTCACTGTCAAACAGCTTCAGTTTGGTTTGCAATTTAACCATGTATCGTCTTACAAATGAACAACGCTTGCAAATTATTGAATTTTACTATAAAAATTTGTGCTCGGTTCGAAATGTTCATCGCGCGCTGCTTCCATTTTATGGTCGGCATTCTCGACCTTCTGAGCAGTCTATTCGGAAGATTGTGACCAAATTTCGCACCAAATTTACTTTGTTGGACATTAAACCACCAACACGTTTACGTACTGTGCGTAGTGAAGAAAATATTGCGGCCGTATCAGCTAGTGTGACAGAAGACCGCGAAATGTCGATTCGGCACCGTTCCCAGCAGTTACTGTCAATGGTGAACGCTACCGAGCGATGATAACAAACTTTTTTTTGCCCGAAATGGAAGTTCTTGACTTGCATGATATGTGGTTTCAACAAGACGGTGCCACATGCCACACAGCACGCGAAACAATGGCGCAATTGCGAGGCGAGTTTGGTGAACAGTTAATTTCACGTTTCGGGCCGGTCAATTGGCCGCCTAGATCGTGCGATTTGACACCATTAGATTATTTTTTGTGGGGGTATGTCAAGGCTAATGTCTATAGGGACAAGCCCGCTTCGATTGACGCACTGGAAGCCAACATCCATGCATTCATTCGTGAGATACCGGCCGATATGTGTGAAAGAGTATGCCAAAATTGGACTCAGCGGATGGGCTACCTGAGACGCAGCCGCGGTCAACATTTGCATGAAATTATCTTTAAACATTAAATTGCAAGGTTCAAACTATCGATTCAAATAAATATTTCATTCATTTTTTCGAATTTTTTGTGTTTTTTTTTTTTTTTAAGTTCTAAACCTCTTAAAAAATCACCCGTTATATTATTTATTCTTCGATTAATCGCAAATCTTATGTAGCTATATAGCTAGCAAATCTTAATAAAAATCAATTCTTTATAATTCAGCGTCAAATCAGACAACAATATGACCGATATTTATCTATATACAATGATACACCCAGCGGATTGAAGCAAGAAATTATGATCAAAGGGATCAGATCATATTTTTTTAAAGTTATTGAAAAGAGTTGCACATTGACCGAAGACAGAAATTATAATTTATATGGATTGCCTGTCTGGATGGGGGGATAATAAATCGAAATTGATGCAATATTCCTACACATACATATACATAAAAATTATGCTGACGTAATTCTCTTAACAATAAATACATCGGCTCTTAAAGAGCATTGCGATGAGCTCTAAACCGCAACATTCAGCTACTTGTATAATGTATAGATACAACAGCATGGTGCTGCCACCATAGTAAAGTAGCAAAAGCAACACCAGGCGGAACCAATAAATCAAAATTTAGGTCAAATTTCTTTTCGAATCAAATAAAAATATAAAAGATATCTTTTTTTCTCTCTTCCTCTCTCTTTGTCTAATGTATCTACGATTCGATATATGAATTGATGATGCCGCAAGAAATCACAGAGAAGATTATAAGCACACGCGCAAATAGTATAAGCGAGCTTCAGAAACATCTACCCATTATAATACCCCCATAGCATAGCAAAGTACAAAGGGCATGGCATCTCCATCTATGTAGAAGAGAGCATTAAAAACGCTTTGGATTTTTTGATAGGAAATTTATTCAAATGATTTTATTAATAATCTTGATTGATGATGACGACGAATTTGATGATACTGATGGGCTTTGGCCAAGCAGATGGAGTTTTTCTTTTTTTTGTTGAATGCATGTAAATGTATATGAATGTGGTTTTTATGTGTAAACCCACCATTAAAGACAGATTGTTTCATTCAATATTGTGGTATTGATGACGGAAACTCAGATAAAATTGACCCAATTTTTAAATGAAGTTTGTTGGGAGTGGGAATTATTGAGATAAGGATTGCTTGGAAAAATAGAATTTTTAATAAAGTTTTTTGTTATTTTTTTATTTAATTATTGAAATGTTCACTCTTAAAAGCAGTACAAAGTAAATTTTCAAAAGTTGTCAACTAAGGCTATTTTGTACAACTACGCTCAAAGGTTCTTATAAGTGAATATCTTTGTTGTAATCCGAAAATACTACTTCGGTTACCCTTGCATTTCTGGGCAAACGGTCACACTGTCCACTTTTCAATATATTTGGCATAACTCGGAAATGAAAATTTTATGCTTGAAACTTTTTGTTTAAAATTAAATTTCCTGTCAATATAGATCGTTTAATCAATTTTATTAAAAAAAATATAAGGAAAAGTTTTTAAAAATTTTGTAATAAATTGCGCATAACTTTCTTGAAGCAAAGATGGCTCAAGACCTGTTACACAAAAGTCTAAAGACTTTGGCATGCTAAAATTTGTTTTTTTATTCAAAACTCCGAAGAATTAATCCCTCAAAAGTGCCCGGTATCAATTCCTCTTTTTACGGCCGATGATGTCGATATTGTCCACATAGCCAAGCAGCTGAGAAGACCTGTTGAAAATAGTACCTTCCAGGTTAACACTACTCTTGGGCACTGTCTGTTCCAGGACTTTGTTGAAGAAATCACATGATAGTGCATCTCCTTGTCTGAACTCTGCCCATCACGCCTGGAATAGCTCAGATGAGCTTTAACCCATTTGCACGTTGCACCCCGTGTTTTGCAATGTCAGGGATATGCCTGATGCGTCTGTAGTTCTTGCAGGACATATAGGATCGCTTTTTGTGTAGATTGGGCATATGGAGCTATTTGACCCATCGGGCATACTATATCCTCCTCCCACACTTGGTTGATGAGCTGGTGCATGCACCCTACCAGGATATCTCCTCTATTCTTGAAAAGCACCGCAGGTAGGCTATCAGAGCCGGCAGATTTGTTGTTCTTAAGCTTGTGGATGGCTTTCTTAACCTCTTCAGTACTGGGCGCTGGGACTGGATCTTCATTGACTGGTCTCATGCTTCTTTGTTCCCTTGTCGCCTTCCCTACATAATGCCCACTCAGCAAGTTCTGGAAATACTGCTTTAACACGTCTACAATTCCCTGTACTTAGGTTCTAAGTTCCCTTCGCTGTTTGAAAGAGATTGCGAGCCAGTCTTATAAGATAAGATGCCAGATGCGTGGCTGTTTTGTAGAACCGGCGGGAGTTGTTGGCGGTACTAGACTCCTCGATATACCTGAACTGATGGGCTGCGAATGCTCTTTCCTTTCTGTGCAGAGTTTTTCTCTTTTCATCCCTTTTCACGGTACTCCTCTCTTACTGCTCTTGTTTTCCGTTGCAAAATTTGCATTTGAGCATTTTCCGTCTCCTGCTTCGATACTGCGCATTTATCATACTATTTCTACTACCTTTTAAAAATGCGTGAATAAAAATATTATTCGCCACTTAAATTCATTTTGATTAATTGACCTTGTCATTGTGGATCCCCAAAAAGATCTATGGCTGACCAATTACTGAAAACAGCTGACCTTTTTTTATCACGATCTATGAACTTTCGGATGGTAAACTTTTTTTTGAAAAATTCACACAAATGAGTTTCCAAAAGAAGCTTTAAGCCTTAATTACAAGTTATCTCGGTCTGATCAATTGCAAGGACTAGTTGACCCTTTCTGACCAATTACTGACCAAATAGATGGGATTTCTTTTATTCAAAATTTCCATTTATGAGGTGCCAAAGGTCAAGAGCCGAGACAACGACTGTCATATCATAACTTGACATTGAAGTTAACAGTGCAAAACGAGTTTTCGATTTTTTTTAATTAGGACTTAAAAATGTGGACCTACATTTTTCCTGAAATACATATAAAGCTTCTTCTTTGGAGCCTGGGAAATATCCATGTAGTCCAATTACAATAACTGTGATTCCTAAATCCAATGAATTCCTCCACTTCCAGTGAAAAATGCTGTGCACAGTGCCTACATTACTGCTTTAGCAATGTAAATAGTATTGGTGTTAATAAACAGCATTTCGTTACCTCGTTTTCGATTTCAATATCTTCTGAAAATCACTTTGGGTAGCAAATGTCTCATTTTATGATGTGTTGTGTAGATAATATAGCAATCCTACGCAGATGCAGACAAATAACTTCCCTATTGACACTTTTCCTTTGAAATCCTTTTCAAAATCGATGGCAACAGGTCGTATTATGTAGAGTTTAGTCCAATCATTTAAGCTTTTTGCTTCCGAAAATATGGCAGATAGCTGGGTTTTGGTATAAAGCATCCGCATGGCATTCTAAGGAAACTGTAAGAAGTCCCCATCCACATGAGCACCGCTTATACAATTTTTAAAGGTGTCAAAAGCTCCCCCAAACGGATTTTAAGCAATATCTTCCGAACGGAAACTCTTGCAGAAAAAGTGTCAAGGACTGAGTTGTAGCTTAGAAAATTTCCTACAAGAAAGTTTAAGTAGCGGTAACACTTACAATGCCATGCTTTACCTTTTTGTAAAGCCGAAAAGTTCTTGATTTATTTTAATTTCGGCACTCATATCGATGGGGACTTTTTACAGTTTCCTTAGATTGCCATGCGGGGATGCTTTATACCAAAATCCAGCTTTCAACAATTTATTCCGTAATTAAGCTGAATTTAAGGGTAATATCACTGGACTT
Source organism: Dasysyrphus tricinctus (assembly GCA_963921185.1). Classification (NCBI taxonomy): domain Eukaryota; kingdom Metazoa; phylum Arthropoda; class Insecta; order Diptera; family Syrphidae; genus Dasysyrphus; species Dasysyrphus tricinctus. The sequence continues at coordinate 87,159,597 of OY992533.1, forward strand.
AGTGGGTTTGGTCAGCAAAAATTCAAACAAAATTGATCTAAAAATCTCGAAATTGTCATTAATTTTTTTACTTTAAAAACTCCAAAAATTAAATTAACTGTGCATATTCACATGCTGGCTGCCATATTATGCTTCACCTATTCACCACGAGTTCATCGATTAATTCTTGCTTACATTTAATTGGTATATAAAACCATAAAGGCTACCTTGCCTCTTAAGTTTTTTTCAGTCAGATCCTAGTTCATGTCATGATTATTAAAATAAAATAATTACCTTTCTATTCTCCTTCTACAAAACTATAAGACCATTGCCCGCACAGAATTAAATTTCCTACTTGAACCAAAAAACATGAAAAATTTCATTCGACCAAAGGTATTTCATGATAGGGAATTATTAAATTCCTAAGATGCCAGTATTGTATTTAGTTTTAGTGATTTATTCAGAAATTTTTGTTGCAAACTTTCTCAATTAACTGTGCAGCCTGCAAAAGCGATTTAAAATCATTTGTGTTTTTTGTTAGAATCTATACAGACTTTGTGTAGACATTTTTTGTTCATAAACCTTTCATGATTTGCAACAAAAATACAAAAATAATTAAAGATGAGCACACTTCTATTCCGTGACAGAACAACCATCACAATTGAAAAATAATTGGCAGAGATAATTTTTTAAAAGCCGATTATTTTGATATTGTGTCTTTGTTTGCTAATTTTTATTTCATTCGCTAAGCCAAAGTCAAAACTTTCTCCTAAAGCTGTTATTTAATATCTTTTCTCTAGACATCGTCCATCTTTATACATTCATCTGATTTAATGCTAATTAATGATTTTCCCATCAAGTGCACTAGTTTGCCATTATTTGAAATTGAAAGTAAAATACAAAAAATAATAACCCTAAGGTATCAGATTTCTGTAAAAATATCTAATACCTATCTGATTAATTTGTCATTGAGAGCCACATCATTTTCATCTTCTTATCCAGACGTTATGGACATATTGAATAATTGGTCATTAGGCTTAAAAGCTTATTCATTACAGAAGAAATCAATATCTAGCCTAAAGGGCTATAACATTGGCAACGACTTTTTTGTGACTAAGATTATGAGTTTAAGTTCTATCTATGTATCAAAAATGCTGCACGATTTGTTAATGAAGTTAGTTTTATTTTATGAGCCAAATAGATTCTTACATTCGATTATGTTTTTTTATTCTTCAATTTATCTCAAATCTGAAAACATTCACCTCACGATTGTTATGACAAAGGGTCAGTTAATTTGGGGATTGTCGAAGGTGCATACATAGATAAACAAAATACATATTCATATGTTTAAGTAAAGCTGAATGTTGTAGTAGTTCCCTTTCAGTTTTTGATTGTTGTATTGATTTGCACCAAACTTTTCATCCAATCTATATAGTGTTGTATTATTTTTGAGCATTTATTAATAGTAGGTGGGTGATTTGCTTTTTGCTGTATTCATTTCTCTGATTGCGATAAATCTGTGTTGATATGGATGCAAACATAAAAAAAAATAGTTTCAATAAGATATAAATCTACTCTTTTGAAAAACTTTGTTAAATTTTTTATTTAAATTATTCAGGATTCGTTTTTTGTTGGAGAATGAACAAACAAAATATTAAACCAAAGCCGCATCCGTGGAAAATATTTTTCCATAGAAATTTTTATTTTGTATCCCTTTGCTTTAATTGGTTTATGGAGAATTGTGGTGGTAAATATTTGAAATTAATATTTACATTCCCTTTTTTTTACAATTTGCCAATTTTTATTTGAAGAAAAACTTCTGTTATTTTACTGTACTGTTAACATGAAATAAAAATTATAATTACATAGAAATTTTTGATTTTATTTCAAGTTCCAAGAAACCCAGTTGCAGTTTTGTATAATTTAATTAAACTTACGGTAATTTGTTGAGTTAAAATAAAAACAAATCATTCAGGAAAGAGATCCTTCATCTAAAACAAAAAAATCAGACTTGAAAAAGACTTCAAATTTGTATTGAAAAACATTGGCTTCAATGACAACATAATGATTTTGCAAAAAAAAAGAAACTCATTATTTTATTTTATTCTCAAAAAATTGAAAGATACTAACGAACAAAAATTTCACTTTTTTAATTCACAAATTATAGGTTATTGAATTGATTGGAAAATGGTTGAAATAAAGGAACAAGTACGTGCATGAGTTTTTATTATTGAATGTGTTTGTATGGCCCTCTAGCATGCTTAAAACTTGAAATACTACTAAATTCACCCAAGCGTTTCTGAGAGAATGGTCACACTGGCCACTTTTCAATGTTTTTGGTGTGGATTAACTCGGAAACTAACCCAAATTTGGCAATCTTATACAAAAAAAACTTTTTGTTCAAAATGAAATTACCAATCAAAATGGATGGCTTAGAAAATTTCATAAAAAATATTAGCAAGAAAAATTAATAAAACCAAACAAAAAAAATCGAAACATTTTAGATTCCTAAATTTTTTATTAAATTCCGCTCAACTTTTTTCAGGACAAGAATAGGCTTAAATTTCAAGACCTTAATAAAGCATTTTAAAAAAGACATTATTATTTATTATTCAAAATTAAGATATGGTACCTGTTCAAACTTTATCATTTCTCATAATTTTTCGCAGTTTTGGCCCGAAAGACTCTTTTTCGAACTCAAGATTTTGATGAAATATGATCGAGAATATTTAAAAGTATGTAAGCCCGCAATATAGTTTTCCGGCTGTTTTTAAATGATTACAGACTTACAATCTGAACAGCTGGGTCTATTAATATAAGGCTTGGTACTAGGTGCAGGGAATGTTAAATATGTCATGAAGTACCTACACAAAAAACGGGGTTTCAGGCAATAACTGCATAATTTAAAAAAAAATGGTAAAATTTAATTGGCTTTATCTCTGTCAATTTTACATAAAAACTTCCTACATTTTGAACAAAAATTTTTAAAGATTTCAGACTCTCATTTTGTTAAAATATGCCTTAAGCCTATCTTTGCTCCGAAAAAGTTGTGCGCAGTTTATCAAAAAATCTTTATTATTCGATTTTTTAGGAAAGCTACCTTTAGGTGAAAAACCATTTTTTAATAAGTAGTTGATATGAACCCCTTTTCAATTTTTTTCTTGAAACAGGTATGATTGATTGTAATCATTTTTTTTATCCGGAACATTCTAAAAAATATAAATAGGCTAGAGCTGGTTCCCTTTGACAGCGGGGTTTCTCTAACATCTATGGTTTTTTTTTGCGAAAAGACTTTAAAAATTCTAAAAAAAAAAATATGGCACAGTAGCCCTTTCTAATGCCTAACCCAGTTAATTATGCATATAACAAGCGATAAGTTTCGTATCTGTGTCGGGGCACCACCCGTTACGGGCGTGGGTGTGTTTTTTGAAAATTTAATTCATATTTTGAGCAACCAGGACTTTAAAACCTTTTAAATAATAGCTAGAAAGATCATTTAAATTAAAAAAAAAATGAAATTTTGAGGAGGAGTGGGGGGGGGGGCAAAAAAGTAATGTATTCATTTAAGTTAGATGTAAGCCTCTAATTGTGCATACATGAGCATACAATTTTTGTTTTATTTAGAACAACGTTTGGATTTTTGAATATTGTAAAAAGGGGACCAATAGAAATTTTAGAAAATTCAAAGATTCGTTTTTAGGCTAAGTTAGATTATGTAAGGATACCATAATTTCTCAAAACATGTATATCGTCCCCTGATCGCGAGAACTAGGTAACTCAATTTTCAATTTTTACAATATCTCGGCAAAAACGGTAGGTCATTTTAAATACTGTTTCAAGGATTCAAGTGTCAGAATCGTGTAGGGAAAGTGTAATAGCCCAGTAAATGTTGCACTGCGCTATTACACCTAAATTAGTTATTGGGCTATAACACTTTTCCTAAACGAGATAGAGACTTATACTTTTGCAAAAAAAAAAAAATAGCACTCATTGAGACCTTTCAATTGATATAAGTAGATCAAAAGGTGTTTCAACACTTGGAACGCAACTTGTGCAGGGAAAGAGTTATGGTGCACGAGATACAGACATACGCCCATACAACAAAAAATAGCAATCATTGAGACCTTTTCAGTGAAATAGGTCAGGCTCAGTCTGTGGCAGGGGAAGAATTATAGTTCAATGCAACAGTTATAGGGCTATAACACTTTCCCAGCACGAGATACAGATGAGACCTTTCCAATGATAGGTATAGGTCATAAAGTGTTACAACGATTGAACGCAACTCATACAATTGAATCGATGAGTGAAAGAACAGTACAAGCGCCAAAAATTGAATTATGAGCTGAAAATGCCAAAATGTTCTGCTTACGTAAACCTTCAAATCAGCAAAATAACAGTACATTTGAAATTCGAATTCATACTTAACTACACTACTATGATCGCTGATTGAGTGGAAGAACAGTACAAATCCTGGGATTTATACTGTTCTTTCACTCAATCACTGTTGTCTGGAGTTAATGCTCAATTGTTAAAGCAATCAATTACAATATTATTAGCAAAAATTATTGATGACATGACACATGACAGGTTTTATAGAAGGACTAGTAAGCCAGTTGAGAAATTAAATAATAGTTTTTGGTTTATGCTTCCGTTGTATCAATTTGTATGGGACTTTACGTTTCGCATTGAAAATATATGACAATATTACAAAAACCTATTTCATAGGATATTGTATTTTTACTTAAATTACGATTGAATTACTTAAACCAAACAATAATTAAACAAATTAAATAGCAGCTACCAACTGCAAAATTTAAAGAACCATTTTCTTTTCATAAAAAATAAAATAAAAAATTTAGAAATTAAGAAAATAATGCAAAATTTTATCTGGAGAGGCTTGGAGTTTTACTGCCATGTACATTATGTCATGAAAAACAACCAATTATGATGCTCCAACTAATAGAATTACTCACATAACTGTCATTTTTTGTTTATGAAGATTTATTAAAACAATAAGACAGTGAACCAAAATTTTATCCGTGCTTTTTCCATATTGAGTGAAAGAACAGTACAAGTACAGCGTCTTTCCGTCTCAATACTATGTACTTTTCTATATACACTTTTATTAATGATTCTTTCATGAAAATATTGAGGAACTCGAAAACTTCAAATCCCCTATACAATATTATACCAATAAATTAATTGTTTTTCTGTGAAATAGTTATTTCTGTTTTTCTCTAAATTAACATTTTGTACTTGTACTGTTATTCCACTCACCAATTCAATTATGCCTGCCCATTTACTTTTAACTTTCTCTTGTTCTCTTGTAGCTAATTATCTATGAACGTTGCTATCTCCAAAATTTATAAAATAAAGTAACCTTGTTCTTCCAATCAGGGGACGATATACAGTCGGCTCCCTCTAAGTCGAACTCCCTCTAAGTCGAATTTCCCTCTAACTCGAACTTTTTGGCCCTAATTTTTATTCCCCTCAAATTTTAAACGATATAATATTTCTCTCTAACTCGAATTTTTGCAAAACTCTCTCTAACTCGAACTGATTTTGATATCCCGTGAAAATTCGAGTTAGAAGGAGTCGACTGTATTATAATTGTAAGAAAAAATAAGATATTGGGGAGCGAGCCATAGTTTGCATTTTTGAAATAAAGCATGAAAATGTCTTTTACACTTTATACACCTTACAACTTAAATTTTTTGAAACAAAGTTAAGAATACTTTTCTGCTCGAAAATAAATTCAAAAGTAGGATTTCAAAAAAAAATTAGAAATTTTGAGCATGGAGTTCCAAAATTTTAGAATAATGTTCAAAAACGGTTTTTTGGGTCTAAAACCCTAATTTTGGAATATTTAAAAGAAAACTTTGGCATAATCTAGAACTAATCGGAAACAGTGTGGAACAACTTTCAAAAACAACAAACTCAAAATAAAGGGGGGCTAACTTCACACACTCCATTTTACAAGGTCTGAAAGCGAATTGACAAAAAACTTTACAAAGAATGGAAAACAATGGATGAAAAAATGTACGCCCTTAAAGTTTACCAAAAAGAATATGATCAAGACGGGAAACTTAAAACTACATCCGGAACTTTTAATAAACTGTGTAAAAAAAAAAACATTTTCTTCTTCAGAAGACCAAATAAATGACTTAAATACATTTGTTACAAGTAGAAACCAATTGAAAGAAGCAAGACTTCGTGGAAGGATTCAGAAAAAATTTGCATATTTCAGCAAAAAAAAAAACTATTCAACAGATAATCATTTTTTCCAAAAAAACTATTCCACCGTGTGAATTGAAACGCTTTATAGTCGGAAAAAAACAGATAAATTTGCTTGGTTCCGATGGAAAATGAATTTCAGAAGACCAAAGAACTCAGAACTCAATCCAAGTACATGAAAAAAACTGTTAAACATGGTGAAGGTGGTATGGTTTGGGAGTACTTTTTGTCATCTGGGGTTTGGCCAGTTTTTTGAACAGGAAACAAATGTGCTGTTGGCCTGGTCCGAATCCCGAATGTATTTATCCTGCCTCTTACCAAAGAGAACAAGTCGATTATATGGTAGTTTATTCATTTTCTCAATTCCAAATAACAGGGCACTTTTTGTTGCACTCAATAATTGTTTTTTCTTATTAAATTTTCGTGAAAACGAAATTTTCAATTATAGCATTTATCTCGAAACAACAAATTTTGTGTGACGGTCTTGTAACTAATGGGAGATATATTGAAAACTAAAGAATAAAACAAAAGAAAAAGGAATTACTAATGAAAAGGATCACTTTTTCCAAACTTTTCCAATTTCCAAACTTTAAACTATTCAAAAAAAATACTGTAGAACCTTATGCAATTGTATTTAAAATTACATAATATTTAAAAAATATCTGATTCATCTTCGAAAATAAAGAAAAAGGTATCGTTTTTGTTTCTTTAATTTCTTTTATAGAAAAAAAAAATTTTAAAAAGATTAAAGTATTTATAGATACCTACTGAAAGTATTCAAGTCACGTTGTACAAATAAATTCATTCAGTGTCCTAAAATGGAATTCAATAAATCTTGTTTAACTGTCTTACATTTGATAGAAAAATACTGCTTACTCAACATGACTCATAGAATCATCATTTAATCAATTATTTTGTAATGAAATGAGCAATATCATCAAAAATAAAAAACTATAATCAAAAAACATAAACCTGAAGGTCGAATATTTGCGACGTGATTCAATTCATCAAACACTCCTCAAAATTTAATGCTTTTTTTAACTTATGTATATTCGTAGATATCATCATTCAATTGAAAAAAAAACAGAGCTTATAATAAAAACTTGTCATAAATTTATCAACAACTTTATCAAATTTTCCATCCATATTGGATAGTGTACTTTGGGCACCCTCAAGTCTCTTCCATCGATTTTAATCGATTCTTTAAACAAGTGCGGTTGTCAGTGCGTGATAACAAAAAAAGGCACTTCAAAACTGATTACAGTCTAATAAAACACGTCATCCAATGATATTAACTTCTATAACATCATTCAATAACATTCGATAACAACCAACAAAAAATGCAAACATTGATAAAATTAATAATATTTTGTTCGCAGTTTGTATCGAAATTGATTTCTGAAAGTTAAATCAAATTAAAACATTTTAGACCTTTAGATTACGAGTGATTTTTTTAATAATAAATTCAGTCACTCCTTTCAAAAATGAAATCATGTTTTAATTTTTTTTTCTATCAATTATTCGTTAACAATAATTATAATGACACGGAATATCCAAAATGTAAACTATAATTAAATCGATATGGATTATTTGTTTTCTTAATTAAAATCTGTTTCCGCGCAAATACCCCAAGAGATCTACTTCGCTCTATTATACAAATTCCATTCTATATCACTCTTGAGATACCAACGGAGATACAAAAGTATCTAAAGTTATTTGAAATTTAACACTGTCTGACCTAATGGCAATTTATTGGAATCTCTAAGGCAATTTAAGATACGATACCCTCCCATCACCAAGATGGAAGTATAGTTGTTGTATACCTACAGCAATTTGAAAGGCATTTTATTTGAATAAATGCCGAAAAACAAGTCGGTGAAATATTAGGTGCCAACACAACACAACCCAACACACCATACCACAACCAAAAAACACACATTCGAGCAGCAACAAATTGGATTTAGAGTTAGTTTTCTCATGTAGACTGACACGCCCTCTGTGTTTCATTTCGAAGGTGTGAATAACACTGTTTTGACCACAAATTAAATGTTAACTTTATGGAGCCAGAGAGTTAGCATACGGCATCAAATGCAATTGCTATTCGGATAAATTAGCCCTTGTTGGGAATAGGTGCTAGGTACCTTATTTATGTTTGTGCAGACCTAGAGGGGGGTAGTCAGATGTATAAAACATACAAATCGGCACAAATTGGAGCTGTAGGTATATGAGACCCCACCCAAAAGTTGAGCCACTGAATTGGTTCTATTTCTCGGAACACACAGAATTTAAAGTTTGACCTTTAGTTCAGAACTGTATATAGATTAGATACCGCACATGAAACGGGGCCAAACCTCCCTGAGGCTTTTGTTAACTTCTTTTCAGCTCAATATGGTTCAAAATTTCATTTTCCTAACTTGTCAAGACGTTAATTTGACATCGTGTTGGCAGCTCTGAAAGTGAAGTTCAATTAAAAGTCCACCTTTTTGTTGAAGGAAAGTCTAATTAGAGCCTTTAAAATGCTTGCCATCAACACCCTGCGATGGGGATTGTTTATATTTTGTTCGATTTTTTTTTTTTTTGTTATTTGATCCTGACATTTAGCCTGATTAGCACTGATACAATTTTGTTGGTATAGAAATAAAAATATATATAAAAATATCGTGCCTTGTCATAACCACACCTCGTTTTTAGCTGCTTTTTCGTCTAACTAATAAACGCTTTTCCTTGTTAGTGAGGTTATGGTTTTATGTATATTTTCTGTTCAAACAAGAGGTTTGGCAATGGTGGCTTATGAAAACAGGTGGTTGAATTTGATTTTGATTTTTTTTTTGGTGGACTGGTGAATGGAGCTTATAGTGAATGTTGGCGGCGCCTTAAGGAGAATATTTTGTTTGCAAAGATTTTGATTTTGAATTGTTTTGTAAGTTATACGAACTTTAAGACGGGAAAGGCCAAATTTTCAGGCATCAGACAGGCTGTGTGATTTTTATCTTAAGCTGAAAATGATATTTGATGAAGCTAAATTAGTTTTTACAGCTAGCTACTGTGTAGGATTTTATGTTTTAAATTGAATTTTTTAGTAAAATTTAAAAGGGTTAGTATGAGACTGGTAAAGAGAGTATAACCTCGTGAGAATTTATCAAATTAAACAAAAGAATTGATAATAATTATTTTGTTTAAGCTACATATTCAAAATTTAAGTATTATTTTGAAAAATTACTGTTTTTGTTTGGGCATATTCAAAAATTCTAACACTTTTTAATTTATATACCGTAAGGCATTGGGCTCATTTTGATAAGTTTTTTATTCTCAAATTGAAAAAAATATATTTTTTGAAAAATTTGATATACCAAGCAGTGTTTAAACTAGCCTATTCGTAGAAGACAGCCTGCAAAGTGAAAAATTCTTAAATTAAATGTAAAAATTTAAGAACTCTTTTTTCAATACATTTCAGAATGAGCGAATAAACAGAAAAGTAAATGACTTGCATTTGTAGGGTTTTATTTCAATGGTATTTAATGCATTTATACATTTCATTTTGCTATTTTGTGATTTTTTTTATTATTTATTTAATTTAATTTAATTTAAAAAAAAATGTTCAAATTACTTGGGGTTTTTAAATTTGAACTGAAACCTTCCGCTTACCAGATGAACAAAGTTCCACTAAGCTAATTCATAATACGAAGATACGATGCTGAAAATTGGCAACTCTCTTTTTTACACAGTTCGTTTGTGTGTTTGCATATTTTAAATTGCTTTGGCTTGATTCAATAATAAATTAATTACTTAATCAAGAATACCTCGAACTTTATTTAAAACAACATCTCATACAAAAATTGAGTAACTTTTAAAAAATGTCAATTCTTAGCTTGTTTCTTGATTTTCGTTATTTTTGTGAATGTTACTTACTTACTTACTTATACTTACCATTACCATGATAGGGAGGATGAAAAAAGTGGGTCTCACAATTCTGTCTGACATCTGACTGTCCATTAAGCTACATTCTAAATGGCTCAATCGATTTTCTCTAAACTTTTCAGCGTTTTTTGGTTATCCCTATTTTTCAATTTCCTTAGAACCTAAAAAACGGTTCCTGCCATACAATTTTTTTTAGCAGCTTTATATAATCGTTTTTTGATTTAAAATAACTTCACACTTTTATTTAAAAAAAAAAAAAACAAAAATCAACTCAATTACCTTAAGGAAAAGCCTCCTCTTGGTGGAAACCATTTTCTTAAGAAGTGGTTATTAATGATCTCCCAAGGAACCATTATTTATTATTTTCGATTTTCTTGATTAAAATAATTTTTTTCATGCAGAAGTTGCTAGAAAATATAAATAATATTGTAACACAAGAATTTTCAAACAAATATTTTTTTGGATTTTAAAAAATATTCCAAAATTTTAGTTTGAAAAATTAATATTTCGAAAACAACATAATCTATTTTTTTGAAACTTAGTACCTAAGAGTTTTTCAACCCTCTTTATTTTTTATTTTAAGAAAATATTTTAATTTCCATACATCACTCAGAGAAAAACGAAGGCATAATTAACTAATTTCTAGCCAATTATACCTGATTTTGAGGTTGTTTTGTTCAACTCGGCAGATCGGGTTAACCGAATACCTGATTTTAGTGTCATGTTAAATCAACCTAGGTTGCAGGTTAAATCTACGTGACTTCATTTAAATTTAACACTGACTTAAAATAGTAATCTTGAAAATTTTTCATGAAAATCAAGTTAAATTTACATGCATATCTGGTTAATTTAACATGACTCTTTGTAAAATGTCCTGTATATTTTAATTTAAAATGATTTAGTGTTGAATCAACCCTGTATCATGTAGTTATGTCATGAATCCATACATCTTATCCTCAGCCGTCTCAAACACTGCTTATCATTCATCTCGTGTTGCAATATTCTAAAATTAGGTACAGGATTATATTATAGGTATTATTATTTTTTTTTAAATTATGATACTTACTTAATTTTGAACTGGGAACTCATCCACTAGGCCAATTTGCTATGCAACAATTTGGTGCCAACAATCAATAAGCTGAAACACATTGGGTGGCTTGTGTGTGTGTTTTATCACTGGTGTCACATTGAAATAAAAGGGTGGAGTGGTACTCTAACAGCAAGTCATGTTAAATTCAACAGGTAAAAATTTTAGAAATAACCATCAATAAGTTTAATTAAAACTGATTTGAGGTAAAATAGAAAAAAATAATAGGATTTTGGCATAATTTTATACTGGGCTTTTATCAAAATATTTTATTTACAAAAATTTAGGGTTAAAATAACAGGTTATCTTCTTAAATCAACTTGAAAATGGTGTGAAAGGCCACCATGATGATTTTAAACTGAATATAAGGTTATTAAAATCAGGTAAATTTCTGTAACTTTATAAGGGTTAATAATTTACCTGGCGTTTTTCTCTGATTTTCTCACTAGCAGCTGAATGGATTAAAACATACTCTTGAATACATAAATTTTCAAAAATTTTAAAAAATAACATTCAATATCAAAAATTTTTAAAAAGAAATTTTTGAATTTTTAAAATAAGTTAGATTTTTTCCAAAATTCGATATCTCAAAAATGGGTTGACAACTTTTTTTGTAATCTAATTTTCATATGAAAATTATAAAATATTTAAGATTTTTCTTTAAGAATGTTTTAAGAACTTTATATATACAAATATTAGAACAAAAAAAAAATGCTCTGAAGATTTTTTAAATCTTGAGCGCCATTTTTGAGAAAATAAGATTTTACTTAAAGGTTTTTCAACATTTGTGTAGATGCCTATCGTTATTTCTTCATGAAAGCAGTTCTTTTTCGATGTGTGTTATTACATTCATAAATATTAAAAATAAAGTTTCAATGAAAATATTGACGGTGAAGCTTTCGAAAAATTAAGTTTCCTCTCAAAAAAAAAATATTTTTTTAATTTTAGTTTAATTCCCCAATACAATATAATTTAAAAAATTTAGAAGTTTTAGTATAAAAAATATAAAAATTAGTTACATCTATTGTTTAAAAACATAAGAAAATTATAATTAGTTGTTATTTTTCGGATAAAAATCTCGTCTATAACGTACCCTTTCTACAAAGTAAGTTTTTAAGAAAAGTTGTGAGAAATGTTTGATAATTTTTTTTTCCACACAAAAGATTGTATTACAAGTACCTACCTACCTCTACCTACTGTTATTTTTTGAAAGTCGCAGGTTGCAGGTGTCGGACTATATTACCCAAAAAACTCAAGGCTTGGTAGGTTTGAAGTAGTTGTATGTACATGCCTTTGAACCGCAAGCACATTGAAAAGCCACTATTGTCAACACCTCATCCTTACCACGGGTGCAACCGTCTAAAAATCCTGCCAAACTTTTGTATTTTTGATATCAAGATGCATGCACCTACAGATCCAAATATTCAAATTTTGGTTATGCGTTCACTTCCAAAATTTTCTGGTGGCTCAGGACATGTGCCATGTGGATGTGAAAAATAGGAAAAAAAAAAGTATAGAAGTTGAGTAAAATTAAATCGAGAAATCAAAGGCCTGCAGCCCATAACCAGTATTTTAATGATTAAATAAAAATTTCATTGAAACAAAAAAAAATGAATGTGCAACTTCAAAAGGATTCACGTTTTTCACTCCTCTCTAGATAATGCTGCTTTGATCAGAGATAACGAAATATGAGACCATTTGAGTATATAATTCGCCTGACAGACCTTTTTAATAATTCAAAGTTCAATGTGAAGACGTAAAACGATTTTTTAAACAGTCTGGCAGGGCAAACTACATACTTAAATAATTTTGGATTCCGTGATCTGTGATGGGTGAAAACCAATTTTGGTTGACAAAAATCGAAGTTGCATTCATATTTTGTTTCGATGCACTGTTTAATCACTAAGGCCACGGTTATGAACTGCTAGACTTTAATTTCTTGAATAAATTTGACTTTTAACTCCTTTAATTCTTTTTTTGCTATCTTTCACACCCAAAATCTGCTGTGGGATTTATAGACAATTTCGCAAAAAAATTTATGGGCAGTCCTAGAAACATGAGTATTACTGTACTTAAACGTTTTTAAAAGAACACTTTTTGTCCTTGTATAGGCAAAGTTAACATAACCAATGTTTAGACGAATATGTATGGAGTCTATCGATTTATAATAGGCACTATAAAATGCATTGAGTTTTTGGATTAAAAATTTTTCCGTGATTTCAATCATTTAACTCTACAAATTTGTGAAGATTAAGTTTGACACAAGCCAATCTTACTTCTAATTTCAAGGATTTTACTCTAAGATCAATTAAAAATCAAATAGGTACTAGATACGTAATTCTAGCAACAAATATAAACATCTGAGTTTACTCTTTTCTACAAAACAAGTTTTGAAGTTTCAGACAAAAAATTGATTTTTGAATAGAAGAAATAAAATAAGAGATAAAACAGAGCCCTGCGGAATACCAGTATTTATTTCTGTGAAATTGGTTTATTTTGCTTAATCCTCGTATAACGTGGCCATCTTTATGGGCATCTTCAAACAAAATCATTGTGTTCTTCAGATTCTGGGTGTAAATTGTCAAAAATTTGGTAAGCGATAAGCTGGTGAAATAAGTTTGTTCCCTTACTCCTTTCATTAAGTAAATTAAGTAAAAGAGGTTTTTGCTTAAACAGAAACTGCAGAGCAACAAAATTTGTATTATCTAATTTATTTTTTTTTATTAAATTGTGAAAATGTGAATTAATCTTAATCTAAATAAAATTATTTATCAGCCTATAAATCCTTTGTACGTGTATTATCTCGTGGAGTTTGAATTTTTTATGAAAATTTCAGAAAGAAACAGTAAATACATTGTCTGAAGTGAAAACTCTATAAAAAACCTCATTCTCATTCATCTCTGCCGCTAATTCTCCCATACGTAATTATGATAAATTCTTCTTCTAAGTGCATCAAATAGATAGAACACCTTAAACGTTTTATCCATTTATCTCTCATCCAGTTTGCAAGGAATTATACCATTTCAAAGAAAAAATAACAAGTAAAATACCTTTCTCAAGCTAATCAAATATTATCCGTTTAGTTTCCCCTTTCACAACACTGACATAACATTAATAAAGTTTTTTTTTTTTATTTTCTCATTTTTGCATATTCATTTTTCTTCCGCATCTTTAAGAATGTTCATAAAGATCAAATAGAGAAAAAAAAAAACAGTCAAATGGACCTTCACTTTCAAAGCAAAAGTCCAAATCAACAGAAAAAAAAGTAAAAATATATAAGATTTTATTTGTTCCATATGGAGAAATCGTATAAAGCAGACACAAAACACGACACAATCCAATGAGACTTCGTTAGAGAGTATTAAGAGTATACTTTAAGTATGCATCAGGTATAGAAAGTAGAACCCAAATAGTTAAACTGTCACAAATACTCAGTTGTCCATTTGTTAAAAGTTCAAAATGCGCGCAGAAAAATCAGCACAAAAATCACAGAGGAAATAAGAAAAAATTTTGCTTCATTGGATCAAAACAAGTAGTGTACAGTGAAGTCTCTCTAAAGTGGATCTAGTGTAAAATGCAATTTATATTGTTCTTCTGCTTCCTTGTGCTTTGAGGATTAAACAAAAGCCCTAATTGTCTAGATTTTGTTGAAAAATAACAGCTCAACCCGGTGCATGCCAATTTAGATTGGATAAAGAATTAGGATATTATGAATAATGGTAAGAGTGGGATGAGAAAATGAGAGATGGCTACTTAAGGCGTTGTTAAAGCGGGGAGAGCTACCTAGGCAAGGTGGGTATAAACAAGTTTTCTCGTAACGTCAAAACATCGAGATGTTGAGCCTTGAGCCTGGCATGATTTTTGCCTCTGCGGTTCCGATGGGGTCAAGAACCAACAGCCTCCGGCGAGCCTGAGGCCGGTCAAGCATGCCAATACTGAACCTGACGGGAATAAAGGAGCCTGCAACAATGTCCTGATTAGTGCTTGATATTTTTGAGGATAATTTCTGGAATCATTCTCAGTAAAAATAATAGGTTATCAGTAAGTGTCCAACTAATAGAAGCTCTACTGTATATGCAAAAATATTTTTTTTTGCTATATCCAACATCCACAATCGACACAATAAACCATAATTTTACAATAACGATGCAGAGTAGGTTTATAGCTAGCGTTAGCTCTCCTTCGTTTTTCTTCTAACGTAGATACATATTATTGCATCTGGTTTACCGTGGGTACAGATTTTTTTTTTTGTTGTTGTATTCGCCATCAAGAGTATTTTTGTATATTAACGCAGAAAATATACGATAAGTACAATTTGCCGGCAGCAGATGTTTACACAAGTGAATCTTCTTCCCGGTTTTTTATTATTTTCTTACTTTTTTTTTACTCTTCAGTTATTTTTTTTTTCTTCATTTTTTGTTGTTGTTGTGAATGCTCCTTTTGTGTTTCGCTTCTTTTAGCCATCATCTACCACTTTAATCGGTCGATTAAATGAGCAGAAAGCAAAGGTTGTTTGCTCTATCTTCAGCTCTGCATATAGCTTTAAAACAGTCAGCAATATCCAACGAAGAGAAGATACAAAATCAAAAATAATAATAAAAAAAAGCAAAAACAACAACAAACTTGAATTGTTTTAGTAAATCAACATGAATGCTTCCTTAATTTTAGTCCATTACTTTAAATGGAGGAGTTCTGCATTATTCTTGTTTTCAGAGTCTATGCCTTTGGCTTCCCCTTATTTTAGCTTATAAAAGAGTATCTGTGGGTATTTATGTATGTAGGAAGGTATCTATTGGTTTGGTAATTTGATTTTGTGAACATTTAATTTGCATACTTCCTTGAGGTGGAATCTAAACATACTCCGTTTTCCTTTTTATGTTTTTTGATTAAGTTAAGAAAACCTCTGTGGATATGGTGAACAGGTCGATGTTTTGTACATCTTCATTTTATTTTTAAGGATTTTGGGGATATGGGGCGTATGAGTAATTTTTTAAAATTTATTTACAGGATCTCCCCTAGTTTGGACTCGATATTTTGGAGGATAGTTTCTGGGATAATTCTAAGAGAAAATTGTACACCTGAATAACCTCATATTTAAAAATAACTCTTATGAGGCAGGGGGTGAAAAATTGACCTAGGATGGGAAATATTATTAAAAATTAACGAAAGCACAAAAATTATGTGCTATTTTTGCTTTTTAAATCAAGTTCCTTAATTGAACAGTTTTTGAGAAATAAAATTCTAAAAATCTTTCATAGTTCTTGGGAAATAAAAAAATTCCATTTTAACTCAATTTTTCAGAATTTCCTCCCCCCCCCCCCCCCCATCCCCTTCAAGTCTGGAAGGGGGTGATGGGAATTTCTGCCTCTATCTTTTTTTTTAAATGATCCCAGAAAACATTCACCAAAATATCAAGCATGAATTAGAGGGGAGACTGGGTAAAACAAAAGTAAAATAATTACTTAAAAGATTACTCATACGCCCCAGAACCCAAAAATCCTAGAAGGTTTTATAAAAATAATAAAATGAAGATGTTGAAAACATCGACCAGTTTCCTATATCAAGTGATTTTCTAAACTTAATTATTAGTCAATGCCCTCCGCGCACCCCTTACCAAAGGGGGGAAATAGTAGTTTCCCCCCATACAAATTTGTATAAAGAATCCAAGAAATCCTCTCCCAAAATATAGAGCACGAACTAGGGGACACCAACGATATTCTTTAATATTTATTTTATGAAAGCTTGATTTTAACATTTTTTTCCCAAACTATTAATAGAAAGCAGGGGGAGGGATTTAAATGCCTGGAATGAGAGCTTAATTAGTTAATGCATATTCATTTGGGAGTAAAAAGACTGCGATTAGTTCTCAAGTAGCTCTCGAGAGTAAAACTCGCAACTGGACACAGTCATGAAATAAGCTCACAGCTATCCAAGAGTCACTCTCGAGGGTTTTTTACTGAAATTACTATCAAATGGAAATGCACCTTCAGGATTTTTGAAAAAAATTTGTTACTTTTGAATCATTTCTGTAAGCCTCCATTTAAGTGCGTTTCAATTTGAGAGTACTTTCAATTAAAAACTCTCTAAAGTGACTCTTGGATGTCGGGTAACTATCTACCTGCCCCCTTGTGAGCTCATTTTATGACTACGTTCTTTTGTGAGTCTTACTCTCGAGAGTTGCTCACAGACGTATTTACTCTCAAATTGATACCAAATTGCGGGTGGCAATGGTGCAGTGGATGTAGTGCTTGACTGCAAACTTAGAGGTGTGGGTTCGAGCCCCATTCTAGGCAGCATTCTTTTCTATATTCTCCCAGCTTAACTGGACGCCACCCGTGAGATATAATGAGATAATAAACACCTTCATCTCAATCCTCTGTGCCAAATCTTTCCTATCCTCCTACTCTTTCTAACTAGTGCCGTGCAATTCAGGTTGCATTTAAAAGACCTTAGGTCTTACAGGCATATAGTTAAAATTATTATTATAAAAAAAAAAAAAAAAAAAAAAAATTATCCATTTGAGAGTAAAAAGAGTGCAAGCATTTCTTAAGCAGCTCCTCGAGAGTAAAAATAGCAAATAGACATAGTCATGAAATAAGCTCACAGATGGGTAAAAAGCCACCCAAAAGTCACTCTCGAGAGTTTTGTAGTGAAAGAACTGTCAAATGGAAATGCACCTGAAGTAATTACATTTCAAAATTTTACGAGAAATTTATATTTCTTAGCACTTTTGAAGGAAAAATAACCTAATGTACCTATTTTAAAGTTCTTCAATGCTTGGCCACTATCAGTCATTAGAACACAAGAGCAACTTCATGTGATTCAGTTGTGTATTTATTTGTTGTTCAATTTGCATACTTGTTCCTCAACCGACAGATACATACATTGATCAGAATTAAATCAATCAAAAATAAAGTTCATTTTTGTCTATAAAGTTCATATTTTTTCGGTTTGATGAAAATAAATAGATTTTTGATAATGGAAATTAAATAAATCAAAGAAATACCGCTTCGATGAACCAACACCCGACGGTTGATTGAAAATCAATAAAAAAAAAAAAAAAATGTAATGACATAGCAAAATGATTGAAATTAAGTTGCAGTTGTCAGCAAATATACATACACAAGTGATGGGTTGTCAATTTAATTGATATTCGAAAACGATAAGCATTTGCAATCGAGTGTAGTAATTAAACAACAAGAACTATATTTACATGGCAATTCATATAATTATACATAATGTATATAGTGTGAGGTCAGAATCAATAAAAAAAAAAATAATAATCATCATAGTATACCGACTGCAGACATTGTTGTTTTTTTTTTTTTTTTATTTACTTTCGTCATTTGTTCTACTTACAATGAACAGTTAAAAACAAATAAATTGTAATTTACACTTCGTTTTTTTTTTTGTGTTGTTGTCAATAATTTAATGTTTTTTAAATTGATTGCTACCGGGTTATGGAAATATTATTAAAATGGTGTAACCCTTATTCTCCTGTTTACATACTTTTTTAAAATACACTTGCTATGAAGTATTTGCAGTATATTCTTTAAAGTGCCGCTTTAAAAAAGTGTAGATTGTTATTGCACTTTAAGAATTTACTATCTCTGGTCAAAGTATATTATAAATGAAGTTGATATTATTGTTTTTTAATCAATGACATAAAAAGTGAATAACCTATTGATATAGTAGTATATATAAATGTAGGAAGAACTGCATTTTCTTTTGTGTTAAATTGATTATAATTTCATTGAATGCAGTTTAAACAAATTATGTAATTTACTGCACCACGGTATTACGTTTTAATTAAAAAATAAAAAAAAACTTAACCACCCTTATTGTGAGTTTCACCCGGAAAATATTTCACCCGAAAAATGTTTTTTCCCCCGGAATTTTAAAAGCTATTATGAGTTTCACCCGAACTTCTCTTGGCCTAAAATAAACAAAAGAATTGCGCAAAGGGCACCAGTACCCTTTGTTTTTCTTTTGTTCGCCTTCAAAAAGTAAGTGACAGTTTGAGCTCTTAATTACGGTACATTTCGCCCGAAATGAGTTCTCACAAAAAAGGAGAATTTTCATTTTTTGGGTGAAACTCACAATAGGCGAAAAATTTTTCCGGGTGGAATGTTGTTCACGTGAAACTCACAATAAGGCTGAACGTGAACGAAGTAAAAATTTAAGAATTTGTTTTTTTTTTTTAATAAAAAAAAATAATGTAAGTTTTTTGAGTTTAAAATTTTGAACACCTGAGGAGAAAATGTATTTTGAAAAGAAAGTAAGTTCTTTTTTTCATTTGTAAGATTTTCTAGCGAGAAAACGACCATCGCATTTTACCTCAAAAACCGGATAAAATTGAAAAAATCCAACTATTGTTGGGGGAGGCACTTCAATTGGTTTTGGCTATAGCTAATTAACCGTACTATCATAAACCAGTCTCAAAGCTACGAGGTTTCAGTGTTTTGTACAATCCAAAACATTTTCCTCATATTTCCTCTTTTTTAATAATTTTTTTTTTTTAAATTGGCGTTTTCTTAAGATATTATTTTGAACAAATATTTTTTATTATTTAGAGTTATTCAGTAGTTTTATATTTGGAATATGACAAACTAAGCCTTTTGGATAGGCTAGGTTAATGGGCTTACGGTGGTTCTTGTTCCCGTCACACTTAGATCAATTTTGATCCGTTGTGGTATCCTGATAAATTGGACCATCCCTTTAAAAATATAACATATGAAATCCTATGGAGCATCGAACCATTTAAAGCGTTGATGAAGTTTATTATGTGGAAATGCTTTAAAACGGTATAAATTAAAGTTACAGATGATAATTAGGTCATTAAGACAAACAAATATTTTTGGCCAGTTTTTGTCATGCAAATACCCCTCTGTGCAACGTGTGTAAACAAAAGAAACTAATTTTTAAGTCAACATGATAACGAATAGGTGGCAATATTTTTTTGTTATTTTAAATAAAATATAAGCAATTTGTATAAAATAATTCCCAGAAGCATGTCTTCTCTTAAATTCGTGTTACACAAATTTAAAAAAAATGAAAGGCAATTTCTTTTCTCAATTCCAATATTTAACACGGAAAATAAGAAAAGGGTTCATATCTTATTATAAATGGACTAGGTATATGAAAATAAGTATTTTTACCTTTCTGTGTAGAATTACCTAAGCTACATTTTTCAAAAATAAAAACTGATATATTTCAAGAAAATTAGAAAGCCCAAAATGAATTTTACCTCTGCGTTTCCGAGAGAATGGTCACACATTGCCATTTTTTAATGGTATAGTTTGAAAAATTTACATAATTTGACATTATTTCAATTTAGAATTTTCGTTAAAAATTAAATTTTCTATCGAAATGGATGGTTTACAAAATCTTATAAAAAAAATTAAATAAGAAAGAATAACAAAAACAAAAAAAACATCGAAAGATCAAAGATTTCTAATAAAAATTTTGTACCGAAATCACTTTTCAGAGAAATTGTTTCCTATCAAAAATACACTGATAGGGTTGAATAAACTAAGCTTGTTGTCGATATCTTGATAGCCATTTTGATTTAAGTTATCTCTATAAAGAAAGGACAATCATTTGTTCTAATGAACGCTTAAGCTAAGTATACAGTTCCTTGACGAAAACAAAAACTACGTGTATTTCTTATGGGAGCGCTTTTTGCGAGAAAATTTTTTTTGACGTTTAAATTTTTTTATCGAACTGTGAACTACGCAAAGAAAACAAATTTTATATTCACCACGATTTTTTTTCGTACAAAACAATGTCACTGACACACTTTTTCCGAAAAAAAATTGCGTTTGGCATTTGTGTTTGCTTTTTCATAGATCAGTCTCAGTGAGATTTTTTTTTCGAAACTGTAAACTGACGGCGAATAAAAAATTACACCACGGACATTTTTTCTTTGTGGAAAATATTTTTTTTTCTCACCTTGAAGAACTTATTTACTCAAAAGAACTGTATACTTAGCTTTAAGCATTATGCGATACGCCGGTCCCTGTTTTTATTCAAAATGAAATGATTCATATCCAAATAAAATTGTTGTATTTGTGCCAACAATGCGCACACAAGAATAGTTGAGAGTTGTAAAGTCACTATAGGCTCTGGTTCTCCAGGAGCTGTTGCGCCGCCAGTTCTTGTAAAAATAAAATGCACGACTGGGTCGCACGTACTTGCTCTTATGTTCAAGACACTGTGGGCTTAAGAAAATTGTATATAAAAACATGGAAATTATGAGAGAACAATGTAGAGAAGCATGAAATACGACTTTTAAATTGGATAAAACAACTCTTTTGACAGTTTGAAGCGGAAAAAGAGAATGCCATCTTCATTCTTGATTGAATATGATTGTATGGGAAAACAAATTTTTAGAATCGTTGGAGCGGTTTTTTTTTAAATTAATTTTTTATATATAAAATTCTTAACAAATTTTTAAGAACAAATTTTGGTATGCAAATCTGAAGTATATATTTATGTGTATATGAAAACAAAATTTGAAAAAAACCGGCAACCCGTTTTTGAGATATCGAATTTTCAAAAAAAAAGTTTGAAACTTTTTTTAAAAATCCAAAAACTTTTTTTTGAAAATTTTTATATGCAATATTATTTAATCTTATCTTAAATTTTTATATAAAAATTCATTTAAATCCGTTAAGCTGATAACGAGAAAACTCAAAATAAAAAAATACGACCTATGACAGGTACCTACTACTAATAGTTGCTATGTGTAAAATTTTATAATTTTTAATGGTAGATCGTACTAATTTTAGTATATGAAAAAAGTTTAATCAAAATCGTAGGAGTCGTTTTCAAGCAAAAAAATATTTTCCTTTGCGGTTTTTTCACTTTTGTATGGAAGGTACCGTTATTTTTTCATAAATGTAAAATTTTTTCTAAAAATATTTTAGAGAGTACTAAAAAAATCTTAAATATCGAGTTTCAAAAAAATCTATGATGCCGTTTTCGAAATATTTGATTTTCCAAAAAAAAAATTTGAAATATTTTTTAAAAATCCAAATTATATTTTTTCAGAAATATTGATACACAAAACTATTAACATTTTTTGGAAGCTTCTGTATAAAAAAATTAATTGAAATCGGTCATACCATTTTGAAGAAAATCAAAAATTAAAAAAAATGGTTCCTTGGGAGGTACCATTAATAACCATTTTTGAAGAATGGTTTTCCACCCAAAGAAAGCCTTTACTAAAATAAATTTATTGAATTTTTTTAAGAAAAGTTGTCGAGCCGTTTTTGAGAAAAATACGATTATGTAAATTTTCCAAAAAAAAAATGTATGGCAGGTACCGTTATTTTTGGTTCTAAAAAAAAATTTAAAAAACGTGTCGGCAGAATCACCAAAAACCACTATGTACCAAGTTTGAAGAAAATCTATCGAGCCGTTTAGGCTGTAGACGAACAGACAGACAGACAGACAGAATTGTGCCACCCACTTTTTTGGTGTTCTCTATCATCATAATATCATGTTTGATTGTTATCTCAAAATTTTTTTTTTGCACGAATCCAAAACTTGCCTTATAGTACCTATAATCGCAAGTAAAAAACATATCTTTTCAATTTATATGGATAGATTTATAAAACCACAAACTGAGATGTTGATTGAAAATCGAATAAGCTGCTTTCAAAGAGTAAGTTAAAAAAATATTTAATTTTTGGAATTTTGAGAAAAAAATATTTAATTTTGTTATCTCGAAAAAAACATAAATTTGCATAAAAACTAAATAAAAATCAGATTAAACGTTTTTGAGAAAGTCGGAGCTAAACAAAAAATGAATGTTTTCCCTTAAATGAAACTTAGTTAAATCTATAAAATTGGCACTTCGTCCTGGAAATATGATGATTGTCATCTTCTTGTTGTTGTTGCTTTTCTTATTATAAGATTAATTTATTTTAACAACAATCAAAATCTAAGGCTGAGATAAACGCCAAAAACTAAACAATTCTTATTAAATAGTGATTATAGTTGTCTATACTTATCTGATTCTTTGACTATGAACAAAGTTTAAGTCAAATTCCCTGAGCCTAATGTCGTTTTGTTCATACTTTGAACACTTTCAAAGAGATAATATCTCTCCAAAAATCTGTTTAAATAATTATTGAAGAAATCACATTAGTATTGATTGATACCATCATCAAGTATAAATAAATGGGATGAACTTTATTTTACTACATATATGAATGACCGAAAACCGAATACTTACTTAGATGATATTTATTTTACTTTTCTGCCAAGTAAATAAAAGATTACTTATCTATAAGCAATCAACAATTCTTTACCTACCTAAAATTAAAACATGATTAATAGATGTTGCCCCTTAAATATTATGTTATCTTTTTGATCTTTGACTAAAATAATCAATTTTATTAATATTATATTTTTATTTGTATATTTTGGTTGAATGAACTTTCGTTGTTCAATCAAAGAAAAAAATTATTAGTCAGTTTTTATATACGTATGTATTTTATACATATAAAAAAGTTTATCTATTTATTTTCATCTTTTTATGTAGGCAGCAAAAATATCGTCAATACTTGCAATCTTCTTTTCTTCAAAAATATTGAATCACTTATTTCGGGTGCCGTCTGTAAACTCGAGAAATGTTATATGAAGTAAATGAAATATTGTGAATTATAAACACAAAAGATTAGTTTTTTAATGCTGAGTTAAATCGCAGTTCCTGAAAATAAATAAGCCCCTACTAAACCCAGAATCAGTTTTGCAAAGGAGAAGCAATTCTTTCTTTTAGTAGTCAAAAATTATGCCTTTTACGATTGAAATTGAGATGGCGATGGATGACACCACAACGGAAAACACCCTTGTCAAAGATTTCATTATAAATTTTTAACACGCATCTGTTAGGAAAATTCTTGTCAGTTTAGTCCCGGATTTAACTCACTAAATAAGGTGGGTTAACTAAGGATTAAAATTGATTGAAAAATACTTTTTTGGAATTACTTACTTACTTACTTATCCGGCTCCCGATCCATGAAGGGTCTCTGCCTGAGATATTGCGGTCTTCCATCGGTTG
Source organism: Dasysyrphus tricinctus (assembly GCA_963921185.1). Classification (NCBI taxonomy): domain Eukaryota; kingdom Metazoa; phylum Arthropoda; class Insecta; order Diptera; family Syrphidae; genus Dasysyrphus; species Dasysyrphus tricinctus. Next base: position 87,183,884 of record OY992533.1, read on the forward strand.
CGGTCCCTCGCACGCTCCCTCCAGTCGTCGAGACCAAGCGCCCTTGCGTCTGTGACCGCCTGGTCCCTCTAGCGGAGGTTCGGTCTTTCTGGTCGTCTCGAACCTGGGGGCTGGGATTCGAAGATTTTCTTGGCTGGAGCGTTGTTGTCCATTCGCTCGATGTGGCCGAGCCAGTGTAGTCGACGTGTTTTGGCTCTTTGGACTACATTCACATCTTGGTACAGCTCGTACAGTTCACGATTGAATCTTCTCCTCCAATCGCCCTCTTCGCATATAGGACCAAATATCCGCCGAAGAATTTTTCTCTCGAAAGTGCCCAGTATCAATTCCCCTTTTTTACTTATTGTCCAGCACTCGGCGCCGTAGAGTAGAACTGGTAAAATTAGAGTTTTGCATAGCGTGCACTTTGTCTTTCGAGAAAGGAGTTTTGAACCCATTTGTTTGGCCAAACCGAAGTAGCAGTGGTTCGCTAGGGTAATTCTTCGTCGGATTTCCACTAAGGTGTCGTTCGTGGAATTGATGTTTGTTCCGAGGTAGGTGAACTCCTTGACTACCTCGAAATTACTGCTACCAACAGTGACGTTTTGTCCTAGGCGATGGACAGATGAGGCTTTGTTTGTTGATAGCATATACTTTGTTTTGTCCTCATTCACTTCAAGACCAACGCGTTTCGCCTGTTCATCAATAGCTGTGAATGCTTCAAGTACAGCTCTCTTGGAACGGCCGATGATGTCGATGTCGACCGCATAGCCAAGCAGTTGAGAAGACCTGTTAAAGATAGTGCCTTCCATGTTAACACCACTCTTGCGCACTATCTGCTCCAGGACTAGGTTGAAGAAATCACATGATAGCGCATCTCCTTGTCTGAACCCTGTTCACGTCTGGAATAACTCGGATGAGCTGTTACCCATATGCACGTTGCACCGCGTATTTTGTAACGTCATGCGGCATAGCTGGATCAGTTTTTTCGGGATCCCGAGTTCCGACATCGCCAATAGAAGCTCTTGGCGACTTATGCTATCATATGTGGGTTTGAAGTCGATGAATAGGTGGTGGGTTTTGACTTGAAATTCGTTGGTCTTTTCCAGGATTTGCCTCAATGTGAAGATTTGGTCTATCGTTGATCTGCCTGGCCTGAAGCCACACTGGTACGTGCTGATCATAGTGTTGCAGAAAGGTTTTAGACGCTCACATAGTACGTTGGATAGGATCTTGTAGGCAACATTAAGCAGGGATATGCCTCTGTAGTTCTTGCAGGACATATGATCGCCTTTTTTGTAGATTGGGCATATGGAGCTATTTGACCAGTCGTCGGGCATACTTTCCTCCTCCCAAACTTGGTTGATGAGCTGGTGCATGCATCCTACCAGAACATCTCCTCCATACTTGAAGAGTTCCGCTGGTAGGCCATCCGAGCCGGCGAATTTGTTGTTCTTAAGCTTGTGGATGGCTTTCTTAACCTCTTCAGTACTGGGTGCTGGGACTGGATCTTCATTGACTGGTCTAATGGTTCTTTGTTCCCCTGTCGCCTCCTCTACATAATGCCTATTAAGCAGCTGCTGGAAATGCTGCTTAAACACGTCTACAATTCCCTGTGCTTTGGTGACTAGGTTCCCTTCGCTGTTTCGAAGAGCTTTGCGTGCCAGTCCTATAACCAGATGCCAGTTGCTTGGCTGTTTTGTAGAACCGGCGGGTGTTGGTGGCGGTGCTGGACTCTTCGAGATACTTGAGCTGAGAGGCTGCGGATGCTCTTTTCTTTCTACGCAGGGTTTTTACTCTTTCCTTCTCTTTTCACGGTACTCCTCTCTTGCTGCTCTTGTTTTCCGTTGCAGCATTTGCATTCGTGCATTTTCCGTCTCCTGCTTCAATACCGCGCATTCATCATCATACCACGGGTTCTTTTTTCGTGGTGGTTGATAGCCTATGATGGTCTCGGCTGTCTCCTTAATAATGTCGTGATACTGGTTCCACTGGTTGTTGACGCTTGTGGCTGGGTGTACGGAAGAGAGTTTCCCTGTCAATTGCTCACTGTAGTCTCTGGCTTTCTCAGATGTGCTAAGGCATGCGATGTTGAACTTCTTTCTTTGGGTGGTCTTTGTTTTCTTTTCGTTGGACAGTCGGGCTCTGAACTTTGTCACAACAAGAAAGTGGTCAGAGTCCACATTTGCACCTCGGAAAGTTCGCACGTCCAAGATGTTCAATGCGTTACTTGCGCCAATTAGCACGTGGTCGATTTGGTTGGCAGTTTGACCATCTGGAGATCGCCAGGTTGCTGTGTGTATCCTTCGCCTGGGGAACCTAGTGCTACTTATCACCGTATTACGAGCTGCAGCAAAGTCGATTAGTCGGAAGCCGTTGTCTGTTGTCGTTTCGTGGAGGCTGTGCTTTCCAACTAATCCGCCAAAGATGTTTTCCTTTCCGACTTTAGCATTGAAGTCTCCGAGCACGACTTTGATATCGAACTCCGGACAGGCTCCGTCCAGGAGGTCGTAAAACTCCTCCTTGTTAGCCTCCTCAGCTTCATCGGTAGGGGCGTGTGCACATATTTGGCTGATGTTTTGGAAGGTAGCTTTGATGCGGATCACAGCCAGGCGATCACTAATCGGCTTAAAATCGATGACTTTCGATCTGAGTCGATTTCCCACGACGAATCCGCATCCTAGCATGTGCAGTCTTTGGTGACAGCTGTAATAAATGTCGCAATCTTTTCTTTTCGTTATACCTGATCCTATCCATCGTATCTCCTGGATCGCGGTAATGTCTGCCTTGAACCGCGAGAGGACAGATTCAAGTTTTTGAGTAGCACCTGGTGTGTAGAGTGTCTTTACATTCCAGGTGCATACTGGTAGATCATAGTCCATTTTCGTTCCGGGTCTGGTTGCCATATCTCATAACAATTGTTTTTTTTACTGTGGTCGGGTCGTTAGCCCAACGCACTAACCTCCAATCTGTAGGGCCATAGGTTTAATGTTGCAATTCTTTCCTTGATCAACATTCGCACTTACAAGATTAGCAAGTCCTGGCATAAAGCCAAGACCAGTATCCGGCGGCTACCAACTTGGAGGTATTGTAAGCACTTGATGTGTAGGAAAAGATACAGCTCGAGGCCCCCAGTTCCTACAACATCCAACCACCTCCCTTAGTTCTATAAACTCCTAAAACAGCTTTGAGCTAAAAAAAAGCACCTTAACTATATTATTACTTGAGGAAACACGCATACACGCAAACAATTTTGATTTTAAATCATTAGATCGGTTTTTTTTGTATTTAATAATAATATACAAAAAAAATAAATTTGAACAAAATTCACTAACCCTTTTGGGAAATATTGAATTAAAAAAGGAAAAAAGAAATAAAAAATAATATTTTTTAAAAAGCCCAACATTTCATTTTTTCAAAGTTTTGATATGCAAAATTATTAACATTTTAAAAGTGTTTAAATGATGATTTTGGTTGAAATCGGTCTGGCCGTTAATTAGTAAATAATAAAAAAAAAAAACGTTACATGGCATGTACCTAGGAAGAAAGGATTCAAAAATTGTACAGATTATTTTTTATAAAAATCAAAAAGTCAATCAAAAGAAAAATCCCTTTTCTAGTGGCTACTCTTGATTTTATGTAGAGTTTGTCTTCATAAATGTTTAATGTGTAAAATACAATTTTAATTTATCTTGTCGTTAAACACACCTTCGATCCACAAGAGCAAGTTCTTGGGTTCCAGTCATGCATTTATTTTATTCAGAATAAATAAAAGAAATGCCTATAGGCATCTATCAATGAAAGGTGCTATCTTATCAAAAGAAACAAAAAATCAGGAAATGTATTTTTCGGTAAAAGTATAATAAATTATATATTTTATTTATTCACGTTTTTTAAATTTCATTCATATTAAAACTTCAATTGACCTCGAACCGGGAATGGAATACCTAAAACAAAAGAAAAACAAAAACAAAAGACTATTTTTCAGAATGTTGGTATGCTTATGCTCCATTTCCCTATATTTATCTTACTTTCTCCATGTCTGCACCATAGATCATCATTAATGATAAAATATATAAAATCGACAGCGACACATAAATATATTTTAAAAAATCTCCATACCAGCATAATGGTTTGAAATTACCTAATCTATATAACAACATAAAAAAAGTCCACCACAAATAGATAGATGCTCTACTGTTCCACTCACTTAGAAAAAAATACATACAACTCTATAAGATGCATATTTGAATAATATTATTTTCCCCCGCGCATTGACTGTCGACTAAAAATACGCATAGCGTAGAAAAGTGGAGGCAAAGCCTACTTTATGATAGATCATTCATAAATCATTCAATCAAACTCAATTTGAAATTGATACTCAGAATTATGATCATTTACACGCGATCACAAACACAACAAACACTTTCATCATCATCACCATCAACATCGTCGTTATAGTCGCCGCGCGCCGTGATGTTTAGATACAAAAATTATTAATGAATCTTTTGGATAAAATATGCAATCAAACAATCTCTTTGGCTATGGTGCACTGTTAAGCTGTATTTTTTCTTATGGAAAATACAAAATTAAATTCATCAGATATAACACAAAAAAAAGCTAAGCACCAAACCCGAATAAAATTCACTTGTTCGATCGAAAAACCCTTAAGATAGATATATTTTTGTGCCTGCAACATTCCTCGCCGCCAAGAACCTATAGATCGTCATCGCTGTTATACTTGCTTTTTGGTCTTGGTTCAACTGTCAAGGGGGAGATTGTGATTGTGTGACGCAAAATAATATAATGCTGGCAACACAAAATAAAAAAAAAACAATGAAATACAGCTGATAGATACTTTTATATCTACAACAACCTCTCTTGGGTTAACTTGGCCGGCTTAAGACTCAAACCAATTCAACTTTGATTCAGTTCAACATTTACACTCAATCGTGTTGGGTGCGCTGCGATCGGAGGAATATTATAAAAAAACGCGATAACTTTCGATACTTTGCCGTGTGTCGTCGTGTCGTATCGTGTGGGTCTATACAACAACAACAAACACAAAGATACATAACGTTTATTTTTCTGTGATATTGTTGTTGCTTTTGTGATATTTTACTAAAATCAAGATTGGAAATTTGATATTCAGTGAGGGGTAACGACGTCGGCTGTAATAACCTACAGCGATTTATACCTCGAAAGGTGGGTGCGAGCAATGAAATCAAATACAAAATAATGCAAATGGTGATTTTTCCAATTCAAAAATCAAAGTGAACATAACCTAAATCAATAAATTCAACAAAAAAGAAGTATCTATGGAGCAATTTCGTGTATCTTTTGATCTAATATCGTGTTCTAAAATGCAAATGTGCACTAAATTTGTCACCTCAAAACTTGCTCGCTGAGCACAGTAACCAATTGGCAACAAAGAATTATTATAATTGCAATTTGGTATTCAATATGCGCCAAACATGGAGAAACCAGGGAATACTACTATGTAGCTACTCTCTTCTAGTTTTTTTTTTTTTTTTTTTTTTTTGGTATGTGATAGGAATTTTTTCTCAAGAAAAAATGCCTTTTTTCCTCTAGTCTCATTCTAAGCCTACTCATGGGGGTCACCGCTATAGCGACAAATCTGCCGTGGTGAATAACTTCTGCTGTTATTATTTTTTTCTCTGCTGAAGAACTTACAACTCCATACTAGCAGCAGCAACAACAACAACAACAACCTTGATGTGGATGATGATGGTAGTAATAACTTTGCTACTGCTAAGAATCAGTGTTGTTGCTGTTTAATGTGCGCGAATTTTCTCGCGCGAATGAAGCTAAAAATTACTGCAAAAATAAAAAAAAATAATAATAGCAAAAAATAAAAAAATATATTTGTACACATTTACATATGAGTATGGATGGATGGATGGATAGAAAAGATACTTTCTGGAGGATAGTTACCTTTGCGGAATGTGGATAGTTTATTATTGCTTTTTTTTTTATTTTTTTTATTCGTTGTTTTTTCTCTAATTCCGCTTTGAATCATTTCTATCATTTTATTAGTGGCATTCTTTTTTTTTCGGTTGCCAATTTGATGTATAATCTTCTTCATACTCTTTTAGATCATGAAATTCTGCAAAAATAAATAAAAAAAAAAAACTCATGGAAAAAATTACATCACTCGAGTAAAGTTGTCTAATTAGCACAGAAGTTGCATAAATGAAAAAGGATAGTGTCAGAATTGGGATTAATGAACTGACTTATTTTTATGATTCTTAAAGTTTAATAAAAAAAGACTATTTATTGGCTAAAAATAATAGAAAGAAGTTCTTACTAGTGCAGTTAGATAGCAAAGAAAATAATGTTTGGAAAAAATATTTTGGAATACAAAATAATTGAGTCTAAGGTTTGTTTTTGCTTCGAAGTTTTTTAAAAACGAACTTTATTTAGACTCCTTACAGCTTTTAAAATTCTTTTTTTTATTTCGATTGAATATGTATGTTCATAGTTTTTTAGATACATTTTGTTGATTGTACCAAGGCAGAATTTTTAATATCTATAGTTTTCTGTCATGATGTTGAGTTCAATCAGATTTTGGGGATAACTCTTTGTTTTAAAATGGAAATATCAATATTTTTCTAGAAATCCTATTTAAGATGAATTTTTTTCAAAGATTACATACAAGTATTACCATTTACACGAAGACAAATTTTACATAGGCTCTATTGACCTGATCAACAGTTTTTTTTTACTTTTGAAAGCCTCTTTACTATTAGCAGGTAGTTACCGGAAAATTGTGAGCTTCTAATTCTTTTGAAACTGCTACCTTTTTCACATTGCAACTCAGTCCAAAGTGAAACAATTAGCTAGAAGCTCATTCTAAGCGAAGAAAAGTTTTGTTTGTGATAATTTTATTTTTTTTGTCACAAATACCAAATTAAAAGGTCTTGTTTTGACAAGCTTCTGGCTTGGATACTAAATTCATCTCATCAAAAATGCCAATGATCTTGCTTGCAAAAATGTAGAATATTTTAATAGGTAGACGTTTTCTATGATTTTGCATGAAACTATTAATCTCGAACCGTGGGAATTCAGATGAAGATCTTTGTTTATTATATGTTGGTGTAGATACCGTAGCGTATTTACATATTATTATTTTAGCAATAAATTTTCAAACCTTTGTTCAAGTTATTTAAATTAGAATCTTGGATATATAAAGATAGGATTTTATTACATATGTTTGTATAAAATCAACTTGTGAACAGTACAATGCTAAGAATATTTCCCCAGTAGCCAGTACATATCTCTTCATATATTATAACTCCCTTGCGTTTTCCTTCACTGCATGTAAGCTCCCATTTTAATTTCACTTCTTCAGTAGATCGCCTCATTTACAAATCGGACTTGAGTAGCTTTGAGAAACATAAAAATTAATCTTTCCTTTTTATACGTAGGTTAGGTCCACAACGACAGTTTTTGAGTCCATTGAGCACTTTTAGCATGTCTTTGTTCACTCGTTAACATTTTCATAAAATGTTTCTAATTTACATTGAAATTTCTGATAACTTTTTGCTCGCACTGCTAGTTGTAAGGTTCTCTTTAAGGTTTTTCACATGTAAATCGAAAGTATACAAAACTGGACCTAGAACTCTTCCTTGTGGTACTTCAACTACTATTTCCTTGAGGTCTTAAAACTAGTACTCAGCTAAGTTGAAAATAAAATTTAACTACAAATCAGTGTGATAATAATTTTGTTTAAAAAGAGTGAAATAATTTGCGTAAAAAGTTTTAATTATGTTACAAAAGAGGTTTGTTTAATAATTAATACCAATTTTTTTTTAAATATTTTACGCGCACTAAAGGGGCTATGACTACCTTTAATATGATTATATACAAAGTACGATCGTAAGGAAAATGAAGAAAGATTCAACAGACGATACCGATGCTAAATGGTTTAAAGTTTAAAATATTAAAATGGGGGGGGGGACACAAATGGAGCCTGGTAAAGCATTCCATAGTCTTAGTGTGCGGCTAAAGAAAGAATCTCTGAGCTTGACAGTACGTTCGAAGTTGGCTAAGATGGGGATAAGATACATTAAAGATACAATAATGTTTACTTTCACATTTTCAAAAAACTGAAAGTTCAGGAAAAAATAACAAAAACTTAATTTGTCCTCCTTTCAACGCAATCCCCTCCCCAAAAAAAATATTTGCCATGGCCTTAATTTAGGGTATTTTAAGAAAATGCAGTAAGAAGAATAAAGCTCACAACCAAAGTCCAGCTTTTTTGGGTTTTGTTCTTAGTTTTTCGGGGGTTTTCCCTAAATTTCCTGAACTACTATTCAGTTGTCAGAAAGTTAGCTTGATAAAGTTTTAAATAAAGGGTGTTTTTTAAGACGTGTGGTTTTCAATCTGGTCTTTTTGACAGCTGTCATTTGATTTGTGCTCAGTTCGGTTTGCCATTTCATAATGAATAGACTTACACCTGAACAACGTTTGCAAATCGTGCAATTTTATTACCAAAATAATAGTTCAGTTCGCGCGCTGCGATGAAAAATGATGAAAATTTACAGTCAATGGGGAACGCTATAGAGCCATGATTAATGACTTTTTCATGCTTGAATTGTAGGATGTTGATATCGACGACCTTTGGTTCCAACAAGCTGACATACGGCCCCAATTGCTGCAAAGAGTGGTCGAAAATTGAACCTCTTGGCTGGAATTTATTCGAGCCAGCCATGGCAGCCACTTGCCCAAAATCATTTTTAAAACATAACGGCAAATCCATATCTTTATAATCAAGCTAAATTCTTGGCCATAGCATTAAATTATATGCGATTAATTTCTTCTTGAAAACTATACACGTCTAAAAAAAACACCCTTTATAATCGTGTTCTTAAAACCGAGGAATGAGTAATGAAAACAAACAGACCTTCCTTTATTTCGTAATTTGATGATACGAAATACGCTGCCTTCCATTCTGCCAGTACTGTCGAAGCATTATTTAACTGATAATGATTTAAATTTGGTGGTAAAGCCTTGGAAGGAAGGATTTTTAAACTTATGCTGTTTTCCATTGGACGTCCGGAAGCGTCCAGAATCGTCCGGAACGCTTCTGAAACCGTTTCATTGGCCCAAAAAATACTCTTCTGACGATTCTGAGGAGAGAAAATTGATTCTTGATTTGAATTCAGAAGACACTCAGAAGCACTAATACATGCAACACGAAACTTCAACAAAAATTCACTCAAACGTCAAGACAAACTGCAGTACAACTTCATATTTTTTTAACATTTCATTCGAATTAATTGTGCACTTGAAACCAAAAAATTTAATATAATTTAATACAAAAATCAAGAAAAATAAAAAGAGAAGTTATTATTTGTTAGTTAGGGGTTACACTATTGTTCTCAGTTTACTTTTTGTGTGCCAGCAAAAGGTTTCTATTTAATGATTCACCAATATAGAGACAAAACTTCAGAATTGAGTAGAAGTAACAAGCACTGTTCCATTGGATTCGGAATGAGTGTCTTCTTGAGTGAAACCAATGGAAAAGGACATTAATGAAAAGATTTAAACTTTATTACCCTCGAGCAATTTTGTACTTGTTCTATGAGGCAAATGTTGGTTTCGTTCCAAAAATGATGGAGAAGACTATCAAAGTTGCTTTCCTCATGACGTCGTTCATTTTAATTTTTGTTACGGGAAGGTAGATCCTAGGAGTCGTAGAAGTGGCTGTCAAACGTATAATTGACACACTTAGACCATAAGTTGGCCTATAACGTGTTAGTGCCACACAATTTTTTTTTCTAATTTCCTCAAAAATATAAAATTCCAATAAAAGTTTTTTTGTTTTTGTTTTGCAAATATGCACTTAACGGAAAAATTTTTTTTGGAGAAAATTGTTTTTTAGGTAAGTTCCATATAGGTATGTGATTCATTAATGGCTTGATAATTTTTGTGGAAACCTTGCCAATTATATACTTCTTAGAAATGAGAATAATACTAAATTGCAAAATTTTGACAAACAATTTAGCTATCAGTTTTTTTTTTTAAATTGTCCGTTAACATTGCCAAATTGTGTCCAAAAACTGATATTTTTGTATCTTTTAATTCATTGCCAAAATATAGCTTTGAACTAGAAAAGCAAGTTCGTATTGTCGTGTATAGTGTCTCAACTTCATTTTGTGCAAATTTTAAAACATTATTACTTTAAAATCGAGTACTAGTTCCACGGCACTGGCACATTTATGGGGCTTCATCAATTTAGCCTTGTTTAGTGCAATCCCCCTCAAGATTGGACGAACAAAATCAAAATCAGGGCTAATAGCCTATTATGAATAGACCTTTTAAAAAGGAACAATTACGTGCAAGGTTTTTTATTATTGAATATGTTTGTTTGGCCCATAAGCATGCTTAAAACCGAAAATGCTACTAAATTCACTCATGCGTTTCTGAGAGAATGGTCACACTGGCCACTTTTCAGTATTTTTGGTATAACTCGAAAACTAAGTCGAATTTGACAGTTTTACAGATAATACTTTTTGTTGAAAATTAAATTTTCTATTGGAATGGATAGTTCAAAAAATTTTACGAAAAAATTTAAGCAGGAAAAGTTAAGAAATGGTAAAGTTTGAATGGCTATATCTCTGTCAATTTGTAAATAATATGGCTTTTTTAACATGTCATATTAAAACCGTAAGACTCCAGTTTACTTTTTTCATGAATGTCTTGAGCGTATCTTTGCTCCGAAAAAAGTTATGCACAATTTAGAAAAAAATTTAAAAATCTTAGATGTTTCGATTTTTTTATGTTGGTTTTTGTTTACTTTTCCTGTTCAATTTTTTTTAAGAAATTTTCCAAACTATCCATTTCGATAGAAAATTTAATTTTGAACAAAAAGTATTAAATGTAAAATTGTCAAATTCGGCTTAATTTTCGAGTTATACCAAAAATACTGAAAAGTGGCCAGTGTGACCATTCTCTCAAAAACGCATGGGTGAATTTAGTAGCATTTTCGGTTCTAAGAATGCTTATGGTTATGGGCCAAACAAACATATTCAATAATAAAAACCCTTGCACGTAATTTTTTCTTTATACCCCTCATCTTCCGTTCTATTCAATAGGCTATAAGTAAATGTCTTCTCAGGATAAAAGTGGAGTTTTTATACAAACTAGCCATAGAAAGTAGTATGTAATTCACACCATTAATACTGTTTTCCCTTGAGTTTCAAATAAAGGATAACTCCGAGAATAAATCTGTACCGTCGTTCTGTGTATTTTTGGAAAATCTAAAATTTTGCTGTTAAATTGATAAAAATGCTTATTACTTTCGAAATTTTAACTTTCTATAGCCATCAGTATCTTGTTAAGAAACAATTGGAGCACTTTAGCTCTTATTACAGTCGTGGAACATCTTCCGCTGAATCAAAAAGTCTACTTAAGTCAATATTTAAAAAAAATGGTCATTGACCCTTTTGGAACCGAGGTACAGAAATATTAAGTCTATTTTTTAAACATAATTTTGATTGAAAATTGATCGAAAATAATATTTGTATTTATAAACCATAGGAGCGATTAATTTTGTGGAAGCGAGAATGATATCTTGAATGAAAACATAAATATAATCAAAAAATATTGCGGGCTGTCTTAGTTCTAATTGCACATCATTTGCAGTCAGAGCAATACACATTTGGGAAAGTCTGACCTTTTTGTTAATCTTAAATTGTGGACATTATTTATTAGAATTTATTGTTTCATGTTCAGAATTTCAAATTTTGTATTTAAGCAAATTATAAGATTTGGTATTAAAAGCTTTCATTTTCGTTTTTAAATTTCTCAAAATGAAGAACACAATGCAAACAATATAAAAGCAATCAAAATTCAACACAACAACAGGGTCGATTAACAACCTGATGATGTGTGCTACTTTGGAACATTTTGATTCAGTTTAAAACACTTCCAGTTCTTTTTTTTTGTTTTGTTTCAGTTTCTTCACACCTGTTTACACACACACAAATTTAAAAGTCTTATTAACAATTCGCTTTACCAATTTAGACCCGAAACACTTATCAAAATCTTTCAAATCAATTTTGATTTTTATTTTTATCAAATGAGTGTTTTGATTAATTTGAATACTGTACCAACCTTGAAATAAAAACCAAGTTTATACTATATTGAAATATCTTAAAGGTTAAGTTGTTACTCTTTAAAATGACAATCTTTTTATCATATTTTGGAATCTAACCAGAGGCGTACAAATGGTTCGATTTTCAAAAATGTAAAGGCACTCGATCTGCCAGGAAAAAATCTCGATCCATCATTTTTTATTTTTTCATTTATCGTAACAAAAGAGCTATGATGGAAAAGTAGGAAAGTTCAGAAATAAACGTTTGTAGTGAAAAATTAAAAAAAAAACTAAATTTAAAAAAATCGACAGCCGTAGCATTTTTTAAAATCGATATATTTTTACGGGGCTGGTGATAGTTCGAAAATTTTTAATGTTTATCTTCGGCACTTCCTACTTTTTATTCATAACTTACTATACGGTAAATACAAAAAAATAAAGAAAAATGATTTATCGAGATTTTGTCGTGACAAATCGATTGCCGTATTATGTTTCAAAATCGATGTATGATCAGTGCTGGTTACAGTCCAAAAATGTTCAAAGTTTTTTTCGGCAACTTTTTGACATGGTAAATAAAAAAAATAAAAACTCGTGTATTAAGATTTTATCGTAATAAGTCAATTACCGTTACAGTTTCAAAAATCAATGAATTTTTACGGCGCTGGTGACAGTCCAAAATTTTCAAAGTTTTTATTTGGGCATATCCTACTTTTTTCGTCATAAATTTTATATTACGGTTAATAAAAATAAATAAAAATGGTATTTCCAGATTTTCTCCTGAAAAATCGAGTGACATTGCATTTTTGAAAATCGAACTATTTTAACGCCCCTGGGGGCAGTCTAAAATATGATATTCAAATTGTCAGCAAAGTTCAGGGTCATAACTTTTTACATTAATAAATACAAAAAATAAATCTTGGAAGTGCCTATCCAAGTGAACCGCTCTGTATACAAACGGTCATTTTCAGTTTTATAATAAGTTACATTAATGTAAATTTTACTTTCAAATAACCATTAAAGCAGAACCAAGAAGTGTTTTTAATATACGTGTAGCCGTGTATGCTTATATTATAAACAAAAGAAAACCAGTTACGAAAATCGAAAAAATTAGTTCAGATTAAACTTTAGTCATTGTTTTTGTTGGCAAAGTATAATTTTTATTTTATAACAACATCAAGAATATTATGTCCGTCTACGTACTTGATTTTAAAAATGATAAATTTTTAATACCACGCGATGTTATCAATTAGCCCAAAGGTGAAGAAGTTTATATTGTTTATAGATTTTCCAATAAAAAAACGAAATGACCAAGAACCAATGACTTATAGAAAATTATGCAAACTGACTAAAAAAAAAAACTGTTTAGATCGGTTATAAAAAGTCAATTAAATAATAAAACAAAACAAAAACATAAAAGATCAGAAAATGTCACATTTGATATAAATGGATATTCATAAAATGTAGAACTGGTTTCAATTTTATTGTATACCTACATTTAATTTAAATCAAAAATATGCAAAGTTCAAATGAAATGATTTCATCGTTTTAGTTGAGGTGATAGGTACATATAGAAAAGATAAAAAGATACTTTAAAGTTGACAAAGCTGAATTTTTATTCTAAAACTAATATTTGTTTAGAACAAACAAACTAACAAAATGAAAAGTATCTCAATAGCTGCTATCACGACCAAGTTGAATGCAAAAAAAACTTTGTATTTTTATTTCGTTGTTTAAATTTAAATGCTTTTTCCAGATTACCACCTAATTAACTCAATTGTTTCCAGTCTTATGTATTTTTAATGCTTCATCACACATAACAATACAAAAATACTTAAGTTAAATGATTTGTTTTTCTCATTTGTTTATTGCCAAAAATATTTAAAATGCGTGATAGGTTAAAACTTTTGCAAAAAAATCTTAAACGGTTGATTTTTTGTGTCAATTAAAATATTATAATTTCTCTTCTGTCTTTATTTGTTGATTGCTGAACCGATGCAAATATTTTTTTTCTTCCGAAATTGTTGAATCCGTGCAAAACAAAATCTACGAAGATTTGAAGATTAAGATATTATATTTTCAGCTTTTCTTCAATATTATATTTTCTCTTTTTCGTAGATTATTGATTTTTTTAAAGAGATTGTTAACCTTAATAATAAGGACATTGTTATGTTGCTTCAAAAATGTAAAAGTTTGTAAGAAAATTTGGATGAAGAATAAATGAAATGATTTGAAGTCATAATTCGGATGTAACCAAACTTCGATTTCAAAATTTCTGTGTCCAAAATTTGTAATTCTAAATTTCTTTTCAAATTTTCTTCATATTCAATTATTAAAATCTGAAAGTCTATAACACTTTTCTCAAAATGATCCAAGTTTATAATTTTTGTATTCTCAAGAATGTTGGATCTGTTCAAAATTTTGAATAGTACAAATTTTGGGCTTACACAAATCTGATACCTACAATTTAAAACAAACAAAAAATTTAATGTTTGGTTTCAATAATTGTATTTTTCAGAATTTCGTTAATCAAAAGATTTTGTTTTGCAATATGATTGCTTCTTTATATTTTAAAGATACAACTACAACTGCAGACATTCAGATCCATTTTTATTTTTTTTTTATTTATGACCCTAAACTTAGCAGACAATTTGGTAAGATTTTAAAAAATGTAACAGAAATGCATTTTTCACGACAAAATGTCGATGCGTATTTTTTTTATTTACCGTTACGACACTTTTTACTTTTTTCTTCATAATTGCCGTTTCAGTTTTTAAAATCCATTCATTTTTACGGTGCTAGTGACAGTCCAAGTTTTCCAAGTTAATTTTTTGTGGCATTTCTTACTTTCTTCATCATAATTTTTACCACGGTAAATAAAAAAAAAATAAAAATGGTATATTGAGATTTTGTCATGACAAATCGATTGCCGTTTCATCTATCAAAATCAATGCATTTTTACGGCGCTAGTGGAAAACAAAAATTTGTCAAAGTTTTTTTTTCGGGACTTTCTTGTTATTTTGAAAAAAAAATTACGATCAATATAAATTCGGAAAAGAATTTTGAATTTAATTCATTTTTAAAAATTTATATCTGGAATAATTTTTTCTAAAATTTGTTATAAATTTTTTTTGAACTAATAATTGTTTTGTTCTACAAAGGAAATCTTCAATTTTTTTTTAAATAAAACATGAATTCATTCACAAAAACTTATAAAGTTTTAAGGATCCAAGGCTTACAGAACTTTTAATATAATTTTTGGGTTCAAATAATTTAAAAGAGTTTTTCAAAATTTTCGTTTTTTTTTTTAAATATTTGAATGTCAAAAATTTTATTTTTATTCAAAAATATTTCCTTCAAATTTTGCGCAGGTTTTGGATTCCATGAAATATTGTATTTATTTGATAATTAAAAAATAAATAAAGATTAATTGAATATTAAGAAATTTGAGAATGAAGACTTAAAAATTTCGAAGACTTTTGAAAAAAATGTAAGGCTTTTGGAAATGTTCCAAATATCATTTCTAGAACTTTTAAATCCAGATTCATAGTCAAGATTCTTCATCACTAAGGAAAATTATTTATCTTTAATATTCAACTTGTTTTTTTTTTCAAATAACTCATTTTGAAAATTCTGTTCAGAATATTTTAAAAACTTTTAGTTTATCTAAGAAATACTATGTCTGTTAGCTTACTTCCTAAAACTACGAATTTCTACGAATTTAATTTTTTTTCATATGAGCTTTGACAGAACTTTGGGCTAAATTCGTAGAAATTCGTAGTTTTGGGAGCAGGCGCGGATCCAGGATTTCGTTCAGGGGGGGGCAATTTTCGTGAGTTCCCAAAATCTTGATGGGGTCTACATTATTTTCAGAAAACATAATGGCACAGTGGTATGTTCCTAGACAGACACATGACGTTCGAGTTCGAGTGAAATTTCCAGCCTTTTCTTAAGCTGGGGCAACCTAACTTGATCTTGCCAGTAAAAGGCCATTTTCGATAACGGCATCAGCGTCAAAAATGCATTTTGCCGAATGTCCTCAAATGCGAACTTTAAGTCTTCTGTTCAAAAAAGCAAATACAAGTTTTACTGCATAAGCATTGTTTTCGATAATGCAGTTTGCTAAAGTCACATGTTCGAAAACATCATCACCGGTATTCATAAACGCAAATGAAACACAAATTATCTTTGATCAGTGAGTTAAGTCTCAAAAGTGTATGTGCAGTTCCATAAATAGTCTTTGGAAAGAGCAGAGTTCTTGTTGATTGTAGTAGATTTTCGTAAAGTTTTTGAGCTTAACGTGAATTAGCAGTTTATATTTTTATTGATATGAAATTTTAATTCGTGAACTAACTTCTGATTGACATTTTAGTTAATTTGTGAATTAGAAGATATCTGAGCAGTTTTTATTGATAGGGCTGCATGTGTATTGCAATTATTCAGTTAACAAATCGAGTTGGCAACAAAAATATTGAGAAGCTGGGGAACGTGTTCATAAACGTTAAATGCGTTTGCAAGAAAATTGAAGAACGTTGATATAAAAGATTTTGTGCAAACAAAACCATTGCATTAATTTGACAATATATAGTTGTATTTTAGCTAAACTAAAATTGTAAATCAAAACCGAGATGAACCGTATCATTTGCTCAGATGCCTTCGTCCATCGATACAAAACCAAACTTTCCGACATTGAAATAAAACACTCTTTTGTAAGTGGACGGACAAAAATCAAAATGGTGGAAGCAAACTAAAAGGAATTTGGCGCTTGGTGCATAGTTTTTAACACTTTTTTTCTGTTTGATGTTTGAGTGTAGTAAAATCTTAATTTTTCTTTTAATTTATTAATACCACGTCGAATTTTCGTGGTTTCACGAGTAAATAATTAAAAGCCTATCGTGCTGTGAATAAGTATAAGAAAATTAACATTGAAGAAATTATTATTTACGTTTTTCACTTTTAACCACTTAAGTGTACTATGGGTAACTTGTGAAATTGACGTTTCGGAAAGCTACTTTTCGGTCGGTTTTGACATAAACTTCCGACAGCTTCCACCTGTTTTAGTTCCACCTTAACTTTCGTTATACATTTCATTTACAATATACTAAGCCTTCGTTAAGTTTTAATATAAATTTTTCATATACATAACTTCAAAACATCGAATGCAGAGTTGCCAGATTCATGCAGTTTAATACAATAGCAATATTCGCATTAAAAGATGACGATCATTTGAAAATTGAATTGACGTTGACTTGACGTTTTCAAAAATGCCCAAAAACAACTATCTTTAGGTGTAAAAGTTCCAACTTCTCTTCGGCAGTGACTGCTGTATAGTCGTTTCCTGGTATCTCTCCAATCTTCTTCGTTGGATTCGTACTCCTCGCCAGTTTAATAATAAGGAACACGGAAAGTTCCTACAACGCATCCATGAAAGTGGCAAAATCCTCTGGAATACTTACATACATCAAAAACGTATCTTATGGCTAAATCAGATGTGCAGCATGCCAGATATTCGGGAGTCGCTCTCGAGAGTTTTCTAGTGAAAGTATACTCCCTCAATGGAAACGCACATTTAAATATTTATCATCCATTTAGTATGAAATTTTTTGGTATCTCTCAATAACTTTTATACAGAAATGTATAGTTTTATTATATTAACTTTAATTAGATATCTTTGTCCTGTAGATCGAAGCACTAGACATTTTTGAAACTAATTAGATCGACGTATTTTAAAGATTTTATTTTTTTTTATTAAAATCAACTTTAAGGTTGAAAATTTAGAAAAGTGCCCCTACCGCCTCTCCCGTAACATTTAACTATAAAGAACCACTAATAAATTTGTAGAGGATAGGGTTGGAGGTGGAGCAATAACTTTTTGAAACATTATTGTGAAATTCTTCCTTCACAGCATTTTGAAAAGTGAAAATCAAATCGATTTGGGATTCAATCTGCTCTCTAGTATGAAATAAATTGAAGATGGGGCATCTAAAACCGAAGTTATAAGCTTTCCACTCAGTCGATTTGAAGGCTATTTGTGCATAGCGGAACTTTTGTTAGCTGAACCTGGTCAGCCAGCGGACAACGCACAACTACTCATTGCTCAACGCTGCCAAGAATTTTTTTATAAAAGTATAACGAAATCACCTTTCTTTTAGTACATTTTATTTAATTCATATTTTATGCGTTATTCGTTCTTGTCCAGGGGGGGCAATTGCACCCATTGCCCCCCCCCTGTATCCGCGCCTGTTTGGGAGGTACGCGAACGGACATACTATTAGGTTTCCTATTGTTTAATTTTTCAGAATTTCGTTAATCAAAGATTTTGTTTTTCAATATGGTTGCTTTTGAAAATTGTACTGTAGTATTGTAGAGAACTACAGGCCTTCAGATCCATTTTCATATTTAATATTTTACCTACAAATTTGTAAATAGATAATATTTTTTATTTTAAACAAAATAATGATATGCGTCAAAAATTGTTTTAAAATTTCGTATCAATATATTCCTCAGCTCCTAAAATTTGTAAAACATACAAACAAACAATGGTAAAATGTCTGTAAATCCAAAATTTCTATTTTAATTCAAAAAATTTTGTTTCAAATTTTGCATAGATTTTGGATTCAATGAGATATTAAATTTATTTGAATTTAAAACAGAAAATAAAGATTACTTGAATATTAAGAATTTTGAGAATGAAGACAAAAACATTTTTGAAATAAGAAGGAGGCCTCCGGAAGTATTTCAAAATTTAATTTCAAACATTTTTAACTGCAGATTCCAGATCAAGGCTCAAATTTTTTTTTTCGAAATTCGTTTCTTTAAAATGTATCAGAAAAGTTGAGGCCTTTAATCTGCTTAGCTCAAAATTTGATTTTAAACCTTGTTCCAAATTCTTGTTTATGTTTTTTGGATTTTTTTTTGTGTATGGTTAGTTTGAAAAATCGGGGTCTTAATATTCTGGCTTTGGGCCATACAAAATCTGATTACAGAATTCTGTGGCATTACCTTGGGACTCGATTGATATTTGTTTTGTATTAAATTTGTAAACAAAATATGTAGATGGGTTCAAAATTCGTTGCTTAAGTTCAAGTCAAAACTTAAACAAAATTGATTTTGGCAAACATGGCTGCCTTCTTT
This sequence comes from Dasysyrphus tricinctus, assembly GCA_963921185.1. NCBI lineage: Eukaryota > Metazoa > Arthropoda > Insecta > Diptera > Syrphidae > Dasysyrphus > Dasysyrphus tricinctus. Next base: position 87,203,115 of record OY992533.1, read on the forward strand.
TTTTTTGGGGACTAGCAATAGATAATTTGTCCATTATCGTGAGGCAAAAAAAAATTCAAAATTTCAAAATTGACTTGGATTTTTTCCGACCAAAGTTGAAAATCGATTCTTCTATAAATGGTTAGTTAAAGAGGAATTACAGAGAGGGGTAAAACGAAAGTTTAATTTGAGTATACCAAAGACATTGGGAAGAATAAAATCCAATCCAATAAAATCCAAAGTCCCAGTTTCATTGTTTTATAAACGTGAGTTCTGAGTCTTGTGTTACAAAATATTTGCATTTTGAAACTCTATAAGTCCGAAATTTTGTCCTTAAAAATTCTTTTTTTTTTAATAATTTTTACAAATTTTGCCTAAATTGCTGCCAACCAAAAACTTTCAACATTTTATATATCATTCCAAAATTCTGTTCATGTTTCTGTTTTTTGTCATTTAATTTTTGATCTTAGAATATTGAACCGCAAGGTATTGAAAATACTAAATTAAACTCAAATTATAATGATCTCATTATAAATGTTGAATAGCGAAATATTTTTAATTAAATTTTCTTATGAGTTCTGGATACCCATCGTTTTTTATTTTTATTTTAACACTCCTTATTTAACCTGCAGCATTAATGAGTGGTTTCTTGGTATTATATGATATCATTCCTACGATTGCTGATGGGGGAGTCTATATTTATCTATCCCAACCCAAGCTCAGACTCAATATGGCTTTCACTGGTTATACTTTAGAGTTAGACCATGTGTGCAATTTTTACTTTATATATGTACATAGAATTATATTATTGTTGTTGAGGAGTTAGAAGCTTAAAAAATAAAACATTTTATTGATTTATTGCGCTGAGTGATTTTATTTGTTATTACTTTTTGTTTACTTTCTATAGTAACTTTTGATGTTCGTTTTGCGTTTCAAATTCTGGTTTTACCAGCAATTGTTTTTGTTTTGTCGTGTTTTTTTTTTGTCAAACCTACTTAACTCTATTGCATTTGACGTAGGAAATTAAACAGACACAAAAGAGTGTTAAAAGAGAGACTTCTGTAATCTGGTATACCGGAAAAAGCATTTGAGTTTCTTTTATCATTGATCAAACAATAATATCAGTAATTGACATTTTATACTGAGTGTAGAGTGTTTTTGTATAAATATTGTTTTTTTTCTGTAAATTGTGTTTCTAAACCTAACACTTAAAAGCCGAAAGAAAAAAATTGATAACAAATCTAAATGCAATACCTCTTATCATTTCAATACTAGTTCAATATGGTTTGAATTGAAGTGGGTGTATAGATATTTCATCAATATTATGGATTTTTGCATGGTTCTATACGATATACTCGTATTTAAGTGTTTTTACAAAAGCTTTTAAATTTGTGGAAATAACCTGCAATTTCTTGGAATTAATCATAACTTTTTTAATCTAGTTTATCTATACAATATAAAGGTAGCTACATACCTACCTACTTAAGTCTACTTAAAGCCAAAATGCATCAAAACAAAGAGTTCTATATACCTCTACCTATATACCTATCGTCTTTAAATCAAATACATATAGGTACCTAGGTACTTGAGTATACATGTGATTGCAGGTGATACGAAAAGGTAGTAAAACATGATGGCTGACGACTTCAAATTTAATTCGCAATAGTAAGGATAAAATATAATAATTATGAAGACTTATCAATTTTATGAAATAACATCAAGAAAATAAGGACTTTTAGGCCCATTTCACACATGCCCGGCAGCCGGTTAGCCGTCATCGGTTACCCTGTTTTCAACAAATGAAGCGGTTCCAGCATGTTTGAAAGCTTCCATAAGATCCTTAACCAAATGACCGGTTAGCCGGTACCGGGTACCCGGTTGCCGCCAATGTGTGAAATGGCTCTTTACCGTATTTTGAAGGTACATACTTAAAGACGATCACTGCGTACTGTAAGTAGTAACAGGTTATTTAAAAATCACATGATGAGAAACTACCCCAAATAAGAAAAAGCAATAATGGGGAACATAGGGAAAATATTTAAAAAAGTTTCTCATGTAATAATTTAGGTTAAAAAGAGAAAAACACAAGTTTTAAAGTTGGCAACCACTATTTAAGTTGGCTTGGTTGTGAGCGCAATCTTTGAAAGAAAATTACCTCTGTCATGCTTAGATTTCCAGGGAGCTTATTGACAAAAATGTGAAATTTATAGGGATATAAAATAGCAGAAATATATACTAAATAACGAGTTCAAAGCATTTCTAGATACGTCAAATGCGTTAAAGAGTCAAATATAAGAAATGTGGACATGGAAGCCGTCGTCAATAGTGAACAAAACTAGATCTAATTTTGGAGAATAGATTTTATGTAGTATGTCCACTTTTCTATGCAACTCCGATAAGTACAAATTTGCAAAATATATTTGTTCAACTCAACAAAAGAGTTGCCTTGTAAAAATTTGGACTAAGCTAGTTCGGTGCATCATTGATAAACTTCAAATAAAAAGTGTCCCGAAAATGGAATCTTGTGTCATTTCTACTTAAAACTGCAAAAAAAGGATTTCCTGTACAATTTTTTAAATGAAGTCATGTCTTTCGTCATCAGTGGTTAATCAAACTTGATGAAATGTGATATAAGTATCTTTCGTAATTGTGCCATAAAATGTCAGAAAGTATTTGTTTGATAGTAAGTGGACTTAAGTGCCATAGGTTGAAAAGAGATATATTAATTAAGTTTCTTCAAATTTCTTAACGGCGTCAAATAAGAATATACTATAGTTATGCATTATTCGTGAGGAAATTGAACTCGAGGTTTGAATCAGACTCGTCATCACGATGATAGGGGGTACGAAAAAAGTGGGTTCACGATTGTGTCTGTCTGTCTTTTAGAGTGTTCCGAACTGAACAAAACCAGTCATTTGCTAACTTTTTTTTTTTGCATATATAAGACCGTTTCTTTTCATCAGATACTTTGTTTTATAAAACTTTGCATTTTTACTAATTGGTCACTAGTAGGCGTATTATTGTATTAAAAAAAAATTTTCTAAAAGTAACTGATTTTAACTTCTAAATTTACATAAATTTTCTGTGAAAAAGTGCCTTTTAAGAATTAAAAATTTCAATATCAAATGATACAAATGATTACATAGTCAATGAAAATCATGAAAAATATATTGAATTTATATGCACTGCAAAAAAATTTGTCAACAAAATACCGTTAGGTATAAAAAATTGACTGTCAAAAATGGTTTTCTTCAAAATTAACAAGCATTTTTATTTTGAATTATTAAAATTTTTATCAGGTACAAAATTAAAAATTTTCTTCAATAGTGGCATAATAAAATATGGAATTTTATGTTATTAAACATTTTTTTGCAAAAAATGATATAGTGTAGGCTACATTTGCTTTGAAAAACTGCCATTTTAGCCATTTTCTCGATTTTTTAGAGGCTTTTACCAAAATCTAGAGCACAAAATTAAATTTTGTTTCCAATGATGGCATAGAGAATAAGTTTATCTGTCCATAGACCCTTTAATCGCTTTGATCGGATAAGTACACGCTTCGCAATCTTATTCATGAAATCACCATTTCAGTCCAGAACACTCTTTAGCTTGCGACTAATCGACTGAATCGGTTTTCTTCAAACTTGGTGGGTATTTAGTGGTTTTTGGTCTCACATTTTAAGCCGCGATATATAAGTAGGTGCTATATGGCAAGCTATGCATTCGTACAAAAAAATTGAACTTCAGATTTTGATTAGATAGAGAAGATGAAAAAAGTGGATCTCACAATTCTGTGTGTCTATCTGTTAGTCTTCAGCCTAAACGGCTGGATCAATTTCCTTAAAATTTTTGCTTAGTGGTTTTTGGGGGCTCTGCCCATACGGTTTTTTCATTTTTTTAGGACCAAAAACAACGGTACCTGCCATACAATTTCTTTAGCAATTTTATATAATCATTTTTTTTTTTTTTTAAATGCCTCTACAACTTTTCTTTAAAAAAAATTCAATTAACTACTTTTTGTAAGGGTTACCTTTGGGTTGGAAACCGTTTTTCAAAAAATGGTTGGAACCATTTTCTTAATATTCGATTTTCTGGAAAAAGGTATGAATGATTTCCATCTACTTTTTATACAGAAGCTTCCAAAAAATTAATTTTTGAAAATTTGATATCTCAAAAATAGGTTGACTTCATTTATATGCACATAAATAAATACTTTAGATTTGCATACCAAAATGTATCCTTAAAAATGTTGTAAGGATTTTATATACATATACAAAATTAGATTTTAAAGAAACCGCTCCAACTATTTTAAATTTTTATTTTCCATACATTCATATTCAATCAAGAATTATGACGGCAGTATTTTTTTCACCTCAAACTGTCAAAAGAATTGTTTTATTTTTGATGCTACATTTTTTCTCTCATAATTTCGATGTTTTTATTTACAATTTTCTTAAACCCACAGTGTCTTGAACATAAGAGCAAGTACGTGCGACCCAGTTGTGCATTTTATTTTTGTTTGGAAATGTAAGCCGACCACAATTTTTTTTCGCATGTAAAACAATTGCCGGTCCTTTGTTTTGCATGACATTCCATGACAGCAATGTTTATTTTTTAGCATGAAACTGTAAACCAATCATGCACAAAAAATGATTTTGTATATTGTATTTCACCTTAGCAAATTGTGACATGCGAAAATATTTGCATATATTTATTTCACACGGGAACTGTAAACTAGGCTTAAGCATAGTTTTCAGTTCCCATGCGAAAAAAAAATCAAAATTTTCAAAACGATTTCAAACCTATTCTGTGCACCAAATTGAATAATATTCAAGCTGAAAGACGTTTGTCTTGGCCTAAGCCACCTATTGAGTCATTTATATACCCTTAATTAATAAACTATAGGCCTTGAAATGGAAAATAGTTATTTTTGGATGCAAAAACCATTTGCATGCAAATAATTCTTTGAGGTGAATATATATTTTTTTCGAAGTGTAAGCTGACCATAAAAAAAAAATATTTTAAATGAAGAAAAACGCAAATACATAATAGAAAATTATTTTTGTTTATGTTTTGTGGACTATTGAATATATGTAATTCAAATTAAAAGTTTTTTGCGACCTTTAGTCCAAATGCGTTTCGCCCAGGTACGGTACAAGGGTACAACAGGTTAGAAGGGTACAACAGTATCTAACTGATGATCCCAACTGTTGTACCTGGGCGAAACGCATTTGGACTAAAGGTTGCAAAAAACTTTTAATTTGAAAAAATATTTTATTCACCACACTATTTTTCGCATGCAAAACAATTGCCGGTCCATTTTTTTGCATGATATTCCCTGACAGCAATGGTTTTCATTTTGCATGAAACTGTAAACCAATCATGCAAATAATTAATTTTTCATTTCACCTCAATAATAATTGTTGACATGTGAGAATATTTGCATAGATTTTTTGTGCATGGGAACTGCAAACTAGGTTTTAAAGAACAAATTTTTGTTTGCATGCAAATAATGCTGCGTGGTGAATAAATTCTATAAGTGTAAACCTACCATACAAACAAATATGTTTTAATCTTCACACTATTTTCTCGCACGCAAAATAATTGCCGGTCAATTGCCTTGCATGACATTCCATGACAGCAATGGGTAGATATTTGTCTTTCACCTCAATCATTTTTTACTTGCGAAAATTTTTGCATAGATTTTTTTTTCTCACGAAAACTGTAAACTAGGTTTAATGGACCAAAACAGAATACATTATTGACAAGACAGTCTCAAAGTTGAATAATGATGACTCAAATGAAAATACATATATGTTTTTCTCAAAAAGGTCGTTGAAAGCTTTTCTAAATAAAAAACAAAAAAAAAACTGCCTCCACCATCTTAAAAATATTGAAACAAATTTAATATTTGTTCACCTTTCTCACCTCAATAAGAGTGAAAACAAAACTCGCATGGCAAAAAACTTTTCCCACAAAAATTCTTCTTTATTCTTCAATCCTTTGTTTGGTAAACAAAAAAAAAATTATTCAATTCTTTCCAACATAATTGGTTGATATATGATCATCATCTTTTCTCCACAGTTTATCCAACTCAAAGGTATTTTTTCTTTATCTACAAAATTTTAATCTATATAGAGACAACGGTATTTGCGAGCATCTTCTTAAAGTAACCCCAAATGCCCCAGTGCGTAATTGCTCCAATTTTCCAGAAAGTCAAAGTTATTTCCCTTAGCCTTGTTTCACTGTAGGTATAAAAAAAAAGTTTAAAAAAACACACAACAGGAAAAAAAAAGTGCATACTTTAATGGATTCCATTCCGACGAACTTTTGTTCTCATTTCACCATCACATATCCCCACACACCATTCCTATATACCAGAACCCCAACCGACCGACCGCACAAAGCATACACTGTGCATGGCCGCCTGCAGCAGCAAAAGCGAGTCGTATATCCGTATCCGTATGTGAACTCAAAGAATCACCTGGCTTGATGGTTGATGGCAACCAAGTGGTATCAGGTAGTATGCAACAGGTGGTGTGGCGGTGGGATAATTGTTCTCCTTTAGGTAGCTTTTTTATTTTGTGAAACAGGCGGTATGGCATTGTATTGTATTCTTTTTTTTTTGTTCTGTTCGGCCTGAAATTCATTAAATTTGAACTCAGGAAACTCTCATTTCACTTCAGGGCGGGTGCACCCCAGCCAGCACACATGTTGTTGTTGTTTTTTTCGCGAAACTCAGTGTGTGACTGGAATATCCACTTAATTCAGTCTCCTTCAAGCTGTCCACTGACTTAACCCATCCAACTGAATGTGCTTATGTGTATTCCATGAAGCGTATTGCAATTCCATGGGATTTGTTAAATATTTTTTTTTTGTTTTTCATCCTTCTGTGTGCTGTAACTGTTTAATTCTCTTAAGATTGTCCAGGCATTGACTTAGAATGAGATAAAAGATCAAAGAATACCACCTTCTTCCGGTAAAGAAAAAACTACAAAAAAAAATAAAAATTATTCCCAAATTGTATCTTTATTGTTCCGACAAATTTCCTCGAAAAAGAAGAAGAAAAATGTGTGAAATTCCTCCATAAAAAAATTATACTTTTCTTAACTTGAATCATTTTTTTTTAATTTTTATAGGAAAACATGAAATAAGAAAAAAAATTAATAAAAAAAGCATCGTCCAAAAAAAGAAAAAGAAGTGTCTTCTTAATTTATGTGATGGAATTGCCGACTGTGATTTATAATAATTAAAAAAAAAAAGTTAAAGTAAAACAAAACAAAAAAACTGTCAAAAACGCAATAAATTCGTGTGGTTTGTACCTATCTACGATAATTTTTTCTATCTGATAATTCGTGTGAAATCAGAGCATCATCTGATTCTGTGATTTTCAACATCATCACCAATTAACTTTAACATCAACACACATCACCTGTGAGAGTACCTTTTTATATAAAACACAGAAGCCGTCCGAATGGCTATGGAACCGAGAATAATATTTCTTAAACCAAAAAATACATTTTCGAAATTTTTCGATGGAATGGATGAAACAGGTAAACTTATAATAAAAAACAAAAACAGTTATCAAAATTGACTAAGAAATATAAGGTGGAAAAATACAATTAGTTGGGTTTGCACTTTTTTTTTTTTTATTGTTAATTTCTTTTTGTATGAGAAATTTGAACAGTGCATACAATAATAGTTTTGTTTAACAAAGAACGATGTTATTAATAAAGATTAAGCCATGACAAGACAAGAAGTACTTAAGACAAACACTCTTGATGAATAACTACTGCGAAAATATTTTATGGATTAGATAAATTTATTATGAAGTCTCGAAGTGCATCATTGTCAATATAATGCTTGATGAGTTTCAATGACAAATAAATGCATTTGAGATTAGTGTTTCTTAAGATGTTAACATACTGAAGTGACTTCGGTGTCAACATTATGCTTATTAAAGCTTTAAATTTTGCATACTTAGTTGAAATTTTGACATACATAATCCTCATCGAATATCATTTCATGGATTAAGTACAAGTTATTCAATCTCTTGCTAAGTCTCTTCGAATAGTTTGATTCATTTTTTACCTAAACAAAAATTAATCTTTTATCGAGAATTGAATAATTGATTTCAATGGTTTAACTGATGAAGGATGAAGCAATAGTTCGAAACAATAGTTGTTGTCATAATTTTCTGGAAGATAAATAATTTATGGAGCTATTTTAAAATGCTTTGTTTAGAAATCTTGAAAAATATATGTAATTTTAAAATACCGATTATTTGAGTTTTCTAATGAATAGCTTACAGTAAAACCTGGTATAATAATAGTATACCTAGGGGAACAAGAAAAAAATATTCTGTTTATAAAAGCTTGTAGGTATACGATATTGTAAGGATTTACTACATATTCACTATGCAGTAAAAAAAAAAAAAACAAAAATCGTCACAGCTTCGAAAACATGCAGAACTGATGTAGTTAATTTTTTTGGAAAACGTTTGTTTTATATGTATACATATGTACATACTCGCAAATACGCAAATATAATTTTTTTCAATGTTTGTAATATTTTTGAAGAGCTGTATCTCTCTGATGAATTTGCGCATTGAGTTGAAACAAAAACAAACTCTACGGCTGTTTTGAGATTTCTTTTGTTTTGGAAAGGTACCGTTTTTGAGCACCCATAAGAAATGATGGGTGATAGGTGTCATTTTGTTGTATAAATTTTTTTTTAAATATATTGGTTAGATAGTTTGTATAGATTTAGGTGAAATTTATTTTTTTATAGTTGTTGTACCTACAGTTTTTTTTTTTCATGAAATATCTGACTTTTTATTAAAAAAAATATACTTTTGCATTTGATTACCAATATCTCAGTAATAAATAGTGATGCCATAAGGGCAGTTTTGGAAACTTTTAAGCCTCTGTGTGCATTATTATATTTAACCTTCACCGTTAGTTTAAAAAACTCTACTTTTTGTTCAATTTGCTTAAAAATTTTGAATTTTTGAAAGCATGAAAGTAATTATAGAAAAATGTTACAAATAATGAAACTCATTCCATCAGTTGTAAACAGCTTGTAAAATAACTCAAAAACAAAAATATCAATTCAATATAAAAACAAATTAAAAAAGAAATCGTTTGAACAGTTTTCTTAAAAATTATTTTACAACTTTTTGTGAAAATAAAATACATTTGAAAACCTATACTTTTAAAAATTCATCTATTATGAATTCTTCTATAAATTTTTAGTCAAATGCACAAAACCCGCCGATGCTTTTTTAAAAATATTTACCTAAATTATTATACTAAAAATCAACACACAATAATTTTTAAATAAATATTCCATTTGTTTAGTACTGATTTTTAGTATGCCCCCTCCCAAAAAAGGATAAGAGTTTAATTAAGAATAGTAATTTTTTTTGCGTCACAAAAATTACAACGAATGGGAAAAAGTTGTTGATAACCCTTTTTTTAGTTTCTCAAAAGCTATGAAAGATTTTTACATCCATGTATGTATGTAGTTTTCACTATTTTACTACGTTAGGTTAGGTTAAAAGGGATTTTGAAGTGGCAAATCGTATCACCTCACTCAGATATCAAATAAAACGTTGTGCTCCCTAGTATGAGGGGCAATGTATGAAAAGGAATGGTAGTAAGAAAGATTTAGAGGAAGTCTCGGGAGTGTGGTGTCTCCCTAGAGTAGCAAAAATGAGACGTGACGTCACCCAGATTGTCGAACAAATATTCTCCGAGGGCATCTGTTTTAGTTCTGGCTAAGCTGGAGCATTCACAAAGGAAATGAGATGAGCCTGACACCCTCTGCATTGGTCAGACGTCAGATGTGCTGATGCCCGTTCTGTTCATGTAGATTCACATTGAGTTGTGTTGTGACCCTTAAGGATTCCAACCAGGAGAGACAATTGTGGCCTACTTAGCTTTTAATAAGTTCTTATGTACCTACTTTGTCTTTCTTTGATATTTCTGACCAAAGATTAGTATTTGACTAAGAATTGATAAGAGCATTGAATATTAGAAAAAGACAGTGTGCTTATAGTTTCGCAATATTTTTAAAAAATCAACTTTTTTCAAAAATATTGACTTTAAAATATAGTTTTTAAAAATCTATTCACTTAAATAAATTGATTTGAAAAACAAATAAGAGAATTGAAAAAAACAAATTACAAATATTTTGTAAGAAAACCTCTTCGCATACTGTTCAGATATTAGCTACTTTTTGATTCATTATTTTTTTTACTAAAATGTTACTTATTTGTGACATTTAACAAAAAAATGTTCCAAAATCGAGGAAATAATTAGTTCGAAAATTATTCGACGATATCTACCTTCTCTTTCAAAAGTGGTTTTAAAATGGTCTCCAAAATGTGTATTTTTTTCAGGGAATGTTTTCAATATCCAGGCTTGCAAAAACTCCAGTGAAAATTTTTGTAAGACTTCATGCACATTCTTGTTATTCCCTGTTTCTTAGAAATTTATGAATAAAGTCAAATTACTCCTTTTTAAAATGTCGATAAAACGATGAATATCTGCTAGATTTTGTTCAAGTTTACCAATAGTGTCATTATTAAAAATGTATATGAAGAAAAATGCAAATAATAGAAAATATTTTTTTTTTATGTTTTGTAGACTATTGAATATAATTCAAATTAAAAGTTTTTTTGCGACCTTTAGTCCATATGCGTTTCGCACAGATACAACAGTTGGGCTCATCAGTTAGATGCTTTTGTACCCTTCTAAGATGCATTATTATTATTTTAAAAATTATCAATTCCAATAATGGTTTGTTATTTAAATCTTTTTATTTAAACAATTTTTCTATCAAACTGCTATCACTGTGACTGAAGATCGGGATTGTAGTCCGTTATACTTCGTTGTAGCGAGGATTTTTGTGTTTTTTTTTTTTTGGGTTCTTTTAATTGACAAACACTCAAATTTAATACAGAAAATACTTACTTATTAATTTGTATCCACCGGAGTATCCATTATTTAAGAAAAAAAAACTATAGAACCTATAAAAGTGAGAAAAAATAATAAATAACAATTAATAGCTTCTTGCAATAAGGAATACCGGCTAATAATTTTGTTTAGCAATTTTACATAATCGTATTTTTCTCAAAAACGGCTCGACAACTTTTCTTAAAAAAAATTCAATAAATTATTTTAAGTAAGGGCATACTTTGGGTGGTTATTAATGGTACCTCCCAAAGAACCATTTTTTTAGATTTTCGATTTTTTTCAAAACGGTATGACTGATTTCAAATTTTTTTCTATACAAAGGCCTCCAAAAACTATAAATATTTTTGTGTACTTAAGTTAACATTTTTTTTTTTTTCAAAACTTTTTTTTGAAAATCAAATATTTCGAAAACGACATGATAGATTTTTTTGAAACTCGATACTTAAGAGTTTTTTTATACCTACTCTCTAAGATATTTATAGTAAGCCGAACGAAACGCCAATTTGTAGGACTAAAGGCCATAAAAAGCTATTTTGAATAAAATAAATACAATTTACTGCAAAAATTATGCAATTTTGCACTTAGCAACTATTAATAGAAGCTGTCATATAGAATGTATTTTTTATTTTGAATTTTCTCATGTATGCAAATTTCAGATAAGATTATATAATATTACATATTAAAATTTTCAAAAAAAAAAGGTTTTTGAATTTTTAAAAAAAGTTTCAATTTTTTTTTTTTTGAAAATTCCATACCTCAAAAACGAGTTGAAAATTTTTTTTATTTTTTTATCTGCACGTAAATATATACTTTTAATTTGCATTCGAAAATTGGTCCTTTATAATATCTTAAGAATTTTATATATGTATGAAAGATTATTTTTTTAAAAAACCGCTCCAACGATTTCAAACATTTTTTTTCCATACGATCATATTCAATCAAGAATTAAGATGGCATTCGGTTTTTTAACCTAAAACTGCCAAAGAAGTTGTTTTAGCTAATTTAAATATCGTATTTCATGCTTCTCTACATTTTTCTCTCATAATTTCCATGTTTTTATAATCAATTTTCTTAAACCTACTATGTCTGGAACATAAGAGCAAGTACGTGTGATCCAGTCGTGCATTTTATTTTATTTTAAGTTTGAAAATTATTTTTTCAAATAGTATTTACACAAACAAATTTTATTTAAAATTTAAATAAGAAAATGGATGCTCGATGTTGAAAACGGCTTTAGAATGACATTTAAGCTGTTGCCGTTGTTTTTTTTAATATTTTTTTATTTCAAATACATTTTTAAAAAAATTGCCCCTCCCTCAAGAATACTTTTGGTGCGCTTGAATCGCTTTTCATACACTGTGCGGTGGGCGGCAGGCGCGGTGGCTTGACGGCTCGGGCAAAGATTTCATAAACAAATATTTTTTTTTTTTTTTTAATTTAATGTCAATTTTGTTTTTGTAGATAAATATTTATGCAGATTCAAAAAGATGAAAAAAATTCTCTTATAATTTAATGAATATTTGACTGTGGTTTCATAAATTTGAATTTTTGTCAACAAAATAAATACCTATGTAGTCACATGTTTTCCAGCTTAATTTTTTCTGTGTACTTTTAGTTCGTTTTAAAAACGTTTTATTTATACAAAAAAATTCTATTTAAATAATTACTACCTGATGCTTTTTCGTCTTCTTTTTTTTTTGTGAAATTTTGCAATCGGCTTTAAATATAAATCGCCAAGTTTATTATTATTCATTATTAATATTTTAATTTATTATTATTTCTTTTCGTTTACGCAGTGCCATGCCATTCTAATCCTGCTTTCGATTTCTGTTAAAGTTTCTCTTTCAATTTAGCTACTGCTTTGTCGTTTAAAATTTTAAATCTCTAGCTCATAAGTGATTTGATTTGAAAAAGATTATGCACTACTATTAATTTATTAATGTATTTTTATTAATAACATTTTGTTTTGTACGCTGTTTTGCTTGTCTAACAGCTTAGTTGATTCGAATTCTTTTTGAAGCTTCTCGGTTCTCGCTAACACAGTAGAGAAACAAATCCTAGGCAATATAATGACTTATTGAAAATGTCAGTATTGCCACTAATTAAAAATAGCTATTCGAGAGCCCTTCAAAACAAAAAATGAACCACCAAAACAAATATAGACATTTAACAAGTAAAAAGATGTCTGCCTCCATTATTTTCGCACTCATTTTGATATAGATAAGCATAACAAAATAAAAACGAAAATGATATTACCTTTAATATACATACATACATACATAAATGTATATGTGTAAGTACTCGCTGATGATGGACTGTACACGACTGAGCAATTGGCAGTAAACTGGCAGAGATACTGTTAAAAGAATTAATTTGCCTATTATTTTGCCAGTTTTTTTTAGAGATAACTGCCAGAATACTGTCAGCAAACAGACACAGAAGAAGAAAGAGAAGACACAATGAAAACATTTTTAAAATTAAAATTTAAAAAAAAACGACGAAGTCAAAATGTGGCAACAAAACTTTTTTTAAAACCAACTAACTAACACAGTAGAAAATTGCGTTTACCTAAATGAAAGCAATCAAAAATCACCCAAAATTACCATAAGACTTTTACCCTTAATGAATTCCTAATACAACTTCATAAGATCATCAATTAAAAAAAAAAAAAACGAAAATTCAAGACGTTAACAGTTAAATAAAACCAAAGACTGCCTAATAGATATATCTTTATCTATATATATCCATTTTAATATTAAAATATTTTGTAAAAATATTTATGTTCGATATGTGGTCATAATTTTATCATACAAGGTGTGACAGAGAATAATTGCAAAAAAGACCAAAATACCTTTTTTCTTATGATATGACACACGCCGCATATATTCATCGGACAAGTAAGTATCATTTCAATTTGTAACCACTTAAGCGCATTTATTTTGTCTCTAACTACATTGTTCAATCAATCACCACCCACTTCCTGTCCCGTTTGTGTAAAGCTGATGGCGGTGGTGGTGAATTTTGCCCCATATAGGTCGATATGTGTTATTCCGCGCAATATTTCCTAACATAAGGTTGATTTGGGTGGAGCAGATCAGCAGCCTCAGTATGGAGCACTTTTGCCTACACTCAATTCCATCACACATGATGTTGATAATATCGGCCAACCATATTCATAGCCTTATGGCACACACAAGAGTAGCTTTACCGTTTTTATTGTATAATTGTTAAATGTGCAAACAAATTGCTTAACATTAATGTTGTTTTTGTTTAGAGAACAGAAAAACTATAGAAGTGATTCACCGCATATTCACAGAAAATGTGTGCCATATACCCGCCAATTGCGCGCCGCTTCCGACTCTGGACTTTTGACCCCAAGAATGTGTTTTGGTATTAAATCGTCATCTGCTCAATTGACAATTTGTGCACACTTCAAAGCTCATTGCAAAGATTAAAATAATAAACAAAAAAACTGACTCATTTGCAATGTGCGACTCGGAAATGTTGATCTTTTTCTAAGAAAAAATTTGGATGACAAACTTTTGTTCAAATGACGTGACAATGACTACGACGACGCGACGGACGCGTGGTTGGCAAATTCTGTATGGTATTTAAAAAAAAAAAAAAAATACCAGTCGTGCTCCCTCGTGTGATTGTTTGACCACAAATCTCTTCTCACTTCTTGTGTCGTGTATTGTCCAGAGCCAGTACCAAGCGAATTAAATTGTTAAAATTCATTATAACGACAACTTACAGTGGGCATATGCTATACAAGTTACAAGCTTACAGCTCACTATACCAGCAATATTACATTGCACGCTGATTAATCTCTTGTCGTAGTGTTGATTTTTTGGAACTTGCAAGTCTTGGGTGTCCGACTTCAAACTGCTGCTCTCTCGTAAATTTCTTCCGAGGTTTGTAAATATAGTAATTGGTGATTGTGAGTGGGCTACATAGAGGTACCTAAAGTCTCAACTCAATTGTCTGGTTATTTATTTGCAAGAAAAATCAGGGCAATTTGGTAATTTTTTTTAAGTAGGATTTGAGCAATTTGGTGCGAGGTCTTATTTGTGATTATACGTAGTTGGGTTATGCCAAATTCCAAAAAGTTTTAAGATATTTCAAAATTTTGTGGGCAACAAAATTTCCACATGATCACACATAAAGAAATAACCGACTTTTGGACTGAAAATAAAATTTAATTCTTTAACAAGTCCTTGTAATAAATTGTACCTAAAGCCGGATACACAAACAGGGATACAAAAAAGTTAGGAAAACTTCAACACTTGGAATTTCTGTTGAAGCAATATGTGTCATCTGAAAGTTTTTACATTTATTTAATATTTTCAAGAGCTTCCTACATTTTGAATCTATGGAAATACATAAGGCTTTTAGTTCTTCAAAGAGTGAACAATATCAATGAAAGCCAAGAACAAGGTGCTTTATCTCCAAAACAATTGATATGCGAATAGAAGTTATCCATGTCGAAAGAAAAAATGTCTGAAAGTTTTTATTCAATTATTTCAATTTCAATTATTATTCTGTCTTATTTTATTTTATTTTATTTTATTTTATTTTATTTTATTTTATTTTATTTTGTTTGATTTTATTTTATTTTATTTAATTTTGTTTGATTTTATTTGATTTTATTTCATTTTATTTTATTTTATTTTATTTTATTTTATTTTATTTTATTTTATTTTATTTTATTTTATTTTATTTTATTTTATTTTACTTTTAACATTTAATTTTAAAAATATTTTACTAAAAAGTTTTTTTTTCGATTTCACTCTTCAATTAATTATAAGAATAAAATACATAAACTTTAAATTTATTTTTAAAAAATTATCGTTGCACATTTTTCATGAATTTTGTAAATCCACAAAACCTATCTTCACCTTGGCACCCAACTATAATTTCCAAAGAAGACGGAAACTAAGTCAGTTACAGAAAATATTTTTGTTCTACAATTTTTTTTTATTTCTTTCATTTTATTTTCTACATTTTACATCATCATCATTTTCATTTCTATAATTCAAACCAATTAAGAAAAGTTTTTTCCACGTAATTCTTATAACTTCTTTTTAACTCCAATTGTCGAAGTAAACTTTTTTTCATCCTTTTGATTGTTTGCAAGTTTTTTTGTATCCTTTTCAATTCATCTGAGCTGATGTTTCAATTTATTTTCGCGAGAATAATAAAAATAAAGAACACATCAGAGTGACATAAAATATCTCTTACCACGAAAACTTTTCGTTAGCCACTAAGAAACTGAAATTTAAAAATCATGGTTATCAAAAATCATAATTAAAAATTCATTAGGTACTCGTACATGTCTTGAAAATGGGTAAATAAATCTTTTATAAAAATTTTAATATTAATTATTTTGAAAAATGTTAAAATGCTAAAGCTTAAACGGCTGGATCAGTTTTCTTAAAATTTAGTAAAAAGTGGTTTTTGGTGAATCCTCCCACATGTTTTTTCATCTTGTTTAGTACCAAAAAAAACGGTGCTTGCCGTTATTTTTAAGCAATTGTACAACATTTTATTGTTATCAAAACTTTTTTTTTTTTTAATTCAATAAATTTCTTTTAGAAAAGGCTACCTTTGAAAAGGAAAATATTTTTCCTCCCAAAGAACCATTTTTTTATTTTCGATTTTCTCCAAAACTGTATTTCTGATTTCAATATTTTTTTTTTATACAGAAACTTAGAAGAAATAAAATTTTTTTCTAACCAAAATTAAAAAAAAATATTTTGTATTTTTAAAATATATTCAAAAATTGTTCTTGAAAATCAAATATTTTTAAAACTACGGGGTCAATTTTTTAAAACTCAGTATTAAAAGGTTTTTAAACTCTCTACAATATTTAAAGAAAAAAATTTACTTTTACTAAAAAATAATGGTATTTTCCATTTAAATGTTAAGAAACCGTTAAGGAAAATATTTTTTTCCTAAAAACGGCTCAGACGGCTGGTTCTCCACGAGCTGTTGCGCCACCCAATTTATTTATTATTTTATTTATCTTTTTTCACATCAAACCATTTAAAAATCGTATTTCATGCTTTTAAAATTTGTTCGCTCATAATAATAATAATATAATACAGTGGAGCTTCCATAAGTCGAACTTCCAAAATGAAAGAAAAAAATTCAAGTTATAGAAACTTCGAATTAAAGAAATGAGATACAATTTTTAGTTTTACTGTTTTATTATATAAAATGGAATTTAAAAAAAATAAAATAGTTTTTGATTAAAAGAATCTTTAAGAAATAATTAGAAGTCATTCGTTGGCGTACAATTAAGAGACAGCCTTGTCAACACTTTCATATTTAAGATGTTTTTTCTCATTGATGTTTTTTCGTTTCGTGAATTTTCAGAATTTGTTTGTACCTTCTCTGTTCTTCAGTATCCATAGTTGGAAAGTGGTAAACCATTTTGTATGCCCAAATTTTTACTTTTTAACATCACTCTCCAGCCAAATTAATCAGTGCTCAAGTTCTTTCCAAACATTGACACAAAAGGGGACTTACCGATTTAGAATAAAGAGTTAGAGCGTATCTTCTGAACAAACGTCCAAAATCATCATAGTAGACTAGGTCAATTAAAAAAAAAAAAGATTTGTGAAAATGTTCGAAAAATTTCGAGATGAAGAGACTTTTTTGCATCAAAGGCAATCCAAAAAATCGAAATATGGAGAAATTGGAGTTACAGAAGCTTGAATTACGGAGGGCAAAATTCATGAAAATAAACTTGAAAAGTTCTCAATAAAACTTTGAGTTAAAGAGAAAATACACTTAAAGAATTTCGAGTTATGGAATTTCGACTGTTATAATGATTTCCATGTCTTAAGAAAATATACAAATTTTTAAACCCTCAGCCTATTGAACATAACAGCAAGTACGAGTGACCCAGTCGTGTATTTTATTCATCAAAACATCCAATGTTTTACAATCATCTACAATTTTTTAAGATGGTTGTCGATTTTTTGTCATGAAATTTTTAATAGGTACATATCATTTTAAACATTTTTTAGTAAATCATCTTCTAGAAGTTTTTACATAATTTTTTACTTTTTTACATTTTCCACGAAATTTTTGAAATATTTAACAAGTGTTAGATTTTTTACTTCATGTTTAAGAAAATATTAAGCTTATATCAATTTAAATTTTTTTTTAAGAACGCATAACTTGACCCTTAGACTATTTACATCTCTCTATTGAAAATTCAAACAAGGAATTGTTGAACTTTTGAAAGAGGTTGGCGTGAATTCGGTTGGCTACTCAACCCGAGCACCAGAAAGCAATCAAACACTTTGCAATTAAAATCTAAAAAAAAAGAAGTTTATGTTGTAATCAGAGGTTCTTCCAATTATTTTTTATCAATAAAGGTAAAGTATCAATAGTTTCGGTCAATTCATAAGAATCGTGAGATAGGTACTTATTTCAACCAACAACATAACAACAACAAAAAAAACCACAGCATTAACTGCTCGAGATAATGATTGATGTTTATTGTTTATGTTTATGGTACGATTGTTGTTTCTAAACAGAGCCATATTTGCACCTTCTCATGTGAAAACATGCGGAAATAAGATTTGTTTTTTTTTTTTCTTCTTTTTGTTACTCTTTCATTAAGAAAGAAATACTAATTGAAGAAGAGAAAAAGTAATATTACGATGTTGAGGTTTTTCTTCAAGATACATTTGTGTATCTTAATTTTGACGCAAATGATTTTGAGGTCTTGAAGATACATTTGCGTATCTTCAAAGATGTATAGTATAGGTATCTTATTATTTTTTTGTACTACTTATGTAGGTACTTTCATTGTAGAGTTATAGAGGTATCATGAGAAGGCAAATGTAATAATGAGGTTGATTTGATCATATCTTATATATTTCCTTTTGGCTTATTGTTTATTTATTCAACATTATAAGTGGTATCTTTTTTAAGTGTGATAAACAAAAGACGTTATATAGGTATGTATGTAGTTAGGTTATTTAATTTTGTTTTTTGTGAAATTGAAGAGTTAGTCACATTTTTAAGTCATTATCTTATAGCAGTTAACTTGACTGAAAAGCAGTTTTAAGTTTTGTGTTTGTAATTAATTATGAAGTGCAATTTAATACCGGAGTAAGTTCATTAACAATAAGTATACTTATACTGAGTGTCTGCGAGATATTGTATAACATCATTAAATTGATATAAGTGAATTGTGCTTTCATTCGATAAACATATTGTATCTATTGTCGTTTGTCGACCTTGATTCTGATGATAAAATATAGTAAATGTATGTCATATAACATTTAACCAATTGCTGGTAAAATCTCTTAAAATTCATCAATATTGTAAAATAGCAAAATATAATTTTCTGTTTTAATTTTTAATTTGTTATTGCCACCAAAATTGGAAAATATTCGATTCCATTTAGATATCTTGGTTCGATTGTTTTCTTTTTTTTTGTAGATGAAAGTTCAAGGCCAAAACCCACACCTCACAATTCGCTTAATTGTTTGTTTCCGGATGAGAACTCAATGAAGTAATAGTTCTTACAAATATGGAAAAAACCAAAGTTGAGAAAAAAAACTGTTTCCCATAATTGGACTTTGATCAAAATGATTTAAACAAACAAGACTTATGATGTCTTTAATTTGTTTCGTAATGTTTTTTTTGTCTCAAAATCAACAGAAAAAAAAGGTGAATGAAATTTAATTTTTTTTAAGAAAGTGGTTGTTCCTTTAATAGGTATAACGTTTAAGCAATCTTGAGTTTGAGGTTTTTACCTTCCTGACAGCTGACAATGCTATGGTTAAACATAGAACTATATTTTTCTGTAGATCATAGAGATGTTTTTTTTTCTGAAAAAGCACCGATACATTAATAGTATTCAAAGTAATCAAATAAAATGCACGATCTAGCTCATCAAGTTGTCCTGTTTTGCTGAGATTCAAATGCATGAGATCTTTGAAATATACACATAGTTAAAAAATCATGAAATTCGAAATAATGCCATTTGATTTCTTCAACAAAGTTGAATGCTTCAAAAAAAATTTAAAATGGAGAAATCATTACAAAAAAATGCACGACTGAGTCACATGTATCTACTTGGCCTCCAAAAAGCTTAAAACAATTAGCTATTCCAAAAATTATATTTAAAAAAAATTAATACGACGAGAGATGAAAAAGAAAGCTTTGACAACTCTTTTAACAGTACAGGCCAAGTATGGCTTACCATAAAGCCGTTTTACGTACCTATTTTTATCTTTGGCATTTTGAGATAAACACGTTTTTCTGTTTTTATATCTATTTTTTTATTTTGTTAATAAATATTTTTCTAGCATATTTAAAAGTAAATAATTTTTTTCTTAGAATATTTATCAGATTCACACATGCTTGTTCTGTAGTAGCTTTTTGTTTCTTAAAAAAGTGCTAATACGTCAATTTTTCTTAAAAATGGCATGGTTCCTTGACCGAACAACATTTTTCTGAAGCATTTTTAACCAATTCAAAATAAAGTTAGGGCTTTTATTTTTAAAGAATAAAAAGTAAATATATGTAGCAAAGATGTCAAAACTGGCCCTTCCTTAAAACAGCCAAAAAATCAGATGCGTTTTTTCTTCTTAACACGGCAGATAGTTCCACTACATTTTCGGTGCTATTCTTGTTTTTTTTATTAAATAATTAAACTATTTTTCATTATTTAAAAATCCTACCTATTATGAATGAATAAAAGTTTATAGCTAAATGTGCATTAGTATATAAAAATGGTCACATGGAGTACTCAAGTGTTGATTGTTTGAGCTGAGAGAAAAAGATAAATCATCGGGATTCTTGAACAAATAATATGAATTTATTCAAAACAAAATCTTAAAACCATTGCGGCAGTATTTTATTCAATTTATTCTTAGGAATTCAGCAGAACAACTTTCTCAAAAATCATAATAAAATATAAAAACAAAGTTGGTTTTGAGAACTAATTAATTCCTAATATAATTTGTGATGCAAAAAAAACATTTTTCTGTTAAATTTATTAGTATTTTTTTTTTATTTTTGTATTACCTAAATTTTTGGTATAAATATATTATGTGTATAGATACATATATGGCAAAAAATTTAACTCGAGATTTTGCTCAAACCTGTTATGTATTATGTATGATGATAGGGAGGGCGAAAAAACTTTAATGTTCAGTAAACTTTTCTATTCTACTTTGTATATTTTTTTGTAATTTACTTTTTTTCAACTAAAGTTTCGGGATTTTCTGGATTATGGGTCTTCGGGATTCTGGATTTTCGGGGCATTGGGTTTTCTGGATTCAGAGTTTCGGGATTGTGCCCGTCTCCCTCCTCACATGGAACTTTATTTTTCTTTATTTTGAGTTTTCTAAAGCCCGTATGACACTACATTTTTCTCTCATTTTTCATAAACTGAAAATGAAATTAAAGTGGAACGTGCAATTTCTTATTCAAACTTTGATGGGTGTGAGTGGGTACGCACTATATCCATAAATGTAAAAATTTCACAAAAAATCTATAATAAATGTGATTTTCAAATTAAATTTGTCAGGTTCTGGCAGCTTTTCTTGATATTTCCGAATTAAAAATGAAAATTTTTTCAAGGTACACTCAGTTACACAAGTAGATATACACTGGACCCTAGAGAAAACTAGGTTTTGATATATATTTTCTTTTTGGACACATTGTAAATGTGAAATTTAATTTAGAGAAATGCTATCCCTCTCTTAAAAACACTTTTTATCCCTTTTTTGCTCCGCTGACACTTTGATAGATTAAATGAGAAATACAATTAAGAAAAAATGTAGTGTCATACGGGCTTAATGGCTAAGCAGACTAAAAGTGTTTTTTAAATACAAATTCCAAAAAAGCTGAATTAAAATTGCGTATCAAAATTTTCAAAAGGAAATTATTGAATTTTTAAAAAAAATTTTAAGTTTTTTTTTTTAATTCTTTGTATATTTAAAAAAGATTGTACATTCTTTTTTGAAATTTAATGTTTATATGCACTTTAATAAATACTTAAGATTTCTATATCAAAATTTGTCCTTAAAAATATTTTAAGAATTTTATATATACAAATATTTTTTTTTAAGAAACGGCTCCAATGATTTTTATTTATTTTTTTTTTGTTGTACATACATTCATATTTAATCAAGAATTCAGATGAGATTATTTTCACCTCAAACTTTTGAAGAAATATTTTTAGCGAATTTAGATATCGAATTTAACTTTCATAAATATATTTATCTCTCATAATTTCCATGTCTTTCTACATAAATATGTTGTGTATAATATTTTTATAGCCCTAAGCCACTTGAATTTTAGCAAGAAGGTACATGCGATCCAGTTAAGCGTTTATTTTATTTACTTTATTTACTTTTACTTTTTTTATTTTATTTTATTTTATTTTATTTTTTTTTTTATTTTATTTTATGTTATTTTATTTTATTTTATTTTATTTTATTTTATTTTATTTTATTTTATTTTATTTTATTTTATTTTATTTTATTTTATTTTATTTCATTTATTTATTTGACTGTAAATTATTTTATATTATTTTTGAATTCAAGGAATATGTACATATTTACTTTTTTGAAAATTTGGAAATCCAATATTTGGTATTTAAGCTTTTTAGGAGCATTTGTATAAAATATTAAATTAAAATTTAACCCGATAATGGGTAATTTTAAAATCAAATGTACTAATTCTTTGGGAAGTATTCTATAAAATGGGTGTACAAATATTTAGTGGGATCCCCAAGGTCTAGGCTTATAACAAGCCTTTTTTAGCTTTAATGTTTTTTGTGTTCAAGATAACTACCTCATGCGATTAAATAATGACAGGACTCCTAAGACCACCCTTGCTAGTCTATCGATACTATTTAAAGACCAGAAACTCTACTTACTAACGACACTATGACAGAGCGTTCTCGCTTTGCTTTCGCTGTAGTTTGAATGCATCACAATTCACAAACATCATTGATGCACACGATGGCAACCATCAGTTCCTTCCATTTCTCTCTGTTTCCATCTTGATACCTCAGATGTGACCATCATGATTGCTGATTTTTCGTATTAGTTTCCTTTATAAGAGTTGATCTCTATGTTGTTCTTGGCCTAAAAACTCAACTTAAGGCCTAAGTCCAGGAAAATTAGACTTTCACGTCGAAAAACTCCGAAAAGGCTGTTTTTATATTTTCATGCCATACAAGCCATCAGAATCAGATTTCAAAGTTTGTAGTAAATGCACATAATTTTGTTTTCGTAATGAATAAAATTAGTTTTGCTGTAAGCCATGCTAAGCATCACCCGCCGTTTGCCTTTAAAAAAAATTAGAAAAAACAGCACAAATTCCTTTATTATTTGCACTTGCTAAAATTCAAGAATCTTAAAAATTGAAATTGAAAAATGAAATCTTAAAAAATATATACATATAAACAAAAATTATTTATTTTAATGAATATCTTAAATAGAGTAATATGATATGATATCTTATATAATCGTGCTTATCATAAAATTTGAAAAACAAAAATGTAAATGAAAGCTTCATAAGCTGTTTATATAGAAAGGTTTGTTGTCTTTAATTTCTTGCGAATATTTTTTTTTTATAAAACTTACCCCTTATATTACACTCTAAAACGATCGATTACACAAAAATCCAAAAAAAGTGAAACTTGTTTTCTTCGAAAACATTTTACTAAAATTTAGTATCAACATGGTAATTTTTTCCATCCATAATTTTTATTTACATTTAAATGAATTATTTATTCAAAATTTTAAAACAATACATAATGAAAGTAAAAATTCAATATAAATTATTCGTTCTGGTTCTGGTATCAGATTTTTTTTTAAATTTAATTCAGAGTTCATTAGCTCTCACGCTTTATAGTCACAAACAGCCATTGAACTGGAAAAATATTTAAAATTTTTGTTACAGTGATAAATTATTGATCACAATATTAATTACAATGCTGCTGGTGCTTCTTGTGAAATATATGTATCTTTTTTTGTAAATCTAAAAAATGTTGAAAATCTTGTTGCTTAATTAATTCAGAATTTAAGATTTAATCACAAAATACAGAACATTAGAAGGAGTGGATTTAAGAACTTAATGAAGAATTGTGGTGTCGTAATTAGTTGTTGTCTGATTTGGAATTAGATTATTATTCATTAAAACCCAAAGAGTTGGGTTTTTGATTTTAGAATAATTATGATGATACGATTTGCTTGTGTCATTTTTATTTATGGATTGAACAAATTTGTCATTTAAATGCGAACACCATATTATAATTTACCATTATTTATGATGTTGTAACTCATAGTTTTATACTTCCCCTTATTTGTCAAGCCCTATTTTAAAATAGTAGTATTTTAGCAATAATATTCTGATAAATATGTAAGAAACAAGTTGAAAAGTTTCAGCTGTAGTTATTATTATTTCATTATAATGTCATGAATTTAGGAAAGGAACAGAAGTGGACCAAAAAGGCTACCTTGTGGAACATCATTTATTAATGACTTTCTACTATCATGGAACGTATTACGGCCTTAGTTAGGAATTCATAAAGTGTTGAATTAATCATAGCAGTATTTGAAAGGTAACTTCTTCAAGATATGTCCAATTTTTACTATTAAGTCATTTTTGGGAGGATTGACTTCTTATTTGAATTTACCGGCAAAGCTGTTGCACTTTTTCCGGATTGGGAAGTTGTTTTCCAAACGGAGAAATTTAGCCCACAAAATAACTGACACCAAACGAGTATTATTTTTAAGCAACACACTAATATCCAATAAACTAATAATTGATACTTGAAGATTCACATTTCATTTTTAAAGCTTAGAAGATACTGTAAACAGTCTACCCTATAATACTCTAATTCTTTCTCAAAATTACTTTTAGTTTCTAAACTTTCCTTTTCATCTTTTGAACCTGTGTCCCCAAAAAATTTAAAGGCTTAAAATGTCTGTCTTAAAATTGTCGCTGGTCCTCTATAAACCTAAGGCTTAACAGTTTTGAAAAGTCTGTCATTTACTCACGCTACCTCTTCTTCTCTGAGATTAAAATTCATATAACTTTTGAAATCTCTTGTATAATATAGAAGTTTCAATTTTCTGCTTTGTGATTTTCACTCTCAGAGAAATCTGTTACCAGCATCATAATTTCGTAAAACCTTTATGACACTAACTAATGCATTAAACTGCCACAACTTATACTCATCTATATAATGTGATATCAATTCTATTCATTTCCGCTCGTTGAGCAGGTAATCTTCTTTGTAAAATGAGAAAAAAAAATAACTCAAGAACTTAAATCCTACGTTCGTCGTCGTCTTTCGCTGTCGACAAGTAGAGTAGAGACAACGAAAGACGACCGGAAGATATTAGCAAAAGGGTATCATTTTCTCACCTTTTTATACTCTTGAAAATACTGTAATGGTAGATATATAAGTTGGTAGACCTGCTGCAATGCCTTCTTTACTCTTGATATAATTTTTTTTTAACTTTTTTTTTTCTTCTCATCTGCTTTTATGTTATATTTTCTGCTTCAAAGTGAAACAAACGAGCAAATAATAAAAATAGTAAAAAGTGAAAAAAAACAACGAACAAAGATAAAGTGTGAGAGCTACGAGAAAATTAATCATTGGATTAATGAAAGATTATGGTTTAATTTATTTCTCATGGAACTTAAATACAAAGTTAATGTGAATACCTAAATACATATATATGTATGTATGTGTGAAAAAATATACGTAAATTAAAAAAAAAAATAGAATAAAACATAAATGACAAAACATAAGTTATTGCCCTGTTAATGTTAAGTTTAATAGTTTTATTGCGTGTTGGTGTGATTAGCCTCTCTCGTGGTAAACCTTGAGAAAGTTCAAGGAATTTAAGTAACCTAGATAAAGCTTGAGCTTATTAGCATTCTCAGAGAGAAATAAACGAATTTTATAAATGTTATTTTGGTAAACACAACAAAATAATATGTTTTTACTACATAATTATCGTACTAATTATTATTTTAACTATTTATAACAGTTTTTGCATAGACAACATCTTGGCAATATTCAAATTAGAAGTGAGTCAATTTTTCCTAAAAATGATTCAAATTCAAATTACATACCAACTATACCCTGATTTTTTTGGGATATGCATACCTACTTAATCAATTATGACTGATGCAAAAGGCTGTAATAAAAGTGAAGATGTCCACCATATCCATATGTCATGACATGGACTATTGAAAATACCCTTGAAGACAGATGGTTTCCTAAAATTTTGCACAGATAACACTAGCTTACCAGTCAAAATGTAGATTCATTGCAACCATTTTTACTTGCGATGCATAAGAACTACATACATATACATATGAAAATTAAACGCGGGATTTTAATCAGACTTGTCATTACGATGATAGGGAAGAAGAAAAAAGTGGTTCTTAGAATTCTATGACTGTCTGTCTGTCTGTTCGACCAAATCCCAAACGGCTGAATCAATTTTCTTCAAATTTGGTTGATAGTGTTTTTTAAATCATTCCTCTCACAAATTTGTTCACTGATTTTTTAGAACCAAAAATAATGGTATACCTGCCATACAATTATTTTTAGCAATTTTACAAAATTTTATTTTTCTAAAAAAATTGCTACATAACTTTTTTTTTCAAAAAAAAAACAATAAAATAATTTTAGTAAAAAGGCTGCATTTGGGTACAAAACTATTTTCCAAAAAACAGTTAGAAAACTTGCCAGAGAACCAATTTTTTGGATTTTCAATTCTTGATATATTGGCTATTGAATAGGTTGGAAAACGGGCTCTGGACCTTTGACACCTCATATACATATATGGGAAATTAAAAAAAAAAAACGCATGATGTTGGTTAGTAAGTGGTCGGAAAAGATCAACTAGTCCTAGAAATTGATCAGCCGTTGATAACTTGTAATCAAGGCTTAAGGTTTCTCAAGGTCTGTTTGAAGGTTTGTTTGAAGGTCGCAAAGTCGCGAGCGATTTTTGGCACCTCATTTGTGGGAAATCATTCAAAAGATATCTAGATCGTGATAAAAGGTCAACTATTTTCAATAATAATTGGCAAGCCATACATTTTTTTCTACGAATTTTTAAAGTTTGTTTGAAGGTCACAAAAAAAACTTTTGGCACCTCATTTGGGTCATTTAAAGAAAAAACTAAAGGCCACTTCATGGTCATAGAAGGTCAGCTATTTTCAGTAATTAGCAGTAATTTGTCACCCATAGATTTTTTTAAACTCATTACAAATTTATAAAGAAAAAGTCAAGGTCATGGCAATTTTTGGCACCTCATTTATGGGAAGTTTGCAAAAAGTGTATATCGACTGAAAGATCTCTAGATCTATATATAAGTATGAAAGGTCAGCTAGTTTCATTTTCTTTTTACGATTTTTTCAAAAAAAAATTTTAAAGCCTTTAAAAATTCATAAAAAAAATACATGGCCGACAAATAACTGAAAATATCTGACCTTTTATGATGATCTAGTAACCTATATATCAGAAAGAATTTTTTTATTTAGTAATATTACCCAAATGAAGTGCCAAAAATAGTTCGTGATCTTGAAAAAAAAACTTGAAAAAATCGTAAAAAAGAATCCATAGCCAAAAAACTATAGGAACCTAGCTGACCTTTTATATAGATCTTCGGGCCTTTCAGGTGGTATGTATTAATTTTTTGCAAATTGCACATGAATGATAGGTGCCAAAAATCGACTTAACCTTGAACAAAAATTTAAAAACTCTTAAAAAAAATTGATGGCTTTCCAAATATTTTTGTTTGGTTTATTTTTGCTAATTTCTCCCGTTAAATTTCTTTTTAAAATTTTTTAAGAAATTTAATTTTGAACAAAAAGTTATAACAACTTAATTGCAAAAAATTGGCTTAGTTTCCGATTTATATCAAAAATATTGAAAAGTGTCCAATCCAATGTGGCCATTCTGTCAGAAATGCACAGGTGAAGGTGAAACAAACTTGTTCAATAATAACAACTTTTCCACGTAATTGTTCGTTTTTAAAAGGTATATTCAATAGCCTAAAAACAGTGTGACTAATTTTAATAATTTGTATTTAGAAGCTCAAACTAATTTCAAATAGCATTAAGTAGTAACCAAAACTTTCAAAACAGTATTTTTTTGAATTAAAAAAAATGAAAATTTTTATTTTGAAAACAGCCCAGATTTTTTTTTTTTTTTTTTGAAGCTTGGTATTTAATAGTGCTTAAAACTTTTTAGAATTAAAAAAAATAATACTTTTATCTAAAAGTTACGGTACATTGCATACAAATGTTAAACAAGGGAAGAAGAAAATGACTCCTACAATTAACGCTATTCTGATTTATTTCCTTACTGGTCGATCAAATTAGAACAATTTTTCTCTGTACAAAAGCTTCCAAGAACTTTAAATAGGTGATAATTGTTTATACAAGTTTTCAAAAAAAATATTGTGTGAATTTAAAAAATATTTAAATATTTTGTTTGTAAATGCACTATTTCAAAATAAATTTGGTTTTCTTTTTTAAACAAACATTTTGAAGTTTTTTGTTTACATTTTTTTTATTTTTTGGGAAAAATGTTCTTTTTATTCAATGTCAAGTCAAAAAAAGTATGTTACCAATTAAAAATGTAAAACAGGTCAACGGGAATTGTTGGGAGAAAAAACTTTTAAGTGAATCAGTTTGAAAATTTAGAGGAATATTGATATATACAAATCTGCTCTTCAAAAAATACTAAAAAAAAAGGAAAAATATCTTGGTCCGTAAATTTTGTTTGACCAGTGTATTTGTATAAGAATTCAGATGACATTACTTTTCTTTAGCTTAATCTTTTAATAGAGTTATTTTAAGCTTTTTAAAAAAAGGATTTTCATGCTTTTTAACATTTTTTCTAAGAGCAAGTTCATGTTACCCAAACGGATTAAATAATTTGTTTTGAATGCACATCTTTGAAATATTTTTAGAACTTCCCACGCACAATATTTTTGTATTTTATAAAAATTACTCAAAGGATTTTAAAATATTTGTTTGTATAAATTCATATATCGTCAGCTTAGAGTGAAATGTGGCTAACTCCTACCTATTTTGCATTTTTACAAAAAAACTAAAAAAAAGTGTTAACATTATTTTAATAGAACCAAACTTACATTTAGTATTTTTCTACACTTCTCGTCATTGCTAAATTCAGTGAAATTGAAAAGATTGGATAGATTTTTGTATTTTTTAGCAATTTTGGAAGTGATCTATAATGATACAAAAAATGTGGAGTTATCCGTTTTTCACTCTTAACTGACGATATATTTTCAAAAAATCAGATCACCACTTAATTCTTTTGACTGTAAGAAGTTTTATTACTGCTCTAAAATCTTTTAATGGCTTGAGAACTGCTTGAAGTCTTATTTAAAGTTAAAAATTGGTTTACTGATCGATTGCATTTTTTTCTGCTTTGAAAAATGTAATCTTAACATTTTTTTTTATTTTTATAAATCAGCAAGATAACTCGGATTCTGAGATTGACAGAAATGTCTACATTAGAAACAAGCACGCTCCTATATATTATTAAGAATGAAGTTTTATAGACAAAATCTTTGATAAAAATATTTAAATTATTTTTAACAAACAAGTTGAAGAATTTCTGTTCCAAAAATATTTTTTTTTTGTGATGTGTTCACATGTATTCGAAAGCTTTGTCTACAAAATTTCGTTTTTTTCTTGTATATAATAAATATTTAACATTCTTGAAGAACAACAAACATAGAACCTAATTAGTTTGTATTGTTCTCCTCACAATGCTTTGTGGGGTTTTTTATTTGTCAAATAAAAGAAAACGAGAAGTTGTGTTTTTGTTGATTTTAAAAATTGTTGCAGATGCTGAAAATTTGCAAAATACCCATTACCCAATCATATTATATTTTTTTATTTTTATTTAAACTCGTGCTATAATGATGCAATTGAAGATAAATAATTATTTTTTGTTTGATTTGTACCGAAAGGTATTTAAGAAAAAATATTAAACACGAAAAAATTATTGTTCTGATAAAAACTAACTAAAGGTGTGTTTTTTTGAAAAGTCGCAACCCAGCCAGTTGAAGTTTTACGAGTAGTGTGACAACAATAAATTACCTGCTCTCAATTATTTTACATTTTTACTTAAGTAAAATACTAGCAAAGAATACTTTGGAACAGTTTGAAGTTATGGAATTTTCATACAAAAAGAGTTGTAGTTTTCAAAACACGGCCTGGATTGACTTAGTTTCCGATCGAAAAATACATTTATTAAAATAAATCGTTTGTAAATCGTAAGAACCTTATAATATTAAAATTACTACTATTTCGTTAATTTAACACGTTTCAAGTGTAAAATCAACATGGTTCATACAATTCTATGTACTTAGAAAAGTCCAATCTCTATTTAAGAACTATTTCCAAGTTAAAGTATGGAATGATACCCTTAGGATAACCAACCCTAAAACCACTACCTATACTTCTACCTCATGTCGTAACTAACCATATTAATGTTTTATGTATTTTTGTGTTCTCCCCCCTCTTTGCAGATCTTGATAAACAAATCACTCCACAAATCATGAAAATGGACAGCAACAGTATACAAATAGTTCCTCCGCCTTTGATTGTGAACGATTATCTAACACTTAGTTCACCTCCAACTTATTCCCGCCTGCCACCCGATGGTCATGAGTTTCCTCCGAATTTCTCAGAACCATTAATAATGCCAGCAGCGAATTTATTAAAAGCCACCCTCCTAACATCGATGACAACAACAACCACAATGACGGGCACAAACACAAGTAGTACAGTTTATACAGAAAAACTCATAACACGAACACAAACCTCCACAACATCATCGTCACCACCAGTGCTTGAAGATCAACAGCAGCAACAGCAGAAAAAGATGATCGGCAATGGTGATGATCAGCGACCGCCATTGCCGAAGTCAGGGCCTCCGGCAGCAGTTCCTAGAAAAGTCTATCGCCAGGATTTGATTATCAGTGTCGATGATACCCGGCCCGAGAAGGAAGAGAAGAAATACATGCATGTTGACACAACTCCTCCAAGTCCACCGGTATCAGTGAAATCAGCTTACGAAAGTCGTTTACAAAAGACACCACCGACTCCACCTTCCACTCCATTTGATCCATTGGAATACAAAAGGCCATTCAGCACTGGTCGCAAACTAAGCGATTGGAGGAAGGATGAAAAGTCTGAAAAGAGTGTCCGTGATAAGATCGCCATGTTCTCGAATGATGATCAAGAACGTAGCAGCACAAATAATTCAAGCTTCACAAGATCTGGGAAGCCACTCAATCTTAGCACAGAGAATCTATTAGATTCGGGAAGTCGATATAGCCAACCACCTCCACTTACCAAACGAGCCATGAGTGTGGAGAACCTAAACGACGTTAGCCGTAATTACACACGCACAAGTTCACACAACCTTTCAGACTCTATGTATTCCCTGAACACAATTAACACTGACTACAATCAAAACTATGCCTCCTTACCACGTCGCCATGTGCCTCATCTGGAGAGACGTATTAGTTTCTCCGGACAGCCATATGCCCCTGATGAGGCTACCCGCAAGGCGGCCATAACGAATATATTGGAGCAACGACGTCGCTCAATGTCCAAGCTGAGAGGCCTGGTCATCCCCGAGAGACCCCAAATCCCAATGTCCAACCTTGAACCAATCCTAGACTTGCCAGAGATTAAGAGTAGAGACAGTGAAAAGGTTAAACTTAATGGCCATGATTTATCTCTTCCGAATTCAGGTGCTGCACCTAAGCCAGCCAAACGAACCGAAGTGGGTTTGAGTCCAGCCTTGAGACCACTTACCGTGACCACAGGCAATAATTCAGCTAATATTGTTGCGAATAACTACAAGAGCATCTTCAGCAATGGCAGCCATCGCTTATCGAATAATATTCATCCCAGAAAGGCTGAAAGTCCAATCCAGCCACCAGCTAAGCCCCCAAGGACATCACTGTCGATCAGCAAACCAACTCAGCATGAAGAAAGCGATAGCGATTCGGTGTTCAGTTCGAAGATCTCCTCACCGCCGATGTCTCCTTGTGTCCCAGTTGTCCCAGAGAAGTTTGCTTTAACAAGAACACTCAGCTCCGAAACCAACACTTCGATTGCAAGTTCT
Organism: Dasysyrphus tricinctus; assembly: GCA_963921185.1. Classification (NCBI taxonomy): domain Eukaryota; kingdom Metazoa; phylum Arthropoda; class Insecta; order Diptera; family Syrphidae; genus Dasysyrphus; species Dasysyrphus tricinctus. The sequence continues at coordinate 87,235,263 of OY992533.1, forward strand.
ACAGCTTCGACACTTACTTCAGGCTCGGGATCCCAGGCAAGTTGCAGCTCTGTTGGTAGTACCCCAACTGTTGATATGTCCCGAAGGGTCTTGAAGTCCGGTTCTGGAGACTCTGCATCGAACCGTAAGAACGTCCTTGCTTCCGCAAAGTGCCGAAGTGGCCGAGATGATTCTTCAGCCCTTGTCCGTAATCGTCGTTACGAAGATGAAGACAGCACTGATGGATATGATGAAGAGGAGGTCCGACGAGCTCCAAAATCCAAGCCCCGTTCCACGATGGTTGTGGCAAACAAAGTGATCCCTGTAACGGCTCCCATAAACTACAAACTCGTCTCCTCCAAGGATGACAGCTTGGTTGATAAGGTTATCAATGTTGCAGCTTATGTCGAAGTAACTTCAGACACCGATGACAGCAGTCGAAAATCTGATTCATCTCCATCTAAAGTCAGTGCCATTTTCATTGATGAGGAGCGCAAAGCTAGCTTCAAGGCTGATCCAAATCAAAAAGCCACCACCAAGAGAAGACCTTCTCCTCCACCATCAGTCGCGACTCCAGTTATGGCAGCTAAAAAGTCCTCAGAAACCACAGACATGGCAAACTGGGTTAAGAAAGAAGTCGCCAAGGCTAAAGTTGAGAGCATGAGAAAATCAGAAGCCATCAGCAAGACTTCAACAATTGAAACAATCAAAAGTACCACATTGTCATCAGCAGCTAAGAATAAAATTTCCACAGCTGAGATTCGTGAGAGGTTTGAACAGCGTTCAATGACTCAAACCTCAACGATTTCCTCACCACCTATCACAACTTCATCGAGCTTTGGAAAATCCTCATCGCCCAAGGAAAAGTCCAGCTATCATGAGAGATTCTCGTCTCTGGATTCAATTGCATCGTCGTCATCTGGAGTCTCGTCTAGCACACAGAACTTTACTTCGTCCAATCAAGAGACACCGACTGAGTTTGGCAGCTTCTCATCCCTTGGCAGTAATCAGAGCTTGATCACTGCTCAAGATATCCAACTTATTATCGAGGAGGCAGATCCTCCACTTAAGACTCCCGAGGCATTCATTGTGGTGCTGCAAAGAGAAACTCCTGAAAGCAGCATTGGAATCACCCTTGCCGGTGGATCAGACTATGAAGCCAAGGAGATTACTGTAAGTCTTGATATTTTAAATTTTCATGTTCAAGGCTTAAAGTTTTATTTTTAGATTCACAAAATCCTCACCAACACCCCAGCAGCTAAGGATGGACGCCTGAAGAAGGGTGATAGAATTTTAGCAGTTAATGGAATGAGCATGCGTGGTCTAACTCACCGAGAATCTATTTCGGTTCTTAAGGTAAGCTTTTGACAGTTAAAGGTTTTGATTTTTACTGAGGAAATATTTTTTCATTTGCAGACTCCTCGTCCAGAAGTTGTCCTCGTTGTCACCCGCTCTGAATCGGTTATAGTCAAACCGTTGTCCAAGAAGAGGTCCTCACTGGGCTCTCTGTCATCGCTTATTGAAAAACCTTTAGTAGACAGTGCAGAACTGGAACGAAAACGCAACTATCACAAAGCGTCACGATCGCTTGATCTAGATCTGGATATTGTATCAAATGAGGGTGCAAGTCCAAAGCAAAGCACATCGACAAGCCCACAACCAGTGGTGATGGGCAGTCCTGAAGCAACAGCAACAACAACAAAGACTTTATCATCAGCAGCACTGATTCGCACAAGAAGACAACAATCACGTGGTGATGCATCAAAATTGAGCACAAGTGAATTGCTAGAACGTGCTGCTGAGACTAGAAATATGTTGGCAGCGGAAATTCGTTCACAAGGTAAGTGAAATAGTTTCAAAAAGAAATGTTGAAAACTCTAAGATCAAATAATGTTTGTATCCTCAATTTTTATTTAATTTTTATCAGTTCTTGTAGCCTTTTTTGCTGTGATTAAAAATATCACAGAATGGGATCAACACATTTTTAAGCTTGAGTTAAATTAGCCAATGTTCATAGCTTTTCTTCAAATCAACAAACATGAACTTGAACTTTCCCAACTTTTCAGGGACTAATCAATCATGTGATACACTTTATAACATATTTTTTTATCACGTATCATTCGCATTTTAAACTAATCACAATACTTTGTTTCATTTCAGAAGAGAACACAACCACCGGTGCTAGGACTGTAGAAATAGTCAAGGACAGTTGTGGACTTGGCTTTTCAATTGAAGGTGGCTTTGATTCGCCATTGGGCAACCGCCCATTAATAGTTAAGAAAATTTTTATGGGTAAGTTCTATCACCTTTTCATATCAACATTTACTTAAATTTCTCAAATTTCTTTTCCTTCTCCCACTAGGTGGTGCTGCACAAAAATCTGGATTGGTTAAGAATGGTAATGAAATTCTCTTCATCAATGGTGCATCCACAGCAAAGATGACTCGAGTTGATGCATGGAATTACATGAAGCAGCTCCCAATGGGACCAGTCAAAATTGTTTTAACTTAAACTTACATAATTATTAGAAAAGAAAAAAATGTTATTTCTTAATTTTATTTTAATTAAATCATAATTTAGAAGTTTTTTCATTTAAATACTTACAATTATTATACTATACATATATGATTCTTTTTTATTGTCACGTATACAATTATTATTAAATATCAATTTGTCATTATCATAAATAAAAAATTATTTAGTTTTTAGTATATTTTTTTTGTTTTCTAATTAAAATTGTTTATCATTTTTTTTGAACTTAAAAAAAAAAAACAAAATAATTCTTGCCATTAGATTTTCTTTTGTGGCTAAGAATTTTTATTTTATAAAAATATATTTGCATTTATTTTGGCCGTAACAAATGCATTTAAAATAAATAATTTAATTATCTTAAAGAAAAATACAATAATAATTTGTTAAATATTATTTATTGGTTTGTGCAATTTTGTCAAAATTTGATTTATTTGTTTTTTTTTCTGCTTAATTTATTATTTATTGTTATTATTTTGTTTGGAAATTTTTGTAAGATAATATGAATTTGGCTTAAAGTACCAATTGATTTTTTTTTCGTTTGCATTTTTATTATTAATAATAATTATTATTAAAAAATGATAAGATAATTTGCAATCTTAGATATAAGTAAATCTGAAAATTGTCTCAATAATGATTAGTATACTCGTTTTCATCTAAAGTTGAAAATGGGGGATACCTATACAAAAAAAGAATTCTGTTCGGGTTTTGTGAAACAATTTTATAGGTATAGGAAAATTTTGATTTTTCTTCTCACGATGATGATGAATACAAAAATCAAAGAAATGGAAAATTAAAACAAAAATTGAAATTGTAATTATTTTAAATTTCAAACCCTGAACAAAATACTTTTTTTTTTATGAAAACGATGTGCAAAATGCAGAATTATAATTTTTTTCTTCATTGAGTTCGTTTTGTTGATTTTTGTTTTAATTGTATACGTTTACACGCATATAAAGCTTATTTTGCGCCATAAAAATTTAATCACAAAATTTACTATTTGTAAAATATATTATTATATTATACCTACTTATATATTATCTCTTTATACCTTTATATCTCTATAATGCATTAATTATTTTTATAATAAAAAAACAAGTATATTTTAAATAAAGATATAATCAATATTATTATTGTAGAATTGTTAAACTTTGTGTGTGTGTTTTTTTTTATTTTTTTGTTGCTGTTCTTAAAAACCTCAGGAGATATTAAAACCTATGTTAGGTGCCAGTTATAGCTATCATTGAAACTCATCATTGAAAATTTTAATAATTGATTTTGAGACGTTTAGGAAGTAAAATCATTTATTATTTTGATGGAAAAATAAAGCTAAAGACAAAATTAATATTTCTAGCCAAAAAAATTGTTTAAATAGGGCCAACTTTCCACATAAAAAGACTTTTCTTATTTCAATGATTGAACTACCTTACCAATGATCATTCAAAAATTAAAAGTCAATTTTTGTAAAAAGTTGGGCCTATTTGAAGTTTTTTTTTGACTAGAAATATCAACTAAGTCTTGAGCTTTAATCGTCTATCAAAAAAATAATAGAATTTGCTTTCGAAACGTCTCAAAATCAATCATTAAAGTTTTCAATGATGAGTTTCAATGATAGCTATAACTGGCACCTTAGGTAAGGTTAAAGTGTCTTTCAGTAGAATAAAAATAGAGACTTACAAGTCTAAAGTATTTTAAATAAAAATGTTTATTTGTATGCTAATTGTTAGTAAGGGAGACCGGGACTAGTAGATACATCTTTTTTTTTATTTTATACAAACAAAACAGAGGCAGGTATAACAAAAAATTCATTTCTCTTATAGATAGAATAAATCTTTTTAGCTTTCTTAAAAAAAAATTACCGTTTGAATAAAGTTAATGATAAGATCATTGTTGTCTTCAATTTGCGGGATGAACTCTAATGGGTCAACTACCCCGATACCGGGGTGAGTTGGCTAACACTATGGGGTTAGTTGACTATGCTTTCGTTTTGCTTACTTTTTCACAGCGTTTCGCATAAAAAAGTTTTTTTTTTGTCAAACTTACTATAATAGACACCGATTTATTATTATTAATATGATACAACATTATATTTTGTATACTCACAATAAGACATATTTTTTAACAGCTAAACCATAGACAAATTTGAAAAATAAGTAAAAATAAAAAGGAAATAAATAAAAACCCCTTCTTGTTATAAAAAAACAGGATTTTATAGTGAATTTAATAAAAAAATTAGAATTAAGAAATTGATAAATTAAATAATTTTTTTCTTACAACTCCCATACAAAATTATGAGTCAACTTTCTACAAAAAAAATGGGGCCAACTTGCCCTGACCGATCATTTAGCAATTAAGGGGATTTTTCTGATTACGTGAAATGTACAGTCAAACTTCTTATAACAATCTTCCCTATAACGAATATCTTTATATTGCGAAGTGCCATTCTGTCCCCTAAAAAAATATTTTATATAAATGTGAATCCATATAACGAATTTCTCTATAGCGAAACTCTCTTTATAAATTATATCTGATGTTGCTTTATAACGAAATTTCTAAAAAAAAATTTATGAAATTTATAGCTCCTAAGAAAATGGAACGAAGCAATGTTTTTTTTAACAACTTAAAATTTAAAATCACTTCGGTATTAGGGAATTCCCCGTTTTTGTACAAGATCTTTGCTGGTAAGTGCGCCGCTGTACCTACTTAGATAGAATAGGAAATGCGTGGCAATAATAAAACATTAAATTCGGAATTTTCACCAAACGTCAGTTTCGCTTATCTTTGAAAAATTGGTGAAAACGAACGGTTGTTGTTTTCACCAAGGGCCTTTTACGGAGGGTCGTTTGCTTTCAGTAAACGACTTTTGTCACAATCGATCATCGAAAAAAATAGATAATTTTGATGTTGAAAATATTAATTACCTATTGCGAACGAAATTTCTCCTTGTGAACAGTTAACGAAAAATTTGGCTAAGAAAATTCAATTTTTCAACACCATAATTAATTTTTTGATGATCGACTTCGATCGAAAGCGAAAGGAAGACACTCGTCTGCTTCCATAACTGTGAAGCAAGAAGGAATAGTTCCTTCGTTATGGTTTTATCTTTCACTTTCATTAAAATTGTACATTATATAAAAATAAAAAACTGTTTGTTGTTCATTATTTCCATAAACATACATAACCTGATTATTTGATCACATCAAAAAAATAATATTTTCAATAATTTAAGAAATGTTCCTTATAGCAAGTTTTGGCTTAAGATTCTCTTCAATACACCAATTTTTTGGACCCTTTGCTATAAAGAAGTTTGACTGTATAAAGTTAAACAGTTCAAAGCGACAGATTCGGAAACACAACTTTATTATAAATTGCAATAAATTCTTGGAGCTATTTTCAAAAACCACATCGAAAAGAAAAAAACAAAAGAAAATAAAAAAATTACTCACGGGTGCAAAAAACAGTTTTTTTTTAATATCTTTCTTATCTGGTATAAAAATATGTGAAACAAAGCTGGGCTTTATCCAAAGACAAAAAGAAAAATCAACTTTGGGACTTGAATTTGAAGTTATTGGCAATTAGTCTACATACCCTTTATGCCCCGGTTACCCCTACATAAGTATAATTTTACTATACCTACATTAATTTTTCAAGAATTTTTATAGACCTGAAGAAGAACGTAAACAAGTTTGAAACATCGTGATTGGGAAAAAATTGAAATAACCAATACAAGACCTATAGCCCACATAAAAATAAATATTTTTATTTAAAAAAAAGTCACGAAAATATGAACAACTAAAGTATTTTAGTTAAAGAACTAAAAATAGGACTTGCAGTTAATTGAATGCAGTTATAGGACTTATTGACTTAAATTAATTCAACTAATTAAAAAATTAAAACTACGTATCGTCGGCTTTGAGTGAAAAGCGGCTAGCTCCCCATTTTTATCATTACAGACCACTTCAAAAATGGATAAAAATACAAAAATTTATCAAATCTTTTAAATTCACTAAATTTGGCAATAAAGAGTAGACAGAAATACTGAATGTAATTTTGGTTTCATTCAAATAATGCGAACACTTTTTAAATAATTTTTTTGTAGAAAATGTAAAAATTAATTAACTACTCTAAGGGTTTGTTTCACAATGTTTGAATAAACTTCTGATTAGATATCCGACACATAAATATTAGCACAGGGTAATAAGTCCACAGAAGAAAAATTCTCAATTATTGTCTTATGACCCACTTGATTAAGTTATGAGTTCAAACGCAATTTTTTATTTGTGAATATATGGCCCTGCCTCAGAATTTATGTGTCGAATAACTAATCAGAACTTTACTCAGAGAATGTGAAACAGGCCCTAAGTCGACGATGTATTTATACAAAATAGGTACAATATTATGTTAATTAACTTATTAACTTCTTTTATTAACTGCATCAGTCAAAATATGAGTAAGTAGGTAATGACTGCTTACTGCAATATTATTGTTAAAATATTTTTGTAAGATAGAAAACTTCAGAAAATAGATAAATTTCTTTAATCAATGATTTGCAGTATCGAAAAGACTTCACTCTTTACAACTCCGTCGTATGGATCCTACGTCTTTGGGATAGAGATGAATGCATGAATCAAAAAAAGGTATTCTTTCATTTAAGGTGTGCGTGTAGGTAAGTTAATCGTTGGAGAACAAATCTCATCAGCTTTTAGGTTTAGGACGATGTTGAATTTGTCTACAGATTTCGAATGTCGAAGTTTTGAGCCTAGATTGCATTGTATTGGAGCAAATTCAATTATTTTCAATTCTATTCTTTTAGCTTTATAACAACCATAATAGAAATTCATCAAAAATTCCAAATCTACGGTGGAGTTATAGAAATTCTATTCTTTTGTACAATTGTTTCATAAAACTTATCTCAATAATATACGAACTCCGATTGGGCAACTAAAATGCTGCCAAGTTGTATTCACTAAATAATTTTTAATCTTGGCTTAATAGTTTATTTTGCAACGAACGAGTTTAACTAGAAATTTAAACTGAATTTAAGGTTTAGCTGAACTGAAGCTTAAACTACGACTGGGGAACGGGGAACTGACTTCAAGCCTTTTTGCTTATTTTTAGCTTTTTACTACAATACTTCACACAGAAACTTGTTGAAAGACTTTAAGATAAATGAAAATACTCACGTTATGTTTTTGAAGAAAATTTAAAATAATATTCTTCTGTTTTAGTGGAGCGAATGAATTAAGTTTAATTTTTAATGGTATTTGAAATCAATTATTATAGAAGGCCTGAGCACTTGCATTTGTTTTCTAGCTCTGAATTTAAACAAGTTCCCCTGGATAAATAGAATTCACAGTGTATTCATGCTGTGAATTTCGATACGAGTCGGTAAACATCGACCAAAATTTCTAACTGATGAGCCCAAATGTTGTACCTGGGTGAAACGCAATATATGGAGTAGAGCTAGTTTTAATTTCTTTATTTAAAAAGAGCAGTTAATTGACTGCTGTTTGGCCAATAACATTTCATTTTTCTATCCAATAATAACGGTACTTTTTATAAAATTTTTTGTACCTTAACAAAATCGTATTTTCCTCAAAACAGGTCCACAACGTTCTTAAGAAAATCAGTAGATGTATTACTTTTAGTAAACAAGGGAGCGAAAAGTGAAATGACAATTTTTCCGGGTAAAATGTTAATCGGGTGAAAGTAATAAAACCAAGATCTTGGGAACTTTTTTCGCTGCATTGTTCAGTCAAATAAATCCATTTTTTAGTTTTTTAAACCATTTTCGGAGTATCATACAATTTTGATATATTCTTTTTGCAATCCTTATTAGTTGCTTAACTTTTTACCCAGCAATATTTTTTTTAAGAATAGAATAATAAGTTCAAAATATTTAAGTCAAGTCAAATGGGTACATGGAAGGAATTCTTGGATCAGATCAAGAAAAATGAGGTGCAAATTACGAAAAATTAATCCCGATATATACCTTGGCTTGGGATAACTATTTGTTTGCAATTTAAATAAAATGCACGACTTGGTCGCACGTACTTGCTCTTATGTTCAAGACACTGCGGGCTTAAGAAAATTGTATATAAAAACATGGAAGTTATGAGAGAAAAATGTAGAGAAGCATTAAATACGACTTTTAAATTGGATAAAACAACTCTTCTGACAGTTTGATGTGGAAAAAAAGAATGCCATCTTAATTCTTGATTGAATATGATTGTATGGGGAAAAAAAAATTTAAAATCGTTGGAGCGGTTTTTAAAAAAATTAATTTTTCATATATAAAATTCTTAAAACATTTTTAAGAACAAATTTTGGTATGCAAATCTAAAGAATATATTTATGTGTATATAAAAACAAAATTTGAAAAAAAATTGTCAACCCGTTTTTGAGATATGGAATTTTCAAAAAAAAAATTTGAAACTTTTTTTAAAAATCCAAAAACTTTTTTTCTGAAAATTTTGATAAGCAATATTATTTGATCTTATCTGAATTTTGTACATAATAAAATTCATCTAAATCCGTTTAGCCGATAACGAGAAAATTCAAAATAAAAAAAACGTTCTATGACAGGTACTATTAATAGTTGCTAAGTGTAAAATTTTATAATTTTGGTAGTATATCGTACTAATTTTAGTATATGAAAAAAGTTTAATCAAAATCGTAGGAATCGTTTTTAAGCAAAAAAATATTTTCCTTTGCGGTTTTTTAACTTTTGTATGGAAGGTACCGTTATTTTTTCATAAATGTAAAATTTTTTCTAAAAATATTTTAGAAAGTACTAAAAAAGTCTTAAATACTGAGTTTCAAACAAATCGATCATTTCGTTTTCGAAATATTTGATTTTCCAAAAAAAATTTTGAAACATTTTTTAAAAATCCAAAAAATGTTCTTTCAAAAATGTTGGTGCACAAAACTATTTATATTTTTTGGAAGCTTCTGTGTAAAAAAAATAATTGAAATCGATCGTACCGTTTTGAAGAGAATCAAAAATCAAAAAAATGGTTCTTTGGGAAGTACCATTAATAACCATTAATTAATTAATTTTCTAAAAAAAAATGAAAAAAACGTGTGGGCAGAATCACCAAAAACCACTATGTACCAAGTTTGAAGAAAATCGGTCGAGCCATTTAGGCTGTAGACGAACAGACAGACAGACAGACAGACAGAATTGTGCCACCCACTTTTTTGGTGTTCTCTATCATCGTAATATCATGTTTGATTGTTTTCTCAATTTTTTTTTTGCATGAATCCAAAACTTGCCTTATAGTACCTATAATCGCAAGTAAAAACTGAGCAAAAGAATAATATTGATACTCAAAAATCGTAAATCAACACTCTATAAGTATCAATTATTTTATCGAGAGAAAACAAACATTGCGAACAACAAATCGCAATTTGATCCAATAATATTTGCACAATTGGTAAATTTGCAAAAAAAGATTTGTGATCACCACTTTTAGTTCGTGATATTGCCACTAGAAAGATCAATCTTGCTCTATACCCCTTCATTCTGTTCTGGAGGTATACGCATTTCATTTCATTTATTTGAAATAAATACTTTACGTCTGACTCTAATGGAGGATTTGAACTCGCAACCCTCCAGTTGCGGAGCGAGCATGCAACAACTAGGCCAATTTGCATTACAGATCATTGGTGATTAGATACGTCGTGCCATGTTGTGGTGCTTTATCTGTTCGAGAAGTAAACTGCGACAAGAAAGTCGTGATTTAGGAATATTTTGTTGGTGGTTTGCAACTATTCTCATGAAGTTGCAAAATGCGACAAGAAAAAACGTAAATTATTGATTGTGCAAGTTCATTACAAAATATTTATCGTAAATCAATATTTGTAAATGCTGTTTGTGAAATTATGCTTTTGGAGAGGAAATTACGCAAAAGAAGTTCTATTTAGCTATGAAAAGTACAAGCTTGAATCATGGATTTTAATTGCAAATCACGAAGACATAAAAATTGTAAATTGCTACGTTTTGAATGTTAAACTATCAGTTTTTGTATTAATTTGGGATCAAAATGCCTTGATTTACGATACTAAAACATGATTCGTAAATTGCAACTGCAAGTTTTTCAATTGGCGATTTTTCAATTCTTTCCGTGTACTTAGTTCCATGAAAAAAAAAATTAAGTTTGGCTGAAAATAAAATAAAATTTGTATATATATCCTAAACTTTTTTATTGAAAGCATGAAACAACGTGAGTTACCGACTTTAAGTAACGTGAATTACCACGTATTTTATTAAAATTGAATAGAATGACAAATTAAGCCATCACCTTAAAAAAGGGACCAAAAAAGGGAAAACACTCTATATAAAGTTTTTTTTATATATCAAAAATTCAATTTCTTTTAAAAATCCGACAGTGAAGTCAAATATATAAATAGCAGTAACGTATGTCTAGTTACAAAAAAAGGGGGCCAAATTACCTTTTTTGTAGTTTTTGGTTATATGTATCCACAAAACGGAACTCATTTTAACAAATCCGCTAATGAAGTTTTAATTTTTACACTAATTCGTACCTACATACCAATACATATGTAGGTATAAGCTTTTGAAAAAAGTGGGGAGGTTTAAAACTACATTGCAAAGTTTTTAGTCATATTTCATAATAAAATGCTTTTTGTAAAATCCTGTAATGAGTTTTTATTTTGTGCACAACCCAAGATATGAAAAACAAATCAGAATAATACAATACCAACATTTCCACCCATTTTGTTTGTATGAGTTGTTTTAAGTATTATACATATAAACACATATCCGTTTTCAACTTGTTTCTACTTACCTTATTTTTTTTTTCTTGGATAAGGGGTTCAGAAAGTGAATAACTCCAATAACCCCACTTTTTTCAAAACTTATATAGCTACCTACCTTTTTATATTTTTAGTGTGAAAACTAAAATGTGTTCCGTTTTCAAGGATCAATTGGTAGCCTATTGAATAGACCGGAAAATGAGAGGTATAAAGGAACAATTACGTGCAAGGGTTTTTATTATTGAATATGCTTGTTTGGCCCATAAGCATGCTTAAAACCAAAAATGCTACTAAATTCACCCATGCGTTTCTGAGAGAATGGTCACACTGGCCACTTTTCAGTATTTTTGGTATAACTCGAAAACTAAGCGGAATTTGACAGTTTTACATATAATACCTTTTGTTCAAAATTAAATTTTCTATTGGAATGGATAGTTCAAAAAATTTTACGAAAAAATTTAAGCAGGAAAAGTTAACTAAAACCAACTTAAAAAAAATTAAAAAATCAAGGATATCTAAATTTTTAAATAAATTGTGCATAACTTTTTTTGAAGCAAAGATAGGGTCTAGACATGCACAGACAAAACAAAGTAGAGACTAAAGGCCTGAATATGGCATGTTCAAAAATTAATATTTGTTCAAAATTGATAGAGATATTCCCATTCAAAGCTTATCATTTCTTATAATTTTTCCCAGTTTTGGCCCAAAAGTCCCTTTTTCGGTATAATATTGCAAATTTCACTTTCGTAAAAATGTTCGAAATCAAAATTTTGATATAATATGACGTTAGAACTATAGAGAATTTATAAAAAGGATGTAAGTTCGCAATTTCGTTTTTCGGTTGTTTTTAAATGCGTTCAGATCTACAGACCGAACGGCTGGTCCGATTAATATAAGATTTGGTATTATGTGCTAGGAACTTTAAATTTGTCATAAAGTACCAAAAAATAGGGTTTCGGGCAAAAACTGCAGAAAATGAAAAGAAATGGTAAAGTTTGAATGGCTATATCTCTGTCAATTTTTGAATAATATGGCTTTTTTAACATGTCATATTAAAGCCGTAAGATTCCAGTTTACTTTGTTCATGAATGTCTTGAGCGTATCTTTGCTCCGAAAAAAGTTATGCGCAATTCAGAAAAAAATTTAAAAATCTTTGATTTTTCTATTTTTTTATGTTGGTTTTTGTCTACTTTTTCTGCTTAAATTTTTTTAAGAAATTTTCCAAACTATCCATTTCGATTGAAAATTTAATTTTGAACAAAAAGTATTACACGTAAAAATGTCAAATTCGGCTTAGTTTTCGAGTTATACCAAAAATACTGAAAAGTGACCAGTGTGACCATTCTCTCAGAAACGCATGGGTGAATTTAGTAGCATTTTCGGTTTTAAGCATGCCTATGGGCCAAAAAAACATATTCAATAATAAAAACCCTTGCACGTAATTGTTCCTTTTTAAAAGGTCTATTCAATAGGCTATGGGGGCTTATAATAGGGGTGATCCTTGACTTTAAGTTTCTGTGATTTTTAGTCCAAACTTTGACAGAACCTTAGACTAAAATGCGCAGAAATGCATAGAATATCACAGAAATTCAAGGTAAAGGAACAGACCTAATTATTTGTAAGGCCTAAGACCAAATTTCTAACAAAAAAAGTAAATGCGTTGTCAACCATTTTGAAAAAAAGCATTGAAAAATATAAATGCAATTTTCTCCGCTCGTATTGAATATAGTGAAATATTTTCTGTAGGTTTTTTTGTTAAACAATCTAACTATACAAAAATGTATGAAATTACGTGTCTGCCAAAAATTATTTTAGTAATTTATCTCTCAGGTAAACAAGAGGTGAACGCTAGAAACCATTTAACTCAAAAATTTCAACAGTATTTTGACAGTTACTTTTCATCTGAAAGAGATGTCAAAAATATTTGTAAACAAATTTTTTACATAATATTCTTACCTTCAAAGTCAAACAAAAACTATTGCTCTACGTTCAATAGGAGCCGAGAAAATTGCATTTACATAGGTCTCTCAACGCTATTTTTTAAAATGGTGTACAACGCATTTTCTTGATTTATTGGAACTTTGTAGATTTAAATTCTCCAAGTGATACTCTTTACGAAATAAAAAAAATTCGACGTAATATTTTTTGTAGATATAAAACACAGTACACAAATCTAAGGTATTATACTGCGCAGGTTGTCAGTCGAAAATAAAAAATGGCTGTGAGCGTGAGGAAGGAAACACACGTAAAAACAACAACAAATTAAAATTGAAAATGTCAGAAATAAAAATGGCTGGGAGCGTGATGACTTAAATACACGTAAAAACAACAACAAATGCTGACATTTGACACAATTTTTGATATATGCGCAGAAGAAACAAAAATCAAAACTCTAATGATATTACCTTTAATATGTGTACTATGGATATTAAATACCTACTAATTTGACTGGACTACTAAGCAAGCATAAACAAAACGAGTTAAGAATTACACTATAGTCAAAACTTTATTTTCTTGGTTGTATATACAAAAATTGCATTTACAATAAAAAAAATATTTGTTATTAAACTCTATGAACTTAAAACTTGGCATATGTATATTTTAGATCTCATTACTTTTTTTGGCTGACCTTTACGCACAGGTTTCTTGTGCATATATGAACTTGGCTCTTTTTTAAACATTAATGTTTTTGTTGTGATCTACTTATCTACAAGAAAGAAAAAGAAAATAAAAAACTGCCAAAATAACTTTTGTGAAAAATGAATTAAAAAAGTAAAATAAAATGCTGAAACTTTAAGCGTAAATTGCCAGTGTGAGGAGTAGGTAAGGATTACAACATTAACGAAATAATAAACTTCGAAACAAAGAAAAATTAAACGAATTTTGGGTAAAAAAGGGTAGTTATCTAACCTTTTACCACCGCGCCGATATCGACTGAAGCGGTGTATATTTCACATCATCGTAATGTAAAGTTTAATAAATGAATATATTTTAATTCTTACATAGGTACATTATATTGAGAGTACGGCAATTTACATTTTCAATGGCTAAGAAAAAATACATCAACCCAGAATGTAAATACCACCTAAATTATTATACTTGACAATTTATATTCTACAAACCAAAAAAAATTATATGGTAACTCTTTTAAAATTGTTATATTTTTCAACTCCTAGTAGTATGCAAGGTTGATTTGCTGTAGGTAAGCCTTACCTTATACCAGCATTTTCAAAATGAATCTATCAGAAGGAAAAATATTCTAACATACTTTTAGGATACAACACCATCTTTTTTAATAGGGTATCTACAAAATGTTTTTGACAACATTTCCAATACCTACATTTTGTGTAAGCTTAAAAAGTTACATTCATCATCATCGTGTCCTGTAACCCCGGCTGGGGCATAGGGCGTCAATAAAACGTCTCCATCCTTCACGGTCTGCTGCAAGGTACTTTAGCTGTGGCCACGTCCTTCTCTGGGATTCTGCTTCCGCTAAGACAGTTGATTTCCATGTTGTTCTTGGTCTTCCAACCCGCCGTGCACCCTGAGGATTCCATTCAAAGGACTGCTTTGCAATTTCATCGTTTGGTTTCCTAAGTGTGTGACCAATCCAACGCCATTTACGCTTTCTTATGTCGACGTGCAGCCACTCTTGACTTGTCCTGCGGCACAATTCCTCATTTGATATTATTTGTGGCCAGCGAATCTTTAGGATGTGGCGAAGACAGCGATTCACAAAAGCCTGCAAATTCTTTGAAATGATAGACGTGACTTTCCAGGTTTCACAAGCATATAACAGCACGGATTTGACATTGGATTCGAAGAATCTCAACTTAGTGCGTAAAGGTTCATTAACATCTTTAATCTTTCTTATGTGCAACGTAATCAAATTTCCTCCCACCAAGCATAGGTCGATGATCCAAAATTAGTGCATCCAAGTAGAAAGAACAACCGCAAGCTATGTCATGTACCTACCAGATGAAATAATACCTCTAACCTCTCATAATAACTACTGGACCAAAAAGTATCTAATGCATCCATTCAATTCCCTAAGGATTCATTCACTTTCGAATATGAGAACAGTGTAGCCAGTTCCTTCCTACTATCAGAATCTCAAACTCAAACTCCATTGTTTCAGCAGGTCTGCTCTGCAGTGAATGTGTTTCTAAACTCCGAGATGAACCGAACCCAACCGAACCGAAATTTCACTTCAATAGCACTAAATATTCTTTTGTAAAGGGATTTTCATTTCCTTTCACTTTAGCTATCCCCCAGCTCCGAGCTTTCCTGTATGAAATGTTCCATTTCATTTTTAAGTTTATTAGTCTAAAAGCATAGGAAGTTAATTTGTTACCATCCATTTCATTTTCAAATGTCCTCTTCCGGTGACTGTATTTCTATACGAAACCGAATACGGAATACCAAAGCCCAAAACTGAAGCTCTTCCTCCTGTTTGTGGGGATGAGGATTTTCATTTGAAAACTTCTGTTCTGAATTCGAATCACTGTCGACCTAATGAAAATTGAAAATGCACAAGTCTATATGGCAAAAGTGAATATAGAGGTTAAGGTACTAACTTTTATACAAACACATACATGCATATGTCGCACTGTCGCAGGCTAAACGAAAAGGGGGATAGGAACTTTGCTTCCATCGAACGGATACAAATAGGAGTAGGACAAAAAACAGAATAAGTACTTAGAGTTATCGTGTCCTGATGGGAAAATTTGAATGAATTCCCTACCTATTGCGATTGAAAAACTTTACAGCAGAAATGAAGAGTTATTGAAATATTCTTTGAGCAAATAGGATTCCATTGGAAACATTTTTGGAGTGGAAATCGAAAATATTGCAATTGAATTTTGGCACATTTTCAATTTATGAATTTATGGCATTTTGAAATTTCAAAAGAAAAAAGTAAAAGGATTTCATAGGGTTGCATCAGCTGAGAACAAAAAATTATCATGAAATTTAAAAAAATATATCGGAATCACAATAAGCTATGGGAGGAAGGAGCTAAATCACTTTAATGAGAGTTTTTTTGATGTAGGTACATAAATATGTATCTGATAGCAACCACGCAGGATAATTTTTAAGAAACCTTAAACATTATTTCTATTGCATGACAAGGGTTTCTGAGCTAGGAGTTGAAATAATTAGCACTCATTGCTTTTAACCCTTAATTGCAACCATATTAAGCTAAGTGAAGTTAAGTTCAAAAATCCGTTTTGAAATTAATTATCCGGTATCAGGATCACCCATATTCCATTTAAAAACGAGAAAACAAAGTGGAAAACTTTTCGAGTTGCTACTATTAAACAAAATACAGAATTTTTCCTTCTCAGGCAGAGACTAAGTATACCAAGTAGTTGTTGATATTGGGGACTCCCTTAATACTTTTAGTTGCTAATTCCACTCAAGCTTTATTCATTTTGTTGGGTGAAAGAACCAGACAACCGCACACAAAAAAAATCAAAGCTTTTGTTCCTATCAGCAGCTACTTATTACCCTTTTCTAACCAATCGAACTATCTTAACTATGTACCAAAAGAAAAACTTTTATAATTACTCGATAATGAAGAAGAAGTCTTTGGACTTCCAATTGAACCATCATATTATTTTCCCCCTTTTTTAAGGCATTATCTTTGCTCTTAAAATAATCCCTTAAGGGATTAATGCACAAAAACTCTTGTCCACACAAAGTTGTTAAAAAAGGATTTTAAACTCACTTTCCTACAGTGATGATAGAAAAGTAAAATGAAAAAAAAAATACTAAAATAAAATGAAATAAAACAAAAAAAAAAACAAAAAAGGAAAATAAAAATAATCCTTGCAACGAAGAACCGCACACCATAAAATGGTTAAGGCGTGGAAAGAAACACAAAGGGATTTTGTGGGAACAAATTTTTCTGTTACTACTTGGTAATTTATATAGAAGTAATAATAAAGGACATGTTTTGGATACATAAAGTTAAATTTAACTCAATATTAGAATAATGTATGCTATAAAGTCCTTATTAAAATCGAAGAACGTGGGGCAAATGCAATAGGTATTAAAATAAGAAATTTAGAGTAAGAGAGGACCTTCTATCGAAGATACACATAAAACTGATCGAAACCTACAGTTACGATTCACAGAATATCAATTATTATTGTTTGCATAACTTTGCTGAGCTATTAATGCAACAATTATCTATAGAATAAGTCCCAAGCGATAGTGCCATTTTAAAAAATAGCGCCCAATGGCAAAATAAAAAACTCGTAAATTACTTGGAAAATGTCCATGATCAAAGTAAAAATTGATGTTTTAAAAAGTACATGTTAAGCAAACGTCAACTTCACATATCTACTTTCAAAAATAAGAATCGGTTGGTATACTTGGGCAGTTCAGGGGGCTTCCTAAATCGTGGGGCCCTGGGCCCTGGCCCACCGGGCCCATGCCTAAAGACGTCACTGTCTATGTTTTTGTTTTGATTTCACTCCTTTTTGCAAAGATTTAATTTTGCCAGGTGAAAATCAGGTCTACCACTCTCCATAGTGCTCCATATAAATAATAGCAATTCTCTTAAGGTGGGTGGATGGCACGCCCCCTGAATAGAAAATTCCAAATTTTCAATTTTTTTTTCTAAGTACTTTAAGCCCTACTGATTTACCAATTTTCATCATTCTACAATAATCGGAAGTGCTCCATATAATTTATTAGAATTTTTAAGAATGTGGGTGGATGCCACGCCCCCTGAATGGAAAATTCCAATTTTTCAATTTTTGTCTTCCTAAGTACCTCAAGCCCTACCTACTTACCAATTTTTATCGTTCTACAACAACCGGAATTACTACATATAATTTATAGGAATATTTAAGAAAGTGGGTGGATGCCACACCTCCTGAATAGAAAATTGCAGATTTTCGATTTTTTCCTTTGTATGCCCCACAAGGCCTACCGTTGTGCAAAATCTCACGTTTCTACGATGTCGGGAAGTGCTCCATAATTTTGATGATCTGTCAGTGAGTCAGTCAGTTACGGTTTTTGCGATATTTGAAGTGCTATATCTCGGGAACTACTAACGCTAAAGAGTTGAAATTAGGTGAGCCACATGTGTTTTCAGCTCAGTAAATACTGCGAATTTGAAGTTTCTGACTTTATTGGTACTGAAGTTAGAGGGGGGTTGAAAATCGCCTGAGTTTGTTCCTGTAAAAAGGGTGTATAGTGCCGCGAACTTGGCTTGGCACTACCGTGCCCTTTGATATTTAAAATTTATAAACAAGGTCCCCAAAATGCGCAGGGATTTCGGTTTCCTGACTAGACTATAGATTGGGCGTCATTTTTCAAAATTTCATCCAAGTGTGAAGTGACAAGAAGGATTTTCAGTACTTGCCAGGATGTTGAAAAAGAGATGGTGGTGGATGAATCTCTTACGGGCCAAAACGGGCTACTGGTATCTATTGGATTATTCGGCCTGCTGTCCGAAGGCTTAACAAGGTCCTGGCCCTCCAGTATAGGGTTTTTGTCGTTGCGTTTTTTTCCCAACCAAGTAAAAAAATATCGGTTATGAAAGAGATACGAGGGGCCTCGGATAATGATAACCCTGAAATGGTGGCAAGGTCCGTAACGTCCTTGGAACGTAAGGGTTAAATAAAGAAATAGAATCTGTCTGTATCGACCTGCATGACAGTGTTGAAGCTCCGCAGTCGATGTATAGAGCTTAATATATACCTAAACTTATATAGAGGTCTGCGTTAAACTTAACGAAGACCAAGAATATTCTGAGAATTGTGTAACAAAAGTTAGTCTTAGAGAAGGAGCCAACCGATTTTTTCCACTAATAATGTTGTTTTATTTGTTCCGACGGTTTCTTTTATCTCGGGAAGTGACGGGTTTTACTAAGCAATCATATAATTACGCTGAGCTACAATACACTGTCCTCATGAGGTTTGGACGTTACCACATGCGATGTATAGGATCAGGTTTGATTAAAGACACATGATAGGATGCGGATTCGTCGCTGGAAAAAGGTTAAGAAGTAAAGTTTGACTTTAAACCGATAAATGATTACCTGAGTGTGATCCGCATCAAAGTCACTTTCGAAAATATAAACCTTATTATACATGTCTAAGCGATGAATGTTATTCATGTTAGCTGAATTATAGGGGGACATTTGCTCAAAATGGAAAAAAGGACACCATCGGTTGATTATTTGGTAGAATGGACACAGCCTCCAAGACTAGACACAAAATGAAAACGTCCTCTAAGTAATATAGACTTTTCACTATTTCGTTATATGGTAGAAAGTATAGCGCTAGGTTTCTACGGCTAAGAATCCACAAATCAACCTTGGTCTCCACAAATAGTCGATACGCCATCCAAATTGACCATGTGCTAATCAATCTAAAATCTTAGATGCACGTACTTTTCAAGGAGCAAACGTCATGTCAACTCTGCCTATTTCCTTGTTTGGACAACGGTTAGGAGCTTGACTGTCAAAGAAAAAGAAACTGCGAACCACCCTTATAAAGAAATGGTGGAGTCACCAGAGCTTACAGTGAGAATCTGAGCGAGAAGCTCTCTGCTGTGCATTTACCTGCCACAGATGCCAACAACTAATGGTTCCAGGATCGCGAGGGAGCCAAAATCACAATATTCTACCAACCCAACCAAGGGCGAACGAAAGGGGGCAGGGAGGAGCACTTGCCCCTTCCCTAATCTGAATTCCTTGCATAAATTTCATACAATGTGTCCTGATTTTTGAATGAGTTTGCCCCCGCCCCCCTCTGACCAACATCCTACGTACGCCCTTGAACCCAACCACCCCCGAAAAAGAACACGTGGTATGATGATAAATGCGTTCAGCTATAGTGAAAAAATATGCACATGCTGCTGAGGAGAAGAAAGAGAAAAAGAAGACCCTGCGTCAAAAAAAGCTAGGGCGTACGCAGCCTACTAGCTTAACGAGATCAAAGTGTCTCGCGATATAAACAACATCCGGAAGTTTTATAAAAAAAAAGCCAAGCAACTGGCTGTTGGCTTTAAAAAAGAGAATAAGAAGACCCTGCGTAAAAGAAAGAGGGCGTACGCAGCCTACAAGCTCAAGGAAACACCCGGAAGTTTTATAAAAAAGCCAAGCTACTGGTTGCTGGCTTTAAAACCAGAACCTTTGCTCTTCGAAACAGCGCCAGTGAAAGTCAGCTAGTTACCGGAGCACTGGGAATAGTTAATGTTTTCAAGTCCCAGTGCAGTATGGACTAAGTTATAAAGAAGCTGAAGAAATACAAGGCCGCTAGATCTGATGGTTTACCAGAGGAGCTATTCAAGCACGGAGGGGATGTGTTGAAAGAGTGCATGCATCAACTCATCAACCGAGTTTGGGTGGAAGAAAAGCATGTCCGATGAAGGGTCTATATCAGTTCCAAGTGTTCCATCTACAAAAAAGGCGATCTAATGTCCTGCTATGACTATCGAGGCATATCCCTGATAAACATCACATATACAAGATCTTATCCAATGTAGGTACTGTGTGAGTGCAGGTACCAATGTGACTTCCAGCCAGGCAGATCGACCATGGACTAAATATTCACCCTCAGGCAAAGACCTCCGAATTTCAAGTCAATATTCACCATGTAATCATCGACTTCAAAGGCGCATATGATAGCATTCATTGTCAGGAGCTCCATAATGGCGATGGCTTCCCGAACTTCCCGGGAAATCTGATCTAGTTGTATCGCATGGCATTCAAAAATATGCGGTGCAATCTGCAACTAGGGAAAAGTTCTTCCGAACTATTCCAAACATGCAGAATGTTTCGGCAAGGAGATGCGCTATCATGTGATTTCTTCAATGTCTTTCTGGACCAAATAGGTAATGCGAAGATCAGGCGGTAACACTCAAGACTGAATGTACTATTTTCATCAGATCAGCCCTACTTTGGTTAAGCCGATGATATGGACATCAGGCCCTCTTTCACGGCAATTGATGAACAGAAACTTGTTGATATTCAAGTAGACTGGGACAAAACCAAATGTATGCTATCAACAAACAATGCAAGATCTGTCAACCGGATAGAACGAATCGTCACTGTTGATAGCAACAACTTCGAAGTATAGTTAAGGAGCTGGTCTACGTCGGAGTAAACATTTATCTCATAAACGACTCTTATCGGAAATGCGATGAATAATTACCCTAGCAAACCAGTGCTACTTCAATTTGGCGCAACAGATGTGTTCAAAACTCCTCACTCGAAAGAAGAAATGCACGCTCAATAAAACCTTAAACCAGTTCTGCTTGATGTCACCGATTGCTGGATGATAAACAAAAAGGGAGAGCTGACAGTGGTGTCCTTTGAAAGAAAAAATTCTTCGACAGATATTTTTGGTCCTGTGTGTGAAGAGGTTGACAATTGAGGAGAAGATACAACCGCAAACTCTATGAGTTGTATTAAGATGGAGTCCAGAAAATCAAAACACGTGGACTATATTGGCTCGGCCACGTTGAGCGAATGGACTAATAATGCTCCAGCCAGGAGAGTCTTTGAATTCCATCCCCCAAGTTCGAGAAAACGAAGAAGACAGAATCCGCGGTTTAAAGATAAAGCCATTGTAGAAGCCAGAAAGCTCTTGGCCTAGATGACTGGAAGCAGCTTGCTCGAGACCGTAGAGGATGGACGGCTGCCGTGTATCAATCTGGGATCCTTCATGGATTGTTAACCGGATAATTAAGCAGTAAGCATATCAAAAGCCTTAAGCCTTAACTTTATTTCGCTTGAGTATGTCTTGAACATTTTTTTGTTCAGAAAATATTAGAAATCATTGATTTTTTGATTTTTTTTGGTTGCTTTTTTTAAACTTTTCCTGCTAAAAGGCTTGGTTTCCGAGTTATTGCAAACAAATTGAAAAGTTGGCCAATGTGATCAATTCATCATCTCAGAAACGCAAGGGTTAATTTAGTAGTATTTTCGGTTTTAAGTGTACTTATGGCCCAAACGCCAAACAAACATTTTTCAATAATTAAAACTATTTAACACAATTGTTTCTTTATTAAACCTATGTAGGTACATAAATTTCATTTTCATTTTAAATGAGTGATTAAGTAAGTAATTAAGAGAAAACTTGCCAAGTGAATCCACCAAATTTTAATCAGTAATCATTAAATACCAAATTTCTGCCATAATTAGGAGTTGTTTCGATATTACTCTAATTCAGATATTTGATATCAAACTTCCTGAACTTAAAACTTGGCATATATTTTAGATCTCATTACTTTTTTTGGTTGACTTTTTACGCACAGGTTTCTTGTACATATAAGAACTTGGCTCTTTTTTAACATCTATGTTTTTGTTTTGATTTCACTCCTTTTTGCAAAGATTTAATTTTGCCAGGTGAAAATCAGGCCCTACCACTCTAAAAAGTTTAATAATTCTGCGACAACCGAAAGTGCTCCATATAAATAATAGCAATTCTGATAAAGTGGGTGATTGGCACGCCCCTTGAATAGAAAATTCAAAATCTTCGATTTTTTTCTTTCTACGTACTTCAAGCCCTACCGACCTTCCAATTTTCATCGTTCTCCAACAATCGGAAGTGCTCCATATAATTTAAAAGAATTTTTTTTAATGTGGTTGGATGCCACGCCCCCTGAATGGGAAATTCCAATTTTTCGATTTTTTTCTTTCTAAGTACTTCAAGCCCTACCACTCTACCAATTTCCATTATTTCACAACAATCAGAAGTGCTTCATATAGCTTTTAAGAATTTTTGAGAATGTGGGTGGATGCCACACCCTCTGAACTGAAACTTCCAATTCTTTGATTTTTTTCTTTCTAAGTGCTTCAAGCCCTACTGACTTACCAATTTGCATCGATCTACATAACAATCGGAAGTGCTCCATATAATTTATATAAAAGAAAGTGAGTGGATGCCACACCCCCTGAATAGAAATTTGCGGATTTTTGACTTTTTCCTCTGTATGCACCACAAGGCCTACCGTTGTGCGAAATTTCAAGTTTCTACGATGTCGGGAAGTGCTCCATAATTTTGATGATCTGTCAGTGAGCCAGTCAGCAAGTACTTGCGCCCCAGTCGACCACTTAATTTTTGTGCATTGTGGGAGCGCCACCGCACCGTCGCACCAGGGCGCCACACCAAAGAAAGAAATGCTAGATCCTGGTTCATTGTAAATTAATGGCACAGCAGGATTTTACTGTTTACATTGTGTTTTTTTTTAATTTTATTTTTATTTTTCATTTTTATTATTTTGTGGGGCACATCCTTCAGGCAACCGCATCATAGCAAATAATTAATTGAAAAAGTGCTTTGAACGAAATGAAAGTGCAACACAAACGTTGGTTTAGTCAGTGGTAGGTATTTTTTCTATTTTTATATTTATTTTGGTTTTGCCAGAGGGAGAAATGGGGTGTGATAGCTGGAGGTTGGTATCTAATAACTTTCATTGAAAATTATTGCTATGCAGTGCAGAGAGAATCTTTTATTCAAAAGCCAAAAGTAAACTTGTTTACTTGAATTTTATTTTATCGAATTAATTCACAAAACGAAAATAAAAAATAAGTGGCAAAAGCCAGTGGAGTAATATTTTTAATTGGTATTGAGTTCATTTAGATGTGTGCATTTAAGCCAAGAGAAAATGAGATATTGATCAAGTAATATCTTAAATAAGATAATATTTGAAGATATTGGCAGAAAATCTACTTAGCCCTCTTGGACTCAGACCAAGTTACCCCTATTTATAATAAAAGTAGTTCGTTAAATATTAAGAGAAAATTATTTCTATGCCAAATTTGGTTATTACCTACACTGACTTGTCAAGCCGAACTGGAGGTCCGACATCGAAAGATCGATTCCCAGCCTCTTCCTTACTTACATACTTAAGGTGGCGCTACTGTCCGGGGAGGACCAAGGCCTCAACCCACGACCTTCTTTCAGCCGAGCCGGCTCGGTCTCAAGCTTGCTGTTTCCAGTTTCGCACTCCAAGTTGGCTGAGGTCCTCTTCCACTTGTGTGTGCAACTTGTTACGCTGTCCTCCTCTACTGTGCCGTCAATACGCGGTTGGATTCAAAAACTTTCCAGGCCCCACCTCAATTGTTGGCTTTTCAAGCTTTGTAACTAGGTCATTGTTGATGTACACTCCTTTAGCAGTTCGTTGTTCTTCTCCATTCCCCATCTATGCGCACAGGACCAAAAATCACCCGAAGAATTTTGATCTCAAAACAGCCTAAGGCGTTCTCATCCATGGCTAATAAATAGTGTCCATGCCTCTCTGCACATACATCAGGACCAATGATAAGCGTCTTATGCAGGGGCACTTTAGTTGCTCGAGAGAGGGTTTTGCTCCTCAGTTGTCCACTACTGACATCACGCTTTGTTCGTCGGATTATGTCAATATCGTCAGCGTGAGCGAGTAATTGGATGGACTTTTGAAAGACTGCGCCATTAGTGTTGACGTGAAAGTTTAACACTATTATTTCAAGAACGATGTTGAAAAAGTCACATGACAGCGCGTTGTCTTGCCGAAAACCTTTCTTGATATCAAAGGTAAAGGGAGGTCTTTGCTGATCTTGATAGAGTAGCGTGCATTCTCCATCGTCATCCTGCACAAACGGACGAGTTTGGGAGGGATACCAAAACTAGACATTGCTCTATAAGGCTCGTCTCCATAGATAGTCATACGCGGCCATGAAATCGACGTAGTGGGTGTAGATTTGAAACGCCTGTTTTTTTTTTTTCAAAAATCAAATGCAGTGCGAATATTTGGTCAATTGTGAACTTCCCTGGCCAAAAGCCACACTGATATAGACCTAACAGTTTGTTGACGAATGGCTTGAGGCGTTCACAAAGTACGGCAGAGAATATATCATGTATGCGATGTTAATTAGACTGTAGTAAGTAGTTGGTAGAATCCAGAAGATCACCTCTCTTGAGGATCGAGCAAACAATGCTGAGGTTTTATTCATCGGGCATGCTTTCCTCCAAGCATATTTTGCAGATGAGCTGGTGCATACCTAGTCCTTACCAATTCATCGACAGCCGCTTTGAACTGAACAGCTCGGCCGCAAGGCCATTTGCTCTAGCAGCTATATTGGACCTAAGCTTAGATACAGCTATCTTCACTTCGTCAAGATCGGGTGGATGGTGTAATGGTGCAGCAATTTACATGGTAACGTAGTTTGGTTCGTCATCGTCATCACAGTTAAACAATTTGGAGACATGATTTTCCCATATCCTCAGCACCAGCTGTGATTCTGCTTCGATTTTCTCCTGACTGTCTTCAGTTGTGACCTTGTAACCCAGGGAGGTTCTTTTTAATTGTTGCTAAAACTTCCGAATTTTATTCCTGCAATGGCTTCCCTCTCTTTCCTCGATGGTTGGTTTCTCATACTCCTACTTCCTTCCTTCACAGAAGCTTGTGTTGCTCTCATCTCTTCTGCTCGTAGAGCTTGCGAGCAGCTCTCTTTGGTCTTTCTATTAAGCACCACTTTGTACCTATTGTTTGGCTGCATGGACTTTTTAGCATTTTTCTTTAAACCAGGGTTTTGGCTGTGGTGGCTTCTCTGATTACCTTCTGACAATTTTTTACTGCTTTTCGGTGCTTGATGTTGCACGAGAGACGCGATTGGAAAAGTACCCAGCGATTTCTTCCAACAACAGCTGCCGTCGGACGTTGAACTTCCTCTCATTATTTCCCTATCTTAGCTTTGGTCTGTATATATACATACGTAGCTCCTCAAAACTTTCGGACATCCTTGATATTGGAGGAGTGTTTTGCGGCGATCGCAATGTGGTCAATCTTGTTGGTGGTTGATAGACCAGGATATCGTCATGTCCCCTTGTATATATCAAGATGTGGGAACAGCAAGCTAGCTGCCACAACGTTTTGCCCAGCAGAAAAGTCTATTAACCTGAGTCCATTACCGGAGGGTGGTGTTGTACAGGCTATATATACATATCTTTCGATTGAGCCGCCAAAGATATCTTCTCTGCCTAGTTTGGCTAAATCATCCAAGAAATTTTTAATTACATAGCTAGGACCATGCTCTGCTCACATATATTGTCCAGGAGTTTTCAGAACCCGTCCTTGCTGTATGAATCCACACCCAAAAAGACGCTGCCTTTATTGTCAGCAACAATCACCGTAAAAGATATCACAGTCTTTCAATTTTCTTATGCCCGTCCCATCCCATTGTACTTCTTGCGGTGATATCTGCTTTGCAGCAGTCTAGGACCTCCACTAAATGTTGGACTATACGTGGTCTAAGAGAGGCAGAACATTCCAGGTGCAGATCTGAAGTTCGTTGTCCTTATTTCGTTTGGTAGGTTCGTCAACGTAAATCCGTCCGTATCCAAGGCTTGTTGATGCTTCGCAACTAAATAGCTTTGCTCGGTCGGGAAGTCACTCTGACGTGACACCATGACCCCCTGCCTCGAGGAACAGACTTTAATTATAACTCCAAGGGTGGGGAGCTGTACTAACCGATCCTTATAGGCTTGAGCTCTGAGTATTTGGAAGTAGCCCATATAAGGTGTTTACTAAGTAGTTCAACGTGAATGGCAGTTTAGAAGCCATCGTTGATTCTTCCGCTGCCACTTTGACGAAAGGAGAATTGCCTAAATGGGAACACTCCCCCCTTATCTCGTTTGCCGTCTCCAACAATCGTCCGCAGGGATTGAAAACCCATCTACGATTGAGGTACAAGGGACCCGATGTTCACCACGGGGGGGAGTTGAGAGAAAAAACTGATAGACAGAGGTTGATTTGACAAAAATACCTGTGAACGCTTATGTCCTCTTGATTGCACACGTCTACCCCTTTGAACATCCATAGCCTCTTTCTCCTTAAATCAAGAAAATTTTTTCAGAGGTAGGTACCTACCTTTTTTGCTTCTTAGGATGAAGTGACATTATTCTCCACGAGAACCCATCTTTGTCATAAAAAGTGCTTCTAACCCTAGCTGCTCTTACACTCGGTTGAACATGGTAGGTTCCTTAAATACCTATAGAATGATCATTAGGCATTGGTTTTCTACGTGGTTTCACACCCCCAAATATTTTTTTTATTTTTAATATACAAACACATCCATATTTTCAATTAACACCTCATTTAATTTAATTGCTGAAATGAAAATTATTTTCCTCATCTCTCCAGTTTATCAATCAAACCATCACAACACAAACCTAATCACTTTAAAGTTTTCACACCAACTTTTCCTTTTAGGAATCTGAAATCACTAAGATTCATAGTACAGTGAAATCATCTTCGAATCAAAGAACAAGAAGCAATTAATCATTGATTGCAGTCAGTACGGGTTTAGTCTGTTCAATTAGACACAGGTATTCGCTTAACTTGCACCTAAGTTGGATTCTTTTATTGGTGCCGCGAACTGAAGTGGTCGTAGCTAGTCGTATAATATAACACTTCTGATGTGATGGAAAATTATTGTTCGGTAGCATTTTCAAAGAGAGAAAACAATTATCAATGATTTTCTTTCAATTTATCGTTTTGATGAAAAAAAAAACACCTTTCGAATGGCTTCCGTTCCATGTTGTTGTTGTAGTAGTTCATCATATTATGTGCATTTATCATTGAAATCCCAATTAACCAAGCAAAAACTAAAATAATCATATATCAAGTGAAACTAAGGTGCAATTTTATTCTCCATCACAGTCATCGTCAGCATCAGCACCAAAGTGGAGAAACTACATTCATTCTTCTATAATGAACTCATTTCCATTATCTATATTATCTGTGGAAGCGAAAATTCGAACTTCACTTTCCTAAAATGAAAACAAAAATAAATTTATGACAAAAAAATAAAAAAAATCCCAAATGGAATGGCAGCAACATCCTTCAATCTTATCGCACCAAATAATAAAACCAATTGTCACCATCAGGCATAAATTTGGAAGAAATTGTCAAACTGATTCTCGGATGGAATCACTTCTATATGGAAAGACCAGCATTGTCCTTTTCTTATTTACATATTTACATAAAAATCCATCGTCCGCTCCATAAAACATTCAAGGACCTCCATTCATAGAGTATACTCGTATAGTGTGATGAGGACATAAAGGACATTTTCACAGCCTGAATTTTGTTCGTTATCATCTTGGATTTATGACTTTATTGATGTCCTCCACTCCAACTTCCAACCATCACATTGTCCTTTATTTAGAAATTTTCCAAAGATTTCGAAATAATAAAACATCCGGCATGGCATTTATGCCTTTCAATAAATACAAAAACAAAATCAAATACAATAAATTTATGCGAAAAGTTATTTGTTGAAATAAAAGGTTGATGGGTTTCGTTATTAAAAACGAAACTTTCAAAAAATCGATGGATATATAGATTTCAGTGTTGGGTTTATTTATGCAGACAAAATATAATAATTTATTTAATTTAGGACAACGTCAGGCATCTGTATGTGGCTCTTCGCACTGTAGGAAAAGTTATTTTTCTCTTCAATTAACTTAAACATATTTCTATTTGTAGGGAAAAACCTTTTACCGAAAGGGAAAACTTTTTTGATGACTTTGATAACAAAAGTATTGTATGGATCGATAGAAAAATAAAGTTTTTCAAAGAGTTTCGTTGAAATGTAAGTAGCATAAGTTGATTTCAATCAAGATCTACGTCGAATAGTTTCAAAAAGAAAACTGCGTCAGTTGAATTCATAAATTTACCCAAACCTAGTTTCTTTTTCGTCTTTAGTCTATTTTTAAAAATATTATTCTTCGGATTTTCTTACATAAGATTATTTCAATTTTGTCTTGCAATGTTCCGTTATAAATAAAGGTCATTGTTTTATTTAAGTTGGTACAAAACTGCAATATTTAAATTTTGGCACAAATGTAGTCGTTTATGACTACATCTAAGATTCAGTACAAAACGCACTAAAATAGAAACCGAATATTTCTTCAATTTCAGAACGAACCATATATTTTGGTCATGAAACCAAATCCTATACAATTTTTGGCGGGGACATGTTTTTAGACATACATAGGTGTTGATTTGGAGCAACTTCGGTTAAAATGTCAGTGTGGCCATTTTTCAGGAACATAATATTTTGATGTCAAATAGTGAGTATTCTACTTTGGTTTGGTATATTGAGCTATTTTTGCATCTTTTTTCGTTTTAATAATATTAAAAAATTCCAAAAAAGTGGAGATCCAACCCTTTGACATCAAAAACAGTATTTTCCCAAAAAGTGGCAATACTGACATTTTAACCAAAAGTGCGCTTCTACACAACACCAATATTTTTAGACATCAACCCTTATTTTCAGAAACATGTTTGATGTTTGGCGTCTGGAGGCGTCTTTTTTCATGTTAAGAATATTAAATATTAAAAAAAAGGGGAGTCCCACTTTTTGGCATACAAAAAGTATGTTCCCAAAAAGTGACAAGATTAAAATTTAAGCCGAAGGTGCGTCTACTCAACACCTATCTTTTAAGACATCAATCGATATTTAAAGAATGAGAATCTTCCTAATAATTAACGAGCTTTTTTTATTTTACCATTTTCCACAGATTGGGTGCCATTTTTGAAAATGATTTCCACGAAAGATTTTTTCATTTAGTTTTCGGTAGTGGATTACGAAACAATGAAGGCAACGAATATTGAAAACAAAAATAGCACTTAATTACGTAAAATTTTGAAAAATATCGACTAAAGAAAAAAAATCACAATTTTTTTGAACAAATTTGACTTTGAAATTTAATTTCTCAAAAACTATTCGCCTAAACAACTTGATTTAAAAACCAAATGCAAGAATGGATTATTAGCTTTTAAAAAAATAGCAGTTAAATCGCTTGTGTAATATGCTAAAAACAGCGATATCAGATTTCAAAAACCGTGAAGTTGAAAATTACCTTGAAAGCTTGTCAGCTGGGAAAGAATCCAACTACTCACTTTGGAAAGCTATAAAAACAACGAAAAACCAAAGCTTCCAGTGCCCCCGATTAAGAAAAGCCAAAACGAATGGGCTAAAAGTGACAAAGAGAAAGCGGCGGCGGTATTCGCCGATTACCTGGAAGAAACATTTAAACCTTCTGATGGGCAAGCACTCAATGGAAATATTAATATGAGTTTTAGCTCAAGTGAGAACTACAGAACCAGAAATGCTACGCTCGCTGAATTGAACAGAGAAATAAAGAAGCTAAAGTATAATAAAGCTCCGGGGTATGACTCAGCGGAAATATTAAAAATGCTTCCTCATAAAGGTTTAATTAACCTACTTTATATAATAAATGCCGCTCTAAGGCTAGAATATGTTCCAAGCCAATGGAAAGTTGCGGAAGTCATAATGGTTTTGAAACCTGGCAAACCATCTCATGAAAAGAATTCTTACAGACCGATTTCGCTTCTTCCAATAATATCGAAAGTTTTTGAAAGAATACTACTCCTGCGCCTGCAGCCTATAATAGAAGAAAAACAATTAATACCTGAACATCAGTTCGGATTAAGAAGCAAGCATTCAACAATTGATCAAGTGCATAGAATAACTGACGTAATTGAGAGAGCTCTTGAAGAAAAGAAAATTTGTTCGACGGTCTTTTTGGATGTGTCGCAAGCGTTTGACAAGGTGTGGCACGAAGGCCTCAAATTCAAATTACCACAATTTCTGCCTGTAGGACTTTATAAAATTCTTAAATCTTAACGAATATCTAGAAAACAGACTTTTTCGTGTAAGACACGGAAATGAATATTCTAATTTCAAAGAAATAGTGGCTGGGGTACCACAAGGTAGTGTTTTAGGTCCAGTTCTGTACCTTCTATTTACACGTGATATACCTCAAACAGAAGACACTATCGTAGCAACGTTTGCTGATGATACTGCATTACTAGCAGTAGGCAAAACGATTAACGAAGCTACGATTAAATTACAAAATGCTCTTAATAATGTTAATGAGTGGACAAAAACATGGCGAATAGCGCTCAATGAACAAAAGTCAGTCCACGTGGACTTTACGTATAAAAAAAAAAATAGATTGCCCGTCTTTCTTAATACCGGTCGTGTTCCATTTGCGAATGAGGCAAAATATTTGGGAATGACTCTAGACGCGAAATTAAAATGGAAGCCGCACGTAAAAAAGAAATGCGAAGAACTAAAAAGTAATTAATTAAGAGATATGAACTGGTTACTCGGTAAATATTCTAAGCTTAGTATTGATAATAAGTTGATTTTATACAGGCAGGTACTTAAACCTGTCTGGACTTACGGTATACAACTCTGGGGTTGTACCTGCGATACAAATTTAAATAACTTACAAACGTTTGAAAATAAATTGCTTAGGTCATTTGTAAATGTACCATGGTATATAAGAAACGAAGATCTTCACAGAGATCTCGGGATTCCAACGGTTCGAGACGAAATAAAGAGTTTCGCGCGAAAACATAGAAATCGGCTATTAGATCACGCTAATCCAACGATTATTGACATTCTTGACGAGTCGAATTTAGTACGCCGTCTGCAAAGAACAAAACCTTCCGACTTGGTGCGGTGAACGGAAAACCGCTTTAAAATCGCGGAATAAGCAGAAACTTTCACCGGAAAGTTACCTGCAACACGTTACTTAACTTCGTTAAAAATAAATTGCTAGATAAGTTTCAACTTAGTTGCAATCGGGAAGTGGAGGTGGTTTTAGTGTAGTAAGAATCTCACACTTCTATGAGCACGCGTTTTTCGGTCCTCATAGAGCCTGATGCAGGTTTTGCACCTACCCACGGAAAAAAAAATTATTAGATGTGTTTTCGTTGATTTTTAATGTTTGTTTTTGGCATTTTAAGTCAATTTTTCAGAAACTGCCCCCCCTGCCTCAGGGAGGGGAGATACAACTTTCCCCCCATACAATTTTTTTCTAAGGATATACCCAGGAACCCAACCTTAAAATACTTCCACTCAGGTGCGGGACACCCTGTATTATTTGGAAGCTTTTGTATAATAAAAATTATTGAAATCAGTTAAACTGAAGAAAATTGAAAATTAAAAAAATTGTTCTTTGGGAGGTACCATTAATAACCATTTTTGAAAAATGGTTCTCCACCCAATGGAAGCCTTTACTAAAATAAATTTATTGCATTTTTTTAAGAAAAGTTGTAGAGCCGTTTTTGAGAAATATACGATTATGTAAAATTGCTAAAAAGATTGTATGACAGGTACCGTTATTTTTATTCTAAGTAAAATGAAAAAAAAAATGTGTGGGCATAATCATCAAAAACCACTATGTACAAAGCTTGAAGAATTTCGATCCAGTCGCTTAGGCTGTAGACGAACAGACAGACAGACGGACCACCCACTTTTTTGGTGTTCCAGAGTGATACAAAAAAATTAATGGAAATCACTATTTTCTAGAATATTCTTTCAATTTCAGTTTAATATGTAAATTTTATGGAAATAGAACTCAAGTTTTGTGGTATACTGATGGGGTTTTCTGTTTAACAAATTGCCAATTTCACTTGCTCTCTCAAAGCATTTCACACTCAATCATGCAATTTCTTTTCAAAGCTGAAGTCTTTTCAACTGATGGAAACAGGTGGATTTATATTGGTATATATCCTTCTGCTCTTCAAGCCAAATCATATTCTCCATCTCATCTATGGATACCTCGTCTCGTATTGTTATTGATTGATTGAAATTTCGCACAACACACATAAAATTTCATGCTATCTATTCAGTCATCAAGCCACAACCATATGATTTGTGTAGTCAAAGCCAGCCACTCAGAGTTTCATATTATGCTATTCCTTAAAGGATTTTGTGGCTTCGTTTCGAATGAATATCTACATTTTCCTGATTGACTTTTTTTTATAAATGCATCTCGCATCTCTATTGGGAATATTTTGAATTTGTGAATTTTATTTGAGTTTAATATGGAAAAAGGAAGAATGGAATGGAAAATATAAGAAAAAATAATGTCGAGTACAGATGCATCGATTTTTTGATAGTATTCAAGTACCTTTTTGATTTTCGTATGGTGGTGTATATGGTGGGCCAAAAAAAATCAACTTTCTTTGCTCTTTTTTAATAAATCAAATTTTGATGTTGTTTTCCAAAATAAACTCGAAAGAAAAAAAGACGATGAGAGATCTATTTCATCAAAAAAATAAATTGAAGGGCTGATTATGAGCCTTTTTCTTGATGAGTCCAAACCAACCAACTTTTCAAGGAGACAAAAAAGAGCTGATTCTATCTGCTTCATCCAAATTGTGTACCAGCAAATAGCAGTATTCTATAAAATTCTTAAGACCATTAAGTTGGAACAATATTAGTCATGATGGCATGCGTCAGTATCATAACATGCGTCTTAAGCCTTTAAGTAAACTTTATCAGTCTTAAACAAGCACTTCATTATGGAAATCAATATAACGTCATCTTCATCAATTTTTGGTTGTTTGTTAAATAAATTGCTTTTGAGAAATGAAGATGTGTTTCCATTTGAAGTATTCCCACCTAATGACTCATTAACGAAAAGATGAACTTATAGCAGTATTTCTCCAACTATTATACGGTATTCATCAAAGTATTCGAAAACAATAATAATCAACATTTCATCCCTAATTTAAAGACATCCCATTTCCTTGTCAATTTTCTTAACAAAATATCACAATTCCCCTTTTCCTTCGGTATCCCCCAAATTTGAACACACACAAAATCAAATCTAACATCTTGAACACTTATATGAAACAAATCGAACAAATTGAAAACTAACTTTTGTTGGCTCTCATATCATAGCAGCACTGCGTAAATAACATCACAATTCGGGTATTTCTCCTGCTTCCTGGGTGGATGCTGAATGTTGTTTATGAACGCCACTCGCACACAAACTCCATCAACTCCAAGTCGAAAACCATTAATTTCCTAGTTCAATGGTTCATCTGGAAAAATGCGTTTTGTTTGCTTGGGATCACGTGCAAACAGATGGAGTTCCTGTGTTTTGTGTCAATAAAGTTGTATGCCCCTTTGGCTAACCCTCAAAAACTAACCCACCCACATATCCCACAATGCAATCAACTACCCCCACTCATCACTATAGAATATTCGCACATAAATTCGTAGAGCAGCGAGAAGAAAGAAATTCTTCATGATTTCTTTTAGCCCGACGATGTGATGTAGCCTAATCAAATAAATTCGCTTTTGGACCCCGAGGGTTGTAAAAGTTGATTCCAAACTTCATAGTACTCACCCCCCATCAGGATGAGTCATTCATTTTTATAGCAAAGTAGTTAATAAGGAAACAGTGTGCCATGCATACACAGTGGATGTGGAGGGATGTTATATTATCCTCCTTGACTTGGTTATTGTTATTGTTTTGACCATTCGACCCAAAGAAAAAAAAAACAGTTTAAGGGTAGGTTTACTTCCGACGAATTTTGGGGTCGAAATATCTCCATTTATAATTCTGTCTTCAAAACACTGAATGCAGGCGCGGATCGAGACTTAAGCTCAAGAGAGAGGTTAGTTTAACGAAACTATGAAATCAGATTTTATTTTTTTCTAGACTGTGACCACCATGCCAACAGTGTGACAGTGTCACCTCCGTGAGTTGAGTTTCGGCTTTAAGTGTGACAGTCAGATATTTTGTGGGTTTTAATGGTGCCCTGGATGTAGTGCTTGATGGCTTACTTAGAAGTGTGGGTTGGTGCTCCGAACTCCAATCTAGGCAACATTTGTTTTATATTTCCCCAGCTCTAGGTTAGGTTACGTAGAAGGACTGACAGTTGATCTTGTTACTATCATACTTAGATCTATTTAAATCCGTTGTGGTACCCTATAGGCAGTTATATTCCACTTAATGGAAAAACCTGTGTGTTCTGTTGCAGTCAAGCCATTTAGAGGAGAGGCATTGACGAAGTTCAGAAGGCTATAAGCCGAAGTTCTAGAAAGTTCCTCTAAGTGTTTCTTTCTTAAATCACACAGTGCTGGACAGTGGCCAAGGAAGGTATCCTCATGCTGCATGCCAAGAACCCTTAGCTCTTCGTGACAGCAAGTTAGAAGCTTCGAGTGCATCTCGGTGGCAGAAAATGCTTTTATTGCTGCTTGGCTATCAATAAAGAGGGTGAAATCAGCTCGTGGTATGGCCATCATTGATTATTCCGTAGCTGCTTTAGTCACTGCGAAGACTTCAGCTTGGAAGACGCTGCAAAAGCCTGGAAGTCTGAATAAGGAGCTCGTTAGTCTCAGAGTTACTCAGCTCTAACTTGACGACAACCGTAGGATTTAATGAGATAATTATTGGGTTATTCTCAATCCACTGCACCAAACAAATTCTTTCCTTTGCTTCGACACTAGAAGAAATCTTCTAGTGTCGAACACTTCATCTAGAATTTTAAAGACCTTAGGTTTACAGGCATTACTTTAGTTAAAACTATAATTATTCTGTTTTTAAAGCGAAATTCTGATTAAATTTTTAAACTTCTTAAAAAGGCCTCTTTGAAAATTACCTCTGAAGAAACAAGCTCCAAAATTGCTCTAAAAAGTGCTCACAAAATTTTTCTCCGAGCTATTTTGAAATGAATTTCATATTTTAATGAAAAAATTTTACCGAAAAATCTGCCGGACCAGATTGAATTGCAAAAAAGGATCCTTTCAATTGTTAAAATTAAAAAACTAATGAATTTTTTTAACCTGAGTAATGGTCATTATCTAAACTTAATACCTGCAAAAAAAACTATCTAAAATTTCAACCCTTAAATGAACTATGAAAACTCCCATCTTGGTTCAATTCACCAATGTTATTCACAAAATCTCCCACCCCTTTATTCTATCCGCACCTGGCCCAAATAAGTCTAATTTTGATAGATTGAATAAGAGTAAATCCTACTGAGATTAGTTTGGCATACATATTATTATTATCTACATCATGAATGATAATCTACTCTGTGCCTATGTATCATCAATGTTAGAGGTTAGAGTATTCTACTTAGCCTAATTTTACCAAACGATGATACAAAGCCCAAAGCTGAAACATGCATTTTCCATCATAAATGAAAAATATTATCATCATAATACGTAACCTATGAACATTATATTATTATTTCATCATTTTTGCAACAAAAATTGTTGCATAATAAAATCAACACGATTTATATACGAGTACTAGAGAGGCTAAGTTAAATTTTATAAGCAAATTGCATATAATTTAATTAAACTGGCACATCATCCATTTACGAATTGGCTGGTTTTTGGTTACCTGACCTATCTCTGTTCACACACATACGAAACCCCTAACACTATTGTGTTTAAATTTTTATACATAGGTATGGACACATGGAGGTATTATTCGGGCAAATATGAACATTGAAATACAAATGTTGTTATACAAGGATTATAACAGGGTAGTTGAACATTAAATAATGTTATTTTGGAGTAAAGTAGCGCATTGTCGATGCTGCAGGACGTTGGTGGCTAGGTTATACAATATCTGGTTTTAGAAAATAAATGTTTAATAATGCTTCGAGTTAAGTCAAAATAAAATAACATACAAACTATATTAAGGTATTCAATTAGACAAATATCATTTTTTGAAAAAATAAAAATATCTAATGAGAGATCCTTCATTTTGCATTCTTCATAAAAATCCTACAAATGTTTATGTATATAATGTTAGGAGGCAATAATATAAAACGGGTTGTACAACAGTCAACACCTCAGACAAAAAATAGGTTCCCTAAGGTAATCTGAGTCGAAAACGTATGCACGCAATTACTCCTATCTTTGCAAATTTTTGACGGATGCAAACAATAATTTTTTACCACTCAAAACTGACCTACACTTTTTTACTTGCTAGTTATAAATATTTATACACTTTTTTCTCGTTGATGGGGTAGGTTGGTATTCGACACCTTTTTTTTTTATAAATAAAATATTAGTTAATAGGAATGAGAAGCCCAGGAAACGACTGCGAACAAATTATTTAGTAAAATTATTATATGTAGTGCGCACCATGATTAACTATTATTTATGAGTTATGACTTATGGCTTTTTTGATAGAAGTGTAAAACCAACCAAAAAAAAAGACAACGAAAGAAGAGAAGACAAAGAGACAAGAAAAAGTGCAAACAGTAGCTCCTTAATGAAATCTTCCACCACGGCTGCTCAGCTGGACTAGGAAGGCTGCTCAGCGAAGGAAAACAAAATAAAGGACGATAAAAGATCGTTGATTCTATCAATCAAAATAAACGGGTTGGCCACGAAATTTTGCAAATCAAAACCTCGTATTCGAAATCTCGCATAACGAAATATCGCAATTACAAAATGTCTTTTGAAATAAAAATTAAGATACGATTTAAAGGATTAACTGCCCAATTTGTTTACAGTAAAATTATTAAGTTATGTTAAGTTTAGATGGATTTTAAGCAATCGATGCTATGTTGTTCATTTGGAATAAAGTATAAGAGTCCTCCTGACTTGTTACTTCTTCAGATCATCCGCTAGCACATCAACATGAGACGTTCGTCTGCGTGGTTAGTATAATCATGGATTTTGAAACCGCCCGCCCGTTGCACTAGATATTACTCGAACACATGTTTTTGTTGCTATTCAAAACGCTAGCGAAGTACACCACAAATTGATGATACCAATTGCCCCCAACCTCACTAGTATTTTGCAGTCACAACAGGAATTAAAGTAGGGAACAAGGGATTCGAGTGCTGGTCATTGTTGCGGTAAATTTTACCCAAAGGGGCAATAATAACAAGTTATGTATTATAAACAAAAATTGAATCACGCTTTTTACTACGAAGGCGAAAAAAGTGTTTTTCACGATTCTGTATATCTGTCCGTTGAGGTACAGCTTAAACAGCTGAATCTACATATTTTCTTCAAACTTGGTACATATCGTTTTTTTGGTTACTCCCCCACAGATTTTATTTAAATTTTTTTTATAAAGCCAAAATTAAGGGTACATAGGTACCTACCTACCCTACAATTTTTTTAGCAGTTTTGCATAATCGTATTTCCTCAGAAATGGCTGCACGACTTTATTTTTTATAAGAATATAATAAATTTCTTTTAATAAAAACTATCTTTGAGTGGAAAACTATTTTTCAAAAAATAGTCATAAATTTAAGGAATCATTTTTTTTTATTAATTTGTTGAAATTGTTGACCTGGTGCTCAAATTGTAATAAAGCAAGGAAGGAAATTTCACATGACTTACAGTTTTTTACTTTTCAATATGACTGCTTCCAATATTTTTTGTTATGCAAAAGCTTCCATAGTGTAGGTACCGGAAAGTTCAAATAAATAATTTTTGAATTTTTAAGAAAATATTAGAAACAAATTTTGAAAGTTTAACACATAATTTAGGTATTTCGAAAACGGCATGATCGTTTTTTTAAGCCCTGGTTCCTAAAAGTATTTTTTTTGATATTTCTAGATTTTTTTAAATTTTACATGTTTATTTAGTTCTTTTTTTTTCTTTGTTTGTTAAAAATATTTTACTTTTATGTAAAAATAGTTTAGTTTAGTTTAGTTTACTTTATTTCATCAATTTGAGTTAACAATATTACTCTAATAGACTAATGAATTATAAATAATTTTTAAAACAAATTTGTACTATTTAATTTACTAAAAAGTATAAGTTTAACATATTTTTGAATGTATCTCTACTTAAATGAAAATTGAAATCAATTGTAAGCGATACAAGATTAATTTCTCTGACACATCGAGTAATAGGTTCGTTAAAAGCATAATTAACTCTGTGAGTAGTCTCAAGGAATAAATTACGATTCCTTAGCACTCGAGTTGGAGCATACAAATTTATTAAATACAATAAAGCCGGACAATTTATGTGATACGACAATATATCTCTTATAAACATTATAGAATACATTTTGCGGCGGTTCTCTAAAGTCTGAATGCCAATAAGCTGTCGGCGTGCATTATAAGAAGGCATAACTTCAAAGTTCCATCTAAGTTTGTAAATGATTATCCTTGTAAATTTTTTTTGAATTTTTTCAATTCTCCGTGAATGAGTTATATAGAATGGATTCCATACTACACAGCAATATTCAAGAACTGACCTGACATATGCGATATAAAGAGACTTTAAGGTATAGGGATCATTTAAACCTTTGGAGTTACGTATAATAAATCCGAGCATAGAATTAGCTTTATTGACTATAAATTCTAGGTGATTGGAAAAGTTAAACTTGGAGTCAAAAATTACACCCAAATCTTTCTTGACTGAAACTCTTTCAAGAGTATTATTTTCAATATGATAATCATATGAAACAAGAAATGAACGACGAGAAAAGGAAAAGCATTGACATTTAGCAATATTAAGGTGTAATTGATTATTTTTGCACCATACTGAAAGCCTATGAAGATCTTCTTGCAGAAGCGTACAATCACTCGAATTTTCTATGCATCTCAAAAATTTGAGGTCATCGGCAAACATTAGGCTTAAGGAGTTAAGGAGCACATCAGGTAAGTCATTTATAAAAATAAGAAACAAAAGTGGTCCAAGATGGCTTCCTTGTGGAACACCAGATGAGACAACAATAGGATTAGATATCGTCAAATCAATGCGAACATACTGAATGCGTTTTGTGAGATAGGAACGCAACCACTTTAGCATATTAGAATGAAATCCCAGTTTTTCTAGTTTCTGAATTAAAATTTTGTGATGAACTCTGTCAAAAGCTTTGGCGAAGTCAGTATATATAACATCAACTTGATATCCCTTTTCAAGTTTGTTCAGAACAAAATTGGAGAAAATGGTTAGATTAGTTGTTGTTGATTTTCCAGACACAAAACCGTGTTGAAATGGCGATATTGTTTCTTTTAATAAAAACGAAAGTTTATCACAAACAATTTTTTCGAACAATTTCGGTATCCCAGAAAGCTTACAAATTGGACGATAGTTCGATATAAGTTGCTTAGGACCACACTTATGAATCGGAGTAATATAAGATGTTTTCCATGCGGAAAGAAATTCACCTTTCTCCAGGGATCTATTAAAAATAAAGCTTAATATTCTGGATAGAGAAGACGCACAATTCTTTAAGAGAAGTGGTGGAATTTCATCTGGACCAGCATTTTTATCATCACTTAGGCCCCTTAAAGCTGTCTCAACTTCTGTTATGGAAAGGTTTAACTGACCAATACTTATGATGTTGTTAGAAGGTTCCGAAGACAAGTCATTAATATCTTTTGAAACTAAGTAGTTTGACCTGAAAAAGTTAGCAAAAGCTTCGCAAATGTCAGGTAGACTTGTGTAAGTATTACCCAAATATTCCATACTCTTTGGAATTCCATTATTATTTTTTTTATTTTTAATAAAAGTCCAAAAAAATTTACTATTGCTTTTTAATTTAGATTCCATTGAACATATAGTTTTTGTAGAGAAATTTATTTAAAACGTTGAAGCTCTTTTCTAGGGCAATATATTTAACTCGCAAACTGGCATTAGATGAAGAATCCCGCAACAGTTTGTATGCTTTGTTCTTTTTGTTTTTCAAGTTTATAAGTCTTTTGTTATACCACGGTGGCTTAGAACTATTTTTTAATACAGTTTTCGGAACAAAAATATCAATAGCTTCTTTTAAAGTGCTAAGAAAAACGTTATAAAAGGAGGATAACTCACAGTTAAAATCAGAGGGCAATAATAAATTATCCATATAACTCGCTATGCCAGCAAAATTTGCTTTTAAAAAATTATAATTTAAAGTGTTTGATGTTTCAGTTTTAAAGAAATTAAGTATTTTGAATTCAAAAGTTAAAGCTATGTGATGAATAGAATTAGAAAAAATTGGAAAAAGTGATTCATTAACTAACATCTGCAATTCTTTATCCACAAATAATAAGTCAAGCAGTCTATTTAAACTATTTTTACAATTATTTATCTGAACTAAATCATAAGCTGCAAACGAATCTACAACTTCTGAGACAAATTCATTGGTAACATTGAATGGTATAAGTTCTAATTCATCAGAATCAAAAACCCAATTTACATTTGGTAGATTAAAATCACCTGCTATTATGACATGTTGATTTTCATTAAGGTTTGAAAGATAGAAATTACAATTACTAATATGTTCTTTATATAAATCAAGTGGACTCCTTGGTGGAATATAACTACAAATTATATAAATGTCTTTGTTACCTTCCAATGAAACTTTAATAATAATTTGATCAATGTCGTAAGAGGAAGATGAAGATGAAGGCAAATTCAATTGGGTGGAAGCATAAATAGATCGTACTGCAATTATCACACCTCCGCCTCTGTCACATCCAGTTGAAAGAGAACATCTGTCTTTACGATATACAGAGTAATATTGATCGTTGAACATCTCTGAGCTGTAGTGCTTTGCAGATAACCAGGTTTCTGTGAGTATAATGAAATCAAATTGTAGGGAAGAAGAAGCTAAGAGCATTTGTTGCATTTTTGTGCGCATGCCCCCAACATTTTGGTAGTAGCCAAGAAAGTTGTGTGTATCTGTTAATGAAGCAAGATGAGAGCTATTCATTAAAAGTGATGATGATGTAGACTGAGAACGATGAGAGTCAGTGACGAAGAGCGACGATGATGAAGAAGAAGCGAGATGACTTGAAGAAGGAGAAGGCGCAGGACGAGAGTTGTTGACGACGGGCAATGATGATGATGATGATGATGATGATGATGATGATGATGATGATGAAGGCGATGATGGTGAAGGCGATGGTGATGAAGGCGATGATACTAGGTCTGGAGCTGCATAGGTGGTTGCGGGGGTGTTATTATCGACGTTTTCTCTTGTTTGCTTATCGAGAAAAAATATTTTATTTGCACATGCTGCGGCCAAACAGATGAGTCCATGACAGATGATAATTTGTCTTTTGGTACACTCAGTTTAAAAGTTACGAATCTCATTTCGGATACGTCTGCATCTTTTTTTATGAGCACGTAACATTTAAATAGGTCCGCAGAAATGTTTGTTTTTTCTGATATGTGTTTGATAATATCCTCAGAAGAAGTTTTATTAGAAAATCGTGATAGATGAAGCCATGTATTTTTGGGTATAGAATTAAGAGAAGAAGACAAATCGGTGCCGATTATCTTTATGTCTCTTTTAGATGTTGCAGTTTTGTTGTAAATGTTTTTGTTTTGTATTGGAACGGAATCAGCATTATTCGTTTTATTATTTTGTTCATTGTTGACTAGAGATATTAGAGGAAGATTATTGTACACTGATGTGGATGGATCATGATTTATGGGTTTAGGCTTAGGCAATGATTGTGGAATATTAATGGTGTCAGTGATAGTATTAGGGATTAAATCGTTCACAAGCACTTCATCGACGTTATCAGGAGAGTCATTATTATTGACATTTGGACTTTTTAAAGAGAATGGCACATTATTTTTTGCTGTTTTGCGAGGTGGTAAGTTGAATTGATGAGAAGAAATGAAAGAAGAGAGTTCTTTTTTTAATTCGCTCACACTTGAGACAAGATCATTAAAACTGTTTATGAAATTAGAGAAATTAAGACTCGAACAAGAATTACATTTC
This sequence comes from Dasysyrphus tricinctus, assembly GCA_963921185.1. Lineage (NCBI taxonomy): Eukaryota > Metazoa > Arthropoda > Insecta > Diptera > Syrphidae > Dasysyrphus > Dasysyrphus tricinctus. The sequence goes on from OY992533.1 coordinate 87,278,042, forward strand.
CAATATAATCTTTTTTCTGATACAGAATCAAAATCGGAATCATTAATTTCCACACAATTTTTATGAAAAAAACGACCGCAAAAATAATCGCACTTAATGTACTTTACATCCTTGGATCGTTTGATGACTTGGTCACATTTAGAGCAAACTTTAGACATTTTGAAGGTAAATCAATAGCGAGGTGTATAGACACAACACGACGATTCAAATTCAGTCTGACAACTTGTGGTATAGTGTAGTTATGTAGGTACATTTCTATTTTTATCAAAAATGACTCCCACGATTTTTATCAATTTGTTTTATACTAAAATAAGTACAATTTACTTATAATTATTATATAAATTTACAATTAGCAAGGATTAAGAGTACTCCTCGGTTAGACGTGTTTTATTTTTTATTTTGAATGTTCTCATGGTCGGCATATTTGATTCGAATTTCTTGTATTCATATGCATTCGCATGTAAATTTAATAAAAATTTTCAAAAAAGAAATTTAAAAAAATTTAACTATCGAATCTCAAAAATGGGTTGGCAATTTTTTTTTATTTAAGTTTTATATGCACATTAAAAACACTTGAGATTTTTATAACAAAATTTTTTTAAAATTGAATATGTAGATACATACATATGTACAAATATTTTACATACATTAACTTAATCAGGAATTTAGGAATTTAGTCCCCTACTTCCATATCCATATTTTGGAGGATGATTAGTGGGATCATTCTTACAAAAAAAAAATTGTAGGTATGCGGGGAAAATTCTAAAAAATTGACTAAGGAGCTACAATTTCCCTCAAACAAAATTTTTCTTAGAACTATCAATAATCCCCCGACATATATAGATAATGAATTAGGGAACACCCTGTTCACAACTTTTGAAAGACAGCTTCTTTCTTGAATAGGGTTACCATTTTAGAAAACCGAAAAAGGGTGATTATCTGTAAATTTTGATCAAGGACAAAGGCTTTTCAGGGGGACAGAAACCTTAATGGTAGCAGAACTTGTCTTGTCTGCCACCTTTTATTAAAATAGCTATTTAAGAGTCAACGCTGGTCAAGAATTAGTTAGTTAGTCGCTCCTAGATGACGGCAAAGAGTTTTTCAATGTTTCAATTTCTTAAATATCACTAAAAATCTTAAATATTTTAAGAAAAATTTGTAATTTTATGAAAAAAATAAAGGTACCAAACAACTTTTTCCGTATGTTTAAATTAGTGCGATTTACAACCAACAATTTTAAAAATTTACTCTTACCTTTCATAGATTGTTTTTTATTTTGAATTTTCTCATTATTGGCTAAATGGATTTAGATTTATTTTTTATTTATATACCTACAAACCTCAAAACAATTCAAATAAGTACAAACGTAATATTGCGTATTGTTTTTTTTTTTTAATATTAAAAGAGCTTAAAATAATAATTTTGAAAATTCGTTAGGTATCTCAAAAACATGTTTTTGAAATTTTATTTTTAATCTAAGAGCCAGTGGTCGGCAGACTTACGGTATTTCTGTACGATTCAAATTAAGTACAGCCATAGTACGTTTTCGAGGTCGATTTTTTCGACTTTCGTGACCCCGGTGCTCCCAGAGTTACTATGACTTTGGATTAGGAATGCCCATTCCATGCTCAGGGGGTCTAGTACTATGGCTCCACTTAATTTGAATCGTACTGAAATACGACTATTTGTCCTTAAAAATGTTTTAAAAACATAAAGGAACAACATTTTGTTCAAGTTTTGGTGTTTTTTGTTGTTATTGGGTTATTACAAGAAATGACCCCAGACACAAAATTTATTTCATTTAACGCTTGTGTATGTAAATACCTACTTAATTTTCCTCCGCGTATAATACCAGCTATGTAGAATATTAAAGCATCGTAATAGAGAATGAAGAAAATTATACTTTTTTCTATCTATGTATATCCAAATTGAATTAAATCGGTTACCTACATTTTATTGTTTCCACCCTTTAAACTCTTACAGCCATATTATTCAGTCAATTAATCCGGTTTTAAATTTACACCTTGGTTCAAAGTGAGTTAAGTCTCAAAAGTTCAACCCAAGCGCATAATATTCACTATTAAAACCCGGTAATAAACTCTATTTATTAAACTTTGTCGCGTTTAACCCGATTCAATTTTAACTGCCCTCCAGGGAGCTGTTAAAGTAGTTTAACCCGGGTGTAAACTAGATTTTCAGTACAATCACTCATTAAAGCGAAGCAAAGTCATATTTGAAGTTTTTACGCACATATGTACATTATTAAAGATAAAATAAAATAGCAACAAAATAAAGTGGATTTTATAAATGAAATGGTGATGTCTTCGTCGTCAAAAGATGAATTTCTGGACTAGATGGAGAATCAACGTCGTTCTCGTCGAGTGTACCGCATGTACAAGCGGGCTTGCGTCGATGATTATGATGATGTGGATTTCAGGAAATATTTTCGATTTGGGAAAAACGTTTTCCTCTTTTTTGTGTTACCTTATATTTCGCGATTCGACATTTTCTTGTACCTATCAATTTATTATACATACATAAATTGAGATAAATTAATAGACAATAATTTCACTGTTTTGATTTTTTTTTTTCAAACGCCAACTCAATTTTTTAAATTTTGAAAGATAAAATTTGAAACACAACAACAAGAAACGAAGAAACAGGAAACACGTGCTGGCAAATGTCAAATTATTGACATTCCGTATGTTTAAAATCGGTATATAGTCAAGTTAAACAATTTTACATCCGGTTGTAATGTATTTTAAATCCACCGAGTTTAATGCGCGTTTTGAGTGAATATTATGAACAAAAGTTTAAATTGAAAAGTTTATAAAATGCGAGTTAATAGAACAGGTTTAAAATTCACTTAAACTTTACTTACACCTGGAGTGAATAATATAGCTGTTAAATTCAAAGTTCCATTATTTTAGCCTAGAGCACTTACTTCAATTAAAATGGCATTAACTTTTTAAATAACAAGTAAGTCCGTAAAATTTTTTAATAATGCAGAAAGGTAAAATCTGGAATTAAGTAATTTGCCACCATAAGTTCTGTTGAATCAACACTCCATGTTGGTTTGGTGTTAATCCTAAAACTTATGAAAAATCCACTTTTATTTTTACAAACTTATAGTTGAAGTGTAGGTTTGCTGGCGCATATAACCAGAATATGCACCCCATGCCACCTTTAATGCAGAAAAGGGCTTAAAGAACTTCATTTATATAGTTAGCCATTGATGTAAGCACTTGGTTTCCGGCTCTATACCTTTTCATCCTCTAGAAATACTCTTCGTATATTAAACTTTAACCAAGCAAACAAAAACAATTTTTTAGGGTTGTACCGACTCGTAATTAAGTTCCTTTCTGTTTTTTTTTCTTCTAACTGTAGCTGGAAAGTTGAAGTGAAGAATAATTATTGTGATTCTCTGTGGAAGTATATATTTAAAAATGTATAGTTGCACTTAAGTTGGTATGCTGAGTTTCGGTAATGGTACATGATGGATTATTATTTTTGTTGTTTTGTTTTGATAATTGATAGCATGTCATTTAACACGAAACTCTTTCGCACATTTTCGCTATCATTTCCAGTCAAAAGTTTACTTCACTTGTTCTATAAGTTTACAGATGTGTCCTCGTCAAAGATAATTTTGACTTAGAGGAAGTTATCATCCTATAATAACTTAAATATGTACATACATATATACACGTCACATATGTATGTATTTTTTTACACACTTACCGCAAATTCATTTTGAAAAAGTGAATAAATTCACTGACTCTGAATGAGCATCAATTTATTAAATCACTCTTGATTTGACAGATCATCATCAAAAGATAAAAGAAACCGACAGACACTATAATCCAGTATAGTAATTCACATTAGGGAAAATTTATCAATCGCGTGTCTGTTAACTATCAGATACAACAGCCATTATAAATCTTCTTCTACCTCCATTCAAAATTCCAATGTTAAACCCATCTATAGACCCGTGCAAAACTTAAACAACTGTCAAGAAGTAAGTGTTTGACTAATATCGTGGCGGTGCGGCGTGATACACAAGCTTTGATATCTCTTAATGACGAAAAATGGCGTCGCGTCACCGTCCCAAACCACTTTTAAGGAACCACCCATCACCCGCATGTGTGTTAGACATTGATACGAACACAAACTGCTCCTAATCTCCACCGTTAAGGGTATTTAAATTAAGTCGAACGTGTGAATTTATGTATTGAATTCAGGTGAGACTTAAGTTCTGACGTTTACTTTTTGTTGCGGGTGGTATACAGGAGTGATGGGGGGGCTAACCGGATGTGCGTGTAAGCAAACATCTACATATATAATAAATTTCTCTCGCAAGAAATTCAACCCTCCTCGTTGATATGAACAAATTATATAAGGATTTACTTGATTATGTTCAGAAATGTGAGCTCTTCTGCTGTAAGTTCGAATCAGGATATCCATTTAATTAACATGTTGTCGTTTTTAATTAGAGCAACGTGCTCGCGCCTACGTTGTGGTGCTCAATTTCAGTTGATTAGTAAACACCATACTACCCATCACACAAAAAAATTAATTATTCAAGGCGTGTGGGCTTTCATTTTTTGTATGATTTAAATTAACTTGTGGTTAATTGTTAACCAAGTTATAAATAATTAGTTTTTCCTTCTTTGACATACATTTTGTTCGTAAATTAGGTAGTTATGTATGTACCTTGTTACTCTTTTTAGTTAGGGCCAACCCTCTAAGCTTCTTAAATAATTAAAGAAGAAATTAATAAAAATCAAATTTTAAGAGCTTAAGCTTTTCATTAAGAATTGACAGTTGACTGGCAGTACTATATATTTATAGAAAGATTTAGACTCACGAGAGTTTCGACAGAACCACTGTTTCTTGGTGAATGTTATTTAGTTTACCTAATTAAAGTAGAAAAAATTCTTCGTTCTATAAAAAAAGTACCTAAAGCCTAGTTTACAGTTCCCGTGTGTAAAAAAAAACCGACGCAAATATTTTCGAATGTCTAAAATAATTGAGATGAAAGGCAAAATTAATTTTTGCATGATTAGTTTACAGTTTGATCCAAAAAAAAAGAAACATTGCTGTCATGGAATTTCATGCAATACAATGGACCGGCAATTGTTTTGCATGCGAAAAAAGTTTGGTTTACACTTCTTTTTTCACCTCAAGGCTTTATTAGCATGCAAATAGTTTTTCATCCAAAAATAATTATTTTCCATTTTTAGGCCTATAGTTTATTAATTAAGGGTAAATTAATGACTCAATGGGTGGCTTAGGCCAAGGCAAACGTTTTTTGCCTTGAATATTATTCAATTTGGTGCACAGAATATATAGATGGAAAATTGTTTTGAAAATTTTGATATTTTTTTCGCATGGGAACTGTAAACTATGCTTAAATCAAAGCTTACAGTTCCCATGCGAAAAAAGAAATCAAATATTTCAAACAGTTTTCCACCTATTCTGCGCATGGTTTTGCATAATATTCAAGGCAACAAATGTTCGCATTGGCCTAAACCACCCAACCCATTCAGTCATTTATTTAAATGTTTTTAAAATTTAATTTCTCAAAAACTTTTTACAACAACAACTTGATATCAAACACTTGACATCAAATAAAAGAATGGAATATTAGCTCTAAAAAAAAAGCTTTTTGCTTTGTATGATAAACAGTTCACGACATATTTGATAAAACGCGTTCTCCAAGATGGCGGCTGACGCTCGTATTCCCCGTCTCCCCAACTTGGATTAATATTCGAAGGACACCCCTGAATATATTCTATCAAGAAAATCCGTTCAGTAATTATTTGTAGTAAAAAAAAAAGTACCCGGCACTTGGCCTACCTGATGAGGAAAATGTTGGTACCATTTTCTCAAAAAGTATTTGACCGATTTGGATAAGTTTTAAGTGGTTGGAAAGCTATAGTCGCGGGGAGTGAGCGAATTACAAAATTAAACACTATGTGTCCATTTTAGCTAAGTACGATTTTATACTGCCGCTCACTGTAAATAATTAAATTTAAAAATTGAGAAAAATGTTTTTGCTTCAGTTTTCAAATATTTTATAGCTAGCTTTCCATTTTTGAGTGATGTTGAATTTCGACACGGGGTGGGGACGAGACTAGTATATAGAATTCCGCTAAAATAAGACTGAAGTTAGCGGACGAAAATTTGAAAATTATAGTTCTGTAAATGCACAAAATTGTAGCTATTTGAATGCCAATTTGTGGCCCTAAAATTAATTTTGTGTCTTTTATGGATAATTTTTTATTTATAGTTTACGTTTAAAAAAGTTCATTTCCGTTTTCACTACCATAGAACCGGAAAAGGCGAAATTAAATAGAGCTACAAATTTTTAGTTTGAGCAACAAATAAGCATTTAATAAGTTTCAAATTCAGATATCAAAAATATTTGATTCCCCCAAAAAGTGTCCGCCAAGATAAGGGACGTCCTGAATCAAGTTTCGCTATTTGATATACCATTTTATCTGAAGTTCATTAATATAATGTGGATAGTTTTTGCGGATTTTCCAAGTCGACCCTTAAATTGCATTTTTTTTTACTGTAACGTCTTTCTGCTTACAGGTATAAAACATTTACAAGAAAAGTATTTCTTACAGGCCTCAAACAAGGGACAAGAATACCAAAAAAAATTTACCAACATTTTAGAAGCCTTTTATGAGAAAAGTAAAATTTTCCTCAAAGTTTTTCATAAAAGAAAAGTATTTTTTTAGTATTGTAAACAAGTGTACCGAATTTCAAGACAAATCAACATTTTTTTTTTATCAAAATATAAAGTTTTCAAAAAAATAAATATTAATGTTTTTTTTTCTAAATCCAAAAAATATTTCTTTGAAAATTTTAGTACTATTAACGTTTTTAAAAAATCTTTTGCATAACACAAAATATTAATACCAGTCATACTGTGTTGAAGAAAATCGAAAATATGGTTCTTTGGGAGATACAATTAGAAACCATTTTTAGAAAAATGTTTTCAAACCAAAAGGTAACTTTACAAAAATCAATTTATTAATTTTTCTTAAGAAAAGTTGTAAGATACTTTTTGAGAAAAATTTGTGGTGCTCAAATATGCAATCAAGTGAAGACTAAAGATTGTTTTGCATCGTTTGTTTATTAATAATTGTTTGAAACATTTTTTGCAAAAAACAACCGTTCATTAGATTTTATAAATATGGAATTAGTTTGTGTTGAATAGAATTATCCTGAAGCCAATATTATTGTTTGTTCCAAGATATTCATGAAATTTTAAGCAATCACATGGAATGATTCCAGATTTTTGAACCCATCCCTTAAAAATATGAAAATCATAAACTTAATAAATTGATCTCGAAAAATTGCAATTTTCAAACAAAAATGTATGCATCAGTCCAAAAATTCCTCAAACGTGGCTAAGTTATGCATTCGTAAAAAAAATTGAACTCGAGATATTGATCACACTTGTCATTGCGATGGTATAGAAGACGAAAAAAGTGGGTTTCATAATTCTGTTTGTCTGTCTGTTGGGCTACAACCTAAACGGCTTGATGGATTGGTATACAGTGGTTTTTGGTGATTTTGCTTAAAAACAGCTCCACAACTTTTCTAAAAAAAATCAATTCATTCCTTTTATTAAAAGTTACCTTTGGATAGGAAACCATTTTTCAAAAATTGGTTATTAATTTTACCTCTGAAAGAACCATTTATTTTATTTTTGATTTTCTTCAAAACGATATTTCTGATTTCAATAATATTTTTATACAGATGCTTCTGAGAAATGTAAATAGTTTTCTTAAACAAAAATATCAAATTATTTTTTTGGTTTTTTAAATGTCAATTTTTTGAAAATCAAATACCTTGAAAGCTACACAGTCGATATTTATGAAACTCGGTACTTTCTAATTTTTCAAGAACAAAATTTACTTTTTTGAAAAAATAACGGCACCTCCCATGCAAATGTTAAAATCCTGTTAAAGAAATGTTTTTTTTTTTCAAAACGGCTCCTAGGATTTTTAAAACTTTTTAAATACTCTAATTTAGGGCGATTTACTTCCAAAAATTATTTTTATTTATTTATTAATATCAATATAAATATAAATATAAATATAAATATAAATATAAATATAAATATAAATATAAATATAAATATAAATATAAATATAAATATAAATATAAATATAAATATAAATATAAATATAAATATAAATATAAATATAAATATAAATATAAATATAAATATAAATATAAATATAAATATAAATATAAATATAAATATAAATATAAATATAAATATAAATATAAATATAAATATAAATATAAATATATATATAAATATAAATATAAATATAAATATAAATATAAATATAAATATAAATATAAATATAAATATAAATATAAATATAAATATAAATATAAATATAAATATAAATATAAATATAAATATAAATATAAATATAAATATAAATATAAATATAAATATAAATATAAATATAAATATAAATATAAATATAAATATAAATATAAATATAAATATAAATATAAATATAAATATAAATATAAATATAAATATAAATATAAATATAAATATAAATATAAATATAAATATAAATATAAATATAAATATAAATATAAATATAAATATAAATATAAATATAAATATAAATATAAATATAAATATACTGTCACGTCATATCGCGTCAGTTTGGTTACTCTCATTTTGCGCTTTGTAAATAAATTTTGACAAGCAGAGGTTTCATTGTTCTTAGTTTGAAATTATTTATAACAAAGATTAGTTTCAAGAATTCTTATAGTCGATTTCTTTATTCTTTTTCACCCACAAGTTTTCTGTGTGTGTGGTCTTCAGTTATTGTTCTTCAATCTTTTCTATTATTATTCTTGAAAACCTTCAAGTTTCCTATTATTTCAATTGAATTTCAAATTATTTATTCAATTAAAGTCCATATAACCTTTCAAATGAAGCATCTTCATTTCGAAATCTTCAATTAATTCCTTATAGATGGCCTTTTCCAAGCTTCTTGTTGCAAAATGTCAGTTGAATCAAAACGAGACTTTACCTAGCTTTTTCTATTGCCATCCCATGAATAATCGTGATGGTCCCAATTTTTTTTTTTTTGAATAAGAGTTGCATCTTATATAAAATTATTGTAACTCCATGGTATGCCATTGCGCAAAACAACATTCGTGATCTTCCAATGCATACAGCACAACGATCTCGTAAACATTGTTGTATGACTTGACTTTATGGTTTTATATGTTCCTTGATTTGTGGTTAAGATTTTTTGCCCTTTCTCTCTTTATATCTCTCCTCATGGCAAAACATAATGAAGCGCATGCAAAATGAATTCATAAATTCAGATTAATTCAAACGATATTGAGCAATGCGTTGGTGTAGTTTTTGTATCTTTGTTTGGTTTATTATGTTAAATCAGTTCAAGACACTTGTTTTAAGTTTACTTCAAAATACTTCATGACTTGTTTTTTTTTTTAATTTATTTTGAAAAATCCACTTTAAAAATTAACTATACTATTAAATTATTGTTTAAAGATTAAATTATATTTTACTAAACTATTGTATATTTTATATTATATTAAGCTATAAAGCATAATCTGTTGATGTTATTATCGTAGATTGAATAAATAAATAAATAAATAAATAAATAAACCGCTTGTGCATCTTATCGGACGCAGAAAATATGTGCAACTAAAGCCATTTCAAAGATATCACGGATGTGGAACATGGAAATGTGTATATTATTTTTAATTAAATGTGACTCTTAGATAGGTGTGGGTAGATTTGCCATAGGTTTGAAGTAATCGCAAAGTCCAACAACAATAAAATCCTTACACACAGTCGGATATCTTTAGGTCAGTTTATTGTTGGAAGTAGACGTTGGTAATAATAACTGTCTAAATTTACGCATAGTACCATACACAACAAGAAGATATGGAAAATTTGGGGTGAGAGTTACAGGGCGTAGCAGTAACTGTCTGAACACAATGAAATGTAGCTGTAGTAGAGGTCGAAATTTGCTGAAACTTTGCTGAATCATATATTTCGTTCAACAGCTTAAGCTTCACAATGTAGCACGGTATAGTATTTCCACCATTTTTTTATACATCAGAAAAGAATTCGTCCTTCAACTGGAAGTTATTCTTTCAATCGTTCCTACTGGACTGTTTTGAAGGGTTTCAAAATTTATAAAATTCAGTTGAATAGCTTCCTTTAATTGGTTTAGCTTGGAAAATTAACACAATTTTGTCTTAAAGCTTTTCCAACTCGTAGAACCCTTATCTTAACAATGTGTTCTGAGTTCTCAACTGACATTTTCTAAAGGAAATTATTTAGTCTTGTTTGCCTGTTTTAAATTCTTACTTCCGGCGTTAATTGTTGTTACTCCACTCCAAGAACAAAAGTAACAAATTCTCCATCTCTATCACTGCAACAAGAATTGAAAGAAAAAAAAATACTGTGAAACAATTTCCCTTTTTCGTCAGCTAATGATATCCCGGGGTTAAGAAATTTAATTAAAATTGGCTACAATAATTGTGTACGAACTTGTAGTAGCAGAGTAGCAGGACTTCCTCTTTGTTCTTACTCCAATAGTTATTGTTTCGAAATTACTTCGAAAAACAATCTCCTAGAAATGTAAACGCTGGAGCTGGTGCTAGTTTTCTCTCTGGAATTAATATTATTATTGCAATAAACTTCAACAAGAAGAATTTCTAGCAAAATCAGTGCAAGAATTTCAGTTTCGTGAATTAGTTTGGTGGCTTTATGGGAACTTTCTTTGTTAAAATGAAGGGTTTTGTTCAAAAATCTCAAGTCCTAGGCTATAGGAAGAGTGGGGTTGAAATTCTCATCAAAATTTTCATTCCGCTTGTAAATGAAATGTAGTTAAGGACATTTTTCATTCATTCATTTACTTCACTTCAAATCATGACTTGAAATCTAAAATGAATTTATAATATTTCCCAAGATGACGATTCAGAGAACCATTTTGTTTTTATAAATGCAATTTTAGCAAAAGAAAGTCCCCGGGATTCCATTGGAAATGTGCATCCATTCATTAAAAGAAAAACTTTTTCTCTTCTCCAACTCTTCAACCGAGAGGAGAATAAAACACAGAAGAAAAGTGCAAACATAATTTAAATCGCAAATTGAACCACTGAATGGGAATTCCCAGCAGCAAAACTGGTACGCCCAGGACACGTTTTACAATGCGATGAAAATGTTCTCTACCATACCTTATACCTGCCAGAGCTATACCTGCTGGCTCCTGCTGGTTGGCAGCTTGCTGATGATGGTTGCGTAAGATGTCTTGTTGTTTGATAAAGAAAACAAAACGACAAAAGAAAGAATGAGAAAGGACTTCTTATCCTGAGCTCTATATTCCTGGTGGATTTTAACTCTACATAGTAGAATGCGAACATTACGACGACGACGATGAAAAATGCGTTATACAAAAGTAGTCAACGTCTTATTCATTTTATCCCCTGAAGCTCAAACAGTTTGAAACTGATCCCACTCCCTGTGTTTTCGTTCTTTTTTTTTTGTATTACAGAAAAATGGAGAAAATGAAAGTCCCCTTCCCTATTTTCTACCTTTGGGGTATTATAAAACTTTTCTTTTGGTATTTTGAAATAAACAAAAAACGTGCACACAACTCGGAATATTCAAACTTTAGGAGACAATTCTATCGTGTACCTACCCACTTTCTTTTATTCTTGAATAACTACACAAAGTACACATGCTAAAGCATTTTTACCTCAGGGGATAGGTTATCAAAACGAACAGCACTTATGTGGAAAAGCTTGAATTTTATTCAATCCTAATGTCAGATAGTCAAGGATGGTATTGTTGTTTTTTGAATTTGAATGAAAAGGTAGGCAAAATGTATTTGTTTAAAAATCTATTGCAATGCACTTAGAAAAAAACCCTTAAGCAAGCAACTATTTCTGCTCTTCTCCTACTATAAAGTTAAGTAAAAAAAAATTGCTGCGTTTTTACTGATTTAAGCGACGGACGAGACACTCAAAAATTACATTTATCTTATTAATCATACTTTTACCATTAAAATAAGAGTAGTAAAAAAATATCATTCAAACATTTCTATGGAACACTCGGGCGTATACGCACCTTTTTAATCCTTGCCAAATTTTACAATACCTACAAGTCTCATACTCTTAGTTTTTTTGTGGGCGTAAGTTGATTTATGTGGATTGAAATACACTAGTCAAAAAATTAAAGGAACAAGATTTTTTTCAATTTTTTTTTTTATGTTTTTGAAGAGCTGTATCTTTGTGAGGAGTCGCATTGAGTTGAAACAAAAAATATTCTATAGCTTTATATTTTCAATTTCGAAATTTATTGGCAAATATTTTTTTTTGTGGCACTGTTATTTCGTTATTCCAAGAAATGACACGAAACCAATTTTTTTGAAGGTCCTCATTTCTATGGATATTTTTTTTGGTCAATCAAATGTAACGGTAGGGTAACTTATTTATTCCACTTGAATTCAATTCTTTTGTTCTCGCATAATTTGTTTTGTATGGTTTATCTTTTTAATGAAAAAAGATTCTTTTGGCTTTGATAAAAAATATCTCAGCAAATCATGATGTCATATAAAAATTCAAAATTTCTTAAATGCTAAACAAAAAGGACAGTTTTGGAAATTGAATAATCTTTTAAAAGAGTTTTCTAAGATTTTGTCGAGATTTATTTTTTTTTAACACTTCACCGTTAGTTTAAAAAAGTACTAAGATATGACTTTTTGTGATCTTTCCGTAATACTTCAAAATCATAATGGTAAATCTTTTGTTTCTTCATATTTTGATTGCATGACTTGCATTGGTATGCAATTTTGTAGACTTTTGTTGTATCAATATTCCTGTCAAAATTGAGTCACGTAATTGTTTTTCCTTATAAAATTTTTAAATTTTAAAAAATCAATTAATGCACAAAATTTGTGGTGTAACTACATTGCGTCATCAAAATGAAAATAAAAATTACAATTCCCTTCACCTTTTTTCACAGTTTTGCATTGGTTAGATAATAATCCTTTGACTTAAAATGAAATAAAAAGAACATTTCCAAAAAATTAGAGACAAATTTTTAAGTTTTATTGTTTGAATAATTTTTGGAAATTTTTTTTTTATTTATTGGGAAAATTTATTTTTTATTTCAATTCAAAATCAAATAACCATACCAATTCAAAACTGTGAAAATAGTATGTAGATAATTGTTTTGAAGATTATCATTTTGAAAATTACGAAAAATACCCCTCGTTATATTTTTTTTTGAAATTAATAACAAGTCATATCCACTTGTGGGAATAACTTATTCTGAAAAAATATTAAATAATAAATTTCAAGATCTAAATCAAAAAACTTCTACTTTAAGTTTTATTTTCAGAAAATTGCCCCTCCCGCTTCAAAGGGAAGAGATAGACCCTCCATCATTTTGGGCGCGAAAAACAAGTATTTTCGAAATATGATCATTTTTGATGTTGCAATATATTTTCTAAGGGGCCTCGTATCGCGAAAAAGCCCTCATCACTTATCTATAAAATGAGTATAAAATATTTTTCAAAAAATTTTCCATTTAAGAGAAAAACGCAAAGTACTGTTATCTTTTTAATGACCGCTTCAAGAAAAAAACTTTAAAAGTTTTTTTTTGTAGAAGAGTAGAAGGTTGAGTAACTTACAAGCTATGTTAAAATAAAATTTCTAACATTTACCGTTCAAGAGTGGTTAGCGAAAAATCTTTATTTTTAATATTTTACTATTTTGAAGTAGCAATATCTTGCCACTGGTCACTCGGTTGGAAAAAAGTTTATTAGTATTTCTTGTAAATTACATCGCAGGGTATCAACTGAGCATAGATTGAATGTTGAATTGGCATATAGTGGTCCGTTTTTAGAATTTTGGCAACAATAATCATTTCCAACGCAAATTCTTAATATAAATAACTCAAATTTGGTAACTCAATGATTTGGGAATGCTGAATTCAGTTATGGCCTATTTTTTTTTCAACTTCAAAGAGGGGCTACACAATAATTTAGGTCAGAACATGATCTCAAATTTAAAAAAAAAAAGGTACTGTCGAAGTCAGGAACTGAGTCAAGCATATGTTCGAAATATCCATACAAAAATGACTTTAATACTGATTTGTACAAAATTTGAAGAAGATAGCCCAAAATGTTGAGTAATGTTCCTAAGGGATTTGGACTAATTTTAGTGCTAGCTTTTAAATTTGTTTGTATTGGAATTATTCTTAGACCTAATCCAATCGAATCTGAAAGAAATTTGACAATTGTGACAGTTGGAAGCTTGGAAGTTACCAATCGAATTTTTGGTCAACTACTCAAAAACTCAAATACACAAAAATGGATATTCTTGTCAATTTAAGATTTTTGAAACGCAACCGATAGCTTCTTAACCATCAGTAAGAGAAAAAAAGTATTGGAGCATTTTTTTGTAGAGTCACATTATCAACAAGTCTCAAATAAAATTTAAATACTTTCAATTCAAGAATCCACGTTTATAATCCAATCTTTATTTTATGTTTCGTTGTCCTGTTTGAAAAAAACACAAGGATAAAACTGTATCTTCATTTTGATAGCCTAAGTGTAGGATAGAGGCTTATTTAATCTGTAAATGAAATACTTATGCTTAAGCAACTTCAAATTATCCGGTAAAAATAAACTTGTCTTTTATAACTTTTGGTTTGCAAAAGTTTTACGCATTTGGGACAATTTTTGAATTTTCAAAAAACCTATTTAAAAATATTAATATAAATATGATATTCATTCTATTTAAAAGTCTGCATATGATACTATGTACTTTATACATAGGTATGCGTGGGGGACAGACAGCAACCTCAATCTTAAGAAAATAAATATATATTATAATTGAATCGGTCATTTCAAAAACCACTTAAGTCAAATTTTTTTCAAATATGCTTTTTTTGCTGTAAATGCTTCCTTAAACGTAGATGCATATTCTGAGAATAAATTTCGTAGGTCCAAGCATTCCTTCCTGTCCAAATAGTACCTCACAATAAACGTTCCATGCAAAAACAACGTAAGTCAATTGACTTAAGTGGTTTTTGCAAGCACTACTAGATGGTGGAAGTAGTTAGTTATATCTAGTTTTTCCTAAGGGTTAAATATATTGAAACATGATAAATTAAAATATGTGACATATTAAAATGTTTATATGTTAATATTTAAGTATAATTAAAAAAAAACTTTTATTTTGTTTAAATTATTTCCCATTTCTTGCTAAAACAACGTAAGTCACCCGTTTCTTGCTAAAACAACGTAAGTCAAGAACGGTTTTCAGACTTTTTTCATTATTAATATTGATAAACTGTGAATATTTTTTTATATATCAATCCTTTAAAACTCTAATACTATATTGAGCCCAAAAAAGTCCTTTAAAACTAGTTTATTTTTTAACTAAACTGTTTTTTTTTTGTTTCCTGAAAAATTCTAATTGTGTGACTTAAGTGGTTTTTGAAATGACCGATTCAATTTTATTTCTTCTATACGAGGCTTTTTAATAAGCATTCAAATAATGTTTTAGTCAACAATTTTTTAGAATTTCAATCTCGAACTCACAACATTATGGGCAGGCCTATACAATATTTTGTATTCAAAATACTTTTTTCTCCTGACATTATTTCTTGTTTTATTCATTTTGCCGAGAACATACCAATAGTCTTCATTTTTCTGTGACATTCATTGTGATAAAATCAACCAACCTATGCTCCGTATTATACTCATAGTTTAAGGAGAGTTAAAAGAACAAATTTTTTTTGGTAAGATTCGAATACATGTATAATACCGTATTTATTTTTTTATTTGGGAATTCAGAGAAATTATTGTTCTTTAACATGACAATATTCATGTCAATATCGTTTCACTTATCATCTTTTGGTAAAGGAAGCAAGCAAGCAAGTATAAGCCACAAGTTAAAAATAAATATTAAGGAAAATATATCGTATGTTACTAAGCAGCAAAGTGAATTAAATTATATAATGCATTAATTCATATTAATCTATAGTCACACCAAAGACCTCGTTATCGATCCCTACACCCTCAGATTCTGCCACATAAAAATGGAAGTTGTTTTATAGGGGAACTGACTATTGCTAGGAAATGACCAATCCACTAACCGCCAAATTCTTCACAGAGTCCTAACGTTAGTGTCGGTTCCAGTCCTAAAAAGTCCTAGTAAGTAAGCACTCAAATTGATATCTCTCATTTATTCACACTTAAATGCTTATTAAGAAATAAGAGATACCGATTTGAGAATTTAATAACTTTAGGACTAGTACCAGTACTAACATTAGGACTCAGTGGCAAAAATAGACTCTAAGAGTATCTCGTTCTCTTGTCATGAAAAAATGTTTCTCATCAAACCGCTTTACCCTCTATCTACCGCATGAATTATAATGTAATCAGTTTAATAATTAAAAATAGTGAAAATACCTTTTTTTAGCTATCCTATAAGGTTATCCAAATCGAACAAAAATAAAAAAGTTTATTTGTTTAATAAATAACAAACAAAGCCATATTTGGCTTGGTATGCAGTAAGCGGTATGAAATGTTCCCACACATTCGTATGTATTCGTACTCTTACTGTAGAAATTTCATGCTGCAAAATTTCTTTTTTAACAGTGATTTGCTTTTTTCTTTTTTATTTTCCTTATAGGTAAAAGGCCATCTTTGAAGAATATGCCAAGAAATTTGAAATTTTCAAAAAAAAGTCAAAAATATTTTACTGATAAATAATCAAAATGATAATTTTCAAATAGAGCCTTGTACCCCTTACTTCATACCAAGCCAAATATGGCTTCCACCATTTTATCATATGTAAATGAAAGCTATTCATTTTTTGACCACATACAAATTTTTTTTTACCATCTTTAAATAGATGGTAAAATGCAAAAAATGCGTTTCTTATTAAAATAAAATTTTAATGCAATGCGAAAATTTTTTGCATAAAAAAAATGTTAATACAGGTCAAAAATTGTTTGCATTAAACAAACTGTTAATACTAAATCGATTTTTTGCAATTAAAATAAAGTTTAATGCGAATTAAAAATTGTCTGCATTAAAAAAAATTTCACTGCAATATGAACATTTCTTGCATTAAAAAAAAAACATGTTAATGCAAACACCAATATTTGTTGAATTAAAAAAAAAATATTCAATAAAATTTGAAAACTTTATGCATAAAAAAAATGTTAGTGCAGATCAAAAATCTCTGCATTAAAAAACATAGAATGCAATAAGAAAAATTTCTGGTATTAAAAAAATGTCAACAAAATTTTAACATTTCTTGCATAAAAAAAATCAATAGAATTTAAAAATTTCTTGAATTAAAAAAAAATGATTGAAATTTTTTTTACATCAAAAAAATGTAAGAACATGTTTTGTTAAAATCGTTAACTACCTCAATAATATTTAAGGGCATGATTCGTGGTAGTGATGGGTGGGGCACAATTTCAAATGAGTTTGTATAAAGTACTCAGAGGCGTAGCTAGGGGGGGTGGGGGTGTTGTGAAGGGGGCGGTCGCCAGGAGTTAGGGGCGGCAAATGGGAAAATCATCTTCGTTGTTCATGGGGTGTTAAACCAATTACAAAAGTTTTTTTAGTGAAAATTTTATTAAATTTTAATTAGAAAACATACAGTTTTTATAGTATTAATATGTAGAGACGGCAAAATCATCCTCGTTGTTCATGAGTTGGTAATAAACACAAGTTTATTTTTTTAAATTAACAATTCTTTCAAATTTGGAAACAAAATGATGGCTTTCGTGATGACCATTCTCTTTTGTAGTTTTACATATATGTATTTGTTAATTCTGTCAATTTAGAGTTCAGAGGGTTTAACCTTTCTCAGAAAATTTTTAGCGTTAGATTTGAAAAAAAAAAATGCTGTAGATTGAATATTTTCGCAGATGATTTGTTTTTGTTTTTTTCAAAAATAAAAAATAAATATTATTTAAACAAAACTGATAAATAAATAAAAATAAATAAAACATTACACTAGTTTTTTTTTAACATAAGACCAGCAAACAAAAAAAGCTCTAAATTATACATATGGCTGCATTCAACACAAAGAATTAAAAAAAAAATGTGAGTTTTTTTGCGAATGCTTGAAGATTAATTTTGTTCGTAAAATGAAGTGCAGTATGTAGATTTTGTAGCCGATTTATTTTGAGGAAAAATGCATAGATCAACAATCTACTGCAATTTCAGTGAAGAAACAACTCTGTAGTCAGACACTCAGTAGTGACTAAGCCGTGGCTTCGAGGCTTCGACCCTTTGATGGTTCATAAGCATCAGATCTGAGAAATATGAACAATATGCAATTTCTCAGTTTTGCTGTCGAGGACTGATGAAACAATAGGCGTGTCTTACCAGGTAAAATCTCACCGAGCGCTCAATATGAAGTTGAGGTAGACGAAATGTTTTGGTGGAACAAGATTCTCTGTTCAATCGTACTGAAATTATTGAAACAAAATTTTAACTTTGCTTTAAATATTTTTTAAATATTTAAATGTTAAAGCACAAATTTTTATGAAATTAATGAAAACTACTACTAAGATCAATTTATTTTTCAACATTCAACCTCTCTTTTGTATTTTTGTATCAATTTCGTATTTCCACATCACCGAGAAATTGCAATTTGGCTGTCAAATGAAAAGTTTTAGCTGATAAAGAACATTGAGAAATTAATCCAAAAAATTTTTGTCTCAGTAATCTCTGAGTAAAATCTCAGTGCTCAGGTGAGATTTTTGGCCCACTTTAAAAATCTCTGAGCTCTGAGATATTTTATCTGGTGAGACACGCCTAATGAACTGTATCAATATTTCGCAGAATGTAATTCCTTGCATTTATAAAAAAAAAAATATTTTAACCAAAATTTTGTCTGTAACTTTAAGACCGATGATATGAAGATCACAAAATTTTTTTATAAATTAATTGTTAGACCGAAGGGGCGGCAAATTAGTGTTTTGCCCCGGGCGGCAAATATCGTAGCTGAGCCACTGGAAGTACTCATTTTGTGAAAGGACGTAGATTCACATGAATACGATTTTTGACAGGTGTTTAAAGCAAAATATTTTCACGTTGCATTAAAATTTTATTTTTAATAATTAATGCAAACAAAAATGCATTTTTACAACTCTGACCAAATGTACCTTTTTGATTTTCAAATGTTACATACTAGCAGCCTTATCAATAAAAAGTGCTCAGATATCTTCTAAGTCACAAGTTAACTAAAACGTCGATCAGAAGTTAGATCATAAATTAAAATTTCATATAAAAAAAACATAAACTGCTAATCTACGCAACGCAAATCTCCTACAATCAACAAGAACTCTGCCGTTACCAAAGACTATTTATTGAACGGCACTTATACTTTCACACTAAAAGTGAACTTTTGCACATACACTCTCTAATTTGAGGTTGTAAAAAACATGTGTCTCACAAGCTTCTTTTCTGTTTCCTTTTATCTCTAGTTTTTGGCAACAACGACATAAGTGTTTTTAACTTTCTTACTCGGTGCCGTGAAATAACGCCGAGCGAAATAAAGCCGAATGACGAAATTCGGCTGTGTTTCACTTTACTAAAGTGAAATAACGCCAAATTTTAGCGTTCGGCTTTATTTCGCTGTGGCAAAGGGAAATAAAGCCGAATGTTTACTGAGAAATAAAGCCGAACCAAATAAATTCGAAGTTCGATTTTATTTCTAAGTTTCATTAATCCAGAGTCTATAAAAACACAAAAGAAACTTTGTATACACCCAACCTCGCACCCACCCCAAATCTTATAGCGAGCCCAAGCAGGGGGGTTGCAGGGGGGCAGCATGCCCCCCATACATACCTCACTGTTTATTCGCGAATTTTAAAATTTTACAAACCAAATAAAGGAGAGGATTTATTAGGTCTGTGAAATTTTAAAATTCGTGAATAAACAGTGAGGTATGTTTGGGGGGGCATGCTGCCCCCCTGCAACCCCCCTGCTTGGGCTCATTATAGGATTTGGGGTGGGTGCGAGGTTGGTGTATGTAAAGTTTCTTTTGCATTTAAAGATCTGGAAATTTCTTAACTAATTAAATATGTAAATCCTTTTGAAAAGTGAAATAACACCGAATCGGCCTTATTTCACTTTTCAAAGCGAAATAAGGCCGAACGATAAAATTCGGCGTTATTTCACTTTAGTAAAGCGAAATAAAGCCGAATTTCGACATTCGGCTTTATTTCGCTCGGCGTTATTTCACGGCACCTTCTTACTCGTTTAATGTACCTTCTTTCTTTGGTGAGTTATCCTGAATTTTGATGTATTGATACGATTTGACACGTATTTTATTACTAACTTACTGGCCACATTCGGGCGCTCTTAAGTTAAACTATGAGAACTTAATGCTAATGCTTTTCGGCTTAAGAATTATATTAATTCATGTCCAGTGTGTTCTTTGATAAATGAACTTAATTTTTTTTTGAGAAAAAATAGTTTTATAATTTAAATATTTCTCAAAAAGCAAAATCTTGAAGACATTTAAACAACCCGGTTCTTAAGGTTCTACTAAAAATTGATTGTAATATTACATATTAGATGCAGTGAGTGCAAAAGGTGCCTAACCTCATTTAATGGAACAAAACTGAAAACCGAAAATAAATTGAGTTTTTTTTTTTCTTAAAAATTTTAAGATTAAATTAATTTTTCAAAAACTATTCTTAACTTTTTTTTAAAGATTGTTAAAATCAGTAAATATCATAGAATGGGACTACTAAGGAAGGTATTACTGTTGTTAAATGTGTTTTTTTTAATATTATAAACTAATTTTTAGAAAATTGATGTAACTGCCAAAACGGGGGAAAAAAGACCCCACTTTCATATCACCCACTTGTAAGAATGCCGTCATAACTCAAAATTTCTTATTCCGAAATAAATGCAACTGAAAACTTTATTTCCTTGAAAATATATGAAAAAACGACTGTAGTGGACTCTTATATGAAATTCAGAAGAGATTTTGATAAATAACGTGCTACAAAAAGTAGGTATCTAACAAAAAATATCATTATTACAATGTTATCGGGTCGGACCTTACGTCTCGCCACGCCACCTCGTACTCGTTGTTGTTCGATACAAAATAATTTCATTGAAACCATTCAAACTCATCGTCATTAGCCTGCACTTAAAATAAATCGAAAGTTAAAAATCATCAGTTTTGAAAAAAAATCTAATTAAAAATGCTTCAGCTGTGTATACATATATTGTAAATGTACCTACAAGAACTTTTCTAATTTATAAATTGGCGAATAAACACAACTTTTAATTTCCTTTTTTTTTTTTAATAATTGTCAACCATTTGCTATTTTCAGATTTCAATTTACCTTTCTCACAGTTCACAGCAGTTGTCGTTGACATTTGATTCTATATCAAATATTGTAATAAAAGTTTACTACATTAACAGCAACAGCAAACTACAAAACAGCTTTTGCAGCTCTATGGTGTGTAACATCAACTGCAGGTGTTGTAAACAAGCAAAAATAATGATTTCAAGTAGGGAACGAGGATGAAAACAAAATATATTTCCAATGCAAGGAGAAACAAAAATTAAAAAGGTACACATAAATAAGTGAACGTCGTCCTCGACGGTCAACATGACGTCCTCTGTAGTGCAATGTTGATGGTTTAACATTGGATATAGTTAAGGAAGTAGAGTTATTTAAAATATTTAAAATCAAATTAATGTTTTTAAATTTAAATAAAATTGCTGCCAATTTTGTAGATACATATGTAAGTGTTGAAAACTAAAATAAAAAAAAAACATTTTGATAGCTGATAGTTTAGGGTTGTAAAAATGGAATATTACACGAGAAAACAACGTGTTTTCTTTGTTGAACAATATTTCAAAACTAATGAGAAAATGGTCCTGGGAAACTTCGGCAAGAGTCTGTATGCATATCTATACCCGCAAAGCCATAGAAGCTTTTCGTCGGATGTGCTATTCCATACAAAACCCTACCCTGAGTACTAAATAATTCAATAAAATTCACAATCTAAGGAAAAAACTAGTTTTTCTATTCAATTAAAATCTTGCGTACATTTTGGGAAAACCTTTTGAACTGTAGCTGCCAAATTCAATAATTTATGAAATATTGTTCAACAATGAAAACACTTTGTTCTCTAGTTTCTTGCTCCATTTTTACTAGTCCTAAGCTGTGAGCTATTAAATTGTTTTTTTTTTTCTTAGGGCTGCCAACACTTTAGTTCATGATATCGCATCCTTTTTTCCAAAAAAAAGTTGCAATAATAAAATAAAAGAAATGGGAAATCGCAGTCTTTGCGACTTTAAAACAAAAATTAATCTAGGGAAGAAGTGACCAATTCCTTAAGAGTATCTCTTGTCATGAAAAAGTGCTTCTCATCTTAGCCGTTTTGATTTGGCCCAAAATTGAAGATACCGATACCCTCAATTATTGCCTACAACACGAACACATCAATGATGGAAAATAGTTATTTGTAAGTCACTAGGCTTTTGTTCTCCCAGGCAAGGCTTTGGTCCTACACGAGCAGTTGCCTTACCAAATGTATCTTATTATTTTTAAATAAACGCACATTTGTATTCAATATGGCAGCCACCATGTTTTTATTGATTGTGAAATCGTTCTACAACCTAAACTCTTAAACTATTGTTGATGTCATTTATGTTTGCTCAATTGCGCTGTTCAAGTGTTCAACTAGATTCATAAATCAATTTTGTATCCTGTACGACCATTTAATTAACCTAGGTGACAGTCAAACGGAGCCAAATCGACAGTTTTATTGGTCAAATTTACTCCGTCCTTCCTATATTGCGTGAGGTTTTATTTTTTTATGCTTCAAACTTTAAAGGAATGTTTTTTGAGGAAGCAGTGAAGCAACGTCTTTTGTAGGGACTAACAGAGAGCGCAATGATTAATGTTAAAATTAAATTGCTTATTTGATCTGGGCCATAAAATATGTAACTCAAATCAAAAGCTATACACAAACATACCTATAAGGGGGATTAAAACACGTTTATCATTATTATAATGCGAGCGAACGAAATGGGTGGTCAGGTCATTGGGTTGTTATAGAATTTATAGGACAAACAAGTTGATATTAATTAATGAAGGGCATTATAGTAATTGAAAACACTACAAACATGTCTGATTTTAATTTGAATTTATGTATTTATTAAGTTTATAAAAATGTGAATAGACTATTTTGCTCAAAGCTCTTCTTAGGGTCATATCGGGAAGTATCGGAGATGAACCATCAGCGCTACTTGTTCCATGTCAAAGAGTATTGGCCAACAGAGTTGTAGAATGGTGTGGAGAGGTGAAATTTGTAAGTTTTACTACGAATTGTATTGAATTGAATTGAATTGAATTGAATTGAATTGAATTGAATTGAATTGAATTGAATTGAATTGAATTGAATTGAATTGAATTGAATTGAATTGAATTGAATTGAATTGAATTGAATTGAATTGAATTGAATTGAATTGAATTGAATTGAATTGAATTGAATTGAATTGAATTGAATTGAATTGAATTGAATTGAATTGAATTGAATTGAATTGAATTGAATTGAATTGAATTGAATTGAATTGAATTGAATTGAATTGAATTGAATTGAATTGAATTGAATTGAATTGAATTGAATTGAATTGAATTGAATTGAATTGAATTGAATTTAGTTGAATTGTATTGAATTGAACTAAAAAGGTTAGATACGAAGCCTCACAAATAAAAATCTCGTATTTAAAACTTCTCACTACAAAATCTAGCAATAATTAAATCGTGCATTAAAACATCTCGCTATTATAAAATCCCATAAACTTAAAATTCGCAAATTTAAATATTGCAAAATCTATTGGCATTGCATCAAATAAAGTTTTTGAATCAAAATCTCGTAAGTTTTAGCCTGTGCAACATTTGAGCTTACGAGATTCTGGTTAAAAAAATTTATTTTTGGCAATGTATTGCAATTTTCCAAGATTTCCAGACTTCTGCAAAGTAAATGAAGTGTCTTGTGTCTACCCTCTCTTACACCAAATTTTTGTTCAAAATAATTGTTTTTGTTTTTATTTCAATTGTTGATAAGACCAAAAAAGAGAACACAGAAATTGTATAGCTTAAAATACGTTTTGGTTCGCAAGATTTTTCTTTTACATTTAATTTGAATTCGCAAAAAATTTTATTTGCGAGATATTGATGTGCGAGGTTTTAAAATATGAGATTGTGAAAAGTGCCTAAATATTGACCTCAAGGTCACTTTGATCTGGGTTCCTGGTCACTATGGCATTGAGGGAAATGAACGGGCAGATGGGCTTGCCAGGCAAGGATCAGCCCTTCATAGCTCACTTGCGGAAAGAGTCAATATTCCCCTTGGAGTTGTGAAGGGCAATATATTCTCAATTTTCCTAAGTGAATCCAATGTAGTAGTACCTCGTGGCTTGATGGATAGTGCGCAGGACTGTCATGCCGAAGGTGTGGGTTCGATTCCCAGCCGTGCCACCTAAAAACAGAAATGTTTTATTCGAGGTACTGCCTCTTGCGAGGAACTGACAAATCCTCCAAGAGTATACTTGTCATGAAAAAGTGCTTCTCACTTAGCCGTTCGGGGACTCGGCAAAAAACTGTAGGTCCCCTCCATTCCTGCCAACAAACACGCACACAAGAATGGTTAGTCACTAGGCCCTGGTTCTCCACGAGCTGGTGCGCCACCCAATTTATTTATTTATTTAAGTGAATCCAATAGTAGGTGGAACAGATTAACCAACTGCAAAATATCCCGGAAAATCTGGCCCGCCTATAATAAATCCCGAACAACCGATCTGATTTGTAGACCTAGGCAAGACATTGCCATGCCAGGGTCGTTGCAACTTGTACTGGGCACTGGCCAGTAGGAGAACATGCAGCGAGACTGGGTATTCCGCACAATACTCACTGTCGTAGCTGTGGGGACCATCAAGAAAAGGAAACAGTCCTTCATTTCCTTTGTAAATGTCCTGCTCTGGCCAGAATGAGAGCACAATCGTTTGGTTTGGCTTTTCTTGACGACCTAAACGAACTTTCCGAAGTAAAGATCAGGGATTTGATCTATTTCCTCAACGCAACTAAATGGATCTAAGACGAAATTGGTTGCTTCTGCATCATGTTCCCGTGTGGACTCCCAAGACCGTGCGCCATCGAAATTCGGGTGTCTGCAGGGTTACGTGGTGCTCAATGACCTTAGGATCACACAGTTGGTCCGTCTGCGCTTCGGTGCCATTCTGCTACCTGCCAAGCTTGGCATAATGTGGTTGGCCTCGGGGCGGTATGTGACCCAATTGCATGAGTGTCTTTTGACCCACCTCCTGTCGTTTTGTGCAACACACAACACACCATATTCACACACCCGTTATAATTCAAACCAGGGAGTACATCAGGTTTCGTGGGTGGTTGGTGACATTCGCTGGAAGCCTCACGTAATGCGGAGTGAGCAGACGGAGGCCTACGATGATGTTGCACCCAATCATGCAACATGATGATCCCTTCGGGGACCGTTATTTGAGCTTTGAATAAAGCAACAAGCTACCTAGCCTGGTTTCTTTTTGTTGTAAAAGCCCACAAACCCTTACTTTAATCCACAGGTCAAACGAGTTATGGTATCAAAACGGCGCACTCCAGCGCTAATTGGATCACCGAGCGAGAGTGATGCTCGTGGCCGCCATTCCTGCCTACCTATACCTACCTTGTGAAAAGTGAGATTTTGTAATTGCAAGATTATGAAAAGCATATTTTTTTATCGAGATTTCGTTATTGGAGATATTCGGTTTGAATGATTTCGTACAAATTGAAAAGGTCCCCATGCTCCAATCTCAATTGAAAACTGGAATATTTTATGAGGACATTACCCAAGGATAATTAGAATTTCACTCCGACAAAAATTTGCATTTGGTTGGAATTTGAATTTTGGTGGAATGTTTTGACATCTTTTAAATTTCCCAAAAAGTATCTTAACTATGGAAACAATAATTTTGTTTTAAAATTGAAAGTAAAAAAATTGTAGTATAAAATCTCTTTTTTCTTATGAAACCAATAGATTTTGACAACAACCACCAAGAACTTTAGTTTGGAACAATTTTAGCTGAAAAAATGGATAAAAATTCTATTCATCAATGGGCAGCAAATAAAAGTTTTGTTTTTATTAAATAAATCGTTCCAATTTTAATTTTACAACAAAGTTACGAAAATTTTCCTTAAGACAGTAAAATTATAAAAATAAATAAAAAAGCAAATCCACTCTACAAAGCTATGAACACCCTGTACATCCTTAATGATGTCTACAATATTAGGTATTTGTTATATATGGCAGTTGAAATGAAGGATAATGTGAATTTCATCGCTTTTCTGAGAGACCCAATTCGAAATAAATTCCCTGAAATATGAGAATAATAAAATTTGGTTTGTCTTTTATCCGGTAACAGCTGATATAGCACTCATTTAATTGCCTCTCAAAGTGAATATTTAATAGCATGTCATTTGACTGTACAGTTCAAGCCATGGCATATTGAAACATGTCTTAAACAATAAAATACATTTATCAGACGCGGTTCACAGAAGGAATACAGCGAGAAAAAAACTAGTTGAGCTTCAATCTAGTGACTTAGAGTGTACTTAAACCTACTTATATTTTGTATGCCTTATCTAACATTAGTAATCGATTACAAACGGGGGTCCAATATATTCTGTATGTAATCACGTTACTGTGGTCACCCACTGTCGCAATAGGTTGTCATCAGATTAAAACGAAGACGATTTCAAAAGTCCTGATGCATTACATAACGGCAGATTCAGTGGTTTTCACAAATTGCCCAGAACAGCAGGGTGTCTTAGAGTATAGTGCTTGTACCACATCTCTAATATCTTGTTACCACGTTCATAGAGTCACTCGTTTTTAGCTGCCATCACGCAATTTCATAGAAACATTGATTCAAGAAGGTATTTCTCTCTTGAATCGCACCTCACTAGGTATATGTGATGTTGTCCTCCACATCATGGATGAAAGACCTAAATGATATGACTACCTGGCATTGGAGGCTGCTGCTGTAGCTGTTGCTACATCTTGGGTAGACCAAACCCAGAAGAATTATATTTATGCCCATCTTTACGGTATTTGCTGTTCATAATAACTCACACTGGCAATCTTATACGAAAAATGCCAGAGGCCAGCGCCAGGATTAGGAATATAACGTTCCATGGGCATACCGATATTCAGTGCAACAGTTTACGACTACCGAGAGAAGCACGACAAAGATCCTCTCCACACCACATGAATGACATAAGTAGACCAATTGACATTTAATGAATATAAGATGATCGTGAAAATCAGCATTCAACTTATAAATTTGTGTTGCGGTAGTTATAAGAATTTGTAGGTTCGTGTTTAGATTATGATGTGAAAGCAAACATTTTTGTAGCGTGGAAATAAATAGCACCAGCACCAAAATTCCAATAGGTACTCGTATAATACCTGATGTTTTAGTAGAAACTATTTTGAAAGGCACTTTATGGATAAAATTGAAAATTTAATCTCGATAGTTCAAAATAATGTGATAATAAAAAACTGTGAAGTTGGCATAACAATTTTCTCTTAGACCAATGGCGCCACAAGACGAATTTGCAATTTGTTCTGCATTTTTACTTGCATTTCAATTGTATTTTGCAGTTCATTTGACAGTGAATGTAACCAAGTGGACAGCTAACTTAACTGTAAAATTAGAATGATTGCTGTTCTCTCATTAACGAGGCTAGGTAGAAATTTGGCGTAAAGTTTAGACCCTTGCAATTTTGTATAAAATAAATTGGGTGGCGCAACAGCTGGTGGAGAACCAGGGCCTAGTGACTTACAACTTTCGACCATTCCTGTGTGCGTGTTTTTTGGCAGGAATGGAAGGGACCACTTATTCATGACAAGTATACTCTTGAAGGATTTGTCAGTTCCTCACAAGAGGCAGAACCTCGGATAAATCATTTCAGTTTTTAGGTGGCACGGCTGGAAATCGAACCCACACCTTCGGCATGACAGCCCAACGCACTTGCCATTATATGTCACGCACGAGGTACACAAAAAAATTAAGTACCGAGTTTCAAAAAAATCGACTGTACAAAACAAAATATTTGTTTTTCAAAAAAAATAAAATGCACGACTGGGTCGCACGTACTTGCTCTTATGTTCAAGACACTGCGAGTTTAAGAAAATTGTATATACAAACATGGAAATTATGAGAGAAAAATGTAGAGAAGCATGAAATACGACATTTAAATTAGCTAAAACAACTCTTTTGACAGTTTGAGGTGAAAAAAAAGTATACCATCTTAATTCATGATGGAATATGATTATATGGGAAAAAAATTTTAAAATCGTTGGAGCGGTTTTTTTTTAAATTAATATTTTATATATAAAATTCTTAAAACATTTTTAAGAACAAATTTTGTAATGCAGATTTAAACTATATTTATGTGTATATAAAAACAAAATTTGAAAAAAAATTGACAACCCGTTTTTGAGATATCGAATTTTCAAAAAAAGAATTTGAAACTTTTTTTAAAAATCCAAAAACTTTTTTTTTTGAAAATTTTGATATGCAATATTATTTAATCTTTTCTGAAATTTGTATATAAAAAAAATTATTTAAATCCGTTAAGCTGATAACGAGAAAACTCAAAATAAAAAAATACGTTCTATGACAGGTACTACTAACAGTTGCTATGTGTAAAATTTTATAATTTTGATAGTAGATCGTACTAATTTAAGTATATGAAAAAAGTTTAATCAAAATCGTAGAAGTCGTTTTCAAGCAAAAAAATATTTTCCTTTGCAGTTTTTTCACTTTTGTATGGAAGGCACCGTTATTTTTTCATAAATGTAAAATTTTTTCTAAAAATATTTAAGAGAGTACTAAAAAAGTCTTAAATATCGAGTTTCAAAAAAATCTATGATGCCATTTTCGAAATATTTGATTTTCCAAAAAAAGTTTTGAAATATTTTTTAAAAATCCAAAAAATATTTTTTCAAAAATATTGGTACACAAAACTATTAACATTTCTTGGAAGCTTCTGTATAAAATGAATAATTGAAATCGGTCATACCATTTTGAAGAAAATCAAAAATTAAAAAAATGGTTCCTTGGGAGGTACCATTAATAACCATTTTTGAAAAATGGTTTTCCACCCAAAGAAAGCCTTTACTAAAATAAATTTATTGATTTTTTTTTAAGAAAAGTTGTCGAGCCGTTTTTGAGAAAAATACGATTATTAAATTTGCCAAAAAAAAGTGTATGACAGGTACCGTTATATTTGGTTCTAAAAAAAAAATGAAAAAAATGTGTCGGCAGAATCACCAAAAACCACTTAGTACCAAGTTTGAAGAAAATCGATCGAGCCGTTTAGGCTGTAGACGAACAGACAGACAGACAGACAGAATTTTGCCACCCACTTTTTTGGTGTTCTCTATCATCGTAATATCATGTTTGATTGTTATCTCAAAATTTCTTTTTTGCACGAATCCAAAACTTGCCTTATAGTACCTATAATCGCAAGTAAAAACGTGTGGGGGGAATAACCAAAAAACTAGGGCTGGCCAGAAAAAACTCGGTATCGTTTGGTATGGGTATTGGAAACAGAAACGATACCGAGGGGATTCCAGCTCCAAAGCATCCAAAGCGATACCGAGACAATACCGAGCCAATACTGTGTACGGTTGAAAGTTCTATCTAAGGTTTTTTTCTGCGAAAACCCATCTGGACTCAAGCAATAGTCGAAAATTGACGTATTTTTACTGTTTTCGAAAATCCACTCGAAAGCACTAACCAATTACTTTGTGTGACAAAATTTTATTTTTTGTTTGTAATATGAACCAGGATTGTTGGTCTTTGATGCTGATGATTTCGATTTCCATTGGTAAATTCAGATTTCAATATAAGAGACGATTTCAAATTTATTTTCTTGTCATTGTATTCGAATAATTTTGTTTCTGCAGTTTTTCAAAAAATCTTCAACCCGTGAAGCACTTTGAGTAGACTTTTTCCATTTTTATTAGAGATAGTTTCCTTAATACTTTGAACACAATTTTCACAACCGAAATAAACTAAATATGTAGATCAAAGACCACCAACAGAAAATCGAACATTTTGAAATTATTCCAAAAAATGGTGCTAGGCGTTCATTAACACACAGCAAAATGTATACCTAACCACATTTGTGGCATAACCAGAGGTTTACGAGGTTTGTTTACATATAACACAATTATTATAGCCTTAACTTATTTCTGGCATTTCGCTCATAGAGTTTTGAACTAGGTAAATCCATTAAGTCTATAAAATCACACGAATTTCTCTGTGTACTAAAAAAATAAAAAAATAAAAAATAAAATTATAAAAAAATAAAAATCGGATTTGCGAAAGCTTCCCATTTAACGATGATTTAAATTCAATTTCGTGCTCGCTCACTGGGATAAGACCCACATTTAAATATAAATAAAAAAAAACATATCTCCCACATCGAAATGGGTGAATCCGTATAAAATAATAAAATTGGATTGGAGCTTGAAGCAGCATCAGTTGGTGGAGGATGCTGATGGGATTTGGTTGGCCGAGGTATCTATACGAACTACGAACTCGTATTGTTCTTATTTCGAAGTTTATGCGATTTTTATGAGCCAACAGAATATTTTTATGGATTTTAATTTTTTTTATTGAATGCAGCAAAGTAATACGGTGTGGGATGATTGGAAATTGAGGGCTTTTGGTACGGAGTATATCTACTTTTGTTGTTTTATTTTTTTTATGTAGTTTCCAATCAGCGAAAATAATAATAATTTTTATGATAAACTTTCCACCAATGTTGTTCACTACAACAATCAATCAACAAAACAAATAATACAAAATTTAATGATCATGAAATAAATACCGTACAACCTCATGTGTAGGTAGGTAGACACATTTATAAATAAAAAGGATTAAAAACGTGGGTTATTTTATGAACAAGGAAGGCAATTTTTATGCTTCTCAAATACCTTTATAAAAAAGAAATAAATAATGCTTCAAAAATAATCTTGATACTCTGATGCGCATGAGCACTTTGGTCCACAACCATTCGAACACAAAACTTTTCGTTTTGAAAAATTCCAATCTTGCATCCTTGCATGTTCCATCAGTTAACGAAAGAGCTCAAATTAAAAGATTGCAAACGCCACACCGACCGCCCAACTTAAAACGAACCTTCATCGTTTAACCCATTGAGCAACAATAGAAATTAATTGAAGAGCTCTCTTCAGATTCTGACCACTTTATAATGGATTCGGATGGTTAGTCTATATATGGTTCAACTGTGGGCTGTGGTAAAGCAATTAGACAAAGAGGTTCCTCCGCACTTATTACAACTGCTCCTATTTCTGTACTAAGAATTTGGTAACCGCGTTTGCCATGTTTTCCACTTATTATAGTTCTGGATGTGCAATGTAAATAATGATCTCACAAGAACTATCTATGTATCTCCCTCTGCTATCCCGCTGCAATGTTATGAAACCGCCACAGAATTGTTCGTCCGTGCATCACGAGCGCCACCTTTGGTTGCTTAATTACATCCGAATGAAGTTTTGAAATCATTCGACCATCCAATGAGAGTAAAGGTACTTGGTAAGGTATGTATGTGTGTGCTACGCAGTGCAGATAGTGCATGGTTGCATTATGTAGTTGTTGTTGCTGTTATTATGGAGGAGCTGCACTAATCTGCTGTGTGGAGCAAATGATTTTGTGGCTGCTTAATGGTGATGTTGATTAATTGACACGGGCATTGTTGTATATTTTCTGCTGGTGTTCTGGTTCTGGATGAAATGAAAATGAAACCACACGGCAGAATCAAGGGTACTTCAACTTCAACCGATCTCCGCCTCAATTTAATGAGATAATTATTACGTTTAAAACAAAAACACAACAAAAGTTGAACGCAACAAAAAGTGAAAATCCCCTAACGCAAGAGTGACCGAGTAATAGGTTTTTGCAGCTTTAACAGTTGAGTCTCGATTAGATGAACTTTGGTATTCCCACATATAAGCTGAGTGGGTTTTAAGAAATTCGAAAATTCTTTTACAGAAGTAAAAAAAAATAACCTGGTTACCGCGGAGACATGCAGTCTTAAAGTCAGAAAGTATTTAAATTAGAAATTAATTGAAAAGGATTAAAAAAAAAGATATTTGGTGACCCAACAGCTCGTTGATAATGAGTCTCATAGTTGCTGTGTTCTTGTGGTAGGTGTGGCAAAATGGAAGGGATAAACGAAAGTTACTTTTTCATGACAAAAGATATTATTTCTTGGATTTTATTCGACACTTTTTTTAAGATGCAGTATCCCCCTGAACAAAACTTTTTTTTACTTCTGAATTAAGACAAAGGACAGAACACATCATTTCGAAAAACTGGGGCCGAAAAAAGGCTGTAGTCCGGTCAACGAAGGGAAAAATATGCCTCCATCTCAAAATAACTTCAACAGTTTTGATACTTGGCACACTTATTCAGAATAGACTAGCGATGTTGTCAAAAAAAAAGTCCCCATGAATCCGAGGCGAGCTCTCGCGGCAGGAATGTGCAAATTATTATTATTATTATTAAATATTATTAACTGTACAAAATTATACCATTCTGAAATTTACATGTGTTGCGCCAAATTTTTAAAAAGTTTGCCACCAGGGTTTCCAATCGATTTTTTTTATACCAGAAATGCTTAAACTTTTTAATTTTTTTCTTTTTTCAATTTTTGTAATTTTATTTTATTTTTATAAAAAAAGTCCAAGAGCTAAAAAAATTTTCTACCAAAAATGTTTTGGCACCAATAGTGTAGAAAATTGCTGCAAGAGAAAATCGATGGAATTCATCCATTTGTTTTCTCGGTATTCAAAAACGGGAGCGCTATGATATCCCGCCAACCAAGATCTCGAATAACGAAATCTCGCAATTTTTTAAAAATCTCGAACAACGAAATCTCGCAAATTAAAAATCTTGATTTTCATAATCTGGCAATTACAAAATTTCGCTTTTTACAATCTCGCATTTACACCTCGAGCCAAAAAATCTCGCAAATTTCAACCAAAATCTCGCAATTTAAAATCTCGCAAATCAAAATCTCGCAACTTCAAATTTTACAGCAACGAATCGTACACGGCTTTTAGAAAAAATTGTTTGTTTTGACAATATAACTACCCAAGAGCACTTTGCATAATATTTCCTTCCAACTTATAACTATACCCGTCAATAAAAAATTTGTACATCCTTTTTTTACTGTTAGTAAACTATATAATCATATTGATTGTTTACGCGTTTATAATGGAACTAAAAGTATTTCCTAGATCAAGGCCAAGTACAATTAATGCAATTTGCACATGACACTTTATAACTGGATATACCATCTCTATGTTCTCTCTCTTTCTTGTTCTTTTGACAACAATAATATTGAAAAATCAAAAGTTTAAATTAATAAATAACAGTGTGGTCTTAAAGTACTCAGACACTGGATTATATATTTTGCAGTAGGTAGTATATCTCGCAAAATTGAATTGCACTTCAACAAATAAAATTTTTTAATCAAAATCTCGCAAATTACAATCTCGTGCGAGATTTTGATTAAAAAAATGTATTTGTTGAAATGCAATTCAATTTTGCGAGATTTTGATATGCGAGATTTTAGTTTGCGGGATATCATTATTGTGAGATTATAAGAAGCGGGATTTTGTGATTGCGGGATTATGAAAAGCGAGATTTGTAATTGCGAGATTCCGTTATGCGAGATTTCGAATGCGAGATTTTAATTTGCGGGATTTCGTAGCCAACCCTTCAAAAACGTAGAGTAGGTAAGTAAAAAAAAGTACACAAAAAAAAAAAATGCACATATTTTGAGTACCCTTTTAGATAGCCCATTTTTATTTCCGGTTCCAGACCAGTCATAAAGTTTGCAATACGTCGTTTCAGGATTATCCAATGTTTACCGGACACCTTGTATAAATTAAAGTTTTTGTATAAGAAAACTTTACATGTGGCCCTCCCTTCAAATTCTACTCTGGATCTGCCCTTGGTGTAGAAAAGGAGCACTATTTTGTACAAGCATACGTCATTCTTATCATGGTCAATGCTTGAGTGCCGATCATATTATAAACCCTTAAACCGTTTGTCCTAGTACCGCGTTTCATACATAAGAATATAAAATGTAGCACTTTTGAACAATGTAGTTATTGGTACCCATTTCTTACAAAAAAAATATATTACATTACATTTCTCTAAAAATTAGTTCCGTTAAAAATTTGGGTTGGTTACAAGAAATTTTGCGATTACAAAATCTCGCTTTTCATACACTCGCAATTCCTGAATCCCACGATCCAAAAACTTTTAATTTTTTTATGGAAACAAAGTAATGCAGTGTGGGATTGATGATTGCAGCGAAAATAATAATAGTAATAGATTGACTATCAATCAATCAAAAAACCTGCAAATTAAAAAAAAATAAATCGAGTGAATTGCGGCTCTAGACCCTTGGCACATCATGTAAATGGGAAATAAAACAAAAAAAAAATGTATATCGTGAAAAAAATCTTTGGCGGACCAATTAATGTAACTAGCTGACCTTTTATATACATAGATCAAATTTCTCACAGATAAGGTGCCAAAAGTCGCACGTGGACTTGATAAACTTTATGCCTTGATTAAAAGTTTTCTAAGTCTGATCAATTTCTAGGACTAGTTGACCTTTTCTGACCAATTACTTACCAATTAGATGGCATTTCTTTTTCATATTTACGTGCATTGTCTTCATACTTTAAAACTATATTGATATTCAAAATTGTTATTTTTGATATTTTAATAATTATTGTTGTTATTGGAACAAAAAAAGAATATTGAAATTGTGTATCCAGAAGCAATGTTGGGTAAACTATAGAAAAAAAATCATTTTCGAGTTTCTTTTTCTTGTGCGAAACTGATAGTGATGTGATTTGAATTTGTGAGACTTGAATAATAACCAGATCTCGTACCCAACCCTAATTTAAAAGCGGGTCTTAAGCCTTAAGATGAATTTTTAGCTCTATTTTTTTGAAAGAACAAATTTGGGAGATTTTTATATGCGAAATTTCGGTTGATATTCGAGAAAGTTTTTGGTTCGAGATGGAAAAGCGGGATTGCTAAAAGGGAGATTTTGTAGTTTCAAGATTATGAAAAGCGAGATAAATAAATAAATAAATTGGGTGGCGCAACAGCTCGTGGAGAACCAGGGCCAAGTGACTAACAACTCACAACCATTCCTGTGTGCGTGTTTGTTGGCAGGAATGAAAAGCGAGATAATTTAATTTTAATAATTAAAATTTAATTTTTGGAGATATAAAAGAAATGAAAAGATGAAAAGATTTCGTCATTCGGCATTGTTGTTTGCGGGATTTTGTAGCGCTCCTTTAAAACATGATAACGAAAGGGCTTACATTTGTTGACATTCAATATTCATACAGTTAAATGATTATTAGGGTGGTCCATAAATTGAACATGGTCATGGATAGCCCTCGTTCGGTTTGAAAAGCAATATTTACATTTATTTAGATTTTTATTTCATCTCATTCATCTCCTTATTTTCACATTGAGTAAGTAGTAATAGTAATAGTGAGTGATTTTTTTCAGATTCTATTCGCGATATTATGATTGTATATGTATAATCTTTTCCTTATAACGGTTTTATGGCAAGAACCGAATCGAAAATGTATTTCCGCTCTAATAAATCGCCAAAAAAACACTTTTTTTTCAAAATTTGAAGAAAATCATTAGTGGTTTGGACTGTTGATTGAGGTAATGACAACTCTGTTTGTTTATCTGTAAAGACAAACATACAGAGTTGTGATTTGTTTCCTCTATCATCGTAATGTAAAGTTTGATTATTATCTCAAAAAAAATTTCACACTGACAATTTTTGTACAAAAATTCTGAAACAATTCTACTATTTTCATCAAGGAAAGGAATATTAATTCCAATTGAGCAAATTTTCTCAATTTCAGGAATATCAACAAAGCGAAGGGCCGATTGCAAATTAGTTTTTGAAGAAATTCACTGCTATTTTAAATGTAAATACGGGACTTAAAACTCTTGAACAAAAAAAAATGCGGTAATGAATGTGGCGAGGGCCAAAACTGCCCAAAAACGTTGAAGTGAAAGGATGTGTGGAGTTTAAAATGGATATTCATTTGTTTCTGCTCAAAGAGGGGTCCTTCAAAACGACAATCAAGAGACAATCTTAACAATCTAAAACTTAGAATTTTGAAAACCTGATCTAGCCCAGTCAAATAAGTAAAAAAAAGCGTGAAAAAATATAACTTAGTTTTCAACAAGAAGTAACGTCGGTGCCTTGACTTTCCCGGCTGCCCTTTGATGTTCTATGTCATGGATGCAACTCCAGGTATGATATATGTTACTATGGACAAAATTTTAAGTTACATCTTTTTTAACGATATAGTACTTATTTTTTCTCTTGACTTATGAATTGGATAGTTCACACAATTCGTGGCTGATGATAACGATTAAAACCTCATTTTATAGATCATTATAAGAACTGAAAATGATTCTAAGAGCATCATCCAAAAAAATCAAAGGTAATCCAGATAACTCAAGAAAAGTCATGCCACCCCCAAAATACAACCCATAGAAGAACATTGGCTCGTTATAACTCAAAGATTAAAAAACCTACAGAAGTCGTTGATAACTTATTTTATAGGCAATTTTATTTTCTAAAGGGTCCGCCAAATAACTTTTTTTTTTTTGAAAAAGCTATAAAAAAAAACTACTGAGTATTTTCTCAAATTCCTTTTTTTTTTTGAAAGCACAATTTTTCCGGTTAATAATGGAAAATAATTTCATTCAAATGGCTGCTTCGCTAAGTGGGCCTGCGATCGACTTAGAGAAGATGCCAATTTTGCCAAAAAAATCATCTTTTCAGATGAAGCTCATTTTGATCTTGGTGGGTATGTAAACAAGCAAAATTGTCGCATTTGGGGCACAAAAAACCCGCACGCCATTGAAAAGCCGATACACCCAAAACGAGTCACTGTTTGGTGCGGATTTTGGTCCAGAGGCATAATTGGGCCATTTTTCTTCGAGTTGCCGTTACAGTCAATGGCGATCGTTATCGGACCATGTTTGATTTTTTGAATGAGGTCTTTTAAAGGTATGACTAAAGAACAAAAATTAACAAACAAATTTAGAATAGCTGCAGCAATTCGAAAGAAAAAAAATAAAACGTGAAACGAGCGAAAATCCCATACAAATTTGTATGGAAAAAGTATGGGCTTAGAGCCACGTGTAAATGGCCTCGGAAAAAACTTTGTTTGTCCAAATTTGTATTTTTAGGGCATAAGCTTTTGATTTGGGGGTAACTTCTATTTGAAAACGATTTTGGGAAATAACGGACACCCTAGTGTACATGACATTACACACGGTTAAAAATTTTGGGGTACTTTTTAATATTTCCTGGGTTACATATATGACAACACCAAAAATTTATTAAAATTTAATACTTGACAAATATTAAAATTTGGAAGTTAATACAAAATATATTAAAACTTAATAATATCAGATATTAGAAAGGAATACGAAATCTGTATTATATTTTAATAATACAAAGGTATTATAATATAATACTTTATTTCTTGAAATTTAATTTTTAGATCCTTTTCATGAAAATTAATACAAAATATATTACAAAAATAATAGTAGGTAATGAAAGACTTTTTTTCTAAGAGTATTTATCTTCTAAGTCAATTAATGGTGGCATTATTATATTTATTTTTTTCACATATATGAGAACTAAAATCTTAATGCGATTGAAATTTTATCTACTAATTTGTATATTTTACCTCGAAATATTTCAATGCGCCTTCAAAATAATGCATATTTAAATTGTTTATTTATTGTTTTATTGCTGTTTAAATACAATTTGTATTGAATTTTAATACTTTGGTATTAAACACATATGCTTCATATTCATATTTAAATATGGCTGATGCTTGCTTGTAATGGCTTCCTATTGTAATACAAACTGTATTAGATTTTAATACTGTTGTATTGAAAGTATATTCATCTTGCTATTTTAATACAATTTGTATTAAATTTTAATACAAATAGGTCTACCTCCAACCCATTTGGTTGGGAAAGGCAATTTTCTAAAAAAAAGCACCTAAATTGGAAAAAAAATATTTAAAAATAACAATAATACTTAAACCTTATAGTAATGCATGTTTTTTAAAGCTAGAAATATCTTCTATCATCTTATTTTTATATAAAATAATGTCTATGAAAAGTTAAAAAAAAAAAAAATAATTTCAAACTCGAAACTTCAGGAAAAAAAGTTTTTTTTTTTAGAATTTAAGTTTAGGAGGCTCATGAGTTCCAAGACACTTGTAATTTTAAGGTGAGAAGTAAGGGAAATGAACAAAATATCCCCATTCAACGATTTGAAAAGCTTGATTTGACAGTTTTTTAACAGAAACTAAATAAGAGGTTTTAGAAGAGATAAAAGGTAAATATCAATTCGTTTCTAGCTGAAAAAATTAAGGATACTGATGAGCAAACACTCATTCTTGAAGATGCATAACAATTATAACCCTACTCAAAATTCTATTTAACAAAATGTACTTCCTTTTGATAAGTTGAATTCAACGTATGCAAAATCATTGTAGTCTCGTCTCTTCTGTAACTCAACTATTTTGGTCGTATCGTTTACTACTCAAACGAATTCAATTTTCTTCTAAAAGCCTTCAACGTCTTTGCACGCCAACCAAAAAAAAAAAAGTTTTTTTTTTGCTTTGTAATGAGGGAACATGTAAAACGCGCACAATATACACCAACAACGCCTTTTAAAGGTAATTCAAGAAAAGTTCCTGTCCTGAGGGCATTTTTCTATATATGATGCATAAATATGTGCATTGTGCACACTGTACAGTACACATATGCGTACATACTTCAATATAAGAATGGAAGGTATGAATGATTCTAGAGCGAATCGCCCTTTTTATAATGTGATACCATTACGAAGGAAGTTGAAGTCACAGCACAACGTAAAAGAATAGTATGTACGCTGCTGCGTATATACATATAGAAAGAGGTACCTGATGCATAATAACCACTCATTCAAGGCTCTATCTCATGATTCCAAGCGTATAGTCGGATCATAACCACTTATGGGCACAATAATTAGATATAAGGAAGACGAAAAAAAGCCTTGAGAGTTGATGGCGGCTTTGAAAAAGAAGCCAGGAGCGACACATCCAAGAAAATTACATCATTACATGGTTGAGCTAGCACCAAGGAGTGCAGCTTTCTAACTCTGTCATCATCATGATCATCATCTTCAACATCCATGCAGCAAGTCAAGAACAAGCCACAAGCTATAGGAAGGACAGTATAATGTTGTTGGTAGTACGAGTAGTATGTATCTAGTGCTTTTTACTTGCGATTATAGGTACTATAAGGCAAGTTTTGGATTCGTGCAAAAAAAAAAATTTGAGATAACAATCAAACATGATATTACGATGATAGAGAACACCAAAAAAGTGGGTGGCAAAATTCTGTCTGTCTGTCTGTCTGTCTGTCTGTCTGTTCGTCTACAGCCTAAACGGCTCGATCGATTTTCTTCAAACTTGGTACTTAGTGGTTTTTGGTGATTCTGCCGACACATTTTTTTCATTTTTTTTTTAGAACCAAAAATAACGGTACCTGTCATACAATTTTTTTTGGCAAATTTACATAATCGTATTTTTCTCAAAAACGGCTCGACAACTTTTCTTAAAAAAAATTCAATAAATTTATTTTAGTAAAGGCTTTCTTTGGATAGAAAACCATTGTTCAAAAATGGTTATTAATGGTACCTCCCAAGGAACCATTTTTTTATTTTTTGATTTTCTTCAAAATGGTATGACCGATTTCAATTATTTTTTTTATACAGAAGCTTCCAAGAAATGTCAATAGTCTTGTGTACCAAGATTTTTGAAGAAATATTTTTTGGATTTTTAAAAAATATTTCAAATTTTTTTTTGGAAAATCAAATATTTCGAAAACGGCACCATAGATTTTTTTGAAACTCAATATTTAAGACTTTTTTAGTACTCTCCAAAATGTTTTTAGAAAAAATTTTACATTTATGAAAAAATAACGGTACCTTCCATACAAAAGTGAAAAAACCGCAAAGGAAAATATTTTTTTGCTTGAAAACGACTCCTACGATTTTTATTAAACTTTTTTCATATACCGTACGATCTACCATTAAAAATTATAAAATTTTACACATAGCAACTATTAGTAGTACCTGTCATAGAACGTATTTTTTTATTTTGAGTTTTCTCGTTATCAGCTTAACGGATTTAAATGAATTTTTTTATTTACAAATTTCAGATAAGATTAAATAATATTGCATATCAAAATTTTCAAGAAAAAAGTTTTTGGATTTTTAAAAAAAGTTTCAAATTTTTTTTTTTGAAAATTCGATATCTCAAAAACGGACTGACCATTTTTTTTTCAAATTTTGTCTTTATATACACATAAATATATAGTTTAAATCTGCATACCAAAATTTGTTCTTAAAAATGTTTTAAGAATTTTATATATAAAAAATTAATTTAAAAAAAAACCACTCCAACGATTTTAAAATTTTTTTTCCCATACAATCATATTCCATCATGAATTAAGATGGCATACTTTTTTTCACCTCAAACTGTCAAAAGAGTTGTTTTAGCTAATTTAAGTGTCGTATTTCATGCTTCTCTACATTTTTCTCTCATAATTTCCATGTTTGTATATACAATTTTCTTAAACTCGCAGTGTCTTGAACATAAGAGCAAGTACGTGCGACCCAGTCGTGCATTTTATTTTCCTTGTCTTCCTGTGAAAACTTATAAATGGCAATTACTTCATGGAGGCAGGAGGCATGTGTGCTCCAAAGTCTACAAAAAGTACCTATGCTGCAGCGCTGATAGTGAATTAGATGATGTCGGAGCACATCAGATTCACTCTTGAGTGTGAAATAAGAAAATTTCTTCATCAAAACTATTATCTTCATACACTCACTCACTACACATGATGGAGAAAGGATAGTACCTACGTTGCAAGTAGATTCTCTGTACATCTAAGTGCTTGGGGAATAATACCCAGACCCACTGTTCCTATTGTAATCACAAGGAATATATTCTTCCTCTGATTATGGCTTATAGTGCGTTGATGTCTGTGCTTAAAAGTTTAACACACAAGAAAAACAATTTTAAGAAAGTTTTAATTTAATTATGTTTGGAAATCTTAATCGCATTAAATGGTGATGTTTTTTCGGATGTTATTAGGGAATTATTTAAGAAGAATTTTAAACAAGACCCTAAGTGGATGGCCCTTCTATTTAGCGCCTTTGTTTGTTAATTTGAAGAAACATATTTGAGAGCTTACAGAAATCTCTCCCCCTGGCATTTATGCTCTCATTTTAAGAAAAAGATAAATAAAGATGCAAGTTGTTGCTAGACTTCCTGATTGTTTTCAATGGGGAAAACCGGTAAAAAATGTCTTGGTTTCTCCACATTTTTACCAAATCTGTTTTTAGATTGAAAATTTGAAATAGCCCTAATAAAGGAGGACACTAAAAGCCCCTTGCACCTTCTTCAAGTGCCTGTTGAGCCTTCAACTTTCTTCCTCTTTCTATTTTTGCTTAAAGTTTTTTTAATAAAATTAAATCGGGCCCAATTCTTATTACACGCCAAAAACTCCGCTCTCCTTCTTTAAATTAAGTGTGTGATTAAAAAACGTATAAATATCTTAAATATAAAAATAATGTGGTGCGAAAACTACATAATTAATTAACATAATTTTTACGCAGCAACGATAAAGCTATTTCTACGTCTTTTTTTAAGTTTAACGTTCTTGAACTTAATTTTACTTAACCCATCCATAAAATACTCATCCCCTACTCAGATACCTTCATACAATAGAAATTCTCAGAAATATCATAAAAAGTTATGATCTGAGTTAAAAGACTTAACGCAAAGATATTCATCACGAAAAACACAAATTCGTGTCTTCTAAAAGTGTCTTGTCGTTTATACGACTTAAAATCCACCATACTAATTCGTACATTAAGTTGACGTTAATGGGTTTCCAAGTTTTTCAAATGCGGGACGAAGTTTTGAGTGATTTCATTTTGTGAGATTTTTATTTTTGTTCTTTTGCACATTGCGCTGGATGAAGTTTTATGTATTCTTCATCTTGGCTTGTACGTTGACCCTTTTTCGTATTTTTGGTATTCAAGTCACGTCTAGAAATGAAGGTACATCATTTGACATAAAAGCATAGTTATATAAATAGTTATAGTTTCTTTTAAATGAGCTTTTAAAAGAACTTTAATGTATTCATTCAAATGAAGAAAAGGTGTTTCATTGAGATCTTTGATAAAATAGATGGAAAGTTAAAGAAATAGAAGTCGGACGCAGTGAAAATTCGTCTATGAGGACGGAAACATAAAAGTTAAAAGTCAAAGAAGAGATTGCCTCTTTGAAAAGGTGTTGTATAATGTAGGTGTGGCACAGGTTAATAGACAAGATTTTTTAAAAATTTTTATTTATATTTTCAGATATGATTTTTTTAAACAATATAATTCCAAAAGAAAACAAAATAAATACATACGCAAATTTAATTAATTGTTATTTAATTTAATTTATCGAAAATACCAAATTAAAATAAATAAATTCTTCATTAAAGTACTGAACTTACACGTGAAACTTCAAAGACGAATCGATCCCGGTGACTTTTATTTTATTTTTCTAAATATCATTTTTTTTTTGCATTGCTGTTGCAATTATTGCAAACCAAAATCTCGAATAATAAAACCTCTTATTTTTTAAATATCTCGAATAACAAAATCTCGCAGATTAAAAATTTTGTTTTTCATAATCTCGCAACTACAAACTCTCCCTTTAAACTCTGCCGTACTTTGTGAACGCCTGAAGCCATTCGTCAACAACCTGATAGGTCCATATCAGTGTGGCCTTACGCCAGGAAAGTCAACTATCAACCAAATTTATGCACTATGGCAGATCTAGGAAAAACCCAGGATTTTCAAATCGATACCCCACGCGCCTTTTTGTCGATTTCAAGGCCGCGTATGTAACAGGATCCATAGGGACGAGCTATATAGAGCAATGTCTAGTTTTGGCATCCCTCCCAAACTTGTCCTTTTGTGCAGGATGACGATGGAGAATGCACGCTGCTCCATCAAGGTCAACAAACCTCACCGACACCTTTGATGTCAAAAAAGGTTTTAGGCAAGGCGACGCGCTGTCATGCGACTTCTTCAACATCGTTCTTGAAAGAATAGTGCAAAACTCTCACGTCAACACCAGAGGCACAATCTTTCAAAAGCCCGTCCAATAACTCGCTTACGCTGATGACATTGACATAATCGGACGAACAAAGCGCAATGTCAGTGGTGGTTTCGTGAGTATTGAGAAAGAAGCCAAGGAGATGGGTTTAACGGTGAATGAAAGCAAAACGAAATATATGCTGTCAACAAGAAAAGACGCCCAACATCGACGTCTCAAACAGAA
Organism: Dasysyrphus tricinctus; assembly: GCA_963921185.1. Classification (NCBI taxonomy): domain Eukaryota; kingdom Metazoa; phylum Arthropoda; class Insecta; order Diptera; family Syrphidae; genus Dasysyrphus; species Dasysyrphus tricinctus. Next base: position 87,321,757 of record OY992533.1, read on the forward strand.
CGTCACTATAGACAATTATAATTTTGAGGTGGTCGCAGAGACTACCTAGGATCCGCTTTAACCTCAGCAAATGATACAAGTGCTGAGATCAAACGAAAAAATACTCTTGCCATTCACTGTTTCTTTGGGCTATGAAAAGGTAGTTGAGAAACAAAGCCCTATCTCGAGCAACTAATCTGTCCTTATATAAGACGCTTATCATCCCGGTCCTGACGTATGGTGTAGAGGCATGGACACTGTTAACGGTGGATGAGAACGCGTCAAGCTGGGTCAACTAGAGCAAATGGACATCAATGCTCCGGTCCAGAAAGTCTTTGAGACCAACCCCGTGGGACTGCGCAGTAGAGGTGGACAGCGTAAAAGGTGGTGCACGCTAGTTGAAGAGCACCTCAAACAACTTGGCGTGTGAAACTGGAGACGGCTAGATAGAAACCGAGCGGGCTGGAAGAAGCTTGTAGGTTGTGGCCCTGGTCCACCCCGAACTATAGCGCCGCCTTAAGTAAGTAAATTTCTGCCATTTCTCTGCGGAAGCAATACATTGGACAAGCTAACAAAAACAATTCCGTGCATGAAAAACTAAGTAATATCCCAGCACAATGAAAAGGGTTGCCATGCAGTATAATAGACTACAATTACAAAGAAAGATCAGTTTTAAAGGAAGGAAAAAGGAAGTTGAAACAACATGTCAAGGGGCTCAAAACAAAACAGGCATTCAAAAATCTTACCACAAATATTTTCAAAAAGAGAGAAAGAGAGAGAGAGAGAGAGAGAGAGAGAGAGAGAGAGAGAGAGAGAGAGAAGAAATTAAAAATAAAAAGGAAAGTGATTGTCTATTCCAGTCTAAGTACATTTCACTAGATTTATTGTTCTTTAAAAGTAGTAGCAAAATGCTTTTACAGATTTGATACACTTTATAAACACCTAAGGCCACAAAAATAAAACAAAATTTGTTTCCATTAAGCTTTAGTCTTTGATAATTTTGTTGAAAAAGAATCCTTGTTGGTATCAGAGAATCAAACAAATGTATCTACTGCTACAATCAATAAATCATTAATCATTGGAAAATATAGAAGGTAAATAGGGCTGGGTACGAAATCCCAAACGCCAAAATCCGCACGTGATTTTTAGTACCAAAAACAGTACTTAGCCATTCGAGAGTCTAGTTCTCAAAATATACTTTTTGTTGTGTTTTTTTCGTGGTTATTGGTACTTTTGTTGATTTTGATATTCATAATGGATTGGGTGGGATGATGTTTTTAGATATAAAATATTTTGTGAGATTTGTGTGCGGTCTTGGATTCAAGATTTTTATTCACCCTAAATACAATCGACAATAATTATGAGTTGGTGGTTGACAAAAATATTGAACTTCGATATTTAACAACGCGATTGCTAAAAGTTTTGATGATTGAAAATGATGAGGACCGTTGGGAATTGGAAGGACATTATTAATTTTCAATGAAAAGTTGATTAGTTCTTTGACAATTGGCTTTGGAAATACCATATTTCAATGTTTCTCAATCATCAAATTGATAATTGACATTCATAATAAGGTAGATTTTTTATTTCAAAAATTTCTTTTATGAACAGTGACATGATGCCAAAGCGAACAGAAGTCAAAAGCCATACAAAACAGTTTGATTTCTTTGAAAGTTCTAAGATAGTAGGTATTTAAAAAGGGTTGAAATTCGGCATTCAACCCCGAAATTATTCAGGATTAGGTAAAACCAAACTCAACTCAACAGAACTGCACCACAACTGAACTTCAAAATATTTTTTGCGGAACTGAACGGAACTTCAGGGCTCGGCATAGTTGGTCAGATTATCAACTTTGCCGCATAGTGCCACGTCGTCAATAAGTTCAGTTGCCACTTAGTGTGATAAAGCTCTTGTATAGGCATACAAAATAATATGTTTTGAAGTTCAGTTTCGCTGAAGTGGAGTGCCGTCTAGTGCGGTCTCACTTTTAAAATAAGCGCGATTTGACTGAATGTTGAAAAAATAAAAAAGAACCAACCAATGCATTCGATCCATTGTAAGCGCTGATTAAAATTCGAACTAAAAATTTAATTCTTCCCAATTTTGAAAAAAAAAAACGAAGAACACAAAAATAAAAAATAGAAAATCTGCAAAATAATTTCTGTCCATCGAAATTTTGGAACCAACCATGCAAAAATTTCCAATACCTCAAAAAAATTGTAGAAGTTGTGTCTTTTTGGTATCTTTATATTTTTGACCTTACTTATTACTAGTAACCGCCCAGTGGTCGAAATTCCATCGTTTGAAATTTTTGCATTAAGCAAAAGTGGAAGCTTTTAGTAAGCCTGAGATTTGTTTCGACCATAAAAGCCCTTTGTAAAGGAAGCTTGCATAGGAAAACTCTTTTTGGGAGTTTGCATAAAATAACTATAGCACCTACCTTATGTGATATATTTCTAGATCAATAATAATTTCCATATGCAATTTACTAATTTACAAAAATTGGAACTAGAGTCCATTTTGAAATAAGAATATGGATAGTAAAATGGTACACTGTGGCGTATGCATACTATTACTGAAAGCTATACACACACTGTTGAAAAGGCTATGAATACTCAAAATACTCTAAAACCGTCTAAGATCATCTGCAGATATACCGATATGTAGTTCGTCAATAAAATTTTTTGACATGATTTTTGGGTATATTCTAAGAAAAAAATCTTGTATGATAAAAACCCTATCAACTCCTCCTGAGACAGGGGGCTATTTTCTGAAAAATTGACCTTAAATTCCTACAAACCAAAATATTTAAAATCAACAAAAGCACATACATATAACCATGTGCTATAGGTTTTTAGAAAGATGATACTCAATTCTTGTATTTGGTTTTCTAAATAAATTTGTGTAAAATATAGCTTTAAAGAAATAACATATTCAAGTCGAAATTTTTGAAGTAATTGATCATTTTCAAAATTGTTCAATTGCTACTTTGGTGTTCAAAATTCCTGCCCTTATCAATGCTTTTTCAAATACCAAAAACCGAATGCTAAAATCTTTCTTAGTTTTTAAGAAATTAAAAAAGGTCACTTTTACAAAAAAAAGACCAGAAAAAATTATTTTCTAAGAATAAACCCAAAAATCATGTTCTTAAATACTATTGACGAATCAAGCCAGTATTTAAATAGGCCTTTTGGAAATGCTTATAGGGTATTATAGTTGTACCTATATTTCTCTAGGGAAGCCAAATCCTTATGTTTTGAAATATTAAAGTTGGATGATGATCAAGTGGTTTTAAATATAAGAAGCCTATTAAGTTGTCCGGGATAGATCTGTACTATCACGCAATGACTCAAGGAAACAGTGACAATTCGAATAAATATAGACTGGTTTTAATTTGATTGAGAATTATAGAAACTTTCTGTCCAATCTGCAGCCTATCAAGTCTTTGTCTGTTCATATGACATAGTTCTATATAACATATATGTATTATACCTTACCTATAACTTCTCAGTTTCCTTAACAAAAGAAAATGTTAACAATAATTCTAAAATCCTCTTAAATTTGCATTCTCCTACACAAAGGAAAGTTGCCTCGCGCAATAACTTGTGTCATATCAGCAAGTCATCATCATGCGATTTAGTTGCAGCATTCAACACAATAACCTCATTTTTATTGTTTTCCCTTTTTTATTATTATTCAGAAGAAAAAAATCCTCTCTGCTCATAAATATAAACGTAGGAACAAACACTATATTTCATTCAGTCATCATACACAATAAAACCATCGCCACCGTCGCATCTTCATCACGACACACAGGACAGCGAGACTGTCTGTTCGTTCCATTGCTCCACTACCTACTAGCATCAATGCAGAGCATCATCGGCATAAATATATTGGTGGAATGATTTGGTGGCAGATTTAATGCATTCAAGCATTCAAAAGGAGTCAGTCCACTCGAATTGCAATGGAATGCATATTGGTCTGAGCTAGACGTATTTATTTGTATTGTCGCTCCCGGTGTTGCCATAAACAGACACTGTTGGTTTTGCATCTATATCTATGCTTTTGCATGGCATAAAAACAAAATGCCAACCGCGCTTCTGCCATTCTATTCACACAATACTGTATACATTTATAGATTTTCATATTCATGCATCCGAAAGTAGAAAAGCCATCCATGCGTGACCCATAAAGCTTTCAATCTTTTTATGCCACGCTTCATTGTTTGGCTTTTGCATCATATGCGGTATGAAAATGAAAGTTTTGAACTAAATTAGCGCGGAGTGCTCTATAGCTAGATATACTATACTATGACAGTAACATTTTCCTGGAAGTGCAGTGCAGTGATGCAGTTGGAGAAGCTGCAACAGCGCAACAGTGTGCTAATGAATAAATTATGATGCGGCGGAAGGTGTTTTAAACCGCGATTCTTTAGTTTATACGTTTGACTTAATTATTTAAAAATTGAATATAAATTAGAAGATAGAAGCTCTGCTTCTTTGGAAAAAAAACTCACAGAACTATGAGATGCGGTTGAGCATTCAGGTTGACGCTAATTAGAATTTTCTTCAAACACTTAAGAGACAGAAATTAATGAACACACATAAAAGATCAAAAATTAACGCCCCTAAGATTTAAACCCAACGGTGGTATGGAATATATTTAGCTACATTGATCCAAAAAAAAATTATGTTAGCCTCTTTTTCTCAAAATCTATTGCTCTAGCTGAAAAAATAAAATGCATAGGTCACATGAGAGAAAAAAATGTAAAAGCATGAAATTCGCTTAAACAACTCCCCCCTAACAATTTTAGGCGAAAAGAATGCCATCGAAATACTTAGTAAAATATGAATGTTTGAATATTAAGGTGTCCGTTATTTCCCAAACTCATTTTTTTTAGATAGAACACCCCCTAATTCGAAAGTTTATGCTGTAAGAATAATTGACGAAAAAATCTGTTTCAAAAAAATCGACCATGTGTGTTTCGAAATACCAAAGGTAGCCTTTTCTAAAAGTAATTTCTGGAATTATTTTTAAGAAATAGTGTAAAAGTGTTTTTAAGAATAATAAGAATTTGTGGAATTGATAAGAAAATTGTATGGCTCGGTTTGGCAGATCAATTCCTCTCTGAATGCCCTAGCCTAGCTTAAACCATAGTAAAAGCAGCCTTAGTCGAGCACTTCTTCAAGAAACTAGGCGACATCTCTATTTGCCACTCAAAAACATCCTAAAATTCATCCACAATTCAAGATGGTTCAAGGAGGCCCCTACATCTAGACACCCCAAAAATCTCCTCCCTTTCCCTCCCTTCACCCACCTACACTGACCGTGGGGAGCGCAATGGATCCACAATGATCTGAGTGAGATGATGCAGCTTGCCGTATTAACATTCCTCCTAACCTTACCTAACCTATGGCTCGGTAGATACCGTTATTTTCGGCTCAAAGAGAAATGAAAAAAAGTCCTGCGGGAAATAGCAAATAAACACCATGTACCTACTACGTTCGAAGAAAACTGACCCATGTCAAAGGTTGTAGTCGAACAGACAGACAGACAGACACTTACGAGGGCAGGTCAATAAGTCCCTGAAAATTTTAACTTATTACCTTGCAATCTCAAATCCAAAAATCAAAGCATATTTCAAATAAATGCCCTGAATTTTTTATTCAGATCTGTCGAATAGTCTTGTTGTTATTCAGAAGCAGTCGAAAAGTTAAAAAAAAATGAAAAGATCGGGGTTTCACGTGCTGATAGAACATTATTTTTTTACGCAAGAAATCCATTACGGAAACAAAACAAGAGCAAAAAAACAAACTCTTTGACATCTATTGGAACGATCAACAATTGGTTTACCCAATTTCGCTGCGGACGCTCCAGCACAAACGACGCAGAACTTTCTGGTCGCCCGATTAAAGTTGCCACACCGGAAATGGTCAATAAAATCCATGGTCTAATATTGAACGATCGGCGAGTGAAAGTGAGGCTTGTCACACAGCTCGGTAGTTATAATTTTGAACAAATATTTACATAGATATGAGAAAGCTTTCCGCAAGATGGGTGCCACGTTTGCTCTTAATCGATAACAAACGAAACCGTTTAAGTATTTCAAAGGAGTGTTTGGCTATCTTCAATCGGAATCCAAGTGAGCTTTTGCACCGATTTGTGACTGTCGATGAAACATAGATTCATCAGCAAACACCAGAGACCAAAGAACAGTCTAAACAGTCTAAACAGTTGACTTCTCCAGGTGAATCCAACCCAAAGAAAACCAAAGCAGGATTATCGGCAAACAAGGTGATGGTGACAGTCTCTTGGGATGCGCAAGGTGTCATCCATATCGATTACCTTGAGAAAGGAAAGACGATTACCGGTGTTCATTATGCTAACCTGTTGGGGAGCGATTCGACGCTGATTTAAAGAGAAAAGGACCCCATTTCCCCATTATTTAACAAGGAAAACATCAAGGCAACGCTCCTGCGCACAAGTCGGCCGTCGCGATGGCAAAATTGCATGATTGAAGGTACGAGTTACTCCCCTATCCAGCTTATTCTCCGGATTTGGCCCCCTGCGACTATTTCTTATTTCTCGATTTGAAGAAATGGCTCGGTGGAAAAAAACTTGGCTTGAATGCTGAGGTTATTCAATAAGAAATAAGTGAATATTTTGGTGCTTTTGAAAAAACCTAAATATTTTTTGGAGGGAATTAAAAAATTAGAAAAACGTTGCATGAAGTGTATCCAGCTAAAAGGAGATTATATCGAAAAAAGCGTTCCTGGTTTCAATATTCAGGGACTTATTGACCCGCCCTCATATTGTAAGGTGCCAAAAATCGCTGATTTTGAACAAAAAATTTAAAAATTCATAGGAAAAAATCAATATTCAATATTCAGGGACATATTGACCCGCCCTCGTATTGTAAGGTGCCAACAAATTGCAGACTTTGAACAAAAAATTTAAAAATTTATAGGAAAAATCTATGGCTGATCAATTACTGAAAATAGTTGATATTTTATCACGATCTAGAGATCTTTCGGATGGTAAACATTTTTTGCAATTTCCCCACAAATGAGGTTTCATAGGTCACGCATGACCTTCAGAAGCCTTAAACCTTGATTCCAAGTTATCTAGGGCTGAACAATTTTTAGAACTAGTTGCCTTTTCTCACCAATTACTGATCAAATAGATATGTAGATGCCATTTATTCCCATATAAGGTGCCAAAAGCCCTTTTAGCTTTTAGCCCTATTTCAGACTTTTTTGGGAAAAAGAACCTTTCGTTTTTTTTTGTATTTAACAAAAACTAAGAAAGATTTTTAGGTATACATATCTGGTTTTCAGTATTTGACTAATAATGATAACAACATTGATTAATTAAAAAGACAGTGGTGCTTAGTAACGCACAATTTTGATTAAAAAAACTAACTTGACATAAAAATAAAAAATTTGACTTTAAAATTTAGATTTCCAAAAACTTCTCACCAAAACTGCTTTATTAATAAAACAAATAGAAGAATGGATCAGCTTTCAAAACATATTTACTATTTTTTACGAACAATGCACGGTTCATGCACGATATATTTGGTAAACCTTATTTTTCCAATATGGCGACTGACGCTCTCACTTCCCCGTCTCACCAACTTGGATTTACACTCCCACCAACTTCAAATCCCTGAACATACTCCACCAAAAAACTAGTTCAGCAGAAAATTGCTCTAATTTGTTTGTTCTGGCTCTTCGACAAGGGAAAACCTCCCAATATTGTCTTCCCATCTGCCTTTTCAATATATCCAGGCCAACAGGCAACTGCAACGTCGAATAATAGGAGTAAAAACTAATTTTTGAGCATGCCGTATTAAAGGCCTGAGCCTATCTTTTTGTTTGAGCATGTCGTATTTCTAACTTTTTTCCTCAAAGAGTTTTGCGCAATTTTGTTAGAAAATTAGAAAACGTTTGAAGGCCTCGTCAAACAGAGTGCGGGCCGACAACGGGACGGTCAGTACTTCACTGGGAAAGATAGAACGTGCGTGGCGGTCAAATTTTGTTTGTAATTTTTTTCAAAGACTGCCGCGCCGGACAGCGATCTGTTTGACCAGGCCTTAAATGTTTGCGTTGTGCTGTAATAAAAGCTTTAGATCGGTTTTGGAAGCATTGTATATCCAATCTATAGTATTCTCATGAAACACGATTTTGTAGGTAGACATTTGGTCGATAGGTTCGCTGTGATCGCCTTACCGAGATCCCTTAACAAAAATTAGTATTACATTTGGACGCATAGATGGCCACGAGCTTTTTTTCTTCATGAGAATACTATAGGAATTTATATACAATGTTGGAAGACTTAACTAGATTTTAATCACAAAAGAAACGGTGGAAAAAAATTACCGCGCATAGGGAGAGTCAGTTAATGATATGAACTGCCGTCCGTCAAAAATGGGTAAAAGCAAAACTTAAAATCAAATGTCTGCTATAAAGTGCGAGAGCTAGCAACGTCAAAAAAGAAGTTCTTTTAGTATGGCTGGAGTTTTTTTCTCTGGCTGGTAGGAAAAATGTTGATTTGTCCGCCATTTTGCAAAAAAAAAAGTGTATAGAAAAACATATATGCAATTTTCCGGGCTCCTATTGGACTTAGAGGAAAGAGTTTTGTTTGATTTTGTAGCTTAAAATATTGTTTGAAATTTTTGTTATTTTTGACATCTCTTTCCCTGTCAAATTTTGTTTGCAAAAAATGTTACAATTATAATAAAAAAAACACTCAATGTAATTGAAAAATATTTGTTGCAATTTTCAATTATTTTCTCTCAAATATTACTCGTTTGTCGAAAATGGCACTGACCTGCTTCCATGGTTTGGACAGTCTTCAGATCTGAACCTAGCTGGCCACCCTTGAGTAAGGAATACTAAAAAGGACCATCCCAAAAGTATTCAACAAAATCTCCAATAATGAAATCTCGCAAATTAAAAACCATGTTTTTCATAATCGCAATTATTTTCTCGCTTTTAAAATCTCACAATTCAAAATCGCAAATTAAAATCTAAGAGCAACGTATCGTTCTAAACTTTGCACTGAAAATTAAAACATCGTATGCAAATGGAAAATAAAAACCCAAATGGAAAAACTTTTTTTTTCAACTCTTACTGTTAACAATTATTTTAAGCATTAAAAAAAATTATAATGCGAGATTATAATGAGCAGGATTTTTGTTATTGCCAGATTATGAAAAGCGAGATTTTTTAATTGGGAGCTTTCGCTATGCGAGATTTTGAATGTGAGATTTCGTACCCAACCTTCTCGATCTATGCTTAAAAGGAAAGCAGCAGTCTTATTTGCCAAAGGTGGAAAAACTAAATACTAATTTTTTAATAAAAATATATTTCTTACGTTACTGGCATACTTCCTGTTTAAATTATGGCAACTTTTTAGGGGTGCATGCCTTTGCTAATGCTTCTAGCCAAGACTGTGCGTACCTGAAATTTAAATGTTACATAATTTGAATAGGTATGCTTATAGTACTAAACTTATTTTTTCCTGTGGTCTGTGCCGAGATTCAGCTAATTCGAAGCCGCAGTGAGTGAGTGAGATGAGTCACTTTTCATCGAAAAGCGATTCAGTTAGCAAAAGGGAGTGAGTGAGCGAGTGAAATGAAATGTCAGATTACTCGCCAGATATTTCCGCAGTGACTTGGTGTATGTGTTTGTAAATTTCCAGTTTTGGAAAGGTATGTGTGCTTTTCTTAAGAATTCCTATTCATGGATAGGAAACGAAATAAAAAACAACAATGTAGATAAAATCAACTACCCTTTTATTGATTCTTTAATTTTATTTTATTATCATATGCACATATATATATTAAATAAATTTATATTCTATTCACTTTCGACACTTTTAAACTTTTTATTTCTCAAGGGTGAAACTCACATTAAACTTTAATTATGACAAAAAAAATAATTGAAACAAAATATACTCCAAACTCCATTATTAAAGACTCCAATGTTTGCATTGTTGTATTTGTTGTTTCATTTTGTTTTCGTAACGAGTGCGACAAGGAGGTAGAATTTAATTCTTTTATATTTATTCTTTGTCTCATGTTCGAAACTAAATTCGAACTTACTCATTTCACTTAAATAGCTGAATCACTTTTGCGAGTGAAGTGAGATGAGTCGGCGAGTAAGGCGAGTCATCTCATCTCACTCGCTGAAATAGCTGAATCTCGGCACTGGTCTTAATCATCTTTAGTTTGTTCATATATCTATAAAATTTTGATCTTAAAACCTTCTTAGTTTGGTAAATACCATCTCAACAACATTTCTCAATCTACATATTTCAAAAGATCACATGAAAACTTCGTCTTTCCATTTTGTAACATTTTAAAACTCTATACACGATCATTAATCTTAACTTCATCTTTTCATCCGCATTGTTAAAAGCCGATCTCGGGCATAACCTTTAAGATTCTTTTTTTCCTTTTGCCTAACTAACTCTATACAATGTATATAGCCCCCACAATTTTGCATCATTAAAAAAAAAAAATAAAACAAAAATCCACATCAAAAAGGCCTCCTCTTCAAGAAAATTCTTTGGCCACAAAAGGTTATAATACCAAAGGAGAATTTATACAAAACACAAAAGATACATTTTCACCATTTAAACTTGTGGCCTTAGTTTTAGCTTGAAAATATCCTCAGCTTTACATCGCCATCACCATCACCAGTTAATCATTCCACCACAATGTGTATTGTTAAGCTATCCAAGAAGAAATACTTCATAGCACAAAAAAAAAATAAAAACAAAAAAAAACCAAGTCTCTGTGCAACAACTTTGAAAAGGTCGAGGTTTTGTGTCAATAGTTTGCCTTTTCATAGGTCGTTTCAGCCCTAAAGAGATTTACCTCAGGCGATTGGAAAATGCAATGCTTTCATGGTATTATACTATAAAGAACCCGTAAGCCAATTGAAGCAACAGGGACAAGGTAGCTCAAGCTATCTAGTATCTAGTGTATAGGTATCCATGAAGTAATCGTCACGAACAATATGAAGGAGATATGCCCAAACAGGGTGTTTGTTTTTTGGGGAGAACTTATAAAAACTTCACCAAGTAAGTCTTAGATCTTTGGAAATGGAGGTGTGACCTGATGTTATAACCCTAACTTTCAATTGGATATTGAAAAGTTTGAGTTGTAAGTATGTACCTGTCAAAATTGACAGATCTGAATTTCAAAATTCTGTACATCAAAAAATTTGACCAATGTACAATGACAAAATGATAAAACTCTGAAAATCTATGGAATTCCAATATTTTGAAATTTAACGTTTCGGTATTCCAAAATTCTATTTTCCAGAAATTAGTATTTTCAAATTTTGTAAATTCTATAAACATTTTAGACTTATTCAAAAAATGTAGGTAGTTATATTGGAAAGTTTAGATTTTAAAAATCTTATTTCAAAAATTTGGACATATATTTGGAATAAGATTTGATTTTTAAAGTCAAAACTTATTCCAAAATTAGGTCCAAATCTATGAAATAAATTTTTGAAAATCTGAATTTTTGAAAAGGCAAACAATTAAAGTTACAAAATTTGGAAATATCGATATTTGAAAAACAGAATTTTATAATACCACACCATTAAAATATAAAATTTTGGAATATCGAAAATTTTCAGGTTTTTGTCTCCTAGTTTCTAGTACACCCATTACCACCATACGTCTAGATGGTTTATTGTTAACCAGGGTCAGTGTACCCCCACCTAAACAGGCATCTATGTGTGTAGATGAAGAAATGTCTTTCAGGCACGATTTCTATGTCCATTAAAATGCTTTTCCTCGGTGCGGAGCTAGAAAATTGAAGTAAATGCCATAAGATGGCTGTGAGTGAGTGTAAACAGCTACAGCAGCCACTCTCTATGTCTAACTCCCCCTTTGGGCTTTATTCAAATGCACCAAAAAAAAACGACCGCATTTGAAAAAGCGTGGCTGCAATTCCGACCGCCCATCCCCTGTATTCAAATCCGGAGGCGAATTTGCAACATCAGTTACAAAACTACCGCCACTCTGAAACTACTACTGCCACAATCAAACATATGTATAGCTTGAGAATGGACCATGACATTGTGTTGTGCTACACACAGCATGCGGAAGGGTTCTGCAAGCTATGCAAAAGAAATAGATGTTTAGGTATAGCCTTTTTTACAATAGACGATTGTAAGACTGGAGGCCATAGTGAGTTGTAGTGGCTGCAGGGGTCCAGTTGGGAACGAAGTTGACGACTACCAAGCTGATGTTGATGATGTTGGTAGTAGCAGCTCCACAGCATACTCTTGGACAGTTCTGATGTGAAGGCTAACGCCTTAGGGCACAACAAAATGCGCCTGCATCAGACATAGTAAACTCATGTGTAGGCTAGGCAACTTTGTTCCGCTTTATGCCATGGTCCATGACCGTGATCCATTTGAAATGCTGATTATAGAGCACACGATTTTCCTTAGGTATGTTCCATAGTCCAAAGCCACATTGAGCGACATTAGATTAGCAATAGCTACACCCATAAAGCTTTGAATATTTTTATTATTTTCAAAGAAAGGGTTATTGCTGAAAACATTTAAAGTAAAAATTTTGCAATTTCAAAGAAGGAACAAATACTGATATGCTTAATTACTTAGCCTTTGAGGATAAGGGATTTTTTTTGAGGCAGTCTAAATATAATAATGGGTTCTCTCTTTAATGAAGCTCATCGTTGGTAAGCAACAATGTAGAAATTTTTCACAATTTTCATTTTTGTTTGTCGATTTATATTGTAACATCATTTTTTGATGGTACCTAATTCTGTTTTTGTTTTGATCTTGCTCTTTAAACTTCCCATCTCAAGATACTACATCACATCAAAGAGTCTAAAAAAATAGCAATTCCTCATTATTTATTCAGTGTGGAAAAGCTCATTTAAAGAATTTAGTTTAGTTAATTAGTTTTTGATTTACCTCATTAATTTATTATATTGTTAACAGTCATTCATCACTTTAAGAATATATAGAGAGGGTTGTAAGACAATACCAATTAAATCAAGTAGACTAATTAAAAATCAATAAAAATCTTTATCATCGAAAAGTTGTGTTGGTATGGTTTCCCTTACATTTAATACCTTCAATCGAATCTAAGCACAGACTCGTACCTACAAAAAGTTAATCTAACTGCCCCCATATACTTTATTCAATCTTCGACCAGGCTTAGAGCATGACTTATTCGTTTGATTTAATTTAAATTTAAAAGTTTCTCAAGAGAATGGTTTATTTATTATGGTAGCAGCTAGTAGTGATTGATGTTTCAATGTCAGTCAGTGGAAAGGTGGTTTGTAGGTTCATATGGCCAACAATAGTTAATGTGGGCTGGGCACAAAACTACTTGATGAAGTCTTAACAATTTATTTTATTTCAAGTAAGTAAAGCTCAATATTAAAATTGAAAACAGTAAATATAAATATGTGTTCAATTGTAGGTACATATGTATGTGCTATGCGCCACAATTGACGAAAAACATAATGAAAACAGTTTAGATGGAGTCACAGACCCGTTGCTGTTGTCTATGTGTCATTCTTCCTTTTTTTTTTATTTTAACTTCTTTAATAAACTTCATAATACAAATACATACTTACAAAGACGAAATATTTGTAAGTCTCGTCTCGGCCTTGTTAAAGAATTAACTAAATTCAATAACGTCTCGGTCTGGTATAAATCTAAAGGTGCATATTTTTTGAAAGTAAAAATACTGCGAGTAGCTCTCGAGAGTAAAACTCGCAGGTGGACTCAGTCATTAAAAAGCTCACACAAGGGGAAGTAGTTCCGAGAGTCACTCTCGAGAGTTCTGTAGTGAAAGTATTCTCAAATGGAAGCGCATCATAAGTCTTGTCTGGTTTTTAAATACGGACAAGTAGCTGGAATCTAGAAACTTTTCAACAAAACAATGAAATGCTTACGAAAGCACAGCGGAAAAATATTCATCGATAGTTTCACCAATTAAAACAAATGCATTTTTGTAAAGCAAAACGGTGACTTAATCGCACGTTCTTGCTTTATATTCAAGTTTCATAGAATTCCAAAATTTGTATTTAAAAAAAACATGTCTAAAACATGATGGAATTCGTTCTTTAAAATGCTTAAACAACTCTTTTAATAGTTTAAGCTAAAAGAAGGTATGCCATCTGAATTCTAGAATATGAATTTAGTGGAACAAAGTTTTGAAATTCATTGAAGCAATTTTAAAACAAATACTTTTTAGGTTTTAAGCTTTGTGTGCAAATTTTTGAGTTTTAATTATTGTTCAGACAAAAATTATACATACATTGCTCAAAAAAATTAAAGGAACAAGATTTAATTCATTTTTTTTTTCAAAGATCTGAATCCTTGTGATGGGTGGTCGTATTGAGTTGAAACAAAAAGCATTCTACAGCCTTATATTTCTTGTTTTGAGTTTTTTCGGCAAATCATTTTTCTTACAGTATTTGTTATTGCAAGAAATGACAATTTAATTTGTTTTATTGTCTGTCTGTCTTTCTATCTGTCTGTCTGTCTGTCTGTCTGTTTGGATCTACAGTCTAAACCAGTGACTCCCAAAGTGGGGGTCCACAAAAATGTATCTGGTTTCGATAGTAAAGAACAAAAATGTAGGCTTGGCTTTATCTGTTAATGTAGGCAAAAAATACCTACATTAATAAAAAAAATTAAGGGAATAAATTAAATTCCAAAATATTTCGGTGATTTTGACTGCATTTTGGTAAATAATGGTCGTATTGCTACTTAAAAAAAAAACTTCTTAGAAGCTTTAAAAATTAAAGTTCTAATTTTCCAATTTTTGGCTACATTTTTTTAGGAGCTTCTCATGCAATCTTATAAATAACATATTGTGCATACAAATAGTATTTTTAATTTTTACTCCTTTTTTTAGCTTGATTATTTGGTTTACCCTTTTTAAGACCTTCCTTAATTCTTTTGAGTAGTTTATTTTAAGCAGTTCAAATAAAAAAGTTTAAGTGAGCTCTACTCCATATATTGGGTTTCGTCCAGGTATGTACAACAGATGGGGTCATCATTTAGATGCTGATGTACCCTTCTAAGACGCAAATTTTGGTCGATGTTTACCGACTCATTGATACAATGTGAGTTCTATTAATCCAGGGGAATTGGTTTAAATTCAGACACCTAGAAAACAAATGCCTGTGCTCAGGCTCATTTTTGATTTTCTTAAAAATCGGAATTTTAAGAACATCAACGACTGTTTCTTGTAAGAACTTGCATATTCGATATCTAGTGCAACGCGTGTCGAGACTTGCAAGGTACCGCCTACTCGCACAGGGACGAAATACGACTTGGGCTGTACTTGCAATCTTGCATGAACTTTTTTTATTCCTCACCAATATAAATACGAATGCTGCTAAGGACAAACGCTTCCCATTTGTTTCCGGAATTTTTAAAAGAGAAGTGTAAGTGAATCGATGTCAGTGTTTGCCAATGTCAGAGGCTGCAGGCAGAAATACTCGAAAAATATTCTGGACTGTGGGAAATTGTGAGAAAGCTTTCATTTCTTGTCGAAAAAAGTTTTAGTGTCGTTACAAACGTATTAACAAAAAAGGAGTAGAATGAACATCACAGAACGGGGAAATCTGCGGTTATTCACCACAAAACTGAAGCCAAATATTGATAATTTGCTCTCAATCTATCAAGTAACATCCATTTAAATTATGACTTTTTTATTGTTGATTTGCATTGCTGAAGTTACGATACGTTATTAATGTATAATTTTAGTTCTTTGAAGTTTGTAATCGTATTATTTTTATAGGTAGAACATAAGAAACACACACTTTTTTCTATTTATTTTTACCACTCCGAGTTTATGGTTGGAGCTCAGCTGCGACGAAAAATTTTTCAGGGGGTCTACCGAAATCAGTTTAATTTTGAAAGTGGTCTACGAGAAAAAAAAAAAGTTTGGGAACCTCTGTACTAGACTAAAACATGTTTAAAACTTGATGGAATTCACTTTTTAAAATGCTTAACACGTTGACTGCCACCTGACCCGCCGGTGGGTCAGGTAATTTTTTCTCAAGAGGCCACATGTACCGCCGGTGGGTCAGGCGCTATGTGTTTCAAGACGTGCATTTCTTTCGTGGCCTGCTGGTAAAATGTTTTTATTTCTTCCTCGGCACCTAGTTAAAACCCCTCTCTTTGATCTACAGAAAAAAAGAACACAATATCGCGAATATTTTAGAAGTTATAAGCATTTTTATTTGAATTCTAAAAAATAGCGTACCGTTCTTATTAAATGCGCCTTACGAGCAAGAAAAGTCTTTTCTGAGGCAACGGACATGTTAACATTTTCAGTCACCATAGTTCTACCTTTGTCAAGATAGTACTTCTCTAAGTTTTTCACTTTTTGGGTGCTATGTGACGCTGAGTCCGTTGGTATACCTCTTTGATTGAAACAGTTGATTTTTCCAGCATAAACAGAACTGGTTCAATTATGTATAACCACAAGGATCTTTTTCAAGCGTATTTGTGCAATTTTCCAGTTTTTTTACTTTTTTGGAAGCTTTTCTCCTGAGGGTCATGTGGCACAAAACAAATCTTTGTATTATCAAAGTGCCACATGACCCGCCGGTAGTCATGCTTCTAAATTACTAAAATATAGCACAATTTTAATAAAAAACTATAAAACATTGATAAACATAAAACAAAATATACTTGAACACAAACGAAGACACTTGGCACTTTGGTAATGCTTTTTGATATGCACGTGGGCAGTCAACGTGTTTTAATCAACTCTTTTAATAGTTTGAGCTGGAAAAAGTTATGCTTGAATATGAATTTGGTCGAAAAAATTTTAAAATTCGTTGCAGCAACTTTAAAACAGATATATGGTATGCAAATTATAAAGTTTTTATAAATATGAAGATAAAAATCACACACTGGTCAAAAAAATTAAAGGAACATGATTTGATTCATTCTTCGTAAAGAGTTGAATTTTTGTGATGGGTGGTCATATTGAGCAGAAACAAAAAGCATTCCACGGCCTTATATTTCTTGTTTTGAGTTTTGTTCGCAAATAATTTTCTCTTACAGTACCGTTATTGCGTTATTACAAAAAATGACAAGAGACAAAAATTTTATTTATTTTATATTATTTTTTTGAATGTCGACATTTGAATGGATATTTTTTTTTGAGTCAATCAAATGTAATCAGATAACTCGTTTATTCAGCTTTAATTCATTTTTTTTGGTGTTGTTGAACAATTTTTTTTTTGCATGGTTTATTGGACTTTTAATGAAAAAAGTTACTTTTGGGTCAAATTACCATTGTCACAGCCCAGCAATGATGACATATTCAACTTTTTTACCCTTCACCGTTAGTTTAAAAAAACTTTTTGTGGTCTTTCGGTAAACTTTTTGCTTCTTTGGAATTTTAGCTGCATGCAGATTTGTAGACTTTTATAGCACCAATATTCTTGTAAACTTTCAAATTGATTCACCTAACCGTTTCTCATCACCAAACTTCCAAAGTCCAAACGAATAAATTAAAGGAACAAATGTTGTTGCTCCATAACATCGCGTAGTCAACATTTTTCTAACAAAATAAAACAAATTTTCCAAACAAAAACTTCAAATTTTTTTTTAATTTCTTGGAAAAATAATTTTTTTATTTCACTTCAAGTCACAAAAGTATTTAATCAATGCAAAAGTGTGAAAAAAGGACGTGGGTAGCAGTTTTATTTTCATTTTGATGAAGACAACGCAATGTTCTTAGTACTTTTTTTAAACTAACGTTGAAGGGTACAAAAATAACCACTACAAAATCTTGTAGAAAGCTTATTCAAATTTCTTAAGCTGTCCGTACCTTAAAAGTGTTCCGAACTGAACAAAACCAGCCATTTGCTTACTTTTTTTTTGCATATATAAGACCGGTTTTTTTCACTTTCATCAGATACTTTATTTTATAAATTTTTGCGTTTTTACTAATTGGTCACTAGTAGGCGTATTATTGTAAGAAAAAAAAATTTCTAAAAGTAACTGATTTTAAGTTCCAAATTTACATAAATTTTCTGTGGAAAAGAAAGAATTAAAGAAAGAATTAAAAATTTCAATATCAGATGCTACAATTATGATTATATAATTAATGAAAATCGTGAAAGATATATTGAATTTATATCCACTGCAAAAACAAATGTCAAAAAAATACCGTTAGGTATAAAAAATTGACTGTCAAAAATGTTTTTTTTTTTCAAAATTCACAAGCATTTTTTATTTTGCACTACTAAAATTTTTATTTGATACAAAATTAAAAATTTTCTCCAATAGTGGCATTTTAAAAATATGAAATTTTATGTTATTTAACATTTCTTTGCAAAAAAAATGCTACAGTGTAGGCTACATTTTCTTTGAAAAACGACCATTTTAGCCATTTTCTCGATTTCTTAGAGGCTCTTACCAAAATCTAGAGCACAAAATTAAATTTTTTTTCCAATGATGTCCTAGAGAATAAGTTTATCTGTCCATAGACACTTTAATCGTTTTGATCGGACAAGTGCACGCTTCGCAATCCTTTTCATGAAATCACCATTTCAGTCCGGAACACTCTTAAGAAATATTATTTTTGCGAACACAACTCAAAACAAAAACATAAAGCTGTAGAATTTTTTTTTATTCAACTCAATACGACTCATCACAAAGATACAGGGCTTCTAAACAAACTTTTTCCTAAAAATTTGTTCACTAGTGAATTCTCAAAAATAAGAATATCAACCTGATTGAAAAATATTGACAAGAGTACGATACTCGGTTGATAATAAAAAATAGCAGTTTTTGTAGAACAGTTATTAACAAGCATTTTTTTTTTACTATTTGAAGGGGGTTTATCTCGTTCCATTTGGGCGGGAGAGGCGATTTTCTAAAAAAAAACACTTTAAATGGAAAAAAATATTAAGAAATAACGGTAGTACTTACGATTTAGTTTTGAACACTTTTTTAAAGCTAAGAGCTTGTTCTATAATCCTGTTTTTAAATCAAGTGATTTTCAAGTCTATAAATACAAATTTTATACAAAGTAGGTTTGATCATTTTCAATTTTCTCGAAAACGAGTAGACATAAAACCATCTAGTTTTCAGTATTGGATTAAAAACTAATAAGATCAAACAAATAAAAAAATAAGTATGTAATCTCACAATTTGGAATAAAGACAATGTAAACTGGTTTTTTCATTTTTTTCCGAAATTTTAAGCTTGAAATTAGTTTTTTCAAAAACTATTCATGAAAATCAGAAATTCATCAAAAACTATTCATGAAAATCACTTGATGATCACAGGATGTTAGAACCAACTATTAGCTTTGAGAAAATGTGCAATACTTAATTGTAAGTATTACCGTTATTTCTCGTTCACCCCTCCCGCCCTAATGAGGTGAGATAGACCCCCTCCCATAGGAAAAATGTGCTTGTTAATAACAATACACAAATCTCGTACTCTCCCCAAAAATTGAATTTTCAAAAAAAAAAAAATATTTTGTTTTTTTTTATTAAAATTCACAAAATATTTTTTGGAAAATTTTTGTAAGCAATATACATATTACTGTTTTCGAGTCTTAGCAGAAATTATTGAATCTTTTATCTAAAATTTTAAGTTTTTTTTTCCTTTAAATTTTTAATGTAGATTATGAAATTCTACGTATATAAATTTGTATTAATTATTTTTTTGAATTGCTGAAAACATTTTCATAATTGTAAATTAACTTTTTTTCCTCAATTTTTCTTTTTTTTATCATTATTATTGTAAACACTGATTGTCACCCCACATCAGATATTTATTTTGAATTATAAATAAAGATTATAACGTTTCATTCACCACTAACTTCCAAAGTTACAGAATGAACACTATTATTCCATTATATTTCCATCATATAAACTTTTGTAATAGTTTTTAAGTATAAAATGAATAAATAAATCACTACTACTACTACTACTAGGTGTTTTTTAAGACGAAATAAAACGCATATAATTCAATGTTATGGCCAAGAATTTACCTTTATTATAAAGATAAGGGTTTGCCATTATGTTTTAAAAATGATTTCGGTCAAGTGGCCACCGCGGCTGGCTCGAATAAATGCCAGCCGAGAGGCCCCATTTCGACTACCAATGATGGACTCATTCGGGTCTTCTTCGATACTCTGCTCCACAACAGCAATAGCGTCTTCGGTGCGCACTGTACGGCGGCGTCTCTGAGGATGCGCATTATCCACTAGAGTAAACGTATAGTGCGAAACCGATCCATGGAATTACCGACTCTGCTGGGCGATTATGTCGACCGAATATTGGATGCAGCGAGCGATGCGCGAACCGAACCATTATTTTGGTAATAAATTTTCACGATTTGCAAACGTTGTTCAGGAGTAAGTCTATTCATTATGAAATGGCAAATGACAAACTGAGCATAAATCAAGTAAGCGGTGTCAAAAAGACCATCTCCGAAAAAAGTATTGCCAGATTGAAAACCACAAATCTTAAAAAAAAACACCCTTTACTATACCAATTGTGTATTTTTGAAAAGATCTAGTTTGTTTTTTGCTTTTTCAAAATGCATAAATGTACTTCTTCTGTTAGGCGGATTTTCACGGATTTTTGAAAAAATTATAATTTCCAATTGCTCCATACGGGTTGAAAAAAAAATATTTTAAATAATTGTAATGTAATAATTTTAATAAAAATTTGAGCCTAAGATTGCTAAAATCGGACGATACATGTAAGAGCCATATGAAAAAATACGTGAAGGAAGCCAATAATTTAAATTTTTCCCCAAACAACTTTTAATATCAGACACTTCCTAGATAAAAAGTTTATGTCCTCAAATACATTTTTGACCAACAAAAAATTTTTCTTAGAGTATTAATCAGTGCCTATGAGGCCATTCCTCGAAAGAAAGAAAGAATGAGAAAGAAGAACAGCCAGCAACTAGATATTTGCATGGACTAAAACTAAAAGATTTAAATAAAGAAGTATAAGTGAGCGAAACGCAGTATATGGAGTAGAGCTACTTATACTTATTTATTTGAGCTTAATTCATTCGCTCCACCAGAACAGAAGAATATTATTTTTAATTTTCTTCAAAATCATAAAAATAAAATTAAAAGAGCTTAATTCATATCACTGTTTGAAAAAAGTAATTCTCAAGTCAAAATTGTGTTTCAAAGTACTTTAATATGAACAATCTAGCATTAACTACAGAATAACCTTTTCCACACAGTTATTTGAAATGAGCTCCTATTTTTCTGCACATTACGGACCAACTGAAAAAGCTTTGAAAATTATTTTAAGATATTTTCTCGGCCCTCTTGTTATTTAATAAATAAAAACATTTTAAAACAATTTATTCAAAAACTAAATCAATTTTTAACTCGTTAAAAGCTTTATGTATTATAGAGCCCACTTCCTCAGTGCCTGCATTTCTTCGCACCTCTTAGTTGCTATAATGCATCCTGAACGTGAATAACGAACATTGAAAAAAAATAATGATGGTGCCTTATTGCCGAGTGCCTGACTTGGCTACATGGCTACTGCAAAAGTGCAAATGGCTGAAAATTTATGATAGCCAAGGAGAAGAACAATGATTTATCTTTACCCCATGACACTCTTGTATATAGCACTGTTGTAACTCAGCTCTGCATTTAATCTAAAAATAGCACCTCGAAAGGGATTACGAGACTCTAAGGAGCACACCCCGAGGAACATGACATTCAATGAAGTCCAACAACACCGCGTGTAAAGAATATGCTGAGCATTGAGTGTCAACAAGACCAAAACAAATTTGTTCTCTAATTACATCACGTAGATGTGTAAGTACTAAGCGTATACCAACATTCCTGCACTCCATCCGGCCAGCCCTCAAGGAAAAGAGGAAGCCAAAAGGATACAGCTCAGTCCTGGCTGGAGCGTGTGCTACCATATGCGCTACCCCCATTCTATAGAAGATGCTTCTCAAATTGCAATTCGGGTTACAAAGTGTTACTAGGTAACCAAGTGTGTGGGTTCATTGGTGTGTTGCAGGTTGGCCAATGCCAATTACAAAACACCACTCTTGGAACAACAGTTTTAGGTCTCGTATACATGCATGTTTGTGTTATTTATTCTCGTTAGGTCCTTGTGCAGAACTTGACTAAGTACCTGATGCCAGGATTTGTGTAGAACAGCAGTTTCGCCTGCAGCCGGATGTGAAAAGGAAGAAGGAAATGGTAGGTAGGTATTGTTAAGGGCAAAATGAACCACGCCGTTAGAGAGTCGTAACTCTTAAAATGTCAGTACACATAGGTTGAAGCTATAGGTACCTACCTATGGTTCAGGTTTCCAGAAAAGCACGTATAAGAACTTATATGAGGCTCAAGGAAGTATCCCTCAGGAGCTTTTATGTGTGAGCAATTGAGTTAGGTTAGGTTTCAGATTGCTTGTGAATTTATGAGAAATAAGGTAGATTCACATATTTTTAAATGAACCGTTGTTCGTTGGTCAGTGTTTTGTGCACCGGAAAATTCTTAGAATATTTCAAGGTACATAGTTGCTATATGTGGACATAATGAAGAAGGATTTTATATATGGGAAACTTATGGAAAACGGGTGTATTAAGCATCTTTAATGTACTTCTAAGCCAAAAGTAGGAACTTGAATTTTGAACTATGTATTAGGTGTTGCATTCATGATGGCCCTGCACTTATATTGAGTTATTCATAGGTTTCAACTTAAAAGCTTGAATAATTCAAAGTTTCAAGAAGAAAAAATGGGGCTTTTTATATCATAAATTTGAAAACGATTACGAAGGTAGAGAAGAAAAGACTCGTTGATAATTCTTTTGGTATCTCTGATAGATGATGGTGTCGATAAAAATGGAAAACGATTAGTCTTCCTGCTTTTGAATTTCTTAAAAAATGTTAAAAACTCACGTATAAAGGCAGTTTGTTCTCTGTATCTTTATAAAAAGATTCAAGATCATTGAATTTTTAGAACTATTAGGTCTTAGGTAGTTTTTGTCATTCTAAGGACTGGAAAATAAAAACACTCAAAAATGATATGTAGGTATAAGGTTAACTTTTCAATATTTCAGTTGTTAAGTTAAGGCTGTCTGTTTTCATTTTGGCTGCAAAGTAAGTCGACCGACACGGCCATGAGGATATGTAGTCGTATTGGGTAGCAAAATTGATTTTTGTTATTAATTCTATAGCCTCATGAAAAAAGTGACTTTGATGTAAAATTTTGCACAAAATCTCCCCTTGACTCGAGTGAGCTCAAAATGGCAATTCAATTCGTATAATTATTATTTATTCCATAATCAGGCCATAGGTTTAATGTTCAAAAAATATCAAATATGTATCCAAAATGTTTGTTTTTCTAAAATAACCCTTAAACGGTTTTTTTGTAATGAAAATTATTTTGAGTAAAATTCGAACATAAGTTCTGTGACAAAAGAAAACATTACTATTTTCAAAATCTTTTTAAAGGCATTAACTTAAATTTTGTCAAAAATACTGGCTATTCACGCTTTACTATAAATTGGCAAAGCTGTTGAAAAATAATAAACATGGTCACATTGTAGATTTTACAATATGTCATGAGGGAACCCCAGTCACTAGATAACGTCAAATAAATAAAGGTTATATGTCATGACTGGTATTTTAGGTCAATTAATGCTGAATATTAAAAAAATAATAAATGGAATTTTATCCTTTCATTCTTAAACCGACCTCAAAGCCTTGTCACAAAAAAAGGTTTCGCCAGAAAAAAGTAATTTTCGTTATTTTTACGGTATACTTTTTTTTGACTAAAAATGATATAAGGGTAATTTTTCATGCTGAACTCAAGTCCGTTATCCGTTTTTCTCTACCAGCTCTGGTCTTTTAGATATTGCCGTTAGAAAGTACAAAAAGACCCCTTTTTCGCCATTTTTGGGGTTATGTTACTATGCGAATTGATTTTTATTTTTTTTTTAATTGTACATATTTCTGAAAGAACTAATCTTAATCTTCAATATTAAGCTTTAATCGTCCCTATATCTCTTTAACTTTTTGAGAAATTCTCAGTTGCATTTTTCAATATATTGTGATGAGAAAGGAGAGCGACTTCATGAAGATTTAGAAAGAATAGAAAAAAGTTGCAAAGGTTTTTGGGATGATGGTATGTTGAGTGACTGTTGTTGGTCTCTTGTACGTGAAACGGACCAAAAGGATTTGACTTCAGCGTTAAAAATTACCTTTAGAACGACTCTTACTCAGTGTTGTTCCTCTACGTGTCGACCTTAATTGTCTGCTTTTCAACGTCGACAATTGCGTAAACTATGTCGACAATGACGACAATGTCAACAATGACGTCGACAATGTCAACAATAGCTTTAAGATCTGTCAAACTGCAAATAAATTCATTCGAGGAATTCTGGTTTGTACAGTTGCAAGACTCGTGGTCGTCAGGTGAGCTCTTTTATCCTCAGCGATTTCAACCGCAAAACTTTTATAGCGTAGTAAAAAGAGTAGCAGTATCTTATCCTTGCCGTTATTGGATTTATTTTCAGCAAGGTCCAAATCAAACATTCAAAGCGGTGTTGTATCCTATCGAACACTGTTGCAATATCTCTGGAGAGCGTTTCAGGATAATGCCGGATTTACACGATTGGAAAGCTGCCAGTATAATGACAAAAAGAATGAAACTGTCCATTCTTTTGCTGTTGCTTTTGTCATTATACTGGCAGTTTTCCAATCGTGTAATTCCGGCATAAGAAAACTCCAAATTGAATTAAGCCTTGGCTATTTGGATTAAGTATGCTACTGGTGTACAGTCGAATCACTTCATTTTAAAATTTTATACAAAAATTCAATTTTTATTTAAGTTAAATAATTTTGTGGGTTAATTTAAGAAGGCAAAATTAAAAACAATTTTTCTTTTATGAATTTTCTACATTGTCTACATTGTTGACATGTTCGTGTCGACAATTGTAAATTGTCTACGCGTAGCCAATCGTGTTGTCTACATTTATAGTCTACATGGCACAACACTGCCTTTCTTTCACGTGTCGAAAAGTTGATCGATATTTGTAAACCTGTGATATCAATAAAAAGCATTGAATTTAGAAAATAAAAATAATAATTACTTAACATGAAAAATTTTGAAAAAAATCATTAGAATTTTTTTGTTTTCAAGTTTTGAGTTTCAAAATAAATTTTTTGAAAAACGTTTCTATTGTTTATTATCTTTTCCGTTTTAAGAGTGTTCCAGACTGAAATTGGAATTTCATGAAAAAGGTTGCGAAGTGTGTAATTACTTGTCCGATCAAAACGGTTAAGGTGTCTATGGACAGATAAACTTGTTCTCTAGGACATCATTGGATACAAATTAATTTTCTGTTCTAGTTTGTGGTAAAAACCTCTAAGAAAAAGAGAAAATGGCGAAAATGTCTGTTTTTAAAAGCAAATAGACCTTAAACTATAGCTTTTAGGGCAAACAAAATGTTTAATGACATAAAATTCCATATTTTTATTAGGGCATAATTGGAGAAAAATTTTAATTTTATACCTAATAAAAATTGTTATAATACAAAACAAAAATGCTTGTAAATTTTGAAAAAAAAAACATTTTTGACAGTCAATTTTTTATACCTAACGATATTTTTTGACATTTTCTTGCGGTGGATATAAATTCAATTTATTTTTCATAATTTTCATAATCATAATTGTATCATTACTTTAAAAGCACTTCTATTTAGAATAATCAAAGAAAATATTTTACTTTTATGAACGAATAACGGCACCTACCTTCCTTGCAAATGTTAAAAATTTGTAAAGGAAAATCTTATTTTTGTAAAAAAATAGCTTCAAAGATTTTTATAATCAGCTTTATTACGAGCTTCGCCGGAAAATATTTAACTCGAAAAAATTTTGTTCCCCCGGAATTTTTAAGGCTATTATGAGTTTCGCCCAAACTTCTCTTGGCCTAAAATAAACAAAAACTTACGCAACGGGCACCAGCATCACCTGTTTATCTTTTGTTCACCTTCAAAAAATAAGTAGGTACTCATTCAGGATTTTAATTACGATACATTTCGCCCGAAATGAGTACTCACAAAAAACAGAAATTTTCATTTTTCGGGTGAAGCTCACAGTAGGCGAACAGAGAAATGTCAATTTTTCTCCTTTTTAGAAAATTTCCCCTCCCGGCTGAACGGGAGGAAATAAACCCCCTCCAATATGTTTTTTTTTTCGTCTGATTCTAATCTATAAGTTCTGATTTTTTTCGCGTGTAATAAGAATCACCCTTACTCCATTATTTGTACCTTGAAGTGAAATTTTTTTTTTCTCTATTTAGAGTAATTTGATGCCTATCCAAGTTGAAATTTCAAAAAAACCCAATATAAGGACCACCCTAATATGCATACATACTTAAATTTTTCTTACTATTGTACGATGGGCATACATAATTTTTTTTTTAATTTTTTTGTCATATATGGGTTCATTTGGGATGGCATAACAAGACTTATCCGACAAGTTTTTACTACGAGGGCCTCGCCCTGTCTAGATTTCCCCCTTCCAAAGCCTCTCCATAGCCCTATACCACAATTTTTCACTAGGGAGGACCTCACGACTAGTTCACAAGCTTTCCTTCTATAGATTTCCCCTACCAAAGCTTTCCAGGGTCTTGATTAGACTTGACAGAAACTTGGTATTTTTCCATGTGGGTTACCATGATAGAGAACACGAAAAAGTGGTTGGCACAATTCTGTCTGTCTATCTGTTCGGCTACAGCCTAAACACTTTCTAAAATGTTTTAAGAACAAAATTTACTTTAATGCGAAACCAACACTACCTTCCATACAAAAGTTAAAAAACCGTAAAGGAAAATATTTTTTTCCCTAAAAAACGGCTGCTATAATTTTGATTAAAAATATAAAATTTCACTTAGCAACTATTAGCAGTAAATATACCTGCATACGTACCTCTTATGTAGAATGAAATGAAATGACCCCTCCTGCCTGAACGGGGTAAAATAGACCCCCCTCCGATACGATTTTTTTTTTCGTCTCAATCTAATCTATAAGTTCAGATTTTTTTTCTCGTGTTATAAGAATCAACCTTACTCCATTATTTGTATCTTCAACTGGAAAAAGGCTGACCAGGGGAGTGAAATAAAAATCTGAAAAAATTAGGAAATTTTTTTTTCTCTATTTAGAGTCATTTGATGACTATCCAAGTTGGATTTTCAAAAAAAAAAATCAATATAAGGACCACCCTAATATACAAATTTTCAAAAAGAAATTTTTGAATTTTCAAAAAAAGTTTCAAATTAGTTTTTTGAAAATTCGATATCTCAAAAACGGTCGGCAAGTTTTTTTGGAAATTAATTTTTATTTGCACATAAATAAATACTTCCCTAAGATTTGCACCAACATTTTTCCTAAGAAAATGTTTTGAAAATTTGATATATAAAAAAACAATTTTTTTTTTAAAACCGCTCCAACGATTTTTAAGTTTTTTTTCATACATTCATATTTAATCAAGAATTAAGACGACGTTCTTTCATTTCACTTCAAACTAAGTATCACAAGAGTTGTTTTAGCTAGTTTAAATGTCATATTTGATGCTTTTAATCATTTTTCTCTCAGCCTTTTGAACATAAGAGCAAGTACGTGCGACCCAGTTGCATATTTTATTTCTTTGGGTACACGTTTCCCCGATGAAGGATCAATTCAAAGTTAATGTTCTACCTATATCCCAAAATGCATGTTGTTCCATAGACTTAATTTTTTGTGATATCTTTCAACATGTTTGATATTTATATAACCGAGATTATCTGCTAGAATGACTTGATCGATTTTGCTCCAAACTTTTCAAACAAACTTCCAAGTAGAACAACAAATAATCACCAAAAATGTATTTCTCTTTATGTACTGCCCATAACTACATATCTACGAATTTTTGACACTTTGACAGAACTTTGGACTAAGATTCGTAGTTTTGGTTCATTAACAAAAAAAAAAGAGTTCAAAAATCAATTAATTTTTTGTGTAGTGGTGTTAAGCCATAATCTTCCATTCCAACCCACGTTATAATCTTGAACCACTAGAGCAAAACTTTGAGGCATAGTCGAGCATAATTTTAAATTACTCTATCATCCTTTAGTAAATTAAAATTTGAGTTTAATTTAAACCTTGAATACTTAACTTTTAGAGCATATTTAAAATAAAGGATATTTTTCTGGATGCGTTCAGATTTAAAACATGAAAAATAGTCCACCTTGGCTGGATTTTTTTAATTTCATACGTCATAAACAGTTTATATCTTACAGTAAAATAAAAAAACAATAATTAAAAAAATCCCTCATCAAATAATAAATCCCATTCATTTCGAAATGGCACTTGAATTTCGAGTGCAAGGCCTATGGTTTACCTATTCATTTACTTTTTAGAATGTTACACAAACAACTAATTGTAAGCTTAAAATGATGGGCATCAATTACATCATCACAATTTAAATGGCAAACTTAATAAATTAGTAATCTTGAACTTTTTCTCGCACAAACGATTGCTCCGAACGAACATCAAAAAACATCCACGGAAGCAAAAGTAATGTCATTCCATTAGTTTGGAAATAGTAAACGAGGGAATTTTTCAATTATCCTGCTGTGCTGCGCGGAATCGTTTACATTACCAACCAAACAGTCCATGTTACGTCAAGGCTTCAAGACTTATCTCTTCCAGTAGATATAATACTGTCTTGCACGAACCCGCGCTGACTACGTGTAGCAACGCTGTAGATATCTTAAGGATTAAACTTCCGTTTTTTGTATTTTCTTCTACCAATTATATCTCAGCCGCTTTGTATGCAAGCATGTAATACCACCTGCTGGAATTTATTATCTTTAGAATCGTAACAGAAACCGTTTTTTTTTTGTTTTTTGTTTTGTTGTTATTTTGTTTATATGTGAATAAACCAAGAAGACACCAACCGCAAAAGTGGTAAGAATTGTGGTAATACTTGTTGTAATACGATCCAACACACAAGTGGCGGGAAGTTTGAAAAATTGTTAAAATTTAATTGCATAGCCCTCGTCACACCGCACTAGCAAACTGCTGCTATCGTCTTGATGCAATGGCTTCCGTCGCGTCGGATAGATTAATATTCGAATGCGAAAAAGAGGCGATGTTGATTTTATGGTCAAGTCATCAATTCATTTAGAGCATCTTTCAACGTGATGGTGGTTGCTCAGGTTCAGGCTCAGTTCACTAAGTCACTACCGCACCCAGAGCTCAGCACGGTATAAGATTCATTAAAATTTTCCAAGAATAAAGAAGTAATAAATTAATTTAACTTTTTTTTCCAATGCAGTATTTTCTTGTTTTATTTTTTTTTTGTTAAAAAATTGTAATAAAGAATGAGTGATTAAAATTGAGTCATTAAATAATGTGCCTTAAGAAAGGCGGCTAAGAGTTGGCGGAATTGAAGTGTGAACAAGTGCTGAAATGTGTCTGATTTACTGATATGATTTAAACGACACACCAAAAGAATAATAGAGTTTTTAATTAAGTGTTGAGTTTTAAATTATGATGTGCAAATGACTATAGGCCTATCTGACCACGTTACAAACATAGACTTTTGTTTGACTAAACAATGGAATAGAAACTGGTGTTTGTTTTGTCCAAGCGCAAAAACATTGTACTATCATGAACACCAGGCTTTGTTGTCTTGCTGAACAAACTGGGCTAGTATTTACTTATATAAGGAACCCATCACGCGTCATCAAAATAGCTGTAACAGCTAATTATAACAGCCGCTAGGAATCTTAAAGCAAAAATATTTTAATCGGAATTTCTCAAATTAACGTTAACAAACAAAAATTATGGCCTGAGTTTTTTTTATTATAGTGAAATAAGTTAAGGATTCAAGTAATAAAACAAGTGTGTACTCGCCCCCGTATACCACTTTTTTAATTGAATGGATTCTTTCTCTTTGTATATATATCCTCTATATTTATTTTGATTTAAGTAACCTATAATTTGAGTCAAATTTTATATTAACAATTAAAAAATACAATTTTTACTGTAATTACGTTATTATTAATTTTATTTGATCAGTGCAGAGAAAACTCCTCTCTTAGAATTTTAACATAAAAATGATTCAAAACAGGAAAAATTAACGAAAACCAAAAGAAAATCCAAAATAAAAGATTTTTATTTTTTTACCCAACTGCGCATAAAGTTTCTGACTTGGTCGTTTCGTTAAGCTAAAATTGGTTTTTCTCGATAGCTTTGTGGTTCATATCTGGAAAAACCCTGCTTACGACACCATCCACTGAATGAACCACGTTGCAAATGTTTTTAGTAAACGCAATTGAGAAGTTGCCCAGTACCTAATGGTGAATACTGAATATTCCTTCTGCAATTTCTAAAAGGTGTTTTGAAAAGTTCTGCAAATCCACATCACTTTGAACGAACACGAATAATGTTGAAACTTGAAAGTGTAATTTTCTATACGCAGCTCCATAGATTTTATAGGCGTGTTTTCACCATGTAAACCTTGGGCTCGCAAACGTAAACATACCGCATCACTACTAAACACAATTGTTAAGAAATGGTACTATTAATGTACTTTTTTGGTAAAATTTGCTCTCACTGTAGATAGTAAGCACCTGATTTAAAGTGGAAAAACAGTAGATCTGGCAGTATCTGCCATAACAGAAATGCAACGGCTCCGTGAAATAACTCCCCAATGAAATAAATTCCCAAATTGAAAATGAAATAACTTCCCGAATTGGGGAGTTCTTTCATTTTGAAATAAGTCCCGGCGGCACGGAGTGGCACGCGAAACGGCCGGGCCGGGTGGAACGCGCTCTGCCGCAAAGGGCCACCACCCCCCCGGCCCCGCGCAGTAACTTTGAAATTCAATTGCCACAGTAAACAATATTCTTACCTTGGCAAATTATATTAAACATAAATTATTAAAAGCTGGCTAAAGTAACCTTGTGGCACAACCTTAAAAGTTCCATCCATTAAATAATGCCTGTTTCCAATAGAATTTGCCGACTTATTTCATTGCATACTTTGGTTATTTATTAAATTTATTTCATTGTAAAATTACACCCCAACTTAAAAATGAAAGAAGAAGATAAATCCCCAACTTGGAGGATTTCTTTCATTTAAAAAAAACTTCCCAATTCCTTACAAATGTTGGAGAGTTATTTCATTGGGTAGTTATTTCACGGAACTGTCAACAGCTACATAATGATATTGTACATAAGAATAATCTCATACAAAAATAGTATAAGCAATTTTCAATTTTCTCAAAAACTAGAAGACAAAAAATCTTTCGGTGTTTTGTGTTCGATTAAGAATTAATATGAGGATTCACCAAAAGAAGAAAATTTAGTTTTCCATTTCACAATTTTGAAAAAAATTGATCTTAACATTTTGGTTTACGTTTTTTATCAAAATTTTGAGTTTTATTGCAAAGAGTGGGCCCTCTTTTCTTAGGACGATACACAGTGGTCCGTTTGTTGAGTTTCGGCGACACAAATTATTTCCCATGCCAATTCTTGATACAAATTAAACATTAACTTGACTCAGTTCCTGACTTCGACAATCCTTTTTTTTAATTCTGAAATTTGGCACCATGTTCTGACCTTAATTGCGTAGCCCCGGTTTAAGGCAGAAAAAAAACAGGTAGTAACATTGAAGTCAGTATCCCCAAATCGATAAGTGTACCAAATTTCATTAATTTGTATTAAGAATTGGCGTGAGAAATTATTTTTGTCGCCGAAATTCAACAAACGGACCACTGTGCGGCTATATAATTTACTGCCGCATTCAAACGGCTTGAATTAGAAGTACTTTTTATGAGAGCCGAAAAACTAAATAAAAGACAGACATTTAAAATATTATAATTAAGTATTCCTTAAAAATTTATATACATATTTTGAAGTAAACACTTTTGTATATCTCGCATTTAAACTGGCTTATAGTGGCAACGTATTTTCATTTTTTATTTAAAAGGTATAGCCAACCGCTCCGACAGAATATAGTTTTTATGTTGTCGTTAAGATATAAATAGGGAAAGGTCGAAATTTCAATTTGTCCATTGTACAAACATTCTTCTTCCGATTCGCGATTCCTTTTTTCATTCATATGTATGTGATTTTTTACTTGCGCTTATTACTATGAGGCAAGTTTTGGATTCGTGCCAAAAAAAAAATTTGAGATAACAATCAAACATGATATTACGATGATAGAGAACACCAAAAAAGTGGGTGGCACAATTCTGTCTGTCTGTCTGTCTGTCTGTTCATCTACAGCCTAAACGGCCCGATCTATTTTCTTCAAACTTGGTACATAGTGGTTTTTGGTGATTCTGCCGACACGTTTTTTTCATTTTTTTTTTAGAACCAAAAATAACGGTACCTGTCATACATTTTTTTTGGCAAATTTACATAATCGTATTTTTCTCAAAAATGGCTCGACAACTTTTCTTAAAAAAAATTCAGGAAATTTATTTTAGTAAAGGCCTTCTTTGGGTGGAAAAACATTTTTCAAAAATGGTTATTAATGGTACCTACCATGGAACCATTTTTTAATTTTTGATTTTCTTAATACTGGTATGACCGATTTCAATTATTTTTTTATACAGAAGCTTCCAAAAAATGTTAATAGTTTTGTGTACCAACATTTTTGAAAAATTATTTTTTGGATTTTTAAAAAATATTTCAAAATTTTTTTTGGAAAATCAAATATTTCGAAAACGGCATAATAGATTTTTTTGAAACTCGATATTTAAGACTTTTTTAGTACTCTCTAAAATATTAAAAAAAAAATTTACATTTATGAAAAAATAACGGTACCTTCCATACAAAAGTAAAAAAACCGCAAAGGAAAATATTTTTTTGCTTGAAAACGACTCCTACGATTTTGATTAAACTTTTTTCATATACTAAAATTAGCACGATCTACCATCAAAAAAAATAAAATCTTACACATAGCAACTATTAGTAGTACCTGTCATAGAACGTATTTTTTTATTTTGAGCTTTCTCGTTACCAGCTTAACGGATTTAAATTGATTTTTTTATTTACAAATTTCAGATAAGATTAAATAATATTGCATATCAAAATTTTCAAAAAAAAAGTTTTTGGATATTTAAAAAAACTTTCAAACTTTTTTTTGAAAATTCGATATTTCAAAAACGGGTTGACAATTTTTTTTCAAATTTTGTTTTTATATACACATAAATATATAGTTTAAATCTGCATACCAAAATTTGTTCTTAAAAACGTTTTAAGAATTTTATATATAAAAAATTAATTTAAAAAAACCGCTCCTCCGCTTTTAAATTTTTTTCCCATACAATCATATTCCATCATGAATTAAGGTGGCATACTTTTTTTTCACCTCAAACTGTCAAGAGTTGTTTTAGCTAATTTAAATGTCGTATTTCATGCTTCCCTACATTTTTCTCTGATGATTTCCATGTTTGTATACACAATTTTCTTAAACTCGCAGTGTCTTGAACATAAGAGCAAGTACGTGCGACCCAGTCGTGCATTTTATTTCGTATAATAGACAGGGACTTATTGGATTCATTCTCTAGCTACACTTTTTACGGCGCATTCTGCCCTCGTTCAATTCTTGCTAATTTTTGTGTGAAATATTAAAATGCAAATGAACGGCTACGAAAACCATCATCCCATTTGTACGTGCGTACAATATGTTCGATCTTCCAATATTCAATTCAATTTCCCCTTTTTTCATAAAAAACACAAATTTTTCAGTCTTTAACATCATAGTTTTTATTTTTTTATTTTTATTACTCAATAATATAGTTTGTTTTAGTGGTTCACGTCTTAAATTTTAATATTAATTACATTATTCAATACTTAAGCATAATAATATTATTTTTTTTAATTACTTAAAATTTAAAAATATCTTACAAAACAACAAAATTCGTAAATATACACATAATTATTATTATTAAAATAATAATTTAGAAAAAAATAGTGTATTTTTATGAAGAGACCAAACAATTTTTTTGTTATAATGTATAAAATATTTGTATTTATTTTCCATTTAATTAAAAAAAATTGGGTAATACATGTATGGAAAACAAATTATATAATTTTGGCAACAACTTACAATACTAAATTGTTTATAATTGATTTGTAATTATCATTATGTATTTATTTCTTTTTTACATTATTTGCAGTCATTTGGAAAATAAATTACATTATGTATAGTTTTTTGTGAATATTTGATGAGTTTTTAATTATAACTTATTTGCAGAGAGTGTGCATTTATTTTCTACATGTGCAATAGATACATTTTCGATTTTTAGAATTTTTTAAATTGTAGGTATTTTACAAAAAGTAAAAGTGTAAAAATTTTAAATAAAACAAAAATTCAAAAATTTTAATTTGATTAGGTTTTTGATTATTAAAAAAAAAAAAACTCATTGCATTTTGTTTTTACAGCTTTATTCTGTCATTTTTTTACATAAGTCTATTTTAAAATATTTTTTTTTTCAATTATGTATAACATTTCATAATTCATTCCTCTTTTTGTGAGATTTCTTTATATACAAAAGTCGAACTTTCTTTTGAGCTATAGAATAAGTTGAACTTTATTTAACTTTTTATATTTTATAAAAAAGATGATAGGGAGATCAAAACTGAATTTGAAGATGTTAATTTCTTTAACAAAATACAGGGATTATGGAGGGACTTTTTTTTTCAAAATAGTCTTCCTCACGTCCGAGCCGAGGGCAGAATGATTGTTGGTGCATTGGATCAACAAAGAACAAAGGTTTTGAAAGTATTTCACCGTAGAAATGTTGTGCAAAAGTATTCAATCGACTATTTTTATAACAGTTTTATTGGTCTATAATTTTTGCGCTCTTATAAGTTTTATTTAATTTAAGATTGTGTTGAAAATCAATGCTTTTCACTATCAAAACAATAAAACCTTAACTAAATCATAAAAATAAGCTTTATTATTGCTTTATTGCGATGGAAAAGGTTAAGATGAACATTTTCCTTATCGATACACTCAGAAGTGTACAGATAAATTCATATGAATGCGATTCCAGTACCACTCTTGATCGACGATAAAAATAAGACGATAAATCCATTTGTAGAGATATTTTTATTTTTAACGACCAACACGCAAGGAGGCGTTTGCTCATAACGGCAAGCTCTTAACAACGAAACAAAAAATAAGAAAACATTCAACTTCACCCCAGCAATTCCACTGGGGGTAATAAAATTGGTCATTTATTGAATAGAATACCGCCCATTTGGAGTCAAGTTGAAAACACAGGTACCACAACACAGCACGATTTTATGGCTCATGTTGGTATTTTGATTTATTTTTTGTTTTTTAGAAAAACAATGAACTTTGTGGTACCCAGTTTCACAGAGGGTGCAAGTTCAATCTACTCATTTCCTTAAGTAATATTAAAAAAATTTACACATAATGTGTTTTCTTTAAAATTTCATATACTTATGTACATGAAATATAGCAACATTAAAAAGTTTTTAGGATTATTTTTGAATAGAAAAAGTTGGTGGTGGTTTTTGGTGCTGTGTCTATTTTATTCTATGTTGACACAATGGTGGCAGTATTTTGTTTACAAGTTGGGTTTATTATTTAGGGTTTTTTTTTTTTTTTTTTAATTAAACTTTGTCTATGTTTATAGATTAACTTTAATGACTACAACGTCATTATAAACAAAATAATAAAAATTAACTTAAACATAACCTAAATTATGTATAAATTTGTATATTACAAAAAAAAAGTGTTTGTGGTATTTTAATGGGCAGTTAAGTTTTCATGGCTTTGTTGCTTTGCTGTCAAGATACGGATAGGCATACCCTTAAAGGAGAAAATTACTCGTAAAATATATATAAGAGTGATTTAGATGAGATGTTAATAATTATGTTATCGCCTCAGAAAATTCATTCACAAATGTAATTATTTTTTGTATTCATAAATTCTGATATAATTCAAGTCTATTTTAATATCTTTACGGATTGAGCGGATAATACACTTTTCTTCAAGTGAGATTGAAATTTAGGTTGAAAAAGGATGGTCCTCAAGAAACTTTGAAGAAATCTTTAATTTACTACTGGAATGACGAATTAAAGGAATTTACAAAATTATCAATTTGGTTTGGGTAAAGGGTGTTAGTGATTTTTGGAACAAAATTTTGCTATGCTTTCCTTCACCGATGAAAAAAGCCTTTTTGCCAGAAATATATTTTTTAAAAGACACTTTTGATTCTCAATTCTGGAATTAATAACACATTTCTACGAATTTTCATTTGGGTACCGTTTTT
Organism: Dasysyrphus tricinctus; assembly: GCA_963921185.1. Taxonomy (NCBI): domain Eukaryota; kingdom Metazoa; phylum Arthropoda; class Insecta; order Diptera; family Syrphidae; genus Dasysyrphus; species Dasysyrphus tricinctus. The sequence goes on from OY992533.1 coordinate 87,358,096, forward strand.
GTTACAGGTTTTATGGTAACGTTTACTACCCCAAACCCCCCCCCCCCAAACTGCCGCCCTCAAAGAAATACCATTTCACCACTGATTTTATTAATGGATTCTTCTGATTATTGCATTTCATGACGAATGAACCATTGATGCCAAGTTTCACAAACGGCCCATTTTCAATTGGTTTTCGGTCATTTTTAACTTTTATACTGAAAATAAAGTCAACTTTCACATAAAAATTAAAATAACTTTTTTCACGGAGGCCGCACCGACTTACTTCTTGTGTCATTTAAGTATGAGGACTAAAAGCTATTTTAAAAACATGCATCGCATGCTTAGGTTGTACGAAGGAAAATATTTGTCAGTTTGATACACCAAAACCCCCCCCCCTCTTTTTAACAAAAAGACATATTTTCATTTTAGAGAATCAATCATACTCATGGTACATGAAAGTTTTTAGCAGCTTTCATTATGATAGGATTATTTTCGCAAAGTGGATAAAAGTTTGAAAATGTCACTACCGTAGCAAGCGGAAAACGTGGCATTTCATCATTTTTACGTGCAAAATCCGGTTGAAAAAAAAAAAATGTACACTCTTCACTTTCAGCATTTATATTGGTTAGGATAAGAACCATTATGGCATCAAAAAGTTTTAAGAAATTTAACAGTTTTTTCGAAAATTTTGAACTCAGAAAAGTACCAGTTTGCGCGGAATAGCTCTTACATAAAAACAATTATAGGTTTAATGACAGAAAAATGTTTAACCCTTTTAATATGCAGTTAATTTGAAAAAAGGAATGCATCTGAATTCTTGAATAAAATATGAATTTATGTGAACAAAGTTTGAAAATCTTTAAATCCGTGTTTTTAAATAAATTTTTTATGGATACAATTTTCAAGCATTGTTAAGGAAAAATTTTATTATTTTTTATATAAAAATTTCTTGTAACTGAAAAAAAAAATGTTCATGCCAGTTTTGAGCATTTTCTAATATACATTTAAAAACCAAGTTTAAAAAAAAGTATCAATATGTTTTTGAAAAATTAGTTAAAAAAAAAAATATTTTTTTAAATCCTAGTCTTTTTTTGCAAAATGTTGATATTATTTATTGAATATTTGTACATAACGCTTTTGCACACACATTTCGATTGAAATAGCTGAAGTCGTGAAAAAGAAAATCGAAATAAAAAAACCGTTAAATCGCAGCATCGAAGGTAATGTTAATAACAGTGTCTCATAATTATTTTTACCAAAGAGTACACCATGCTAAAGATAATTCTCAGATTATTTGTATGAAAATCGTTAGAGCCGTTTTTGACATAGTAATACAATACAACCGTATTGCAATTACGATTATTTTTGGATTTAAAAAATTTGAATATCCCAGCTAGAGAATTACAAAAAAACTTTAAGTTCTAAATGGCACGAATCCAAAATTTGCCCTATAGTACTATCGCAAGTAAAATAATTTAAATTAGTCACACCAATTTCAAGAAAATCGAAAATCAAAGAAATGGCCCTTTGGGAGATACCATTAATAACCATTTTTTTAAAACAGATTTCCACCCAAAGGTAGTCTTCACTAAAAGTAATTTTTTGATTTGATTTTAAGAAAAGTTGTTAAACAGTTTTTGAGAAAATATTTATTTGTAAAATAGCTAAAATATTTGTATAGTATAGGTTCCGTTATGTTTTGTTCTTAAGAACTCTCGAGTTTGTTTTTTTTTAACGAACGCATAACTTGCCATTTGTACCTATACAGTGTTCTCCCTAATCGATATTTTAGGGCGAAAAGAATGAGGAAGCTGGGCCCCTATTATGTAAAACGAAACGAAAGGCAAAAAATCGATAGTCACGAAAACGAAAGTCATGTTAAGCGATAATGGACCCATGAAAATGTTGCCATTTAAAACGAAACAAAACATTTTTTTCAACCGTTCGTTCGTATTTATCGAAAAAATCCCATCAATAAATCAGAAAATTCCCTTTTAAATTTTTGCACCAAGTTTCAATCCATCTCTAATTTTTTCACAAAAGTTAAAATTATCACTTGTGTGAACATTAATATTTCAAATTGTTTAAGGATAAATAATTATATTTTTATTCACAAAAAAAAACTTTAAAGATTAATTGAGAATAAATCTTTATTAAGGTAAAAAAACGACTTCTATTTTCACTTTGCAATTTTTGATTATTTGTCAGACTCAAAAGTTAATGGCTTTTATAGTTACAACTGGAACCGAAAACTCCCGATTTGATTTTTAAAATTTGTTTGCTAAATGTCATTAATATTGGACTTTCAGTAATACCTTTGGAGCTTTAGCTGGTGGTATCAAACAAAAAAATGAATGTGAAAGTGATCAGCATTCAGCTTTTAGCTTTTTTTTTGGGAAGTCAAACTTCTGCTGCTTAGACAAAGTGAAACCTTTAACACTGAAAATTTCGTCGGTAATATTATCGTATTGAATCTTAAAACCAAAATATTTTTACAGAAAAAAATCCAACAGGAAAAGATTGCAATGCAATAACCGTGCCAATAGGATGCTAATATAAAGACCAAAATACCGAAATATGTAGTCTAAGCTACAGTAAAAGATAATTCCAAAGAAGAAAAACATTGAAATATTCCCACTTCTGAGCACGTGTTGAGTTCCATTATTTTTTTTTTATCGGACATATGATAGCTTATTAAAATTTGAAACATTTGAATTAATTTCTTTTAACATTTTTGTATTTTCAAGTAACAAAAGTGCATAAATGCTCAAAAATTCAAACTGAAATTCTGAAACCAAAGCTTAGAATTCAGAAAAAACTTTTGGTGTTTTCATATAAAGCTGACATAAACGCAAAAACTTAAATAAACAAAGATTTTTTGAAATATGTATTGTTTGATTATAACACTGAGCATCAGTGGTGGAAAAGTTTTATGAACAATTTCAACAAATTTTTACTCGCTTAGTCATCCTGAATCGATGCCTAAGAATTATATCTTAGTTCAGTTGTGGCTCACATTTTGATTTGCAGAGTTTGCATAAGATGTATCAAAATAATCGGGCGTAGGTATGAGTTGTGTCATAACCTCAACAAAATTTTCGGAAGGGGGGCGTATCTCCTACGGATTATAAGGAAGGGTCAATTTCACAAATAATTTTTTTGCAAAAACGTAGTAGACGCTCGATTTAGTGAATCTCAAAATAGTGAACTATCCACAATAATGAACACACAAAATTTTATATAAAAATGTATTTTGTATGAAAATGTCTCGCAAGCATTTAAGATTGTTTGAGAAGACTGAGGAATTGTTTCTGTTCTTTTTTTAACCTGAAAGTAAGCTTTGTTGAAGGCTTAAATAAGTGTAAGAACATTCACATCAAACAAAATGGGCATTTTTGATCAAATTCACCACTAGAATGCCTATAAAAACTCGCTTGAAAATGTGAAATATCTCGAAAGAGTGAACAGGTCTGGTTTTTATTACTTCACTATATCGAGCGTCTACTGTAATTTAGTTTTTAAATGCTGATTTTCGAGTTCGGCACATGTAAAACTATAAGAAAAGTTACTTTGCATAAACAATACCCTTACAATGCCTAAATTTGTTGTCCAGTGTAATCAGCGAAAGCAAATACAATGATGTGCTGTAACTTTTTTGAAAGCAAAAAGTACTTTTTCCCATATCTTGTTTGTTTTGGCACCTTATTTAGGTCACCTAATATGCAAACTACCAGTAGCAAGTCAACCCTTTTTTCAGTTTTTGATTTCGTTAAAAGTATCTACCATTCGTTTTGTTTTATTTCTCAAAAGCTAAGAAAGATTTTTACAGCTGGTTTTTGTTTTTCTAAATCAATTTTACAGAAATAGTCATCCCCACCTTAGGGGAGGGGTGTATATAAATAATTCCCCCTACATTATTTTGTACTGTCATCCCAAAAATTATCTCACAAAATATCAAGCACGAATTAGTGAGACATCCTTTATATCGCAAGTAAAATGTGGAGTTTCTCTATTTTCATTCTTAACCGTCGATTTGTAAATTATTGTTAAATTTAATGTTAATTTTAAATAAATGTTAATTTTGAATGATGTCTAATTATATATTTTGTATAAGAAGACTTTTGCTTGAATATAAACAAGTGCACAGGGATAACACAAACACTTTGATTTTTAATCTACACAAAATGAAAAATAAAAAAAAATTAACATTAAAAATAAAACTTAAGAAATATCATTTTTAAAATTATGAACTTGTTTTCAACGATTTAATATGTGTTTTTTTTTTATTTTTTCGTATCGTTTATAGGGCACATGTAAAGCTTTAAAACTACAATTTTTATATTTTGTTTTCATTTCTTACAAATTAAATGTATGTTTGTATATTTTTAATGGTTTTAGATAAAATGTTTTTTTTATATAATTAAAAAATATCTGAGCACCATGCATACCACTTTCATTCATCCATAAAACATTTACACTTTTTACATTTATTCAGTCACACATACTCAGATTAATAGAGGAAGTTCATTTGAAATAAAGTTTTTATATATAAAGAATTTTTTTTTAAAGGAAACTTAAATTAATTGAAAAATACACACATATTAAAATGTTATAGTCTACATTTATATCAAATAATAATAAGAAAATTTTGGTTTCGTCTCATAGCAATGCGTTCAATCACACGCTACATATTTATCATGTTCGTCCAGTGATGCTATACAACTACAACATTTATTAATTAATCATTCGATTAAACTATACACAGAGTAGTCCTCGGCGTGACGACGATGGCGGCTCTAGACCGAGATGTATTTAAACTCGGGGCTAGACATACGCCTGAGCTCTGGACCTTGGTTCTTTGCCCTGTAGCCTTTCCACAAAATTCCTCCAACTGACCATTGTCTTACCGGAATACAACCACACGCTTGATGTCACACCAACCAGCATCGAACACAAATACTTGACCATGTAAATTTGGAAGATAGGGCGAGCCTCTTCGGCACTATTTCTTACAAGCGGGCAGGGTATGGAGAATACTTTACACATGTCCCGGTTCCATTGGATCATCCAGTCGTCAAAGTTATAGTATTCATAGAATAAACAACCCAGGAAGCCCAGTGCGGGAAGAATGAAGAGACCACTGAAGAATCCGATGCGAAGCATCAATCGTTCAAGTTTATCGGTGCGTTTGCCATCGGTCTTCATTACAGTGCGTATGCGGAAGAGTGAAACAAATCCGGCGAGGAGGAAAAGTGCTCCGATCGAGAGATAAATACAAAGTGGTAGAATCAGGAAGACGCCCAATGAATGAGTGTCTAGTTGTCCGACAAAACAAACTCCAGATAAGATGTCACCTGCAACGAAAAAAAATTAATGTTGGGTTTATTAAAAACATGATTTTCTAAGAAAAATTTGTAACTAGTTTTAATTTATTTTTAAAGTGCAAAGTTGTATTTAAAATTGAATAGAATTGAAGCAAAATGTTATCAAAAATTTCCTTTATTCAAACAGGAAGACTTCCTAATAAAACTATAAAGTTTGAATGTTTGAAGCAGTCCACTGACATGGTAATCGAGACAACTCCAACTTCAAACTTCCGTTCAGTATAAGTTCAAAGGAATAAGCAAAATAATTTATATCAATTTAATAGAAGTCATTTGAGTTTCAGAAAGCATCAACATTTATTAGCAATCAGCCTCAAGTATATGATGCTTTCCTTGTATTTTCTATTTATTTTTCTAACTGTATTTTAAGTATTATTTTCAATTTCAAGCCTAATTGTGTATACTTATTCGAATTTCTCTATTTTCTCATCAATTTCTATTAACAACTTACTATAAATCAAAATATTATTTAGTTAAGCAGATCAACAAGAAAATCCTCTTTCAAAATAATTATTTGTTTACATCCCCTTTGGCAACAAGCTAAATGAATTTGAATGGTTCAACACAAATACTATATTACCCTACTCTTATACTATTTCTATACTTCGAACATTATTTGATATTCAACGCATCATTAATTTCTTGACTTAGCAATTTGGTATAGACATCAATGTTGGTTTTTATGATTATAGCCATCATAAAGATTATGATAATCACATGATTCTATTTGTCTGTTTATGTTTATTTAAAAATAAAAATACTAACACAATAACATTATTGTTGATTGAGTAAGAAATTGTTACAAAAATTGATTATAATGCGTTGACTTTCTAGCTTAAAGATTTAATAATACTTCTCTGTCTTATAAAATGTAGGTGAAGAACTTTAAAAAAAAAAAACATGAATGATGGCTTTTGAAAGTTCATATTTAATTACTTTCTTTGCCATGAAAACATAAATAATGTTACAAAATATTTATGTAAGACTTTTGTGCGGCTGCTGCCAAAACAAAAAGTTTCAAGATTTTTTTCGCAACTTCCGTAGAAGGAATAAAGAGAATGTTTTGGATTTGCGTACTTGCTCTTAGACCTTAGTTAAGGTGCCTTCAATTTGAAATCATTTCATTTGTCATAGCTGTTGTATATTTTTTTTTTCATGATAGAAACACAGAAACTAACGTAGGGCTTGCTAAAAATTAATTGCAGAGTACCTAGAGCCAAAAAAAAAATCTACTGCTCCAAGGAAAAAAGTTGGTATTATACAGCCGAACTCCATAACTCGAACTTCTTTATCGAATTTCTCTTTAACTCAAAGTTTTATTGAGAACTTTGACATTTCAACTTTATTTTTATTAATTTTGCCCTCCGTAATTCGAACTACTGTAACTCAAATTTCTCTATTTGTATTTCGAATTTTTTAGATTGCGTTTGATGCAAAAAAATCTCTTTAACTCGAAATTTGTCTCTAATTGTTTGTTCCAGTAGATATAGGTTCTTAGCTCTTTGCTCTAAGTGGAGAAACACCCTTTTGTTTCAATTTTTTGAAAAGTGCTTGAGAACTGTGATTAATTTGAAGTTTTTTTGAGGAAGAGGGATGGATGTGTTCAGAGTTTGTATGTTTTTCATTTGAATTTCGATTTTGATTGAGTTAAAACATTTTTATGCGCAGGAGTTTCAAGTACACGGAAAGAATTCTTGGATCAGATCACGAAAAACCAGCTGCAAACTACGAAAAATGAGTACCGATTTATACCTTGGCTTGGGATATCGTAATTTACGATTATTTGTTTGCAATTTGCAAAACTAAGCAAAATGTAGATATTGATACTCAAAAATCGTAAATCAACCTTCTTTGAGTATCAATTATTCTACCGAGAGAAAACCTCATTTGCGAACAACAAATCGCAATTTGATCCAAATATTCCTCAGTTGCACAATTTTTAAATTTGCAAAAGAGATTTTGTGATCACCATTTTTATTTCGTGCGTGATATTGCCACTTGAAATTTGGACCTTAACTGCAATTTTCTAGCTGGCTCAGTTCCAGAGAAAAGGATATGTACTGCTAACTTCACACTGACGTTAACAATGCAAAGTGAATTTTTCGATTTTTTTTGTCAAATTTGGACGTAAAAATTTGAAATTAGTTTTTTCTTGAAGTGCATGAAAAACTGCAAATTTGAACCTTAACTGCAATTTTCTAGCCGGCTCAGTTCTTGAGAAAAGGATATGTACTGCTAACTTCACAGTGATGTTAACAGTGAAAAATGAATTTAATCGATTTTTATGTCAAATTTTGACTTAAAAATTTGAACTTAGTTTTTTCTCTAAGTGCATACAAAATTGCAAATTTGGACTTTAACTGCAATTTTCTAGCTGGCTCAGTTCCTGAGAAAAGGGTATGTACTGCTAACTTCACAGTGACGTTAACAGTGAAAAATGAATTTATTCGATTTTTTTTTCAAATTTGGACTTAAAAATTTGGACATTAATTTTTCTTGAACTGCAAATTAAACTGCAAATTTGGAGCCTAACTGCAAATTTCTAAGTATCACCGTTGCTGAGAAAAGGACTTTTATGCTAACTTCACAGTGAAGTTAGCAGTACAGTATGAATTTTTTTTTTATGTAAGGATTTAGAAATTTGGTTTTTTCCTTTTCTGGAACTGCAAATTAAACTGCAAATTCAGAGCCTTATTTCAGATTCCTAGCTAGCCCGGTTGCTGAGAAAAGCATAGGCACTGCTAACTTCACAGTGAAGTTAGCAGTACAGTCGATTACACCCACTAGTTGGTGAACTGCAAAATCAGGAATAGAAATGCATAAAAATGCAAAAAAACTGCAAATTCCTGACATGGTCCCATTGGTCTAGCTCAAAAATGTTATGCCAACTTCACACACGTCCTCCAGTTGCGGAGCGAGCATGCAACCACTAAGCCAATTTGCATTACAGATCGTTGGTGTCACACATTAATGACTAGATACCTGCCATGTTGTGGTGCTTTATCTCTTCGAGAAGTAAATTGCAACAAGAAAGTCGTGATTTAGGAATTTTTTATTGGTGATTTGCAGCTATTCTCATGGACTTGCAAATTGGGACAGAAAAACGTAAATCAGTGACTGTGCAATGGAGATTACTAAATATTCATCGCAAATCAATATTTTTAAATGCTGTTTGTGAAATTAATCTTTTTGAGAGTAAATTACGCCAAAAAAGTTGTATTTTGCTATGAAAAGTACAAGCTTGAATCATGGATTTTAATTGCAAATCACGAAGAAACAAACTTTGTAAATTGCTACGTTTTGAATGTTAAATTACCAGTTTTTGAATAAAATTTTGATAAAAATGAATTGATTTACGAATAAAACATGATTCGTAAATTGCAACTGCAAATTTTTCAATTATGTAATGATTTTTCAATTCTTTCCGTGTATGTTTAAAATTTTTTGGAATTTACGATTTTTAATTTCAGAAAGAAAATTAAAGCACCTTTTGAACAATAACTGAAGGTCATCAATGAGTGGTGTTAAAAAGAAAAATGTGGCAATAAAAAATGGTTAACCTCAAAAGCACTTTCCAATATGCTGAAGAACAGAGAAATTAAAAAAAAATAATCTGAAACTTAACTGAACAACAAAAAAAACTCAATGAGAACAAACCTCGTAACTATAAAAGTGTTGACAAGGCCTTCTCCAAATTTTACAACAACGAATGACTTCTGATTTCTTAAAAATTCTGATAATCAAAAATAATATTTTATAGTTTATAACAATTTATTATATAATATTTTAATTAATATTCATTTACTATGATAAAACTGACAATTTAGTCTCATATCGAAGTTTCTATAACTCGATTATTTTTTCTTTAATTTTGGGAGTTTGACTTATGGAAATTCCACTGTAATCTTTTTTGTGTAAAATTTCAATTCAAGCTTCAATTTTCGATTTGCCAAGTTTTGAAAAACTAACAATTTTTGAGATTCACGAAAGATTTGAATTTGATTATTAGTTTTAGCCTTGGTATGCAGATCTTCAGAATATATTTAGGTATGTGTATGGGTCAATATTTCAAAATATTAATATTTCAGTCTCCTTCATTTTTGAACCGAAATAAAAAATTATATTATAAGTTTGCAAGCTGGATGGCTTAAAACAAACAGGTTCTAATATTCGCTTAAAAAAAAAAGAAAGTTAAAAAAATTATCATACCCGCTATATCAATTTAAAAACCTAAAATGTCATTCCCCTGACGTGTCCCCAGGCCTACTTACCACACTGCAATGAGTTTTAGCAACGAAAATAAAAACGGTACACAAAATCTAATGATGCTGTCTTTTTACAATAAATGCACCCTCACTAAAGAAACGTTAATTTATTTTAAGTTGCTTAACTTTCATAAATAGGAGCTATTAAGTAAGTGTTCCCCATAAAATGTTCATTTCTATCCCACCAATGGAAATTTAAAAAAAAATATATAGGCTCCAAATAGAAAACCGATTTTTTTGTTGTTTAACGGGACAGGATTGTTCTTTATGAAAATTGAAATAAGATCTTGAAAAAAACTCGGCAGTCTTTTATATTTCAAGGTAAGGCGCTGATCTTGTTTTTCGTCCAGCGAATTTGTCATTCCTCTAACGTGAGTTTTTTACTAAACCGTGTGGTATACAAATTAAAAAAGTTTACTCGTCTGTGTATTTTACAAGGACCTACTCGATAAATAATGTAAAACATCTCATCTTCTAATAACTTCGATTTAATTCTCATAAAACACCCTTCGCAGTCATTCCCCTAACATCATTTTTTGTGTCATTCGTTGTAATGATTAATTGCGTTTTGGTACTTCTAGGAGGATCAATAATATTGCATTTAAACATATTTACAGTACTTTTAGTATTTTATATATTTTTTTCACATATTTTCGTTCAAAATATCATAAATAATACAATTATTAATATAAAATGTTTTGTCACGCAAAATCCTTGAACCACAAGAGCATGTTGGTGCGACATAGCCGTGCATTCTATTTTTCATGTTAGTATTTGTTCTCTTGTTTCTTTATCTCTCTGAAACCATCCGCAAAATTACCTAAATATCCATCTTATCACCGGAGTAAATATAATTTTTTGTCATTCCCCTGATACAAAAGTCGTTTCCCTAAGTCAAAAAAACCGTTAGATTTAATCAAATACTATGACCCCTTGTTTTAAAGTAGTTGTTAGAGTTATTAAGAGATATAATTGTTACTCTAGTAAAATAGGTTGTTTTGAGCGATGGTCCAATTTGGAGTGAAAAATATTAATGTTTTGAAATATTGACCCGTATACAAAAACAAATTTGAAAAAAAATTGTCAACCGATTTTTGAGATATCGAATTTTCAAAAAAAAATTTGAAACTTTTTTTAAAAATCCAAAAACTTTTTTTTTTTTTAATTTTGATATGCAATATTATTTGATCTTATCTGAAACTTGTATATAAAAAAATTCATCTAAATCCGTTTAGCCGATAACGAGAAAATTCAAAATAAAAAAATACCTACGTTCTATGACAGTTTCTAAGTGTAAAATTTTATAATTTTTGGTAGTAGATCGTTCTAATTTTAGTATATGAAAAAGGTTTAATCAAAATCGTAGGAGTCGTTTTCAAGCAAAAAAATATTTTCGTTTGCGGTTTTTTAACTTTTGTATCGAAGGTACCGTTATTTTTTCATAAATGTAATTTTTTTTCTAAAAATATTTTAGAGAGTACTAAGAAACTCTTAAATATCGAGTTTCAAACAAATCGATCATGTCGTTTTCGAAATATTTTATTTTCCAAAAAAAAATGTTGAAACATTTTTAAAAAATCCAAAAAATATTTTTTCAAAAATTTTGGTACACAAAACTATTTATATTTTTTGGAAAATTCTGTATAAAAGAAATAATTTAAATCGGTCATACCGTTTTGAAGACAATAAAAAATTAAAAAAAATGGTTCTTTGGGAGGTACCATTAATAACCATTTTTGAAAAATGGATCTCCACCCAAAGAGAGCCTTAACTAACATAAATTTATCGAATTTTTTTAAGAAAAGTTTTTGAGCCGTTTTTGAGAAAAAAGCGATTATGTAAAATTGCAAAAAAAAAATTGTATGGCAGGTACAGTTATTTTTGGTTCTAAAAAAAAATTTAAAAAACGTGTAGGCATAATCACTAAAAACCACTATGTACCAAGTTTGAAGAAAATCGATCAAGCCGTTTAGGCTATAGACAAACAGACAGACAGACAGAATTGTGCCACCCATCATCGTAATATCATGTTTGATTGTTATCTCAAACATTTTTTTCGCGCGAATCCAAAACTTGCCTTATAGTACCAATATCGCAAGTACAAAGTATCGTTCGTGAAAATTTACCCGAAAGTACGTCTACTCAACACCTATCTTTTAAACATCAACCATTATTCTCAACACTCGTGTTGCATCTTGTGGTATTTTTTCTTTTCAAAATATTAAAAATTCCCCAAAAAAGTCGAGGTCATAGCTTTTGACATGAAAAAAAAGTTAGATCCAAAATTGTCGCAGCACTTGCATTTAACCCGAAGGTGCATCTATCCAAAATCTAATTTTATATTATTTATTTTATGCAACTTTTTATAACCAAAATATAAAAACATTTCCAAAAAAGTGGAGGTATCCCTACATAAGAAAAGTATATTCCAAGAAAATGGCAGCATTTGTATTTTACCTGAATTCTTTTTAACATCAATCATTTGCGGCATCAAACGCTATTTTCCCAACACGAGTTTGGAATCAGTAGGTGTTTCCGCAACTGTTAAATTATTTTTCAGCGTTACAGAGTCAGCCAGTGAGTCAGTCATCAGCGTAAATATACAGGATTTCCATTTATTTGTCAATCATATTTTAAGCCACAATTTTTGGGCATAGTCTAAGAAAATAAAATGCACGACTGGGTCGCACGTACTTGCTCTTATGTTCAAGACACTGCGAGTTTAAGAAAATTGTATATACAAACATGGAAATTATGAGAGAAAAATGTAGAGAAGCATGAAATTCGACATTTAAATTAGCTAAAACAACTCTTTTGACAGTTTGAGGTGAAAAAAGTATGCCATCTTAATTCATGATGGAATATGATTGTATGGGAAAAAAAATTTTAAAATCATTGGAGCGGTTTTTTTTTAAATTAATTTTTTATATATAAAATTCTTAAATTATTTTTAAGAACAAATTTTGGTATGCATATTTAAACTATATATTTATGTGTATATAAAAACAAAATTTGAAAAAAAATTGTCAACCCGTTTTTGAGATATCGAATTTTCATAAAAAAAGTTTGAAACTTTTTTTAAAAATACAAAAACTTTTTTTTTGAAAATTTTGATATGCAATAATATTTAATCTTATCTGAAATTTGTATATAAAAAAATTCATTTAAATCCGTTAAGCTGCTAACGAGAAAACTCAAAATAAAAAATACGTTCTATGACAGGTACTACTAATAGTTGCTATGTGTAAAATTTTATAATTTTTGATGGTAGATCGTACTAATTTTTGTATATGAAAAAAGTTTAATCAAAATCGTAGGAGTCGTTTTTAAGCAAAAAAATATTTTCCTTTGCGGTTTTTTCACTTTTGTATGGAAGGTACCGTTATTTTTTCATAAATGTAAAATTTTTTCTAAAAATATTTTAGAGAGTACTAAAAAAGTCTTAGATATCGAGTTTCAAAAAAATCTATGATGCCGTTTTCGAAATATTTGATTTTCCAAAAAAAAATTTTGAAATATTTTTTAAAAATCCAAAAAATATTTTTTCAAAAATGTTGGTACACAAAACTATTAACATTTTTTGGAAGCTTCTGTATAAAAAAATAATTGAAATGGGTCCTACTATTTTGCAGAGATGTAAAAAACTGCAGTCAGTTGGTGACTGCAGTCTTTTGACTAAAATGACTTATTTTATAAGTCTGTTGACTTACTTAATGACTTTAACTTTAAAAAAAAACTCAGCATGCATTTTTGTAACTCTGACTTATAAGTTAAATAAAGCATTCAATTGACTTACAGTCAATTGACTGCAGTCCTCTTTGACTTTTTTAAGTCTTGTAAGTCACTTGTAAGTCAACTCTTTAATAAGTCAATCTCAACAATCAGTAAGTCAGTTGACTGCAGTCATTTAACTGTAAGTCAATTGACTTTTTTTAAGTCTTTTGACTTGATGAATTCATATTTATAATCGAAAAAGTTCTTTTTAGTGTTTTGATGTAAGGAACTTAATATTAGAAAGTGTGTTATAGTAAATACTCTATATCAAAATAAAAATAGCCTTAAATAAATATTGTGGTACCATTTTATCAAAAAATATTCGACCGATTTAGATAAATTTTATATGAAATAATAAATACCTACTTATTTTCACGTTATGAAAATTGCACTTTGGTACTCACCCCGAACATTTCGCATTAAATTGCATTGTTGACCATTGTCGACAAACGCTCGGCTTGAGTACCAAAGTTTAACTTTATATGGTTGGAAATACATGGTCGTGGTAGTTGTGCGAATCACCGAATTAAACACTGTGGGTTCATTTTAGTTAAGTACAATCTTGTACTGCCGAAGTGCCGATCATTCGAAAAAAATTAAATTTGAAAAATAAAAAAAAATTGTTTTTGCTTCCATTTTCAAATATTTTATAGCTACCTAGCTTTCGTTTTCTGGGTGGTGTTGAATTTCGACACAGGGTGAGGACGAGACAAGTACTACTTAAATCAGCCAGACCTAGAAGACTTAAAAATACAGTCGAGTCCCTCGTCGAATTTTCACGGGATTTCAAAAATTGGAGTGAGGGAGAAGTATTTATGTATATTGTATAGATATTTGAGGAGAATACAAAAAATTGGCGAAAAAAGTCGATTTAGAGAGAAATTCGACTTAGAGGGAGTCGACATTTAATTGGACTTGCTCAATTCTCAAAAAAGCTCTCAACGGCTTTTTAAGTAAAATATTTTGCATTGATTTATGAGATATATGTACCTTAATTGATTGAATGAATTATAAATTCGTTTATAACTTAAATTAATTTAAATTTTTTTACTGTGACCAGTGCAACTAATGATCAATTTTTTTTTTAAAGAAATCGCAAGCCATGTCACAAAACATAAATCGTATGTTCATTAGGGTGGTTCAAACTTCTTTTGTTATTTAATAGTTTCAAACGCATGTATAATGGAAGTGTTGCTCAAGCGACTTACTTTTCTTAAGTTTTGCTTGAAAATTTCCTGTATAAATGTTTGTGTCCCCAAAATTCGGGCTTGATATTTTGGAGGATTATTTCTGGTTTTATACTAAGAAGAAATTGTATGGGGGCGATTTCTGAAAAATGTTCCAAAAATAGAAAAAGAATTATTTAAAATCAACGAAAGCACATCATACGAAGTTTTTTTTAAAGCTAATAATCTATTCTTTTATTTGTCCTGTAATGAAAAGTTTTTGAGAAATTAAATTTTTAGGTCAATATCTTTGAAAAAGTGCAATTTTTTTAAATTAATTTTTGTTTTAGTTTCGCGTAAGTAAGCACCACTGTTTTTTTTTTAAATTTTAAATGCTCTTATAAATTTTGCAAAATAAATGCAAAAATCTTTCTTAGAAATTAGAAAAAAAACGGAAGATAATAATTTTTCTCATTTCTTGTTTGGTTGGTGACCACCCTAACATCATACACATGTGCAGTCCATGTTTTTAGTTTCTTTTTTTATAAAAATGTATCATGTTTTTCTATACATTATATCGAACTCACTAATAAATCATACAACATTTTTGTTACACATTCATATTTATTGCCATGTTAATATAGCTGTCAACGATGCGACGATCAGTTATAAATCTTTTTTATTTTCTTACTCAAAAAGTACTTAATTGCGAGTATCGATCTCTTAAGAGAATAGCATTTCCATCATTCATATCAAAATAAAAACGGTTATTTAAACTTACAAGGTGTTACCTAAGCATTGCAGCGAAGTATATTGCTCACTTGAACTTTTACCTTGAATTTTAAATATTCAGTCACTCCACTTAAACAGAAGAATTTCTTTACAAATTTTCTTCATATTCTATTATGATTGAAAACTTCATTTGATGACAAAAAAATTGTGTTATTAAAAAGACTTAAAACTAGTCAAAAGACTAAAAAAAGTCAATTGACTTACAGTTAAATGACTGCAGTCAACTGACTTTTGAAATTGACTTAAGTTAAGAGTTGACTTATATATGACTTACAAGACTGGAAAAAGTTAAAAAGGACTGCAGTCAATTGACTGTAAGTCAATTGACTGGTTTATTTAACTTATAAGTCAGAATTATAAAAAAAGACTGTTGACTGTAGTTAATAAGTTAAAGTTCTTAGTGAAAAGTTTAACTTTAAGTCAATGGCTTAAGTCAACTGACTGCGACTTAACTGACTGTAGTCTTCAACTGACTGCAGTCTTTACAACGCTGCTATTTTGAAGAAAATCAAAAAATAAAAAAATGGTTCCTTGGGAGGTACCATTAATAACCATTTTTGAGAAATGGTTTTCCACCCAAAGAAAACCTTTACTAAAATAAATTTATTGAATTTTTTTTAAGAAAAGTTTTTGAGCCGTTTTTGAGAAAAATACGATTATGTAAATTTGCCAAAAAAAATGTATGACAGGTACCGTTATTTTTGGTTCTAAAAAAAAATGAAAAAAACGTGTCGGCAGAATCACCAAAAACCACTAAGTACCAAGTTTGAAGAAAATCGATCGAGCCGTTTAGGCTGTAGACGAACAGACAGACAGACAGACAGAATTGTGCCACCCACTTTTTTGGTGTTCTCTATCATCGTAATATCATGTTTGATTGTTATCTCAAAATTTTTTTTGTTGCACGAATCCAAAACTTGCCTTATAGTACCTATAATCGCAAGTAAAAATTGTATGGGGTGGAAGTTGTTGGGAAAAGTGCCTTCTTTTTTTAAAACTAAGATTTTTACATTTGGTTTGGGGCTTTGAATTTAAAATACAAAATAGCACTTAGGCATTCACGAAAAATTTTGAGAAATATCAATTTGAAAACAAAAAATCACTATTTTTTTCAAAGCTTTTGACTTTGAAATTAAATTTCTCTAAAATTATTCGCTTCAGCAACTTGAATTAAGATCCAAGTTCATTTTTGATCATCAGCGGCGCAAACACTTCCAGAACGATAGACTATTCTGAAACCAAGGTATTCCCCTTGGACTAAGTACTTAATGCTGTCTGGATCCGCAGATTAACTGGTTAAAACCATCACCAACCTCTCTAATCAACTGATTAGAACAATGCTTAACCAGCAACGATATTCGGAACCAAGGTACTTAAATGAATAATACTATCACTGGGACAACCGAGGCTGAACACCCCAAAGACGACATAATCAAATCGATTTTAATAATAAGTTTTCATATATTTAAGATCTTATTTGTATTTAAAATTATTTTTTGTCAATGTTTAGATTATTTTATTATGTATTATTTTTTTTCAGTGTATTTTAAAGGTTGAAATTAAATTATTTTTAAGTCAATTGTAAATGGAAATGTTCAATAAAACAAAATTTAAAATTGAATATTGGCCATGAGTTAATGATGGACATTTAAGATATTCAAAAGATTCCCTCAGTGAACTCATTTCTTAAACAATATTTTTCAAAATTTTGAAATTGTTATTTACAATTTTGAAGAGCAAAAATAGCTTCATAGAAACTCTCATTGCTTTAAGCAGCAATGAACTGTTTTTTTTTTTTTCGTTACTTGTAGTTTTGTAGAAACTTAATCGATTCTTTTGGGATCTACCAAGAAATATCAAAAACCAAGATCTCGAATGAAAAAATGTCGATAACAAAAATCTTGAACCTAACGTCACGAAAACAAAAATCGCGAAAGCTTAAATCTCGAAAACCAAATTTCGAACAGACAAAATCTCGAAAGACCCATCACTTTTGATCCAACGGTTCAGCTTTGCACGCCCGAATCTACCTGAAAAGTTAATGATTTTTCGACATCTTATTTACACTTACTTTGCTTTATCATCAGGTGCGAAGGAGAAAATTGAGTAAATAAAATATTTGTATGATAACGAAGAAGCTGGCGAATTGTCCAAATATTATTTTTTCCCAAGCCATTAATTGTCAAATTATTCTAAAGAAGGATGGCAACTATGTATTAATAAAATCTCTAAAAAAATCAGAAATTTTTATATATTTTTTACTGTTCTGGAAAAAGATGATTTTAGGGCAATTCGTTGGCATATGGATATTAAATATAATTAAAAAAAAGGTGTTTCAAAAATATGTCAATATTTTGAAAGTTCGTTGTGCCTTAATCGATTTCAATGAAATTGACACACATGAGAGCTGACAAATTTTATTATTGAAATCGCTCAAGGAAAAACAAAGTTCCGGGGTTTCCGAAACTTTGTTTTTCGAAACTGTGTCTTGGGTTGCTTTGGCTTTTCGAAACTTTATCCTTTCGTAAAAATACGTTTTTTTTCTTATTTCAACGAACCGTAAATTAATCTTCAATAGTTACAGCGTGCTTAATTCGGGATCGAACCATATATTTTACGGATCGCAGCAAGTTTGATTCGATTGTGATAACGAATTTTATTTTAGAAGATCTGAAAAATAATATTCACGATCGGATCAAAAATAAAATATCCTTTTGAACTCTTCACGAGAAATTAGTTCATAATTTATCGTTCTCCAAACCTTGGATTTTGACTGCCTTTCTGTGTCCTCTGAACCGATTACGCAACGCCAATTAGGGTACGTTCAGCCGTTAGGCAGGAGTCAATGGCAACAGTTTTTTATTGGACAGCAGTAGGATCTGTCACACTACCACACTTTAACACTATTACAGTGTTTAGAACTGTCGCTCTTGAAACAGAAAATAACCAAAAACGACCAAATGTTGTATTATAAAACTAAAGGCACGTATCGAGCCATTCCTTTAAAATTAGCCCTTTTTTGAAATTAAAACATTCATGTTCATTTGAACATGGAATTTATTTAATTTTTTTTATTTTTCGGATTGTGTCCTTCGAGATTTTGATGCGAGTACGTTTGAGTTTTTGTCAGTCAATATTTTGAAATTCTTGAAAATAATTTTTTTTTCGAAATATGGTCCATTCAAGATTTTTGGCATTCGAGATAAATGCCATGATCCCGAGAGAAGCTTAACTATTGCCTCAATAGTGATTGGTTTTTCGAGATTTTGGTTTTTGAGATTTTTTTCTTAGAACTTATGTATTCGAGATTTTGGTTTTTGGGATTCTTTTGGTACGAGATTATTGCTTACAATAGTTCCTCTTTCCAGATATTGGGGTAGATCCGAAGCATTTTTCATGAAACACTAAGAAATACCTTTAACTACGAATATGGCTAAGCACCACCACCTACCAGACTATTTAAGAAATCAGAAGTAGGTAAGTGAAAAATTTGTCCCCACTGATTAAATCATGCTTCTTTTGTAAATTTTAGATACGGAGTCCTTTGATGTACTTAAATACCCCATAAAAATTACTTTTCATATTTCTAACACAATTTTCGATCTGTTTGCTTCAGAAAGTGACATCTCTGTGCAACCAATTGCACGAATGAGGATGACATTTGGTTGGCGATGGCGACCAACCTATAATTCTTGTGGTATTTTCTGAAACTTTATATGATTAGCTATGTATCTAGCACACATAATGGCATGAAAGTAGACAACAAAGCTGGAGCCGATCCTGGTAGTTTCTTGTTCATTCTTTCCGATAGGCCATTTTGTGCTCGAGTATAAGGGGTGGTTGTTTGAAGAACAGTTCAATGCTTCTATTACTCCAATTTTCTTCAATTTTTGAGCTGTCGAAACGATTTGGTTGAAATTTTCCTCATTAAATGTGCACTCTACCTATACCACCGAATACAGTATTTTTTAGCCACTCTAGTGTCTGTGCAAGCTTGAGTCTTAAAAAAGATTTTGCAGTACTGTTGTTGAATTTCCAAAACGCTGTTACCGAAAACTTTAAAATCATCTTTATCACTTTTATCCTTACCGACTTCATTAAAGCTTCACTAAGAATAGGATCAATATTTCTTAGAATTTCACAGCTCCATTTGTGTCTTCATCCATTATGAGTAAGCCAATCCTCTTAGCATATTAGCCACATTACAGGGCTATGTAAACTATTCATTTCTCAAAAAGCAGACAATTCTTTTTTTCATGAATACATACCTAACCCTAATATTTTCATATAATGTAAGTTCAACTGTACCTTTAAATTTAAATTTAAATGAAAAAAAAAAAAATAAATAAGAAACTTTTCCCAACTATTTCTCGACTTAATTCTTACTTACGCCAAAAATTTAATTATTCTGTCTTCTGGAACTTGAACTTTCTCAAAATTCCCCATTGTATAGTTCTTAATGTGCTTTTTGCTGGGGTGATTTACTTTTAAAAGCAGAAAGTAAAATAAAACAACAACAAAGAAAAAAAAACTTAAATACCAAGAGCATGTAATGCAAAATGGTAGGGACACCTTTTATCGTTTGCAAAGTACTTAACGACTTAGCAAAAAAAAGGGTTAAGTCATTTTGCTTGAAATAAATTTTACAAGGCAAGGCACAAAGAGGTTTAGATTTGGGGTATTATACGCTTATAGGAGTATACAAAATACAAGAAGAAGGCTCTTTTATGAGGATTTTGTATATAACGAGCATGTAGTAGAATGAGAGGCTGAGAAGTATTTCATTACAAATATAGGAACCTTTTAGATGGCTTCTTGGAGTTTATATATATTTTCTCTTGTCGCAGATCCTTTATGTAAGAGCTCATTATAGGCAGTTTTGTTATATGTATATAGGGAGGAGAGAAGGAATGCTACGCACAACAAAAGTTTCTAAGCGGAATACTAGCATGGCAATGAATGGACAGAGAAAGGGCCAAGGAGGAGATTTTGATAGGGATTTAAGGGTTCTTTGTGGTCAGCTTTACTTATAGGAATGTGACAGATGAAAGGGACATTTATTCTATTTCAAGTATCAAGTATCTAAGTAGATTTATTTGAATTTATATTAAATTGGTTGCTTGGATGTCCTTTAATAGTGATTTTAGCTTTTGGTTGGTTTTTTTGTTGTAAGACGAATGGATATTTTTTAATTTCAAGGAGATTGTCGTATTTTGAGGGAATCATATTATAAAACGGCAAACACGAATTTTGTGGTACAATTTACGCGGTCTACAAAAGCTGAAGGCATATAAATTATATATCGTTGAAAAGGTTTTTTTGCACAGAAGTGCAGAATGAAAAAATTTATTAACAAATTGCACCACATAACTAATAAACAATAAAAGAAAATTTGCACAATAAGTGCGAGCGAGAGCCAGAGCGAGACCGAGTACCCACGACACTTAATTTTATATTTTCACTGTAAAACTCACAACACTTAATATGATTCGTGTTTGCCCTTTTATTATATGATATTATTGTATGTATATGATGACACACTTTACACTTCCACTTTTTTTTGTTTTATCCCTTAGTTTAATTTGTTTTGTTTTATTAGTATCGTTCATTTGTGAGACAAAATCAAATAGGTGACGTTTTGATTTTGTCCACCCACCAACCAACCAATTTTCCAGCTGACTGGAAAGATTATTCGAGTGTCCAATGGCAGCATTCAGTGCTGCAGAAAAGTAAATCAGTTCTTCTTGACGCTGAAGGCTGCTGCTTA
Source organism: Dasysyrphus tricinctus (assembly GCA_963921185.1). Taxonomy (NCBI): domain Eukaryota; kingdom Metazoa; phylum Arthropoda; class Insecta; order Diptera; family Syrphidae; genus Dasysyrphus; species Dasysyrphus tricinctus. The sequence continues at coordinate 87,379,226 of OY992533.1, forward strand.
AACGATGCAATTATTCTTGCGATTTTTACTTAATGCTGGAGTACATCCAAAAATCGTATGCAAATACCCTGGCTAATTTTGCTATCGAAAAATTTTATGCAAATGTCAATGTTTGTTATAAATTGTCATAGCTCTGTTTTTTTGCAAGCCCGAAGGGAATTGGACGAAAGAACCGATGTCGGTGCTCATCAATCTACGGAGAATTTTTGGTGCTTAACTTAAACACGGAGAAAAACTGTCTTACTGGAATGTATTACATACATGTTATCTATAGTTTTAATGGAAACTCCGTGTTTTTTCTGTGATGGCGTCGGTAATCCACGGTGTCGTTTTTTTTCAACCGATTTCATCCATGCTTGCAAAAAATCTATAGGTTGTCAATGCGCTTATAACTACAACGTTTATTGTGTTATTCACATCGGTAACACAGTTTTTCTCTGCATTTAAGCTAAGCACTGATAATTCTCTTCGCTTAAATTAGCTCGAAGAGGTTGTCCTCTACCTGCGGGAATGACTTTGTAATCGATAAATCGCATGCATATGTCACTTCTCTTGGTTCAGCTTTGCCCCAGTTTTATGCAAACGTCACTTTTGACGTTTCAGATTTTTTAATAGGATTTCCATGCAAATGTCACCCAATTGCCTTAAAATCACCTTTCTCTGGAATATTAAAAATTCATCAACAATTTCAGATTTCTTAGAGGCTTTTTAATCCATCGACATCGTAGCCATTCTCCAATTGAATTTGACAGTTTTTTGGTGAAATGTAGGGGCAAACTATATTTTGACAGATAAAGTAAGCCTTAAAATCTCCTGTTTTGGAGCAGTAAAATTTCATCAAAATTTTGTGATTTTTCAGAGGTTTTTTAATCCATTGACATCGTAGCCATCCGTCAATGGAATTTGAGAGTTTATGGCTTGAAATATAGGGGGCAAACTATGTTTTGACAGAAAAAGTATATTTTGATACAAATGTCACCGAAATGCCTTAAAATTACCTGTTTTTGAAGCAGTAAAAATTCATCAAAAATTTGTGATTTTTCAGAGGTTTTTTAATCCATTGACATCGTAGCCACCCGTCACTGAAACTTGACAGTTGATGGCTTGGAATATAGGGAACAAACTATATTTTGACAGAAAAAGTATATTTCGATCCAAGTGTCACCCAAATGCCTTAAAATCACCTTTTTCTGCAGCAGTAAAAAGTCATCAAGAATTTCAGATTTCTTAGAGGCTTTTAATCCACCGACATTGTAGCCCCCAGTCAATGGAATTTGACAGTTGATGGCTTCAAATATAGGGGAAAAACTATATTTTGACAGAAAAAGTATATTTTGATACAAATGTGAACTGCCTTAAAATGACCTGTTTTTGAAGCAGTAAAAATTCATAAAAAAATTGCTATTTTTCAGAGGTTTTTTAATCCATTGACATCGTAGCCATCCGTCACTGAAATTTGACATTTGATGGCTTGAAATATAGGGAACAAACTATATTTTGACAGAAGTAATTTCGATCCAAATGTCACCCAAATGCCTTAAAATCACCTTTTTCTGCAGCAGTAAAAATTCATCAAGAATTTCAAATTTCTTAGAGGCTTTTTAATCCACCGACATTGTAGCCGCCAGTCAATGGAATTTGACAGTTGATGGCTTGAAATATAGGGGAAAAACTATATTTTGACAGAAAGAGTATATTTTGATACAAATATCACCGAACTGCCTTAAAATTACCTTTTTTGGAGCAGTAAAAATTCATCAAAAATTTGTGATTTTTCAGAGGTTTTTTAATCCATTGCCATCGTCAATGAAATTTGACAGTTGATGTCTTGATGGATAGGTGCCGAACTATCGGCCTTTTCGATTGGCAATTCGGAAGAACTCTCCGATCCGGAACGCCAATAAAACAAACAGGCATATGTAGTTTGATTCTGAAGTTTTCGTATCCCTGTATTTGTGCAACTTCACAAGCGGATGGAAATAGTTCTTCATATTTGGAAACTTGGCGGAAACAAATATGAACGAGTATGATAATTTTCAATAAGGAAAATGGGAAAATAATATTCTAAACGGAAAATAATTGTTTTTAGAAACAATAAAATGTGTGAAATGTACTTATTTTTAGTTAAACATTTACTTTTTGCAATATTTGACAACACAACAACTATGTATTTTAATGTGTGAGTTGTTCTGGTTTCGATTCTGAAATGAAATCCAGAATCGTTTTCTGTTCTTTTCAGGAGACGAACTGTCATTCTGAATGCCAATAGAACACTTTCAGATGGGTTTACATGCATTCCGAACGCTTCTGGATTGCCAATCGAAAAGGCCATATATTTCCACATAAAAAGTGTATTACGATCCAAACGTCAACCAATTGACATTAAATAACCTTTTTCCAGAGCAGTAAAAACTGAAAATTTCATGTTTTTTAGCTTTTTAAATCAATACAAATTTTATTGTTTTTAAATTTGGATCAAATTGGACCGATTGATTAAAATAATAATTTTGCCAACTAGGCGATTGTGTTATTAGCACTCGAGTTTCGAGGGCTGGACGTACTAGTTAAATTGAAATTCTTAACATTGAATCTTCATTAAAACCCCACTCAGCTATACATTTTCATTTAACAAAAATCTTCAAGGAGTAGTCCTTCTGGGGCTCCTATCTATGCGAAAGACCCTTATCTTACCTCAGCGATTAAATTTATTCCCTTTGTGTGGGGGTTTTATTTGATGCTGGACGAGTGCAGATTTAACTACAAAATTTATTACATTTAAATATACAAAGTTTGTCATTGTGAAACACGTTTCTTTTGGAGAATAAGGTCGTGGGTTGAAGTTGGACAAACAAAAAATAAGACAGATCCAATTCTAGGTTTTTAATTTTTGTATTCTGAATTTATTTTCTTTTGTATCTATCTTGTGGTCGTTTCTATTTTTATTTGAATGTATTTTACCTTCTCTTAAGGATTTGTCTGTCATGTGCTACACTCTATCTTATTTTAGAAAAATGTTCAACGTATGTAGGCGAGCGTATAGCGTTTTTCAACGCAGCATATACTCTACTTATGCATGTGGCCTAAAAATATACATTTACTTTGGTTTTATTCAGATTCAGTTGCATGAATCTTAATAACATTATGAGGAACAATCTGATTGTTCAAGTGAAAATGCATTTTTGCGAATATAATCTCAAATAATGCATGAATACTGGTGACCATATTTTGTGACAAAAAAACAAGGATTAAAGCTCCTCTTTCTCAATTTAAATGATTAACTAAAAAGTAGTTATCACAATACTTGACCACCTTTGAAGCTTTTAATCCCTAGAAGGGACTTTTAAATCACAGCGATGACTAAAATGAAACAAGATATATTTCGAATTAGACTTATCTGAAATTGTGCAGGGCTCAAAAATACCGGTTTGTTGCTCCTTGCTTCTAAATGGCGCAGTTATCAAAACATAATTTATACTTACTGTCTAGAAGAAGTTTGATTACACTTTTTTCATACGAGCGCTCAGCTCAGTTTAAGATAGTTTTATTTAAAAATGGTCAAATCTCGAAAATACTGGTTTCTCGAGGAAATTATACTCAGTGCACCGCACCGCAAGAAAGTCTGTTCTTTATTTGTTTTTTTTTTCAAATAGTTTTTTTTTTATACAAAAATTTTGAAAGAATATTTCAAAATCAAAGTTTTACGAAAAAGAAACACCTTTAAGCTTCCGAAAAACCAGTATTTTCGGGATCTGACCATTTTTTTAAAGTAGAAACATCTTGCAACTAAGCGCTCGTATGAAAAAGAGTGACATAAAACTTCTTCTAGAGAATATTATTAAATAAAGTTAAGAATTAACAACTTCGCCGTTTAGGAACAAAGGGCAAAAAACAGTATTTTTAAGTTCTGGACAATTTAAGAATTAACAATATCTTTTAATATGACCGCCATTAGAAAATGCTTTTTTAAAGAGGGTCACTTTACTTACTAGTTTCATACAAAAGTTTTCGACAAAAATAACAGTTGTTTACAGGGTTGTTTACGAAAAATCTATATTTTTAACTAATTTATCTTTTTGAAGCAGCAATATCTTTTCACTGATCGCTTGTTTGGAAAAAAGTGAAGTAATATTTTTTGTAGACAATACTATAACCTATTTAGTGATCATAAATAATTTTTTTGACATCTTTGTCCCTTGAGATTAAAAGGCATAAGGCCAGTTTTTTTGGCTTTGGACAAAATTTTTAAAATAAAGGTTTTATTCATATAGAGCCGAACTTAACTCATACACCAAAAGAGTTAAGAAGGACCAAAAAGGATTCATGGTCTAGACACTGTGAATCCATTGAGAACACAAGTGAGGTGGCGAGACTTCGAAAGGCCCTTGCCCATAACCCCACGACTCCGGGATATATTGAACATCCCGAAGGATCGTTGTCGAACTCGAATCAGACTCCTTAGAAGCTCTACAATCAGCACCAGAATTGGATCAGGTTATCACAGAGCAGAAGATTCTGTGGGCAATAAACTCTTTCAAACCCTTTAAATCAGCTGGGCCAGACGGGATTATTCCGGCATTTCTTCAGCATGCTCTACAGATAACACTGGTCAACAAAATTTAATTATTTTTTTGTTACAGAAACAAAAATATACTTTTTTGTAGGTTTTTGGTGTGCTGAACTCGAATCTGAAGTCAGAAAAATTCTATCGGGCTACGTTTTTGAGATATTCCCGTTACAAAATCGAAAAAACCGTTTTTTTGCTGTTTTCAAAGTTGTATTGTAACGTGAAGTAAATTGTTTCAACAAAATTTTTAATGGTTTCTGAAAGAACTAATTTTCTTCTTTTAAAATCAGTTTAAATCTTTCCGATACCTCTTTTCTTCTCGGAGGAATCTTCAGTTAATTGTAGGTCTTCCATTTATGACATAAATACAATGTTAAGGAGAATGGGCAAAAATTTATGGGAAATGGTCCATTTCCCAATTCGAACGTGTGATATATCGTTGAAAAGGTTATTTTGAGTACATCATTTCATTATATTGCCGTTAAGCTCTAAACCATGGGGTTCACGAGATATTCAGCTAATGTGGATTGGGAACACATTATTGTTCTTTCGGTGCTTTGAAGCCGAATATCTCGCGAGCCCCATGGTTTAGAGCTTAACGGTCATATAATGAAATTATGTACTCAAAATAACCTTTTCATCGATATATGACACATTCGTATTGGGAAATGGACCATTTCCCATAAATTTTTGCCCATTCTCCTTAACATTTTATTTATGTCATAAATGGAAGCCCTACAATTAACTGAAGATTTCTCCGAGAAGAAAAGAGGTATTGGAAAGATTTAAACTGATTTTAAAAGAAGAAAATTAGTTCTTTCAGAAACCATTAAAAATTTTGTTGAAACAATTTACTTCACGTTACAATACAACTTTGAAAACAGCAAAAAAACGGTTTTTTCGATTTTGTAACGGGAATATCTCAAAAACGTAGCCCGATAGAATTTTTCTGACTTCAGATTCGAGTTCAGCACACCAAAAACCTACGGAAAAGTGTATTTTTGTTTCTGTAAGAAAAACCTTGTTGACCAGTGAATCACCCCATGGCTTAGGGTAATCTTCAAAAGTTGTCTCAAACTTAGATACGTCCCTATCAGCTGGAGAGAGGTTAAAGTTGTCTTTATTCCAAAAGCTGGAAAGCCGGCACACTCGACTGCAAAAGATTACAGACCAATAAGTCTCTCTTCGTTCCTCCTCAAGACACTGGAGAGAATTATTGATCTACATGTTAGAGACCTTCTCAACTCAAACATTTTGTGCAGCTACCAACACGCTTACCTTAAAGGAAAGTCAGTGGAGACTGCGTTGCATGAAGTCGTTTCACAAATTGAGAAAAGTCTCGAGCATAAAGAACATACCCTGGCAGCATTTTTGGACATTGAGGGAGCGTTTAACAACGTAAAAACGGAGTCCATTAAATCTGCTCTGGAAGAGGTCGGAGTTGAGCCTGCCATTGTCGACTGGATTTATACCATACTCAATGGTAGAATCATAAACTCCCGACTGGGAGATGCTTTCGTTGAGAAAACAGTTACAAGAGGCACACCACAAGGAGGGGTAATTTCACCTCTCCTTTGGATCCAAGTTTTTAATAAAATTCTTACAAGATTTAGTAATCAGGGCATTAAAATTGTGGCCTATGCGGACGACATAGTAATTTTGATATCGAGTAAGTATCTTACCACCATCAAAGATATTATGGAATCCGCACTTAAAGAACTAGCTTCTTGGGTATAGCACAAAACGGTCTCGGGGTTAACCCTACAAAAACTGAACTAGTTCTGTTCACGAATAAAAAGAAATAAGGGGACTTTACTCCTCCTATGCTTAATGATATTCCTCTGAAACTCTCCAAAGAAGCTAAATATCTTGGAGTAATCCTTGATTCCAAACTAACATGGAAACGAAACACAGAGGAAAGAATGAAAAGGGCACTCGGCGCTTTCTACACATGCAAAAAAACCTTCGGTACACGTTGGGGTATGCGACCGCAGGTTATCCAGTGGAAGTGGATGTACACGGCGATTGTTCGCCCCATACTTACCTATGGTTCTATCGTGTGGTGGAAGGCTGTTGAAAAAGTTAGCTATCTCAAAAACCTGAACAAGGTACAGAGACTAGCCTGTATAGGAATAACGGGGGCACAGAGGTCTACGCCACAAGCAGGGTTGGAAATTATTTTAAATCTTCCAGCCCTAGACGAGCACATTAGATGCACAGCAGCCAAAAGCGCACTTCGACTCAAAGAACTGAGCTCTTGGAAGCACAGCACCTATGGTCATGGGTCTATCTTACAAAGGTATGACACAGTGGTCGGACTTGATGTGACAACTGATTACATACCACCGATAATAGATTTTAACAAACACTCTCTATTTCAATACCCGAAAGACATGGTTGGGAACCCAACTCACTTATTAGTGAACAGGGTATCCCCTTCTATACTGACGGGTCAAAAATGGAAGAAGGAAGAGGAGCTGGGGTGTTCTGTGAAGCCCTTAATATTAGAGAATCATATAAACTCCCAGATGAATGTAGCGTCTTTCAGGCTGAGATTTATGCTATTGAAAAAGCGGCAGAAATGGTGCACAAGAAAAAACTGAGCTCGTCGGAGATCACATTTTTCGTGGACAGCCAAGCCGCTATCAAAGCAATAGCCAGTGAGACTATAAGATCCAAAACAGTGACAAAATGCCGAGGCATACTGAATAAAATTTGCAACACTAACCGAGTCAAACTCTGCTGGGTTCCTGGACATAGCAATATCGAAGGGAATGATATAGCAGATGAACTGGCAAGGAAGGGGTCATTATCAGTAAGAAACAGTAGTAGCCAATTAGATATGGGACTAGACATCCCGATCGGTGTGGTAAAAACGAAAATAGACCTAATAACGAAAGAGCAAATCAATAAATCCTGGATTACCAGGAACGATTGCGTTATTTCTAGAAGTCTATGGCCTAGAATTAATGAAAAGGAAACTCAGTATATTCTATCGCTGAGTAAAAAGAACATTAGAATCTTGATAGGTGTACTAACGGGTCATTGCGCCATTGGCACAATGACCACCAGACTGGGTGTATTCGCACCTGACTTCTGTAGGAGCTGTCAGGATGTAGAAGAAATAAAAACCATTAAACACCTGCTCTGCGATTGTCCAAACCTCCAAACAAATCGCCTCACTTACTTCGGAAACAGGTTTGTTGGAGAACTGGACGATCTAGCGCAGGTCTCAATGGCATATATGGGGAAATTCATAGAGAGCACAGGCTGGTTTGCAAATGAGCCAGTCTACTTGAATAATTAGTTTAGGAGCATCTCGGCTTTCTTTTCGTAAGGGGATCACAATGGACCGATAGGCCCCCGTGTACGCAACAGCCTTTGTGCTGTGCACACTCCTCCCAACCTAACACACCCTAAGGTTTCTTTGAAGTTATAGAAAAAAGGTTCGTTTGCAAGGAGTGATTTAATTATTCTACAAAATTAGCATTTATTTATTTTCGACAGCATTCAACCTTAAAGTGTTGTGAACCTGACTGACATTTACGTCATTTCAACTTTTTTGAAATGGTGATATCTTCTAACGTGATCAATCGGAGGACAAAAAGTGTTTTGATTTTTTATGTAGAAAATTGCGTGATCTACAAGTTTTTATTTTATATTTTTCAACAGCGTTTATTGTTTAAAAGATCTAAGTGAAAAACAATTTTTTGACGTTTGACTTTGTATAACTCTTTGTGAAATCTTTTTTAAAAATCTTCAGTTGGATTTTTTCGCATTAAAGTCAAATAAATTGTCCAACAATCAACCACTTTTTGGTTGACTTATTGAAGTTTTGTTTAAAGTATTAATAACATAGAAAAAAAGCTTTTTTGAAAAACCCGCAGAGGGTCACCATACTCACAGGCGATATACGGGTTGGGTGTTGCTTTGTGTTGCACCTACGCATTTTCAATGTGCGAAGTGGTACACACTCAAAGTGTCATTTTCTTGCTTGTTAAACATGTCGTATTTGTTTTCCTTTATTTCTTGGGTGTAGAATATAATACAAAAAAATAACCTTTGAATATATTTGCATTATTTCAACTTGGTTTGCATACAATTGAATTTATTCAACAAGCTTTTTTTTTGAATATAAACGAATGAAAATTAGAGTCTTGACATTATTGGACAATTGTTGCTTTATATTCTAAATTATAATAATCAGTCCAGATGTGAGTTGTCTTGTGTGAGAAATCCTTGAAGGCTTACTTTCAAATTTAATTTTACAAATAGGAGAATTTTATAAGGTACTAGCTGGCCCGCCCCGGCTTCGCACGGGTAGACAAATCTAAGTTTCGTAAAATAATAACCTTATGTAAGAAAATATCAATAAATATAGTGGTAGGTAGCAGTTATTTATTTAAGGTTTATAATTAGTTTTCTACAGTTATTTTAGTTATTATTAATTTACATTGTCATATCATTGTAAAGCTTTAATATAATATTTTTTGTATTACTATTCTTCTAATTTCATTGATATTACCACAATTGAACCGCAACTCGTAAATGAATATACCCCTCTGAACGAAGTTTTTTTTATTCAATCGAATGTAAGGTGGTAGTCGTTCACTTTCTATTTTCGTCATCTATAAAAAGAAATTTTTAAACACTCATAGACTTAAACTGCAGCTATTGAATATATGTCCTTTTTTTAAAGCTACTTTTATGACTAATCAATTTCGCTTATACTCAAATGCATTCAGATTAAGACAAAAAAACTGTATTCAAAAACTTTTTTTGACACATCCTATTATGGCCTGCGAGTCGCAATAAATATGAGTGAAAAAATTACGCTCAGCAAATTTCAAATTACATACTGCAAATTTCAAAACTTTTGAACATTTACCCTTTGAACAGAATGAATGTAGCTGCAGCTTGTAGCAAGAGTTGAATTTTGTTTAACTTCTGCTACAATATCCATTCCTTGCTACATTTGCAGTTTCTCATTGTGGCACTGTATACTATTTTTGTATCTTTCTACTTTGACAGTGCTACACACCACAAACTACAGCTACACCATTCTGTTCGGCCAGTTAGATGTCATTCTTTTCGAACGATGTTGTTTGCTATTTAATGTCATATACCAATGACTCGCGAGTCATTATAAGGATCTGAATATCAAAATGACTTATGCTTTGAAGTTTTGTATTAAAGTGACATCCATCTTCGCCTTGCTCAAATATAATTGAATACTGTAATGCGTCATATGAACGATAAGTTTCAGCAGCTCGTTTAATATTATTATTTCTGCGATGCAGAATTATGTCACGAGACTCAAATCCTTCCCCAACAATAACTATTGCAACTTCATCAAGTTGTTGGTGCATTGTATCGTCTCTCGTGTTTTCCAGGTGGGGCTTTTTTTTGCTCTGATAACTATTTTATAATTATCCGCTGACATTTAATCAATTTGCATACAACAAATTTTGTAGTGATTCGACAATTTCTCTTCTTGTGTCTGTGTTGTTTGCACAAAACTTGTTAATTTGTGTTTCCCATAAAATACATCTGAAGAAACTTGTGATTACAATCTGGAGATGGTAGTAGAGAGCCAGCTAGATGATAGATTTGGCCTTGAACTTTGAAGGTTGTCATAAAATTCCCATGGAAAATATTTACTGCACCAAATGACGTCATTTGAAAGCATGCATTATACTTGCGTATATTGGTTAAAAAAATTTTTGATTCTGTTGTAACACTTGAAACCAATATATCAATGAAAAACACGTTTTCAAATCAATTTATTAAAATATTTAAGTTTTTTTAACTCACGGAAGCATTTTTTAAAAAGAACACTAATATTTACTGCGTTAATGCGCAATTAACTAATTGTTAACTAACCTAAAACCAATGTTAATAATTGCTCGGCTTGCGGAATCAATTCTGGCAATTTCACTTTGCCGTTTGCGCAGCACATTCCAGGTGCTTCATTTTTAAATTTCAATGCATTACAGTATTCACAAACTATGTCCATATATCCAATAATTACAAATTCATATAAACTGTTATCAAAGTTGTTATCATATTCAAATGCAATATAATTGAATGACCACAAATTTTGTCCACGTTTCGTTTGCGTTTGTATCCGAACATTAAAGTTTTGTAGCTGGCGATTTTCATCAGCTATTATTTCTCAGGCTGTCCTTCTTTTTAAGCGATTCGATTCGTTACGTTGTATTAACTCTTCCTCATTTTCGTCGAATGATTTTTGACGTGGATTAAACCATTAACAGTGTTCTGATCAACTCAGTCCGACTTTTGGTAATGAAACTACATCTCGAGCCACCGTGTTTATTGTGGTTGCACTTCACTACAGGATAAATTTCGGGAATCTCGCTCTGTGCCAGAAAATTCTACGCTGTGCATGTGCTGATGTTGAAAGACTGATGTTCGCGTAGGAAACCGTAATTTTCGAAATTGAATTGAATTATTTTTGCTTTTAAGTAGCAACTCTCCTACTGCAGATCAAAGCTAGAATGTACCTGTAAATGGCACGCATGTTAATCTTAAATGTGAAACTATTAAGCTATTAAACTATTAAGCTTGTCAAACTTCAACGCACTTCCCATTCATGAATTACTCATTTAAAATATGTGATTTTGACCAAGTTATCAGTCTAACGTCAACATGCCTTGCCTCTGTTTAAATTTAAACCAACCAATCCCAAAATCTATTAAAATGCTTTAAACGACTAACCCTGTTTAACTTCATACTTAAGTGTCTTAGCAAAAAAAAGATGGAAGATAAAACGTTAAGAAAATAAACTACATACAGCTTCAAGGCTAAAGTATTATGTAAAGCCCCCCACTTGCTGACACAGTTGTCACTTTTCAGCTGTCATTTCAGTTTCCTCTAATTACCACACATACATTTATTTTTCCAGAAAAAAAAACAGATAAAAGTCAAAAGAAAATCGATAAGAAGCTCTTTCGTTGCTGTCGTTCTGTCAATGTTGCCTCACAAAAGCTAAAGTGCATTGTTTTTGATCTCTTATCAGCCAGCGAACGTAGCGCGTCGTAAAAAATTGTATTTTTATGTTTCAATTATGTCAACAACAACGACAATAAGATGTGGCCTAGCAGCAATGAAAAAAAAAGAAGGCAGTTCCACACACAGTGGTAGGTATGATGGCGGCATTTTCTTTTGTCCAAACAAAGTAAACGTGTAAACTGTCATTTGACATTTTTACTAAATGAACAAAACTACTTAGAGAAAAAACACTATATCAGAGTATCTGGAAGAACATACCTACAGTAGGGAGCACAAATGAGTACATGTTTGTAGTTCGCGCACTTATTGATGCATAAGAACAGAAATAATAAAGCAAATTGAAAAATTTTTTTTGCTCTGTATTTTATGTTCAATTCTCAAGAAAACGGTATATAATACATAACGGAAAGGAGCAAGTTCTAAGAAAAAAACAAATAAAACAAAAATAAGTCGCATGTACTCAATTTTGCACCAAGCGTTAATCAGCAAAAATATCGACATTTGCTGTTAGATTTGCAAGTTTTTGGTTTGTTTATGATTTTTTTTATCTTTTGTAGTTTGAGATAATGTTTAATTGCGTATGGTTAGAACTTTCACCAGCGTATTTTAATAAATGAAATATATAATTATAAAAATTTCATTGCTCTTTAAGATTATGAGGAAACTATCACGACCAGTTTGAGGACAGTATTGTAGTCATGACAAAGAGTGGCTTCTCGACACAAATGATAGCTAATAAGCTTAAAAGAAGGCAATCGGTGGTCTTAAAAGTCCAGAAAATGCGAGTTATTGTTCCAAAAGAACAAGTCAAAGGCCGCAAAAAAATTTTGACGGATGCGGACGCACCTCGCAGGATATTAGAAATGAAAGGGAACAAGTGTTTAACACCAAATCATGCTTCTTTAGCAATAAATAAGCCCGTTAGCCGAGAAACTGCAAGAAGAACCCTCAACGACATTGGTTATATCTCAGCGGTTAAAAGAACAAAAGCCTGCATTGTCGGAAAAAATGCTAAGGTGTGGTTTAAGTTCGACAGGGAACACAGAAATTGGACATCTGACCACACTACACGTTTCCAATTACCTACTGTCCAATTTCTGTGTTTTCTGACGAACTTTAACCACACCTTAGCATTTATACTGACAATGCAGGCTTTTGTTTTTTTAACCGCTGAGATATAACTAATGTCGTTGAAGGTTCTTCTTGCAGTTTATTGGCTAACGGGCTTATTTATTGCTAAGGAAGCATGATTAGGTGTTAAACACTTGTTCCCTTTCATTTCTAGTATCCTGCGGGGTGCGTCCGCTTCCGTCAAATTTGTATGCGGCCTCTGACTTGTGCTCCAGGAACAATGGCTCGCCTTTTCTGGACTTTTATGACCACCGATTGGCTTATTTTAAGCTTCTTAGCTATCATTTGCGTCGAGAAGCCACTCTTTGTCATGACTACAATACTGTCCTCAATCTGTCGTAATAGTCAACTCATTATTTTAAAGAGCAATGAAATTATTATAATTATTTATTTCATTTATTAAAATATGCTGGTGAAAGTTCTAACCATTCGCAATTAAACATATCTCAAACTAAAAAAAATATAGGAAGTTATAAACAAACCATAAACTTGCAAATCTAACAGCAAATTTCGATATTTTTGCTGATTAACGCTTGGTGCAAAATTGAGTACATGCGACTTATTTTTGTTTTATTTGTTTTTTTCTTAGAACTTGCTCCTTTCCGTTATGTATTATATACTGTTTTCTTGAGAATTGAACATAAAATACAGAGCAAAAAAAATTTTTCAATTTGCTTTATTATTTCTGTTCTTATGCATCAATAAGTGCGCGAACTACAAACATGTACTCATTTGTGCTCCCTACTGTATATACAGCTTCAACATGGCAAGGAAGTCATAAAATCAAGATCGTAAAAATGTGTGCTCTTTCTCCAGCTTCAATTAATAGAGATTAGGTATAAAGGTTCCAAGACTGAAATGAAAGAGGGCCCTGTTCCATTGAATGGATACATTAAGGGATTATATTTATACACAGATATACTACACCAAACACATTTTAAATGTGTATAGCTACATTTTAATTAAATAATCATGTCAGGTGGCAAACACATTCATGTGACATTTAAATTTCCTTCCAGATTTTTAAGTCCATATACTTTTTAATGGTTTGTCATAATATGGTGCCAGTCTTCAAATTATATACATACATCCGCAAATTCAGTTAAGTCGCTCCTCTAGGGTAACACACATTAATAATTCTACTACTTATAAATACATCCACGAGGAAATATTTAGATTAGATGTGGCTTGAAATGTACGTTTTGACAAATAATGTGGAAATATGAGCAGCGAGGATGTGTGTTTTGAAGGATGCTCTTTTGATTTAGCCATATATGAAGACGGATGTGCTGTGTGTGTGATGTGTGTCTCCAAGGCATCATCAATCATATTATGGTGGGTTAATGAGCTTTGGAAGTGATAATGATCTCTGTTTTTATGGCAAAAGGATACTCTGGTTTAATGTGTTTTTTTTTAATAGTAGGTAATAGGCTATTTTAGGGCTTATTTTAAGTTCACATCTTAAAATTGCATAATCCGATTCTGATAAAGTAATAAAAATGGAAAAATTGCAGTAAACATTACAATGTCATTATATGGCAAGAGATTAAGCCACAGAATCTGTGGAATAAAAGTGGAGAATTTAATTTTTATGTAGAAACAAGTTCCGAGTACTTTAAGAAAAAGACATGACTCCAAGGGATTAAAACTGGAACTCAATTTCAATTGAAAAGGTGGAACATTGTACTTTGATAGTCAAAATAGCTTTGTTCCATAGTTTTTGGGCATAAATTAGCAGTCGGTCTTTCTGTGAGGAAATTCTCCCAGATATTACCGAAAAGTAAGAAACGCGGTTTGATGGCAATTTTGGTAGCAATTGAATACAACAATGAACTGACAGAAAGTGTGAGGAAGCTGAGTCATTTAGATCAGATACACTAATGCTCAAGCTCGAAAAATATTTGATTCATCGCCGAGGAAGGTCGTTGGTCATGGAGAGCAGATGGGGAATAATGCTTAAGCTAGGAAAATCTTGGAGACCATCCCCAAAAAAAGGCCTTGGCTCAGGTGGAAAGGAACATAACCAGCTTGGTGTGCACATCTGGAGACATACAGCTCGGGACCAAGCTGGTTGAACAAGCTTTCAGGTTGATGCTTTGGTCTATATCGGCCATAGCCGCACCTCCTTAAGCAGAGTGAGTAAGAATGAAACAAACTCCTTGTAGGTAAGATCAAACTAATGATGTTCCAAACTTGAGAATTAAGTTGGATCACTAGGGCATGTTTTTGTATGGATCAGTTTATTGTTTTCGAAGTCGAGATCTTGTTCAGATTTTTAAGCTAAAATTGATGCTTAAATTTTTCGAATATATCAAACTAGGAAAGAAAAAGTTTGGAGACTTTATCGTTAGTATTTATATTTTAAAACGTAGTATTAAGTATTAATAAAGCTCTGACGTAGTCATATTTGTAGAGTTTTTTTTCTTTTTAAATGCATGTCACGTTTTGTTATTCCGCGAGTCTAGCTAAGGAACACAGTCTTAAGGGCCTCAACAGTGCGTTTCCGAATTCCGTTGTTGCATTTACATGGGGAATTAAGATGGATCACTGAAGCATGTTCTCGTATTGATCAGTATATCGTTTTCAAATTCGAGAAATTGTTTAGCTGTTTAGGCTAAAATTGATACTTGATTAATTTTTTCGAGTATCACATTAGGTAAGGAAAATTTTGGAGACTTTTTCATTGGTCCTTATCTAAGAGCCTTATTTAAGAATGCAGTCTTGAAGTATTTTTCCTCAATTCTTACAGTACGAAGATAGTAGAGCCATCTTTGTAGAGATTTTTTCTTTTTCGATATATTGCATGTCACACTTGTTCTTCCGAGAGCATAGCTTAAGAACATAATCTTCAGGACCTGAAGAGTTTTTTTTCCAATTTCAATTGATGCATTTTCTAGCGAAGTAAATAGAATCACATGTGTAGAGTTTTCTTTTTTCGGTACATACAAGAGTCAAGTTTAAGAACGCAGCTTTAATGACCTCAGGTGCGTTTAAAAAATGTTCATCGTTTAATTTTCTAGCAATGATAGTAGAAATTCTGCGTAGAGTTTTCTTCCTTCCTATATGCTTGGCATGAGGACTTTAACTAGAATGCAGTATCAATTCTTAAAATACATTTTTACAACTCTCATTGTTGAAATTTGAAATGGAGATAGTGGTTTGTCATTTGTGTAGAGTTTTTTTTCTTTTTCGGTTCAATGTACGATAAGCTGGTTTTTCTTCTTTTGGTTTAATATAAGAGTCAAGTTTAAGAACGCAGTTTTAATTCTTCAAGTGCTATTATCAAATATTCATAGTTTCATTTTCTAGCGAAGATATTAGTTTCTGTGTAGAGTTTTTTAGCCTTTTGGGCTATCCATGGCACACTTTTCTGTTTCCAAGATCTTTAACTATAATACCTTTTCATTGCTTTGAATACTTTTCTGCAATTCTCATTGTTTTACTTTGAAGCGAAGATATAGTACCTACCTAGTCATTTGTGTAGAGTTTTTTTCTTTCAGTGCAATGCATTGTAACCTTATTTTTCCTAGAGAAAAGCTTAAGAACACAGTCTTAAGGGCTTAGGTGCTTTTATAAAATACAAATTATTTCATGTTTTAATAAATTTAGTAGAGTCATCTATGTAGAGTTTTTATTTCGGTACAATACAAGAGTCAAGTATAAGAAGGAAGTTTTAATGACCTCAAGTGCTTTTATAAATGTTCATTGTTTCATTTTCTAGTGAAAATGGTAGAGTTTCTGTGTAGAGTTTTCTTTCTTTTCGGGCCTTGTATGGCACGCTTTAAGTGTCTGACATATGACTTGAATCACACAATTTCTGCTCAAAGAAATTTCTTCGGCAGTGAGTTTTACAGGAAGGGGAAATGTTTTGTCTTCTTTTGTGAATGCTCTCTTCCACAAAAAAAAATTTAAAGCTGTGGAGCAAGAAGTGGGCACTAATTGGCGAAAAATAGTAAAGCAATTTTATTTCAGTAAAATTATCAAAGATAGGAATGATCTTTTGCGATAAACACTGATAGTTAAAATACGTAAAAAAAAAAATAAGTTGAACATTAGAGCTAAGTTTATCCATTAAACTTACTTAAGACCAAGACTTATGACCTTGTCGGAATTAAAAATACATAAAAAATTAAAGTTACGAAACAGTTTCACAACCAAAGATTAACTCCAGCTGTTATACTGTTTAAAATAAATTAAACTCTACAAAACAATGTAATGACAACATAGCACACTACATACAAATCTGCTTATAAAATACCAATCGCTATAATAATGGCAATTTTCTTCTATAGAACCACAAACAACTTGGTCTTGCGCTATGCCTGTCATTACTATCAGTTTCAACTACAGCTACGCAAATCATCCTCAAAAATACATAGTACATCGCCGCCGCTGCATCGTTGCATATTTTGGTGTATTTCCTTTGACTTCTTGCCTTTTTGCATGTGGGTCATGTGATTGCCTTTAGGGTATCATCCAGCTAACATCTTGCAAATTTAAATTCCTTGTTTTGCCAGCATCTAGCATTTAGCATCATCATCCAGCACACATCACCGCACAACTTAAATATCTTAACCACCGATAAAACACAAACAGTCATCATTGCAGCATTCATCTGCAAAACCATAACTAAGATCAGTCTTTCAATTACAGAGCTTCTCCTCTATGCGAGATTTGATGTGAAAACGACAGACCACAAAGGCATCAACAACCAAAAAGAAGAAAAACAAAAATAAAACACCTCAGCACACAAAATAAGGAAGACAACAACAACAACCACACACAGCTTCACCTTTGCCATTATTGGTTGTGTGTTTGGTATAAGCAACCAAACCGAACCAAACAACCACCACAGCCATTGCCATACCATACAAAACCAAATGATCACCCAAACCATAAAAGGCCACCAGAAAGAGCCTATAGAGCTCCTTTCGATGAAGCATCCATCTCCTACGACAAAAGCCATGTGGTTTGGTGTGCCGCGCGGCATGTGGTTCCGATTTTCTATCCCGATAAACGTTGGTCGGTTCGGTATAGAAATGTGTTGGAGGAGCGCAACGCGGCCTCCCGCATCTTTTGGATTTATCCATATATGGACGTTTCGACAACGACACGGCGACTGACAACGCGACGCTATGGCATGGAGGCGATGCAGTGTGATGGTGTGTAGTGTGGTATACCATTTCGGAATCAAGCATCAACGATAGTTGAATAGTAATTGCAAGCAATCCACAGCATACTCGAGTCATCATACAACATGCATTGCCAAAGTTTTGCGTTCGTTAACCCTGGACACCAAACCAAAGAAGCTCCTTCGAAGACAGTGTGGTACCAAGATCTCTTGAGGCCCTGGGAGCAATATTTCTTGTTTATGTGTATTCAAAGATGAAAAAGATTTAGGTAATCGATTGCCACAGTACAAATTTCAAATTCGAGAAAACCAAATGGAAAGGACTGGAGACAGCTAATCTAGGCCCAACTTGGTTTGACAAGCTTTTTGGTGGATTGATGCCCTGGTCCAAATCGGACCATGCTGAAGCACTGAAGCATGTATTGGCCATTATATCGTATCAAATTCAAGCTCTTGCTTGAATTTTAAGACTAAAATTTGACGATTGCTACAATTTTTCGAGTCTCCCATCAGGGAACAAAAAGTTTGGAGACCTTTAAAAATTGTGACTGGTGTTAAGAAATCAGAAGGAAATAAGAGGGAGGCTAACTGCTTTTGTTCGTTTCTAATTGTTGTCTTTTTTAACGAAGATAATAAAGTTATCTGTGTAGAGTTTTCTTCCCTTTCGATATATGTAATACATGGCACGCTTGTTTCTCCAAAAGCCTTGTTTGAAAAAACCTCCTCGGTACAAAGCATCCATAGCACGTTTTTTTTCCCAAGGGTATAGATAAAGAACGAAGTCTTAAGGGATTTAAGTACTTTTGAACATTTTTCTAAGTTGCATTTTAAGCAAAGGTAGTAGCGTCAAGAGTGTAGAGTTTTCTTTCTTATCTCTACAATGCATGACGTACTTGTGTTAAGAACTCAGAACCCTTGCTTAAGGACGGAATCTTAGGGACATTTGATACAACAGTACAATTTTAATTGGAGCATTTTTAAGCAGAGATAGAATAGTCATCAGTGTAGAGTTTTCTTCTTTTTCGATAAATTGCATGGCACACTTGTTTTTCCAACAGGCTAGTTAAGGAACGCAGTCTTAAGGAAATTAAATGCATTTGTACAATTCGAATGTTACATTTTCTAGCCAAGATATTAAAGTCATCTGTGTAGAGTTTCCTTCGTATTTAGTAAAATGCATAAAACACTTGTTTAACAAGAGTCTAGTTTAAGAACGCGGTGCAAAGGACTTTAAGATATTTAGTACAATACTTATTGTTGCCTTTTCTTGCGATGACAGTAGAGTACCTTGTGTAGAGTTTGCTATTTTTTATTAGGTACAATGCATGACAAAATTTTATTCCAAGAGCATAGTTTAAGAACGTAGTCTCAAAGACCTTAAGCACTTTTGCACAGTTTTCATTTTTGCGGCATTTTCTAGCGAAGATAATAGAATTATTTGTGTAGAGTTTTCTTTACGAGCCTTTCTTTTAATCATGCAGTTTCAATATTTTAAATACTTTTGTACAATTCTCATTGTTGAATTTGGAATGCGAAGATAGTAGTCATCTTTGTTGTTTTTCTTTCCGGTATAATGCAATGAAGTTTAATTGGAGGACTTTTTTTCATCTTGTTTAGTTTGAGGATTGGAAGGCTTCGTACTTTGAAGTAGAAATCTTTTCATTTCCTACTTTTTCTTTTTCAAATTTCTACTTTAAAATCGTATCCATTTGTTAACGAGAAGCTGTCAGTCAACAAAACTGTTAATTTTATCGATGAAACGGTCAAATGTGGAAAAGATGATGCCTATTGAAAGAGTGCACTAAAGAAAATCGTTAAAGACCGTCCATCTGGCAAACCATTGAGTTTATTTTCAAGAAAGTTTTAATACCCCGAAGCCTTTTCTTATGTATGTACCACTTAAGCCTAGTACATACTTCCTCATGAAGTGAACAATCACCAGTGGAGAAAGTGATTTTTTGACATTGCTCACTGGTACAGACTTTCAAATGTCTTGTGAACGTTTGACGTTTAAAACCACAATGTCTCTAGTGAGGTATATTTCTTTAGTAATTGAACTGTCAACTGTCCACCAAGAGTTCCCGTACAATTTGCAGGGGAATTGCTCGTGAACGAAATCTCTCCGCACAGCTTCACGAGCACGTTTACGGGTGAACAAAATGCAAATTTCGCATGGATTCACGACATGATTCACGAGTATGTACTAGGCCTTAGCACTCAAAATTGAGGTTAGTTATTGACATTATATTTTGTAAATCAACAGTTCTAGCAGAAGCAGACTCCCAGAGAAAGACGTGGCCACAGTTAAAGTATCTAACTGCTGACCGTGTAGGATAGAAACGATTTGTTGGCGCCCTATGTCCCAATTGGGGTTACAGAACTTGATTATGATGATGATGATGATTGACATTATGACATAATTTACAACTTTTTAGTGTAAACCTACTATGTTCACTTTTTTGGAGACTTTTCAGAAGTATTGGTTAATATCATTATCTTCGTGAGTAAAAGATGAGACAAGACTTAAAAGAAGTCTAGATTAAACTAAATTGGCAAATGCAACTCTCATTTGAAACCTTTTCAAGTTAACCTCCTATATTCGGTTTTTTGGAGACTTTTCAGAGGCATTGGTTAATATCATTATCTTCATGAGTAAAAGATGCGACAATCTTAACAGAAGCCTAGATTAAGCTAAATTGACAAATGCAACTCTGTTTTATAAGTCTTTGGGCCTTACTTACTTTTCCGCCAACACCATCAGCAGCAGCAACTTGTGCAATGCAATTGTTCTCTTCCAACTACTTTGAATACAAAAGGCCACAACGAAGAGACCGCAGCAAGGTAATCAAGGTTTTCTCCATTGCAAACGACGACGATCAGGATGACGACTACGACTACGACGACGACGATGATGATGATGATGATGGTGATGACGACGTGTTCTGGTGGTTAAAGCACTTAAGGTTTTGCTGTTGAGTCCACGCCATCTTTTTTTTTTTTTTAACTTTGCACGAAGTCGTGTTCCATAGTAACTATATGTACTTCCCTCCATAATAGAAGACTGGGGAGTGTTATTATTGTAAGTTGTACCTTTATATGCAGAAGAAGAAGTGAAAATTTGCATTCAATACTCTGAAAGAAGAGTTTTCGGGCCAGAAAAGGTAACAATGGATTTGAACGCACTATAGGCCCTTTTTCCCGTAAGAAGAAAATAACAAGCAGCAGGCATCAAGCGGCATAACCAGAACCACTTGTGGTATTCGACTTAAGTGTGTGCCTGGAATTTTCTTTACTTTTGTTACTGGCTGCTGCTCTTCTGTAAGCTGGATGGGAAGGGGATCTTTCTTTCACTGTTCTTAGCTGTGAAGTGCTATAGCGTAAGTTGTGTTCTTGCTTCGTTGGACATGAAATTAAATGTTGTTTTCTAATGTTGATACACGAGAGGTTGAGTTTGTCGTTCTTGTTGGTTCTGTTCAGTACTGTGGCTATGTGATTTTTCTTTTTTTTATAAAAAAGAAAAAACAGAAGAAGGCTCCAGATCTCTGACTTAAAGGGTCTGATGTGATGTATATATGAATGGAGGTTTTGTTTTTATTTTTTCTTACGTTGTTACCCTCTTCCTGTAGGGAGGTAGGTAGGTATAGTTTGTTCTTTTTTTTTGTATTATTATATTTGTGGCCTGGAGTAATTGAAGTGGTCTGGTCTCATGGTATTTCTGAGGTTTTGAATATGTTTTGGAATTCTCATATTGAATGGAATTGTATTTTACTTGAGTTGTTTTTCCCGTCGAATACTTGAATGGCTTTGTTAAAACAATTAGTTTGGCTTTATTTAAAGCTAAATGTCTTGTTTACTTTTAACTCAAGTGAAAATAATATTTACAAACATTTTAATGTATATGCTTGGGAATGAAGTAATTGGTTGAATAGTTGAGAATAGTTGAATTGAAAGGTTTTTAAAAAGAGATTTGGAAATGTCTGTTATCCGGCATAAGTTTGAAGTGTAGAAATATGTTTTCAAATCATTTGTGGTTTATCATGGGAGTTATGTATATGTTACAAAACACAAATTTAATTTTAATTTAAAATGAAATGAAAGCAGATATTTTTCCCTCAGAAGCATAAGGGCAAATACAAAAAAAACTCATTTCTCCTCAAGATGTGAATTTATTTTCGGCTTTCCAAATCACGGATTGCAGGTAGCATTCATCTCGGATTATAGAATCTTACTCGTAGTTTATACTTTGATACATATAGGTAAAGGGATTTCAATGACGGATATAAGAGTGATTGCCGGTTGGTAGAGTTATGATATAGATTCCTGGTTTTAAAATGCTATAACCCTATGATAAATTTTATCGTTGTTGGTTCAAAAATTACGTGTTTTCGCATCATTGTAAAGAGTTGTCCAGAAGATTATACTTCTAGTTTGTATAAGAAAAGGTCGGGATCCAAATTAGACGCGTAAATCATAATACCAACTCTTTCCTTAATTCGTGCTCCATAATTAAGGGGAAGATTTCTGGGATTATTCTAAGAAAAAAATTGTATGGGTGAAAATTTCTGAAAAATTAATTTAAGCCTAGTACGTTGCTGATGCGAAACGTAAAATCCCATACAAAAATGATACAACGAAAACATAAACTAAAAATGTAGTTCTAGTTTTCGTCCAGCAGTAGGGTAGAGCGGGGCTAGTTGGACCACTTTTTACTTGAAGTCTTATAACTTTTCACCTATTCATGACATAATAATGAAACTAGAATCTATAGAAAGAATGTAACTTCGGCTTCTTTAATAAATTTAAAAAAATTAAAAATATGTTATAGCAGAAGAATAAGATTACTTTAATTGCACCAAGTCCAAGTGGTCCAACTTGCCCCACTAGCGAGGCTAGTTGGACCAGTAGATGGGGTAAGTTGGACCAATGCGTAAAAAGTTGAAAAAGAAGCTCTATTAAGGACATAACCGCCGTTAGTTTGAACAAAATTTGATCACAAACTAAAACTTAATTCGAATCACAACTTTAGATAACGCCAATGATCCCATGGTGCCATGGCCAGGAATAGGGAATTTTGCATGGGCCTGGATTTCAGCAAGAATGCCATTGCACGCACTCCTCGCCGGATAAAGTCTCAGAATTTGCTTCCATACACATGATAACACCATACAGCAATAATATTCTTCTTCCTCTTTGAAACTGTATGTGTCCAAAGTTTTTCAACTATTTTCCTATATAAAATAAACAGCGGGCAAGTTGGTCCAACTGACCCCACACCTACCTTGATGAATATATTTCATCACTTTTAAATTAAACACTTTGAATTTTACAATTTCAAAAATGGAATATAAAAAGTCAGTAACAGAACTCCCAAAATTACTATACTTCGTTGAAAAACTCACACGTTTTCATCACGATAACACAAAAAGAAACAAACTCGTGTTTTTTACTTTTGTACCCAAAAAACACAAATAAGCGCGTGGTTTTCCTTTGGCAGAATAAATCCACATAAAACCGGTTTAGCACGTGTGATTAAGTAACTATGCTTCATTCGTGTATGATCGTCTTCATTTAGCACTTGCAGTTTCCGAGTTATTGGCGTGGTCCAACTTGCCCCGTGGTCCAACTAGCCCCGCTCTACCCTACCTACTTCGATGAACAAAATTGATAATTGTAGCAGATTACTGGGAAAAGTCTACACTCTTTTTTCGCATACAATTAATTACGCACACCATTTATTGTGTGCGAAGAAAAAGTGACATTTGTGTTTTTCGTGATTATTTTTGTTGTTTCTTTCATTACAGCATGGCTGCTTGGGATTTTTTTGCATATGCATTTGTTTTAATTTTTTGAATTTATGCTGTCAATAAATATTTTTTCGCTTCGTTTTCGTAAGCATTTTGTTGTCTTAGTCAGGTAAATCTACGGAAAATATAGGGCTTACCCCGGACAAATTGTAACAAAAGAAATTCATTAATTTGCAGTTAGGTTCAATGGAACACGCCAAAACATATATCCAAAGCCACAGTCCACCACCGGGAAATGGCTTAAATTTGAATGCATTTATGCATGTGCAGGGCGTTTTGCATACGACATAATTAATGATTAGGGAATGTAGGTAGTACCGAAAAAAGAAAACAGTCACTTTAAAAG
Source organism: Dasysyrphus tricinctus (assembly GCA_963921185.1). Lineage (NCBI taxonomy): Eukaryota > Metazoa > Arthropoda > Insecta > Diptera > Syrphidae > Dasysyrphus > Dasysyrphus tricinctus. The sequence goes on from OY992533.1 coordinate 87,403,234, forward strand.
GGGGTCTTACTGCCCTCCGTTTGAGCGGGAGGGGCAATTTACAAAAAAATCACTTAAATTAGAAAAAAAAAACATACCTATTAAAAAACAATGGCAACACTTATAATATCATGCTATAGATTTTTGTAAAGCCAGAAATACATTCCTTAATTTTAATTTAAAATTAAGTTGTTTAAGAGAATAGTTTTTGAAAAATTAATCTTCAAACTCAAAATTTTGAAAACATAATACAAAATTAATCTTTGACACTGTTTTTTTTTTTTTACATTAAGTACTATTTTTGACTTTAATATTCAATGCTTTTGTCAATTTTTTGTCAACACACAAAAAACCGAATGGTCCTAAGACTTTTATTTTTCTAAATATATACAAATAACTAAACCAGACAGGTACCAGGCAGATATTACCGCGATCCAGGAGATACGATGGATAGGATCAGGTATAACGAAAAGAAAAGATTGCGACATTTATTACAGCTGCCATCAAAGACTGCACATGTTAGGATGCGGATTCGTCGTGGGAAATCGACTCAGATCGAAAGTCATCGATTTTAATCCGATTAGCGATCGCCTGGCTGTGATCCGCATCAAAGCTACCTTCCAAAACATCAGCCTAATATGTGCACACGCCCCTACCGATGAAGCTGAGGAGTCTAACAAGGAGGAGTTTTACGACCTCCTGGACGAAGCATGGAGGAGATGTTCTGGTAGGGTGCATGCACCAGCTCATCAACCAAGTTTGGGAGGAGGAAAGTATGCCCGACGACTGGTCAAATAGCTCCATATGCCCAATCAACAAAAAAGGCGTTCCTATGTCCTGCAAGAACTACAGAGGCATATCCCTGCTTAATGTTGCCTACAAGATCCTATCCAACGTACTATGTGAGCGTCTAAAACCTTTCTGCAACACTATGATCGGCACGTACCAGTGTGGCTTCAGGCCAGGCAGATCAACGATAGACCAAACCTTCACATTGAGGCAAATCCTGGAAAAGAACAACGAATTTCAAGTCGAGACCCACCACCTATTCATCGACTTTAAAGCCGCATATGATAGCATAAGTCGCCAAGAGTTTCTATTGGCGATGTGGGAACTCGGGATCCCGAAAAAACTGATCCAGCTATGCCACATGACGTTACAAAATACGCAGTGCAACGTGCAAATGGGTAACAGCTCATCCGAGTTATTCCAGACGTGTACAGGGTTCAGACAAGGAGATGCGCTATCATGTGATTTCTTCAACCTAGTCCTGGAGCAGATAGTGCGCAAGAGTGGTGTTAACATGGAAGGCACTATCTTTAACAGGTCTTCTCAACTGCTTGGTTATGCGGACGACATCGACATCATCGGCCGTTCCAAGAGAGCTGTACTTGAAGCATTCACAGCTATTGATGAACAGGCGAAACGCGTTGGTCTTGAAGTGAATGAGGACAAAACAAAACCAAGTATATATGCTATCAACAAACAAAGCCTCATCTGTTCATCGCCTAGGACAAAACGTCACTGTTGGTAGCAGTAATTTCGAGGTAGTCAAGGAGTTCACCTACCTCGGAACAAACATCAATTCGATAAACGACACCTTAGTGGAAATCCGACGAAAAATTGTACTAGCAAACCGCTGCTACTTCGGTTTGGCCAAACAAATGGGTTCAAAACTCCTTTCCCGAAAGACAAATTGCACGCTATACAAAACGCTAATTTTACCAGTTCTACTCTACGGCGCCGAGTGCTGGACGATAAGTAAAAAAGGGGAATTGATACTGGGCACTTTCGAGAGAAAAATTCTTCGGCGGATATTTGGTCCTATATGCCAAGAGGGCGATTGGAGGAGAAGATTCAATCGTGAACTGTACGAGCTGTACCAAGATGTGGATGTAGTCCAAAGAGCTAAAACACGTCGACTACACTGGCTCGGCACATCGAGCGAATGGACAACAACGCTCCAGCTAAGAAAATCTTTGAATCCCAGCCCCCAGGTTCGAGACAACCAGGAAGACCGAACCTCCGCTATAAGGACCAGGCGGTCACAGATGCAAGAGCGCTTGGTCTCGACAACTGGAGGGAGCGTGCGAGGGACCGCAACCGATGGAAGACCGCAATATCTCAGGCAGAGACCCTTCATGGATCGGGAGCCGGATAAGTAAGTAAGTAACTAAACCAGCCTAGTACTCATTAGAACAAGGAAAAACTTGATATAATGATAAAAATAACTCTATATACTCATAAGTAAGGATATGAGATAAACTTACTGATTGTCTTCCTTATTTAATAAAAATTGGTTTTCAAATGCATTTTTCAATTCATAAATATTATTTAATATAATCCTGCCACTGGGGATGGACTAAAATTAACTTTTCGTAAATTCGTTAACGAGCAGAAAACGATTTTTATTATGCTTTAGAATTACCTACATAGATATGTATATTTGTTTTTTTTTTTTAATAAAATGCACTTTCTTAAGAAGAATTCAAGCTGGAAACTATGGGTTTAAAATTTTCTTTAATCAATTCATATAACAAGTAATAAGTAATTCAGTATTAATATATTATTACATATTTTTGAGATGTGAACTCCGAGCACTTATTCTCCAATATTGGAGTCTTCTGAATTGCAATCATACTGTCTTTGTACGAAATTGATACAGTTGTACAAGGTTTATCATTGAGAACCTTTTCAAATTATACCTATTTGTAATATTAAGTCCAAGTTTTTGAATACGTACTGAATTGCAGAATGTTCTTAAAAATTAAGTTAACATTTTGTCACCTTCGATATTGGAAACGGCTAAATACCAATGTTCCCATGGGCTTATTTTGGATATGTCTTAAGTAGGTACCAGTGGTCTGAGTATATTTGCACAAAATTTTCTTTTGTTACAATTTGTCCGGGGTCAAACCATAGATTTACTTGACTATACAGACAATTGTGTGCATTAAAATTTTTAAAGCAAATATCAAATATTCCATTATTTTGTTTATTTTTTATTAATCAAGATTTTTTGAGAAATTCAATTTCAAAATCAATATTTTTGAAGAAAAAACTGTGAATTTCTTGTCAGGTTGATTTTTGTTAATACAACGTTTCCAATAGAACCGAAATGAGGTAATTTCGCAAATCATAGAAAAGGTGTTTTCATTTGTAATTTGGTAATTTCGTTTGACAGCTCATTTCATTTTTGAATTTCAACTGGCTGTTAATCGCATTTTTTTGTTGTTTTTTCTGTCTCCTTCCATCGAGCTTTGACATTTTATACAAAACCTTTTTAGAGCTCTTCAAACTGTTAGACCAGGAAAAATGGGTTCCGCGGTTAAAAAAATTTATTCATGAAATATTAAAATCGGAATCGACGCAGAATTGAAATTTCTATAACATATCTAAAGTTTTGTGTAGATGCATTTGAAGAGGTGTAGATGGGGAGAATTTGGAGCTCTTATCAAACCAAAATATTTGTTTTGGTACAACCCAATCATATGATACATGCTTTAAGGGCAATTTTTAACGTTGAATCTATTAAAACCAAATTCAAAATGATAAATCCACCCAAAAAAAAGTTATAGTCATTTTCATGTAATGATGACTTTTTTCAAGAATCAACCGGTAAAATATTACGAAAAACCCTTTGAAAATAAAGGTATGTTAATGAAACTTGGAATAAATGTTCAATTTGTCATACGAACTAAGAATCAAGAGAGTCTTTAAAAATATCCATGGTGAAAGGTTGTTTTTTCAAGGGCGAGAGGCAAGTATAGAATGTTTACCATAACACCCATGAAAAAACCTTTACACTCATGAAACTCGATTTATTTCAACACTAAAATCTAGTAAATAAAATTTGTTTACAAGAGCACATCTAAAGCGTGTTTTTTAAAGCATTATCTTATAAATTTCTATTTTACCACAAATCAGGTTGACTTAACGCTTAAATATCACCTGTGTTGGGTGCCGGGGCATAGGGACATCCCAGGTAGTTGTAAGGCCGTTGAACTCGCAAAAAGTGGAACAACTCTACCTCTCCTACCTACCAAGGCAGATATAGGTAAGGTATACCCATCGCTATTCGTAAACTTTTGCTGAAGCAAGATGCATTAGAGAGAACAAACCTTAGGTCGAAAGATAACACACTTGTTTGGCAACAAAACAAATGGCCAGTAATGGACTTAAAGCGATCTAAGTGTTTGATATCTCTAAGTAGATTGCACCAAAGCTCCATGATTGGTGTTATAACCGGACATTGTTTTATAGGAAAGCACGCAACGCGTCTTGGCGTGTTTTCCAATGATTTTTGCAGAAGCTGTATGGATGAGGAAGAGATAGAATCAATCCCTCACCTTCTATGCACGTGCCCTGCTCTATCTCATAGACGAAAACTTCACCTTGGCGATTTTTACTTCGATAATCCCAGTGATCTAACAAACTTAGACATAGGCAGTCTACTACGCTTCAAAGGAAGCTCCAAATGGTTCACCGAGTGAAGAAAAGGGTTTCCTAGATTCATGTGGTATCACAATGGACCAAATCTTGGTCTAAGTGTGTCAGTCTTCAAGACTGGCAGCCACTTCAACCTAACCTTACCTAATCTAACGCTTAAATATGTTTTTAAAATGTTTACCTGTTGAATTTTACCTGGGGCCCGATTCCGCAAGTGTGAATGATTTTCCGTGTACACACTCTATTCACGCCTAAAACAAGTGTGAATAAATTTGACTGATAGTGTACACACTGTCTGTCAAAAATGTTATACTCATTCTTGCGGAATCCCAAAAATCGATGTGTACACGATTTTCTGTGTACACAGAAAAAACTCACTCTTGCGGAATTGGGCCCCTGGCGTCCAATTAAATTAGCACTTTGTCAGTATTCAATACACACGATATATTCTCAGTCTATAAATACTTAAAGCCCTTCAGACCATCTAAATGAAATGAGTTTCAATTTATTAATTTTTGACACGAATTTTTGAGCAGCAAGTTAGCCTAATGGATGCGTGCTATTGTCGTGTGTGAGAGGTTTCTAGTTCAAAACTAAGTAAGTATCACAAGCTTTTTTTAAAATAATTTATGTAAATATATAGTCGATTCAAAGGTAAAACTCACTAAGTGCAGACAAAAATGTTCAAGAAAATGAGAATGAAATGATTTTTTTTTTCAAAAAAATCCCATTTTAGACAATTTTTATGCCCGGAAACTGTATTTAAAAATTTGCAGAGCATGACTTTTCAGCTTCAAAACGTATGTTTCGATCTTATTTCTTTCAATAGGTAGTGCATTTTGTTAGTTAGTGGGTTTTAACTTTTAACCGACGATATAATACATTTTTATACTTTCAGAATAATACTAAACAAGTAGAGCAATATGCAGTGTTCGAGACGACTCTTAAGCGTATAGATTTACAAAATAAATAAAGGTTATATGTATTCACATAGAGTTCATTCAAAATTGAGTCATGTTTAGTTAAATATATTTTCATGTTAAATTTACAGCATTACAAAATTAAGAGAGTGTTGAATTAACAAGGTGTCATGCTGATTTAACCTATGTTTAACACGGACTTTAAATCAGGTACCTATCTTGCTAAACAGTGTTGAAAAATAACAACTTGATAAACAGGTAGGTACCAATAAATTCACCAGAAATTGGTTAATTATATCTGACTTTTTCTTCGGTATACTACCTACATAAAATTTTATTGCATATTGTTATTCTTTATAATATCTATGTATGTATGTTTGTTTTTTCAAAAAAGCTCATAATAAATAGATTTTTCAGTTCCACCCTCAGCAGATAATAAACTCTGCCAATTACCCAACAATATGCAACTTTACATATAAGACTATATCACCACCCTAAATCTTCAACATCCTTCAAGTATATTCTAAAGCTCGGACTCCATCATGCCGACACTGCCAACACCCACTGTTTGCGTGTCCTAAGCCATTTATTATAAAAACCCATTTTCTAATTCCGGCCTGCATGTTTTTCTAATGCTCATTCATCACAAATAGCGTCAAATAAAAAAACGCATCAATCCATCTCTGTGCAGGTATGAGTGTGTGTAGAAATAATTGTGATCATTAAAGATTAATGCAGTCATTCATTTATCATCCACTGCTGCGCTCGCCCTATAACCAACACTAACCTGTTTATATAGAAATCCACAATAGAAATAAATAAGAAATCGAGATCGTAAACTAATCCTTGTGCGCAAAGATCGAAAGTCCTGATTGGTAAATCGCAAAAAAAAGGCAATGAAAATCCTGCGTTGCGTTGAATCGTGAATAACTATTGCGCGTAAAACCGGCCACACAACAGATTTATCTGTTTTTTTTTTTTTTCTGTCTTGAGATACTGAAGCTGAAGACTCGTGGCAGGAACTAGTTCCATCGCACTGTTGTATATACATATAAACGAACAGCCTGTCTATGGGGGGTGCCACAATAATAACGACTTTGAAATGATATCTGGAACGTTGCTCTGTAGTCATTTGCACGGTTCTTGCGCTTAACTTTAAAACTTGCAACAGCTACAGTAACAACAACAACAACTGATGAGGATCTCTTGTGGAAGAAGTTGCTTTGATCTATACTATATGCAGCTGAATGTCTGATAAATTGCAATGGTGTCCCTGCCAATCCAAAATTGTGACCGGTTGATGACATTTGTGTGTGGCTACCAGCTGTGTTTCAAGTCCACAGGATATTATGCTGGTGTGCGGTGCCAAGCAAGAAGTGTGGTCGGACTTAGTGATGCGATACTTGATCAAGATAGAGTTCACTAAAGGTACTCGTATTTGAGGATCAGATTAAAGACCTTAAGTAGGTACAAGCAAACCAGATCAAATCAATTCAGGGATTTTTTTTTTTTCATTTTATCCTTCACCAACCACATAAAGTTTCATCTGTTTTCTTTGTTGCGTGTGAAGAAATAAAGCCCAACTATTGTTTCGGGAGGATTATATTTTTATTTTGTTCAGTTTATCATCATCTCTGCCTCTACTGGGAATCGGGATACGATTTCAAATTTATATGCTCCATCACCAAGCCAAAAGACAGGCTCGTTATTTCGTGCAACACCTGCGTGTGGTAGCCCGAAGGTAGGTTAGGTATATTATGTGTCCATGAGAATAATCCAATATAATTTTTTTTCTGTTGTTCCCTTTTATAACACTGTTGACAGGATGCTTTGAAAGGCTTCACAAACCCACGGCATGGTGAATGAATTTAATATAAATATTTGTATGCTTTGATGCAATAGTGTGTATCAATTCCCAAAGGAAGTAGCAAAGGTTTCACAATATTTTTTTTAGAAACTTTAGTGCTTCAGTTATTTTTGGTTACAATTTTTTAGGATTTTTCTTCCACCGAAGTAAAATTGATAAAAGCTAAGCGACTTCTGAGTGAAAGCATGCCAAAAGTTCGTTACCTGAGTACACGTTCTGGAGGGTATAAATAATCGTTTTATTTTCTATCTGTAGGGAAAAATCAGAGCTCTCTTAAAAGTCATCGACGTACAATTTTGAAACTAATCTTCCACAATGGTCTGTAGTAACTCATGGCATAATGGTTAGTGCGTTTGACTATCATGCCGAAGGTCTGGGTTCGATTTCCAGCCGCTGCCACCAAACTACAGAAATGTTTTTTCCAAGGTTTTGCTACTAGCGAGGAACTTACAAGTTCTCCAAGAGTATACTTGTCTTGAACTCTTGAATAAGTTCTTCTCATTTAGCCGTTCGGACTCGGAAAAAAAATGAAGGTTTCTACCATTCCTGCCAACAACACGCACACAGGAATGGCTGAGAGTTGTAAGTCACTAGGCCTTGGCTTTCCATGAGCTGTTGCGCCAACAAATTTAAGTATTATTCCACAAAGGCCACTCAAAACATTTAATTTTCAATGAATTAACTTCCACTAAAATGGGGACAATTCCACTTACTCTAACGAAGAATGAATACAAATTTGGGCTTAAAAGTTGCCAAATCAACTTTAAAATTTTGACTAGGAAAGATTCGTGGAATATCTTCTGAAGGTTCCGCAAGCTTGAAACCATCAATTTCCATTGAACTGATTAACTACATTTTTGTTCATTTGCATTTACTCATATTATTTCTTTCTCTACTTCTTTTTCTTATTAGTAATTGGTTTCAAAGCCAATTACCTGTAATAACAGTCTTTTATTCATATTTTTCTAACGATCATTCATAAAATGGGGACATTCTCATTTCACAATTATATACAATTTCCCTTCTATTACCCTCTTGACACAATAACACATTGAGGACATAAATAATAATTTAAAACTTATCAATATTCTTCATCACACAATTCCAATGAAAAAAAAGAAAATTTCTTAAAGTTTTGCTCTCGATTTTCTTTCAGTTACTTTTTTTTTATTTTAAATTGAAAAGCTACAAAAGATATCTTTTTTTTCTTACATTCAAGGTATATCTACTTATAATACCAATTTGATAATAATACCCGCTGCTGCATCCCCAATTGAAATGACGAGCAAAAAATTGGAATCATTTTTTTTTTATTTAGTTTGCTGTTGTTGTTGTAGGTATTTCTACCTACATTTAAAATGGACGAAAGGAAACCATCCAACTTCAGGAACTGAACTTAATTCAACAATAACAAAAAAAAAAGTATCTTAACTAACCGCCACATTATTCTGTGGCAACAAAAGAGGAAGAAGAAGACGAAGACTTCGACGTCGACGACGACGATGATGACAACCGGTTTGAGGTGCTGCTTGAGTGAAGCCGAATCAAGATGGAAGACGATGCAAATAGTACAACAAAAAAAAATATTTAAACTTATAATAAGATAAAATAAGTAAAATAACAGACTTTAAGTGTACACCAGAACGTTGTCATACTACACTGGTAGAAATAACGTGGGATAGTACTAAATAATTCTCAATTTTCGAGTGAAATTAAAACATAATAATCAAATTAAAGTGAATACCGATAAATAACTTGAGTTTTTGAACACTACCGAAAATAATAAAAATAAGCTGTCAAAGGGATATTTACCAGTCTTTTTGTTATTTTTAAGTTTTAAGGTAAAATTAAAAAATAAATTACCATCTTTGAATCAGAACATACCTGAAAAGAAATAAAAGAAAAAAAGATTATTATTAAAATTGTGATAGATAATATTGTATCTACTTAAAATAAGGAATTTAGTTTTTATTCACATAGTTCATAGATTTTGGTAGAATATTTTTGTCCTTAAATTCAATAACTTTTTTCTCATATAAATAATGCTTTATTACTTCAATCTTTGAAACAAAATAAAATTATACTAAGAGCAAAATTAAAAATAGCTTTTTCAAAGGGGTCTTAGCTTGACGCCTATTAAGCAACGTTTGGCTCCATGAAATAACTCCCCAATCATGTAATAACATTTCAAACTGAAACTAATGAAAACTCCACAAAATTTTTATGGACATGAAAAGTTCTTTCATATGAAAAAACACCCTTAAATTGGGGATTTATTTCATGGGTTTTTGGAGCTAATTTAATTTTTAAATTGAGGGGTTATTTCATCAGACCTTAATTTTCAGCTTAAATGAAATGAGTCCCAAAGATATTGTGTTCAATGTTTAAATGTTCTCTTCGATTTATGGGTCATTCATAACCTTTTAAAAAGGACAAATAACTTGCAAGGGTTTTTATTATTGGATATGTTTTATTGGCCCATAAGCTCATAAGCATGCTTAAAACCGAAAATATAACTAATATCACCCATGAGTTTTTGAGAGAAGGGTCACACTGTCCACTTTTTAATATTTTTAGTATAACGTGGAAACTAAGCTGAATTTGACAATTATACACTTGAAATTTTTTTTCGAAATTTAAACTTCTAAGATTTTTTATTTTTTTTAATTCTTATTTTTTTTTTTTTTTTTTGCATCCATTTTTTCGAAGCACAGATGTCTTGAGGCATGGATAGGCAACATAAAGTAGAGGCTCAACCCAAGGAGATTTATATGTTCAAAAAGCAATTTTAATTAAAAACTGACAGAGATTTAGCCATTCAATCTTTACCATTTCTTATTGTTTTTCGCAGTTTTGACCCGAAAGCATCTTTTCTGGTACTACATAAATACATGGCAAATTCACATAGGGGAAAGAGTGCGAACAGTGAGACACTTTTTTCCAATTGATATAGCTTAGCAACCTTTTAAGTCATACTTTAACTTCATATGGAGAGAGAAACTTTATTGAAAAATTAATAGTTAAACTGTAATAAGCTAAATTGTGAGCAAGTCAAATTGTCTCACTGTTCGCCGAGGAGGGTGCGAAAAGCTTTAGCTGCAAGAATTTAAGTTTGGCTATTTTAAAATAGCTATTACTAGAAGACATCTTTTAATTGCTAGCTTTAGCTTGTTTTAATTTTGTTTTCTGGCTGTTTTTTAATGCTTCCAGAACAGAAAAACTCATGACATTCGCAAAAAATATTAAATTTTGTATGGCAACCATTAATTTAAAAATAACAAATATCTTTCTTCTAAGAGTGTTTTTCTTATGGTTAAATTTTTATTTTTTCACGGAAAATATATAACTTTGTTAAGGGTGTTGTATCATCCTCGTTTTGCTGTGATTTGATTCTACGTAACAAAAACACCCTTGAATAATAAACCATACTTTGTGAATGTATTGTCTTTCCAAACACGTAGTGGCGTATGTGCAAAATCTTAACTTTGGAGTAGAGTCAAAACAAAAATTATCGAAATTTTTTTCTTTTTATTTTATTTTTTCCTTAACTGAAAACTTTCAACAAAGCTAACCATTATTTTCAGGAAGTGGTTATTATAATGGGTTAAAAATTGTTTATTTATAAATATTTATCAATTTTGAGTATGTATTGTTTTCGTATGTTAGTATTTTGCATAAAACATATAAAATAATTTATGTCAAAACTGAAAGTATAAGTAAGATTAAAACGGTCAAAGCGGGCCAAATATCTCAAAATTTCAATTTTGTCAGATACCGATACTCGAATTGGCTCAAATTTCCCAACTTCTTCCCAGATTTTGCCGCTTGTTAGTAAAGGGTGATTTTTTAGCTGGTTTGGTTTTGGCAACACTGGTTTTGACAGCTGACGTGTGTTTAGTACCTTGTGTCACTGTCAAACAGCTTCAGTTTGGTTTGCAATTTAACCATGGATCGTCTTACAAATGAACAACGCTTGCAAATTATTGAATTTTACTATCAAAATTCGTGCTCGGTTCGAAATGTTCATCGCGTGTTCAGCGATGAGGCTCATTTTTGGTTGAATGGGTACGTAAATAAGCATAATTGCCGCATTTGGAGTGAAGATCAGCCAAAAGCATTGCAACAGCTACCAATGCATCCCGAAAAAGCCACTGTTTGGTGCGGTTTATGGGCCGGCGGCATTATAGGGCCATATTTCTTCAAAGATGATGCGAATCGCAGCGTTACTGTCAATGGTGAACGCTACCGAGCGATGATAACAAACTTTTTTTTGCCCGAAATGGAAGTTCTTGACTTGCATGATATGTGGTTTCAACAAGACGGTGCCACATGCCACACAGCACGCGAAACAATGGCGCAATTGCGAGGCGAGTTTGGTGAACAGTTAATTTCACGTTTCGGGCCGGTCAATTGGCCGCCTAGATCGTGCGATTTGACACCATTAGATTATTTTTTGTGGGGGTATGTCAAGGCTAATGTCTATAGGGACAAGCCCGCTTCGATTGACGCACTGGAAGCCAACATCCATGCATTCATTCGTGAGATACCGGCCGATATGTGTGAAAGAGTATGCCAAAATTGGACTCAGCGGATGGGCTACCTGAGACGCAGCCGCGGTCAACATTTGCATGAAATTATCTTTAAACATTAAATTGCAAGGTTCAAACTATCGATTCAAATAAATATTTCATTCATTTTTTCGAATTTTTTGTGTTTTTTTTTTTTTTTAAGTTCTAAACCTCTTAAAAAATCACCCGTTATAAACTCTTGTTATGGTAATAACACACACTTGCCCCTCTCCCTCAAAAAACACGATTTCACCTTGGATATATTTGGGACCTTTTTTATTCTTTTCTTTTTTTTTCAAAGGGCTTTCAAAACCATTCCAAACTATTTAAAATTAAATTATTTTGTTCATTACATGCATAGAAACACCTGAGTTCACTTGGTCCTCAAAAGTGTCCATTGTTTTTTTTTTTTGTATAAAATGGCCATTTAAATGAACACTTTTGATCAGTTTTTATCATTTCTGACCATCCATTGATTTTGGCATTTTTATTTTTTTTTTTGTTTTTGTAATATTTATTATTTTCAATTTTCGAATTTTTGAAGATGAACATTGTGAAAGATTCAATTACCTTCTAAAATGACACCCTCTAAAATTAATCTAACCTATCAAAAAGTTTTTCAGAATGGTAATTTCTAAGAACTTTAAAAAAATGCTTGATTGATGTATTTTTATAGGGTGGTCTGGTCATTTAAGATACATAGTTGACTTTTTCAAAATGTTAATCTTTTAAAATTCAAAATTTAAAAACAATGAAAAGGGAATATAAATGTACCTTCCAAGAAATTTCTAGGTCAAAGAAAGTTAGTGGGTTGGGTCATTGATGTTTATAAATAAAGACCTTTCGAAAGCATAAATAAATTTGAAAAATTGACTTAGAAAAATGGAATCAAAAGAACGACCAACCATTTTTCAAAGCCAATTTTATCGAAAACTGTGGGTGGTAAAAAAAAAGTTGAAATGTGGTCAAAAGTGGTCATTAAAATGGTCATCTTTTACAAAACGCGCCGTATTACCAAAATATAAGTATGAGAATATGCGTACGCATCTCATCCTTACCACGGGCCGGGCATCCAAAAAATCCTGCCACACATTTGTATTTCATAACAAGATGAATGCACCGAAAAAGTATGTATACGACCGAGTGTACCATATTTTATTTGAAAAGCTAACTTCTTTTTTATATCCTCTATATTTATTTTTATTTTTATTTTTATTTAAGTTAGAAATTGAATTTCATTGCATATTCTTATTTAAGAGATACCGTTAAAAATGTTTATATAATAATTTGTTGATATTAACTTTATAAAGGTATAAGCGTAATTACAGTGACAATAATTGCATTTAATTTTAGATTGTATAATTGCCTGCACCGTGCACCCTGCTAGCGTTGCTTTACCGAGAAATAAATTTCACTTTAATGGGACAACTGAAGAAAAACAATTTTATTTTAGGATAGATTGTTTACTTAGGTATATTTTCATGTACATTCCAATAGTTAGGAAATCTTTAAAAAATCAAAACTTCCACAATTTCCGAAAGTTTTTATAAATGATAGCTCATTCGATTTACCACATACAAAAAAAAATTCAGATTGAAGACAAAAAAAACATTAAATGTGGCCTAAAACAGGCTTCAAAGTGTAAAAAAAACTACATCCAATTTTGCTGTGTGAACGTAAAAATTTGAATTTGTTTTTGTACGGTTATCTATCATTTCAAAACTGTTTAAAAAATCTGAAATCACTCAAAATTTACTGAGTAAAAAATCATTGGTTAAAACTTAAAAAACAAACAGTTTTTGACGATACATTGATAAGTTTTTAAGGGGTTACGTACGAATGACCGACAAAAAAAATGTCGACTGGTTAAAATGTCGACTTTTATCGACTTTTTTGTAAGTTAAAATACCGACTTTGTTTTTACCGACTTATTAAAATGTCGACAGTTTGAAAGTAACTCAAGGAACAACGCTCAGCCTTAAATGTTTGCACGGAATAACTGTATAAACTCAAGAATCATAAATTCTTGTCTGAGTTTTTAGCAGGAACTTAACAGTTTTTTGATGCTGTGGAAAATTTAAGACCATGTTTAAGACACAAGTTCTTTTTTGATTCTTATATTAATTAACTCATTTGGGTAGTTATTAATTTAATTTAACCTTTTGTTTAGCTTCAAAAAAGTTCAATAAAACGCATTTATGTTGCCTACCTACACTATACCTAATGTTTCGAACTTTAAACTGCCTCATTTTCTGGATGTATTATTATTGTATTAATATTAAAACACATTACAGACCCTGAATAAGAGGCAATTAAGACGTCGAAATATATAGGCGACACAAATTAAATTACAAAAAATGCGATTTATTGAACTATGACAATGCGATATTAGATAATAATGATCAAATCATAGTTTAGGGTATGATGTTTACAAGCGCGCGCTTGTAAACATCATTCCCTAAACTATGATCTGATCAAAATGTCGACTATCAAAATGTCGACTTTTAAAATGTCGACTGTTGAAATCTCGATTCATAAAATCTCGATCACTGTCGACATTTTGAGAATCGACATTTTGAAAAATCGACATTTTAAAAAGTCGGTCAAATTTGTGTCTATATTTTGATCTGTCGGTCTTTTAACCAGTCGAGATTTTTTCTGTCGAGATTTTAAAAGTCGATCTTATGGAGTCGATATTTTAAAAGTCGACATATCGTACCCAATCCGTTTTTAAGTGTCATAAAAATGTAGTAGGCCAGGAAAAATGGGTTCAGAGGTTGAAAAAATTAATTCATGAAATATTAAAATTGGAATCGACGCAGAATTGCAACCTCTATAACATATCCAAAGTCCCCCAAAATCCCCGCATTGGCTTTTTGTGTAGATGCATTTGAAGAGGTGCAGACGGGGAGAATTTGGAGGTCTATCAAACTAAAATATTTGTTTGGGTAAAATCGAATCATATGATACATGCTTCAAGGGTAGTTTTTAACGCTGAATCTAATGAAACCAAATTCAAAATGATACAACCACCCAAAAAGAAGTTATAGTCCTTTTTATGTAATGATGACTTTTTTTTCAGGTGCAACAGGTAAAATATTACCGAAAACCCTTTGAAAATAACGGTATGTTAATGAAACTTGGAATGAATGTTTCATTTGTCATAGAAACTAAGAATCAAGAGAGTCCCTAAAAATATCCATGGTGAAAGGGTGTTTTTTTTAAGGGGGAGGGGCAAGTGTAGAATGTTAACCATAACACCCACGAAAAAACTCTTACACTCATGAAATTCGCCAAAAATATATAGTTTGTCATGGCAACCAAGAATCAAAATAGTCCTCATAAATATATTTGTTCTGGGGTTTTTTATTAAAGAGAGGGAAAATCTGGGAAGAAGTTGGAAGATTTGAGCCAAAATTCCGATTTGGTATAATTGAGGTGTATACACAAAGTATGGTATATGATTTAAGGGTATTTTTTAACGCTGAATCTAATAAAAGCAAAACTAAAATAATACAAGCACCTTTAACAAAGTTATGGGCCTTTTCAAGCAAAAATTTATTTTTTAAATCGTATTTTCCGTAGAACAAGTCAAAAGTTAACAGTCACCAAAAACACTATTAGAACAAAGATATTTGTATGGACTATTTTGATTCTTGGTTGCCATGAAGAGTTTAATATTTTTGGCGAGTTTCATGAGTGTAAGAGTTTTTACGTGGGTGTTATGGTCAACATTCTTTGTCGCCCCTCACCCTTAAAAAAAACACCCTTTCACCATGGATATTTTTAGGGACTCTCTTGATTCTTAGTTTCTATGACAAATGAAACATTCATTCCAAGTTTCATTAACATACCGTTATTTTCAAAGGGTTTTCGGTAATATTTTACCTGTTGCACCTGAAAAAAAGTCATCATTACATAAAAAAGACTATAACTTCTTTTTGGGTGGTTGTATCATTTTGAATTTTGTTTTATTAGATTCAGCGTTAAAAACTACCCTTAAAGCATGTATCATATGATCAGGTTTTACCCAAACAAATATTTTAGTTTGATAGACCTCCAAATTCTCCCCGTCTGCACCACTTCAAATGCATCTACACAAATAGCCAATGCAGGGATTTTGGGGGACTTTGGATATGTTATAGAGGTTGCAATTCTGCATCGATTCCAATTTTAATATTTCATGAATTAATTTTTTCAAGGTTCCCCATACGATTTGTGCTATTTTTCCTGGTCTATAGGTACACTGTTATATTTACAATGTCTACTAAGTCACTCTGAAATAATTTTTTTTAACTTTTTGCGGAGCACAGTGTTATTAAATATTAATTTTTTAATTAATTTAATACATTTCAAAAACAAATCAAGAAAAAAAGAAAGATACAGAAAGAACCGTGCCCCTGCATTCACAAATATAGCATTCTTTTATTTGAAGGGCTAGGTATAGTTAGTAAAAGTTTAAATTTTTTTTCATCAAAATCTTATGAAACATTTTTGAGAAAAAAAAGATATTCTTAAATAGTGGTTAAATACAATTTTAAAAGAAAATACCGGTATTTTTTGTAGTGCAGTGCAATAACACCCGCGGTAATAACGCCCGTGGGCATTACTACCCAAAATAAAAGGAAAAAAAAACACCCACGGGCATTTTTTATATTTTTAAATGGCAATAAGACCCACGAAAGAAAAGAAATAGCAACCGTGGGTGTTACTGCCATTTGGATTTGGCATTTAAACCCACACTTAAAGTATGATCCAGATTCTATAAATGCAAAAGAAACTTTTTATACCCCCGACCTCGCATCCACTCCATGTCCTACAGTGAGCCCAAGCAGGGGGGCAGCATGGCCCCTCAAACATACCACACTGTTTATTCGCGAATTTTAAAATTTCACAAACCCAAGGAGAGGATTTATTAGGTTTGTGAAATTTTAAAATTCGCGAATAAACAGGATTTGGGGTGGGGGCGAGGTTGGTTTATGTAAGCCCCCGTGGGTGTTTTTTCCTTTTATTTTGGGTAATATCGCCCACGGGCGTTATTACCGCGGGTGTTATTACACTGCGCCATTTTTTGTACCAAAAGAACAAAAAATCTTAAATTTTGTTCCAAATTGAATGATTTTGATGATGATTTTTTAGTTTTGAATATATCAAATTTGGGATCTAATAGAGCACTTCAGAGGTGAGTTTCAAAGTGTAAACTGGTCAATAGACAGAATTATTTTAAGTGATTTAAGTTCAATTTTAATAATTGTTCAACACTTAATGCAATATTTCGATAAGTGTATCATTTTTGTTTTTTCTTTATTTTACAAGACTCTGAATAGCAACCAGCAACCTGCAGAAGAGCTGCTGATGCAGAGGCAGCAAAGTCATCAGCAACAGAAGAACAACATTTTTGTGGATGAAACGTTCCTGTGATACGTCAGTCAGTCAATTCAATTCTTCAAGTCTCGTCTTTGGATACCTACCTACATATATATACCTTTAAAGTCGTGGTTTCATCAACTTGCACTCCTCTTAGTTTAATAATAGTTCTTAAGACATACAGTGCAATGTGCGAGGAAACAAAACACAAAAACACACACACACTACATAGAACACATCACTCGCTTCTTTAAAATACAAAAGATACAGATTAAAATACGCAACTCCTTTGGGGCATTGCAGTGCCTTTTCGAAGTTAGTCTGTATAGGTTGGAGTTTGCAGTTGTTTCATATAAAAATCCAAGTTTGCATTGTTGCACGTTTACAATTCAGAGTAGGGAGGTAAGTAAGGTTGGTATTTCTTCAACAACGAATGCCGATTAATTTATATTTTTCTCTTTCGATTTTTTTTGTGTCTACTCGTCATCCGAGATAGTTGATACTCGTAAAATCAAAGGCTTCCATTATCCTTGAAATCAATGGATTTCAATTAATGACTAGCTTTGAGCAATATGAGACCACATGTCGCATCCGGAGGGTTAAAGCGGGAGCTGTCTGTTAATTATCAGTCATTATCATAATGAATTCCACGTGATAAAATTTGATGATGTACGAATCGAAAACTAATTCCAATGCAATGAATGTATATGGCATATACGAGTAGAATTCAATATAAGATGAACCTTTAATCATATATGTAGGTAGGAAGGGATACAGTGGGGTGTAGACACATTCAACCAATCTCATTGGTCGGAAGAAATATGTAAAAATCAACGCAATCTCTGGTACAAAGATAGAAAAGTTAATGGAAATCTTCCAAAACAACAATATTTCCTTCAAATTTATTTTAAGATAAAAAAGAGACATTTAACCTCAAAATATAACGGGAAAGCCAAAAAAGTCAATCCTACTTTAAAATCAAAAGCCCTGGGTTGCTTAAAAATGTTCAACTCCAACCAACATCAGGACAAACTGTTTAATTGAAAATATTGGGTGTTGAAGCCACTAGGCACGCTTACAAAAATTTTAATTCCTGACAAAATGTCAAAAAATGTACCAAACTTGAAAGAACTTCACAATTATTGAAAAATTAAAGGCATACCAAAACTAAAAACCATTTTACGGTATAAGGCCATTTTGTAGCCGTTTTGAATTTAAAAAAAAAGCTGTCCCCTTTTTTAGAATAAAAATTTTCCACAGCACTGTAAGTTCCTGAGGCCTCTTTATCTATATTTGAAGCCAATATAATGTATGAGCTATAATTAAAGCAAATGTCATCGAGCTTTTCTAGAGGGTTTGACGTGCTTGTTGTTTTGTTGGCAAGTCAACTCCAAGCCATATTCTATACACGCCTTGATTATTATTATTATTTCATTGCCATTTTCTAAATTGCACTCTGGTGTCCTCTGTCCTATTCTGTCCTGTCACAAGCAAAAGGGACATAGTTGGATGGATGGACGTTTTTTCACCTCAATTCAATTGGAATTTCTATTGCCTTTGGATCTTTTGTGGTTGTCAGTCATGGTCTCTAGGTTCTAGGCTTACTTTTTTAAAATCCAGTTTTGGTGATTAAATAATTCCATAGAGACAAACATGTTGGTTTATATAGGAAAAGGTAATCATCATATCTCCTCTTTATTTAGACATTAAAAGTTTTCACAAGAAGAAGAAGTTCCAAAGGTAATTTTCACTTAGAGCGTATAAAAACGTGACGGTTGGGTTTGATGTTATCAAGGAAAACTTGTTTCAAGTAGGAAGATTTTTTTTTCTAATTTATACGTTTGCTATAGGAATGAAGGAATTCTCTCAAACATAGGTCTATTTGATTATTTTTCTCTGTTGATGCTGTAAAGAACAACTATTGCCCTTAAATGAAAGAGATCAATGTTCCGCTGAGGCCAGGCGCGGATACAGGGGGGGGCAATGGGTGCAATTGCCCCCCCCTGGGCAAGAACGAACGAAGCATAAAATATAAATTTAATAAAATGTAATAAAATGTAATCAAAAGAAGGTTATTTCGTTATACGTTTATAAAATTTTTTCTTGGCAGCGCAGCGTTGCAGTAATGAGTGGTTGTTCGTTTTCCGCTGGCTGATCAGGTTCAGTTTAGAAAAGTTCCGCTTAGCACAGATAGCACCTTCAAATCGACTGAGTGGAAAGCTTATAACTTCGGTTTTAGATCTCGATCTTCAAAGTTAAGGTCTTTAATTAAAAGATAAATGTCAGGCTACATTACTGGATGGCATTTTGTGAGAAAAGTCAATTTATTTCATACAAGGGAGCAGGTTGAATTCCTAATCGATTTCATTTTCACTTTAAAATATGCTTTGAATGAAAAATTTCACAATTTGAAAAATGATGTTTTAAAAAGTTATTGCTTCACCTCTAACCCTACTCTACAAATTTGTTAGTGGTTTTTATACTTAAATGCAACGGGATGGGTTACAGGGGCACTTATCTAAACTTTCGACCTTGAAGTTGATTTTAATTTAAAAGAAAATTAAATCTTTAGAACACGTCAATTTACGAGCAATTAGCTTCAAAAATTTCTTATTTTGCTTTAAATGCTCGGATCTACAGGATGAAGATATCTAAATTAAAGTTAAAATAATAAACTACATTTTTGAATAAAAGTAATTGATAAATATCAAAAAATTTCATAGGAACTAAATGGGTGATAGAGTTCTTTTTGTGATAAATATTAAAATGCGCGTTCGTTGAGGAAGTACTTTCACTAGAAAACTCTCGAGAGTGACTCTCGGATATCTCATTTTTGGTTTCGGTCTCCAAGTTGCGTTTGATGAATATGAAATAAAAGATGAAAACTTTTATAGATTATAAATAAATATTTATTTAAACTTATATCACAACTTATTTAATATTGTTTTCGACGCGTTTCGGAATCAAAGTTCCATCATCAGGTTCGATACAAAATAGATTTTTATTAGATTTTTGCCACTTGTTATGCGTTTTTGATGTGAGGATTTTGTCGCTTCCGTTGATGTGTTTTAGGGACTTCAGTGTTCCATATTATTAAACTGGGGAAGAGAACAAATCTAACGAAGAAGATTGTGGAGAAACCAGGAAACGACTATAGAAGTCACTGCTGAAGAGAAGTTGGGATGGAACTTTTATACCTAAGGAAAGGATAGTTGTTTCATCAATTCGATTGTCAAATGATTGCCATTTTTCGACAAGAATATTACTATTGTATCGAATTTATGAGTCTGACAACTCTATAGTCGATGTTTTGAGCTTAACGAAGGCTAAGTATATTGTTAATGAAATGTATAACGAAAGTTAGTCACAATCGAGAAGGTCGGATGGAAAAGTTTAATAAAGAGTGGTGTTATTTTTTTTTATTTTCCACTATAATCATTAAGGGTATTGATGCAACAGCGTAAAGTCGTCGTAAACGTAGTAAAGTTTTATACATCGTAAATCTGTCAAATTCTCCATACAAATTGTGATAGAATTACGAAGTTTTAAACTTTACAACGCTTACGACGACTTTTCGCTGTTGCTTGAATACCCATATTGTGTTCTATTTCTATGTCGGAAAGTTTGGATTTGTATCGATGAAGGCATCTGAACAAACGATACGGTTCATCTCGGTTTTTATCTATAATTTAAGTTTAGCTAAAATACAACTATTTTAAAATTAATGCAATGGTTTTGTCTGCACAAAATATTTTTTATCAACGTCCTTCAATTTTCTTGCAAACTCATTTGACGTTTATGAACATGTTCTACAGCTTCTCAATACTTTTTGTTGCCAGGTGGATTATTTAACTGCAGAATCGCACCACGTATGATGTTTTCGAACATGTGACTTTAGCAAACTCCAAACTGCATTATCGAACACATTGCTTATGCAGTAAAACTTGGATTTGCCTATTCTAACAGAAGGCTTTTGCAGTTTGCGTTTGAGAATATTCTGCAAAACGCATTTTTGATGGTGATGACGTTCTCGAAAACGGCCTTTAACTAACAAGGTTAGGTTAGGTTGCCAGCTAAAGAAGAGGCTGGAAATTTCACTCGAACTCGAACGTCATGTGTCTGAATAGGAACATACCACTGTACCATTATGTATTCCGAGTATAATAATTGTAGAGTTACGCAGATCCAGAGGGAACTCAAAAACGCTGTAAAAGACACCATGCTATAGCTACAAGCTGCAAAACTTCATTTCACAAAGTTCAAAGTACCCGCTGTTCGAGAAATGTGGCAGTTATGAAAGATTCAATTGCTTTCTTCAAATTTCAAACTCACATTGCTTTGTGTGACCAGGCGTGTAGAGCGGTATGAAGTGTACTCAAATTTTCTGTAGACCTCATCAAAATTTTGGAAACTCACAAAAATTGCCCCCCCCTGAACGAAATCCTGGATCCGCGCCTGGCTGAGGCACACAAGGTATGTATAGCTGGAATTCTGTAAGCACTCCCTTAAGAAAACAACACAAAGTCTCAAGAGTAAAATAATAGAAATGCAATATTATTTCAATGCCAATTATGTGGTCAAACGGTAGAAAAGTTGTTTGAAGACGATGTTCTTTTTTTTTTGTAAGTAAGGTTACACTTTGCTAAAGAAGTGTAAATTATAAGAAGGAATAGGGAAGCCTCAATTTCTTAATATTCCGTTCAAAATGGGAAATTTAAAATACAAAATATTCAAATCTTAACTTTCAAAAGTTCAAACAAAATATTCGAAGAAAAATCCAAAACGAAATTCTTGATTTTTGTTTTGGGACAAACTCTATTTCATCTCTCTTTTAACTTCTTCACACCGTATCGAAACTTAAACTTCTAGCCAAATGCCCAAAATCTCTTTAGTTGAAGTAAATTAGGCATGTAAAATTGTGTCATGGGACTTTGGCTTAAACATGAGCCAAGATATATTTTTCTGAAGGTTTTTGATTTGCTCTTCATATTTTTGAAAAATTCGAATCTAAATTTTCAAGAAAAACGTGTTTTTTATGCAAATCTGTCGTTATATTATTTCTTGAAGAAGTTTTCCCAAATTTGTATGGTCATTCTGACGTATGAAAATTTTTCTTCAAAGCTCTTTTTGAACAATTTCGAATTATAATAAACAAAAAACTGCATAAAAAAAATGCATTTTTGTACCACTTTTTGCAAATTTTTGCATGTTCCATCACTGAATTTTTGTTGCGACTTGCGAACCACAGATTCAGATTCAACACCCTCGAAAATATAAATCAGGAAACAAATCAAAACTACTACCCCACAATTTGCTCGCTAATAAGGGCCCTTTTGAGCGCAAATTGACTGGATTATAAGACATAATGGATAATTATTTTTCGGATAAGCCGCGTTATAAAAGTTTAAGGAGTGCACTTTGGTAGTTGGTACTCACCCCGAACGTTTCGCATCGCCTAAAAAGTTATATATGGATTATAAGCATATTTTCGAATAAGGCAAAATTTTAAATTCATATATCTCAAAAACTTGACGTGCTACAGTAATTCTGAGGCCAAACTCGAATCAAGCCAATCAAAAACCATCAAAAATGTATATCTTCGTCCATGTTAAAGTCAAAAATTCAATTTTTGTTAAACAATAAGTAATTAATTAGTGTTTTCAAGTTGATTTTAGGAAACAGTTAGAATACTAGCGCTTGAGTCCAAATGGGTTATCGCAGAAAAAAACTTTCAATAGAAAATTGTGTATACTTTTAATTTGGCATTGATGAAATTTACAAATAATTAATAGTTTTCAAGCCATTAGTGAAACACTCCAAAAAATGCATTTTTGCGTAGTTTTTTGGCATTTTTTTCCATGTTGCGTCACGAAATTTTAGTTAGAAGCCTCCAATTCGGATTAAGCACCCTCGAATACATAAAGCAGGGGAAATATCAAAACTACCCCACAATTTTCTCGCTAAATGCCTTTTTGAGCACTAATTGACTGGACTATCAGTCTTTACCAGAAATATAACAAGTGGACCTTCTCGGATGCAGTAAAGCTCTTTCGATCATACTTAACGTCATACTACAGTATTGTAAGCCTGATCAATAATCAGTTTGACTTCGACATCAGACATCAAGTCGTTTTGGTCACTTTATTTTTGCCTTTTTCGGAGCTTTTTACTACCATCAGTTTAGTTTGAATGACAAATTTAGGTAGAAAAGATTGGACAGCTATTTCTGACTTTTTACCAAGGCTTCTCCCCTCCAGTGGTAATGTGTCTTAGTTCGAAGATAAACATCCAAATTTCCACCAGGGGGCTCGGTACCTGCTTGTCTACCATAGCAAAAGCCTGCATGTTAGGCCATACGTACGAAAATCGGAGCATGGAACGTTCGATCCTTGCAGGTTGAGCGTGAAATGCTTCACCTTATGATCAATATCCTGGACAACAGCGAAAATAGGTAGAGAGAATATAGATCTGGCTCTGGGCAAACGAGAATGCTGTATTCCGGGGAGGATGAGAGAGAGGCCAAAGGCTGCATGGTGTGGGAATTATGTTGAACGAAGAAGCAAGGCGTAGTCTTATATCCTGGGCCCCTGGGCGCTATTTCTGCAAGAATAATGACAGCAAGGTTCCGTTCAAATATTCGAAACGTCACAATAATTTAGTGCTATACGCCCCCACAAATGAAGCGACCGAGGAAGACATAAAATGCTCACAGGCCGCTCCACTCATCAGCGTATTTTTATACAGGAGACGCCAGTTAAAGAGGTTGAACAATTTAACTACCTTTCAGCAAATGGTGGTACTGATCTGAACGTTCAAAGTAGAATAGATAAAGCTTGCGCAGCCTTTGGTTCTCTGTCCCAAATTTGGAAATCCAGTCAAATTTCCTTACGCACTAAGTTGAGATTCTTCCAATCCAATGTCAAATCGTTATATGCTTGCGAAACCTGGAAAGTCACGGCTAACATCTCGAAGAAATTGCAGGCTTTTTTGAACCGCTGTCTACGCCATATTCTAAAAATTCACTGGTCACAAATTATATCAAACGAAGAATTGTGGCACAAGATCATTCAAGAGCGGCTGGACGTTAACATAAGAAAGCGTAAATGGCAATGGATTGGTCACACATTGAGGAAACCAAACGATGAAATTGCAAAGCAGTCCTTTGAATGGAATCCTCAGGGTGCACGGCGGGTTGGAAGACCAAGAACAACATGGAAATCAATAGTTCTAGCAGAAGCAAACTCCCAGAGAAAGACGTGGCCAGTTAAAATATCTTGCTGCAGACCGTGAAGGATGGAAACGATTTGTTGGCCCCCTATGCACCAACCCGGGTTACAGGACTTGATGATGATGAGTTGTTTCGACAAAAAGTAAACGGTGACGTTATTGGTTCTGCTGAACTGAGCGAATGGACAACAATGCTCCAGCCAAGAGAAAGGAAGACCGAAACCGAGTCTCCTGTTTGTAGACAAAAGCGATCGTGGATGTCAGAGAGCATATAATCTGGATGTCTGGAAGCAGCAAGCTCGGGACATTAGTGCATGTCTCAAGGATAAATCAGTAGCCAGATAAGTTATAGACCGATGAAATATTTTAGTCACTGAAAGATTAATGTCTATCAAATGTAAATTAAGGATTAGGTCTTCATTTATTTTAAAACTTTGTAAATTCGTTGCTATCTTTTCAAAATTTCCAAAAATATTGCGTGAAAATGGGTCGCCCTTACACGACGAAATATTATTTATTTATTTATTTATTTCGCTTAATTCAAGCTTATATAATAATAACAATAATAAGATAACTTAAACCATATAATAACAACTTATTCTAACTAAAAACTAAAGAGAAGGGGGTTAGGGATAGTTAGAGTAAAGGTTTTTTCTAAGGGAGGATACACTTGGGTTAAAATCAAGGAGATGCTGTGCACTATTGGCTAATCGTAACATTCTTGAAATTGGGTTAAAATGGGCATAGTTGGTTCGGTGAGTAGGAAGGCGAAGGAAGGGAACTGATCTAAGGCTACGTGGATTGGTGTTAAAGAAAATTGATTCAAGAAGTTGCGGAGAATCGATGGCCCCTGTAATGACTTGGTGAACGATGAGTGTGTCTGCAACAGCGCGACGTTTAGCAAGGGTGTTTAAGTCAATCAGTTGTAACCGATGTTCGTAAGGGGGAAGGAAAAGAGGATCAGACCATGGAAGATTTCGTAAGGCGAAACGGAGAAACCTACGTTGCACAGCTTCAATTCTAGATGAGTGGGTGGTTTGATAAGGAGACCAAACTTGACTTGCATACTCAGGAATAGGTCTAACAAATGTGATGAAGAGAGATTTAGTTACGTATGGGTTTGAAAATTCTTTAGACCAGCGCTTTATAAAACCAAGGGAACAGTTTGCTTTTGCAATAATATTATCTATGTGAGAACGGAAATTAAGCTCTTTATCACATAAAATGCCGAGATCGCGAATGGAGGAAACTGTGGGAACCGGGACGTTGCAAAAATGATAAGTACGAGATGGTATGGTAGGGACAGGCGTTTACGAGAAAAAGTCATGTGTTGACATTTAGTGACATTGAGTTCGAGGAAGTTTTTGGTGCACCATGTAAGAAAAGAATTTAAGTCATTTTGAAGCAGGGAAGAATCAATTGGACTAGATACTACTTTCATAATTTTCATGTCGTCGGCATAGAGAGAGAGGTTAGAGAAAGAAATAATGCTTTCAACATCATTGATGGAAAGGACAAATAGGCCCGAGATGACTACCTTGAGGAACTCCTGAGGAAGCATAGATGGGATCGGACACGGAACATCTTAAAACAACACTATATTGGCGGTTTTCCAAGTAAGACCTCACCCATTGGATGAACAACGGAGGAAACCCAAAGGCTCCTAGCTTAATATAGATAATTTGGTGAGAGATCTTATCGAAAGCTTTGCTGAAGTCAGTAGTGATCACATCAACATCGTAGCCTTTTTCCAGAGCACAAAGTGCCATGGAAACAAATTGAGTGAGGTTCGTCGTAGTGGACCTGCCCTTAATAAAACCATGTTGTAGTGGGGAGACTAATGACTTACAATGAAAACAAAGAGCGTCATAGACAATGCTTTTGAAGAGCTTGGGTATAGAAGAAAGTTTAGCTATCGGACGATAGTTAGAGATTTCGTTCTTATTTCCCTTTTTGTGAATTGGAAATATAAATGAGTTTTTCCATAAAGTAGGGAAAACTGCTTGCGAAAGAGAGAGTTTAAACAGAATTGTGAGAGGTTCGCACAACACGTTAACACATTTTTTGAGAAAAATGGCTGGAATGCCATCAGGACCAAGAGAAAAGTCATCCTTAAGTAGTTTTATTTTTTCACTGACTGACGAAGGAGAAATATCAAGAGAGACTAGTGAAGTTTGCGAACTGCTTGACAAGTACTCAAAATATTCTATTTTCCACATCAAAGCCTTTCTATAGTATAACTCTGTGTTCGTTTATATAGCTGAACAAAAATATTGTAGAAGTTTCAATATGTATTAAAAAAAATGAATATTCCCCAATATATTTTGCAAAGCGTAATAATGGTGCAATTCATCCCTTACACGGTCAACAATAATTCGCAGTATGTAATATTGAGCAATAATATTGCCTGGTGTAAGGGCCGCATTTGATTTGTATGTTGACGATTTGTTGATTGGAATTTCCCTATAGCAATACTTCTTTACTATCTACTTTGTGTTTTATTGAACTGAAGGACAAAATCCTTGTTGAAGTTTAAGAGTTGTCATGCTGCGTATATGAAACTATGATTGTTAAGAAATTTCATACAATGATTTATTGCATTGCTGCTACTATTAACTTTCAAACATACATATAACAACTGCTTTATAGAAAATTTCGAAACTAGTCAATCACGATTCAAAATAATAAATAAAAAAAAAACCTTTTAATAGACATTTTGTCTCACTTGTTCAAGCCTACGATGTGATGTTTATATAAATTTAAATAAATATAAAAAACTCGATTGAATGTGGGACGAAACCACTTTGCAATCGTAACACAAAACAGGACTTTTATTTCAAGTGCCAATTTCGAATACTTACTGTCACATTAAAGACTGCAGCTGTCTGTTTTTGCTTGTGCATTCCTCATCATATAAAGCTGTCGATCTATTTATCACCTGAGACAATTTCATGTCTTGCAAATCACGATTTCTTCTCAGGCTTCATTATATATGATGACAGTTTTATTTAGATAGTTGTTGGACTTACAACCAGTCCAGTTTGGTGACAAAATTATTGCAAAATTTATTGAACATTCAAAATCGAAAGTATAATTTTGTAATTTACATACAGACACGGATAGATAAACACCAAAAATACAATTTACAATAAAGATAATAATTCTTCGTATAAAATACGACAAGGCTTGGCTTTGTCATCCTCTCGAAGATATAATAAGTCATGCGTTCCGTATTTCTAGCAATTTGAGTTGGTGTCCGAAATGATACTATTTTTAATTATTTTTTCGTGGTTGATGTTATCAGCAAAATTTCAAGCCTTAAAATCGAATTATACGCAAAGTGAAATGACGATTTAGTAATAATTTACTAGCTCATTCCAACTAATGTACAAAGTTTAGAATCCAGTTAAGCAAGAAATGACAGTTTAGGCTATAAGTTGGGGTAAGGTACCGTCTCCATTTTCATTTAAATTTAAATACTTCGGTATTATATTTTTTGTCTCATGAGATCCAGCTAACACAATATTTTACATACATATCTATGGGCCAGTTGTTCAATACTGAGTTAATTCAGAGTTATCAAATCCTGAAAATGAATTGAACCTAAATTAACTCAGAAGCACTTTTTTAGTTAAGGGTTAACTTTATCTCCTTCAGTTGTCAAAAATGTACTGAAATCGATGTGCTACACTATGAATATCACTGTTATAAACCTTTCAGTATAGAAATCGAGATGGCGGCACGACGAAAATTGCATTATCCATAGTTTTCACTATCGAAATCAAGATGGCGTTTCAACGATAAGTTTTTTAAAGTTTAGTACCTAAGTTAACTCACGAAAAATGGTGAGTTAATTCGGAGTTAAGAAAGGAATAAAATTAATTAAAAAACACGTTTCTGGGAGTTAATTCAGGTTTAATCCCAAAACTAGGATGATCTCGCCCTGAAAAACTAGCCCTAGGTATGCCCGAAAGGGCAACAAATGCAACTTCAAAGATTAAATCCACACCCAATCTTCTAGCAGTTTCTTAAACTGGAGTGATGAACTCCTCCTCACCCAAACAAACCGAATAAGCTCTTAAGCCTTACATGTCTTAATTCCTGTCAAAGGGCAACACTTTATGAGTTTTGTACTTTATTCCGACAAAG
This sequence comes from Dasysyrphus tricinctus, assembly GCA_963921185.1. Taxonomy (NCBI): domain Eukaryota; kingdom Metazoa; phylum Arthropoda; class Insecta; order Diptera; family Syrphidae; genus Dasysyrphus; species Dasysyrphus tricinctus. The sequence continues at coordinate 87,431,760 of OY992533.1, forward strand.
TAAACTACACTTAACCTAAAAACTAAGTCATTGTCCTCCTTAAGTTATTCCCATCAAACATCACGTTTGGTTCATGCACTTTTTCAACAAAATATAATTGCTAAGCCTCAAAGTGTTAACTGTTCAGGCAAATCAGTATGTTGAAGTAAGTATTTTTGGTCTCTCTTTAAATGTCAAGGAAAATTCCGTCCGAAGTCAAAACTTAATCCGATTTTTTCTTCCACTTTTCTTGCACACTCCGAACCATTTCACCGTATACACAGAGTGCCAGTAAATTAGAAGAAAATTTATTCTTTCTTCAACTTAGTACTCGCACTTGTACATATACAGTCTATATGCAGCAGCAAAATAGTATTATGTTAAAAAGAAGTCAGTGCCAAGCCAAGCAAAGCCAACACACACCCTCCCGTCTTGACCTCGTTTTACTATATCACATATTCGTTTATGATACGAGGCAAGTTTACGTATATCTTCTTATATTCCTTGGAAACATCAAAGCAGGAAAAATAATCCAATAACAAATGATCTCTAGATCCAATTAGATGCCTATCGGTGACTCTCTCATAGTTGCATAAGATTTATATTCAGCTGTCATGTATTTCTTCCAACAACAACAACATTAACATTGCAACACCAACATGGCATAGGTAGAGTAGAAATATCTATGAGTACTCGTATAAAGTAGTGCAATGTCCTGCAGTGCTTTTAGAGCAACAAACTGTGTGGAGATATACATTTTTATGAATCTACACAGAATTATGGAGGGACGACTTCTTGGTCTTTGCCATTTCTGTATATAGACAGAAAATGATGAATGATGCCATCTTGTTTATATGGAAAACATGCGTGTGCGGGTGTGTAAGATTATTCTTCCGGAAAGCTGCAGTCAGGGATAAAATAACGAACCAAAATTTATTAAATTTCATGGATGCGTTAAAATAATTATAAACAATTTGCTGAAATCTATGACAGATAACGGGTCTTACAATAGCGACTTTGACAGTTGATAGCGGCCATATTGTTTAAGCTACAATCTGTCAAATTGTCTGTCATTTATTCAATTTATAGGATATCGATCAACAACAGGAGCAAATGATAAAATATTTCTATCAAAATGGGTGTTCTGTGCAGGCAACGTTTACTGCACTTAGGGCGTTTTATTGTCTTCAGCGATGGGACCGATTTCTTGATGAATGGGTACGTTAACAACTTAATGTCTAATTTGGGACGATATCAATCCACATAAGATCCAAAAGTGTCCAATGCATCCCCAATAAGTCACTGTTTGGTATGGATTTCGGGCTGGTGATGGCGGCGTCATCGATCCATAATTCTTTGAGAACGAGGTTGGCAAGGCCTTCACCGCCAACAGTGAGTGCTACGGGTCGATGATTATCAACTTTCTTCAGCTTAAATCGCATGATATGTGGATACTAATGACATGCGGTTTCAACGCGGACAGCTTGCACTACGTGCCACTCAACCACCACTTCTTTCAGTCTCCAGACCAAGTGATCAGGCATTTATTTTGATTTTTTGGACTATTTCATGCATCTTGGTACAGCTCATAGATCTGGCTGTTGTATTTTCTCTTCTATTCACCATCATCGCGCTAGCAATTTTACAGTATGAACCCTTTTTCTTTCATCTTTTTGTCCAAAACTCGGCGTCTCGTCATAAAGTCGTAAAGCAGGACTGCAGACAGTATAAGATTTTTGTAGAGTATGCACTCTGTCTTATGCGTGAAGAGTTCGGTTCACCGGAATCTAACTTAGTTGTTATTTGTGGAGTAAATTTTTACTTCGAGATAGATAACTCCTATGAACTACCTTAAAGTTTATGCTAAAAATGGTGCCATATGTCTTGGTCAATGGATTTTTGTTTAATTCAACTACAACAAGTTTCAATACGTTTCTTTATACGTTTATCCTCTACCCTCTGCATTTTTTGTTCCAAAACAAAATTCAAGACATCATTTCCAGGCGAATCTTCTAGCCACGAATGTTTCGTAACACTTTCGCTGGCTTATTCAAAGGAATTCTTCTACTACCGTTTTTTTTAGAGCACCTTGGTGAGAACATTTATTCGAATCAATAGTATGGGTTCGCTAAAGAAAATTACGAACCACTTTTTCAGGCCTGTTCCCATTTTACGATGTCTACAAAAAAATGTTTGTATCAGCCTTTTTACGGCTTTGGACTTTTGGCACCACATATGAGAGAAATTTGATAAAAAAAATGCCATATAATTGGTCAGAAAAGGTCAACTGGTCCCAGAAATTGTTCAACCCTAGATAACATGTAATCAAGGCTTAAACTTTATCAAGGTTGCTCAAAGTCACGCGTGATTTTTGGCACCTTATTTATGGGAAATTTGTATAATAAGGACATTTGAAATATATTTTCGTATATTTAAAATGGCTTAACATTTTGGTCGTTTACTGTAATTTTCCAACATAACCATTCTTGTGGTAGTTCATTTTCAAATTATGAATTCCATTTGTGACATTTTGCATATGTTAGAGCCCTAGGAGTTCTCTTAATTTTCCTTTTAACCATCAACCATTGTGTGTGCGGAGAGTAGGTCTAGGTATACGTATGTATCTATGGATGTGGATTCTAATATTCAAGGGACTCGTAGAGACTTTAGAGTAGAGTGTGTGTTTATCAGGCCATCAGGACAACTATGAGCTTTTGTCGGTTAATAATGCAACAGTTGCACTATATGCAGACAGTATAATATGCATGACTTTGAATCGAGGGACTTTATATATACCATATGTATAGTTATGTATATTATCACCACTAAGGCCTCAAGCTAATAAATTGTTAAGTGATTTAAATTGCTTTGGCTTACGGTTAGCTGGAAAAAGATGATAGAAATTAATTAATTGGTTGGAGAGCTTTTCATACTAACAATTTAGTTGAGAAACTTAATACTTTAGTTTTTGATGATACACAAACGATAATTCTTAGTACCTATTCAGTTTACGAAATTAAATTGACATGAGATAAAGAAAACTATCATTCATGCCATTTTCAGATTAAACATTACACAAGATAATGGCCATCAATGCATCTAAACATTAGTTCCACAGTACACAAATGTACACATCACATACACCCTTAGAGCCATTTCACACATAGCCGGCAACCGGGTAGGTACCCGGTACCAGCTAACCGGTCGTTTGGTAAAAGATCTTATGGAAGCTTTCACACTTGCCGGAACCGGTTCATCTGTTGAAAACCGGGTAACCGATGCCGGCTAACCGGCTGCCGGGCATGTGTGAAATGGGCCTTAGTTTTGGGTTGCTTAAATTGTTCTTGTTCTCTTAGTCGTGATATAGGTATCTGCTTCTCAAAGGCTTCACAGTTCACAGCAGAAAAAAGACACGAACACGAACAACAATCAATCAAATCATAATGGTAGATAGAAGATCGGCTATAATTTCAAAACTAAATGCACGATCAGTTCGAAAGTACTTGCTGTTATGATGAAGTAGTTTAGAATTTTAAAAATTGTGTTAACAAAGCAAAAAATTCGTTTCTTCAGTAGATTAAAAACATTAAAAATTCTTAAATATTGTGAGCATAAAAAAGGTTCGTTAGGAAATATGAACTCATCAGGGCTGTCGTTACGTTTTTTTTTTCAGAAGGCAGTACTTCGAGGAACAAAATTGCAGTACACAGCAGTACGGCAGTAAAATATAATACACAAACATAATTGCTAATGCATTTATTTTTGTTTAAATGCATATATGTATATTGTTCATTAAAAACTATCACATACGCACCCATTACCTATTAAACTCAAGAGAACTGCAATGGTGGTATTGAAAAGTTTTTTTTACCTAATTTGCTTCTCCATAAAGTTCCGGCATGATTTACTCCTAATCTATTGGTTGTATGAAAAAAAAAAGAATTGAATAAGCTACAATTTTTACTTTAACACTTCATTCCAAAAAGTTGATAGTTTTCGTGAAATTAGCATTAAACTGAATTTACTCCCTTTTACTCCTCCAAAAATTCTTTTTTTAGCCAAAATTTAGGGTGGGTTTGTCATAGCAAATCCCCACCAAAATTCAGCATTGTAGAAGTTTTGTCGAAGTACATAAAAGTCTAAATTTCCTGGGCTAGAGATCCATTAATATAATTTTACATTGCTTTAAAGATGGGTGAAAAACTACATTTTGACGTGTGTGGAATATTTCGTTCCAAATGGCATCATAATGACCATAAATTTCCTTTTTCGGATCATAAAAAAAAATCTGAAGAATTCTAGAATTTTGAATTTTTACTTTTAGGTTAGATGGTAAGCCTTAAAGATATAAAAAATATCATAAACATAAAGAAAATTTAATTTGAAAATTATGAACTACGTGATTTTTTGAAATTGAAAAATTTCTGTAGGGTAAATGAGGGTAAATAAAAAGAAAAGTCTTTTTAAACAAAAAATGAAAGAAGTTTTTTTTTGCTTTTTTAATCCATAGATTTTTTAAATACAATAAAATCATTATTGTCAAGAATTTCAAAATAGAGGTTACACAAATAATTCACCATAAATCAGAATGATGAATGAAAAATATTTATATATTTTTGGAAAGATAATTTAAAAAAATATCACCCGAATTTTTTAAATTTTGTGTTTAACCTTAATTTTTAGGTGAGTGTATTTTTTAAATTTTCACATTTATTTTTTCTAGAAACTTTTGTTTGATTTTGAATTTTTTAAATACAAGAACAAGAGCCGATCAATAAGAGCCATGATCTTAGCTTTTTAAGCAAACCTTATCAGCTTTTTTTCGGAGACTTAACTTTGTCGATTTTTTTGTTTCATTTTAAACAAGGGATGATGAGGTACACATAAAATGGTTATATCTTGAATTCTATTTGCCGGACCGTCAAGATTGATTGGTGTTTATGTTTTGGAAAAATTACAGAGAATCATATAAATTTGTTTTTTAAATAAAAAAAAACCCTATATAAGAAGGTTTTATAATACAAATTCTATATACTACTGAAATAAATCAGCCAAGTAGAAGACTTAGCATTAAGGATTGGACTTGTTGAATTATTGATTCAAAATAGCTTTTTATGGCCTTTAGTCCTACCCCTTCCAAATGCAAATTTGACTTTGAAATTTAATTTCTCAAAAACTATTCGCTTAAATAACTTGATTTAAAAAACCAAATGCAGGAATGGAGTTTTAACTTTCAAAAAAACTATAGCACATTATTAGGTGTGTTTTCGTTGATTTGTAATGTTTCTTTTAGCATTTAAAATCAATTTTTCAGAAACTGCCCCCCGCTGCCTCAGCGAGGGGAGATACAACTTTCCCCCCATACAATTTCTTTTCTTAGAATATACCCAGAAACCACACCCTAAGATACTTCCACTCAGGTGCGGGACACCCTGTATATTGATTAAAACTTATAATTTGCGTTTCAAAATTTTTCCTTAAAAAATATGGTTTTTAAATTTATATATTTAGGAAACTATTCGTTAAACAACGATTTTTAATTTTTAACATTCAAAGCTTTAGAACATAAGACCAAGTATGTACGTGGTGTTACGCAGTCATTTTAAGTTTTTTTCAATTCGAAAAATATTTTTTGGAAAATTTTGATATGCAATTTTTTAACTTTTTCGGAGTTTTTGTATACGAACATTTTCTTATATCCCTTTAGCCGATGATAAAAAAACATTCAAAATGAAGAAAAAAAAAACTGTTCTGTGTCTGTGAGTGGTAGATTAACTGTTAATAATGGCTTAGTCTAAAATGGTGTTATTTTAAGTCGTAGACGGTCTTAATATTTTGTATAATAATAAAGACAATAATAAATGAAAGACAATTTTCAAAAAAAAATTTTCAACGTTTTTGGACAAGTCCTCTTAATTAACAAAAACTATTTTGGAAATGCTTTTCTATACTTGTGTTCATAAACCAACATACATACTATCAGATCCTTAAATGTGTAAACAAAAAGGACTTATAATATAAAAGTATACTTTGTGTACCTACCTTAGATTCTCGTACTTTAGCAAAATATGTCGCATGCTAATCGAGATTTATTTTTAGCAGAATATGCTAAATTCTAAACACACTCTCCAAACACCGTGATTGTAAGTATATTGTATACTTGTGGGCGTGACTGTGACTGTTTTTCCAAGTATAAATTTCCCACTTTGAAAATAACTAAAATAAAACTAAAAACCCAAGGAAAGAATATTAAAAACTAAAATTTTATACAGAAATGCAACAACCTCAACATATCAGCTTTGTATACCTCATAAGTTTGTTTGTAAGGACTTTTCCAAATAAAGGTATGCTCCTGAGTTCATATATACATATATTCAAACCTCTGGTAGGTGTCGACGATGTAAGAGATTTTGTATCCTTTGGATTTGTGCTGATACGACGAACCTTCTTGCCCCATAGAACATAGCCTCATATCCGAATGCAATTACATAATGCTGTTTACCCGTTGAAATATTAATGCTGTCATGCATTCGTGTGCTGCATGTGCTTATGCAGTGTGTTCATGTGCATCGGCATTTGCTACCACCACATGTGGTGAAAGTAGAAAACTTGAGTACTTTTAATTGCTCGAGCGAAGTTGGGAAGTTTTAGTTTGTGCGCTTTATAGTAGATATGTAGGTATGTGAGGTGGGGGAAAGAAGGTCGATTCCTTGTCGACTCATATCCCAACTCAAACTGCTCCAGCTGTTCCTTTGCTTTGCTTTGCTTAGGGCCACAAGTTTCAATGGGATGTTTGATTTTGTTTGGTTTTCCTGCATCTTTATGTGTGTTCCTATCCCCATCTTCCTCATTTTCGCCATCTCCTCTTACCAGAGTGTGAATGGTTCTGGAATATTCTATTTTGCTTTACCTACAATGACATCATGTAAAAGAAATGTGACACATTTGCGTACGAGCTGAGTTATTTGCTAGCGGTTACCACTCTGTTGTACTTGGATACCTATTACCTGTGCCACCAAATGATGCTGGTGAGAGATATAGCTACAAGAACATTATGCCATTAGATGAGTGTGGAGAGATTTGTTTCTTATGTCTATACACACACGGCTGCTGTGTCTCATTAGAAGTTTATAATGAATTGATTGCTATTTGGATGCGGAAGAAAAGTTGGTATTTGAATTTAACAACCAAGAACTTCCTTAATGGAAAAATAACTTCACTTTTGTTCAGAGACAAAGTGTGTGCGTGTGGCATCATCATCATCCAGTGTTCTTGAAAGGTGTCTATAAGAACGCAGAATATTTCAAGTATTTGTTCTTTTCTTGATTTCTCTTTTGTAGTTTCAAGTATTCGAACATCAAGAATTGAATAATTTATGACTTTCTTTGAACTTGTGATGAGAGGCTATACTTTAAGTAAAAGTGCTTGAATCAATAAAATATGACAACTGGAAGAAAGGGAAGAGTTTAAGTTCGTCTTAGAAAATAGTAAGAAACTTGAAGTTATTCTATAGTTACTGAACTCAATGACTGAGAACCAAGTTTTAGGAATACAAACTATAAATTTTTACTCAAAATGGCTTGGATTGCATGCGTTAAGTTAGAATATCTGTGCTTTTGTGGAAAATTTTCATGGACTTTAAGAACCCGATGTTCATAAAATGTGATAAAGATTTATATACTTAGTGAAGATAGCTCTTTTTCTTACAAGTAGCTTGCTTGGCTGGTAAACTGTTGAGAGAACTTGGATAGGATTGAACCGCATTTACACACTGACATTTCTCATATCGCATAATCGAACAGTTTAATTCAATGTACTTTCTGTTCTGTGTTACGAGTGGAGTAAAATGTTTATCTTAAGCTCGATATGGTATATGGGTGATTCCGTTCCAACTGTGATTCTTTGCGTCCAGTGCTTTTTTTGTTGTTTAATGTAAAAGTTTCGTAAATATTTTTGGTTTGGATTGTGTAAATGGCTATTTACTACAATCTACATTCAATATCATGACCAAATTTGCAACTTCTTCGACATGGCTTCGAAAATTATGGTCAAAATGTCAGTACCGTTGCTTGTCCGATCATTGTTTTTCCGATTAAGTCTACTGTTTTCGAATGAAGTAGTTCATTGAATAGAAATGTTGCCCTTATAAAAGTTTGAGAGCAATACTTGCTTGACAAAATGATGCAAAAATTAAGTCAAAATACTTATAGCTGAATAAAATAATCATAAATGAATGTTGTCCGAGGTTTTAGTTTTATTTTTGAATTCAAAAGATTTCCCACTCAACCGCCATTTTGTTTTAGCTCTAACACGTACCTATGTATTGTAGTTTTCTAAAAGAGACACTATTTATGTATAATTAACAACAGTAATATTGTTTTTGGTACGTTCTTGTATTTTAAGAGTGATATGTTTGCATGCGATGAAAGTGTCACAAATTTATTTGTCAGTATCGTGGTAGTATTTTTTAAGCATGTTAAAACATTTTTCTGGTTGGTTATCAGAATTTTGTATTCCTTTTAACGGCACAAGTTAAAATTGTCCTGGAAATTATTTTGTTCATAAGCATAGAGAAGTGAGGTTACATAAACTGTCTAAATGTCAGTTCCGTGGATGTCAGTACCGTGGCATTTAAATACTTATTGAGCTTTAAATAAATATAATTAAATAATTCCTTGCAATAATATTTTCTTCTACCAATTTTCTTTATGAAAACGGTAGCAATACCTCACACGAGCCAAACGAGAATCATTCCGTGCAATAAAAACTAAGTAGTAACCCAGCACAAGGAAAAGGGTTGCCATTCAGAAGAACAGACTTCAAAAACGAAAAAGAGAAACATTAATTCACAATTATGCTTATCTTAGGCGCCAGTTATAGCTATCATTGAAACTCATCATTGAAAATTTTAATGATTGATTTTGAGACGTTTAGGAAGTAAAATCATTATTATTTTGATGGAAAAATAAAGTTAGAGACTAAATTGATATTTCTAGCCAAAAAAATTGTTCCAATAGGCCCAACTTTCCACAAAAATTGACTTTTAATTTTTCAATGATCATTGGTAAGGCAGTTCAGTCATTGAAATAAGAAAAGCCTTTTTATGTGGAAAGTTGGGCGTATTTGAACAATTTTTTTGGCTAGAAATATCAATTAAGTCTCTAGCTTTGTTTGTGTATCAAAATAATAAATGATTTTACTTCCTTAACGTCTCAAAATCAATCATTAAAATTTTCAATGATGAGTTTCAATGATAGCTATAACTGGCGCCTTAAACATTAATTTATGTGCATATGAAAGTAAAATTACAAAAAAAAAATTCAACCCGTGAGATATCAAGGGGCACGGTAGAGCCCAGCCAAGTTTGCGGCATTACACCCTTTTTACAGGAACAAACTCAGGCGATTTTCAACCCCCCTCTAACTTCAGTACCAATAAAGTCAGAAACTTCAAATTCGGAGTATTTGCTGAACTGATCAAACACAGGTGGCTCACCAAATTTCAACTCTTTAGCGTTAGTAGTTCCCAAGATATAGGACTTCAAAAATCGCAAAACCCGTAACTGACTGACTCACTGACACACTGACTCACTGACTCACTGACTCACTGACAGATCATCAAAATTATGGAGCACTTCCAGACATCGAAGAAACTTGAAATTTCGCACAACGGTAGACCTTGTGATACAAAGGAAAAAATCGAAAATATGCTATTTTCTATTCAGGGGGCGTGGCATCCACCCACTTTCTTAAATATTCTTTCCGATTGTTGTAGAACAATTAAAATTGATAAGTCGGTAGGGTTTGAGGTATTTAGAAAGAAAAAAATTGAAAAATTTGAATTTTCCATACAGGGGGCGTGGCATCCACCCACATTCTTAAAAATTCTTATAAATTATATGGAGCACTTCCGATTGTTGTAGAACGATGAAAATTGGTAGGTCGGTAGGGCTTAAGGTACTTAGAAAGGAAAAAAATCGAAAATTTGGAATTGTACATTCAGGGACGGGGTGCCATCCACCCACTTTATCAGAATTGCTATTATTTGTATGGAGCACTTTCCGTTTTCGTAGAATTATGAAACTTTGTAGAGCGGTAGGGCTTGACTTACACCTGGCAAAATAAATCTTTGAAAAAAGGAGTGAAATCAAAACAAAAACATAAATGTTAAAAAAGGAGCCAAGTTCTTATGTGCACAAGAAACCTGTGCGTAAAAAGTCAGCCAAAAAAAGTAATGATATCTGAAATAAATGCCAAGTTTTAAGTTCATGAAGTTTAATATCAGATATCTTAAGTAGAGTAATATCGAAACAATTCCAAATCATGACAGAAATTTGGTAATTAATGATTACTGATTAAAATTTGGTAGATTTACTTGGCAAGTTTTCTCTCAAATACTTACTTAATCACAAATTTAAAATGTATGAAAACTTGACCAGTGAACCCACCAAATTGTAATCAGTAATCACCAAATTTCTGTCATGATTTGGAATTATTTCGATATTACTCTACTTAATATATTTGATATTGAACTTCATGAACTTAAAACTTGGCATATATTTTAGATCTCATTACTTTTTTTGGCTGACTTTTTACGCACACGATTCTTGTGCACATAAGAACTTGGCTCCTTTTATAACAATTATGTTTTTGTTGTGATCGAATTTTCAAAAAATATGTGAGTTTCGGTTTCGGGACTTGCGTTGAAGATGTGTAAATGTAAACAATCGTTTTTTTTTTCTCAGGGGTCATAATCACGAATGGTTAACATTGACGGTATGTAACACAAGCACCCAAACAAAATGTACGCACGACACAACACATTCTCTAAAGCACAAAAACAAAATATCTTCACTCATTCCAGAAACGTTTCAAAAAATTAATGAATTAACTTCGGATGAGTTTTGGTTTCCAGTATGAACATTTTTTTGGGATCAATTTTTGTGATTTTACTTCCGGGTGACACAAAGAATTCACCCTTTTTACCAAATACCGAAACCAAACGGAAACTTCCTTTTCCATTCGAGTTTACAAAGTTCTACTTAACTTTTGAATACCATCAAAAATTCTGTGTAAAATTTACTAAAAATTGGTGAATGTTAACACGCATGCTGGCAAGCACTTGAAATTTCCCACACAAGTATATGGGGTTTTCTCCGTCTTTTATCTATTTATACTCAAAATGCCGGTAAAAGTATTTTGGTAAAAAATGGTCTTTTTTTAAAAAAATGTGTCTTACATTAGGGAAACCTGAGTAAAATCATATCAAAAAGCAAAGAAATGTGCCTTTACCCTTTTTTCTTTTGCATCAAAGTATTGACAAAATCCCTATTTTTCTTTCTCTTTTTGCGTGAACCCGATGAGGAGATACATACATCGGTAATTTTAATGAGTGTCAAGTTAGCAAAGCAACTTTGACGAATCGGACAATGAACAATTGGATAATTTGTCTCTAATTAGTCACTAAATAATTGTGACAATTTCGAATTTGTTGTTCAATGTTATGCTATGTTTTTCTCGGGTGCTTTAATAACTTGATATGAAGCTAGCAAATTAGTTGTTAGTTACTAGTTCTGACAAATTCAGTTTGATCGTGTAATGTTTTCTATGTTTTTTGTGGTATAAAATAAGTAAAGCAACTCTCACGGATCGATAAATGGGTAGGTGGAGTCGTTAATAAGTCTTGACAATTGCGAACTTGTCGTACTACGTTTTCTTTTTTTTTTCGAAAAGTGCTAAAAACTTCAAAACTCAATATTTTATTGCTTAATTCTTTGTCATTAGTTAGTCGTTAATTAGTTGCTGAAAATTCAATTTTTCATGCGATGATTTTTTTGTATAATTTTTTTTTTACGTGTCAACTTTCACAAATCGAAAAATGGGTAGGTGGATTATTTGCGATAAACTAGTCATTGATTAGTTGTGACAATTTTGAATTTTCCGTGTAATGTTTTCTATGTTTTTTTGGGTCAAGTTAGCATAATATCACCTCAAAATGGGGTAAGACTGCTTATACTGGAGGGTTTATTGCTTAATAATTTACCTTTAACTAGCCGTTAAATTACTGTTATAATTTCGAAAAAAAACATAGAAAATATAATTCTATGTTTTTTATGTTTTTTTTTTTTCGAAAAGTGGTAAAAATTTCCAAAAGTTTATATTTGATTACTTAGTAATTTACCGTTAATTACTTGTGCAAAATTCAGTCTTTTCAGGCGACGTTTTCTATGTATTTTAAGGCGTCTGGTTATAATTTATTATAAACTATACACCTGCCTTTTTTTGATTCGAATGTTAGTTAGACACTTATATGTTATCTTACGGTCGTGTGCCAGTTTATAATTTTAAAAATTAATGAATAAATCACAAACTTAATCTATTTATTAATGTCTATAAATTAACAGAACAAAAATTTAAAGTTGTACATTGATATATATTTCCTTAAAAAATTATTCATTAGATATAATTTAAGACTTTTTTGGTATTAAACACCATATTTGAGATAAATGGATTTGCATCCTTTATGGAAATGACCTAAAGCTACCGGTCCACAAACCATTTCTCCAGCTTGATTGAAAAACTAGTTAGTTTTCTAGCTTAACATCTATCATCATGACATCTTGATCGATAAACGTGTAATCCGCTGTACAAACAGTTCAATTTTATAGCAGGTATTAATATCTCTTTGGTATCCGCTTACTCATCTTCTTTAAAAATATTTGTTGCTTTCATTTATTTTTTAAATACGGAAAAATAATAAACTCGATGTCATTAATTATTATTTTCAATATGTTGACACTTTAAACATGTTTTTCCTTTTCGAATGTGTAAATAAAAATTAAAAAAAGGTTTACTCGAAACCTATATGTCAACTTTAGTACCGGATATCTATTCTAGAAAAAGAATTCCAAGAGAAGATATATTTTGCTCTAGAAGAAATATGAGAACTCCCTAGAGACCTAAGACTTAGCTGAAAAAAAAACTGCGTTAACAGCAATCCAAAAATAACTATCATCCTCGAGAACGAATCTTGATATGGTTGTTCTGCTCCATGTATGTAGAATCCTATAGATTTCTTTTTTTTTTTTGTACATCACAATAATAATTGTAATTCACATAATGCCATACTGATCTTCATGTCAGAATCAAATAACTCTTTATGTGTCTTATAGGTTTCATCATGGGAAAATTCTTAGAAATTCATTCGACCAACAGCGACAACAACTGTTCCCAAATGAGTGATTCGCTTGATGCGTTAAAAACCTCCTCATAAGTCTTTATAAAGACAACACAAAAAAAAACTTCAATATTTCGATATCTATCCTGCGATATGTAAGCGATGCTCATTACCACTCCTAAGTATGGTCTATGCTTAGTTTAATTACATAGAATCATGACAGATAAATAATATTAAATAAATACATGTATCTAAACTTTCCATTTACAAATAGGTATCTATACAACTGTCTTCTCTCTACTGAGTTCAAGACCAAGAATAAGGAAACAGTTCAAGTCAATTGATTAGATCATTTAGTGAAGAAAATAAATAAATGATCTTTTTGGTATAAAAACCATATCCATAATGTTTGTATGGCAAGTACTTACTGATATTTCTGAAGCTAAACACAAAATTTTCAATATTCCTTCTAAGACATTACCAAATAACCTTAAGGTACGCGTCCATTCGAGAGTAAAATTGCTGCGAGCAGCCTTCTAGCAGTTTTCGAGAGCAAACATGCAGGTGGACACAGTTTTGAGAGTAGTTCGCGGGGGAGTTGACTTTTTGCTCTCGACATCTGAGAGTTGCTTGCAAGTGGATACATATGTTTTGATCACTTTCGGAGACAAACTCGCAAAATTCCAGAGCTCTTAAGGTGCGTATCCATTTGAGAGTAAAAAGACTGTGAGTAACTCTCAAGCAGCTCTCGGAGATAGTCACGAGAGTAACTAAAGAGAGTTTGTGAGTGAAAGTACTCTCAAATGGAAACGCACCTTTAAGTTCTAAATAAAATAAAAAAAATGATTCAGTGGTAGGTGCCAGTTATAGCTATCATTGAAACTCATCATTGAAAATTTTAATGATAGATTTTGAGATGCTTAGAAAGTAAAATCAATTAATATTTTGATGGACAAATAAAGCTCAAGACTTAATAAATATTTCTAGTCAAAAAAAAATTTTCAAATATGCCCTACTTTCTTTTTTGAATGCCTTTTAATTTTTTAATGATCATTGGTAAGGTAGTTTAATTAATGAAACAAGAAAAGTCGTTTTATGTGGAAAGATGGGCCTATTTGGATTATTTTTTGGGCTAGCAATATTAATTAAGTCTTAACCTTTATTTGTTCATCAAAATAATAAATGATTTTACGTTCTAAGCGTCTCAAAGTCAATCATTAAAATTTTCAATGATAAGTTTCAATGATTGCTATAAGTGGCGCCTTAAGGCTGTAGGCCGAGGTACAAACATACAAATAGACAGACTGAATTCCGGGACCCACTTTTTTCGTGGTTTCTATCATCTTGATTTCAAGTTTGACTAAATTCTCGAAATAAAATTTCTCAACGAATCCACGCTGTTTACTTAGACAATTGGTATTGTATGAAACTAAAAAAAAATTGGAGTCTGAGCCCAATTTTACAAAAACCGGTTTAAATAGGTTTAAACTGACATTTTATTTTATTTTTACTAATTCTCGAATTATGACATAATCAAGAGATCCGTACTGTAAATCATGTAAGAATCTAATAATTTCTTCTTTCCTTTGGCATACAAAAAATTAAGAATCATCTGCTGATGGGGAGACAAACCAGTTTCTAAGCTGGAAATCAGTCTTGTGCCATCGTTTATCGTTCTTCGTTGGAAAAATTCTCCTCGCATGATGGCTTCGTTCGTCGCTTCCTCTAAAACCATGTGTACACAATCTCATACAATACAATCTCACTCATGAGAACTGGATCCGCCACTATTTGCCGCATGTTAGATTGCGGTACCAAGTATAACTTTGTGTATAAGATAGAGACCGCTTTAATCTGCTGCCCCTCCCCCTCCTCCCCACCATTCATGATGCTGAAAGAGTTTTAACGCTTGTGATTGATGTAGCGAGATCATTTTCATTTCAAGCAAAAATGATTGATTTGGATTAATTGAAGTTTGTCAATAGGTATTGTTGGTATAGGTATCGTATATACTCAACTCACGCCACATGCCCGAATGATCGATAAAGACATCGTGGTCAAGCTTGAGAGTTTTTGAATAAACTCTTATAGACCCCATCAATCGGGTGTTATTGTTTGCCTTGGTAGATCGAATAGATATTTTAAGGCCAATGAAGTGTCCGTCCGTCAGTTTGTTCACAGTATGTGTGTTTTTTTTTTTATTTGTTTATATGAGTTGCATTGTAGTAGAAGTGAAAACGTGCGTGTACTCTTTAATAGTTATAAATCGTGGCGATGTCATGCTGTGGTTTCTAGTTGGAATTCGCCGTATTTATCGTTTATAGCCTGAGAGACATTTTGAAAAGAACGGTTTATCGTGTGGAAGGAGTCGATATTATATAGACAACCCTCAAGCTGGCAAATGTATATTTATGTTCCTACATGATGAAAGTTTATAATAATAATGAATGTTTATGACTTAAAGTTTCTATAGATATAACAAATGGATATTAAAAAATTCCTGGAAATCGAGTTTTTCAATTACAAACTAATTTCATTGTACAGATAGGTTTCCTGTAATAAAATTGATTGACGTATAGAGATTTGATTATTTTTTTTGATTGAAGAAAACACTTGAACTTCAATACAAATTAGGGTGATCGTTTTTTCTCAAGCTCATTATTTTATAAATAGAAACTTCCCAGATCAAAACTTAATTTCATACAATAGATTTTTGACTGAACAACATGGTTTTATGTCTTCCTCTCTTTACAGATTTGTTTTAGTTTAGAGATAATGCTATTTCATATAAAACTTTTTTTTTACCAACAATAACAGTATATAACTGTCATATAAATATGTTTAAGCCCTTAAACATTATTTTATCTTATATCTTTCAACAGTCCATAGATTCGTTAAAAAAAATCAATATATTACTTACAGTCCGAGTCAGTAAAGGTTTTTCTTCGAACTTTTTAAGTGTAGCTCTGATTTTGATGACTTTTTTTGTTTGCTTTTGTATACAGGGTGCTCCCTAATTCGTGCTTGATATTTTGGAGGATAATTCCAGGGATCATTCTTTAAAAAAAAAATTCTATTTTGGGACATTTTGTATCTTCCTCCCGTTAGGCGGCGCGGCGGGCGCCGGGTAATTTCTGAAAAATTGACTTAAAATGAAAACAGAAATAGATATTAAAAATCAACGAAAGCACATACAATAATGTGCTAAAAATTTTTGAAAGCATAATTTTTAATAATTAATAATTTAATTTTCGTGAGTTTCCACAATCTTGATGAGGTTTACAGAAAATTGAAGGACGCTTCATACCACTCTACACAACTCTTCACACAAAGTAATGTGACTGGATGTGTTTGAAATTTAAAGAAAGCAATTGCTTCTTTCATAACGGCCACAGTGTCTTAAACCAGGTACTTTGGAACTTTGTGAAATGAAATTTTGCAGTTTGTGGCTATAACATGGTGTCCTTACAGTGTTTTTAATTTCCCTATAGATCTGCGTAACATCAGTTCGAATTTCGAAAAGCATAACGGCGCATCGGTATGTTCCTATTCATTTACATGAAGTTTGAGTTCAAGTGAAAGTTTCAGCCTCTTTTTTCAGCTGGGACAAAATAATTTGGCCAATGGCCTTGCATCGAAAATGCATTTGCAAAATGTTCTCAAACGCAAACTGCAAAAGTTTTCTGTCTGAAAAAGCAAATACAAGTTTTACTGCACAAGTATTGTGTTCGATAATGCAGTGTGCTAAAGTCACATTCTAGAAAACATAATCTGCCGTGCAATACTGCTGTAAAAAATCAAGTTGACGACAAAAATATTGAGAAGCCAGAGGAGGTTATCGGCGTAAACTTCAAATGCGTTTGCGAGAAAATGAAACGACTTTGATAAAAATGATTTTGTGCAAACAAAACGATTGCTATATTTGACAACCAATACTCTCGTCAAAAAATGACGATCATTTGACGTCGACCTGACGTTTTCAAAAACGGCCAAAAACAACTATCCTTAGGTATATATGTTCCATCTAAATTCTCTTCGGCATGACTGCCAGTAGCTGTTTACTGGTTTCTCTCATCTCTCTCTCTCATCTTCATCATCGGATTAGTACTCTTAGCCAGTTTAGTAACGGATTACGGAAATACCTTAAACGCATCCACGAAGTGATAAAATCCTTACGAAACTACTATCAGAAACGTATCTTATGGCTAAAACAGAAGTGCTCGTATCGCTGCGTACAGCACCCTTCTCGAAAAACATGTGCATTTGAGAGTAAAAAACAGCTCTGAAAGCTGGAGAAACTCGCAATTGAACACATGAAATTAGCTCACCAGAGGGGAAGATAGGTATTCGAGAGTTCAAGTGAAAGTGCTCCCTCAAATGGAAACGCATATTTAAATATTTTTCATACAAAGAACTCATTCACCCTCTCAGAAAGAAATTTTTGGTAATTCTCAATAATTTGTTATACGCAAATAATTTAGTTTATTCTTTGAAGATTTTTAAAGATAAGTGCCATTGCAACCTCTCCCCTTACATTTAACTATAAAAAAAACCACTAATAAATTTGAAGAGGAGGGTTGGGGCAATAACTTTTTAAAAAACAATTTTTCAAGATTGTGGAATTTTTCCTACGTGAAAAATCAAATCGATTTGGGACTAAATCTGATCTAGTATGAAATAATTTGACTATTCTCATAAAATGTTATAAAAGCAATATAGTCTGACATTTATCTTAAGGACCTTAGCTTGAAAGAAAATCTGCACGTGTGTCTTAGCCATTAAGATACGGCTCAGCTGTGAGAGGTGAGATATATTTGTTATAATAATATCGTGAAACGGAAAATGGAAACGTGAAGTTCTCTTTTGGCTGCCAAGAATAAACTTTATAAATGTCAAACGAAAAAACATTTCTGATTACAGTTGATTAAATTCAAATTTTAAGCTTCGTTCTTGCCCAGGGGAGGCAATTGCACCCATTGCCTCCCCCCTGTATCCGCGCCTGGTTTCAAGGCTAATATGACATGTTCAAAAAGCCATTTGAACATAACTATTTCTTATAATTTTTCCCATTTACGCCCAAAAGCCTATTTTTTAGTACTACATGCCATACTAAAGCCTTTTGAGCATCTATTTTATTTAAAGACGTCTTTCTTTGCTCCGAAATTTTTTTCTGAGCATTTACATAAGTAAAAAATAATAATCTTAGATTTTTCGATTTTTTTTTTGTTCGTTTATGTTAACTTTACCTGCAATTTTTTTTTTATAAAATTTTGTAAACCTTCACTTTTGATACTTAATTGAATTTTTGCTTTGAGTATATAAAATTGTCAAATTTTAACTCAGCTTAGTATCCGAGTTATGCCAAACATAATGAAAAGTGGTCAGTGGGATCATTCTCTTTATTTAGTTTTTATCTGAACGTAGAGTCAAAATTGTGCCATAATTTCTTAAGAAATTTTATAACAAAAATAATTTAAAAAAATATGCCCCAGTTATCTTTAATTTGTTTGGCCTAAGCTCATACTTCAAAGCTCAAGAGCACGAAGATTGTTTCAAAATAGCCAAAATTGTACGGAAGGAGGGTCTAATCAAAACTGGCTAGCTATTTTAGTTTTGGAGAAAATTGAAAATTACTACATAAATTCTTTGTTGAATTTTATTAATAAATAAAGAAATTTGGTGGCGCAACAGCTCGTGGATAACCAGGGCCTAGTGACTTACAACTCTCATCCATTCCTGTGTGCGTGTTGTTGGTAGGAACGGTGAATTTTATTACATTTATTTAAAATCGTATTGAATACGCAGATGCTATACGGCCAGTGATAGTTTAAAAATGTATTTTTAAAAACTATACTCTTTATTTCGAACAAAAGTATAGTGCGTACATAGGTAATTCTTCTTATGAAAAGGAATGCCATCTGAGCTGTAGGTAGGCAAAAAAAATTTGAAAATCGTTTTCAAACAAATATTTATTATTACGTAAGATCTTCGAAACATTTATAAGGAAAATTATCATGGACCCGATTTTGAAATAACGAATTTTCAAAAAAAAAAAATAATATGTGTTTTTTTTGGAAGTTTTTGCATACAAGAAAATATAAAATAGTGTTCTAGGAGAGGTTCACACTTTTAATAGTTGCTCAGTGTTATTTTTTTAATGTAACAGCAATTTAAGCACACAGACAAAAATTTATCAAATTAGTAGGAGTCGTTTTCGAGAAAAATGAGATGTTCTCCTAGAGTGTTTTAATGTTATAGAATATAGACCCTTTTAAACAAAAAAAAAAAAGTTTTTAGAAAATTTTGTACACAATATTATTTGAAATTTGTTTGGAGCTTTTGCCTAAGAAAAATGATTAAAATCAGTCACACCGTTTTCAAGAAAATCGAGAGTAAACAAATGATTCATTCCATTTTTTAAAAATTGGGTTTCCACTTGCATGTATATTTAGGTACATATGAAGGTGACCTTTACTAAAAGTAATTTATTGATTTTTTTTAAACGACCAGTTATGTAGCCGTTTTTAAGAAAAAAAGGTTTTTGTATTTTTTTTTTGGTTCATAAGAAGTGATAAAAAAACGTGTTTGGGAGCAGAGTTGAAAAAATTTCAATGCGAAAAAATGCATTTTTTATTACATAGTAATAAAATTTTAATGCAAAGTGAAAATATTTACCTCAAAAATTTGTTGCATTTAAAAAAATGCTAATGCAGGATAAAAATGTTTTGCAATAAAAAAATGTTAATGCTAAATGCGAATCAAAATTGTCTACATTAAAAAAAAAAATGTCACTGCAATATAAACAATTTTTGCAATAAAAAAATGTTAATGCAAACACAAATAATTGTTGCATTAAAAAAAAATGTCAATAAAATTTGAAAACTCCTAGTGCGCACCAAAAATGTTCTGCATTAAAAAAAAATTAATGCAATATGAAAAATTTCTTGTATTAACAAAAAATGTCAATAAAATTTGAGCATTTTTTGCATTAAAAAAATTTCAATAGATTTTGAAAATTTCTTGCATTAAAAAAAAAATTCAATAAAGTTTGAAAATTTCTTGCATTAAAAAAAAAATGTATGGAAATTTGTTGCATTAAGAAAAAAAACTTTTTTTGTTAAAATCGTTAAACTACGTCAATAATATTTAAGGGCATGATTCGTGGCAGTGATGGGTAGGACACGATTTTCAAATGAGTTTGAAGTACCTTCTCATTTTGTGATAGGACGTAGGTTCACATGAGCACGATTCTTGACAAGTGTTAAAATGTCAACCTCAAAATTTAGAAAAACCGAGTGCCAATCGATTAAGCACAAGAACACATTTTATTTGACAGGTGCTAAAGTATCAACCTCAAAATTTTGAAAAACCGAGTATACCCATCGATTTAGAAGGGGAAAAATTCACTCTCTTTTAAATCAAGTTTTTATTGTAAATATGTAGTTTAAAAAAAATAATTTTCAAACATAAAAAATTACTTTTTTTTATTTTAAGTTTGAAAATTATTTCTTCAAAAGCTATTTACAATACAAATTTTATTTAAAAATATGCTTAGAAAATTATCCTCCCGGGGGAAATAGAACCCCCTCCTAAACGATTTTTTTCGCGTCTGAATCTAATCTAGGCGTTCTAAAATTGTTTTCGTGTATTATAAGGGCCCATAATTAGGTACTTAAAGCGAAAAGAGGGTGACGAAGGAGGTGAAATACAAAGCTGAACAAATTAGGGAAATGTTGTGTCAATGCTTTGAATCGAATAAGGGTTGTCTAAGACTATGTCAAATTTAAGGACCACCCAAATGTACGTACACACATATATCGCATGAAAAAATAAAGGTAGGTTTGTGGCTTTGCAAAATGGTATACAGCCTACAGTAGTAGGGTGTACCTCGTCGCATAACGGTTAGTGCTTTGGGCTTTCATGCCGAACGTCTGGGTTCAATTCCCAGCCCTGCCACCTAAAATCAGAAATGATTTTTCAGAGGAAATGCTTCTTGCAAGGAACTGAAAAATCCTCCAAAGGCATACTGGTGGTATACTTGTTATGACTCGGCAAAAAATTGTTGGTCCCCTCCATTCCTGCCAATAACACGCACACAGGAATGATTGAGAGTTGTAGGTCACTAGGCCCTGATTCTCTACGAGCTGTTCGCCGCCAAATTTATTTTGTTTATACAGCCTACAATGAAATAAGGTTTTGCCATAGTTTTTGATAATTATTTTTTGTTTTCTATTATATACAAGTTCACCTGATTTTTGATACGAGCAAGTAAAACTCGCTATAAGGGTAGTTTTTGTCACAGAATCTAAATTCCTGTTATAAAGTTTTAAAAACGCGATTTTTCTTTATTTTTGAGGTTATATAATATTCAAGAAGCTGTACCTACATTTTTTAAACAAATTTTCAAAAAATCCTTAAAGCAGGAACTAATTTTCTTTTTCAAAATTCAGTTTAAATCTTTTCAAGAAATCCTTAGTTAGTCTTCTCCTTCCCCTACATAATTTAATGTAAAATACTTTACAATATGCTAAACACATACATTTAACAAGGGATTTTTCAGAGAATACAAAATAGTAGTATATTAAAAAGGTTTTAACTAAATTTGGATTTTATTTAAGACCTTGGGGCTTATTTAAAATTTGTTTTGATTAAAAATAATTACAAAGTTTTTCGCTTGATTTGTACATAAAAAAAAAAATCATTGATTTTTTACTTAAACGTCTTAAAATTGAAGAACAAAATCTCAATAGAAAAGAACCACCCTCGTCCTCCTCCATCTCGATTTTTTCTTGTCTCGACCTAAGCTTCACCTTCTGGTGGTTTGATGTATATGACCATAATGCGAAGCCCCCGGTATATTTAGTTCTAAGATTCAAAACCGTTGGAACATAACAGCCAAATATTTTTATTTGAAAAGCTTGCTTTATGGTTTTGTTTAATCTTTTTTAGTAGATTTTTGATTTATAGAAAAAGTGTGATAAAATATATATTTTATAATTTTGTGACAACAAAATGTATTCAAAGTGAATGCCACCCAATATGTATTCTATCCAATCGTAAAAACTTTTTTTTAATGCTAAATAAAAACAAAACAAAACATTCACACATCACAAATTAAATTAAAATGTAAATAAAAAAAATTCAAAATAAATTAAATATTTTTTACGACTATAATATTTAAACATAGATTGTATCATTGTAGATCAAAAATTGAAAAAAGTATGTAATAAAAATTATTTAACTGCCTACTTACCCCCCAAATGAAAACCCTTTTAACCCGAGAAAAAAAATGGAAGAATTAATTGATCTTTGTCAAAATGTCAAAGTCAACGAAAGTTATTATAAAAATTTCATCAAATAAAAAACAAAAACTATAAAAAAAATAATAGACTGCTAGAAAATAAAAAGAAAAAAATATTTATATACATCACTCATAAAAACGTGCTTTAATTTCCGGAATGAAAAAAAAAAAAACAAGATATAAAAAATATGTAATAAAAAGATTTAAATGCTTAACTTTGTTAATCTACCGCCATGCGTTTAACATATAATCTTTCGAGATCCAACAAGATTCTCTTTAGATGCATCTCAAAGCCTATTTTTGTATTAAGTATAGGTACACAACATGAAGAACAACGGTTGTTGGTACAATCGAGAAAACTTGCTATGAACTCTATTTATGGATTGGGTGTATGTTTTTTTGATGCATGTTTTTTTGCTTTATGTATGCAGATTCATACATTAATAGTCTGGGTCATAGAGTTGTATTTATTTTACACTTTTAACAAACTAGGTTCGTGAGTTAAAATATTGACGAGAATTAAAATTGAGTTTAGAGTCTTTCAACAAGAGGTTTCATTTTAATTTTCAGGCTATTTTGGTATGTCAACATTCATATGATATTGCCTCGGAATTAATTAAACAATTACATTGCTATAGTTAAAACAAGGGATAAAAACGACTCCCTTTAAAAAAAACGTAAGCTACATCTACGGGCAACATCGAACAATGCGTTCACTAAGAGGATTTCATGTCGCACGCATTTTCCACATTATCGTATCAATATTGGACATTTTCATAAACATTGAAAATGGTTTGATTTTTTAATTTTCCCGCAATCAAAACAGGACCGCCTTAGCCCTAACTTTGTACTGATGGACACGGTTTCAGTGTCAAAATATCTTACTTAACCGATATGAGATTGTTGGAGCAAGTGTCGCGAAAGATTTATGAGTAAAACTCAGCTTAGCTTATTAAGCTCCTGTGATATTATGAAAAAAAAAAAAAAATAAATTGGGTGGCGCAACAGCTCATGGAGAACCAGGGCCTAGTGACTTACAACTCACAACCATTCCTGTGTGCGTGTTTGTTGGCAGGAATGGAGGGGACCTACAGTTTTTTGCCGAGTCCGAACGGCTAAATGAGAAGCACTTTTTCATGACAAGAATACTCTTGGAGGATTTGTCAGTTCCTCGCAAGAGGCAGTACCTCGAATAAAACATTTCTGTTTTTAGGTGGCACGGCTGGGAATCGAACCCACACCTTCGGCATGACAGTCCTACGCACTAACCATCAAGCCACGAGGTACTACTGTGATATTATGAAACTAAACCAAAATAATTTAAAAACTGCAGTGTTTCCTCCTGGACTATAATTAATATGCACAGTACAGTATCTGTTAAGAACAAAAAAAAAGAAATTACATAAAGTAAAATGATTCAAGAAGATGAAAGGCCTTTTTTTTCTTCTGTATGTGTCGTGTATAGGTATAGGCAGATATACAAATCTTTTATCTTCTAGCTGCAAGCTATAAATTTTCTTATAAATCACAAGCTGAAAATGAAAAAAAAATAAAGAAAGAATTAACTTCATTTAGTTTCCGTCGTCTTGAATGCGTATACTATCTCGTCCCCTACATTGCTTTTGGCATCCTCTTAATACCATTTTTATACCCTACCTCACGATACTCCATATGGATGCTTCTCTATCGAGATGTACGCGCGAATCAAAATGGCTTTACTACAAATGTAGGTATGTATGTACCTAAAGTAAGATACATTTATGTTAGAGATGAAAACTACTTTGTTGATACTTTGATATTATCGTTGTTCATGAGATCGGGGATCTTTGAATTATATTTCTGTGAGAATGTCATATCTGAAGACTATAAAAGGGAGTTTCTGTTCTTCTGGAGTTCATTCTAGTTTGGACTGTGAAGGAAGTCAGCCAATGGTGTAAATGGCACAGAATCTAAGCCTTCTAACATCAGAAGTGGGATAGAACTTTGAAGTGCCTTTAAAGAGATCCTGATAAATACAAAATTATAATTAAAAGGACAAATTGAAACTTATCGTATGAAGGAATTTGCTCTTGATGATCAATTATATTGGATATTCTATTGCGAAAACGAGGACTTTCAATTGATGGTTCGATGAAGCAGAGTCAAGTGTGATTTTTATTAACTCCTTCCTCCCTCCCTCCCTCACCCCTCCCCCTCGGCGGTACGGCGAGATGCTGTCCAACGTGTTTCCCCCCCCCCACCTGAGGTACGGCGGTGATGCTGTACGACACTCCCTTCTCGGCGGTACGGCGATGATGCTGTCCAATGAGTTACCTCCCTCGTAGGTACGGCGATGAAGCTGTCCGACGATTCCTATCATATAATTCCTTTCTAGGCGGTACGGCGATGATGCTGTCTGTCGTCTCCTTTTCCCTCACCGGTACGGCGAAAAAGCTGTTCGGTGTTCCTTCCCTCATTCCTTCTCGGCAGAACGGCGATGAGGCTGTCTGTTGCTCCCCACATCATCATATCCTTCCTCTCCCCAAATCTCCTATATTGGGCTGGATCAAGGTGTTATACGACCCGTGCCGATGATCAGCCTGGCTGAGGGCCCAATTCAAATACTAGCTCAGTCGCTAACGGAGTATTCGGACAGATGGCAATCTTCGAATTAACTAGCCTTCTCTGCATATACGGATCTCTGTGCAGAGTGACCACCCCTTCTCCGATACTCGTGGGAATCAAATGAATTTTTCAAATGATGTTAGTGGTAAGTCCGGTTCTTCTTCAAGTTCGGCCGGCAGTGCGACTGTAAAGTCGTCTGCTGTACCTCCTGTCTTGCCTGTTGGTGGCGAAACCGTGAGAAATCATGGTCTAGTTGCTGGCAACAAGAACAGTGAGAGTAAGGTAGATATACCCAATTTCAGTGGTGGAGGGATCGTGAAGCATGGCCCTTCCACCACTACGGAGAGTAAACCTCCCCAAACTTCGCACCCTCACTTTAGTGGTGGAAGGATCGTGAAGCATGGCCCTTCCACCTCTAACGTGAGTGTAGCTCACACGGGTCCCAGTGGGGGTAGGCGTAAGCTTACACCTGGTGGGTCCTTTTACAAGGATAAGCGGAATGCTGAGAGGATCCTGAAGATCTTTGGTGCGAGACCGAAGGTTGGAGGTGACTCAAAGCATGAAGCAAAAGTAAGGTGGGCTAAGAGCTTCTTAGCTAAACACCAGACCAGCGGCGACTCCACGTCAAAGCGACAACGGTCTATTGAAGGTACCATGCCTTACGCTAAAAGGACAAAAGTGCAAAACACCAGCACTCCCCTCAAACCCCCAATCAAATCTTTTAGAGATGTTCTAAAAGATAAAATCGTAGTTGCGGTTATTGATAGAAGCGATATAGATGGTACGATATCTTCTGATCATTGGCAGATGGTGAAATTGAAGCTCTCGGCTGGCTTCTTAAGTCTTATGAGGGACAACCCGGGACCTCCTCCAATCACTAGTGATGGCGGTTGGCACCAGGGCCATGTCAAGCTCATCGCCTGCGATGATCGGAGATCGTGCGATCTCTATAAGCTGGCTATCAGCAGGATAGGAGAAGTCTGGCCAGGTGCGAAGCTTGAGGTAATTGCTAAGGAGGACATCCCTTGCAGGCCAAGAGCACGTACCTGGATCCCGGCTGAACCCTCCTGTATGGATGAAATACTCCAGATAATCCAGCTTTCGAATCCATCCCTTCCCACTCACAACTGGAAAGTCGCGAAACTGGAGGAACAAAAAGGCCTTTACAGAGGCGCAATCATTGTGATTAATAAAGAATCCCTTGTTCCTCTGGCGCAGACTAAAGGTGTGATTAGGTTCGGGTTTGAGACAATGAACCTTAGGGTCTATAAAAAAGATGAGGTAGATGCAGCTTGCGCTCCTCCACACCCCCAAGAAGACGAAGCTGTGGTCGGGGACCCTGGTGTGTCCATCACCTTCCCGTGTTTGGAAGATGATGCATCCAGGGCATCTTCGGCTCCAGTGGAGTCCTCTCCTAACGTCGACAGCCTTTCCGACATGGAAACTGAAGACTATTTAAACAGTGTTCTTTTAAGTGAGGACGAGCTTTTAAGTTCGTCCTCTGACTTGGAAGAACCTGATAATACCGTGGTGGAGGCTGATCTGCCTAATTGTAGCCAAAATGCTGCAGTTAGTTCAGATTAACCTCCAACACTCCATCAAGGCGTCAGCCTCACTTCTTCTCCGAATATCCAGCAACGGAGAGGATATCGTCCTGATCCAAGAACCTTGGATTGTGAAATCCATCGTAAAGGGACTCAGGACTCCTGGATACTACCTACTGTATGCGTCCGGTAAAGGTGAACCTAGATCCTGCATACTAGTAAAAAGTAGCATTAATGTATATTTACTACCTAATTTCAGCGATCGAGATATTACGGCTGCAAGACTGGAGACGACCAAAGGCACACTTTGGATAGCATCGGCGTATCTCGGCCATGACCACCTTGGCCCTCTCCCAGGTAAAACCCTGGAGAATTTTATCGCTGAAGCAGAAAGGCGAAATATCAGCCTCATTATTGGGAGTGATGTCAATGCCCATCACACAGTATGGGGTAGTACTGATATTAACGATAGAGGTGAGTCTCTTTTCGATTTTATCCTAAATACTAACCTTATAGTAAGTAACGTAGGCAATGAACCAACTTTCGTTACCAGAAACAGACAAGAAGTTTTAGACTTAACTCTTGTCTCCGACAACATCTATCAGATGATTTTAAACTGGAAAGTTTCTAGTGATCACTCGTTCTCTGATCATAGATACATTCAATTCAGCTTGAACGATGAACCTCCTGGCCAGTTAACTTTTCGTAATCATAGGAAAACAGACTGGCCTAAGTACAGAGAAACACTTAAGAGACTTATTAAACCTGACATTTTAAGTGTTCCATCCAACAAAAACGATCTTGACAGCAAAGTCAATGATCTTACTTTAGCCCTAAACAAATCATTAGAAACCTCCTGTCCTCTTATTCTAATAAGGGGTAAAAGGAAGCCACATTGGTGGACTTCGGGGCTCGAACCGCTCAGAAAAAACTGTAGGAAACTTTTCAATCGAGCTAAAAGTACTAGAGTAATGTCCGATTGGGATTCCTATAAAGAATCACTAAAATTATATAAAAAAGAATTGAGGAAAACCAAACGATCTTCTTGGAGGACATTCTGTGGCAATATAGAAGAAGCCTCAGAAGCATCAAGATTAAGAAAAATCCTCTCCACAAATCCAGTTATGCCTAGCTGCCTTCAAAATGCTGATGGCTCCTGGACCAACTCTTGCGAAGAATCGCTCAATTTGCTACTGGATACTCATTTTCCAGGCAGCTCACAGACTGTTAATAGCACTGCCCTTTACAGGACAAGCGAAAAACTAACATTTCCACAAGGTCTGATTACAAGGGAAAAATTACAATGGGCACTCAATAGCTTCAAACCATACAAGTCGGCGGGGCCAGATGGCATCATTCCGGCTGAACTACAGATGAACTTAGAAGTAATTCTGCCGATTCTGGAAGTCATCTTCAATGGTTGCTTAAATCTGGTCCATATTCCGCTTCTATGGAGAGAAGTCAAAGTTGTGTTTATACCCAAAGCCGGTAAATGTTCCCACGTAAACCCTAAAGATTTACGACCTATTAGCCTATCATCTTTCCTTCTAAAAACTTTTGAACGACTGATTGATATCGAACTAAGGTCAAGCATTGATACGAGACTATTGTCTACAGCTCAACATGCCTATTGCAAAGGGAAGTCAGTGGAGACAGCTCTCCACACACTAGTTCGTACCATCGAATATTCCCTCCATTATAAAGAATATACAATGGTTGCCTTCCTAGATATAGAAGGTGCTTTTAATAACGTTGATACATCTGCAATCATATCTGCACTGGTTTCTCTGAATGTGGATGGGTCGCTTGGTGAACTGATTAATCAGATGCTTACAAGCAGGGTTATCAATTCAAAACTGGGCGGCTTTTCGGCAAGAAGATCTGTCAGTAGAGGTACACCGCAAGGCGGGGTGCTTTCTCCCCTTCTTTGGAATTTGGTAGTTAATGAACTGCTGAATACCTTAGAGGCAGAGAGCTACAGAGTGATTGCCTATGCGGATGACGTTGCTATAGCAGTATCAGGAAAACATCCTAACATTTTAAGAGATCTTCTACAAAACGCTCTAAACAAGCTAACACGATGGGCAGATCGATGCGGACTTGGAGTTAACCCCCATAAAACAGATCTTGTCCTCTTCTCCAGGAAATACAAAATTCCGCAAACAGACCCCCCTATTATTAATGGTGTTCCACTAAAATTCTCAGACGAAGCTAAATACTTGGGTCTCATCTTAGATAAGAAGTTAAGTTGGAAACCTAACATACAAGAAAGAGTGAAAAAAGCCACAGTGGCACTTTTCTCCTGCAAAAAAGCCGTAGGTAGTAAATGGGGCCTCCAACCTCGAATCACTCACTGGCTATACATTTCGGTAATTAGACCGATTCTAACTTACGGCGTGGCAGTATGGTGGACTGCCTTGGATAAAGCGACACATCGCGACAAACTAAGCAAAGTCCAAAGAACAGCATGTCTATGTACTACTGGAGCACTTCGGTCGACTCCTTCCGCTGCATTAGACACTCTTCTCCATCTGACACCTCTCGATATTTTCAGCAAACAAACGGCTGCGAGCACAGCCATTCGCCTCAAAGCCTCTTCACAGTGGATCAATAATGAGATTGGTCACTCCGCTATTCTGAATTCATTCGGAACACTTCCTAGTAACACTGACTACACAATCCCACAATTGAATTTCGATAAAAATTTTGAAGTGACCATACCTTCCAGATCCACCTGGGAGGATGTGGAATTCTTAGAAGATCAATCAATTCACTTCTACACTGACGGATCGAAGACCAAAGATGGGGTTGGTGGGGGAGTGTACTCTGAAAGACTAAATTTAAGTCTCTCATTCCGTCTTCCTAATCACTGTAGCGTATTCCAGGCGGAACTTCTAGCGATAAAAGAAGTACTGTCTTGGCTCAAAGAAAACGTGATATCATGCTCGGATATCCGCATCTTCTCTGATAGTCAAGCCGCCATTAAATCCCTGGACTCTGTCCGTACAAACTCTATAACAGCCCTCAACTGTCGATCATCTCTGTTGGAGATGGCGAAACAGTTTAATATTCACCTTTGTTGGGTGCCGGGTCATAGTGACATTCCAGGTAATTGTAAAGCTGATGAACTCGCTAGAAGTGGAACATTACTACCCATTTTACCTGAAAAGGTAAACATTGGTATACCCATCGCTACGTGTAAGCTTTTACTGAAGCAAGATGCGTTGAAGAGAACAAACACAAGGTGGGAAAACATCACTACTTGTTTGGCGACAAAACAAGTATGGCCAAACCTTGACCTCAAACGCTCCAAGTGTTTAATATCTCTAAATAGAATGCATATTAGCTCTATTGTAGGTGTCATAACAGGACACTGTTTAATAGGCAGGCACGCAGCGCGGCTTGGCGTACCTTCAAACGATTTCTGCAGAAGCTGCATGGACGAGGAGGAAGAGGAAACGATTCCTCACCTTCTCTGCACATGCCCTGCTCTTTCCCTCAGACGTAGGCTCCATTTAGGAGTTTACTTCTTTAACGATCCTAGTGATCTGGCAAACACAGACATTTATAGTCTCACACGCTTCGTCAGGAGCTCAAAGTGGTTTTAGCGAGTAAGGAAAGAGTTTTTAAGATTCATGTGGTATCACAACGGACCAATTCTGGTCTAAGTGTGTCAGTACTTAGTACTGACAGCCACTTCTACCTAACCTAACCTAACCTTGAAGAAAGAAAATGTATTGAAGATTGAAAACGTGGCTCAAAGTTTGCCCTCAAGATAAAAAGATAAGTATCTGTATTAAGTATTATTTATTTGTGTTTTGAAGTGGAAAGATAGGGATTATTGACAACCTGATTATTGATGAAATTGAGTATTAAAGCCATGAGAATTCCAAATTTGTCAGACTGCTCTTTTTGAGATTATCTTGGCAAGAAATTCTTATAACTGTTGTTTTCGCGATGGGAAAATGATTTAAAATGTTTAATTGGTAGTATTATTTTTGAATGCTGTATTTTCATGTTTGTATGTTTCTTTAGTGTTGCGTAATTATCTTCCTTTTTTTTTAAGCACTTAACTGATTTCTGAATTCCCAACAGGTATTGACTTTTTTTATAATCCTCAATCGTTTGTGTGGTTGGATGTGTTGAAAATATTTGTCTTTTGGACTCTGAAATCTTTTTTTTACAATTCTGTCTGGACCCGTTTTATCTTTCATTGAAGTCAGATCAAATTCAAAGCAATTGTCAGGATGGTCGATGTGTTTTCATGTTTTGACAATGGAGTGTATTTGAAACTGTATATGAACCCTTTTAAGAAGCTTAGAATAGAGTTTAGTTAGATTAAAGTTGGTTCAACATCACAAGGTGTCGAAGTTGTGTTTTTTTACAGGAAGATGATGTCTTAGTCTTAGATACTGACTTCTATTGTCAATTGGCGAGAGTTCGCGTTACATATTATCAGATTTAAGTCAAAAGTTAAGGTACATATTTCCTTAACCTCGAACAATGATGTTTTGAGTTATTCAACACGATTAGTTAGATTAGTGGACGAAAGAAAGGCTACAAATTGAGGACACTCAAAGAATATTCAACTCAATCCAAATGATTTTATATGTTATGAACCATTTTTAGAGTGAGCAATGTTTGAGGAAGTGGTTACTCGAATAAAGATTCGAAACATCGTTCATGATGGGGGAAGAACGAAAGGTATGGATTATAGGGAGTTAAGTAGTAGTATTTAAATTGAGTAACACTTAATGTTTTGCAACTTTGGATGTGCAGTCAAGATTTCGCATAGGATAATTTAAAGATGACGGTGCTCAATCGAAAGAAAAATATCTTTTGGAATCTTGAAGGACTCAAAAAACACCTGTTTGTTGATAAATAAATGGATAGATACTCGTTTGTATTACCGTGTATCCATGTCGTGTGGAACTGAGCTGCTACTATTGAGAGAATTAGATGAATGTAAGCAATAGATTTGTGCTAGAGAAGATTGGAAAAACAGTGCAGTTTATTCAAACAATTATGGAAAATTGTGTGTTTCAGGTTTGACAGTGTTTTATGATAAATATTGAGGGAGACTTTTTTGGAACACAGTGTATGGTTTTCGAATTAGTTCTGATTGCTTTGGATCACTGTTTTTTAAATTGCAGTGCATTGAGGATGATTTACGAAGTGTGAGATTTTGCATTTTGGTCTCTTAGATGGAAGATTTATAAGATGTTTAGAATTGTGTATTTAAAAGGTGAAACTGTGCAATACGCCGATTATTTCGATTTTGTTTCTTTACCGAGTTGTAAATTAAATACATTTTCTGAAAAAAAAAAATGTTTCTGTCTGACGAATGAAATAACCGACAACTTAAGGGGGGAGCAATGCAGGTTTAAGTAGCTAATACTTGTGTTATTAAATTTTTGAAGTAACTATGGTGTAGAGTAGAGTGTTGTCTTTAGCTTGTTTTCTCCTTCGGTTATTTCATTGAAGTTATAATTTGCATGTTGGTTGTTAATAGTATAAGACAAGTTGACGCTTGCGAGCTAAACCTCTGAGCTTGTTACTATTTGGTATTGTTTTATTTTTGAGTAAAAGTAGACAAGCTGATTGCCTCTGAGCTACTTGAATTGGTTGTTAATAGTATAAGACATGTTGACGCTTGCGAGCTTAATCTCTGATCTTATTATTATTTGGTACTGTTTTATTTTTGAGTAAAAGTAGACAAGCTGATTGCCTCTGAACTACTTGAGTTTGTTGTTAATGGTATAAGACAAGTTTAGGCCTGCGAGCTAAACCTCTGAGCTTATGACTATTTAATCTTGGATTGTTTTTTGAATAAAAGTAGACAAGCTGATGCCTCTGAGCTACTTGAGTTGCTTGTTAATGGTATAAGACAAGTTTAGGCTTGCGAGCTGAACCTCTGAGCTTATTATTTGATTTTTGATTGTTTTCGAATGTTGTCAATTTCTACACATGTTGCCTACAACTTAATTACCTACCTCTGAGCTTATATGATTTGTTGTCGATGGTATAAGAATGATGGAATACAAGTTAATGCATTTTAGCAATGGAGATTTAAAGAATGAAATAGGCTCAGGATTGAATATTAACTGTATCTAACAAATATTTTAAAAGTATATGTTCTTAAAACGAAAAGGACGATAAATACAAGATTTCATCGAGAACGATGAAAATTGCAGGATGGCCGTGTTAGAGATGAAAACTACTTTGTTGATACTTTGATATTATCGTTGTTCATGAGATCGGGGATCTTTGAATTATATTTCTGTGAGAATGTCATATCTGAAGACTATAAAAGGGAGTTTCTGTTCTTCTGGAGTTCATTCTAGTTTGGACTGTGAAGGAAGTCAGCCAATGGTGTAAATGGCACAGAATCTAAGCCTTCTAACATTTATATCTACTGTCGTATTAGATAGTCTTAGCCATGGCGCGGTTGAGGGCTCGTGATATATTTTTTTTCGTATCTAGCCCTTGTTTCTGGTTCACGATGGCGATGGCACGAAGATGATGTGGTTACAGGAATATAAGGATACGTCGTCGTTGACATCCTAAGAGGTTCCTTCTTTTTTTTTTTTGTGTGGCAACAACGTTTGTAGGAAGATTAGAACAGATGATTAGATTATAAGTAGAGTTGGTGAAACGAGGTGAAACTGTATCATTCGAACACACCTTTTATCACGTTTCTTAACTCTGCTGCCATTCAATATTGTATAGGTAGGCGGAAGTATTAAAGGCAGTTGAAAAGGATTTAACAGAAAAAATACAGAGATGTTCAGGCTTATGGAATAAAAAGGAAATGTGAAATGTGTTTGGTGTGAAGATAGGAAGTTGAATGTTACTTGTCGAATTTACAAGTATTTTTGACATTTCCTTAAGAAATTGTTGGTATATGTTGGTATTAATAATTTTTATCTATAGTACTCTCCTCTCGTGAAATTAAAAATAAATACGTTTCAAAATTTTTCTTATTTAACAGGTTCTTAATTTATAAAATTATATGGAAAAATTTGACATTTGTAAATAAACTAATTTCTCTTCATGATAATAAGCTGTGGAGCTTAAAATAAATTCACGTCGACGTATTTCTACTGTCAACATTTTTTTCCTCGAACAATATTTGCACTCGAACCGTGTACTCGACTTTAATTCAAGTTAATTTTTCTATGCCTCAAAAGATTCATTATAAGCTTTTATTATGGTGATCATTTTACAAAAATGTCTTTCAAAAGAATGGTCGAAGTTTGTAAAGATGCAGCGTCATGTATTTTCCAATTTTGTGCAGCTTTGAAAATGTATTACAAAAATCTGTTTGACGAATTACTGACATTTAGTGACTTTTCATTGGTATCTTTTTTTTTTTTAAGACCTTGAGTGGCCTTAAAATTTTGTTTTTAAAATCATTAAAACATAATATACACCACTAACCGATAACTGAAACTAGTATAACGATCTAGTGCTCTTTTTGGTTATGGCTAAGAAATCTTTGAAAGTTAAAAACTCGCGTTAAAAATCTTGCAATTACAAAATCGACCCACAATACTGCATTTACAAAATCTTGCAAACTTAAATCTTACAGATTAAAATCTCGCAAAATTGAATTGCATTGCAGCAAATATACTTTTTAATCAAAATTTTGCAAATCTTGCGGAGATTCTTAATATTGGAGATTCGTCTTCGAGTAAATTTTTTTTTGGCTCGAAATTCGGAGTGAAAGTTCCTAGAATTGCGAGATTTTGATATTTGAGATTTTAATTTGCGAGATTTCAGTTCTCCTGCGAGATTTTTTGTTGCGATATATATTTTTCAATTTTTGAGATTATTGAAAAAATGCTAGACTTTGTTGTTCAAGCTTTTGTGGTATTTGGTAAGGCTCATGGCTTTTCAGATGTTTCACATTTCTTGAGAATATCTGAAAATGAGGTGCCAATAATTGTGGGTGACATTGTAAAGCAAACTGCGGTAGCGAATCAATTTTTCGATTGCAATTTTCCACCGCATTTTGCTTCGATTTGCCAGAGGATTCCTTGCCCTCGCTCGCCCAACTATAGCAATTTGCCAGAAACTATTGGGAGTTCAAACTTTTTTATTTGTAAATAGTGGCGTACCTCTATTTTGAGTAGGGGATGTCCAAGTCATTAAGTTGCTTCCAGTTACAAGATAAAAAGAGAAAAGTTGATGTTTTAAGGCTAAGTTTTTGATTACGGTTCCTTAACGTTTTCAATAAAAACAAAATAATTTTTGATTCAATACCATGAATTTGGAAGAACGTGACCCCCCCTCCCTTGGCAAAAGTTCTAATCCGCCCTTGTCGTTGATAGCAACAACTTCGAAATAGTTAAGGAGTTCATCTACCTTGGAGTAAACATTAATCCAACGAATGACATTTTAGTAGAGATCCTACAAAGAATTGGCCTAGCAAATCGTAGCTACTTCGGTTTGGCGCAAAAGATGGGATCAAAACTACTCACACGAAAAACGAAGTGCACAGTCTATAAAACCATTATACTGCGTGTCTTGCTTTAAGCCGCCGAGTGTTTGGCTATTAGCAAAACGGGATATCTGATACTGGGCTTGGGCTCCATTGAAAGAAAAAAATTCGACGGATATTTGGTCCCGTGTGCGAGGAGGGAAAACTCTATGAGCTGTATCCAGTAGACTGTTTAAAAAAAAAAAATTTGTTTCCAATTTTCTTGCAAATAGGCTGAAAAGTTTCAGTTAAGCATAAAAAGCAGTCTGTGAAAATTTTAGCTCTTAAAATTCATGTTTAGACATGCAGATTTCGGTTTTCCATACGATTTATATGGGAGAAAACACCTGTTTGTATTTGGAATTTTATAACTTAATAATGAAAAATATTTAAATTAAAGGCATACCTTTTTTCTTGTAGAAAATTGAACGTTCTACAAAAAAGGTCCTGACATGTTTTATCATAAATCCAGCCGTTTTAAAGTTACAGTCAGTCAAACTCATTCCATAAAATTACCATACATTTATTTAACGTAAAATAAGCATTTTTTAGTAATTGAAGATATTATGGTAACTAATATCACTCTTATCGAAAAGTGACTTAAGACCTTTTTTGTAGAGGACAAATTTTCCTTTCCAATGGTGCCTAACAATATTACTTAACTTCAATTAATACAATTATATTACAATAATTAGTCACTTTTAAATTGATCCCTAATTAAACTCGGCAGAAAACTTTTTGAAACAGAAACTAAAATATACTTTTCCGGAGGTTTTTGAGGTGCTGAACTCGAGTCAGAAGTCAAAAATTTTCTATTTTGTCAAATTTATAAGATATTTGATTTGGAAATTGAAAAATAGAAGTTTTTCGCTGCAAAATAACTTTTTTTTAATTTCCCATACGGCAATATCTCACAAACGTGACGTAGTAGAATATTTCTGACTTCTGATTCTAGTTAAGCATCCCAAAAACCTTTGGAAAAGTTTATTTTAGTTTCTGTTTCAAAAAATTTTCTGCCGAGTTTAATTAGGGAATTTCTATGTAATTTACCACTAAAAAAATCTATTTAAAAACGACTTATTATTGAAATATAATTCTATAAATTGAAATTAAGTAATATTGTTAGGCACCATTGGAAAGGAAAATTTGTCCTCTACAAAAAAAGTGTTAAGTCATTTTTCGATTAGAGTCATATTAGTTACCATAATATCTTCAATTACTAAAAAAATGCTTATTTTTCGTTAAATAAATGTATGGTAATTTTATGGAATGAGTTTGACTGACTGTAACTTTAAAACGGCTGGATTTATGATAAAACATGTCAGGACCTTTTTTGTAGAACGTTCAATTTTCTACAAGAAAAACGTATGGCGTTATTGAAATATTTGTCATTATTAAGTTATAAAATTCCAAATACAAACAGGTGCTTTCTCCCATACAAATCGTATGGAAAACCGAAATCTGCGATGAGGCATGTCTAAACATAAATTTTAAGAGCTCAAATTTTCACAGACGTCTTTTTTTGCTCAACTGAAACTTTTGAGCCTGTTTGCAAGAAAACTTTTTTTTTTGAAACAGTCTAGTATCCAGATATAGGTTTAGTTCAGAAAATCAAAACACGTGTACTATTTTCGCTCGGCCACATCGAGAGAATGAACTACATATAATGCTCCAGCTAAAAGAGTCTTTGTATCCCAGCCCCCAGTTTCGAAAGAACGAAGAAGACCAAACCACACCGGTTTAGAGAACAAGCTATCGCGGGGTTGCCAGAATGCTTGGTTTAGATGACTGAAAGCGTGGAAGCGTGCTTGGGTTTGTAGAGGATGGACGGCTGCCGTGTTTCAGTTTGGGACCCTTTATGGGTTGGGAGCCGGATAAATAAAACAAACGCTATAACTTCAAGTTATAGTTTAAGCTTGCAGGCAGGCTCAAGCGGATAATTTTTCTTAAGCTTTGTATAGAAAATTCCCTAATGTATAAATGTTCCTGTATACAGGGTGTCTCCTAATTCGTGCTCTTTATTTTGGGGGGAATAATACCTGGGATAATTCTAAGAAAATACTTATAGTAGGAGAAAATTCTATCTCCTCCTTCTGAGGCAGGGGATGGCAATTTCTGAAAAAACTTACGTAAAATGAAAATAAAAATTATTAGAAATCAACGAAGGCACATACAATGATGTGCTTTTTTTTTTGTCTAGATAAACTTATTTAAATTAAAAGTTTTTGAGAATTTAAACATCAAAGTCAATATTTTTGAAAAATATTATGAAATTTTTTTTCAAGATGTTTTTTTTTCAATATTTTCTTTAAAAAAAATTGTAACACATAATTGTATGTGATTTCGTTAATTTTTTAATAAATTTTTTCCATTCAACATTAATTTTTCAGAAATTAAATTTCATATCGAAAAGGATGGTTTGAAAGGGAATATTTTTTGGAGCAAATATATGGTAAACACATATTTGCAAAAAATAAAATAGAGGCCAATAATGCTTTGATAGGCATGTTCAAAGTACGTGATACGTGCAATGAGCTATTCGGTTCTTTTCTGCGAATGATTCGAGACTGTCAAGAGCTCTGCAAGTA
Source organism: Dasysyrphus tricinctus (assembly GCA_963921185.1). Classification (NCBI taxonomy): domain Eukaryota; kingdom Metazoa; phylum Arthropoda; class Insecta; order Diptera; family Syrphidae; genus Dasysyrphus; species Dasysyrphus tricinctus. The sequence continues at coordinate 87,469,434 of OY992533.1, forward strand.
AATGGATTCATGCAGCTCTCTAGTACTGAGAAGCCATTCTTTATTGGTTTACCGATTATATTTGTAATTTTAAGTCCTATTATTTAGAATTTAGTTGAAGATCAGTTTGAATGGAATCACCCATTATAACGGGTGATTTTTTAAGAGGTTTAGAACTTTAAAAAAAAAAAACACAAAAAATTCGAAAAAATGAATGAAATATTTATTTGAATCGATAGTTTGAACCTTGCAATTTAATGTTTAAAGATAATTTCATGCAAATGTTGACCGCGGCTGCGTCTCAGGTAGCCCATCCGCTGAGTCCAATTTTGGCATACTCTTTCACACATATCGGCCGGTATCTCACGAATGAATGCATGGATGTTGGCTTCCAGTGCGTCAATCGAAGCGGGCTTGTCCCTATAGACATTAGCCTTGACATACCCCCACAAAAAATAATCTAATGGTGTCAAATCGCCCGATCTAGGCGGCCAATTGACCGGCCCGAAACGTGAAATTAACTGTTCACCAAACTCGCCTCGCAATTGCGCCATTGTTTCGCGTGCTGTGTGGCATGTGGCACCGTCTTGTTGAAACCACATATCATGCAAGTCAAGAACTTCCATTTCGGGCAAAAAAAAGTTTGTTATCATCGCTCGGTAGCGTTCACCATTGACAGTAACGCTGCGATTCGCACTATCTTTGAAGAAATATGGCCCAATAATGCCGCCGGCCCATAAACCGCACCAAACAGTGGCTTTTTCGGGATGCATTGGTAGCTGTTGCAATGCTTCTGGCTGATCTTCACTCCAAATGCGGCAATTATGCTTATTTACGTACCCATTCAACCAAAAATGAGCCTCATCGCTGAACACAATTTTTCGATAAAAAAGCGGATCCTCGGCAGCACGAATTTTGATAGTAAAATTCAATAATTTGCAAGCGTTGTTCATTTGTAAGACGATCCATGGTTAAATTGCAAACCAAACTGAAGCTGTTTGACAGTGACACAAGGTACTAAACACACGTCAGCTGTCAAAACCAGTGTTGCCAAAACCAAACCAGCTAAAAAATCACCCGTTATTAGATCTAGGTACCATTTTCGTTTAAAATACTTTAGAAACTCAATACTTTATAAGACTCTTCTCATCTAAGAAATTTTGGTATAGGTACAAAAAAATCCACCATAAAGCAATCAAAATGTCAGCCTCTACAACTATTCCAAGAACCAGAATTAATCCATTAGATGAGACTCGTAGAAATCTAAGGAATTTCAAATCCATGTCTTCACTTAGAAGTGTATAGTAATTTAAAGTCGCATTGTTTCCGCTAAGAAGGTAAAATTGTTTTTTTTTTTTTCACAAAAATGTTTCCGCGGTCTTGTTGAAAAGGTCAACAAAGACCTTATGCGTAAAGAAAAAAAAAGTAAAAAGTTAAAGTTAAAGACCAAACGGAAGAGTAGCCTTTCCCGATGAGCAAACAAAAAATGTTACTTGTTCTTTGGATTTTCACGACTGTCATGTACGAGCCGAAGAAAACAAATTAAAGAAAACAAACAAAAAAAAAAAAAATAGAAAAGGAATGAAACAACTCACCGAACGACAACGACTCCGACCTACGATGCGAAGCCGTGACGCTTTGAATTGCGACAACATCTCCTTCGCAAAACTTTGCTTCTTTTACATTTTTGCCGCTCATTATAGGTATATAGACAGTATTGGCCTGACCAATGCAAATCAGCCAAAAAGACACAACAAGTAAGACGATAACAAGTTCTACAAATGCACGCGTAAATTTCTTTAGAAGTAAAATAAAAAAAATAAATAAATAAATAAAACGTAACTCAGCAATTTACAAGATACTCAAACAAAGCCAAGAGTGTGTTCTCAAACAGAAGAAGAACCCCCCCCCCCCCCCCCACGCACAGATATCCTCGACAGCTAAACAACCTAAACATTCGGAACGCGCAATCTGTTAACATGAAACGATGTATCTCAAGAATTGTTTGTCTTTTTGCGACTTGTGTACCGTGTTGTGTGTAGAGTGTATATCTGAATCTGACTCTTTGTGTAGTTTACTGATTCTTGGACCATTTTATTTGTATATCTTCTTGTGGGTTTATTTATTTCATTAGATCCAACATCAATGCCTACACCGACTTGAAAGAAATCATCAATTTTAGGATATTCTGCAGGCGTTTATTTATTAGATGAATTTAAGGGTGTAATGTTGCACTTTGTAATTAAATCAGTCAAAGTGTAATGGGAGCCTTAGGTTTGTTATTTTCGTGTGGGATGTTTTAAGTTAAAGTTAAAAAATCCGTAAAAAACGATATTGCCTCTTTAAAAAGATGAGTGTTGAAAGAATTTATCGCAAAAAAAACTATTAAACAGTAACTTTGTCTAAAAATGCGAAATGCGAAAATGCGAACGCAAAACAAAATTTTTGTTCTTAAATAAATTAATTACCTAATTTTTTAATTTTGCTTCATTTTAATTAATACAAAAATGTATTTTTATTAATCTTTTTGTGTAACTAATAAGCAATTGACGGACAGACGGTTGGCGTCGCGCTCTCGTTAAGGCTCATAAATTCATACAAAATTGAAGAATAAAAAGAAAAAAAAAAATAATAATAAATTTGGTGGAAAAAGTGAACATTTGTTTATTTATTTTTATTGATTAATTAATCGAAATATTAGTTAATCGTATTATTTATTTTATTGACTTAAAATAAAAAAAAGAAAGAAAGAAAAATGAACTTTGATTGCAAAGAATGTAAAAAGGAACACTGCAACAATTCAATGTAGTGGTTCTTGCGGTCGTGTTTTCCATACTACCTGTATTGGTGACAAATACCTATTAAAAGCTCTTGAAGAAAAAAAAAATTTATGTGTATTGTGTTCAGATTGCATGAATGCATTAACATCATTAAATGAAAATATGAAAGAAGTGAAGATATGTGTGAAAGAGTTAGATAGTAAAATTGATGCTCAAAGTGACAGCTTAAAAGAAATAAGTAGTGCTTTAACATAAACAATAATCAGCAACACGTTGCAATAAATCCTAATCGTGTAGTGAGACCAACATATGCTGATAAATTAAAAGAAATAAAAAATCGTGATCCTGTATTAATTTTAAACCTAAAACAGGAAATCAAGATGCCAGTAAAACAAAAAGTGAAATGTTAGAAAAAATCGATCCTGTCGGAATACAAGTATCTCAAATTAAATCTAGAAATAATGGAGCTGTGTTAGTAGCATGTGAAAATGTAAAGTCGATTGAAGTTTTAAAATGTAATATGGAAAAGGAAATGGGAGAACAATATGAAGTTGAAGTTCCAAAAATAAGGGATTTTAGAATTAAATTATTCGGTCTGCCTAAGAAATATTCTGGAGAAGAATTATTGATAAATCAACTGAAATTAATTAATGATTTCTTATATTGTGAGGAAATCTCGTTTAAAGTTATATACGAAACCAAATCAATAAAGCAAATAAGATTTAATGCAATAATAGAAGTTAAATTTGATGTATTTAAAAAAATAATGGAAGCAAAATGGTTACGAGTAGGTTGGGGAAAATATAGGGTGCTCGAGTCATTCTATGTGAAAAGGTGTTATAAATGCTTAGGCTTTAACCACCAGTCAACCCAGTGCAAGAAAACCCAAAAGTGCTCGCATTGTTCTGGTGACCATAGAATTAGTGAATGTGAAAAGAAAAATGAAGTACCTGTATGTGCTAACTGCATTAATGCAAAACAAATCCATGACCTGTCCCTTAATACAAATCACAACGCTTTTGATCACAGATGTGACCTTTATCGACGAAAAGTAGAAATTGAAAAAAATAAATACTATTAGCAACCAATTAAGTATATTCAGTGCATATATTTAAACGCTCAAAGTGTTTTAAGTAATCTAGCAGAAATTGAATTACTAATAGCAATAAAAAACCCTGATATCCTTTTACTTTCGGAAACATGTTTGACGAAAGATATTGAAAAAACTGAATATTCTTTATCAAACTTTAATATTGTAAATTGTGATTCAAACTCACGGCATACAGGAGGAGTTTTACTATTCATTAAACGGTGCATACAGTTTGAACTTATAAGTACATCTAGTATAGACTATTGTATGTGGGTAGCTGCAGTTAAAGTATGGATTTGTGAAGTGTCGTTAGTTCTTATTGTAGTTTATAGATCACCAAACTCTTCAGTAAACACCTTCATGGATAACATTGAACAGTGGTTTGAGCGAACTATTAATTTATCAGAAAATGTTATTATAGTCGGTGATATGAATATAGATTTTTTGCAACAAACACGTGAAAAGGATAAAATGTGTAAATTTATCAATGATAATTCATTTAAACAACTTGTAATTGAACCAACTAGAATAACACTAACCTCGGAAACGCTTATTGATTATGTTATAACTAATTATGATAGCATTGAAGTAAAAGTGGATAAAAACCTTAAAATAACAGATCATGAAACAATAGTAATTCAAATAAGAAGCCAGCAAAATATCAATAGAGGTAACAAACGAATAAAAGTAAATAAATATAGACCTGTGCATTTCAAAGAGCTATCGAGAAATTATTCGAATGAAAGTCATATAGAAGAAATAGATAGAGCAGAAATATTACTTGAAAAGTTAAATAACATAATGAATGAGATGTCTGGTTTCAAAATTATTTATAATAGTGGTTCTGCACCGTGGTATACTGATGAACTTAACACACTAAATCTTAGGAAAATAAGTGCATATAATCGAGCTGTGATAACAAAAGGCATAGAAGACTGGAACACATATAGACTGATTAGAAATAAGTATAAACAATCTATTAATAAGGCTAATAACAATTATGTGCAATACAAATTAGCTTCTAAAAGTGGTGATCAAAAGGGACTATGGCGTGCAATAAAAAGCTTAGTATTAGTAAGTGAATCTAAAGAGATTACTCAAATAGAAATAAATGGTGCAATAATAAGAAATCCAAGTGCAATAGTAGAATACCTGAATGACTTCATTATTAATAGTGTCGTACATAAATAAATCATTCAATAATGCAAGTCCCATATGTGTCAAATATACGTCCTCTTCAAGTTAATTTTTTCTTCAGTGCAATATCTATTATCGATCTTAAAAATACAATCAAAGAAATGAATAACAAAAAAGATGTGTTTGGTTACAACTCTGCAATATTTTTAGAAAATTTTGAATTAATTGGTAATGAAATTTTAAGTATAATAAATGAATCATTTGAGTCAGGAATATTTCCGCAATCTCTTAAAAAATCTGTGGTTATCCCAGTCGCTAAAGTTACAAATCCTAAAACACCTTCAGACTTTAGACCAATCAACATGCTACCTACATTAGAGAAAGTGATAGAAAAAACTGTAAGCAAACAACTTAATAAGCACATTCAGTTAAACAAAATTCTAATTGAACAACAATCAGGTTTTAGAGGAGGCCACTCATGTGAAACAGCCTTAGTGAGCATTATCCATGATTGGAAGAAACTGATTGATGAAAAACGGAAAATTGTAACGGTATTCCTTGATTTTAAAAGAGCATTCGAAACAATCGACCGAGAAATTTTAATTGACAAGATGGAAAAGTACGGAGTAAGGGGAAATGAAAAAAGATGGTTTCAATCATACTTAAGTGGCAGATCCCAAATAACAAAGATACTAGATGTGGAATCGAACGAAAAGCAAGTACACATTGGAGTACCACAAGGATCAAACTTAGGAGGAGACTTATTTCTACTTTATATTAATGACATAACTTCAGTTTTAAAGTGGTTTAAATGTGCAATTTTTGCGAATGATACATTATTATATATAGACTTTGATAACTTTAATGGTGTTCGGTCAAATATAACAGAAGATTTGGACAACTTATACAATTGGCTATGTATGAACAAACTGAAATTAAACATATCAAAAACCAAGTTCATGACCATAAACTTTAATGAAACGATTGACTTAGAAATTGGCAGTGAAAAGATTGAGCAAGTGTCGTCAACAAAATATTTAGGTGTTATTATTGATAAGAACCTAAATTTTAAAGATCATTCAGACCATGTATGTGCAAAAATTAGTAAGAAAGTAGGTTTGCTGTGTAGATTACGCAAAAGGCTTAATTTCACAAATTCAGTTATGATTTTTAACTCAATTATCTTACCTCATTTTGACTACTGTGCAACTATTTTATTTATGTGCAATATAGAACTTAAGCAAAGGTTACAGATCCTACAAAATAAAGCAATGCGTGCAATACTTAAGTGCAATATTTATACGCCGATAAATTATATGTTACAGTCATTGTTGTGGTTAAACGTAAACCAACGGATCATGTTAAAGGTATTATTATTTGTTTTTAATGTAAAGCATAATTTGTTTCCACAGTATCTCACAAACAAACTAAGAGCTGTCAGTGAATCACAACCATATTCCCTAAGGACAGCAAACGATTTTCGTCTTGAAAGATTCAATCGAACCAGCACTCAAAAATCAACTATGTACCAGGGAGTACAGCTTTTTAACAGCCTACCGCGAGCGATCAAAGAGGAGTCTAATTTTCATCAATTTAAAAGATTAGCAACCCAACATAAAAAAAAAAACACATTTCTACTAAATTTAATATTAAAATTTTTTTTCATTATAGTTATGTTAAGTTTGTATTAATTTAATTTTGTCTATAAGATAATTTAGATTTATATAAAACTAATATTACAAAAAGATTATTAAATGTAAAAGTTATATTTATACCTAATAAAATAATTATACATTATAAATAATAATTAATTAGTTCTCAAGACCAATTTTTTTGGACCTAAACGGTCTTCATTTTTGAGAAATATGTACTGTTAAGTTCATATGAAGTAAGCAGAACACCGATTTTTTCGCAAGCCGAAACAGCATTAAATTTTTTTGCGTAGCTACGAGTTATTCGCAACTAACAACATGATATTTAAAAAAAGCTAAGTTCCTTCATGAAACCCTTTTATAGATTGTATAATATTTTTTTACTTAGATTAATGATAGAAAACAAATTTGGCTAGACGCAACAGCTCCTTTAAAAAAATATAATTAAATGGTTGAATAAATAAACTTAAAGACACTATTCTATATCTCTAATAAAATTATTATTTGAGAATCATTGAAAAGAAAATTAATTGATAGTGTCAAATCTATTCATAATTAACTTGCCTTGATTATTTTTTTTTTATAAAAAAAAAAATATTCTTTATGGATCACGATTACATACCTGGAAAGAGAATTAAAAAAAAGAACAAACATTAATAATAAAATAATATGAGTTCAATTTAAAAGTGAAATGTATATCTGTGTGGGTTTATCTTTTCTCACGGAAATATAATTTATTAACTTTTCGAACGGTATGTATAAATGTATCTATGACAATGGGAAAATAAAATTATAAGCTTATTAGGAGTTCCCTTAATAATGATGTTCCAAGGAGGAACAAGTTCCAAGAAAGAAAACAAAAAAATTAACTCTAAAAAGTATGATAAATGGGGAAACGATATTGTGTATAGGTAGAGATATATTTTTCTTTTATTTTGTATCTATTTGGATAGACTTGTCTCTCTGGGAACGTAGGCTAACAAGTTCAAACCCATTTATTACAACAACATGATGTGAGATTTCATTTGTATATTAAGGAAAGGGAGAAGGAGTGTTATATTAGGATAACATTTCAAATAAAAATTCTGCAGAGAAATTCTAAAAAAGATTTTTTTAAATGATAATAATGTAAGGTTATACCAAGAGTGTGGTATGTTGAGAAAATCACACATAGGAAAAGATGGTGTATAATGATTAAGATTAATCATTAAATTTTATTCAAATAAAAATTTATGATTTATGTAAGTTAAGTGGGGGGGATATATATATTTAAATGAGTGGAAAAGAGGAGGCTAATATTCGTCGCTTAGAAATGAGCTAAATTAAATTAACTTAAAATTTTTTTTTTTTTTGAATTTGTATCCAATCAAAATTTGTTTGCTTCCATAATGAACTAGGCGGAGTCTGTTTTTAAACGACACACGTCGAATGAAAGACAAACAGACCAATTTATTAAATTAACACATTAATTGATGAATAATTAAGTGTTGAAATTTGTTATCTTTATGGAGAAATCAAAAATTAGATAACAAATCTAAGATACAAATAATTTTTTTCAAAGAACTACTGTTTTGATTATAAGTATGTGGATAAGGGTGGTCCTTATATTGGTTTTTTTTTAAAATCCAACTTGGATAGGCATCAAATGACTCTAAATAGAGAAAATAGAATTTCCTATTTTTTTCAGATTCTTATTTCACCCCCCTGGTCTCCCTTTTTCAAGGTACAAATAATGGAGTTATGGTGATTCTTATAACACGCGAAAAAAAATCAGAACTTATATATTAGATTGAGAAGAACAAAAAATCGTATTGGAGGGGGGATCTTTTTCTCCCCGTTCAGGCGGGAGGGGTCATTTCCTAAAAATTTGACCCAAAATAGAAAAAAACTATTAAAAAACAACGGGACCACTTACATTGGCATGCTATAGCTTTTTTTAAAGCCATGAATCCAGACTCTTAAATGTTTCTTAAATCAAGTTTTTATTATAAATAGTTTCTGAAAAAAATAATTTTCAAACGTACAACATTATTATTTTTGTTTTTATTTTTAAGTCTGAAAATCATTTTTTCAAAAACTATTAACAATAAAAACTTGATTTAAGAAACATATTAGAGACTGGATTCATGACTTTAAAAAAACCTATAGCATGCCATTGTAAGTGATACCGTTGTTTTTTAGTAATTTTTTTCTATTTTGGGTACAATTTTTAGAAAATTACCCCTCCCGCCTGAACGGGGGCAATTAGACCCCCCCTCCGATACAATTTTTGTTCGTCTCAATCTTATCTATAAGTTCTGATTTTTGTTTTCGCGTGTTAAAAGAATCACCCTAAATCCATTATTTGTACCTTGAAATAAAAAAAGGGTGACCAGGGGGTGAAATAAAAATCTGAAAAAATTAGGGAAATTGTTTTTCAATGTTTTGAATCGAATGAAGGCTATCCAATTGTCCAATTTAAGGACCACCTTAATTTATTTGTTTAATGAATTTACGAGATCTTTCCATTTATCCGTAACACTAAACAATCCTAATTATAGCTGCACAAAAAACAGCAGCACAAATTCACTTGTATCATCGAATATTTTTCCTGAACCTAATCAGTGTTGCAACACGGATGCAGCAATAATAAGTCTAGATGAGATATTTAATATTTTTTAAGAAAAGGGAAGAGTTTAGTTTAAGTAAAGTGAAACTATGAAATACTCGCTGGGGTCTTTTAAAATAAAAGGTTTTCCATAATAAGGGAGGGTCGATATTGAAATGGAATAAGGCAAGCTACAAAAGAGGTAGATATTAACGAAATTAATTTTAGTTTTAAAGCGTACTTATGTAATTATGTATAGAATATCTAACACCACCTTCGCACTGTGGCACATATCCAGAGACTCTGTCGCATAGATCCAGCTGAATTTGAGTGATATGGCCTGCGTTATGTTGACTTTAAGGGCATCGATCGATTGTAACATATTGGTATAGAACCCTGCGACTTCAGAAAACCTCACAGGTCAGCCCAAGAAAACTTGAGACTTTAAGTTTCTCAAGATCACGCAGTCACGATCATGATGCGATTTTTGGTAAAAAAGTATACCATCTGAAAGGCCACTCAATAACCATAAAAGTCTCCTGGTTTCAGTCAACCATAATTTTTGTATGAATTTTACTGTGAACTTGATAAATTAATTTAGTAGCGCAACAGCTCGTAGAGAACCAGAACCTAGTGACTTACAATTCTCAGCCATTCATGTGTGCGTGCTGTTGGCAGGAATGGAGGGGATCTACAGTTTTTTGCCGAGTCCGAACGGCTAGATGATAAGCAATTATTTATGACAAGTACTCTTAGAGGATTTGTCAATTCCTTGCAAGAGGTAGTACCTCGGATAAAACATTTCTGTTTTTAGGTGGCACGGCCGGTGGGGAATCGAACCTACACCTTCTGCATGACAGTCCAACGTACTAACCATTACGCCACGATGTACTAAAATTTGAATATGAATAGTCAACAGGGAAGGATTGGGAAAGTCGACCATATAATCCGTCAAACGGGTGCACATCGCTACCGATAAGAGATTTTGATGGTAAAGTTTTATTATTTTCACGGGTTGCTCTTGAAAAGATATTAATAGGTATAAGTTACATGCATTTCGTTTAAATATATAACTCGAGATTTTAATCGGACTTGTCAAACCGATCATAAGGAAGACGAAAAAAGTGGGTCTCACATTTTTGTCTGTCTGGACCGATTTTCATCAAATTTGGTAGGTCCCGTAGCTCCGGACGGCGCACCTAGCGTTGCACACTCTTATTATCTCCATAAGTTTCAACGATGATTGGTCTCGCAACGCAGTTTGTCAGTGACGATCATGATAACATCGGGAGTGATCGATTTCTGATTTTGGCAGGAAAGCACTGCATCATTTAAGATCGAGGTGACTGTTGCAGCTAAGTTTATGCGTTTAAGTCCTTTTGAAATTTGTAAATTTAGGTAGGGCTCCATGAAAATTCATAGCCTATGAAAACGTAAGTTTGATTTTTAAAACGGATTAAGTATCTATCACATATTTTTTTATTTTTAGCATTATCCTGACCCCTAGTTCCGGACACCATGTGATCCCTTAACGCTAAAGACATGAAGGCCATGGTTGGGTTCATGGAATACCTATATACCTACACGCATTTCTGAATCTTCAGACACTTAATTATACATAGGTATGCCATATACCCCCCCCCCCACCCCACATATCAGTCATTCCCCAACAAATTTGTTTTAATTTTTATTTAAACAACTAAAAACAACGGTTCCTACCATACAATTTTTTAGCAGTTTTACAAGATCTTATTTCTCAAAAACATCTCCATAACTTTTCTTTAAAACAAATCTTTTTTTAAAAGGCTATTTTTGGCTGGAAGGCCATTTTCAAAAAAAAAAAAACTTATTTTGAAAACTCAATATTTCTAAAACGATTGTCGCGTCGATTTGTTTGGAACTTGGTACTTGATGGTTTCTTAACATATTTACTTTTATGGAAAAATAACAGTTCTTTCCATATATATGTAAATTTGTTGAAAAACCTTAAAGCAAATCTTATTTTTTTCGAAAACGACTCCTACGATTTTTATTAATTATATTAATTTTATTAGTGCGTGCGTACTAAAATTATAAAAAAATATGTTGGCTTTTTTTTTATTAAAAAATATTTTTTGAAAATTCGAATTAAAAAAATTGGATTGGATTGGATACATACTAGCAGATAGGGGAGACTGGGGATAGTTGAGTCAACATTTTTATTTTATTTTGTAAAAATGATAAAAAACGGGTTTACTATGAATTCCAAAAGAGTTTTGGAGCTAGGCTCAAAAAACGAACCGAATTGAGGAAAACAATTGAAAATAAAAAAAGAGCTTGCGGATGCAAAAAACAGTTTTTGCTCAATATTTTCGAAACTAGGCGAAACCCAGGCATACAAATATTGAAGCCTAAGTGGGAAGTTTTGGCTATCCAAAGACACAAAGACAAATCTATTTCATTACCTAGTTACATAGGTAATGAAATAGATTTGTCTTTAAAAGTTATTGACAGTTAGTCTACTTACCTACCTCAGAGGCCAACATGCCCCGGTTACCCCTACGCTAAGAAATGAAGAAAAAAAAATATTCGAAATTGCAGCTCCAATGATCAAAAACCTTTTACAAGGGATGGCCAAGAGACCAGAAAAATTTCCGTCTCCTCTGGTATCGACATTGAAATCGAAAACAATATCAAGACGATATACCAGATCCAAAAACATCAGAAACGATACCGAAAGGCTACCGTACCTATTTTTTGGAACAGGCTGTCAGCGGTTTCGTTTCTTGCGATTCAGGTAAAATACTCAGAAGGTTGTTTTAGCATGAAGAAGTTTTAGAAAGTGGTTTAAGTACAAATCTCCCTCTGCAAGCTCCATTTTGTTTTATCTTCGTTAATCGGAAACGATTCAAGAAATTTGAATGAAATTTTCAAAGTTGGGTCTATAAGCGACTGCAACTGCAAAAGCAAGTAGGCACGTGCAACAAAGTCGTGCATTTTATTAGTGTTCCTTTGAAATATAAAAAAAAATCGACTAGAAAGAGGCGCAAATGAAACGAATCGAAAGCCAACTGAAACCGAGACCGTTATCAGAAAAAAAGCTTTCAGCCAAGGGGATTTTCTCGATCACAAAACTGGAAAACATCACAGTTTCTACATAGGGGATATCGTCGGGTTTCTATGTAAACTTGGTAAGTCCTTATCTTTTACATAACATTTTATTATGTTTTTGCTCAAAAAATATCCAGTGAACTCAAATATCAATGCCCGCAACTGCTTTATGGTACCTTTTAAATTTATCAATCAGTTTTTAAACCTTTTAGTATCAAGAAACTTATTTTATTAATTTTTAAAGCGGGTTTTTGGGTCTGCCAATCAGTTTTTTTTTTTAATTTGGACTGACAGAAGGCCGACCATATAATATAATCCCTTTGTTAAAAACAAAACAAGGGCCATCAGTTTGAGTGTCAATTTTTAACTCTCAACATTTGTGAGTAAAGAATATATACATATATAAGAAAAGCTGATGGTATAAGTTCTGGTACTACCAAAAAGTTGCATTCTACAGTCAAAACAAAAGGACACCCGAACGTGATAGTTTTTTCTAAAGTAATATTTTTTTTTATACAAATATTCTGTCTCCAGTTTTCTTCGATTTCTTTACCAAACGTATTGAAATGTTCACAGGTAAATAAAACAAGAGAACAATTTTGTCAGGCTTGCACCACCTACCAAGTTACTGTCCACTACAATAATTTTCCACCTTCAACGTTGCTTTTATTTATAATCAAAGACCTGTTTTGCTATATGAAATACTCATTTAAAAGTTTATTATTTCTAATAATAATAACCAACTTAACCTCGCCTCCAGGCTGTTTATGCAAATCGTAAATTTACTAGCTTGACAAATTAAAACTGACTGGCTAAGATACAAGATAGATTAAAATTGTTAACTATATATGGTGGGTTTTTAAAAGCATACTTAACCTTTATATTGTTTGGGCCAATAGTTAGTAATTCTAAGACAAACCCAAAACAAGGAGGGGCTTACTGTAAAAAAAAGTATGAATAATCATAATTCATAATGGAAACTATGCCAAACTCTCAACTCAATCCGATTATGTTTCTAACTTTATTTTCAAACTCAAAAATATAATTTAATTAACATTTCAAAAGTGAAAATTGTTTGTTATTGATCTTTTGATGTTTTAATCTGCCTTCAACAATATCAAAAGGTGTTGTATAGGTTATTTGTATGCTTCAAATTATTCTCAAATTACTTCATCATGTTTAAAGCAGTTTACCTTAACTCTGCACTTTGACATGACACATTATAAATTATAAAGTCATTTGTCAGAAATTGTCTCACGTTACACAGAAGCTCGTCGATATCCATTAGCTCCTTGAGTGAGTAGATATATCTTACTTTGTTCTTTAAAGTGTCGGTATATATGGATGGGCGAGTGTGTGTCTAAGTGTGTGTTTTACCAAGTTTCGATTTAAAAACAATCAATCTAGCACCCACATACCTACATTATATTCTTCTTATCAACCCCTTTTAACCCCCACAAATTGAACTAAAACCGCATATAACAAGATTATCCCTCTCTCTTACCACCAGCCATCCCTGGGCTTTGAAGAATAATTTTCAGTGTGACCAGACGATTTGACAAATTAAATTGTTACCAGTTTTGGAAAATATTGCTATAAAAATGCTTCTATCCGATCTAAGGAGTGCAAATGACAGAATAACAGTGTCAGTACCAAAGAGATTTTTAAATTCTGCTTACATTAAATTTTGTCATAAAAAGACATTGAAATGAAAAGCATGTCCCTGGAATTTTTTTTATAATTTTATACCAATTACTAGCTTTACAAATTTCATTTCTATGAAGGAAAACTGACATTCAGTTTTGTTGTGTCCATAAGGACTCTATCTTAACTAACAAAAAGCTAAAATTTAGTTTTCAACAAAATAAAAGCCATATTTAAAGCATTTTGAAAAAATTAAAATGGTCACACTGGTAATTCAATCTACTGGTTATAGTCGTGCCTATGTAAGAAGTCGTCTCTTTCTCAAGTATTGAGGTTGGTAAAGTACTTTAACCACTCTACGTATACTGGAACACAGACCCATAGACCACAAGTACACTCCATAATCACAAAATTGGCAGGCAGAGACAGACCGGTAAGAGTGTAAATGGAATATTTGCCTTTTGCAGTAGAGAGCTACATATACCTGGCACATACAAGGTTTTAAACCAAAAAAATAGGCAAAGAAAAAAAGTGTTCAAATGTAATCAAAAGGTGCTAAGAGGTTTCAACAACGTCGCCATTGCTGTCTCGTCGCCATCGTCACACTATACAGCTTGGCTAAAAGGTTCCTGATGCTTACTACTTGCTTTATGTAGAGTATATATGGCTATAAAAGACTGCAGATAGTATTTCTAATAATTTGAATCGTTAACATTTATACCACAGCTGGGAGCGCTCAAAATCGCCTACTGGGGCCAGAAGAGTCAGCAGCTTTGTTTGGTTGCACTAATCATACGCGTTTATACATATATTTCCATTGATAGGCTAGAGGCAAGCTGTTTGATTGATTGCTGCAATTATCCAAAGACTGGTTGCTATATTGCTAGAAATGCGTTATTGGTTTTTGGGTTTGTTCGCAAAGGCTTTGCACAGCATAAACTAAACATACTTGCTTCTGACTGAGTAAAGATCGTATAGCAAGGAATTATGATTATTGATTATTTTTTATGACTGTAAAATATGCAGCCGTATAATAATTTTGCAAAAGAAATCAATTTTCCAAAGAGATTGTATCTTTTTTGTGGTTTTTGCATCATTCGTGCAAGCTGTTTTCAGTTTCATGGGATTTAGTTACGTGATTCAATAAATTAATGTTTCATATTTCTTATCATATTTATTTCAAATCTCTAACTTAAGACTTGCAGAATTTCTTTGATTGCTATTGGATTTAAAAGATGAATTTTTAGTTGATTGAAAATTACTTTATTATTCAGTAGGTACAAATTAATCCAAAAAAAGTACAGTTTAGAAAGTAGGAGGCATTTCAAAAAATAATAATAGCTTTAGTAAAAAAGCTTAAAAATGAAGATTAAGGGCCAGTTTCTCAGTGCAAGATAAGACTTGAGCTAACTCCAGAAACGTGTTTTTCAATTAATATAAATCCTAAGTTTACCCCGAGTTAACTCACGTAATTGAAAAAAAAATTATCGCGTCGTTTTTGAAGTTTGTATAGAGTTTTCAAAAAAAGAAAAACTTTAATTGGTAGACAATTCTAAAATAAAAAAATCGTCTTATGGAAGGAAAACCAATAATACCAAACCATTTTTCAAAAAAAGATTTTTCGCCTGAAGGTTGTTTTTACTAAAAAAAATAATATTTGATTTTTTTAATCTTTAGAGCCGTTTTTCAGAAAAATAAGATTTGTTTCAATATAAAGAAAATTAAATGCACGACTCGGTCACACGTATCTACTTAATTTAATTTATAATATTAATATTTGAAAAATTGTATGTACAAATAGGTACACATGAAAACATGGATATTATAGAGAAAATATTGAAAAGCTTTCGTTTTTTTAAATTCTAAAACTCTTCTAATAGTTTGAGTTGAAGAAATTCTTGAATTCAAAATTTTTGAATAAATACGATTTTTGAAAAAAAAAGTTGAAAATCGCTGAAGTGGTTTCAAAAAAAAATAAATTTTCAAGATATTTTGAAGGAAACAATTTGGTCTGAAAATTTTAAGTATTTTTTTCCAAAATTTATTATCAGCTCGATTTCGAAATGTCGAATTTTCAAAAAAAAATTTAATTTTGGCTTTTAATTTATAAAATATTTTCTTTGACAATTTTGATACGCAATTTTATTAAGTTTTTGGAAGATTTTGTTTAAAAAATTTTGTTAAATCCAATCAGCTAAGAATTCAAAATCAAAGATAGAAGGTTTATAGGGGAGGTATGTAGTAAGGGTGGCGCATATTTTTTAATTTTTTTAATTTCTTTCTCTCCTTCCCCTCTCCTCCCCTCCCCTTAAAGTGATCAAGGTAATAATTAAAAAAAACTGTGCTAAATGGTTTATTTTTTTGAAAAAGTATGTTTTGGGTTGTATGTTGCTAAAATTTTTAAAAATAAGCGCAACCCTAGATGTAGGGAGGTACCTTTAATAGTTTCTAGGTGTACATTTTTTTTTATAATTTTGAATTTTATTTAAAGCACACAGAAAATTTTTATCAAAATAGTAGTAGTCAGTTTCAAGAAATATTAGATTTTTTTCTACGGTTTTGTAACATTTGTATGGAAGGTACCTACCGCTATTTTTGCATAAGAGTAAAGTATTTTAAAGAGTAAAATAGGTACCAAGTTTCAAAAAACTAGACTAGAACGATTTTGAAATATTGAGTTTTCCAAAAAAAAAAAAATTGTTTTTAATCCAAAAATGAATTTTTGAAATAGACCTTTTTAAAAGGAACAATTACGTGCAAGGGTTTTTATTATTGAATATGTTTGTTTGGCCCATAAGCTTGCTTAAAACCAAAAATGCTACTAAATTCACCCGTGCGTTTCTGAGAGAATGGTCACACTGGCCCCTTTTCAGTATTTTTGGTATAACTCGGAAACTAAGCCGAATCTGACAATTTTACATGTAATACTTTTTGTTCAAAATTGAATTTTCTATCGAAATGGATAGTTTGGAAAATTTCTTAAAAAAATTTAAGCAGGAAAAGTTAACAAAAGCCAACATAAAAAAAATCGAAAAATTAAAGATTTTTAAATTTGTTTCTAAACTGCGCATAACTTTTTTAAGAGCAAAGATACGCTCAAGACATGCATAAACAAAGTAAACTGGAGTCTTACGGCTTTAATATGATATGTTAAAAAAGCCATATTATTTTAAAATTGACAGATATATAGCCATTCAAACTTTACCATTTCTTATCATTTTTCACAGTTTTTGCCCGAAAGCCTATTTTTTGGTACCTTATGACAAATTTAACGTTCCTAGCACCTAGTACCAAAACTTATGTTAATCGGACCAGTCGTTCGGTCTGTAGGTCTGAAAGCATTTAAAAACAGCCGAAAAACGAAATTGCGAAATTACATCCTTTTTATAAATTCTCTATAGTTGTAATGTCATATTATATCAAAATTTTGATTTCAAAAATTTTGACGAAAGTGAAATTTGCAATATTGTACCGAAAAAGGCACTTTCGGGGCAAAACTGCGAAAAATTATAAGAAAAATTATAAGGTTTGAATGGGAATATCTTTATCAATTTTGAACAAATACTAATTTTTGAACATGCCATATTAACCCTTTATTATCTTCTTTATTTTGTCCATGCATGTCTTAACCCTATCTTTGCTTCAAAAAAAGTTATGCACAATTTATTAAAAAAATTAGATATCCTTGACTTTTTGATTTTTTTTAGGTTGGTTTTTGTTAACTTTTCCTGCATAAATTTTATCGTAACATTTTTTGAACTATCCATTCCAATAGAAAATTTAATTTTGAACAAAAAGTATCATAAGTAACATTGTCAAATTCGGCTTAGTTTCCGAGTTATACCAAAAATACTGAAAAGTGGCCAGTGTGACCATTCTCTCAGAAACGCATGGGTGAATTTAGTAGCATTTTTGGTTTTAAGCAAGCTTATGAGCCAAACAAACATATTCAATAATAAAAACCCTTGCACATAATTGTTCCTTTATACCCCTCATTTTCCGGTCTATTCAATAGGCTAGTAGGTACACAATACTTTTTAGGAGCTTCTGTATAAAAATATGTAGGTAGTATTAAAATCAGTTACACTGTTTTCAAGAAAATCGAAATAAGTAATTGATTCTTTGGGAAGTACCATATTAACAACGATTTTTTGGAAAAATGGTTTTCTATCCTACACTGAAAGTAATTTATTGATTTTTTTAAAGAAAAAAAAAAGGTTTTTTAAATTGCTAAAAACAATCGTATGGCAGGTACCTACCGTTATTTTTGGTTATAAAAAAAATGACAAAGGTTTGTAGGAGCAATCGGAGGAAATCGGTGCAGCCGTATAGGTTGAAGCCGAACAGACAGACAGAATTTCGAAACGTTTTTCGTTTTCCCTATCATTGTAATGACAAGTCTGATCAAAATATCGAATTCAATTTTTTTAAAGGAATGCATACTTGCCCTATAGTACCTTAAGTAAATGTTATATGTTTATGTATCGCATCAAGTACAAATTTTATGGCAGGTACCTACAATGCGATCCTAAGAAAAGATTGCGTTTTTCGTAATTGGAACCGTTAAATAGTTTGTTATTTTTGTGTATAGCTTAAAACTCATATTTTCTAACTGCGATTGGCTAAAAATCACAAACACAATTTTCAAGTTTCAAGCATGTTGCTTATAATATGCCTATGATAAGCTCAAAAGATGCTAAATCATTTTTCTAAATCATCAAAAACATTACTATAACTTATGCGTATAGTAAAATTACATCATTTTTTTTTTTTTAAGAAATCATTCTTAGAAATTTTTAAAATTATTTAATTTGAAAGCGATAAAAGTAAAATCATTAAAGTGCATTTATCTCCAAAACTAGGTACTAAAATGGAGATATGCATTTTTTCCTTATTATGGCAGTACAGCTTTATATTTTTGGTTGAGAAAAAAAAAAAAAACCTGTTTAGTCGGGGAGAAACTAATAATGTGGGTGAATCTCTGCTTAGTGTGATTGCTTTTGAACCGTGTTTTTTTTTTTGTTGGTTGATTTAAACACATTCACTACATTCAAAATCAAAAATAAAAATTGCTACTTATTTCAAACGACTTCGGAAAGTTTACTTAAAATGTCAGTACCGTGGCATGTCCGTTCCTTGTTTTTCCAATTAAATCCAGTAACAATTTCTAATAGAAACATGTATTTACTAAAGAAAATAATATTGAGTGCAACTATTGTTCGATAAGATTTTGAAAATATCAAGTCAAAATACATATTCCTGAATTAAATACCTATAAGTTTAATAACGGCGGCGCGGCGGCGCGGTATAAATTGAATTTTGTCTCTTAGCATTGAGAAGTGAGATTACATCAAAAGTCTAAATGTCAGTACCGTGATATCAGTACCGTGGTTATCAGTACCGTGGATGTCAGTACCATGGTATTGTATAAACATTCTGTTAATTTGTCTAAGAAGAATTGTATCAATACTTCGGACAAACTAATAAACGAATTAATTCTGTGCAAAAAAACAAGTAATAATACACTAAAATGATATGGGTTCCCACCTAGAAAAACAGATTCCAAGGAAAAAAAAAAAGATTTAAAAAACAGACTAAGAGCCCACAGCAGATATGAGGCAGTGAGAGCCATACTGCCCTAACTGCAATTTTATCGAAATTGAGTTTATTGAAAAAATTGGATCTGTATGTATTAAACAATATTTCTGCATTTATATTTTTTGAATTGATTGCCCCATGCCATAGTTACAGGACCTTTTGCATTTAGAGGTCACCCACAAGAAAATTAAAAGCTTGAGTGCTTGAGGAGCCTATCTGATCAGTTATAACGGTATTTTGACGAATCAGTAATACAAAATCAAAAACCTGATATTTTTTTAATCATGTTGCAAAAAAAAATCAAAATTATGTTAATTTATTTAAAAACTACAAATTTTTGAATTTTTTTTTAAAACCACAACTGATTAAAAATAATCTGCTTCTTATTTTTGCTCTACTGAAAATAATGAAAAATGCTGTTAGGCCACTATGGCTCTCACTGCCTCATATTTGGTGTGAGTGATAGCAAAAAAAGAAGTATAGGCGTCGAAAGCTTCATTAAAGGCTATTCAAAAAATCAAAGTCTTGTTGTCCACAACTTGGGCCTTTGCGATTAAACTGCATTAAAAAATAAAATGCACGACTGGATCGCACGTACTTGCTCTTATGTTCAAGTTGTGTGGGACTTAAGAACTTTAAAAATATTCAAGTAATAATAGAAAAAGTATAAAAAGCATTTAAATCGTTCTATTAATTGTATAAACAGTCAGATAAATAACTAAGAGCTCAAAAAAAAGTATGCCATTTGATTACTTGCAAAAGTATGAATATATGCAAAAAAAAATTAAAAATCGTTGGAGCCGTTTTCTTAAAAATTAATTTTTTATATATAAAATTTTTGTAACAATTTTCAAAAAAAAAATTGGTATGCCAATTTTGAGTATATATTAATATACATTTAAGACTGAAAATTCAAATTAATTCATTAACCCGTTTTTGAAATATTGAATTTTCAAAAAAAAAATTTGAATCTTTTTTCAAAAATTTTGGTATGCAGTTTTATTTATATTGTAAGAAAGCTTTTGTGAAAAAAATTTTATTGAGATCGGTTAATGAGAAAACCAAAAATCAAAAAAACCGTTATATGGCAGGTACCGTTAGTAAATGTCTTTGGTGATTTTTGTTCTTACTAAAAGGTACATCATATCTACAGTAATACACTGATTTTTTTTCGTCAAAATCGTTGGAGCCGTTTTTGAGATAAATAAGCTTTTCCTTAACGGTTGTATGGCAAGTACCGTTTTTTTTTTTAGCTAATTAAAAAATTTCAATTTCCCCTCTGGAGAGTTACAAAAAAACCTTAAGTTCAAAATTTGAAGAAAATCGCTTCAGTGGTTTAGGCTGTAGGTTGAGGTACGGACAGACAGACAGACAGACAGACAGACAGAATTGTGCCACCCACTTTTTTTGTGTTCTCTATCATCGTAGTGTCATGTTTGATTGTTATCTCGAATTTTTTTTTTGTACGAATCCAAAACTTGCCCTATAGTTACGGTGACCATCCGTCCCGGATTTCCCGGGACTGTCCCATATTTCTATAGCCTGTCCCGGTTTATTTTTTAAGAAACCCGGGACGTACAAATGTCCCGTATTCAGATATTGTTGCGTATTTGTCCCGTATTTGCACATTCCACGAAGTCTTTTTATTTCACATAAATAAATAAATTAAAAAATATAAATTATTGAAAGAGTAAAGGCCAATATTGCGAGCTCACCTCGGTTTTAAACCTGAGTTTTTCAATCAATATTCTAACAGTCGTATTCATTAGAATTCGCTAAAGCACCTCTCAACGAGTCAACAGTTACGCAGTATATTAGCCCTTATTAAAGTTCTATTCAACGCTGCGTATATCCTTATTCTGAAAATATTTTGCGACCCATTTTATTTATAATGCGCTGGTATTAAAAAGAGTACGAAAAAGATAAATCTATTACGTTTAGATGTCATACAAAAGCATCCTTATGTAGTCACTATCCTACCTCTAACGCGTTTAGCTTGAAATGACTACTCAACGTCACATAAATTGTATGAATAACATTTTGGCGTTTAGAGGCATTGTTACTTTACACACTCTCTAATATGCGTTTAAACATAACGCTGTAAGGTAACTCCCAGTTAACTCGCTTAATTTGATAAGTTAGCTCGGGGACCAAACACTCCCGTTGTGGAGCTATCTCGATTTTGATAGTGAAAGTTATTGAAATATTTGAAAAGGGCAGTAGTTGCGCTATCTTGATTTCAAAAGCCGTACAAAGATTTTTGATAGCTGAAATATTAAATGAAAAACTTTTTCCGAAATAACTCAGGATTGACTTATTTTCAGGACTAGCTAACTCTGATTTTATTCTGGGTTAACTCTGCACTGAAAGACTAGCACTTATATTTGAATAATGAGATTAAAAATGTTAAGCTTATTTTTTTTAAGTTTGTAGTTTGTTATGTTGTGAAGACATTATAATTTATGTTATTGTTCCATTCGTTTTCATTTGTTTTTCAGTAATTATATTTTTTGTTATTTTTTTTAAGATATTACATAAAAATTATTGAAAAGTCCAATAATTTGTTCACGTTTTTAAATTGTTCACTTTTTGTCCCAGGTTTTGCTCCCAGAAATATGGTCGCCGTACCTATAGTACCTATATCGCAAGTAAAAAAATATGAATGCAACTTCGAGGATGATCGTGTTAGCCGAAATTGGTTTTCACACCTCCCTATAAGCTCCGCGTATCCCATATCACGGAATCTGAAATCATTTGAGTGTTTAATTCGCCCTGCCAGACTGTTTAAAAAAACCGTTTTTCACTTAGAATTTTTAAATTTTTAAACGGTCCGGTAAAGCGAACTATAGGCATTCAAATGGTCTCAAATTCCTTGACATGTGATCAGAGAGCTTTTCTACCAAGGGGTGAAAACCAATTTCAGCTAACACGATTCCCTCGAAGTTGCATTTATATTTTTTTTTTAAATGCAGTACAATCGCAAAGGCCCCAGTTGTGGACTACAAGATTTTAATTTTTTGAATAGCCTTTAATGAAGCTTTCGACGCCTATACTTCTTTTTTTTCTATCATTCACACCCAAAATCTGCTGTGGGCTCTCGGTCTAAAAGGGAAGTTTAAATTTTGAGGGGTTAAAACATTACAGGCGATTAAGAATCTCAAAAAAACCGAGAATCAATTAAAAATTAAAAAAGAAAAAAGTGTCAGTATCTACCCAATACCATCTTTTGAGTTTGTTTTTTTGTAATGCGGTAGCAAAATGCTTTAACACATTCAAAACTATGTCAACGGAAGGCCATACAAAAAAATTGTTTTCAATGAGTTTTAATTTTTGATATTAATTGATAAAAACAATCACAGTTAGCAGAGAATCACACATGTAGCACCAAGTTTAAGGAAAATCGACCAAGTCGTTTAGACATAAGCTGAAAAGAACATCGTTATGTCAAATGATTTTATAAGAACCTTGAACTCAACTTTTTAACGAATGCATAATTTGTCATTAGGTATATCGAGTAAGTACGTTTTCATCGCAAGAACAAATTAAAGTGTGTTGAATTTGCTGAAGTATGTACTTGTACATAGTTGAAAAAAATAAATCGGTATTAGATAGAAATGCATAATTGAAAAGAAACATCACTTGCAAATTTAAAATTGAATAGAAAAAAAGTTCAAAGAATAATTTTAAGCTCTTAGACTTTGTTATCTTAACATAAAGGGATGTTAAAATTTTAATTTATTTATTTCTACCATCAAAGGCGCTTTGAATTTAACCATGCAATTCATAAAGCCTGTTCCGTTCCATAGATATGGTGGAGAGTAATTTTAACTAAGACCCATAAAAATCATAGTTATACTGTCTACACTACAACTATTATAATGACCGTAAAAGAATTATTTTCTCTATGAATTCATGGCATTCATAATTTTATGTTTTTAAAACAATAAAAACTCATAGAACGCATAGAGAACTGACGAACACTTAACAAAATAGGAATTCTTTAATGAAATGCATTTTTTTAAACTGTGTAATGCCTCATAAAAGAAATTTAAGATTTTAGAGCTATTAAAACGATTGTTATTTCTTTCTAATGAACTAACTTGAAACAGAAGCCGTTAATTCTATTCACTCTTAATGAAGGTTCAAAAAAGTACTTAAAGTTGATTTTATAGATTTTTTATTGAAATATTTTGAAGAGGCCCGGAAGGGTACATTTTTTTTTTCTTCAAATTTAAATTGTGGACAGTGTTTAATTTTAACACTGGGAGAGAACCTACCTAATCATAGAACACGTATCTAGGGATAGTTTTGTTTTACTTAAGCGATTGCACTTGGATCAATATATGTAAGAGTATTTAGAAATGGAAACCTTTATTTTGCTTTTATTGCTCCTTTTTACATTTAGTTGAAAGAAAACTAAATCAACAAAAATTAAATTTGTTGAAGATATCCTGAAAAAAAATTAAGTCACCCAATGAGATCCCACTTCTGCACTTTCTTCGAATTTCCTGCAATAAGTGGTTTAAATGTAAGAACTCAATTTAAACTTTCTTTTAATTAAAGGCTTGGTATGGTTACAACGCAACGTTTGAATTGACAAAAAAAATTACCTCCTTGCAAACGCTGTCAAACTGCCAGCAACTCCTTTGCATAATTAAAACTTACTTACGCCATTTTAAATGATAGCTAATTGGTAGCAAAGTACCCAAAAGCCATCTATTATCTCTCTTTCATGGCTACCGATTAAATTCAACTACGCAAAAAAACCTAAACACTAACAACGTCTCAATTAATTTCACGACAAAATTATAAATATCAGGTTAAATACAACACGTTTAATCCCAGTTTTTTTTTGTAAGAAAATACAAAAATAACAAAAAGAAAAATAATTGTAATGCGAGACTTAATGGGTGAGCAATTTTTTGACAAATCAGCGGGAAGTCTGGTCTCGGTGGCGACAAACAAAAAAATTGAAAAATGTAAAAAAAAAATTGCAAACGCGTTGTAAACGATCAGCAAATAGGTACACACTATAGTTGCATGCCGACGAAGCAAGATTGTGCTCCAATGATTAGCCACATATGATCTCGCCAAGTCTAAGCCAAGTTTTTTGAACCTACCCAGCCTAATGCTCATGTGTATTGAATTAACTGTCAGCTAGTTGGTTAGGTCATTAATTACGCTCGGATTTTTTAGTTGGCGTTGAAGATGTAAGTTTGTAATCAAATCTACATAAATATACTTATTCAAAGAAGGCTTGTAGTCTTTTTTTTTGGTTTTGAACTCATAAATTATCCAGAATGATAAAAATACGGGATTTTGCTAAGGCAGTTTATACGTTTTCGGATAGCGGATAATTGCTTGTTTAAGGCGAATAGATTAGACTTTTTTTCTCTTCAATTTGCGATGGAGCTTAATTACATGGTAGTTTGTTAAATTATGGACGAATTTGATGGAAGTTCAGTGGTTTGGTGTTAAATATGTGGGTTTTAAGGCAGTGAAGGCGTTACTTTTTTGTCATTAAAATGGTTATAAAATAAAAATTGTGATTTTTTGTCAAATTAACTTCCTGTAACTTGTTAGTTTGGATTTCATTTAATGACTTACTAGTAGAATTCCATTGAAATTTTTTCGTATGTTTAACATCGAAGCTGTATGGGGAATTTCAAGTGGTTGTCGGCACATGTTAACGTTTACCGATTTCAAAAAAATACATCTCCGCAAATACAACTGTGAAATACAACTTCTGGTTCGACAACATTTTTTTTTTATTAATTTTTATCTTAAAACTATCTTAAAGCTCGACAAATATTAATAAAAACTAGTCTACTTATCAATATTTTACAACTAACTTACTGGCCTCATTCGGGCGCTTTAAGTAAAACTAATAACCTAATGCTAATACCTTTCGGCCTAAGAACTATCTTAAAACTAGAATTTAGGTCGGTTTTATTTTTCACCGAGAAGAATTTATAAAAAAAACTCGTTATCTCTATCTTTATTTTTTCGAAGAAAATGGCAAGTTAATGGAGAATTCCAAGTGATAAGGCAGTTTTTAACCATCTTAACAACGAACTAAAGAAAAGAATCTGTGAGTTTAGAAATGATTCACTGAGTAGATTCCTGAATAGTCTGAAAGTTGGGCCTATTTGAAATATTTTTTGGCTAGAAATATTAATTAAGTCTTAAGGTTTATTTGTCTATCAAAATAATAAGCGATTTTACTTCCTAATAGCCATTTTCATAATAAAACACTAAAACTACTTTTATCTTAACTCCTTTTAAATTTTATCAGATATTTAAAATTTTTCAATTTCACCAATGTAGAAAAGGAATATTTTAAATTGACTGAGTTTGCTCACATCCCTGGATTCAAAAAAAGAGGTTGGTTCCCTCGCATAGGTATGCGAAGTGAATGAGAAAAAGTGAAAAAGCATTATGGATGAGGGACAATTATTCTGAATGGCTTTGAAAAAAAAGACTTTTAAGTTTTAATGAGACAAAAACGAACTTTAAGTTTTCAAAGGCATTTAAAATCTTCTTAAATATAAAAGCATTTGGTGAAACCAAAAGACATCATTTAAAGGCTAAAAGGCTTTTCAAATAATTAAAAGCCTTTCGTGAAATCGGCCATAAGCGTCTCAAAATCAATTATTAAAATTTTCAATGATGAGTTTCAATGATATGACTGGTGCCTTATACCTAAACAAGGTAAGGCACCTTCAGAAGTAACATTTTACAGAGCAATATCGCTTATACCAATTATGGCAAAAGTTTTTGAAAAACTGCTACTGAAAAGGCTTAGCAAAATAAAAGAAAAAAGAAGACTAATTCCGATCAGTCAGTTTTGTTTTAGGAATAAACATTCCAAGATGGATCAAGTGCATCGAATTACGAATGTTGTGGAAAAGGCACTTGAAGAAAAACAAGTAGGTATGCTCGGCTATATTCTTAGATGTTGCTCAAGCCTTTGCCAAAGTTTGGCACTTTGGACTTGAGTACAAACTGCCTAAGGATCTTCCCAGGCAGTGCTTCGAAATAATTAAATCCTAAGTTACTTGAGAATACGGTACGATCAAAATTAATCGGAACTAAAGAAAATTGAAGCCGGTGTACCACAAGGAAGTGTCCTAGGACCAACCCTGTATCTGTCATATACAAGGGATATTCCAGTGGACATCAACGCTATCATGGCCACCTTTGCTGATGATACTGCAATATTGGTGCCAGATAAATCCGTTACGAAGGCTACACAAAAATAGCAAAATGCGGTCGATAAAGTTAGTGATTAGACGCAAAAATGGTGTATCAAATTTAACGAAACTAATTCGACATAAACAATGTTCCAATTCTTATAAACAGTTAAGCAGTACCTTACTCCAATACCGCCAAATACCTTGGAATGACTTTGGATGCAAAGCTTAAATGGAAAGAGTACATACAAAAGTAAAGAGAAGAACTAAATTTGAAGTACAGACAAATGTACTAAATAGAAATGGTTACAGAAGTGGTTAAAAAACACGCTGTATCACACCTTCAGCGACTGCAAAGTCATATCAACTCCGAAATGGAGACCGTTTTAAATGTACGAGACAATAATCGGAGATTAAAAAGAACAAAGCCTCAGGTCAGGATGGTCTGAAAGCTATGGGAAAGTATTATAAATTTAAACTTCCCCCATTGCAATTTAAAAAGTAAGAAATAAAAATAATTTGTCGATCTTTCATAGATTGGTCCTGATTCATCGGTGGCCTTAGTGCGGTAAGAGTCCCACACTACTTGGTACCGAATCTAACCGAGTGTTTTTTGAAGATTTATATCAGATACAGAAATAAAAAATCATGTCATTCTTACCTAACCTAAAACAAGCGGAGGCAAAGTGGTTCAAGTTGTATGGACAGGGAGGCATAAAATAAAATAAAATCTGAATCACTTCACCTAATCTATTAAAATTTTCAGGTACTATAAATGATGGCATAAAATAAATAAATAAATTGGGTGGCGCAACAGCTCGAGGAGAACCAGGGCCTAGTGACTTACAACTCACAACCATTCCTGTGTGCGTGTTTGTTGGACAGGAATGGAGGGGACCTACAGTTTTTTGCCGAGTCCGAACGGCTAAATGAGAAGCACTTTTTCATGACAAGTATACTCTTGGAGGATTTGTCAGTTCCTCGCAAGAGGCAGTACCTCGAATAAAACATTTCTGTTTTTAAATGATGGCATAAGATATCTTCAAAATAAATATCCACCCACTGGTACGCCTATTAAAAAAAAAGGTAATATACCCACAGCTCGATGCTCCCTCTTGTGAGGAATCACAAGTCACAAGATCTTGTGACTCCTCCTTGGGACAATTGTGGTGATTCGATAAAATGTTGGTATTATCTCCTTAATCGTCACAAGAAAACTCACAACGAAACTCACCAAAGCATTTTTTTCTGTCTCATAAATAAAGGGTGTTTTTTTTTTGGACGTGTGGTTTTCAAGAAGAAATAAAACGCATATAATTTAATGTTATGGACAATAATTTAGCTTTATTATAAAAATAGGGGTTTGCCATTAGGTTTTAAAAATGATTTCGTGCAAGTGGCCGCCTCGGCTGTCTCGAATCAATTCCAGCCGAGAGGCCCAATTTTCGACCACGAATTTTCGACCACCCATTTTTGACGCGATGGCGGATGGACTCATTCGGTCTTCTTCGATACCCTGCTCCACAGCAGCAATAGCGTCTTCGGTGCTCACTGTACGGCGGCTTCTTTGAGGATGCCCATTATATCCACTAGAGAAAACGTGGTGCGAAACCGATCCATGGTTGCTCGAATTATCGACTCTACTGGGCAATTATGTCAACCGACTATTGGACGCAGCGCGTGATGCGCGATGTACGAACCGAACTATTATTTTGGTAATAAATTTGCACGATTTACAAACATTGTTCGGGAGTAAGTCTATTCATTATAAAATGGCAAACCAAACTGAGCAAAAATCAAGTGACAGCTGTCAAAAAGACCAACTCCGAAAAAGTGTTGCCAGATTGAAAACTCCACGTATATCTTGAGACGTATTCAACAACAGTAGAAATTTGTACAAACATTCCTGCTTAAAATTATTGAAAATGTTTTTCGTCTTGAATATTTCGAGGGTTCAACTTCGGTCTTTTCTTTAATTTCAAATTGAACACCTGATATGGTCTTTGAAGATCTCAAAGTGGTACCAATGGGGCACGTTACCATAGTTTGGGTCGCAACCCAAATTTTTCAATATTCTTTGAAGTATATTTAGATTTTTTTTTTTATATGTAGTGTCATTCTTCATCATTAAATTAATGTAACATAGATGATCACAAGTGAAAATTATCGATTTTCGTGTCGTGAATGACGTAAGTCAGAACAAAAGGTAAAAATATCTTTGGTAAAAAGGTAAAAAGTCATTTTAATAATTTGAAAACTTAAGCAGAACTTGGATACAAAATTGAGGTTTAATGACGTTTATTCGACGCTTCAAACAGTACAAAATTTTGTAACGATAATGACATGATTTATTAAATAATCCAAGCTTTTAAAGCCTTTACTGGTGATAGGTACCAAAAATCATTTTTTTCGATATTGGTTCCAATCAAAAAATTATTTGCTGTCCAAAACATGAAATTTTTATAAAAAAAAGTCTTTATTGGAAAATTTGGAAAAATAATCCATAGGTACACGTAGGAAGAAATACTCCAAAATATTTATGTATTTCTCTGCATTCTTTAATTATTATAAATGCTTCAGAATTCTAATACAAGTAACTAACTTAAGTTGTACAGGTATAGTGTACATAATGCACGATTTTTATGAACATTTTATTTTTAACGAGCGTATATTCGGTAGATTATAATTTATCCAAGAAATCAACTTTGAGTGCCATTAAAATTTAATACCTCAATTTAAGAATCACATTTTGAACATTATGACTTTACAAACAATCCGTATAATAGTTTTAATACTTTGCAGGATTAATTTTAAGGATCGAATAAGATTTTTTTTTGTTGTTGTTTGTGGAAAATCTCTTACAATAAGGAAATAACAATTACCAACCAAATCACCACAGGCAATCAATTTATAATCTCTTTCATCAGCTATTCCATATAATCTCACATACTCTCAAAGGTGTGCCTCACACAAACTTACACTATAAGTATCATGTAGACCAGGCGAAGTGAAAAATCCTGCGTAGCCATTGTACTAAAAGCGCATTCACAGGGTGCACACAGATAATGAGATAATAAATCGTATGCTAATTGATAGCCTGATATTTGTTATTGCATCATTTTTTTGTATGTATATTCTCAAGCCAGTGTACTCCTTGAAGAAAAACCCTTGTCTCTGATATCACCTGTGGATGCTAGTTACAGACTTTTTTTTCGTTGTTATTTTTTTGTGTTAAGGCAATCCAATCGATTTAATAGCATTTCCCACCCTGTGCAGGTTGAAGTTGTGCGCTCTTAGTGCGCGCAGATTGTATAGTGACGGCAAATTAATTGCGATAATAATATCCAAGGTTTTACGACGATGCACTTTCCAGGGCACAAGAATAGAATGACTATCTTATGAAGTCAGGTTAAAAGGAAGCCATTAAGCAATGATGGTTCAAAAAACACGTTGTATGCGTTCCCTGAACGTCAGCCGCAACCGCAGCCGCTCGTTTCCCTTCCATCAGTTGGCGTTCGCAGATTCAAATGACTGGGCAATTAGCCGCATGTGCAGAATCCTTTCTCAGAGAGTTTTAATGACGTAATTTGGCTCCAAAGATGCAGTCAGCATCTGAGCATCTTCACAGCAGTAGCAGCAGTAACGATTGTTGGAAATAAGATAACGAGCAGATATTGAAGTGAAAATGCTGGCTGTGAAATGCAAAATGACCAAATATGGAATCTACCACTAAAAGCCTTCGAAATAACTGACTTGAACTTGAAATTTTGTTGGTAAGTTTAAAGGAAATGTATTTAAAATGAGATTGATGGCTCGAGAAAAGCAGGAGATTAAGTCAGCTCTAAACAAAATCACAAAAAAATCACGGATACCTAGTCTTTTCGATCAAGGATTTGTGTAATGGCTATGAACTGTAGAAGATTAATAGGTTAAGCGATGGAAAAAGTGAGAAATTAAGTCATAATTTGTGCCTAAAGCACTCTCGTAAAAATAAGAAATGTTTTAAAACTTATTTCACGAAAATCCATTGAGAATTTTTAAAGATGATTGCATACAAAGATTTATAATCTAAGTTTAGCTGAACATTTCCAAGCATATTTTCTCCAATTTTAGTTGAATTTTCGAATAAATACGTTCGAATAAAATTTGGAACAATTACCTACATTTTCTAAATCAAAAAAAAAAATATTTTCCCAACGATTCTTAGCAAATTGCATAAAATTTGAAAATATCTTAACCTGGCATCATTGATGTCGGAATCTTGCATCAAATTAAAAGAGACTTTAAAGAGAAAACAAAATCTAGTTGTCTCGTCTGAAACCACATAAAAGAGAATATTTCCCTTTGATGTTTTCGAAATGTTTAGAATTTCCAAAGAAATTAAAAAAAAATAACTTTGAAAATGAAAAAGGAAAACCAAGTCGTGGGTATTAAAAGACTTCAAACCATTGACTTTGATGGGATGAATATTGATGTGGTTTTTGTTGTTTTCTTTTAAACCCTCTGTCTCACTCTCTATATCTGCTCGACTGACGCGCGCAACCAACCACCTTTCAAGTGAAAATTCATTTTCATTTTAATCATTTTCAATAGCTCATCCCAGAGAGGTGTAATAATATATAAGGTATACATATAACAAAGGAATACCGCGCTACTTGGCATCAGGGAAAACACCGCACCGCACCGCCATAACAACCAAATTAAATTCCACTGACTGATTGTAGATTTTATGGTTTGGTAAAAGGTTTTCCGTTTGTCAGAAACCGACTGACGAATTACTAATTCCATACGCAACACTAAACAAAATCCGTTGTTTATGTTTTTTTTTTATTTTGTTGTTGTTTTGTTCAAACGCATAAACATTTTACTCCTTGTATTGAATATGGTATGACGTGGGGCTGGGAGGTAGAGGAATGTATAGGTATATGGATGTATTTATTATTTCAATTTTCCGGATGGAATAAGATGCCGAGTGGTTCTAATGTTTAAGGGTTAATGGAGTGAATTGATATAGAGCTGTGCTAATGTTTTGTGATTTCTTCAGGTTGAACATAATTAACAGGGTGTATAGAGAAGTATTTAGAAAATACGGTCCATTAGCACATGTAGGTATCTACTCAGAAAAAATGGTTGAAGTAAAAACCGCAGTTTTTTGTTGACATTAAAAAAAGACTGTCATGCTACATTTATAGTTTCGTGGAAGGTTCTTGAAGAAGAACAAATTCTTTTGTTAGTTCACTTCATATTCATATTCAGTTTTTACTGAAAATAAAACATGAAGTGCTACTGCAAAGGTCAGATCGAAGATCCTCCTTTCGGTCATACTCAAAGTCAGACAATCAGTTTAACTCCGATTCGCAGAAGAGTCAAGTCAATTTGGTAATTCTTAATCATTTTTGCCACCAGTAGTAAGAAGGGTTAGATACAAAATACCGAATGCCAAAGTCCCGAAAATGCTAGAATCCCGAATAGACAAAATTCTGAATGGATAAAGTCCCGAAAACAAGTCCAAAATCCCGAAAAAGATTTCGCGATTCAAGCATCGCAAATTTCCATTTTTGAAATGAAGTTGATTTTAATATTCGAAATGGGTTGAAGAAGTCTTTTTTTCTGTATTGTGTCTTTCGTGATATTTGTACGTTCCAATTTTGTTTACGTTCGAAATGTTTCCATTACATGCATGATTATTTTTACTAAACTAATTTTTTGCATGAGATTATTATTGTCTTTCGAAAAAATGTCATGTTTCCAAAATGTATAGAAACCAAGTCAAAACAAAACAGTTTAGTTTCCTTGAAAGTACTAAAATACTACTAAAAATTCGAGACCGATTCCCGAATGTATTAGGGATTTTTGGCACTCAGAGTTTTGTCCATTTGGGATTTTGGCATTTGGGACTTTGTCCATTCGCAATTTTGATGTCCATTCGGGATTTTGGCATTAGGGATTTTGAGCAATCAGAAATTTTGCATTTGGGATATTCACTTTTTTTGCTATTCGGAATTTGAGCATTCTGGACATTTATATCCATTCCTTTATGTCATCCAGGGACCTGGGTACCTCCTGATCTAACAAGGAAAAAGCCTTCTGTGTCAAGTGGAACCAAGGATGTCGTAACTGTTACTGTAAGCCTACCAAAGCATTTTCAGCTGATGTTTTTGAGTTTTGATAAAGGCTTAGAACCTATACCTGCGAAACGGAATCATGACATTATCTTGAATGACAAAAATCTCAAATGGAAAAATTTTGAAGTAAAATTTAATTATATCGAATTCCAAAATACAGAATGACAGAATGTCGAACGAGCCTAAATCGATTAAAAATAATTTAAAAAAATATAGAATTTTCGAGACTTTTTTCAAATTTGTAAGTTTAAAAAAATTACTATGAGGTTTAAACTTTCCTAAAAGGTAAATGCTATATTGTGACAGTTAGACGTTTTTGATTGTTTTCTATTTTTAAAGCGACAATGTCGTGTCATCAAGGTAATAGTGAAAAAGAGTGAAAATGTGACAGAACTGCCGTCCAAGACATAGGCGCCTATCTGTTATCTGACCTCTGAACATGAAAATACCCTAAGCAAAGCAACGGAGTTGCATGAGTGGTAGAGAGGACCCAAAAAGCAAGTTAACATCCTGAGAATCCGCGAAGCAGGCCACCCAAGGTACTGTTACTTCATTGAAAAATAATAATTACAAATTGTGTTTGTTTTGATGTGGACTTTAAGATCTGATAGCAAAACTCAACAAAATAAAATATTATTTTTGTGCCTGGATTTACTTTATGAATTTCTATTCAAAAAACTGTTACGAAAATGTGTTATTTCTAGAGTTCGCTTGTGTCACAAAATACACACATTTTTGTTGTCAGTTAAAGGACGTTAAATGTTACCGTCAACCCGGGTGACTTGGGCCATTTTTCATATTAAAATGTGAATAACTTTTGCAATAATTTTTTTTTTCCTACCTCAGATTGGAATTAAATATTTAACATTTATTATAAATGCATGTCTAAAATGCCAATATTTCCCTCAATATTGGAAAAAAGCCATGGTTGTGCCTGTTCTTAAAGCTGGAAAAGCCCCAGATGTCTGTGAAAGTTACAGGCCAATTAGTTTATTAAGTAACGTTAGTAAAGTTTTTGAAAAAATCCTGAAGCAGTATATTTTAAAAATAGTTTCAGATAAAGATCTTTTTCCAGATGTACAATTTGGTTTCCGAAGCTTTCACAGCACTTCACACCAGGTAAAAAGAATTTGTAACCATGTCTTAGATCGTCGTTTACGGGGTCAGTCAACGGGCATGATATTGATAGATATTGAAAAAGCTTTTGATTGTGTATGGCACAATGGAATAATTTATAAAATGATACAGTTTGACTTTCCTTTTTATTTATGTAAAATTGTTCAGAGTTTCTTATCCGGTAGATGTTTTCAAGTGCATGTAAATTGTGGTGTTTCTAACGTGTTATTTTTTGACTCTGGTGTGCCTCAAGGATCAGTCCTTGGGCCAGCCTTATACAATATCTATACTTCAGATTTTCCAAATCTTCCGCAATGTGAAGCAGCCATTTTTGCTGATGACACTGCAGTATTTACGTCGCATGAATTTGCTCTCAATATTGAGACAAATCTAAAAAATGCGATCGAAATACTTGAAAAATATTATAAGAAATGGAAAATTAAGCTGAACGTTGGGAAAATGCAAGCCATTTTTTTCACGCGAAAAAGAAAAGCTTGCTATCTTCCCAGCAGTCAGCTTCAAATTAATGGTAATTCAATAGCATGGGAGCAATCCATTAAGTATCTCGGGGTTCATCTTGATACAAAACTTACATTTGACCATCATGTTCAAAGCACGTTAAAAAAAATAAGTATTGCAATTAAGATGCTTTACCCTTTTATCAATAGAAAATCTTCACTCACTAATGACAATAAGATAATAATTTATAAAGTAATTTTCCAAGCAATTCTATTATATGGGTGTCCAATATGGGGTAATGCAGCAACTTGTCATATAAAGAAGTTGCAGATTTCACAAAACAAAGTTTTAAAAATGATGTTAAATCTGCCCTGGCATAATTCAACCTTAGATCTCCACAGAAGGGCGAATGTTGAATTGATTTTTGAAAGGATTCGAAAACTTACAATTAATTTTAATAATAGCTGTGATAATTCTGAGAACTCCCTCATAAACCAGCTTAATGCTTAATCTGTGATATTTGTGTGTAATATTTTTATTGCGTTTGCTTTCATCAATGAAGTATGTATTATTTATTTATTTATTTATTTATTTATTTATTTATTTATTTATTTATTAATTTATTTATTTATTTATTTATTAATTTATTTATTTATTAATTTTTTAATTTATTTATTTATTTATTTTTGTTTATTTATTTATTTATTTATTTATTTATGTAATTATTTATTATTTATTTAGTTATTTATTAACTTATTTATTAAACCATTTATTTATTCACTTATTTATTTATTTATTTATATAATAATTTTGATTTATAATAATTTTTTTATTTATGTATCTATTTATTAATTTATTTGATTACCTATTTATTTGTTTTTTGTTAACTTATTTTATACTTTTTTTTGTTATTTATTTATTTATTTTTTCATTGTTTAATTGATTTATTTATTATTTTTTGTTATTTCTTTTTATGTTTTTTGTTTTCTGTATCTTATTTATTTATATATTAAATTGTTCATTCATGTATATTCGCATTTTTTTTTTAAATTTATAATTTGAATTATAATACTGCCTTTAATTATTCAACTTAAATTAAATACTTTTTTATTTTATTTTATTTTATATACTTTTTTTTTTTTGTTTAAATGAAGGTTTTTTTTCGTATTTTCCTTCGATTATATATTTTTCCATTATTTATATTCACTAATTCTATTATATACAAGAAAATGTTTCAGTAGAAAGATAATGTATCAAATCTCTGAATTGTAAAATGTGCGGTCACAGACTTTTTTTGAAAACATTATTACGAAATAAAGA
Source organism: Dasysyrphus tricinctus (assembly GCA_963921185.1). Classification (NCBI taxonomy): domain Eukaryota; kingdom Metazoa; phylum Arthropoda; class Insecta; order Diptera; family Syrphidae; genus Dasysyrphus; species Dasysyrphus tricinctus. The sequence goes on from OY992533.1 coordinate 87,505,204, forward strand.
TATCTAAAATGAAGATTTCTACATTTTTACCTACTTCACTCACTCTATAGGTATGATAAATCTTGAACAATACTACGGAGTAGTTTTTTATGTAGATGCTAAAATATGGGTGGCCAAAGTCACCCTGCCATTGAGGGTGACTTTGGCCGGGTGGACGTTTTATACATTTTCATATAAACTACAAGCAGCAAGTCAATCTTACCCAACCCAAATGAAAGAAGAGATTTTTTTTATATACTAGGTATTATTTTTTAATGGCTACCACTGATTTGTTTGTTTTTAATATTTTTTTTTAAAATACTTATAAATATCAATTTAAATTTTCATATCCTTGGAAAGATATTGGAAAAAGCAGTCTCTCTCGGCGATCTACTGTTGGAACAGGAAGTTTTTTCTCCAGATCACTCTTGTTCACCTGTGCAACGTCTTTTTTTTCTGGATATATGAAGCTTTATCCAGCAACTCTTCGGTGCCACCCGGCCAAAGTCACCCAAAATGCCGGCCCAAGTCACCCCACCATTTGGCATTTTTTATAAAAAAATAAAAATTAATTGTTTATTTAATAGTTACAGATATAGAATAAAGAGAATAAGATTTGCAAAACAATACATATATTGGAGTTAAAGTCATTTTGCAATCATATTTCTGCAACATATTAAAACTATCCAACATTTTCAGGTGATTTTTTTGTTTACATTTTTAAGAAAAATACATTTTAGTATATCTGATTTTCTAATTTTAATTAACTAAAGCTAGTATGATCATATTTTAGTTCATTAAATTTTAAAAATTTACAAAGAAGTTGGAAAAAAATTTAAAAATTCTTTCATATTTAAACAATTTTTTCAAAAAGTATCCATTCAAAAGCCAAAGCCACCCAACCAGGCCAATGTCACTTTATCGAAATGTACACTAGGTACTATCATTTTTAAAGTATGTTAAAAACTTTAAAGACATTCAGAATGTGTGAGAAATAAAATATACTGCAAGTTTTAAAAAAAATCCAAAACATCATGGAAGCTTGGAAAAACAAGGGAAACGTTTCAACTAGTACTTTATTGACTTCGGGCATCGGGGTCGTTATCAATGGTCAATATAATGAAACTTTAACGGGAACGGGAAAAATTGTGATTTTAAATATTAAAATAAGTTAAGAAAAAAAAAAGAGTTTTTGTAATTTTTATATATTTCAAAAATTAAAATTTATGCAACGTTTTGGTATTTACAATTTGAAAAAGTACAAAGTATATATTTAAAAAAAAGAAATTTTACTTAAAAAAAATTAAAATAAAAAAAAAATGCTTTCTTCAAAATTGTGAATTTTTAAAAAAGTATCCGTGCAAATGACTTAATTTAAAAAAAAACTTTAATAAAGTGTGAAACTCCAGCTTGAAAAAATACATATGTTATATGATCTTCCTAGAGTTTCCATTGTTTATCAATATTTTGTTTCTATTTTAAGACATTTTTAAATGAAAATTCTTCCTCCTGCCCCTCTCGTTTGGTTTTTTGTTTAACCAGCCCACACACTCTAGAATTTTGTTGCCTTTAATAATGCGCTCTTGAATACAAAAACAAAATTTGATTCCAGAAAAACAAATCATGAGAATAGCAGAATATCAATAGATACAAATGAGAAAACCACCGTATTGCTACAATTATCCAGAATACCTGTTCCACAAACCACTGTGCATACACTAAAAATACCGGTCCTACCACACAATAACTTTTTCAATTTAAGATTATTTTATTTTATTTTATGTTATTTTATTTATTTTATTTTATTTTATTTTATTTTAAATTTAATTTTTTGAAGCTTGGTACCAAACTAAGACTATTTATCACTCTTCATAGCATTTTAAGAAAACATTTTACTTTTATGGAAAAATAACCCTCCACAAAAATGTTAAAAAAACATCCAAGGAAACTGCTCCTACGATTTTGATCAATTTTGTTTGGTATGCTAAAATAAGTGTGATCTAGTGAGCAATTACATAAGTTTACAAAATTTTGGGTCATGATAAGGTCCTTAGACCTGAACACGAAATCAAAATTTTTTTTTTCCAATGAAGCGTTTAAGAGATATGCGCAACAATCGTTTTCTCAGCTTTTTTTTGATATTGCCGTAAATCTCGCTTATTTTCATAAAATGTGTATTTTCTGAATGATCTGATCTGTCATTTAGGTATGTATATAAAGTTAGGAGGACACTTTTGGAAATTCAGCTTAAAAAACTATCCTATCATTAGTTGCTACTCAATTTCGAATTAGTTACACAAAAACAAAATTAATTTCATTTTTGGTTTGCGAAAAAAAGGGTTTTTTTGCTAACTTCATATGAACTAAGCAGGACAACATTCTCAAAAATGTGTATAAACGATTAAAAAAAATTGATTTTGAGAACTAATTAATTGCGAATTAGTTACGCAGACAAAAATTAATTTTTTGTTCGTTTGCGAAAAATAGGTGTATTGCGAACTTCACGTGAACTTAGCAGGACAACTTTCCCAAAAATGAAGATTAATGATTTCAAGAAAATTGGTTTTTGAGAACTAATTAATTGCGAATTAGTTACGCAAAAAAAAATTTTTTGCATTTTTAGTTTGCGAGAAAATGGGTGTTTCAAAAATACTCGCTTTTCAAACTTTGAATGCCCGTAGCTTATAAAATTTCAGTCCGACTTATACAAGTACATCATCGGAAGGAAACAGATCAGATCATTCAGAAAATACAATTCAGATTTATGGCAATATCTGAAAAATGAACTGAGAAAATTATTTTTGCGCATATCTTGAGAACGCTTCCTGAAATTTTATTATTTTCGTGTTCAGTGACCCAAAATTAATCTAGAAAATATATTTTTTCTAAGGACCCTACGATGACCCAAAATTTTGTAAGCTAGTGTTATAGAATCTTTTTTTCTATTTGGAATTTTCTCATTATCAGCCGAACTCAAATTTATTTTTTTTATACAAAATTCAAATAAGTTGAAATAATATTGCGTATCAAAATTTTTAATAAAAAAATGAAAATTCGATTTGTATCTCAAAATTGGGTTGATATTTTACTTTGAAATTTGACCTTAATATACTTAAAATTTGCATGCCAACATTTTTCCTTAAAAATGTGTTAAGAATTTTGTACATTAAAAATAACTTTTAAAAAACCGCTCTGTTTTTATTTTTTTTTCTGCCAAACATTTATATTTTCTCAAGAAATCAGATGTTATTCTTTTTTTCAACTCAAACTATGAAAGGAGTTGTTTTAGCGAATTTCAAGCTTTTGCACATTTTAATCTCAGAATTTCTATGTTACTTATATACAATTTTTAGATCTCTGCGCCTCCTGAAAGTTATGACGTGCGATCCAGTCATGAATTTTATTTTTATGGAACTGCTACATATTATAATATTTAACATTTGAAGCACAGCGCTTCATCGGTGTCAAGATATAAAAGAATACGGCTTCCTACGCACTTCGAATTATAATTGGCTGTCACTGTCAATCAATAGCAAAAAAATTTTCAATCAAAATAAAAAATTCAAGCAAATCACTGAAATCCAATCTTTATTGAACTACCCCGAGGTATACTACATTCAATACCTACGTTTAATTAGATGAAAAAATAAATCTTATTAAAGTTTAATTTAAAATATCCCCTAGTTCTTTTTTGAATTGGAAAATGTTTGAATTGTTGTCGTAGTAAGAAAAAAAATCTGTTGTTATCACTAAAACGACGAGTTTGCCAAACTGTTAAACATGCGTCCAGTCCTGATTCTATAGAATATTCATTTCAATGCGAAGAAAAATAACATATAAGAACTTTTCTTCAAACTTTTCTGAAATTATTGTTATTCAACTTTATGAGTACAATACCTATACTATGTACCATTGCGCCACAAAGAAGTTTTAAATTGTAAAACTTTTGCAATAAAGAAACATGCTTTTCTTCCAAATGAAATATTAAAAAAAAAGAACTTAACTTTATGTATAAACGTCCTTAAACCAAAAAAAAAAGAAATAAAACAAAACAAAAAAATACCAACACAAGAAAACCACAAATAATAATAATAATATTTTGAACTTTCTTAAGCTTCATTTAATTTCGTCAGATGAATATATTTTCAACACGAACATAAAGATAAAGAACTTCTTCAAAAAGTTTATCAAGTGTTTTTTTGTTCTTCCTTTTCTTTTTGTCAACAAAACAAAAAGAAGTCGTTTTTTCCTTCAATACAAAACAATACAACATCCGTAGAGTTTCTAACAAAATAAAAGCAATAAAATAAACAACATTTCTTAAAGAAATAAACACAAAACTCTCACTCATCATCTTTTCATCACAAAATTAAAGAACGGAAGGAAGCATATATACGAATCAGGAGACTGGGGCGCCTTTGAAATCATAACCACATCATATTATATATTGTGCGTCATGATTGTCGCCGCAAATAGCACGGCAATGTTCTGCGTTTCCCCTTTTGCACCCCGTCAAGACATCAAGTGTTTACTAATTAAAGTGAATTGCTATCAACAGCCCTCATACGTATACATTCGTATTCCATGTATCCGTATCCGTTCGAGGAAAAAGTGTTTGTTTTGTCATTGAGAGTCACGAAATTCTATATGTGAACAACTGCCAACGGAGTTATCCCTGTCCTTATACCTATACTCACCATCAAGACCGAATTAACTACATAAATTATGCAGTGGGGAAGAACTGGAACGTGTTAAAAGTTTGTTTTACATTCAACCAAAAAAAAAAAAAATGCCTATACACTGGGATGCATTATTTGTTTGGACTGAAATCATATATAATTTGCACGGTTTTTCCTAAGGGCTAGTATTGTTTTTGTGAAAGATGTTAGCATCAAATAATTTGTGAATATGAATAATGAATCCGCTACTTAATTGAACTTTTAAATTTACAAAATGTAGAACTTCACAACTAACAGATGAACACAACAATAAAATATGAAAATAACGAATATTAATTTATTGAATTGAAATTAATTGGATTGAATTGATTTTAATTGCATTGAATTGAATTGAATTGAATGGAATTTAATTGAGTTGAATTGAATTGAACTAAACTGAATTGAATTGAATTGAATTGAAGTGAGTTGAATTGAAATGAATAAATTAAATTGAATTGAATTGAACTGAATTGATTTGAATTGAATTGAATCGAACTGAACTGAATTAAATTGAATTAAATTAAATTGAATTGAATTGAATTGAATTGAATTGAATTGAATTGAATTGAATTGAATTGAATTGAATTGAATTGAATTGAATTGAATTGAATTGAATTGAATTGAATTGAACTGAATTGAATTAATTGAATTGAATTTAATTGAATTGAATTGAATATAATTGAATTGAATTGAATTGAATTTAATTGAATAAATTGAATTGAAATGAATTGAATTGAATTGAATTGAACTGAACTGCATTGAATTGAATTGAATTGAATGTACTTTATTTAATTTAACCGTCGACCGACAGACAAGCAACTTTCAACTGAACTGCACTTTGCGGAGTTTTAGAAGCAGTGTCTCCAAGACGTCCGTATCAGAAGAGGTGGCAGACATTGAATGACCCAGGTTAACCGTAGCGTTCAACTTGATGAGCGAAGCTCGTTCAACGTATAACATATTGGATACAGAAGTAAAAGAGGCCGCAGTTTTTTGTGAAAGAAGAATCGTCTACAGACTTACCAAAGAGCTCACGGATGCCCACAGCTCTATACACAACACCTGACAAAAAACAAAGACGCATTGCTGCTACTTTTGGGTGAGAACCAGGTTAACAGGTGGCAAGTGAAGTGAAGTCAACACCCAATGACCCCCAGTAAAGAAGAAATCACCATCGCAATCATAGCACTGAAGAAAACAACGCAGTTGGACTTGACGATATTCCCGCATACGAGCAGTGCCAACAACATCGATTTAGCTCCTGCACCCACTCATTGAGAGAGCTTAGGAAACCAAGAGCTTTCGCGAAGAGTTGGATAAATGAGTGATTATTAAGATTCCAAAAAAAAGAGACCTTACGCAGTGCAAAAACTGGAGAGGAATTTACGTGCTACCTACAGAAGCCAAATGAATAGCAAGAATCTTCCTACAGTGAATAAATGACCATCTCGAAGCCACGCTCGACGCCAAATAAGCAGGATTCCATGTTCCACTTTGGAGCTTCCTTTGGTGACCAAATCAACCCTTTGCAGATCATCATAGCACAGTGCTTTCACCACTTAACCTGCTGTTCTTATGCTGTCTGACAGTGTGAACAGAGAACTTATGTGGCTTCCTTTACAGAAAGAGGCATCTCAGGTATATTGATTGCTATTATCAAGGTTACATATGATAGACTCAAATGTCACGTTCTGCTTAAAGGAAGGTTGTCAAAGAAGTTTGATATTAAAAATGGGGTTACGCAAGGCTGTTGACTGTCACTAGTACTGTTTAGGCGATGAGTGATGTTCTGCAAGTCGCTTTGTTAACTGGAAATGGAGGAATTCAGTGGAATCTGCAATCACAGCTCAAACATCTGGATGTTGATGACATCAAGTGTTAAAAAGGAAAGAATTCATCTATCTGTAGATATTTCTGGACAACTAGTTGAGATGGTAAAGAATTTTCAATATCTTGGGAGTATTGTCTCGACTAATGGGGGAACCGAACTAAAAATATTCTGCCAAATCGGAAAAGTAAAGTCTCGGTTCGTAATGCTGTTCAAAATATGGAAAATAACTCCTTAAGCTTAAAGACCAAGGAACGACTGTTCCACTCCAATGTCGAATCCGTATACTTCTTTATGGGTGAAGCACTTGGAAAGCCGCATTAGCGTAGCTAGGGGGGGGGCGAAGGGGGCGGTCGCCCCGGGCGCCAGGAGTTAGGGGCGGCAAATCGGAAAATCATCTTCGTTGTTCATGGGATGTTGTAAACCAATTACAAAAGTTTTTTTTAGTGAAAATTTTATTAAATTTTTATCAGAAAACATACAATTTTTATAGTATTCAAATTTGTAGGGGCAGTAAAATCATCCTCGTTGTTCATGAGGAGTTGGAAATAAACAAAAGTTTAATTTTTGTTTAATAAATAATTCAATCAATTTTTATTAAATTGAAATCAAGAGGGGCGCAAATCATCATCGTTGTTTATTACAGAAGTTGGAAATAAACAAAAAAGTATTATTTTTTTAAGTTAAAAATTCTATAACATTTGAATAGGTATATGAACGTACAATTTTTCACTGTGTTCAAATCACTAGGGGCGGCAGAATCATGACCATTGCTCATTATAGAAGTAGGTAATAAACACAACAGTTTATTTTTAAATTAACAATTCTTTCAAATTTTGAAACAAAATGATGGCTTTCGTAATAACCATTCTCTCTTGTAGTAGCCTTACATATAGGTACATGTCTGTTAATTCCCTCAATTTAGAGATCAGAGGGGTTGAATTTTTTCAGAAAATTTTTCGCGTTAGATTTAAAAAAAAAAATGCTGTAGATTGAATATTTTCGGAGATGATTTGTTTTTGTTTTTTTTTTTTTTTTGTTTAAATAAAAAATAAATATTATTTAAACAAAACTGATGAATGAATAAAAATAAATAAAATATTACATTAGTTTTTTTTAAACATAAAACCAGCAAACAAAAAATCTCCTAATAATACATAATGGCTGAATTCAACACAAAGAATTAAAAAAAAAATGTGAGTTTTTTTTGCGAAGATTATTTTTTTTTTCGTAAAATGAAGTGCAGTATGTAGATTTTGCAGCAGATTTATTTTGAGAAAAAATGCATTAGATCAACAATCTACTACAATTTCAGTGAAGTAATAACTCTGTAGTCAGGCACTCAGTAGTGACTTAGCCGTGGCTTTGACCCTCTCATGGTTCATTATCATTTTCATTTGATCTGAGAAATATGAACAGTATGCAATTTCTCAGTTTTGCTATCGAGTACTGATGCAACAATAGGCGTGTCTCACCCAGTGAGCGCTCAATATCAAGTTGACGTAGGCGGAATGTTTTGGTGGAATAAGATTCCCTGTTCAATCGTACTGAAATTATGGAAACAAAATTTTAACTTTGCTTTAAATATTTAAATGTTATAGCACAAAACTTTATAAAATTAATGAAAAATACTAAGATCAATTTATTTTTCCTGTTTATCAACATTTAACTTCTATTTTGTATTTTTGGTAGCATTTTTGTATATTTGCCCATCACCAATAAATTGCAATTTGGCTGTAAAATGAACAGTTTTAGCTGAGAAAGAACATTGAGAAATAAATCCAAAAAATTTTCGTCTCAGTTATCTCTGAAGAAAATCTCAGGGCTCAGGTGAGATTTTTTGTCCCACTTTAAAAATCTCTGAGCTCTCAGAGATTTTATTTGGTGAGACACGCCCAATGAACAATTATGAGCTTCACTATTTTTGGACGAAAGGAAACATTAAAAAATTTCAAGTCTCATGTGCCTATATTATATACAGTCGGTTTAAAGTTAAATCTTAGTAGGTCAGAAAAAAAATTCATTCAGCAGATATTGCGGCAAAGTGGCGTGTATCAATATTTCGTAGAATGTAATTCCTTGCATTTATAAAAAAATACTTTCAAATTTTGTCTGCAACCTTAAGACCGATAGTATGAAGGTATACCTATATCACAAAATTTCTTAATAAAGTATTGTTAGACCGAAGGGGCGGCACATTATTGTTTTGCCCCGGGCGGCAAATATCCTAGCTACGCCACTGGAAAGCCGTACCAGGTATCACAAGAAACCTGCAAATGTTCGAAAATAGATGTCTGCGAAAAATCATGAGGATTTTTTAGCCCCAACCTATCTCCATCAATGATGAGCTTCATGCAAGAACAGGTAGGAAGACATAAGTGGCAGCAGATTTGACATACGCTTCGAAAAATTTCCGAGTTGATTGAGGGCCAAGCGATACAATGGAACCCTCTCACGTAGAGAGATAGATGAGCGAACTGACCTAGAAGTACTTGACGAAGAACGATCCAAGAGGAATCTGGAATCATCACAATTGGTAAAAAGTTAGAGAGAGCTGATATGTATCTCAAGAAAACGAACACGATGACGCATAGAAGTAATGGAAGCCCTATACCCCACAAGGGAAACCTCAAGGACGTTAAAAGTCCAAGAACATAAGTAGGAAGTAGTAAAGTTAACAATTATGAAAAAATCAACCACTACTCCATTGCTCTTGGAAGATTTGACACTATAAGAAAAATTAACTAAAGTGATAATTCAAACTTAGCTCAGCCAAAGTATGCGACCAAGCCCAGTTTTAATAAATGTCGACCATCCCAACTAAGACCGCATGAGTAGATTCGAAATAGATCCTTGTTAATGTCGCCTTGAATTACAGACAAAACTCATATTATCTCAACGCGCCCCTTTTTTACTTCATTTTTTTATTAATGTCGGGCACATGTTTGTGGCTTAACAGACTAAGAACGCGCAGTTGGTTGCTTGCAACTTGAAGCCTTGACTGCCTTTGCTTGCATCTAGCTCTCATAAAATTAATAATAATTCTTTGTATGGCATGTCAACTATATCTGCGAGAGAGTAGTTGTTGGGGAGTAGAAATGACAGAGGATTCGGTCGAGAAATACGAGATTCCATGATGCGGGCAAATAGATATAAACGTTCTGCGTTATCTGACAACTTCGAGTTTTGTCTGCGCTGTCTGTTTTAGGAAGAGGGAAATGGTCTATTGCACTCTTGTTTTCCTGCAGTATATAGGTACCTACTATTATACCAGGAGGGGATTAAAATACATGTGATGTTGATTGATGGAAACAGTTAAGGAATTAGTATGAGATACATCTAAAGGAACATTATACACACCATACAACGACAGCGACTTAGAGTCAATGGCTTAATAATATATGAATTTTGTTCATATCATGGAAATGAAGTAATTTTAAATTTTAAGAAAAATGATATAAAAACTACATAAGAAGATATAACTTGATTGATACCGCTTCTAGTTTCCCCAATGGTAGATTTATATTTCATTTTAATTGTGATTAACTACTTTGAGTAGTTTTGTGTTGATTCTGTGGGTATAACCTTTTTTTTTTTGGTTGTAATGCATGATGTTGTGATCATCATTAGGGTCGGAAGAGGATGAACAAAAAAAATAATATTTGAAGTTGTTCATAATGCGTGATATCTTGTGCTTCGCTTAAATCTATCTTAATAAACACAGAAAATATTTACACACGCAATAGATTAATCATCTAAGATTATCATATAAGAATGATGGATATAAATTAAACAAATAATACTAAAGACTGTGTAGGTACATACAAAATATAAAAACCTGTGTGTTGTGAGCAGAAATTACATAGGTAATTCCTACAGTAGCTTTTGCTTTACAAGAAAAATCTACAAATTAAAACAAATTAATGCCTATCAGCATAAATCACTAAATAATTTAATGAGTTTTCGAAACAGAACTTATTCTATTTCAGCTTTTTCTAGAAACAAAACTATTGAAAAAAAAAAATTAGAATTAAACTTGAGTAACACGTTTCTTGTTTTTTTCCAATTTATTTGAAAAATGAATGTCTCCGAATCTCTTTGCCCAAAGTTCTAAATAACTAAATTAATGCGAGAGCAATCCTTTCAGATACAATATCTATGTTTGAGAAACTGTTTTACTGGGTCAAGTTTTCAAGATTAAATATCACACAAATAAAAATTCTAAGAAGTCTTCGAAAAGGCGTTTTTATAAGTAAAAGTTATTGATATATAAAATTAATTTTCTTAATAATCACATGCATAAAAAGCGGCTGGATGCGACCCATCTTACGTTGGTAACTTAAAATTGGTGCCCTGTGCTCTTGAAAGCTAGAAACTCGATGTTTTTTGTAATAAAAAAATCGACAATTCAAGATTTTCGAAAATGTTTTCAGATGTTGAATATGAAATTAAATAAAGATCAAAGTTTTGGATCGTTTGCTTTCGAAATATTCGGTACAAAAATATTGTGAATAATTAATTACGCAGGTCTACAAATATCAGTTAGGTAACTTTTTGACAGAACAAGTGAAAATTTTTCTCAAGCATACTGTTGGGCGCTGAGCTGAAATCCGTTATCCATTTTTCGCTGTCAGATCGGGGCTTCGAGATATTCCCGTCAGAAAATTGAAATTAATTATTTTTTGTCAATAAAGGTGATGATTTCTTAAAGCACTTATCTCTTTCTTCAAAGTTTGGTTTAAATCTTTACAAACGCTTTTTACTCTCCAAGATATCTTTAGCAGGGTTGTAAAAGAATGAAATCTTTTTTGAATGCAATGATATACAATCATTTACTGACTTCCATTGAAAGATTACAATCATTGGCCTCACTGTGAGATGGTGACTTCACATTCTGCAATCAGCATTTATTTGCTTTAAAATGATTGCAATCATTTTTCCCTCCAATCATTTTACACCATAATCAATTGATTGCCATCATTTGGGAATGCATGTATTCCTTGCACTCATTTGCATTCTTTTGCATCTTTCTTTCATTATTTGCATTCATTTTTTGACTCAGACCGTCAAAGTTTGCCCCTCAAACTTTGTTGTGGCAAGAAAAGCTCTCCGCTGTGCATTAACCTGCCACAGAACCTAGCAACCAGTGATCTTAATATCGCAATATCATCAAAGATGCAATCAAAAAAACAAAAAAGAATCCGTGGTATTATGATGACTGCGTACAGCTGATAAAGGTGACAGAAGATGCGGATGTTAATATGCTGGAGCGGAAAACAAGAGCAGTGAGAGAGGAATATCGAGCAAGAATGCAGCGGAAGAAGACCCTGCATGGAAAGAAGAGGGCGTACGCAGCCTCCCAGCTCAAGGCGATCGAAGAGTCTCACGATGGAAACAACAACCGAAACGCATCATGCTCTTCGAAATATCGAAGGTAACCTCTAGTCACCGAAGCGCAGGGAATAGTAGATGTATTCCAGCAGCTGCTGAGTGGGCACCAGGTAGAACGAAAATTAGGAAATAAGAAGCGAACCCAACTCCAGTCAATGAAGACTCAGTACCACCACCTAGTATAGAAGAGATAGATTTAGCTATAAAGAAGCTCAAGAACAAGACAGCTGGATGTGATAGTTTCAGAGTGGAGCTCTTCAAGCACGAAGGGGATGTCTTGAAACGGTGCAGGCATGAACTCATCAACCAAGTTTGTGTGGAAGGAAGCATGTCCGTAGACTGATCTAAGTATAAGCTCCATATGTCCGATCTACAAAAAAGGCGATCTTATGTCCTGCAAGAACTATCAAGGAATATCTCAGATAAATTTCGCATATAAGATTCAATCTAACGTACTATATGTGAGCCTTCTAAGCCTTTCTGCAATACTATAATCGGCTAGTAGCAGTATAACTCCGCTCAGACCAAATTATATAGACCAAATATTCACTCTCAGCGAATGCTGGTATTTTCCAACGAATTTCAAGTCAAGACTACCAATCTATTCATCGACGTCAAAGCAGCAAATGACAGCATTCATCGTCAGGAGCTCTATATGTTGATGGCCGAGCTTCGGATTTCGCGAAAACTGATCCAGTTGTGTCGCGTGCCCATTGGAAAATACGCGATGCAATGTGCAACTAGGGAAAAGAATATACGCTATCAACAAAAAATTAAGCATCAATCAGCTAGGACAAAACGTCACTGCCGATATAAGCGATTTCAAAGTAGTTAAGGAGTTCAACTGCCATGGAGTTAACATTAATCCTACGAGCTATATCTTAGTGGAGATCCGACGAAGAATAACTCTGACAAATTGGTATTACTTCGGTTTGGTGCAACAGATCGGCTCCAAACTCTTCACAGGAAATACGAAATGCACTGCCAGTCCTGCTTTATGGCTCGATAAGCAGAAACGGAGAGCTGATACTCAGCTTTTTGAAAGAAAAATCCATCGATGGATACTCGGCCAGTGCGAGGGGGCGAATGGAGTGGAAGATGATACAACCGCGAACACTATAAGCTGTATGAAGATTTGGATGTAGTCCAGTCGACTACATTGGCTCGGCCACATCGAGCGAATGGACCCAGTCCCTAGGTTCAAGAGACTGAAGAAGACCCATTCTCTGCTTTACAGACCATGCCATCGCCGATGCTAGCAATCTTGGTATTATGTCAGGAATCAGCTTGCTCGGGATCGTAGTGGATGTAACGCTGGCGTGTCTCAAACTGCAAAACTTCTTGGATTGGAAGACTGATAAGTTAGTAAGTAAGTTTCAGTAATTGTTAAGCGATATTCTTTGAAAAACTGTAACCATTGGTTAAAAATTTTCTAAGGCTGACCAATCTTTTAAGCTAATTGAACTTTTTTGACAAATTTATTGACTCTTCTAAGTTATCTCCATTGTCCCCAAGGCAGACATTTAGGTCCACTTCTTTTCATTTTTGTTAATAATGATTTTAAATGATCTATAAACATTCCTTATTTGTTTGCACGCCAACTCCACGAAATTAAAATAAAACTTAAAGGGTTTTTATTACCTTTAAAATTATTGCAAGCGTAAGGGAAGAAGAGAGGCTAGAAGATTAACATTTCAAAGTGCCAACCAATCAATTTTTCAAACTCCCCGATAACTTTCGTTAAAAATTACGCTGCATTGTAATGTACCCAATATATTTCCTTCAAAGGTCAAACGCATAATAATTTACAAAAAAAAATAAGAAAATATATATTTATGATAGCAGCATTAATTAAAAGTCAAATCAACCTGGAACCTTGCATAAAAAGAAATGATAAGTCATATTTTTTCATATAATTAAAACTTAAATAAAAAACGTCCACTTGGTCTCCATCATGACAGATTCTTTATTTGAATATATTTTTTTTTTATTTTAATGAGATATCTTAATTACTATGGTCTTTCATTTCATTATCTGCATAAACCCATAGCCGCTAAGCATTTTAAAAGAAATAAATTAATGACTGTAAGTTTTTTTTATGTTCGAATAAAAATCGTATTTTTCATAAAGAAACAGTTAAAAAAAAGTACAAACAAAAGTGAGAGAAAGGCTTTAGCAAAAAAAGATAAAGACAAAATGACATCAATACATCACACTCGTTTGCAAGACGAGTGCTTGGCTTCATGTTGTGTTTTTTTTCATGGCTCTGTATGCTTCTTAAAGCGCAATTTACAAGCTGGTTATCTGCTGAAGAGACTTGGTTGTTGATGTCCAATCTCTTGACCTTGGAGGTCAGATAAATTTTTTTCTTTTCATTCGCTTTCTTTTGTGTTCATTAAATTTTGTTTTCTTTTATTTATGCCGACACACGATGCTTTGTGACTTGAGGCAAACACAAAAAAAAAAACTATTTAAATTATTTATGGAAAAATAAAATTTTGTTTGACACTGCGGGTGATTTATTTGTATCTTTATTTTGGATTATATTTAAAATTAAGTCTTAATTTGAATCATTGGATTTTTGTTTGAATTAATTTTAGTAGATATCTATAAATTGGCAAAATTTGTAGTCAAGTTTTTCCCTTAATCATTAATCATCATAAATATTAGTAATACCCTTAATTTTGTCAAAACAGTCCCCATGGAGTGGATTTATCTAGACTTTTAATAATACAAAATCAGAACACAATCTTTCTCATCATTAGATTTCAACCCCCGGGGGTATATTGTCACTCCCTCTTAATAAGAAAAAAAAATAATAATAATTTTATTGTTACCCAAGTGCCTTAACGTATAGAGATAAAAAAAAAAAAAATACCCTACGTGCCGGCCAAATAAATTTCCGTCTCTAAATTGTAAAATTTTACAGACATTTTCCCTAACTGTTCCCAAATGAGTGATATTTTTTTTTTTTTTTTTTTGTCAGCCAGTCGTAAACCCTTCGATATTTTTATATCAAATTTACCGATAAGGTGCATTCCAATTTAAGCAGAAACACATACATACGTATGTATATACGAGGGATGATTTAGGTATAGGAAAATCTGTATCCCCCATAACAACCATTAAGGAGATGATGCGTGCCGCTGACGTGCAAAGGAAGAAGATCCAAAGCAAATAGGATTGTCATTAAGCTTCAGGGTATTATAAAGGAAAAGGAAAAGAAATAGGTATCTGGAGTTTGACAAGAAATATATAAAATGACAACGGCTTTTTTTTTTTTTTTTATAAAGAAATCCTTCAAAAACGAAAATAATATCATTTTTCTATATTCACAGGGTCCTTCCTCTTTTCATCCTTATGTGTGTCTGTTTGTGCTTCGACAGATCTATAAGACTGTAAATATTGATTTTTTACACAGGTTTCAAGTTACTAGACTTTAATCCCATTTACTTTAATTAGCTAACAATTGAAATAATATTATGAGGGTATTCGAAAAAGAGGGAGGGAGGCAGGTAGATTTGCAGTTGTCGCAGACAGTGGGCGTTTGAATGTGTTTTTTTCATCTCTTAGTCCTAAGAGGGTTCAAAACATTTAAAAGAAAATTTTCATCCAAACTTTGATTTTATTATGCATATAAAATCTACATCAAACACAACAACAACAAAACAAAAATAACGGAAAAGAAATTTTCTACCCTATCGAAAGCGAACAAATGGATGTAAGCTTCTCTGTAAGAGACAGGCTTGTTTTTTTTTTGTCTTTTGATATTTTATTTTTGAAGGGTTCACTATTATCCACCCCAGTAGACTTGACTAGACATTCGAAATTTGTTTTATGGTTATGGCCAGATCAATAAAAAAAATGTATAAGAACTTTTATGGAATGCAGGGAGCTGGCAAGTGTGTATCTTCATATAATGCCTCCCTTCTTCAAAGAAAAATGAGAAAACGCATTAGTATGTTTCACATTGACATGTGTGTCAAGATGCCTTTTAAAAAGGATATTTTTCTTTTTCTTTTGCAAAAGTCATTCAATTGGATGAATTAAAAGTTATAGAAGTTATAAAAAGCAATCAATTTATTGAAAAAGAAAAACTTTTTACCTTTTGTAAGGTTAAAAGTTTTAATATTTTGATATTTTGTGTTGGCCAAACTTTTTCTTAATGAATAAGAAAGAAAAAAATGAAACTGAGTTTTATGATTGAATGGACAATTATTATTTGGTTGAAAGTTCTTTTATTTCAAGGTCATTTTTAGGGGGGTTTTCTCAGGAGTCTGTGGTTTTTTGTGTATCTAGACGAGATACAAATTAAATTCCCTTAGTTTTTTTTTCCAATTTGATGAAAAATTTCACAAATTGTTTTCTTTTTGTTGGAAAAATAATCATTGTCTTTTTTGTGTATTTTATTTTTTATAATAAAAACGTACCTTCTGAAGAAGCTAACACCACCTTAATAATGTTTAAATGTTGGATAAAGAAATGAGAACGAAAAATTCAGTTCAAAATTTTCAAATTTGAAGGCCCCAACTTTGAAAAAATGCAGTTGCTGCCGTTTAAAGGTCGTTGATTGAGACATACCTCAATCCGGGTGACTTGGGCCATTTTTCATATTAAAATGTGAATAACTTTTGCAATAATTTTTTTTTTAAATGAAGATTTCTACATTTTTACCTACTTCACTCACTCTATAGGTATGATAAATCTTGAACAATACTACGGAGTAGTTTTTTATGTAGATGCTAAAATATGGGTGGCCAAAGTCACCCTGCCATTGAGGGTGACTTTGGCCGGGCGGACGTTTTATACATTTTCATATAAACTAAAAGCAGCAAGTCAATCTTACCCAACCCAAATGAAAGAAGAGATTTTTTTTATATACTAGGTATTATTTTTTAATGGCTACCACTGATTTGTTTGTTTTTAATATTTTTTTTTTAAATACTTATAAATATTAATTTAAATTTTCATATCCTTGGAAAGATATTGGAAAAAGCAGTCTCTCGGCGATCTACTGTTGGAACAGGGAAGTTTTTTCACCAGATCACTCTTGTTCACCAGTGCAACGTCTTTTTTTATGAAGCTGTATCCAGCACCTCTTTGGCCACCCGGCCCAAGTCACCCGAAATGCCGGCCCAAGTCACCCCACCATTTGGCATTTTTTATAAAAAAAAAATTAATTGTTTATTTAATAGTTACAGATGTAGAATTAAGAGAATTAGATTTGCAAAACAATACATATATCGGAGTTAAAGTCATTTTGCAATCGTATTTCTGCAACATATTAAAACTATCCAACATTTTCAGGTGATTTTTTTTTTTACATTTTTAAGAAAAATAAATTTTAGTATCTGATTTTCTAATTTTAAGTTACTAAAGCTAGTATGATCATATTTTAATTCATTAAATTTTAAAAATTTACAAAGAAGTCAGAAAAAAATTAAAAAATTCCTTCATATTTAAACAATTTTTTCAAAAAGTATCCATTCAAAAGCCCAAGTCACCCAACCAGGCCCTAGTCACCCGGGTTGACGGTACATGACATGTGTAGAACTAAAATATGAACTTTTAGGCAAAAACTTGAAAAAATAATTTGTGGCTTTAAAACTTAAGCCCTTAAAAGATCTATTTTTATCTTTTGTCTCGTAACACAAAGCAACTTATAGGTAACTTATTACTTTCCTTAAAATGCATTCAGGACAAAAAACAGAGGTACATCACCATTTACCAAAAAAAATAAAATGCACGACTGGGTCGCACGTACTTGCTCTTATGTTCAAGACACTGCGAGTTTAAGAAAATTGTATATACAAACATGGAAATTATGAGAGAAAAATGTAGAGAAGCATGAAATACGACATTTAAATTGGCTAAAACAACTCTTCTGACAGTTTGAGGTGAAAAAAAAGTATGCCATCTTAATTCATGATAGAATATGATTGTATGGGAAAAAAAATTTTAAAATCGTTGGAGCGGTTTTATTTTAAATTAATTTTTTATATATAAAATTCTTAAAACATTTTTAAGAACAAATTTTGGTATGCAGATTTGAACTATATATTTATGTGTATATAAAACCAAAATTGTCAACCCGTTTTTGAGATATCGAATTTTCAAAAAAAAAAGTTTGAAACTTTTTTTAAAAATCCAAAAACTATTTTTTTGAAATTTTGAGATATCGAATTTTCAAAAAAAAAAGTTTGAAACTTTTTTTAAAAATCCAAAAACTTTTTTTTTGAAAATTTTGATATGCAATATTATTAATAGCCCAGTCAAATTAGGAAATCAAATCGCATTTTTCGATGGACAAAATTTTTTTTATGGAATCTGTTTGGCTACGTCTTCTGATCATAAAAACGAGTTTTTGGGATTTTTGAGGTTAGGGAAGACCCGCCATCTCGAAAAAGAGATTGGTTTTGTTTTTATGCAATAACTCGCTTGCATTATATTTTACAACAAAACGTCCTCCTACAATCTTGTAGAAGATAAAATTACCTATAAAATAAGCTATCAACGATCTCTGTAGGTGGTTTCATTTTTGAGATATAACGGACCAATGTTCCCCTATGGGTTGTGTTTTGGGGGTGGTATGACTTTTCTTGAGTTTTCTAGGTAACCGTTGATTTTTTTGGATGATGCTCTTAGAATCATTTTCAGTTCTTGTATCGACCTATAAAATGAGCCGTCGATCAATATCATCGGCCACGAATTGTGCGAGTTATCCAATTCATAGTATCACACTTTATGAGTAAGGAGAAAAACATAAATATATTTTTTTTTTCGAAAATGTTTATCCGGTGAATCGTACAAAAAAACTATTACTAAAAAAAATGTTGTCCATAGTAATGATAACAATTTAACATACATGGTACGTGGAGTTGCATCCGCACCTCACAAAGTTGTAAAGCAGCCGGGAAACTTAAGACACCTACATTTCTTGTTGTTGAAAACTGAGTTATCTTTTCTCGATCCAAATGTAAACCGAAGGTATTGCATGCGATTTCACAGGTGTTACCTAAAAAAACTCAACAAGATTTCAAATTTATTGATTGGTATTCATTTATAAAAATCAAAACACCAGTGCTCAGACAGAATTTTCGCACTATAGATGAAAGCAAAGTACTGTGCAAAAATCGTAATGTTTTCAGCATTTTCACCGCTGCTCGAAAACGAAATTTGTCATCTAAACGATATGTACTTTGTGATAGACGGAGGATTCCTTCTACATAAAGTTGTTTGGGATTTCAATACAAAACCTACTTTCGGTGACATTTGTCAAAAATATATAAAGTACGTTGAAAACCACTATGATTTCAATGCTACCATTATTTTTGACGGATATTCCGATGATCCTCCAATTGCAGGTACCAAGACATGGGAAAGATTCCGCAGAACAATAAAAAAAAAAGATCTGTTGAGCTGAATTTTAATGCTGACACAGTCCCAACAACAGCCCAAGAACCATTTCTTGCCAACGAACAAAACAAATATAAGTTCATCCAACTCCTAAGACATAAACTGCAAGACACAGGTTATACAGTTTTTCAGGACAAAGGTGATGCTGATTTGCTTATTGTCACTACAGCCATTAAGCAGTCTTCTCTGCATGAAACTGTTACAATCGTTTCCGAGGACATTAATATTCTTATTTTGTTGACTGAACATGGAAAACATCATGCAAATGTTTTTCTTCGGAAACCCAAAAAATCACACGCACCAGAGAAATGGTTTTCGACAAAGAGTATAAAATGTGACACAATTGTATCAGACAACATTTTATTTTTACACGCTATATCGGGATGTGACACAACGTCAGCAACGTACTTCGCTGGGAAAATGAAGTTCGTTACCACAATGGAAAAAAATGCTGGCAACCTTGCTGCAGAAGTGGAAATTTTTAAACGAAAAGTCGCTGACCCAGAAGAACTTATTGCGGCAGGGGAAAAATTCTTCATGGCGCTCTATGGTGGAGGAAAGACAACTTCAATTGACGAACTTCGTTATAAAAAATTTACGAAGTCCGTGGCAAAAACGAAAAAAAACTATGTTCACTTCCCCCCACAAAAGATGCGCTACGACAGCATATATTTCGGACGTTTCACCGTGGCGTGTTGATGTCGCAAAGCGGGTTTAAAATGTTCCGCCGTCTGTGCACACTGCAGCGGTGAAACTTGCAGCAACATCCCCAAATGTATTACAATTGCTGAAGATTATTGCGAAGATGAAAGTACCCTGCTCTTGCAGCTTCATAACGATGAAATGAAACCAAACAAAACGATTTTTGAAGCTGGTGTATGCGATGATGAAATGCTACCAGGACCTTCAAAAATCTCAAAATATTCGCCTTAATATTATTTATCTCCCCTTCAAATACTTTCAAAGAGAAAATTTAATGAAAAACACACTTTACCTCTTTTTCTTATCATTTTTTCAAATTATTCTGTTAATAAAAACCAATCAATAAATTTGAAATTCAATTAAGTTTTTCTTCGTAGTAACTAGGAAACCACATGCAATACCTTTTACATTTGGATTGAAAAAAAGATAACTCAGTTTTCAACAAAAAGAAATGTAGGGGTCTTAAGTCTCCCGGCTGCTTTACAACCTTCTGTGTGGTGCGGATGC
This sequence comes from Dasysyrphus tricinctus, assembly GCA_963921185.1. Taxonomy (NCBI): domain Eukaryota; kingdom Metazoa; phylum Arthropoda; class Insecta; order Diptera; family Syrphidae; genus Dasysyrphus; species Dasysyrphus tricinctus. The sequence continues at coordinate 87,525,745 of OY992533.1, forward strand.
AACTCCACGTACCATGTATGTTAAATTGTTATCATTACTATGTGTCCACATTTTAAGTAATAGTTTTTTTGTACGATTCACCGGATTAACATTTTCGAAAAAAAATATATCTATGTTTTTCTCCTTACTCATAAAGTGTGTTCCTATGAATTGGATAACTCGCACAATTCGTGGCCGATGATATTGATCGACGGCTCATTTTATAGGTCGATACAAGAACTGAAAATGATTCTAAGAGCATCATCCAAAAAAATCAACGGTTACCTAGAAAACTCAAGAAAAGTCATACCACCCCCAAAACACAACCCATAGGGGAACATTGGTCCGTTATATCTCAAAAATGAAACCACCTACAGAGATCGTTGATAGCTTATTTTATAGGTAATTTTATCTTCTACAAGATTGTAGGAGGACGTTTTGTTGTAAAATATAATGCAAGCGAGTTATTGCATAAAAACAAAACCAATCTCTTTTTCGAGATGGTGGGTCTTCCCTAACCTCAAAAATCCCAAAAACTCGTTTTTATGATCAGAAGACGTAGCCAAACAGATATGGAATCTGTAATTTTGTCCATCGAAAAATGCGATTTGATGCCCTTTTTTTGACTAATTTGACTGGGCTATAAATCTTTTCAAAAATTTGTATATAAAAAAATTCATTTAAATCCGTTAAGCTGATAACGAGAAAACTCAAAATAAAAAAATACGTTCTATGGTACAACTAATAGTTGCTATGTGTAAAATTTTATAATTTTTGATGGTAGATCGTACTAATTTTAGTATATCAAAATCGTAGGAGTCGTTTTCAAGCAAAAAAATATTTTCCTTTGCGGTTTTTTCAATTTTGTATGGAAGGTACCGTTATTTTTTCATAAATGTAAAATTTTTTCTAAAAATATTTTAGAGAGTACTAAAAAAGTCCTAAATATCGAGTTTCAAGAAAATCTATGATGCCATTTTCGAAATATTTGTATTTTCCAAAAAAAAAATTGAAATATTTTTTAAAAACCCAAAAAATATTTTTTCAAAAATGTTGGTACACAGAACTATTCACATTTTTTGGAAGCTTCTGTATTAAAAAAATAATTGAAATCGGTCGTACCGTATTGAAGAAAATAAAAAATTAAAAAAATGGTTCCTTGGGAGGTACCATTAATAACCATTTTTGAAAAATGGTTTTCCACCCAAAGAAAGCCTTTACTAAAATAAATTTATTGATTTTTTTTAAGAAAAGAGCTGTTTTTGAGAAAAATACGATTATGTAAATTTGCCAAAAAAAAAATGTATGACTGGTACCGTTTTTTTTTGGTTCTAAAACAAAAAATGAAAAAAACGTGTCGGCAGAATCACCAAAAACCACTAAGTACCAAGTTTGAAGAAAATCGATCGAGCCGTTTAGGCTGTAGACGAACAGACAGACAGACAGACAGACAGAATTGTGCCACCCACTTTTTTCGTGTTCTCTATCATCGTAATATCATGTTTGATTGTTATCTCAAAATTTTTTTTTTGCACGAATCCAAAACTTGCCTTATAGAACGTATAATCGCAAGTAAAAAACAATAAATTCCTAATAGTTTCTGCCAAGTTGCTAGGTGAGCAAGTGTTAGCAACTAAATCCTCAGGCAAAAAAAACCGCAATTCGCTTTTCAATATCATCAACGATTTTTGGCACCTTATTTGTGAGATATTCTCAAGAAATGTGTACGTTCTGAAAAGCCAGGAGCCGCACAAAATACCGCAAACCAAAATCTAGGATAACGAAGTCTCGCATTTTTTTAATAATCTCAAAATTAAAAAAAATACTATTCTTTACAATTTCGCATTAACACTTTGCAACAGAAAATTTCGCAAATAAACCAAAATCTCGCAAAATAAAATCTCCAATATCAAAATCTCGCAAATCTAGTATAACATTCGTTCCGAATTTCGAACTAAAAATAAAAATGAAACCGAAAGACGAATCTGCCAAATTAAGAACCACGCAAGATTTTAATTTGCAAAATTTTAGTAAGAAAAGTGCATTTAAAGCAATGCAATTAGGTTTAGTGAGATTTTAATCTGCGAGATTTATGTTTGCGAGATTTTGTAAATGCGGTATGGTATTGTTTACGGTGAGATTTTGTAAGTACAAGATTTTGTATTTACAAAATTTTGTAAGGCGAGATTTTAATTTTCAAAACTTCTCACCCAAACCAAAAATGCCACTAGATCACAGGAGTAGGTCAACTTGTTTCAGTAATCATTTAGTGATGTTTATATTTTAGTGAATTTTAAAAAATGACGTCATTCAAGGTCATTGAACAAACTATTGGTGCCTACATATTTTTTGTTATCTTAAAAGAACAAGCGCACTGATAGGCGTAAATGGTCATAAGAACTAGTTTCAGTACATATTTTGTTTTTATTTATTTTGCACTGTCAACAGTGGCGTACAAATATTTCGATTTTAAAAAATGTAACGGCAGTCAATTTGTGGCGAAAAAATTTCGATACGCCATTTTATATTTTATTATTTAACGCAATAAAAAAGTGTTGATGAAAAAGTAGGAAATGTCGAAAAAAAAAAACATTTAGACTGTCGTATGCATCGATTGATAAATTAAATTTTTGGGCACTTCTTAGTTTTTTTCAATACTACTTTTTTAGTGCGGTAAATACAAAAAAAAAACATAAAAATTGTCGTAAAGAATCGATAGCATTTTTACGGCACTAGTTACAGTCCAAAATATGATATTCAGGGTCATGGCTTTTGGGACTTCATTTATGAGTATTTGCAAAATACCGTATACCTTCCATCCGAAGGCCACTAGGCCGTTTCTTAATCTAATTTTTTGGTCAGCAACTTTGAAAAAATCATCAAACCAACTTAAAAATCATGCTTAGGTACTAGAATTAAAAGAAAATCATTTTTATTTCACTGTAAATAGGCGTGGTGGTTGGATGTTGTAGGAACTGGGGGCCTCGAGCTGTATCTTTTCCTACACATCAAGTGCTTACAATACCTCCAAGTTGGTAGCCGCCGGATACTGGTCTTGGCTTTATGCCAGGACTTGCTAAACTTGTAAGTGCGAATGTTGATCAAGGAAAGAATTGCAACATTAAACCCATGGCCCTACAGATTGGAGGTTAGTGCGTTGGGCTAACGACCCGGCCACAGTAAAAAAGCCAATTGTTATGAGAGAGACGCAAGAAGCCTCGGATAACGACCCCCCTCAAATGGCAACCAGACCCGGAACGAAAATGGACTATGATCTACGAGTATGCACCTGGAATGTAAGGACACTCTACACACCAGGTGCTACTCAAAAACTTGAATCTGTCCTCTCGCGGTACAAGGCAGACATTACCGCGATCCAGGAGATACGATGGATAGGATCAGGTATAACGAAAAGAAAAGATTGCGATATTTATTACAGCTGTCACCAAAGACTGCACATGCTAGGATGCGGATTCGTCGTGGGAAATCGACTCAGATCAAAAGTCATCGACTTTAAGCCGATAAGAGATCGCCTGGCTGTGATCCGCATCAAAGCTACCTTCCAAAACATCAGCCTAATATGTGCACACGCCCCTACCGATGAAGCTGAGGAGTCTAACAAGGAGGAGTTTTACGACCTTCTGGACGGAGCCTACGGAGCCAAAGTTGTGCTCGGAGACTTCAATGCTAAAGTCGGAAAGGAAAACATCTTTGGCGGATTAGTTGGAAAGCACAGCCTCCACGAAACGACAACAGACAACGGCTTCCGACTAATCGACTTTGCTGCAGCTCGTAATACGGTGATAAGTAGCACTAGGTTCCCCAGGCGAAGGATACACACAGCAACCTGGCGATCTCCAGATGGTCGAACGGCCAACCAAATCGACCACGTGCTAATTGGCGCAAGGTACGCATCGAACATCTTGGACGTGCGAACTTTCGGAGGTGCAAACGTGGACTCTGACCACTTTCTTGTTGTGACAAAGTTCAGAGCCCGACTGTCCAACGAAAAGAAAACGAAGACCGCCCAAAGAAAGAAGTTCAACATCGCATGCCTTAGCACATCTGAGAAAGCCAGAGACTACAGTGAGCAATTGACCGGGAAACTCTCTGCCGTACACCCAGCCACAAGCGTCAACAACCAGTGGAACCAGTATCGCGACATCATTAAGGAGACAGCCGAGACCACCATAGGCTATCAACCACCCAGAAAAAAGAACCCGTGGTATGATGATGAATGCGCGATATTGAAGCAGGAGACGGAAAATGCACGAATGCAAATGCTGCAACGGAAAACAAGAGCAGCAAGAGAGGAGTACCGTGAAAAGAGAAGGAAAGAGAAAAAACCCTGCGTAGAAAGAAAAGAGCATCCGCAGCCTCTCAGCTCAAGTATCTCGAAGAGTCCAGCACCGCCACCAACACCCGCCGGTTCTACAAAACAGGCCAAGCAACTGGCATCTGGTTATAGGACTGGCACGCAAGCTCTTCGAAACAGCGAAGGGAACCTAGTCACCGAAGCACAGGGAATTGTAGACGTGCTTAAGCAGCATTTCCAGCAGCTGCTTAATGGGCATTATGTAGAGGAGGCGACAGGGGAACAAAGAAGCATTAGACCAGTCAATGAAGATCCAGTCCCAGCACCCAGTACTGAAGAGGTTAAGAAAGCCATCCACAAGCTTAAGAACAACAAATCCGCCGGCTCGGATGGCCTACCAGCGGAACTCTTCAAGTATGGAGGAGATGTTCTGGTAGGGTGCATGCACCAGCTCATCAACCAAGTTTGGGAGGAGGAAAGTATGCCCGACGACTGGTCAAATAGCTCCATATGCCCAATCTACAAAAAAGGCGATCCTATGTCCTGCAAGAACTACAGAGGCATATCCCTGCTTAATGTTGCCTACAAGATCCTATCCAACGTACTATGTGAGCGTCTAAAACCTTTCTGCAACACTATGATCGGCACGTACCAGTGTGGCTTCAGGCCAGGCAGATCAACGATAGACCAAATCTTCACATTGAGGCAAATCCTGGAAAAGACCAACGAATTTCAAGTCGAGACCCACCACCTATTCATCGACTTCAAAGCCGCATATGATAGCATAAGTCGCCAAGAGCTTCTATTGGCGATGTCGGAACTCGGGATCCCGAAAAAACTGATCCAGCTATGCCCCATGACGTTACAAAATACGCGGTGCAACGTGCAAATGGGTAACAGCTCATCCGAGTTATTCCAGACGTGTACAGGGTTCAGACAAGGAGATGCGCTATCATGTGATTTCTTCAACCTAGTCCTGGAGCAGATAGTGCGCAAGAGTGGTGTTAACATGGAAGGCACTATCTTTAACAGGTCTTCTCAACTGCTTGGTTATGCGGACGACATCGACATCATCGGCCGTTCCAAGAGAGCTGTACTTGAAGCATTCACAGCTATTGATGAACAGGCGAAACGCGTTGGTCTTGAAGTGAATGAGGACAAAACAAAGTACATGCTATCAACAAACAAAGCCTCATCTGTCCATCGCCTAGGACAAAACGTCACTGTTGGTAGCAGTAATTTCGAGGTAGTCAAGGAGTTCACCTACCTCGGAACAAACATCAATCCCACGAACGACACCTTAGTGGAAATCCGACGAAGAATTACCCTAGCGAACCGCTGCTACTTCGGTTTGGCCAAACAAATGGGTTCAAAACTCCTTTCTCGAAAGACAAAGTGCACGCTATACAAAACTCTAATTTTACCAGTTCTACTCTACGGTGCCGAGTGCTGGACGATAAGTAAAAAAGGGGAATTGAAACTGGGAACTTTCGAGAGAAAAATTCTTCGGCGGATATTTGGTCCTATATGCGAAGAGGGCGATTGGAGGAGAAGATTCAATCGTGAATTGTACGAGCTGTACCAAGATGTGGATGTAGTCCAAAGAGCCAAAACACGTCGACTACACTGGCTCGGCCACATCGAGCGAATGGACAACAACGCTCCAGCCAAGAAAATCTTCGAATCCCAGCCCCCAGGTTCGAGACGACCAGGAAGACCGAACCTCCGCTATAGGGACCAGGCGGTCACAGACGCAAGAGCGCTTGGTCTCGACGACTGGAGGGAGCGTGCAAGGGACCGCAACCGATGGAAGACCGCAATATCTCAGGCAGAGACCCTTCATTGATCGGGAGCCGGATAAGTAAGTAAGTATTTTTGTTCATCAAAAAACAGAGGGCGCTTTACTTATACCTCGTTGGAGTGGTAATTATTATTCTTTTTATTTCTATGGTTTTCCCACGAGTGACGGCACTTACTGGTTTCTCATTTGACATAATTTCCATCACTTTCTATTCAATATCCCATAACCTATCTTAATAATGTAATCTCAAAATATGTGTAACACTTTCTCAACTTAAGTATATTTATGTAGAACAAAGAAAAACTTAGCTACGTAAAAAATAAACTTCCACAAAAAACACTCTCACATCCTGGTATTATCCTTAGCACAGAAAATAAGACAATGTCGGCAAACTATTATTCTGCATACCTACCATCGTTATCCTATATTACAAAGTAAGTTAATCAGAAGCCTCATTGTATGCCAAGGGGTCTCTAATGTCGACTATCTTATATAAAAAAACAAACAAAGGAAAAAAAGCGGAAACTAAACGAACCGCCCTTATATAGCATGTGTCCTGAATAGCAATCAAGATAACGTACCTAAGCTTTGCAAAAAAAATCCACACTAAAAACATATCAAACTATTTTTTTTTTTCTGTGTGTTCTTCTCGTCTTCATGCTTCATGTCCTATCATCGATCAATAGAAGCTAACGATGAGTGTATGTAATCTAATCGCTCTTATATGCCAGGAAATTAAATTCATCAGAATGCTCTTCACTGTATGTATGTATGTATACAAACAAATCTACTTATGCTATGGAACGCTAAACAACGCCGAGAGAATAAAAATAGTAAAACTTGTTGTTAACACAATCGGTATCTAAATAAATAACCTAACAAACAGGACATGTCGGTCAGTGTCCTTTCGAGTCCGCATATAGTTTGTTATGCAATATCGTCAACTAGCAACTATTAATACAAAAACAAAACAAAAAATATATAAACATAAAACACACACAACGGAGCAGAAAATCGATTGCAATAACTATCTGTTGTATGTTCTTTTGCTTTTAGATTTATTAGGGGCGATTATTTGTTTGATAAACAAAAATTCAGTCATGGAAGGAATTTAATATGATATGTGGATAGTTTAGAAAATTTGATATCTTCCTTAAGATGATGAGTTAGTTTTAAACAAAAACACGTTTTCTAACTCTTTCTCACATTACCCCCTTTAAAAATATAATTTTTAGAAAATCTCGGAGTTTTCTCAATAGTCAATAGCATTTTCAAAATTTAAAATTTTTTATATCCCAAATTGTTTGCGTTATGTGAAAGATAGTTTATCAAAGCCCTGATTTTTCACAATCACGAAATTTATGATTCGGCCGCCATTTTGGATTTTGTTTCATTTGAGTTGTTATTAAATATCTCGGTATCTCGGTTCCTAGTAACCGTAAAAAAAGTGTTTTAGTAATAACTTGTGGAGACTTGAATTTCTTATTTTGTATATCAAAATTAAATTTCGATATTGCTTATATTCAAAAAGTTACAGACCATCATAGTTGAAAAATGTAATGTTTTAGTTATTTTAGAAGATTTAGCGTATTCATTATCAAAGTTTAAAAAAAAATTGCCTTTATGAGCAATAACAATCGACCAAATCAATATCCTTTTTTTCCATCGAAAAAATATTCTTAGAAAATAAAATCCTTCTTGTTGACAACATAATGAACACTCTTGGCATTATGAATAATAGGTCTTCCTTCGATGGGGGGTTATTAAAACGTTGAATTGGCTCAAACCCGCATTAGAGCTATATCATAAGCCCAGCTATAGGTATAGACGTATACAAAATTTTTCAAAAAGGAGAGTTTGAACATTTTCATTTCATGTCGATAATTACACAAAAGAAGTGATGGAATAATTGGTATACACAGCTGGTATCGAGTATTTTTTGGCATGATTCCTTGTTAATCCCACTCGCATCGTGAGACCCATTTTTAAAAGAACAATTAATCTTGAACCTGTGCTGTGTTGTTCGGCGCTTCCCGTTGGGGATATCGATTTCTATTTTCTAAATAAAGAAGAAAAAGAGGTTCTTTGCACTAATAATAGAGTGGCGGTTGAATAGTTTTTTTTTTTTAACAAAGTATAATGCCCTAGAGGATTTGTGTTTAACACAAAAGAAGAGTCATTCAACCATCTTAAGAAATAGTTCAATTAAATCAAACTTCTAATGGAGGACAAGTACAAATTAAAATCATTTATATTTCAATTAGTTATACATCTCAAAAGATTTATTGTTAACAATGATTTAAGCCTGTACGCTGGTAAAAAGCCTTAAGCAACAAACATCTATGCATGGTTACAGAGAGACGCGTGAAAAGATACTCCTCAAATGTCATTTAACTTAAATGTTAAAAAAAATTTGGTTTTGCTATAGACTTTTTTATAATGACATGAGAGTATTTTCAATTTATTTTGGGAGCGGTAACGAAGTCTCGCATTTTTTAAAATCTCGAATAATGAAATCTCGCAAATTAAAAATCATGTTTTTCATAACCTAGCAATTAAAAAATTTCGCTGTTAACAGTCTCGCATTTATATTTCGCACCGAAAAACCTCGCAAATTTCAACCAAAATCTCGCAAAATAAAATCTCGCAATTTAAATTCTCGCAAATCAAAATCTTGCAAATTTAAATCTCACAGAAAAGTTTCGCTTTGGATTTTGCACTGAACAATACAATTCCTGCAAATGGAAAATACAAATCTCGCGCAGGATTTTAATTGCGATATTTTTGATTAAAAAATGTACTTGTTGCAGCGCAATTAAATTTTGTGAGATTTTGACTGGCGAAATTTCAATTTGCGAGATTTTGAAAAAAAAAATTTTTATTGAGATTAATGGAAAATACAAATCTCGTGCGAGATTTTAATTGCGATATTTTTTATTAAAAAATTTATTCGTTGCGATGCAATTAAATTTTGCAAGGTTTTGACTGGCGAGATTTTAGTTTGCGGGATTTCGTTGAATCGAGATTTTGAAAAGCGGACTTTGTTACTGCGAGATTAACAAGAGCGGGATTTTGCTATTGCGAGATTTCGTGATGAAAGATTTCGAATGCGAGATTTCATTCAACGAGATTTCATATCAAACCCTTTCATTTTGTATAGTTTAAATTTTCGTTGTTATTTTTTTAAATAATTTTAAATTGTTGTTGGAGTAGTTCGATAAGGAATATTTTTTCAAGTTGTTCAAGTTGAAATTTTTTATAACGATGATAGGGAAGACGAAAAAAGTTGGTCTCACAATTCCGTCGGTGTGTCTGTCTGATCATTGAGCTACAGCCTAACTGGCTAGATAAAGTTTTTTCAAACTTGAAACATAGCGTTTATTGGTCATCCCCCCACACGTTTTTTTTTTTAATTTTACTTAGAACCAAAAACAACGGTACCTGCTGTACATTTTTTGCAGCTTTATTTCATAATCATATTTTTTTTTCCAAAAAGGCTTTAAACTTTTCTCTAAGAAAATCGCTAAATAACTTTAAGTAAAACTTTTGAGTGGGAAGCTCTTTTTCAAAAAATAGTTATTAAGAATAAAGTTATCTCCCAAAGAACCATTTTTTTCGATTTTCTTCAAAGCGCCATTACTGATTTTAATCATTTTCTTATACCTGCAGAAGCTTTAAAAAAACAAAAAGGCTTTCGTATCAAAATTTTTAGACAAATATTTTTTGAATTTTTAAAAAATGTTTCAATTTTTTTTTTGTTGAAAAAATAACGGTATCTTCTATACTAAACTTAAAAATCGTTGAGGAAAATATTTTTTTTTCTTAAAAATCGGTTCCTGCGATTTTGATGAAATTTATTTCTATATGCTAAAATAACTGCGATCTATTACTAAACATTTTCAAAATCTAAATCTTATTATCAGCTGAACGGATTTAGATAAATTTGTAACATATATTTCAAATAAGTTCAAATAATACTGCATATCAAAATTTTCAAAGAAATTTTTTGTTTGAAATTAAAAAAAAAAAAAGGTTCAAATTATTTTTTTTTTAAATCGATATTTCAATAACAGGTTGACAAATAATTTTGAAATTTTATTTGTACATGCACATAAATAAGAACTTAAGATTTGTTTACGAATATTTATCTTTAAAAATGTTACTTGAAATAATAAATATTACAAAAAAAAAAAACCTCCAACGATTTAAAAATTTCTTTTTTCCATACTCATACTTAATCAAGTATTCAGATGGCGTTTTTTCACTAATAGAAAAGATCAAGTTGTTTAATGCTATGTTTCCACCAAAGGTTTATCTCAGATTAGATTTAATAAATCTTTTTGGTGTTTCCACCGCACAAAAAGATTTAAAAAAGATTAAATTTGGCAGCACCTTCAAAAATGCAAATGGCGTTCCAATTTTTCTTATGAAGTGCGAATGAGACAGAATGTTTGACTCGTGTGAAACAATGAAGAACTGAATGCGAGTCTCGAATGAATCGTTCAGCACCATGTAAAAATAGGTTAGTTCGATTTGTAAGACTATTTGTCCTAGGAAGATTTAACAAGATTAATTTCTAATCTTCAAGATTTACGAAATAAATTTGTATGGTAAATCTACGAGATTTAGAGGAGATTTAAGGTTAATCTCATTAAATCTCAGATTAGCGCTAGATGGAAATGTAGCATTAGCTTATTTAAATGTCGTATTTCATGGTTTTATTTTTCTTTCACAATCTCCATGTCTTTATACATAGTTTTATAAAGTACAAAATTCTCTAATAGTGGTATAAAAAAATATGGAACTTTATGTTATTAAACATTGTTTTGCAAAAAATGCTATAATGTAAGCTACATTTGCTTTAAAAACAACCATTTTTGCCATTTTCTCGTTTTCTTTGAGGCTTTTACCAAAAACGAGAGCACAAAATAAAAAATGTTTCCAATGATGTCCTAGAAAACAAGTTTATTCTGTCCATAAACACCTTAATTGTTTTGATCGGACAAATACACGCTTCACAATCTTTTTCATCAAATCACCATTTCAGTCCGGAACACTCTTAAGCCCTCAGCCTCTCGAACATAAGAGTAAGTACGTGTGACCCATTCGTGCATTTAGTTGTAATGTTTTGACTTTGAATTTAGTTTGAAGTTTGCTTTAAATATTTTAACAAAAACAACTTTATTTAAAAAGTTAGTTGGACAATGGATTTTTGGCTTCCGAGAAAGCTAAAACATGATATTGTATAAGTGTTGCTGTTGTTTTTAATATTTGTTTTTGAAATATCAGAAATTTTTTATAAAAACGGTGGCTAATAGAAAACCTTCCCGTATGATTTATTGCTTGTCTTCCCTCAACCTAAACGCTATTCCTTTCTATCCATCTTATATAAAACACCCTGTATAAGTGTTACCTCACACACAAACTTCGATCGGTTAAGTTCACATTTTTACAAACAAGCAACTGGCCCCAGGGCGGATCCATGCGGTACACCGTTTTTGTTCCACGGAATGCTGCTTGAAAATCAAAAACCTCCTTTTTCATTAGTAAATAATTTTAGTTTTTCGTGATTTTTTACTTGCGATATTTATGTAGGTACTATAGGGCAAGTTTTGGATTCGTACACAAAAAAATTTGAGATAACAATCAAACATAATATTACGATGATAGAGAACATGAAAAAAGGGGGTTTTGTCTGTCTGTCTGTTTGTATCTGGATCTAAACCTAAACCAATGACGCGATTTTCTTCAAATTTTGAACTTAAGGTTTTTGTAACTCTCCAGAGGGGACATTGATTTTTTTTTAGCTCTAAAAATAACGGTACTTGTCATACAACTGTTAAGGAAAAGCTTATTTATCTCAAAGTGGCTCCAACAATTTTGATAAAAAAATCAGTGTATTGTAGATAAGGTATACTTTCTGGTAAGAAAAAAAATTACCAAAAACATTTATTAACGCTACCTGCCATATAACGGTTTTTTTTGATTTTCGGTTTTCTCATTGAACGCTTATCCCATTTCAATAAAATTTTTTGCACAAAAGCTTTTTTGGAATATAAATAATACTGCATACCAAAATTTTGGAAAAAATACATTTTGGATTTTTAGAAAATGATTAAAATTTCCTTTTTAGAATTCAAAATTTCAAAAACGGGTTGATGGATTAATTTGAAATTTCCGTTTTAAATGTATATTAATATATACTCAAAATTGGTATACCAAACTTTTTTTTTTTTAAATGTTACAAACATTTTATATATAAAAAAATAATTTTTAAGAAAACGGCTCCAACGATCTAAAATTTCTTTGTTTGATTATATTCATGTTGTTTCAAGTAGTCAAATGGCATACTTTTTTTTAGCTCTTATCTACATCTGGCTGTTTATTTAATTAAAATATAATAGTCATACAAATGTCAATTAAATTCATGCTGCACCATAATTTGTGTATCTTTTTTGTTTCTCAAAATGTAAAACTCGATCTTTAAATGTTAGCATACCTTTAACTTGAATGTATCAGAGTGTAATTTTAGCTAGACTAGGTACGATAAAAAAGAATAAAAAGAACTTTTTATCTTTTTTTTTGCAACTACGTTTGTTATGTTATTTGTCAAATTAGACTTGCAGATTTGTTAGATTTTTGAACCGTGCGAAAAAATAAATAGCTAGGTACGTTTTCACATTTATTTTTATTAAAATATAATAAATTGACCTACATGTTGAGTCAAGAAACGTTCATACCTACATTTCTAAGCACCAAATCAAAAAAAGTAACCTAACTACACGTATTCCTATCCAAACATTTCAAACATTTGGCCACAGAGGAACATAACTCCCAAATGGGTGTGAATTAATGTGAAGCTTTCCCAAAACAAACAACATATAACACAACTATGTATAGGTACCTTTATTCCGTTATCTGCATGATAAATAACCTTTTGGGTTCGTTTTAATGTAGAGCGTGGTCATGAATGTAAACATGATAGCTGTCCGAAAATGTTACAGATATTCTAATTTATTTAAATAAATTGATGAATGCTTCATAGCATGAACCAGTCAGAGCAGGAAGTGACCATATATTATTCGTAGACGGTTCTTTTTGTATGCAGTCAAATAAATAAGACCTTTTATAGAGATACGGTTAAATTATTATGCGATAGCATAATTTCAATTTAGAGAGATTCTGATAGGTATGTGAAGACTGTTTGGGGGTACAGATGTTCTCTTTTTTCAAACCTTAACATATTTTTATTTTTTTTTGTTAATAATAACAAAAAGAGTTTAGTTTTGAATGGTTTTTGAAAATGTTTTTTCTTTTATTTATTCTGTAATCTCATGAATTCGGAATTCACAACCGTTGGTTCTGGAAAACTCATTTGGGCTAATAATTACTCGTATGTCAAGCTTTTATTCTACTTTATCATTGACTTTGGCAAGTTTAAGAAGCAATGCCTAAGAGAGAAAAGGCATAAGGTGGACATTGTATAAATTGCGATTTTTTTCCAGGAAGATAACAGATTTGTTTAACAATGGATCTGATAATCTCTCAGTGTTTGGTTTTTTCATTATTGCTGCTAAGAGACCAGAAAAGTCTCAGTTTAAGTCCTTCCAAAGGATCCCAGAGGGGAGGCCTGTGCCTGGCCAAGCGCATATACGAGTTTGGTGCGAAATCTCGAGTTAAATTTTTTTTTCGAAATGTCTTTCGTGATTCTTATACATTCTTGCTATTTGAACGTTCGAGACTTTTTCATTCGAAAATTTATATTTTCATAAAATGACCGAAATTAAAGCCACACAAAACATTTTGGTTTCTTTGAAAGGAGAAAGGATTGAAATTGTATACTAAAAATGAAAAATGTGTATTTTCAGGATTAAAATCCAAATGTTTTTGGGATTTTTTTGGCATGTAGGATTTTTCTATTTTGGATTTTAGTAGGTAGTTATTCGGGATTTTTTCATTTGGGATTTTGGCATTCATGTTTCTGGGCATTCAGAATTCTCGTTTTATGGAAAAATTGATTTTCAAACTCAAAAACAAACTCAGAAACAAGAAAAGAAATAAATAATAATGTCTCCTAAATGACGTAAAATTTTGAATAAAATCGGTTTGAAAAAATATTTTTTTTTTTAATTGGTTAAATTTTTTCGAACATTTTTTTTTGGAAAATTGGTTTTCAAAAAAATTATTCGGAATAAAATCAATATTGAGAGAATAAAATAAGAGTTGCGACAAAATTATAATTATACTATAGCTTTTTTTACATTTTGTACTAATTTATGGCAAATAAAAGATGCTTCGAAGCCTAAAACAACTTCTTAACATTTGCACTTGCGATGTACTTAGGTACAATCTGGCAAGTTCGGGATTTTGATCAAAATTGTCATAGTGATGGTAAGAAAAACAAAAAAGTGGGTCCCACATTCAGTCTGTCTGTCTGTCTAACTGCTGTTAAGCTACAGACTAAACGGCTTTATCAATTTTTTTTTTTCAAACTTAGTAGCACTTAGTGATGTTTGATAATTTTGTTCAATTTTTAAACATAACTAAAAATAGCAATAAATTACTTTTAGTGAAAGCTACCATTGGGTGGGTATAGAAAATCATTTTTCAAAAACTGGTTAGTTATGGTGGATACCTCCCCAAGAACCATTTTTCTGATTTTCAACTTTCTTGAAAATAGAGTGAGTGAGTACCTATAGTAAAAATTATTTTGTTTTTATACAGAGGCTCCGAAAAAGTTAAAATAGAATTGAATTTCAATGTTTTCAAAAAAGTCTTTTGTTGGATTAAAAAAAAAAACTCAAAAATATTTTTTTCAACATTTCGAAAATAACCATGGTTTTGACACCATTTTAGAAATTAAAAAAAATGTTTTTAGGCAAAAATAACGGTAGGTACCTACCTTCAGTACAAATGTAAAAAAAAAAACCTTAAAAGAAAATCTCATTTTTTCTCAAAAACGGTTCCTAAGATTTTAGTAAAATCTTTTCTACGTGCTGAAATTAAAACGGTCTGTCTACCACTAAAAAAATATATTAAGAAACTATTAACAGTAGGTACCTCCCCTGGAACCTTTTTTTTATTTTTGATAGTTAGTTATTGGCTGATAGGATTTCAATGAACATAGTTTTCTTTATACAAAACATTCAAAAACTTTTATTAATTATCAAATTTTGTGTTTTAAAATAAAAAATTCATTTTTTTTTTGAAATTTAATATCAATAAAAAGTTAAATTTGCGTACCAAATTTGTTTCTTAAATTAAATTAAATTAATGAAAAAAACCCGCTTCAACGATTTTCAAACAAAATTAAATAAAATTAATGAAAAAAAAACGCTTCAACGATTTTCAAACAAATTTCCCCATAAACTCATACTTTTTTCAGGAATTCAGATGGCATACCGTTCTTCTGCGCAAATTATTAAAAGAGTTTTTTTAGCATTTTCAAAAACCATCCGTGTTTCTATTACATACTAGTTGGCTGTAACGCGCCTAAGGCGCCCGTTAAAGATGAATGAATATATCAAACGCTTTACCCAATGCACCAAATATTTAATACAAAATAATTTCTTTTAATATCTACTAGTTGGTATCTGGAGGTGTTTCCGCAACTTTATATCAAAAATTGCCTATCTTTTAAGCCATTAGCTTGAATGAAGGTGTGTCTGCTCAACATCCCAAAGCGCATTTGGTGTCTGGAGATGTTTCTACATTTTTTCATGTTCAAAATATCAACAAAAAAAAAATACCAAAAAGTGGTGGTCCCATCCTTTGACATCAAAAAAAGTATGTTCCCGAAAAGTGGCAACAATTACATTTTCCCCGTAGCTGCATCTACACAACACCTATCTTCTAAGACCTTATTTTCTATGCCTGGCCCCGGGCAAAAAAACTTCCAGCTTAATGATTAGGAATTCTAATCTTGTTGGATATAGTTTACAGTGGATTTTCGTTGAAAAATTCATGTAAGTTGAACTGAACTTAAAACAAATTGCGTCTGACAAAGCCCTCACTATGTCACTGATGAGTTCAAGTGAGTAAGCCGAACGAAACGCCAATTTGTAGGACTAAAGGCCATAAAAAGCTATTTTGAATCAATAATTCAACAAGTCCAATCCTTAATGCTAAGTCTTCTACTTGGCTGATTTATTTCAGTAGTATATAGAATTTGTATTATAAAACCTTCTTATATAAAAAACTTTTTTCCCGAAAAGTGGCTACACTGACATTTTATTATGCGTCTACACCGTTATTTTTCCAACATGCGTTTGGCATCTGTAGACATTTCCGAAATGTTATTCATGTTCAAAATATTAAAAACTAACAAAAAAGTGAAAAATTATTTTCCCGAAATGCAGCGACATTAAGATTTTAGCCGAAAGTGCGTCTAGTCAACATCTACCTTTTGAGACATCGACTGTTATTTTCCCAAAACGCGTTTGGAACCTGGAATATTATAATTTTTTTTAAGATTTAATTTGTATGTAAAGGGTTATTTTTTAAGAGGTTTAGAACTTTAAAAAAAAAAAAAAAACACAAAAAATTCGAAAAAATGAATGAAATATTTATTTGAATCGATAGTTTGAACCTTGCAATTTAATGTTTAAAGATAATTTCATGCAAATGTTGACCGCGGCTGCGTCTCAGGTAGCCCATCCGCTGAGTCCAATTTTGGCATACTCTTTCACACATATCGGCCGGTATCTCACGAATGAATGCATGGATGTTGGCTTCTAGTGCGTCAATCGAAGCGGGCTTGTCCCTATAGACATTAGCCTTGACATACCCCCACAAAAAATAATCTAATGGTGTCAAATCGCACGATCTAGGCGGCCAATTGACCGGCCCGATACGTGAAATTAACTGTTCACCAAACTCGCCTCGCAATTGCGCCATTGTTTCGCGTGCTGTGTGGCATGTGGCACCGTCTTGTTGAAACCACATATCATGCAAGTCAAGAACTTCCATTTCGGGCAAAAAAAAGTTTGTTATCATCGCTCGGTAGCGTTCACCATTGACAGTAACGCTGCGATTCGCATCATCTTTGAAGAAATATGGCCCAATAATGCCGCCGGCCCATAAACCGCACCAAACAGTGGCTTTTTCGGGATGCATTGGTAGCTGTTGCAATGCTTCTGGCTGATCTTCACTCCAAATGCGGCAATTATGCTTATTTACGTACCCATTCAACCAAAAATGAGCCTCATCGCTGAACACAATTTTTCGATAAAAAAGCGGATCGAACCGAGCACGAATTTTGATAGTAAAATTCAATAATTTGCGAGCGTTGTTCATTTGTAAGACGATCCATGGTTAAATTGCAAACCAAACTGAAGCTGTTTGACAGTGACACAAGGTACTAAACACACGTCAGCTGTCAAAACCAGTGTTGCCAAAACCAAACCAGCTAAAAAATCACCCGTTATGTATGTATCTGTATATTAATTAATTAAAAAATTGAAAATAAAAAAAAGAATGAACTTTTGGCTTTCCAAAACGCTACAATCAATTAAATTTTGTATGGGTATAATGTAACCCACCCTGTCCAAGTGGGAGGAAATTTTAGGATTTTCTTCTCGTCTGCTTTCAACCTACACGCTCTGAATTTAAGGGCAGATTTCAGCGAATGTCCTAGCATGCAAAAAAGAAGGCAATTTAATGTACCGCTACTATATGGGGGATGAAAACAAAAATCTGCAAAAATCAAAGAATTTTGTTCTTCATTTAGAGCCAATTAAGGCCCATGATGACCTTTATTTAACGACCACCCTAATGTACATACATACTTTATACAGAATATTTTTTTTAGACTGCTCCAACAATTTCTGTAATTTATATTTCATAGATTTATATTTGTTCAGATGGCATTCTTTTTTTCTAACCTAAAATTATAAAATGACTATTTTAAGCACATTACCTAAATAACGAATTTCATACTTTAAAAAAAAGTCTACCTCCTTTGATGCATTTTTTGCAAATCACTCTGTATCACCCAAATCACCAGCTTATATAAACATTCATTTAAAGCCTTTAACTGATTTTTGATCCTTCTAAAAAAAACGCATCAAAGCTCAACAATGAAATTAATATAAATTTGCCATGACTTATAGTACATTATAGCTACCAATTTATCATAAAATTCTTCACTGATGCATCACTTACCCGCAAAGTATTTGCCATTCAAACTGAAAACCAAATTTATTTTAATCTTAAAAATATAAATTTATTATTTGTATACAAATTTGGAATCAATCACTGCCAAGTAGAAGGAAGAAGACGTGAAGTGGTGCCTTCTAATTTATTCATAGCTATACCAATAACATCTTCAGCACATTATAGTGAATGATGAATGAATTAACCAAGCGACAACAACGACGACATCGCACCCTCCAAATCCATCGTAAATAAAATATCTGTATATCCCAAAATGGTATGACATTCCAATACTTAAAGAGATACATTATATTCAGTGAAGAATATTAATAAATTATTTATGATGCTAAATAAAACTCGAAAATAATTTACTTTTTGTGTTGTTTTTTCTTCTTTACATTTTAATGGCACCCTCTTAAACGATTTTGATAAGAAAAAAAAATACACAAAAACGAAATTTTTTGTGTGAAAGAAAATAAAAAAAAATGCTAAGACATTATAATTGAATTTTTTGTAGTGTATAGATCTGACAAAAAGAGATATCATATTTTCAAAAGCCCCAAACAGACAATAAGGTTAGTTAGGTTCCATCGAAGAGAAATGACGAGTTAATAAACTTCACAAAAAAAAATCTGTTACGCTTCGAAAAATTGAGTGTAGGCGAGGTAGGTAGAAAGAAAGACATTTTGAAATTTAATAAATCACAATCAGAAATGTTTCCATAAATGTAACAAAAATAATAAAATTTGAAATTTAATGCCTGAGCACCTACAACTCGACGCGACACGGCTTAAAAGAAAATATCATTTCGAGTTACTTGAATATTCAATCTGATAGAATAGGGCATCAGAAAATTAAAAATAATGTCAAGATAATAAACATTATAAAGGTTCACATTAAATAATATTGTTAAGCAATTTATTACTCTGATTTAAAATAATAAATGCCAGCATAGAAATCGATTTTTAATTTTAATAACACAATTCATATACATAAAAGTAGACAGTCAAACAAAATTTGTCATCAAAATTTACATATTTTTTTCTTTTAATTTATGTATTATATTTAAACCATAGGCTTATATTTCCATGTAATAAAATAGGTGTTTTATTTTAATTGAAAATCCTTTTAAACAATGTTTTAAAATGTTTTGCAAATATAAAAAGCTCCTTTAAACATTTTTGTGTTTAAAAGTTGTAGTTTTTATAAAATAAACATAAAAAAAATAAAATTAAAAAAGTATCTACACGGGCTCCAACCTAGAACTTCCTCTTTAAAGTTTAATTTACATACAAAATAATCTTTTCTTATTTAACTAAACAAATCAAATAATAGAATATGAAGAAAATTTTAAAAGAAATTCTTCTGATTAAGTTGAGTGACTGAATATTATTCAACTTAAACAAAGCAAGTATCAAACCAATATTTTCAAATTAGGAAAATAGCTATTTTATTTAAGAGTATTGAATTACAATCAAAAAAAGTTATAATCATGTAATTTCTATACAAATTAATTCCTATCGACCTTTTACTTTGCTTTTGAGTAAAGTATAGGTAGTACCAAGCAGTCTAGTGCTAGTCTATTGGCGTGTTGTTTGGAATAAATAAATAAAAAAAATTCATTAACTAAAACACATTGAATAACAAAATAATCACTTCATATCAGTATTGCTGGGCGTGAATAATTTGAAATATGATGGGAATTAAAAAAAAAAAAAAATTATCACATGTTAACTTAATTTTCTAAACTTGATACAAAAGCTTGTATTGTAAATCTGTTTTCCATTATTAACTAAGGAAAAACAGTTCAGCAATCTTTTTAATTATTTAAATCAGCAATATGAATTTAAATTTACTTATTTAAAGCAACTCTTTTTAAAATCTTTGGAAAAAAGTGGTTTGTTGTTTTTCATAAAAAAACAATTTTCATAATTAAATTTTTTAAAGGGAAGACGATAAGAATTGTGTTGTATAGATGCCACACCCATCATCACTGCTACATGCATTCATGGGGAAATTATCGTTTTCAAAATTCTATAAACTTACTGGAGCGAGTTACAGTCAACTCTCTCTGTAAGTCGAATTTTCCCGGGATATTCAAATTCGTTCGAAATAGATAGAGTTTAGCAAAAATTGGATTTAGAAACAAAGAAATACAAAAATATGGTGAAACAGTTCGAGTTATAGGGAAATTCGACTTAGAAGGCGTTCGACTTAGAGGGAGTCGACTGTAATTGAATTTTTAGCATTATAATTCACGGAAATAGGGAAAAGTTAGGAAAATTATTGGAACAAAAAAAAAGTTTATTGTTAGACAGCATTATATCATGCAAAACGTTTTTATCAAAAAATTTGTGTGAGATTGCATTGACTTGTGACTTTTTTTGCATTTAAAAGAAGTCCACTTCTGACTGACCATTCGTATGTTCTGTTTAAATCTTGGTTTAATAGAGCAATCAGCAGAGGAAGAGATGTAAAAGGTCGCGCAATATGAAGCTGTACATCATTCACATACATGTTAACAGAAGTGTGTAGGCATTCTTGTGGCAGGTCGTTAATACAAATGCAAAAAATGATGGGGCCTAAAATTGATCCCTGTGGTACTCCTTGGGTAAGATATTTTTGAGATGAAGATCGGCCATTACAAAAAACTCTAAAAAGCGTTATCATCAAAATTAAAAAAGTTCTTAAGTTTCCTACAAAGAACATTGTTGTCTACTTTATCGAATGCTTTTGAGAAATCGAGCAAGCATAGGAGAGATAAATGACCCATGTCATATTTGAGCAACTGTGTTTAGGTCTAAATCCCGATTGCTTGCAGAACAGTAAGTCATAACTTTCAACATAGTCTTTTATTTGCTTTGCTAAAACACCTTGAAAAACTTTAGATAAAGCTGGTAGTATGCTGATTGGTCTTAAGTCACTGGATAGACGAGCATCAATTTTTTTTGGAACAGGTATTACCTAAGCTATCTTCTAATTATTTGGAAACACTGAAGTCATTATACAATAATTAATTATGTGTGTTAAATGGGTAATTACAAAAGGAGCAATAAGTTTTACAAATCGAAGAGATAATCTATCCTCACCAACCGAATTTGACTTTATAGCTAAAAGGCTTTGCATTTACTTCAAAACAAGATACCATTTCAAAAGTGAATTTTGGCCTATTATCAATTTGAGCTATGGCATTAGTATCAATTTTAGTTGGTTGAATGAAATCAGATAGGAAATAGTCATTTAATTCATCAGGATCAAATGCGCAATCGTCCTTTATTTTATTAGGTACCAATTCCAATTTCACGTATATTGCGCCAGAGTTCTTTAGATGGAAGGGAAGTATTAAGTTTTGAACTGAAAAAAATTTTCTTCGCATTATGAAGAATTTTGTTTGCATTTTTACGTGCTATTTTAAAAGCAGACCAACTTCTACCATTAGGATTGTGTTTCCATTTGCTGTTAGAATTGTTTCTATTGTGTATTGCCCTTAAAACATCGGAAGTATACCAAGGACAAGGCCTCTGTTTCGTATGAAAACTCTTTTTGTAGGAACATGCCGATCATATAAATCTGAGATAAGTGTCTGAAAGTAGTCAAGTTTTTCGTTTGGATCAGACAATGACCTACAAAATTCCCAAGGAAGTGCGTTTGCTGCTACACAAAGTGCATCCATATAAATGGAACTGAAATCCTTGAAACTAAAAGATGTTGGGATACTTTGATGTGCAAAGTCTAGGTTGTATTTGCAGAAAAGCATATCATGATCCGAAATTCCAGCTAACGAGATTTGATCAAACACAAGAACAGAATTTTTATAAGCAACCATAAACAAGTCAAGTAAGCTGGGTCGCTGGTTTGGACTATATCTAGTAGGATATGTGTTAATTATACTTAGACCAAGGGAAGCTGACATGTCCTGCAGCTGATGTGCACGAGAATCTCTTAACAGAATAAACTGTTGAAGTCTCCGGAGATAATAACATGCTATCAAGAAGCAGAGAAATCTGAAACAGCTGAGATAAAAGGTCCAGGAGACCACTTCTGTCAGGGACATAAACGCAACAAATTAAGGCTTTCACATTGCCATCATACACCTCTGCAATGAAGTACTCAACACTTGATCCTTACGATTTTTTAAGGATTCTACAATTGATGGAAGTCTTATAATATATTGCAATACCGCCGCCTCTGGTACAACTCGATCATTACGTATCAAATTATATCCAGGCAGATTATAAAAAGAATCGCTCATATACTCTTTGAACCATGTTTCATTAATGCAAATCACATCAACGTTTGTATTATTAAAAAGATAGCGCAAATAATCAAATCTTCAAAACTTCGAGCATTAAGACTACATATCTTAAAACCTTCTTGAGATTCAGCTAATATACTTAAAACCATTCGAGAAGAAATTTCATTCATGCCATAACTCGTAGATGATTTGGTAATATTCATCTCACAAAAAATTAAACTCCCAAAAAATTTAAATTCCAAAAAATGGTACCTCCCAAAGAACCGTAGTTTTGATTTTCGATTTTCGATCAGTATGACTGATTTCAATTTATTTTCTTATGCTAAAATATAATTAAGTAGTATTGTGTACTTATCTTAAAAAAAAATATATTTTGGATTTTAAGAAACGTTTCAATTTTTTTTCAAATTCAAGAATATTGGGAACGACTTGATCGATTTGTTTGAAACTTGGTATTTAAGAGTTTTTTTAACACTCTCTAAAATAATTTAGGAAAAGATTTTACTTACCTAATTATATGAAAAAAATAACGGTACCTCCCAAACGAAAATGTTAAAAAACCGTTAAGGGAAATATTTTTTTTTAAGAATGGCTTATACGATTTTTATAAGACTTTTTGTGTGTGCTTAAATTAGTGCTATAACCAAAAATTATAAGGAATTAAACTTAGTAACTTTTAATAGTATAGGTAAGTATTCCATTCCCATTGAACGTTTTTTTTTTAGTTTTGTATTTTCTCATTATCTGCCAAACGGAACAAGATTACTTTTTTATATACAAACTTCAAACAAGTCAAACATATCAAAACATTTTTTTTGAATTTTTAAAAAAGTTTAATATTTTTTTTTTTTGAAAATTCGATATATGAACATAAACAAATACTTACGATTTGCATAACAAAATTTTTCCCTAAAAATGTTTTAAGATTTGTATATAAAAGAAATTTTATTTTTTAAAAAACTGCTCCAACGATTTAAAATTTGTTTTTACATACTTTTATACTTTATCAAGAATTCACCTCAAACTATTAAAGGAGTTGTTTTAGCTTTAGATATTGCAGTTCATACTCTTAAACATTTTTCTCTTATAATTTCCATGTATTTACATGATCTTTTTGATTTACACAATCTTTTTAAATCCGCAGCTTCCTGAACATAACAACGAGTACGTGCGACCCAGTCATGCATTTCATTTTTTACAATTTAACAGTCTTATTTTCGCTCAAAAATGGCTTCACAATTTTTTCTAAAAAAATCAAAAAATGTCTTTCAGTAAAGATAATCTTTTTTCGAAAAATGGTAGTCCCATAGTACCTCGCGGCATGATGGTTAGTGCGCAGGACTGTCATGCCGAAGGTGTAGGTTCGATTTCCAGCCGTGCCACCTTAAAACAGAAATGTTTTATCCGAGGTACTGCCTCTTGCGAGGAACTGACAAATCTTCCAAGATTATATTTGTCATGAAAAAGTGCTTCTCATTTAGCCGTTCGAACTCGGAAAAAAACTGTAGGTCCCCTCCATTCCTGCCAACAACACGCACACAGGATTGGTTGTGAGTTATAAATTACTAGGCCCTGGTTCTGCACGAGCTGTTGCGCCACTCAATTTATTTATTTTACATATTTATAATCCCATAGAACCATTTCTTTGATTTTCTTGAAAACGGTTGGATTTAATTTTGCTCAGATTTTTGTATGAAAAAGCTTTTTAAAACTTCGATTATTGCGTTCGTACCTATTTACCGAAATTAAATAAAAAAATATTCTTTGGATACCTGCCTATTGAAAAAATATGTATTTCCTTTTCTTTTTTTAGAAAATAAGTCGACAGATAAGAGTTATTCTGGAAGTTAAATGATAAATCTCACCAAAAGACCTACAAAATTAAAATTGAAACATAAATCTCAGACCGAAACCAAAATAAATTTTGACGAATTAAATATCTCTCAGTGAGGAACCAGTTGAAAGTAAAGGTCAACTGTTATTTCCGATCTCTGGTTAAAAGATAACCTCGACTTAGACCCGGAAATAATAGAACGCAATTATTTTTGAGATTTTTCGGTGCAGGATGTGGGTTAGTTTGAGATTTCACTTTTCGAGATTTTTTAAAAAATCGTGATTTCGTTATCTCAGATTTTGGTTTGCGCTGTTTTAGGGATTTTGTATCGCTTTTTTCTTGTTTAAAAGCCAAACTTTCTGTAGTTAATACCCAAAAATAAAGGACAGCAAAGTCGCCAAAAATCAGTTTGTTCGTGTTTTGACCTTACATTTCCTCTATATTTTTATGGATCAGAACGTTTTACCTGAGACAAGAAAAGTTGAAGGAAAATTTAATACAAATATTTATTTTTTTATTGTTATTTTTATTATTAAAAATAAAAAAAAAATCCCATATCTGTTTACACCTATTTGGGTCAAGTGAAACAATACTTTCATTCTACAGACACAGTTGAACAAAAAAAAAAACTCTATTGACAAGTGCAAATTGTTTATTTAGCCTCAAATTCAAAGCTTCGGCACATAAATCTGACTGTGTAATATTTTCTTATCATTTCCTACATAAATCACAACCGACACTTACCATTACCAACATAACATTCATAAGAGCATTCTTCTTTCTCATTGAACCTTTAACGCTTTAAAAACTTCAAATAAAACACATCAAAGCAAAAAAAAAAAAAACAGAAGACGAATAGTTTTATTCATCCAACAACAACAACAATAACGAAACATTATTTCTCACAAAAAATACCAACAAAACAATTTATGATGTTACATAGATGGAGCTATGTTCTCCCACTTGTTACAAGTGCTCTACAAAGAAATTCCAGACACCCACCCATTGGCAAACTATCTATAAGTATCGCCGCTCTAAACGTTCAAGTCATGGGCTTTTGTACGTATCTGCCATAAAAATGTATCTCTGGCTATCTCTGATGATGATGGGCTTTGGATAGTTAGTTTAAGTTGTGTTGTGTGTGTTTTCTGTTCCGGATGGGGTTTTCAGCCGTTTTCGTTGTTATACGGTTGAAGTAATTTACTCTTCTAGCTGCGTCATGTTTTCAGTTTTGTTTTTTTTTTTCTTACTTTTATTTTCGTTGTATTATTTTTTGGTAGTTTGTTTGCTTCTTGTGGTAAGGGTTACCATCAGCGCAGGATATCTTATCGCCAATTACGCTTTTTAAATTTTATGTTGGTACCTACAAACATTTTTAAGATAATATTATGACAATCCTTAACATAACGGTCAAGTTGTTAGTCTATTTCCTTGCCATAATATACCAGTAAAATGTTACTACAGGAATAACTGTAAGAGAGTTGTCACTAAGAATTTAAAAAAAGCAGCGGCAATTGCCACAATTCATTCAAATTGATATTTTGACAAAAAAAAAATGCTTAAGAAAGGGTAAGTCATGCGATGAAACGAAATCTGTTTAATAGATGGATAAATCAAAACAAAATTTGATCTGACTTGGGGTGTTTCCATTTGTTACGGGTGTGACAAAAGTAACCCTGAATTTAATGTTCAGACAAAGTATTTTTGTTTTCAAGTTTGATTTAATATTAATTTATAATATTACGTTAATCATTATATTCAGAGTTACTTTTGTCACACCCGTAACAAATTGAAACAGATCAAATTTTGTTTTGATTTATCCATCCATTAAACAGATCTCGTTTCATCGCATGACATACCCTTTCTTAAGCACTTTTATGTCAAGGTCTATGCTGGGTTACAGATGTGACCATATAAAACACGTACCTAATTTAAAAATGAGGCATGTAATATTTATATGTATGTAAGAGTTAGTATAAAGAATAATTAATGTCTCACTTTATTTGGAATATTTACCAAAAATAAATGTCATCTTCAATTGAAGAAAATATTTTTTAATTGTTACGGGTGTGACAACTTAATGTCACTTGTGTCACAAACTAAAATTTCAATGCATTAACGGAATATAATAAACAGAAATCTAATGGTAAATTATATTCATCACAAGTCCTAAATTACTCATTTTGGTGACTAAATTTCGTCTCACGAAAAGTAATATAATTTTTCTCTCCAGTGTTTTTAATTCATTTTTTTTTAAAGCCTAGTACGCTGCTGATGCGAAACGAAATTTTTAGTTGGTCTCCAACAAAACAACGAAATACTTAAAATGCTATCATTGACCAGTTGCACAAATTCAAAAAATTAAAACAAGTAAAAATGCAAAAAAATCACCGACGGCCATGCTGCTATGAAAGAAACAACAAAAATAAATAAGAAAAAACAGAAAAGTCACTTATCCTCACACAATAAATGGTCTGGCTAATTAATTGTGTGCGAAAAAGAGTGTAGACTTGTCCGAATAATCGGCTACAATTATCAATTTCGCTCGTCGAACAGCGTACTGCAGAACGAAAAGTATAGAACTAATTTTTTAGTTTATGATTTCGTTGTGCCATTTTTGTATGGGATTTTTCGTTTCGTATCAGCAGCGCACTAGGCTTAAGTGGGAAAAAACAACCTCAAGTGGATTGGATTTCAATATGGAAAGTTATTTCCCTTGAATTATTTCCCCGCACTATAAACAAAACAAAAAAAAAATAGAATGACCAAGTTTCTTAATGCAACTCTGTTACGGATGTGACAAAGGCTTTAAATACTGAATTAAGGTACAGTTTAATTTACAATTTCAATGAAATTCTGATCACAATATGGTTCTAAGTTCACGAAAACACCTACAAAAACAAAATATATTTTTGTGACGGGAGTGACACCTACCATTTTATGAGATTAAAATGAAAGAAATATAATTTTTTCTCGCCCTACGTGAGTATAGAATTATAAAAGGGATCTAACCGGTCTATTTTTTTTAATGGACTCACCACTCAGCCCTCAAAACTTCTTAACATATGCAATGCAATTAATTTTGCATTTAAAATCTAACTGTAAGATCTTACGACACATACAGCTAAAATTATAAAAACAAATACGATCCTATACCTATGTACATATTTTTGTCACTAATTTTCAGATTTGGCTACAGTAAGATTTTTACTATTAAAATAAGATGTTCGCTTCCTTAAAAAAAACACTTGGCAACCTTGCTAATGGTCTTCATTCATGTTACAAGGAAAAAAAAAATGAACAAAAAACAAAAACTATCGCAACGCTTTGAAGTTTTGTGTTTATCTAAACGTAAATGTAATTAAATTAAACACAATATTGGTGGGTAGGGAATTGCACTTACACTTAGATCTTTGGCTTGTTGTTTTTTTTTCTTGTCGGTGAACTTAAACGAGCGATTGATAGAGCCATTAAAGTTTTGATTTTATTCTACTTTTTTTTTGGCTCATCTCATTAATCTTTTATGTTTATTTTTTCTTCTACTTAAAGAAGATACAACGACAGCAGCTGTTAGATATAGGGAATAAATTACATGGACCAGTGAATTGATATCGATAACTAAGTACATATTTTGGAATGGGTATTAGGTACTATTATTGACACTCTGTGAGAAGCTTTAATGATTTGCTATAAGTGAATCAAGTGTTCAATTAAATGATTTTATTTTGTTCATTAGATTTCTACTGTTTAATTGGTCCTCATTTATAGTCCAGTCAATTTGTGCTTAAAAGAGCCCTTAGCAAAGAAATTGTGGGGTAGTTTTGATTTGTTCTCTTCTTAATGTTTTCGGGTGCTGAATCCGAATCTGGGGTTTGCGACTAAAATTTCCTGACGCATTTTTGTTGAAGATTTCCATTTATGGCTCGAATACTTTAAATTATTCGTAACCTTCATTAAAGTAAAATTGATAGTATACGTCGTAACTTTCAACAAATCTCTGTTTAAGATTTTTTTTCTGCGACAACCTACATACTTTGACTCAAGCGCTAGTTGGAAATCTACTCAAAAATAGTACCTAATTAACTTCTATGTCTGACAAAACTTAAATTTGAGTCTCTAACACGGACCAAGATTATACTTCTCTGGTGGTTTTTGATGCGCTGAGTTCGAATCAGGCCTTGCTCTACTACGCCAAGTTTTTGAGATATTCGAATCCAAAATTTCAAAAATTGTTGCAATTTTATTTACTAAACGCGAATTTAATTAATTAAACTTTTAACTATTATCGAAACTGAAAAACCGCGACTTTGGATATTCGTATCCAACAAATAATTCAATAAACAAAACGAAAGAAATAAAAATGCACAAAGACCGGTGTGCGTCGCGATGAGTAAAAGTCGAGAATGAAGCAAAGAGAAAATGAAATGACAATCTGTCAGAAAATGGGTCGCGTTCAATAAAAAAATGCAACTGGACAGCAATTAAAGGTGCTACCACCGGTTTTGCTCAGCGAAGGGTGGGTTCGTAAAAAATGAATATTTGATTAATCGAGTGCCTAATCTGCGCTGGATTAATTAAGTAATGAGGTATAAATCAAATGATATGGAAGTACAGGGGCGTACTTCAATGGGCGCCAGGAAGTTTTTTTTTTGATGGCGAAAACTTACCAAAACCTGAAACAAATTAAATTCTTCTTCTAAATAAAGACAGACTACGAGGTTTAATTTCCAATAGGAATTTTAAATTATTTATTAGGGAAACCTTTATAAGTATAGGTAGAAAACCCTAAATTTTTTCAACAACAAGAATTTTAACAAAAGTTAATACTGGCAAAAGGCCAATGTAGAAAAAGTATCAAACAACAATTTGGAATTTAAAATCAGGCAATTCTTGTGTCACAAACGCAATACCGAAGAAAGATGGTCTTGGGATAGATTCCCGAACAAAGAAAAAAAAGAAAATGGGGGTTTGAGAAGTCCCGTATTTTCGAGAAACAATTATTACAAAACGAAGGCCTATCGGAATATATTTTGCGCAATCTGGCAAGCGACAAACAACGAATATAAAGAATGAAGAATTAAAAGAATACTTAGCTTTTTCCAAACTCCAAAACGAAATCGAATTTTCCCTGAGTACTCTGGCCCACCTGGCCCTGACTCCTGAAGTCGCTCCGTTCAAGAATATTTTCACTCCTCACAACAATGACTAGAATTTCCCTCACTGGAAATTCGTGATAACTTTTCAAAAACCTCACAAAATTTTCAATAACTTGAAATTACGAATTTCGCTTATTTGATTAATCTTTTTTAACTTTTCTCAAACGATCTGCCTCGTACAGAATCTAACCAAAAAGTGCCATAATGGCGGCCTTTAGCGCTCACTTTCGCCCTCTCCAATTGTCGACCTCTCTTTCACACCCACTCAGTAGTGGCGGTATTCGGTCACGAGTTTAGTGCAAGGACTTCGCCTATTGGCTGGAAGCCTGCCCCGTTGTTGAACCCAATCCACTCTCTCTCAATTAAAGTATCCCTAGTGAAAGGGATCATTCACAATGGGGAGTAGCTCAATGAACGCATCCAGTCCACCTCCGTCATATTATGCCACACAAAAAGTAAAAAGAAAAATCAAATTAACACGATCAAAGTCCCCGTCCCAAACCGACCCAGACTAAGATCGAGAAAAATATTCTTGACGAATGCACTTCCACCATTTACCAATCTTAAATGGTGAGGAAGAATTCGATTTCAACGCGAAGTTAAAATTTCCCTAACACCGTAGACCTTCGTGCAGATTTGGGGGAATTAAGGAATCACCTAACAAGATCATCTTTCTTTTTCTTGCACGACACGCTACGTTGGGCCCTCGGCCATTCTTGGGTTGGTGACTGGCGTTGCCAGTATTGACATGTCAGTCAATTTAAGTTTGGATGTGGACCGTCTGTCACACATGTCGTTGGACAATGGACCATCTGTCGCATGTCATCGTTGGTGTGGACCGCCTGTCACACACATATAGTTGGGCAAGGACCATCCGTCACATGCCTTAAGGAAAAGTGGACCTTCTGTCTCACTCTGTGTTTTATTGATTTGCGTGGACCACCTGGTCACACGATTATTCGTCGAATACCTGTTGAAGTTGTTTTTCCAAGATGCTTTAGGAGCAGGCCTCTGGCTGATGGACCAGTTTCGCGCTGAACTCTGCTAGCATTTTGGAGCCGCAACAAGAAAAAGGAAAAGTGTAAAGGAATGAGTAGGTGAAACTTGTTGTGGTAAAATTTACCGCGACAAAATGAACGCGTTTTTATGCTTTTCCTTAAACTTCACAACTTGAAAATATACCTACTTAATTCATAAATTTTCAATGAGGATTTCTGAGAGAGAAATAGTAATATTGTTGCAGAAAAAAATTTGAACCAAAATTTGGTCGAGATTGTAAATACATAGGTATGTACTTTCAATTGTACTTCGAGCTCCAATAGTCTTCCAGTTATAAGCAAAAAAATGCATTTTTGTACCACTTTCTGCAAATTACTAAATCGCCTGTTAACTTGGCTTTTCACAATCTTACATTTGTTGTTGTTTTTTGGGAAAGCGCTGTTTGGGATTTATTTATAAAGAAATGCTAAAATCCGAAAAAAGCATATTTGTCGTCAAAAATGTCCATTGAAATTAGTTTTCTTTTTACTTGAATCTTTGACACTTTTTGGGAACAAGATAACATATCTAAAATATCGTATTTAAATATAAATTTCAATAAACAACCATTCAACGTTTGAAATCATATTTCTCAACATCTATTCTAATCATAAATAAAGTACTAAATTCTCTGACAGATCTGATTAATTTCATTTAAAGATTATTTGAATATGAAATCTTTTAAGTTCAACCATGCATTTCGAATTTTTCTACTTTATTAATAAAAACCCTTTAACAAACAAATGCAACAACTTAGAAAAACATGACTCTTTTGAATATATTATAACGATAACTTATTGCACTGAGCCTTAGAGAGCAGCCCTGAAGAAAAAACTACTGATAAGAAAGTTTATTGCCACCATAGAAGCAAATTGATAAGACAAACCACATTTATTTTTAACATTGTAATTTGCATAATGCGTTTTCAAGAAAAATTTATTAGTAAATGCTTTTAAAATTGAAAAAAATATATTTATGTGGTCATAAATATTTAGCGGTTGGCTACTAAAAGATAAAGATATCTGATAGATTATTTTTATATACAGGCATAAAAGGGCGCAATTCGCATAAAATGCTGCAAGAAATTACTAGAACTAATGCTGTTGGGTTTGGGTCTAAGATACCTAAGCATGATGGAAGAGGAAAAACTTTTTTCGCGGTTTATTAGTATTTATATCTATTGCTTGCAATGTAACATCTATTTTTCAATCATCATTAAATTAAAATGGAAAGTGGGCTTCAAAAACGTTTTAAGGTGTTAAATATGCAATCAAGTGAAAACTAAAAAATTGATTTGCGAAATGTGTTGAATGCAGGATGCTCAAATAACATCTTCTTCACTGTCGTAAATTTTTTTTAGGGAAAACATAGAAGGTTAAAGGCTGAAAACACACCGAATGAATCAAAACATTCTATTTTAACTTATGAAACACAAGCTCTAAGGAAACTGAACGAAAATATAATGTTGGAGCTTAACAATTTACATGTTAACTGTGCTTTTTTTAAACCCCTAAGGAATTTGCCCAAAAACAAGGTACACGAAAAAAGTTCTACGTTTTTGTTCAAGCCCGTAGAGCATTGGGCGAAACAAAAGGGGTTAGTTCAGAAAATGTACATGTTCAATGCAATTGAGGAGCTTAAAGAAAAGACAACACCCCTGATATTTTGATTTTATATTTTTTTCAGAAATTGAAAACCGAAATTCAGATATGAAGGATTGTAGGTGTCTGTATTGAGTGAAAAATATTACCTTTTGCCATGAAAATTCCTTTTCAGGGTAAAATTTTGAATAGAGCATGGTATTGTTTAAAGCTGAATGGACGCAATACAATTCTATTTAATTTGACCACCAGAGCAAATGTCACCTTTTTCCAAAGTTCTTCTGTCGATATTTTTCGGGCTTAGCTGACCCCCGGGAAATTCTATAGCTTATAACTCTAAAAACTGTTTTTCCGATGCAAACATTAATTTAGCATGAAATGTTTTCGAGCAACCGAATCAAACAATTAATGTTTATTGCAATCAGTGTCTTCAAAATTGAAACTTAAGATTTGCAGTTGGAAGAAATTTTAACGATTTCATAGGTTTCCTTAAAACGATGGAATTTTTAATCGACGAGTAAGTTTCTCTTTTTGAATGGCAGGACCATTCAAACAAAATGGCATGGCTGTAAATGGTTTCCTTTTTTGGAACACGGTAAAATTTTGTCCCATACAAAACTCTGCCCAAAATTTTGGGTCGCAAGTCCAATTAAATTTTCGTTTCTTACTGTACATCACCAAGATAGGTACTTGTCAAAATAAAATGCATGAAATAATTGTTCGCCACATTATTCTCGAGCTAAATTTGTACAGCTTCATGAGATTTAGGTGGACTTTACTTTGTTAAAATGAAAATAGAAAACGAAAAATATTCGAGTTTTCTCAAATTTTATTTTATCAGATTTATTTGAAATATTGAAAAAAAAAATCTTTGAAATGGCTTAGTAAAATGTAAAAGTAAGACTAAATATCACTCATATCAATCTGGCACAGGTAAATAACGGGGTTAGAGGTATCTCTACAAAGGAGGGCCAGTAGCCGTGCAAAAAAGATACTAATCTAATAACAATAACGTGTAGGGCAAAGTTATAGGAAATTTCTAAGTTCAAAATAGAAAAACAACGAAATATTCCCACTTCTGAGCACGTGTAGGAGTACTATTATTTTTTTTATCGGACATACTTATGACAAGTTATTTAAATTTGAAGTAACATTTAAATTAAAGTTCTTTCTACATTTTTATTTTCAACTATTTAAATGTTAAAAAATAAAAACTGATAAATAAATTCGAAAGCGAGAGCGAACACTAAAAAAGCACTTTTGGTGTTTTCGTATACATCTGAAATATAACAACCAAAAATTTGGTGAAGCAACAGCTCGAATAAAACCGGGCCTAGTGACTTAGTGCATTGTTGGTAGGAACGGACGGAGAATACAAATAACTCAAGGCCTTTTCCTGTTCTCAAGATATTCGAGTCGAAAAACATTTTTCCACAATTTTCACAACTTTTTCTTATGTGTTTAAAAAGAAAACTAGCAGATCAACCACTTTCTTTTTTAAAAAAAAATTTAATTTTGTCAATATGCGTCGAATAAAATAAACCCGGAGTCAATTGCATCATTTGTTGTGGAGATATTTGAGACTGATAAAATTTTATAACTTGATTTTTTAAATGCTGTAGTAAAACAACTGCTGATTGAATTTTTGAAAGTCATTTCTGCACTTAAGAGTGTTCGGGAGTGATATGTTGATTTTATAAACCAGATTGTGAAGCGTACTTGTCCGATCAAAACGATTAACTTGTCCATGGACAGAAAAACTTGTTTTCTAAAACATCATTGGAAAAAAATTAAATTTTTTGCTTATTTGGTAAAATGCCTTTAAGACAACGTGACTATCGCAAAAATGGCTGTTTTGCAAAGCGAAAAAATATTTCATAACATAAAATTGTATATTTTTACTAAGACGCAAAGTATTAAAGAATTTTTTTAAATATTGTTTCCACTAAAAATTTTTATAAAACAAAATACTTGTAAAAATCCTTGTGAATTTTGTAAAAAACGCATGTCAATTTCTTATACCTAATTGTATTTTTTTGAAAATTGTTTTTTTTTTTGTATGGATACCTATAATGAATTTATAACTTTTTATTAACAATTTGTTTTAACTATATAGTGATTATTGTATCATTAGATATGGAATTATTTAATTCTTAAAAGGCACTTTTTGACAGACAATTGGAAGTTAAAATCAGTTACGTACAAAAAGGTTTTTTTTAGTACAATAATACACCTACAAGTGAATATTTATTAAAAATACATAGTTAAATAAAAGAAAGTATCTGATGAAAGTCATCAAAAAACGGTCTTATATAGTTTTAAAGAAGAGTAATTATTGAACCAAACTTAGATATTAGTAGATGCACACTTTGCTTGTTGTTTAATTCAAAAAATTTGCAACAATGGTAATATCACTATCATACAAAACTCTTTTTAATATTTTTACAAAATTTTATATAGCTTTTGTTAGTATTACCTATATGAACAAGAAAATATTTAAACAAAGCTTTTTTACTTACTTTAGGTACTAAAATTCCGTTAAAAAAATAAAAAAAATAAAGGATATTATTCATGTCTACTAAAAACCTCAAACCTTGCATTCCGACACACATTTTTTCTTATTCCAATAACTCAATATCTTTTTCATCAATTACTCAATAAAAAAAGGTTAATTTTAAATAACTTTGTCACGACGACATTATGAATTTTTATACAATACAGGGTAACTCACAAAAGAAATTGATACTAATAACGATTAATCCAAACGGAACAATTTAAGTTAAAAAAGAAACTCTTTCAGCAGATAGAGATCCCTGTTTTGGGCGCAGTAAGTTTTGACTGGCAATAAATATAATTGATTTTGGGAAAAAGCAATAAGGTCATAACTTTATATCCACATTTATTAAGTTTTCTTATTTTTTCTTTTTCTTTTTTAATATTTTAATTATTATTAGCAACATTTTACCGTTTTTGTAGCTAAAATAAGGTAATAAATAAATTGCAAGTCTCAAATTCTTATGAAATATTTTTTCAAATAAAATGGATGTGGAAAACTTAGTTTTATCTGTTATCAACCAATAAGTATTTAAAATTTGTTGACAGTGCCTATAGCTGGATTCACAAGACTGATAAATCGGCGTATTCCCTTTATTCATTTTTTATTAATTTGAATAAAATACGTTAATATGACAGAAAAAGTCCCATTTTTTCAGCTTTATAGAACCAGAATATATTGAAAATATCAAATTGTCAAAAGTTTTTTTTAACAAAAATGGTTCTCAAAAATTATCAATCGTTGCGTTGATTAAAAAAATCTTTATACGAAATGAGCCTACGAGTCCCATCGAATTTTTTCACGTTCTGTTGATTAATCAAACATACCTAAGAAATGTATTTTTTTAATCACCCTGTATTCACGTCATACAGCTACATATTGAAAAAATATAAAATATATCTAAACACCATCAACGAAATTCTCAACAAACAAACAAAAACAACAACAAAAAACACCTAAAGCCAGAAGGATGGAACCAGCTATTGTTCGTGTTGTCAAGCTTATTAATATTCCAAACGCAATATACCGTTTCTTTATACAAAGAAAAAGAAAACATAAACTACACCCACAACCAAATCGACATTTCCTTCTATCATTTAGATTCTTTTTTTATGTTGTTGCTTGTTGTTGTTTCATATTCCTGCCTCCTTCTCGTAGGTATTAAGTCTTAATTTTATTTATTTTATTTCACCATTCAATTTTTATGCCACACTATCATCATTACTATCGTGATCATGATCATGGTTTAGAGCTAAACCTAATAAACCCCAAAGACCCGATTTATTTTAAAAACCTCATCACGTATCCGCATACACCAGAACTGAAACGGTGACAAAAATTCATGACAAAAATATAAAAGAAAAAAACAAAGTGCTAAGCAACGCTCTTTTTCGATACTTTATCTTCCAAAAATGGAATACACAAAGAAATTTTTATAGACGTCTTCCTTCTCGTTCTTTTGCAAAATAAATTCAAATAATGAACTTTCAGATAAAAACAGAAATAAGAGCAATGCTATGAAGGTACGTACGTACACTCATATGCATCAAATGTGTTTTTATGTATAAAAAACTTACCTTCAACTTTTGCCAATGCCAGGACTGAGATCGTCTGCAATGCTGGAATAGCCCATGCGGCCAGGTGAAACAGATGCGACTTGTTTTCGATGGCTTCGTGGCCCCATTTAAGACCGGCTGCAAGGAACCAAGCCAAAGCCAAGCACGACCACCACGCAAATGCAGCCATGCAACAGAAATACAAAGCCATAAATAGGACGGTGCACGAAGTCGATTGTCGATGTC
Source organism: Dasysyrphus tricinctus (assembly GCA_963921185.1). Classification (NCBI taxonomy): domain Eukaryota; kingdom Metazoa; phylum Arthropoda; class Insecta; order Diptera; family Syrphidae; genus Dasysyrphus; species Dasysyrphus tricinctus. The sequence goes on from OY992533.1 coordinate 87,562,233, forward strand.
CCTGCACAGGAAGAAAATAAATAAATAACGATGATACAAAATGGCAAAATCAACAAGAATAAAGCGAAAACAGGGGGGATCATAAAAATAGTTCATAAGTTTAGAAATATTAACGTTTGTTTTTTGGCATATAAATATAATAGGTACCTATGTATGTAGCTAAATAAAATCTTACTGTTTCTCTATTTTTCACTTAGTCTTTTGTGCGTGGCCAAAAATGTGTTAGTGGATAAAAATTGAAGGAGCTCAAAAATATTTCCAAGTTCGAACGGCTAAAATGAGAGCTATTTTATCTTGAGAAGAGATACTTTTGAAGGATTTATTACTTTCTCGCAGGAAGCACTAACACATAAAAAAACATTTTGGTTAGAATAAGATAAGATCCAATCTCAGACCTTCACACCACTAACTATTACCTCAAGGGGAACAGCATTTACTTCCTCATTTGTTATATCTAATTTTTCTTGTTTCTATTATGTTAATTGTAGATATATTTTATTATTTCACTTTCTTTTTTAATTTAATTTAATTTAATTATTATTTATTGGTATTTTATTTATATTTATGAATTTTATTTATTTCAATATATTATTCATTTATTTATCTTATTTTGTATTTGATTTAATTTTTCCTTTATTTTATTTTATTTTTTTTATTTTATTTTATATAATTTAACTGATTCCTTTTATTTATTTATTGCACTACATTGATTTGTATTGCCTCCCCTAAGGGTTACAAGGCTCCTTTTTTCTTACTCTGCTTCCTTTCCTCTCCTCTCTATCTTCTTATCTTTTCTCATCGCCTCCTTTTACTTCTTCTATCTTCTTTCCCCTCCATCTCCAGTCTACTTTTGTGTTCCAGCCTCCTCCTTTCCTAAAATTCATCACTTTCGTCTTTCCCACGCTTACTTCCAGTCTTTTCCTCTCGAAGTACTTCTCCAGCCTTCTTATCATGCTTTGCATTTCTTCTTCATTTTTCGCCATTACCACCATGCTGACCAGTACTGGGCTCATCGGGCACCCCTGCCTTACACCCTTTCCCGTCCAAATTGTTTCCCCATCACTCCAGCCGATTTCACTCTCCCCTTCGCCCTTCTCTCACTAATCTTTCTTCCAACGCCTTAATCATAATTTTCCTTCTACTGAGTCAAACGCAGCTTTTAACTCTATAAACTTTGTCCAGCACCTTTCTTTATTTTTATCTCTAACCCTCCCACCATCCTTTTCCTCTCCAAGCCTTCCTGCAGATCCACCATGTTACCTCTATTGCTTGTTCTCCTCCATATCTCCACGCCTCATTAGGTATACCATCTATTCCCATAGCTTTTCCTTCTTTGAGTTTTCTAACCACCTTTTTGATCTCCTCTTTACTAATTTCGGTCTCGTCATCCGCTCTTCTTGTTACCTGTTCTCCCATTCTCACTCTTTCTTCCACCCCTCCAATTAGATTCATAAAATATCTTCTCCATTCCTCTTCTTCAATTCCTTCCCCCATTGTCTTTCTCTTCTTTCTGTCTCTATCTATTATTTCCCACAATTTGTTTTCGGTATTGGCCTCTGCAATTTTTCTTCTCTTTCCTTCTCTCTTTTCTTTCTCTCAATCATCGCTGGATATTCTCTTTTTCGCTCCCTGTATTTTTCCTTCGTCTCGCTACTCTGCCCCCACTTCCTTAACTTATTTCTTACTTCTTCTGTTGTCTCCCTACATTCTTCATCCTACCATCCTCTCATTTTCTGTTTCCTTTTCCTTCCTCTTACTTCCTCTCTTCGTTCAATCTCTCTCTTTATCTTCTTCTCACTCCCCTATCGAATTCCCGTTTTATCTCCTCTGACCACCTTACCGTTTTTCTTATTTTTACCTCCTTCGCTATATCTCTCTTTCTCTTTCTCTTTCTTATTTTATTTTATTTTATTTTATTTTATTTTATTTTATTTTATTTTATTTTATTTTATTTTATTTTATTTTATTTTATTTTATTTTATTTTATTTATTTGATTTTATTTTATTTTATTGCATTTTAATTACGAAAAATGAGAGACAATATTTTTTGTAAGCAAAATACTGTTCAGTTCCGAAAAATTTTATTATTTTGGTCACCCTGTTTAAATTCAATCATCGTCTTATGCACATAATTATTACCAATTCATGTTTTCTTCATTTTTTTGAACATAGAATCTTTAATTAAAAAATATCCAAAGAAGCTCCACAAGATGGACCAAATATATTTATATGCACCTCGTCGAAGAACTCGTGCACATATAATAATAACGTCTTATTCTGGAGAAGGTCCTTTTATTTATTTATTTATAGAAAGTCGCTATAATATCATATATACATATGTAATATAAATTGGCCCTACGTAGGTACGTACCTGTGTTATAGTTGACATCATTTGTAGACGACCAAGACGAATCGGTGGAGGAAATGGCTCACGACATGCAACCGAATCACCAGCACCAAGACCCGCAACATACGCGCAGCCAACCACTAAATAGCAAACAGCTAGGAAGACAATAGCTCGCTCAGGATAGCGAAAACGTGATGAATCGATTAGGAACGTAAGCACCTGAAAAGAACAAAAAAAAAAAATATAAAAGAAAAAGAACAAAAAGATGACTTTCAACATCGTATAGAAGTAAGCTTAAGATGAAAGTCAAGACCGAAGAAGGATAGATGCTTGGGTTTATCTCTGTATAATGTATAGAGAATATAGGGAATGGAGGACTCGACTCAAATCATCTTAAATAGGCGGAGCAACGTGACCATAAAATTATTTTTACTTTAATAAAGAGTAAAAATGAAAATGTTAATTGACAATTTAAGATTGATCATTAAAAGTGAAAAAGTGAACGGGTTGGTAAATCAGCTTGGAGGTTTTTGTTTGTGATTTTTTGTTGTTGTAGTTGTTGTTAGCTGGCCATATTTATGTTGGAATCTATAGCAATCAGCTTATATAGACGTTGGAGTCTATCGCTAATGAACCATCAGGTTTGACAGCATTTGGTTACTTTAGCTTAACAGTTTGTAGAAATATGCATATATGGTAAGAAAGGCGGACAGTTAATCAATTCAGCATACATTGTTATAGCTTTCTTTCCAAGATAGTTTGAAACTTTAACTGAAACGACTTACTGCCTGCCTGAACAGAATAAAGTGCAAACAATATATGTACCTAGTACTTAATTTTTTTTACGCTCCCACAATGCAGCTGTACAGCTTTCTGACATTTTAGTATCAAAACTAAAAATAAAAATAAAAATGGATAATGATGAAAAAGAAGCTAATATTACTTTACGTCCTTATGAGAGATTGAAAAGAGTTTGAAACTCACTTCAACCCTCATGCAAATACTCGTTTGCGCTCAGAATTTTGAAACATCAAAAAAGCTGCAAGCAAAGGTTGAATGTTGGCCAGCTTGTCCAGCTGCTGTTGTGTTCACATCATTGAATTTGTGAGTATTCAACATTTTGACAGCTATTCCAGCTGCAGCTCCGTCTCCATTCTGTTCAGCCAGTTAACAAAACAAAATAGAAAAATTACTCTTAATTTCATCACACACAACTTGACAGCCTATCCTACATGATTTGACATGTGTTTATACATGAAAATATACATATTTAAGACTGGTTCTTAGACCATCACTGATTCTATCGCACTTTTGGGTGTTTGAGGTCATGGTGAAACTGATTTGTTTGCATTGGAAGCAAAATAAGAAAATCATTTTCATCAAAAAAATTTGGCAGTTGCATGAAATTCCTTCCAAATTCCAAAATAACGACGTTTATGTCCTTAATAGAGCTTCTTTTTCCACGTTTTCTGCTTTGATCCTATTTACCCCATCTACTGGTCCAACTTGCCACCGCTTCACAGTGTGGGAGTTCGCTCATCTAGCGGAATTAAATTAAGTTTTTGATAATTTTTTTTTTTACAAAATTTATCATAAATATGTGGACAATGAAATTTAAGGATAATCATTTATATACTTGGCTAAAATTTTCATGTACAGAGCTCTGAAAGTACAAGTTTTTTGCACTTTGGTGGACCCATTTGGACAAATGAAATACGGTCACAATAAAATAGGTAGCTTTTTGTAATTTTTTTGGATAAGATTCATTATGCATATATGGGTCAATATTTCAGCCTCCTTCATTTTTGAATCAAAATACAAAATTATATTATGAGTTTGTTAGTTGGATGGCTTAAAATAAACGGGTTCTAACATTCGCTCTAAAAAAAAAAAGTTAAAAAAAATGATCATACCCGCTATCTCCATTTAAACACCCAAAATGTCATTCCCCTGACGTGTCCCCAGGTCTACTTACCACACTGCATTGAATTTTAGCAACGAAACTAAAAACGATACAAGAAATCTAATGATGCAGTCTTTTCTATAATGTAAGCATCATCCTTAAGGAATGGTTAGCTTATTTTAAGTTGCTTTACTTTGCTAAATAGGAGCTATTAAGTAAGTGTTGCCCATTAAACTATCATTTTTATCCTACCAAAGGAAAATACAAAAAAAAATATATAGACTCAAAATAGAAAACTGATTTGTTTGTTGTTTAATGGGACAGGATTGCTCTTTACGAAAATTTAAGTAAGATTTTGAAAAAAACTTGGTTGTCTTATTATATTTCAAGCTTATGCAACGATTTTGTTTTTCGTCCAACAAATTTGTCATTCCTCCAACGCGTGTTTTTTTAACTAAACTGTGTGGTATAAAAATTAAACAAGTTTACTCGTCTGTGTCTTTTACAAGGACCTGTATGATAAATACTACAAAACACCTAGTTTTCATATAATTTCGATTTAGTTCCTATAAAACACCCTTCGGAATCATTCCCCTAACATCATTTTTTGTGTCATTCCCCTGATTTTCAAGTTTTCACTATAATGATTGATTGAGTTTTGGTAATTCTAGAAGGATATTGCCTTAAACATATTTACAGTATTTTTTATAGTTGGCATTTTTTCGCATTTTTTCGTTCAAAATATCATAAAATATTAATTATTACTAAAAAATGTTTAGTTACTTAAAATTCTTGGACCACAAGAGCAAGTTCCTGCGACATAGTCGTGCATGCTATTTTTCATGTTAGTATTTGTTCTCTTTTTTCTTTATCTTCCTGAAACCATCTGCAAAATTAAATATCCATCTAATCACCGGAGTAAATATAATTTTTTGTCATTCCCCTGATACAAGTGTCATATCTCTAACTTAAAGACCGTTAGATTTAATCAACAACTATGACCCCTTGTTTAAATATATAATTGCTATTCTAGCAAAATATGTTGTTTTGAGCGCGGGTCCAATTTGAAGTGAAAAATATAAATGTTTTGAAATATTGACCCACATACAAAAATTAATAAAACTAAAATTTTTTAAATAATGTAAACAAATTTCTGATATACAGAGCTCAGAAAGTACACGTTTTTTGCACATTGGTAGACCCTCTTAAAAAAATTAATTCGCTCCAAAAAAAGCTTTTCGTAATTTTTGCTTTTAATATTTATAATGAATACCTACATATAAAAATGAAATTATGCTACAGAAATTTATATACTTAGCCAAATTTTTAACGAACGGAGCTCTGAAAGTACGCGTTTTATGCACCTAGGTTTTTCTCAAAATTTGTTGCTTCTTCGACAAAAGTGCTAGGATCTATTATGTGTAAAATTGTATGGACTAAAATATTATTTCACTTTTGATTTTGAATAAATTAATTGTTTTCGAGATATTTATTTACAAGAAAACTGAACTTTGTACAAAATCAAAAGGTTAATTTTGAACCGCTAGGTATAGCTTCAATACTCTTAAACTTAAAAAGTTCCTTAATAGCTCATTTTGTTCCTTATTTTTGGGGACACTCTTATAACTTGGATTTATAACGAGAAGATGCACCAAAACGAAATCCTGCATACAAAAATTACATCCGATAAATGTTTTTTTAATAGGTAGGTATATTTTTCGGCCTTAAGTGGTATTGATTGTACGAAAAAGAGTATGCCCATCTTAACTGTGTAGTATCATATGAGCTACTATTTCTACTTAGCATTTTTACAAGAAAAAAAATTAGTTTCCGAGAAATTATCAACAAAATTAATTTAACCACTTTTTAACCCTTTTTCACCCCCCTAAACATTTGAGCCCGGCCCAAATTTAGGGTACTTTTTAGTACTTAGGATGTCAAAAAATGCTCTCCACCAAAATTCAACTTTGTCGGAATTTTTTACGAGTGAAAGTCCCATTTGTCTCCTTTTTCTTTTTTTTGAAATGAAAAATAAATGTATGGGTGTGGCATGTCTCTCATCCGAACAACACTGAATACTTAGTTTTTTTCTCGTGAATACAGAAATTGAATAAAAATTGCCCCTTTTTTAATCCCATCCACCAACAGATATATTTTAGCATCCTATGGCCTGTAATCTTACTTAGTTATCAATTCTTCGATATGGCATCTATAAAATCAAAACAAAACTTTCAATAAAAAATGCACCAAGCACCAAAAGAAATTTCAGAACTACCTTCCCAAGCCAATTTTCTTTGAATTTATCACCAATCGCAACTTTAGGAACGATTTATGACGCTAAAATATTACCAAATGATTACCTACTATTTTCGTGACCGTTTTTTTGAAATATTATATTTTCCTAATGTGTACCAATTGATATACAAAAATTTAAAAAAATTTGTGTTAGGTACTTTTATTTTAATACTAGCTGACCCAGCGAACTTCGTACCGCAAAAATTGAAATTGTTTCTGTTGGTTTCAGACTGCGGAGCATTATGACAAAAGGGGGATACCGACATAATCTCCAAAAACAAAATCCACAAATCCAAAATCCCCACACTTTTAAAAATCCACAAATTTGAAATCCCCAGTCACAAAATCCACGATTCAAAATCCCCGATCCAAAATCCATCAATTCAGAATTCATAAATCCAAAACCCACAAATCAAAAATCCACAAATCCAAAATCTACATATCCAAAATCCACAAAACCAAATCCCCAATAGAATTCTCTGACAAATAGGTATATCACTCACTCGTTCATTTACAAACGTCAAAATTGGCACTGTGGCTAATTATCATATCCAAATTTGCTGTGGAATTGTATTTTTTCGTTTTGCACTTCGCAATTTAACACATCCGCCACAATGAAAGCTGTCACTTTTGAAATTGGCAGATTCGTAAAATTCCCTATGCTTACTTGTGGCATATGTTGGAATACGATCCAGAATTTCGGTCGGTTGTTGGCAGTCTAAGGAACTACTCACCCTGTACACAAAATTCTGTTGAGGCCTGGCCCCACCACCGCCACCTCAAGGCCATCGCTGAAAAAAATACTGCTAGCTTTATTTTTTAATTGAAAACCTATCCAAAGAATTGATTGTTGTTACTACTAATATAGAAAAAATAGCCAGAGGTACTTAGAACAAACAAAAAATAATGGCCAGCAAATATTCTAAAATAAACCAGAAAGACAATATCAACACAATCAAAAATCGGGAAAGTTGAGTTCCTAAAATTCATTGTCTAAAATATTTTCACTATGTACTCGTACACACTAATGAACTACAAAAAAAAAATGATTTTTTATTATTAATTTTCCATTTTCTTAAACACAGATTACCCATAGCTAAAGTATGTTTGGCGTAATTTTGATTTGTGGATTTCGGTTTGTGGATTTTGGTTTTAAGGATTTTGTTTTTGTGGATTTTAGTTTGTGGATTTTGGTTTGTGGATTTTGGTTTGGGGCTTTAGGATTTGGGGCTTGGGTACCCAACCCGACAAAAGGCCCGACTTTGAGTTACAAAATATTAGTTGGTAAACTTGTCACATCGAATGAACTCGAAAATAAATTTGGATAGGTAGTATGCTGCTTCGTCATGATTTGTAACGCGATTTTGACGAATGCAATTTGTCTGCTATTTCGATTTGAATAATGAATTTTTAACCATCGACGTCCTTAAAATAGTTGCGACCGATATTCAAAACAATTTTCTAAAGAGTTCTTCCCTGTATTAAGTGAATTCACAAAAACTCGGTAGGAAAGAAATTAGGCCAGTTGCAGCATCAACCATAATTCGACCATTTACAGTTATTGTCAACTGTTTTTTTTTTTTTGAGAAATCAAGGCTGATTTCTGCAACGCAACTCAAATTTTCGTCGTCAACTGCAACTTCTTTATGTATCGTAAAAAATACGATACGATATTATTTCAGGCGAGTGCTGAGTTTTTCTGAATACGTTGATTGCGGGATACCCGGTAAATTTGATGGAAATCGTCACCCAGTAGGTAAAAGCATTAATTTTTCAAAATGTCTCGCATTTTCCACAAATCTTTCATTGTCCGGTCAAGCATATTTTTAATGCTTGCTTTTGTGCCATTGTGCATTCATCCAAGATGATAATTTTGCAAGTTTTCAACACCTGTGTCATCGCAGAGTTTCTTAAATTGTTACATGTTAACTCGCCACTAAGGCCAGTCATATAAGCCTCCCGAACGGTAACTCTTACAGAAAAAATATCAAAGACAAAGTTGTAGCTTAGAAAATCTGGGACTGTGATTATATTTGGAGAAATAGCTTTTTTTAATTCAGTGTAAAAATGGCACAGTTTGATTTTTTTAACAATAATTGCAGCGTTTGAAATTTAAGTATCTTTTCTGCATGAAAAAAACAACCAAAGTTTTAATCTATGGGAAGCGTTCTATTTATTTTTAATTTAGCTGTAATTAAAACTTCCATTTGTTTTTTCCTTACTTCTACGATTTCAAATATAAAAATTTCAAACCTTCAAACAAAAGGTACCTATACACCATTTATAACTCTGCCACCTTACAGCAATTATACTTCTTTTTATACCTTTCGCTAACATATTTAAGAGAATAATAAAGTCAAGTCACACTCATTAACACCATCATACCAACGATCTTTTCCTAAAGCCAAAGTAATTACAACTTACAAAACCCCATGATTATATCTTAAAACCTTTAATTTTTCAAATAATTAATCTCTGCTGTTTTATAACGGATTTCCTCATTTTCATTTCTGAATCCAACCACAATAATTAAACTCTATCATGCTTCGCCGATCTAATTTCTATCTCTATATCTTTTTAAACTTTCAATTAACTCATAAAACTATTTTTCTTAGAGTGTGTGGGCTTAAGAGTGCGACTCAAGTCATAAAATGTGTGACAGTAAAACTCATCATGGCAATTAAAATTGTCATCATTACGAGGATGGTTACCTACGTTATCACTGCTTATATTGTCATTAACGACACAAAATGGAAGATGACCTGCTTGATGACATGAGCCAGCAGCGTCGACGTTGTCTTCTGTCGAAACTCCTCCAAAACTCAGAGTCAGAGATCTCCCTAAAACGTAATTCTTCAAAAACTTTCCACCATCATGGTGTGTCTCAAAAAAGAAAAAGAAAAAAAAAGTGATAAACTTTTCTGAAAGTGAGGGTTCATGAACCTCATGTGATATGCTTATAAGGTATGTACCTTCCTACTTTTGCATAGTTACGACTTACGAGCCAAAAGACCATTAATGTCACTCACTCACTGTTACTTTGAGATGAGTGTGATGGGGGGCAGATGATGATGACGATGAACAAAATTCTGGTGATAATGATGATGATGATGACGATGGGAAAGTTGATGAGGATGATAATGATGACAAATCCAAACTTATATTCATTTTCTTCTTCCTTTGTAGGTACCTAGAGAAAGCTGCAGAGTATATATCCACCTACCGATGACACAGCCAGCATTTGGAATTAGATTGAATTGTACAAAAGAACGAAAATCAGGATCCATTCATATTCCCAACACACACTCTCACGCAAAGAAAAATGTATTTATTTTTTTTTTGTCTCTCAGAAGTTTGGTTATTTTTTTTTTTTTTCATTTTTGGACTTTGACTCCCAAAGGAGCTTACACATAACCTAATTTATTTGCTGGTAGATTTATGGAAATGTTGGATGGGTTGGCTATGGCTTCGTTTTGTAAGTATTCGGGGAACTTTGTTTGATTTATTTTTTTCGGGCATGGAAATATTAAAATTCATGACGTGATCTGTCACCAAATCAGGACTGAGCAATGATTTTCAATTGACATGTTAGGGTTTAGTTTCAAAACAAAAATTTATATCAATTTAATAAATTTTTTTTTTTTTGTATTTTATTCGATAAAATTGATGATGTAGGTTTTGGGAATCATGGAGGTATTTTGTGGGATTTAAGATTAATTTATTAGTTTATTGAACTGTGTGTGTGTTTTGAAGTGAATCAATAATTCAAAATTTGGTCTTGCCCCTTAAATCACACAGCAAATAGACGATATTAAATACGATGTAAAGTCTTTACTTTTAAGAGCGATTATCACGAGTGAATAGAACTTTATAGTCTCTGGTTTGAATTGGGCAGAAAACGAGTGAAAAATTTCAAGCTTTACCCGTTGTTTTGTGCGATCAACTTTGTAACCATAGGTACTGATTCTCTATACCCACATTCTATTCATAGCGACAATTCATAACATTTTATAATACCATTTTTTAATCTCGACTGTTTGTTACCTAAACGAGATGAGATATGAGTTCCGGTGAAGTGCAACTCCATCGAAAGCTTAAATGTCGATAGAAACAATAGCCTAATATTATGAAAAATGATACTATCCCAAGACAGAAAACAGAAAAAGTCATTCAACTTTTTCTTCTTAATAAAAAAAACCTGTTTTAAATCTTAATAGTGTCATTAACAGCTTCAACATATACGGCTATAACTATTTAAGTTTAAAATTGTTTTTGTATTCTTAGTAAAGGTATAGGCAAACCATACATAGCAATACAAGAGAAGTAGGCAATATAAATTCAAAGCTTACAATACCTTCCACTTTTTTTTCTTTATTCAATAAATTGAAAAGATTTAAGTATATACGATTACTGTCGTAATAATCCTCCATTCAATTATTGTTGTTTTTGTTTTATTTTTTTGATATTTGACTCATAAAAAAAAAAAAAAAATAAAATCAAAAAATAATAGCAGCTTTGAAATTATGCAAATAAACTGATTTATTATAATTTCAAATGAAACAACGAGAGCTTTATACACGTTAAGTAGGTTTTTTTTCATGTTTGTAATCTGTTAAAGTAGTCCAGGCAATATATGATTTAACATGGGCAAAATTGCAACAGAAGCTTTTTTAATTAATTTATGAGCAGTTACCACTACTGAAAGACATATCCAAAATCGGACAAAATCCCTCCATGGGAACACCCCGAAAAACGGTTTTCAAAATGGCAGATTTATTGGTTTGTTGTTTTTGGTTGTTATTTTTACTACGCTTTGATTTCACAAGAGAAAAGAAATGTATTTATTCATTCCAGGCAAACTAAGCTAAAAATACCGTGAACATGGACAAAATAGCAACAGAAACTTTTTTAATTGATTATTCATCTGTAACCATTACTAAAGAGTATATCCAAAATTGGACAAAATCCGACCACGGGACACTTCGAAAAACGGATTTCAAAATGGTGGATTTACTAGGGTGTTGTTTTAGGTTGTTATTATCTCCATTACGCAGTGATTTTAACTGTTTTTGTGTGTTAAAATCAATTGCGGATAGTTGATCATGAAACACCCCCATGGTATCCTCTGTCACGACTCCCTCCCAGTTATGACCCCTCTACTCTCAAATCTTAATTTTCGCATAAAAACAAACTGATGACAAAAAGAAAAAAAAAGAAACACACCTTATTCACGACCCCCCAACCCATGTTCTCCTCCCAGCAAATAATAAACACGACTAATCTTCAGTAATGGTCATAGAAAATGAGGACATAAATACATATGTAGCTTTTGGCACGCTTACGTACACACATATATTCTAGGGCTTGAACCGTTTCTGAAAATTTTTTCATTAAATAGCTTTGCTAGCCCTGAAAAATATAGGCCATAAAGTTTTCGGAGAACCCAAAGGGAAAAAGTTTATTTGAAATTAAAGAACAAATTATATTCTTGGTAAATGTATTAATTTATTTATAAATAAAAAAAAAAACAATAAATATTGAGTACACATATTTTTTAAGTTATTTTGGGCATACGCATACAAGCCCCATTATCTGCCTGAAAAGATTCTGGTTGTGATATCGCGGCCCGGCCCGGAAGCAAATAGAAGCAAGTTGCAACTTTCATGACCTAATAGAGATGACATTTTCAGGATATTATACACTGAATTTGGAGTTGCTCCACATCTTACTACGATGATTTAGTGTGATCTCATTGTCCTTTGCATTGTAAAAAAGCAAAATCAACAGATCAATGTCGTCTTCTTTCAGAGTGGTATGAACACGTTCTGAAGATGAGTTGCGGCTCAAACAATGTCCACATCAGCATCCCAATTTGCGTCACTTACAGAAGATCCTTGTTTCTTCAGCAATTAACCAAACAAGGCAATTATTAAAGGTTGTTATTTCGATAGGCTTGAAAGTGTTCTATTTGCCGACTAACTTCAGGACTGAGTCCGGGAATCGACTGTTAGTTTCGGTTCATATCTCATCGTTTAGCATTTGAAAAACAGGAAACTGACCGATAGATTTTGTCCAAAAATTTACAAAAGCTTGGATTGGGTTAGTTTTTTCAGTTAGCTTTGGTAAAAAAAAACCCACTTAAAAGGTTAGGTTAGGTTAGGTTAGAAGGGCTGATGATGCGGCAAGCCGTATCACCTCATTCGGATCTCAATGGATCCATTGTGCTCCCCAGGATGTGGATAATGCAGGAATAGGAGGGGTAAGAGGAGGGATTTAGTGGAAGTTTTGGTAATGGGGTGCCTCCTTGAACCATCCTGAGCTCTGAATGAAGTTCAGGATGCTCCTCAGTGGTAAAAGAGAGACGTCGTCACCCATTTCGTCGAAAAAATATTCTCCGAGGGCTGTTTTCCTTGTTCTGGCTAGGCTCGGGCATTCACAGAGGAAGTGAAAAGAGCGCTTCTCCGCCTCTTCGTCCTGGCACCCTCTACATAAGGTTGCATAAGTATTATTGGGGTACCAAATTGAAGCTTAGACTGTCGATGTACGATATTGATGTTTGGACAGCTTTATTGGTTTTTTTGAGTCGAAATACTATTTTTAAAAAAGGTGTTTTGCTTACACTTTCTGCTAAAAATGTGAAATCTATTAAAAATTAAATGAAAGTTGTAAAGGTCACTTTCTAAGCTACATTTTTGATATGATTTTACTCAGTTTTACTGTTTTTTTTATAAAAAAGCAATGAAGCAACCTGGACAAGTCTGCCAACAGACGGTTTTTGTAAATTTTAACACTTATGCTATCGGTTACTTACTATTCTGTTTTTCAATAGGTGCTGTCATGAAATGAAATGAAATGGGGGTTTTGAAAGAGGGGGGGGGGTCATAAATGGGAGGGGGGTTGTCTTTTTTCCTCAGTTTCTTAGACTTAAAGTGAATAGTCGAAGTATCCATTATTTCCTCTGGGGGCCAGGTATGGGGTTATGACTAGGGGAGGAGCTGACTGGGAATATCTTGACTGGTAAGTTTTATGGCCCTCTTCTAGGATAAGCAACTGATTTCTGCACAGAAAAACAGAAAAAAAACTGCGTAGTAAAAATATCAACCTAAAACAGCACCGAAATCAATCCGCCATTTTGAAATCCGTTTTTGGGGGTGTTCCCATGGACGGATTTTGTCCGATTTTGGATATGTTGTTCAGTACTGGATACTGAACAAAAGTCCATCAAAAAAGCTTCTGTTGCAATTTTGCCCATGTTTAGGGTATTTTTAGCTTAGATTGCCTGGACTAAAGCGATTATGTTTGATTCACAATGTTGCGTTCGAATATGTAATGGGTATAGGCTAGGGGTACCTACATTAATATCGAGAGGAAATTGGCCGTTTGAATTTTAATTCAATATCTATTTAAATTTGCATATTGATGACGGAAAATTGGTTTTGAATTTAATCGTTAAGTAGTTATAAAATCATAATTTTTCCTTAAAAGAACTTTCTTAATAAAAAATCTATTTACAACACTTTATGCTAATGTTTCCATATTACGAGATGCATAAGCTAAATATACACTCCTTAACGCGTCGTTAAATTTTAAAATTTAAATCAATTTAAAGAAGTGAAAATAAATAGACATTTTCTGTTTTCCTTTCGTCTATGCACATTTTTATTTAAAAAATATTGAGTTCATAAAGAATATTTTTAGCTTTAAAAAAATATTTTTTTCAAATTCAAAAAATCTTTAATTTTATTTGAAAATTTTACTATAAATGTATTTTTTAATCTTCTGCATAAAAATAATAATCAAAATCATATATATCTACCCTTTTCAAGAAAGTCAAGTATCAAAAAAATCAAATGCACGACTGGGTGCACGTACTTGCTCTTATGTTCAAAACACTGCCAGCCCTATCAATAAAAACTGCTCAGATATCTTCTAATTCACAAATTAACTAAAACGTCAATCAGAAGTTAGTTCACGAATTGAAATTTCATATCAATAAAAATATAAACTCATAATCCACGTTAAATTCAAAAGCTTAACGAAAATCTACTACAATCAACAAGAACTCTGCTCTTTCCAAAGACTTTTTATGGAATTGCACATACACTTTCTCACTAAATGTGAACTTTCGCACATACACTCTCTCATTTGAGGCTTAGATAGCATGTGTGTCACAAGCGTATGTTTCCTTTTATCTCTAGTTTTTGGCAACAATGACAGAAGTATTGTTAACTTAATTACTCGTTTAATGTACCTACTTTGGTGAGTTAGTTTAATGCCATGAATTTTGATTTATTGATATGATTTGACACTTAGCTCACTGATCAAAGATAATTTGTGTTTCATTTGAGTTTATGAATACCGGTGTGCGGGTTTAAGAAAATTGTACATAAAAACATGAAAATTATGAGAAGCATATGCGATACAAAACTTTAATTAGCAAAAACAACTCCTTTGACAGTTTGAGGTGGAAAAAAAATGCCATCTTAATTCTTGATTGAATATATGATTGTATGGGTTAGGGAAAAAAAAAATTAAAATAGTTGGATAGGTTTTTTAAAAAACTAATTTTGTGTAAAGAAAATTCTTAAAACATTTTTAAGGACAAATTTTGGTATGCAAATCTTAAGTTAATATTTATGTGCAGATAAAAACAAAATTTGAAAAAAAAAATTGTCAACCCGTTTTTAGATATCGAATTTTCAAAAAAAAATCTGAAACTTTTTTAAAAATTCAAAACTTTTTTTTTTTGGAAAATTTTGATATGCAATATTATTTAATCTTATCTGAAATTTGTTCATAAGAAATTCATCTAAATCAGTAATTGGTCCGCTATAAATTAATTTTTACGATATTTTACAGTATTTTTTTTTTCGTTCATGACCTTGAAAAAAAACGTTTAAAAATCGTATTAAAGAATTTATAGCTGGCCAATTACTGAAACGAGCTGACCTGTTATATAGATCTAAGGGCCTTTCAGGTGGTATTAAATTTTTGTAAATTTCCCATAAATGAGGTGACAAAAATCACGCGTGACCTTGAACAATAATTTAAAAATTCATTAAAAAAAAAACTGGCTGACCAATTACTTAAACTAGCTGACCTTTTATAAAGTTCTCAGGGCCTTTCTGATGGTATTTAATTTTTGCAAATTTTCCATTATGAGGTGCCGAAAATCGCTATGACCTTGAAATTTTTAAAAATTCATGAAAAAAATATGTACCTGATCAATTACTGAAACGAGCTGACCTTTTATATAGATCGAGAGATCTTTCAGATGGTAAACATTTTTTGCAAATTTCCCTAAAATGAGGAGCCAAAAATCGTTTAAACCTTGAAATTTTTTCTAAAATTCATTAAATATTCATAAAAAAAAATCTATGGCTGACCAATTACTGAAAATAGCTGACCTTTTACAACCGTGAAGAGGCCTTTCAAATTGCATACCTATTTTTTCTTAAATGATCCAAATGAGATGCCAAAAATTTTTTCTGTGACCTTGAAACGAACTTCAAAAATTAATAGAAAAAAATCTATGGCTGACAAACTACTGAAAATAGTAGACCTTTTATCACGATTTAGAAATCTTTCGGATGGGTACCTATATATTTTTTGCAAATTTCTCATAAATGAGGGCCAAAAATCACGCATAACCTTGAGCGACCTTGAGAAAGTTGAAGCCTTTATTGCAAGTTATCTAGGGCTGACCAATTTCTGGGACTACTTGACCTTTTCCGACCAATAACTGACCAATTAGATGGCATCTATTTTTATCAAATTCCCCTCATATGAGGTGCCAAAGGTCCAGAGCCATGGAAGATGGCATTATTTTTTAATAAATGTAAAATTTTTTCTGAAAATATTTTAGAGAGAAGGTACCTACTAAAAAACTCTTAAGAATCGAGTTTCAAACAAATCGATCATATCGTTTTTGCAATATGTATTTGATTTGAAACGTTTTTTAAAAATCCAAAAAATAATTGTTTTCAAAAATTTTCGTACACAGTACAGTACAGGTATATTTTTTGAAAGCTTCTATATAAAAAAAAATATTGAAATCAATCTTACCGTTTAGAAGAAAATCGAAAATTAAAAAAAAAGGTTCTCTGGGAGGTACCTACCATTAATAACCATTTTTTTGAAAAAACACCCAAAGGTAGCCTTTGCTAAAGGAAATTTATTGAATTTTTTCTTAAGAAAAGTTGTCGAGTCATTTTTTGAGAAAAAACGATTACCTATGTAAAATTAAAAAAAAATTGTATGGCAGGTACCGCTATTTTTGGTTAGAAAAAAAAAATGAAAAAATCGTGTGGGCAGATTCACCAAAAAACACTAGGTACATATGTACGAGGTTTGAAGAAAATCGATCGACCCGTTTAGCCTGTAGACGAACAGACAGACAGAATTGTGCCACCAACTTTTTTGGTGTTCTCTCATCGTAATGTCATGTTTGATTGTTATCTGGAATTTTTTTGTTTGCACGAATCCAAAACTTGCCTACATAGCAAGTAAAAAGGTTCTGTATAGGATGGTGAAATTAGATCATACAAATTTTTCGTAAAAAAAGTTTGTTATTTCAATGTAGTTTTCTTAGTCCGGGAGCCCACCGTAAGATTACCTATCTCATCGTGGCCACTCAAAAATTGGATGCCAACTGATAGCTTTAGTCCAACCATTTACGAAACTACTGGTCGGACAAGGCTTTTTTGGTCGCAATGGTTAGAAAATGCACTTTTCAGTTTGCATTTTCTGCTAAATGTACGAATAATATAAGCAATTTCTTCAAATGGAGTATCTAATGAAAGCTAAGGCTGTCCTCTACACGATACCAATGGTCGGACAAACTTTTTTTGGCTGTTGCCACGAGTCCGAACCCTTTTCTAAAATTAGGTGTTTCGTGCATCCAAGGATGTCTAAAAAACACCCAAAAAATGAAGAAAGGAAGATTTTTACATTCAGTTTTCGGTAATAGACTAAAACATAATGAAGGCGTTCAATACTGAACACAAAAACAGCACTTAATTACGTAAAATTTTGAAAAATATCGACTTAAGAAAAGAAAAAAAAACACAATTTGTTTTTTAAATTTGACGTTGAAATTTAATTTATCAAGAACTATTCTCTTAAATAACTTGATTTAAAAACCAGATGCAAGAATGGAGTATTAGCTTTCAAAAAAACTATAGCACATTATTAGTATGTTTTCGTGGATTTTTAATATTATTTTTGGCATTTAAAGTCAATGTTTCAGAAACTGCCCCTCTGCCTCAGGGAGGGGAGATACAACTTTCCCCCCATACATTTTTGTTCTTAGAATAACCTCAAGAACCACACCCTAAAATACTTCCACTCAGATCTGGGATACCCTGTATTTTTGAAAACAATCAATTTGAAAAAAAAAATCACATTTTTTTCAAAAATTTTGACTTTAAAATCTAATTTCTCAAAAAAATTTCACGAAAACATCTTAATTTAAGAAAACAAATAAAAAAATGGAATATTAACTTTCAAAAAAAAGCTTCACTATTATATTCGTACGATGCACGGTTCAAGAGATATTTGATAGAACGCGTTTTCAAAGATGGCGGCTTATGCTCCCCAGTCTCGCAAACTTGCATTTACATTCGAAAGACACTCCTGAACATATTACATCAAAAAAATCAATTTCCAGAATATGTTTTCAAGAAGACGGGGGTATTTTAAGTATTTCAAAATCGGTTTGATCTTATAATCCTTAAAATATACTCACTTTTTCAGAAAAAAATTATAGCCCAGGAAAATTAGACTTTCACTTCGAAAAAATTGCGACAAAGCTGATTTTTGGGGTGGAGTGGCTAATTATGATGTCTTAAGCATTTCCTGAAAAGTACTCTAAATTTGGCCCGGGGCTAAATTTTGTAAGGGGGCATGAAAGGGGTTGAAGTTCAGTTTTTTGGGAATTGCTCCTAAACTATCGGTTTTATTGAAAAAATGTGAAACTAAAAATTAAAGCTGATGTTATTCTACATACAAAATGTTAGCATACTTTTTTTTCGTAGAACCAATAGTTTCAGAGAAAAACGTTCAAGAACTTCATGGTGCAGTGAGTTTAGTCCAAAAAATTTATAAAATTTTTGCTTATCGCTGGGCAAATTTTGTTTTGTGATTTATGTTTAAGTACAACTCCTTACTGTCAAATCAAGGTTTTGGGGTGGTAGGGGAAAAGGAATGGCCGCCATCTTGAAAACAAGGTTGATTTTGTTTTTGTTTAATAACTCGTTGAAATTGCGTTTTTTTTTTAAACGACCACACGACAGATTTTAGACATTTAAATTATCTAAAAAATGAGCCATTAAACAGCTCTGTATGTTTATTAATCTTAAAGTTACAGCGGATCAAAGGTCACCTATGCCTCATATATGGTGGGGATGAAATGACGTTTTTTAAGGTTTTTCGCTTATTTGTGAATTTTTTGGGTCAGAATAGAAGACTCATTTTACAGACAATCAAGAGCAGTGCAAAATTTATTCTAAACATCATCAAAAAAAATGCACAAATTCTCATTTTATATATAAAATCTAAGGTTCCTAAAACAATAAACAAGGACCTTGTAACAAATCATCAAATCAACCGACGCAACGCGACGTTATAGAATTATATCTATGTATTCGGTATCAACAAGGAAAACTGTACATCCTGCTGATGATTGCAAATGTGAACCCTTGGATAAAACCAAATAGGTAAGTACCTGGCAATCGGAATCTATAAGATGTACTTAAAAATCAATGAATTAAATTCCATTAAAAAATTGTGCTAGGTTTTCCACTAGACTTGACAGATTTATATCAGTGTATTCTACGGAGTATATTGTATAGGTATATTATGTATGATTAACTTGCTTATAATTTAAATCGTTAACAGAAACGTCCTTCATCGAAAACAGATAAGACTGGAAATTTCTTTGAAGAGCATTCTTATATAAACTCAATTTAATTTAAATATAATTGAATTGTCACCCATCGAATGGAATCCGAACAAAAAAAAAAATCGCGTTTTCAAGAGTGCCTCTTATCTATTCCTTGAATTTCATCCTCTCTTCGATGAAAATTCCTCAAAATCCAATTCTTTTAAATTCCATTGAAGCAATTCATCTCTATGTGCCATGCCACCCTCAAACGCGACAGCAACAACTAACCAAACTGTGCACAGCATTGACACCCTATACCTACTTACCCATAACAATGACGACACGAGAACGACAAGGAATGTTATTTTTCCATTTTCGTCTTTTGGAACTTCGTATACGATTTCCAGCAGATGTTTCGATGGAGTTTTCGAATAATTCTTCGATAGTGTATTCTTCTTGAATTGAAAAAAAAAACTCTGCTGCCTGCTGCACTTGTTGTATGTATTTTTATATGTTGATACATCCCTTGCCTTGATGTGGTAAAAGACCGAACAAAAATATTATTTCCATGTAAAGAAATAGATTCATAATTTATTTGACTGTAGCTTGCTTGTGCATCACTTATCTAATCACAGTGAGTGGCTTGCTTTTGCCGCAAGTTGTGAACCAGCCGAAGGAGATGCTCCTATACCTACACATAACTGAAGGGGATGAATGTACGTTGTTAGATCCCCAGCACATCCAGAGATGCATTCAGCGGATTTTTCCAAACTTTGAAAAGCAATTTATAGGCAATGGCTTTTAAATTGAATATTCTAATGGATCTTTGGCAACTTCAAGCATACCATAAATATTTTTGTGGTGTAGTATATGTCTCTGTCTCAGTCCGTTGCCTGTCTGTAGATAGTAGTTTTGTGATCATCCGCCAAAGGAATAATTTTTTTTTTTTTTTTTTGTATTTTAAAGACTACGAGTAATTTATGACCACTTACCGTAAATAAACAACTGGCAACACAGACAGCCGCCCAAGAACCGACCCAGTAGCGTAAGACAGTTCGTTCGTTTTCAGGGAAGAACATTGCATGGCATGGGGCTCCACAATCACGAGTTTCCTGGAATTAAGTAAATAAAAACAAAAAAGTTAAAAATAAAATTCTTTTTTTCTTATGATAAATAAAAATATAATTTTAATGAAATGTTTATATCAAAGTGATGGGACATAATATTGATGATATCGTTAATTTTTTTCTTTCTTTAAATAGAAGAATTTAATGTATGTTAATTATGTACTCTATCTATTCAATATGTAAATCTTCAATAAATTTAGGTAAGTTATGTATTTAGTAGTTTTTTAAGAGTAAATCACGGAGACACAGATAAGCTGACGTTCTAAACTTATGCTTATGGTTTAAGATGAACCTTGTTGATCTTTACGATGAACACAAAAAAGCTGAAACACTTTTAAAATAATCTGTGAAGGGATCCATATTATACAATACATTAATGGATGTAGAAAGATAGATCATCTACCTAACTGTTTAAACTTTTGGTAATTAAAGAAGCATTAAGAGTGAAAATATCAATTTAAAAGGATTTTTCTTATCATAAGCCCTTAATATTTTAATTAAGGTATTATTTAGGTAATTTAGAAGAAAATTTCAATGCTTGCTTGAGAGTAAAATTGTCAGGGTTATGAGATTTAAATTGCTTTTGAAGTTGAAGTATATAGGCAAATGCATCAAAACTAATACAAACACATTTTTAACAAAAAATAAATTTAACTTCTTATTGGCAACACTGTAAAATAGACAGATATCAGTATAAACGTTAACTCAAATGTCAAATATCATTTTTGGAATGTATCGCTTTACCCTAAGGCATTAATCAAGCGTTGAGGTGTGCCTGTGCATACTCGAAGAGTTACTCTCGAGAGTTTTCTAATGAAACTTTTCTTAAATAAACACCAATCTTAGTAATATGTATTTAGTTAAGTTTTCGAAGATGAAACAACGCTAAATTATTTTTCTCCAAAGCAACGTTTTTTGCTCTTTGCTTCTAAGGGACGAAGTTGTCAAAACAAAACTTATGCTTATTATATTATATAGGTAACAATATTCTCTAGACGAAGTTAAGAAAACACCTTTTTCCATATGAGCACTCAGTACCAAGACATCGCGACTTAAAAAATTGTCAACTATCGAAAATACAGTGGACTCTCGCTAACTTGAACATACGATAACTTGAAGGATCCAATAACTTGAACATGCTATTTTTTCCTTGTAAGTATTCCATAACTTGAACAGGCAATTTTCAAGGCTCGGGAACATGATTTTTTTCATTGTTGAACAGCTAAGATACTTGCAATCTCTGTAAATTGAACAGAAATTTCAATAAAAAAATGTATTTGATTAATTTAAATTTCCTTTTTTTAGCTCACTTCGTTCATAAACGGTAAAATAAATTAGAATTTTGAAACTCAAGCTAAGCGCAGGAATAAATATAGAGCACATTAAGAAAGGGAAAAGTTTTTTAATTCTTTGTATGTTGAACTTATTTATTTATTAAATATTACCTTTTATGAAGCAAAACAAAAGCTAATATTAAAGGAAAAGTGTCAAGTTTGGGCAAAAAACAATCATTTGTTGGATTAATCCAGTAACTTGAACAATCCATTAACTTGAACAGACGTGGTTTCGTATGTGTTCAAGTTAGCGAGAGTCCACTGTTTTCGAGGACATACCTAACTCATGTGTACTGCGCCACCAAAAAGTATTTTTTTCTTATATTATATTCAAGTAAAGTTACTTCTTTAAAAAAGTTTTTGAAAAAAAAAATTAACTCAAAATTTTTGAAAAACGAAACATATTTATACCCACGATAACCGGTATCTATTTTCGAGATTTGATAATTTTTAAACTAGCAAATCTTGTAACTGAGTGGTCGTGAGTACATGCTGGTGTTCCCCAGGGCACCGTTTTGTCTCCAATTCTCTTCGTTATACATATTTTCAACGATCTCCTGTCTGAAAGTTTTAATGAATAAAATTGTTTTGTAGAGGACATTACTCTGAGCTTTTCGTTTCAAGGCTATTTTTCTTGTTCTTCGGATGTGGAACTTAAACGACAGCGTATGATAAGTTCATTAAATTCTGTTCGTCGCAGCATTTTCCAATGGGGAATAAACAAATAACCGCGTAGGGTTTAATGCTTCACTGTCTCAGTGTTGTCTTTTGTCGTTAAAGCGTAATCCTCCCTTTGAATGAATGAATGAACTAGTTACGGGTATAAGTGCACTGCGACCTTAAGATCTACTTTGTCCCCTGACTAGAGCTTAATGAGGTTACTCATTCTACAGCTTATCCTCCAAATTGGTTTCTTTGAAAAACTTGAGTATTTGCAGCACTATTAGAGAGGATAATTCGCTCTCCTTAATCTAGTGATTAACCAGATACCTTTGTCTTTGATGCACAAGTGCGTAGCATCTACCTAGTATGTGATCCAAGGTATCCTCGTGAGCATTGCAAAATCTGCATATGGGTGATTCCGTTCCAACTGTGATTCTTTGCGTCCAGTGCTTTTTTTGTTGTTTATTGTAAAATGTTCATATATATTTTTGGTTTGGATTGTGTAAATGGCTTTTTACTACAATCTACATTCAATATCATGACCAAATTTGCAACTTCTTCGACATGGCTTGGAAAAGTATTGTCAAAATGTCAGTACCGTGGCATGTCCGTTCCTTGTTTTTCCGATTAAGTCTACTGTTTTCGAATGAAATACTTCATTGAATAGAAATGTTGCCCTTACAAAAGTTTGTGTGCAATACTTGCTTGACAAAATAATGCAAGCAATAAGTCAAAATACTTATAGCTGAATAAAATAATCATGAATGACTGTTGTCCGAGGTTTTAGTTTTATTTTTGAATTTATTTATTTATTTATTCATCTACGGATATAAATCTTACAGATTACTAACAATTCAAAAATAGTAGGTACATAATATATATATATATATATTCATAGATAACTTAAGCTAATGTAAAATATTTTGTAATTTTATTTTAAATTCCAGTCTATTTATTGAGAGATCAAGCTCATTACAAATTGAATTGAAGAGTTTTATACATCTAGAAAAAGATTCATTGCAACCATAATTGTATCTATGTCTTGGATCTTTTAAAAACTGACGTAGACGCAAATTTCTTTCCGGAATATAGACCTCAAAGTAGGTAAGAATTGATGGACACTTAACACGATATGAAAATACATCATGCACAAACAATATACACTGAACAGACCGTCTTTTTTCTAATGAATCAAGTCCAATCAAGGCACACCTAGATGCATATGAAGGGGAATCAATTCCCCACCTCAGCTGTCTGACAACAAATCTTGTAAAAGCCTTTTGAACTCTTTCAATACGGGTTATCCCAATAGAAGAAGAAGGACACCATACAATTGAACAATACTCAAGAATAGGACGGACTAAAGACATGTACACAGATTTTAAAGCATAAGGGTTAGAGAACTCATTGCAGTTTCGCTTAACGAAACCAAGCATTGAATTTGCCCTTGCTATAATATAGTCTACATGTAACGAAAACGACAACTTTGGATCAAAAATGACTCCAAGATCACGAATCTCAGATTTGCGATCAAGAATCTGGTTGAATATTTGGTAGTTGTGTATCGTTGGAGCTAAAGTACGATGTGCCGTAAAAACATTACATTTTTTTATATTTAAAGGAAGAAGATTTCTTTCACACCAGACAGATAAAAGATTTATTTATTTATAAATTTAAAAGATTTCCCGCTCAACCGCCATTTTGTTTTAGCTTTAACACGTATGTATTGTAGTTTTTTAAAACAGACACTATTTATGTATATTTAACAACAGTAATTTTGTTTTTGGTACGTTGCTGTATTTTAAGAGTGATATGTTTGCATGCGATGAAGGTATGTCACAAATTTATTTGTCAGTACCGTGGTAGTATTTTTTAAGCATGTTAAAACATGTTTCTGGTTGGTTATCAGAATTTTGTATTCCTTTTAACGGCACAAAGTTAAAATTGTCCTGGAAATTATTTTTCTCAAAAGCATAGAGAAGTGAGGTTACATAAACTGTCTAAATGTCAGTACCGTGGATGTCAGTACCGTGGCATTTAAATACTTATTGAGCTTTAAATAAATATAATTAAATAATTCCTTGCAATAATATTTTCTTCTACCAATTTTATTTATAAGGACGGTAGCAATACCTCAGACGAGCCAAACAAAAATCATTCCGTGCAATAAAAACTAAGTAATAACCCAGCACAAAGAAAAGGATTGCCATTCAGAAGAACAGACTTCAAAAACGAAAAAGAGATAATTTTTTAAAGAAAAAAGGGAAGTAGAAATGTCAAGAGGTCAAAACCTATTAGAAAATCAAGAATCTCAACAAAAATATGGTCAAAAAGAAGGAGAAAAAATTAAAAAGAAAAAGAGTGTCACTATCGTCTATACTAGTTTTAGTACATTTCAATATATTTTTTGTTCTTTAAAAGTTGTAGCAAAATGCTTTTACAGATATGATTCCCTGACTAAATGCAGCCACAAACACAAAATAAAAATTGTTTCCAAGAAGTTTTAGTTTTTGAAAATTTTCAAAAAAAGAATCACAGTTGGCAAAGAATCACCCATATGGCAAATTTTATATTTTTAAGATATATCGAGACAGTCCTGAGAGTCTTAAATAAAATAGAGTGACTGTTTAGGAATCCTTAATTTTATTGAGAGAAATAACCTTCACTAGCAAAAATCATTTTCATACTGTACTGTATACTTTTTGAATGGTCTTATCAGTCTCCTTCCGTCAATGTAGGTACTGCTTGTGTTAGTCGGTTTGAAATTAATTAAGCTCAAAGTTTAAAAAATGCGGAATTTTGAAAAATTTCTAGTAATTGATCTATATTAGTAGAAATTAAATTTTTTTCAAAACTTTTAAGAACTCATGTAAAAGATAATCTTTCTAAGAAAAATATGAACAAAAGGTTCTAGTTGCTTACATTTGGTAGGGTGTCCGTTATTTCAATCAAATCATTTTTAAATATCAAACACCCTTTAAAACAACAGTTTATGCCCTTATTTCTAAGTTTCTACGGTGTCGGGAAGTGCTTCATAATTTTGATGATCTGTCCAGTGAGTCGTGGAGTCAGTCAGTTACGGTTTTACCAATTTTTGAAGTCCTATGTCTCGGGAACTACTAATACTAAAGAGTTGAAATTTGGTGAACCACCTGTGTTTGATCAGCTCAGCAAATATATCAATGAATTTAAAGTTTCTGACTTTATTGGTACTGAAATTAGAGAGGTGTTGAAAATCGCCTGAGTTTGTTTCTGCAAAAAAGGGTGCACTGCCACGAACTTGGCTGGGCACTACCGTGCCCTTTGATAAGTGAGACTATAGCGATCTCTTGTGAAAACTGGAGGAGGTATCAAAACGACTGTCTTCACAAAAGATGCGCGGTATATCGAAACCTAGATGTCACTCTTAATTGACAGTGTACAATTTTGTATAGTGCCACTTTTGTTTTCAGTGTGCGATATTTATTTACTAAGCAAGGGTGTTTTTATGAACTACAAGTTAGGTACTTGAGAAATAATTTCAAATTACGGGGTGAAAAAAATTCCATATGAATCAAAAATAATGTTGTAATTTTTTTGAATGAACAACAATAACTTGTGTGTGTAACCACCAAGTTTCTAGGCTGGAGTTATACCTACCTATATTTTACGAGTGGCCCCTCTTCATCTTCAGACTCCTTTAGTGGTGCTTAATTCTGGAAAATGTAAGGCTGGTCGTGTATGGCCAGCCGTACACTTTTCAGAATTTGTTTAAATTGATAATAATAACCTATATAAGTTGAAAAGTGATAATTGATAAGCTATTAGTGCAATAGTAGGGGCCTAGGTTTCATTGGTGGTAAATTGTAATTAATGACGATTAGAATTTTTGCTGGAATACACAAGCTTTTTATTACTTCTTCTTCAACTTATTCTTTATCTGTCTATAAAATAAATATCGAAGCAAAATTATTACATTTGACGCAAATTTCAAAATTTTGCACATTTACATTATGACTTTACTTTTGCCGTAGGTACATACATACATATATTACATATATTACATAAATCTCTTATCAAACATTCACCTGATAAATTTCTAAATAAAAAATAAAGAAGGACTAGAAAATGTTGTGTATTGTGTAGCAAATTCTAAACTCCAAATACATATATTCTTCTCCTTTATCCACCCATTATCCTCATTTCTATGAATTATATGTACATTAAATTCTCTTGTTTTCTACCACCGCCACACACCTACCTGCCACAAAGTTGAATTTCAAATTCCAAATTTAACTTTTTTTGTGTCTAAAAAAAAAATATCCAAAACAAAGACCGCGGAGAAAAATTCAAAGACTTGAAATCCCCAAAGACCAGACCAAGTACACATAGATAGAAAATTTATAAATGTATCTCAAATCTAGATACATACAATGAACCAAAATTCTTCATCCTACAATGATATCCATCTTCTCATTCACATTATGTACCTATCCTGTCCTCATGACTATGGCCGAGATTAAGGGATGGATAGGATATAATATATTATGATTGCCATCATGATCTGCTAGGCAGAATAACAAAAGGCGTTTCTTTTTTTTTCTCGGATGACATGCAGAGAACAAAAATGGTAAAAATTTCCAATTCCATTCTACCTTTTCAGTTACCCTCGTTTTTTTCGAGACAATGTTATCCCTCAGGAATTTAGCCTTCATTGTCCTTGTTGGAAGTCATCATATTCTGACTACTTTTAAATAAACTAAACTGTTGAAATACTCAGACTGAAGAATGTTTTGATTTGACGAATACTGCTTATAAATAATTGAGTGGAGTTTCCAGTTATGGACATTTTTAGTTATCGCAAACAACTTTGGCTATTTTTGCTATTAGCCATGCCGTTCACGCTGGATTTTAGTGTCAAAGTTTAGTTTAGTGTTAGTGTGGACAAATTATTTAAAGTTTCAAAATCAAATGGAAAACGTTAAAGAACTTTTGTTTCATATTTAGGATTTCGTTTCTTTAAAGGACATTAACATATTTTAAATACATTCAGTGTTACCATTGGAAGTTTTATTTATTTAAGAAATGTTGCTCTAAAAGTTACAAAAATAAATTGGGTGGCGCAACAGCTCGTGGAGAACCAGAACCTAGTGGCAGGAATGGAGGGGACCTACAGTTTTTTGCCGAGTCCGAACGGCTAAATGAGAAGCACTTTTTCATGACAAGTACTTATACTCTTGGAGGATTTGTCAGTTCCTCGCAAGAGGCAGTACCTCGGATAAAACATTTCTGTTTTTAGGTGACACGGCTGGGAATCGAACCCACACGTTCGGCATGACAGTCCTACGCACTAACCATCATGCCATGTGCGTGAAGTTAGCACCGCCATTTTCGATTTTCAAAAAAAAAAAGGTTGTGCTGTAATGTGCCCAGCTTGTGCTGCTATGTGCCGTATTTTTTAAAAAAAATCGTACTAAGGGTTTGGTTTTTAGAGGGTACCCATTTTTTAGCGTGAAGTTAGCACCGCCATTTTTGATTTTTGAAAAAAAAAAGTTGTGCTGTACTGTGCTCAACTTGTACTGGCTTGTGCCGTAAATATTTTTTAAAAATTCGCAAATTTGCAAATTTTACGAATGAAATTTTTGCGAAATCTCAAAATTTCGTAAAAAAAAAGTTGTGCTGTATTGTGCTCAACTTGTGCTGCCTTGTGCCGTAAATATTTTTGAAAAATTCGCAAATTTGCAAATTTTACGAATGAAATTTTTGCGAAACTTCATATTTACTAAAAAGTGAAAGTTGTGCTGTTTTGTGCTCAATTTGTGCAACCATATTCCAAAGAGATAAAAAAATTCGCATTTTTATAATTTTTATGCCAAAAATGAATTAATAATTTTTTTTAAGTTTTACATTTTTCTTAAAAACTAACAGTTTGTGCTGCCATATTCCAAAGAGATAAAAAAAAATCGCATATTTGTAACTTTTACGGTCAAGAAACAGATCTGCGAAGCGTGAAGTTAGCACCGCCATTTTCGATTTTCAAAAAAAAAAAGTTGTGCTGTACTGTGCTCAACTTGTGCTGGCTTGTGCCGTAAATATTTTTGAAAAATTCGCAAATTTGCAAATTTTACGAATGAAATTTTTGCGAAATCTCAAAACTTCGTAAAAAAAAAATTTGTGCTGCACTGTGCTCAAAAAGTGATACTAATAACCAGAAAGAAAAAAAACCAAAATTCGCATAATTGCATCTATTATGGCCAAATCTAAGCTTTGCGAAGGGCGGCAGCGTGAAGTTAGCACCGCCATTTTCGATTTTCAAAAAAAAAAAGTTGTGCTGCATTGTGCTCAACTTGTGCTGCGTTGTGCCGTAAATATTTAAAAAAATATCGCAAATTTGCAAATTTTACGAATGAAATTTTTGCGAAATTTCATAATTACTAAAAAGTGAAAGTTGTGCTGTTTTGTGCTCAATTTGTGCAGCCATATTCCAAAGAGATAAAAAAAAACTCGCATATTTGTAACTTTTACGGCTAAAAAACAGATTTGCGAAGCGTGAAGTTAGCACCGCCATTTGCGATTTCAAAAAAAAAAAAAATTGTGCTGTACTGTGCTCAATTTGTGCTGGCTTGTGCCGTAAATATTTTTGGAAAATTCGCGAATTTGCAAATTTTACGAATGAAATTTTTGCGAAATCTCAAAATTTCGTAAAAACAAAAAGTTGAGCTGCATTGTGCTCAAAAAATGATACTATCGAAAATGGCGGTGCTAGCTTCACAAAACTGTATTTTGGCCGTAAAAGTTACAAATATGCAATTTTTTTGTTTTCTCTTCGGAATATATCAGTACAAATAGCGCAGAAAACAGCACATATTTAATTTCTTACAAAATTGCAAAATTTGTAAAATTTTCATTCGTAAAATTTGCAAATATCTTAAAAATATTTACGGCACAAGGCAGCACAAGTTGAGCACAATACAGGACAACTTTTTTTTTTTGAAAATCGCAAATGGCGGTGCTAACTTCACGCTTCGCAAATCTGTTTTTTAGCCGTAAAAGTTACAAATATGCGATTTTTTTTATCTCTTTGGAATATGGTTGCACAAATTGAGCACAAAGCAGCACAACTTTCACTTTTTAGTAATTATGAAGTTTCGCAAAAATTTCATTCGTAAAATTTGCAAATTTGCGAATTTTTCAAAAATATTTACGGCACAAGGCGCGCAAGTTGAGCACACTGCATTACAACTTTTTTTTTGAAAATCGAAAATGGCGGTGCTAACTTTACGCTTCGCAAATCTGTTTCTTGGCCCTAAAAGTTACAAATATGCGATTTTTTTTTATCTCTTCGGAATATGGTAGCACAAACTGAGCCCGAAATAGCACATGTTAGTTTTTAAGAAAAATGTAAAACTTAAAAAAAAAATTATTAATTCATTTTTTGCATAAAAGTCACAAAAATGCGAATTTTTTTTTATCTCTTTGGAATATGGTGTCACAAATTGAGCACAAAACAGCACAACTTTCACTTTTTGGTAATTATGAAGTTTCGCAAAAATTTCATTCGTAAAATTTGCAAATTTGCGATTTTTTCACAAATATTTATGGCACAAGGCAGCGCAAATTGAGCACAATGCAGCACAACTTTTTTTTTTGAAAATCGAAAATGGCGGTGCTAACTTCACGCTGCCGCCCTTCGCAAAGTTTAGTTTTGGCCATAATAGATGCAATTATGCGAATTTTTGTTTTTTTCTTTTTGGTTCTTAGTATCATTTTTTGAGCACAATGCAGCACAACTTTTTTTTTACGAAATTTTGAGATTTCGCAAAAATTTCATTCGTAAAATTTGCAAATTTGCGAATTTTTCAAAAATATTTACGGCACAAGCCAGCACAAGTTGAGCACAGTACAGCACAACTTTTTTTTTCAAAAATCAAAAATGGCGGTGCTAACTTCACGCTAAAAAATGGGTACCCTCTAAAAACCAAACCCTTAGTACGATTTTTTTAAAAAATACGGCACATAGCAGCACAAGCTGGGCACATTACAGCACAACCTTTTTTTTTTTGAAAATCGAAAATGGCGGTGCTAACTTCACGCACATCATCATGCCACGAGGTACTATACTCTAAAAGTTATACTCGAATGAGAAAGAAACAACTTGACAACTTTCAAAACTGCTTTTTACTCAGCCTGACAGCTAATCATTTACCAATACCGCCAATTATAAAAAAAATGAAACAAATCTCGCTCTGATGGTAACACTGACCACAGTTCAAAGAGAAGTTGAAGCATCACTTCAACAGAGAATCAGGCAGTTATTGGATTGCATTGCAAAGAGGATGCATTATGTTACCAAAGGATCACAGTATACAAAGATACTGTACAATACACAAATGCACATACGTATTCACACATATGGACAGAAACACCACCATATAAACATCATTCAATCAATAAACATAAAAACAAAAACTTGAGCACGTATGTTGAACACATTTAAAGCGAACAGATAAATTGTCTCTGGCGGGCATCTGTATATAGATGGATATAATATGGAATTTAAGGGCCAACCAACAACTACAGACGACAGGCATAAGAAGGTTTCACTTGATATGGCGAGGAGATGTATGACGTCCGCATGTAATTTAACCCTCGTCAAACAATGGCTGCCAGCGTTATTTTACAGAGAATTCAAAACAAAAGGAATAACATTTGACCGAAAGGAGGAGTTCCAATATATTCAAAATTTAATGAGAAGCAGCAAGCAGATAGAGAGAGGTCAGCTGTTGTTGGAGTTATTGTCATTATTCGACTAAAAGAAGGGAAGATAATGACGTTCAGCACTTTATTGTCCTGACTGACTTTCATTTTGTATCTCATTTAATTTGTTTCGATTAAATCTGGAAGTTTTAAATTGTTTTTATTTTTTTTATTTTGAGGAGGATTGGGATTTTTTGATCGATATTAGTGATACAATACCAAATTGTTGAAACTTGCAATCCAGATTTTAAGCCATTTGCAGCTGAAAATATGACTTTTCAGGATGATACAAAAATTAGGCAATGCGTAGGTAGGTAATGATTCAAAATAGGTATGCTTTTTACTTTGCATTTGCGTCCATTTCAAATCTTTCTCATTTTCGAAGAAATATGAACCAATAACGACAACAGACCAAATTGTACAGCAAACAGTAACTCTTTGTAGATAGAATAGGTTGGGGGTCGTGCCGTCGCACAGTGGTCCCTTAGTTGAATTTCAGCGACAAAAATCATTACCCACGCCATTTGTTGTTACAAATTAATGAAATTTGGTACACTTAAGGATTTGGGGATAATGAATTCAATGATTCTGCCTTTTTTTTCTACTTCAAACAGTGATTTCACAATTTAGGTCAGAGCATGGTCCAATGTCAGGAACTGAGTCAAGTTAATGTTTGAAATGTCCTTAAATGTGTGTTTGAATGTATAATTTCATATAAAAGTAACTTCAAAGCAGATTTGTATAAAATTTAAAAAAGGAAAAGTCAAAAATGTTGAGCAATGTTCCCACGAATTATAACTAATTTCAGTGCTTGTTTTTAAAAATGTGTTTATTGGAAACTATTTTAAAGACCTTATCTGATCGAATCTGAATGAAATTTAGCCAGTTCTGACAGTTGGAAGTTACCAAACAAAATTAAGGTCAACTATGAATTCAGATGAGTCCCCAAGAGGTAATCTTTTTATGGAAAATCCTTCTGCAGCTTCGGTTGCAGTAAACTGCACATCGGATTTGGGGGTGCGGCATCTTTCGTGTACGAGCGTCAATCAAGACGCCATAATAATAAATGAATCGTTGACAAATAGAAGAAATCTTTCAAGAAGCGCAAATGTTACTTTTGGCTACCGCATTCGTACCAAAACCGGAGCATGGAACGTTCGATCCTTGTACAGCGATGGTAGATACGAGCAAGTTGTGCGTGAAATGCTTCGCCTGAAGATCAGTATCCTGGGCATAAGCGAAACTAAGTGGAGAGGTTGAGCTGAATACAGATCAGACACTGGACAGACGAGAATGCTGTATTCCGGGGAAGGTGAAAGAGAGGGCGGCCAAAGACTGCATGGTGTCGGAATTATGTTGAACGAAGAAGCGAGGCGTAGTTTGAACTCCTGGGCGCCCATTTCTGCGAGATTAATGACTGCAAGGTTTCGTTCAAAAATTCATAACGTCACAATTATTCAGTGCTACGCCCCCACAAATGAAGCGACCGAGGAAGACAAAACCGCGTTCTGCACTCATCTTAACTCGGTTTACAGTAGTGTTCCGAGAGCCGACATCATAGTCGTTATGGGAGACCTTAATGCCCAAGTCGGTTCAGACAATTACGGACTGGAACGCGTGATGAGAAGAAATGGCTTGGGGTCACGGAATGAAAATGGTGACTTGCTTGTCGACTTTTGTAACGCGAATCGTCTTGTGATAGGTGGGATTGTATTTAAGCATATCATATCATGATTCAGCAGCGATGGAGGAAGTCTATGTGTGATGCAGTGGCGTAGCGAGCACTTTGGGGGCCCCGTATCAAACATTTCTTAGGGGCCCCCCATTTTCCAAACAAGAACTCAGCCTTTTCTTACTTGCATCATCATATTAGATGAGTTCAATTTGGTATTTGATTTTGTACGGTTAAAGGGAAAGAAAACTGTTTTTATAAATAGTTACCTCGAAAACGTGTTGAAAAGTTATCAATTGTAGTTTTGTAACGTTTGTGGAAGTTTTTCCCAAAATCTGTTGCTCTAACAAAATAGTGTAATAATCTTTCTTGTATAGAATTCTATGAAAAAAACTGAAACCAGCTAGATTTTTGAAAAAAAAAATAATAGTTTTCTAGATATGTATTTACAAAACTTTTTGTTTTGTCACTTTACGGTCAAAATCAAAGGTCAAATTTTGAAACGCTATAACTTTTAGACTTCATTAATAGCTCATTATTTAGATAAAAAGACTATATCTGAAAATTTTGGGCTCCTCAATTATTCGTTGTTAAATGAAATTCGAATGAGTTATCAGAAAACAAGTTCACAGCTCACACCTTTTTTTTTAAACGACCTTCGCCTTACCTTACACCCAAAAAATATATTTTTTAATAAGGAGATGAACTTGAATACAAATTATATAAGAAATGTTGTCCATAATAAATGAAGTTTTGATAAGTTTTTCAACTAAACTAGCCATGAAGGTAAAGTAAATAATAAATCATGGAAACTATTTCCTAATTTTACCATTTCTTCGTCTTATTCTCCAGGACTACTGGTACTTGATCCGATAAGAAAAAAGTGGTCGCACGTTGCATTTGTGGTTCCGTTAGTTGGTAAGACTAAGATAGAGATAACTACACAAGAAGGAAAACTATCGAAAACACACATGTAAACAAAATTGGTAATAGGTACATTTTGAACCATATGTAAATTGTCACTCCCAAAGCTTTTTTTTGAAAGCCCTGAACTCATGTGCGTGTTTTTTGGCACCTAGGGTCGCCCTGAACTCGCCCTGAAGTAGATTTAGGATTCTTGCTGGGGCGAGTTGATGTAAAAAATAAATTGTCAAAGTGGCATGAGCTCCAAACCATTTTTGTGTGGAGTCACGTGCTGCAGGAAATTCTGTTTTTTTTTTTCTTTAATACAAATTTAAGGAATACACATATTTACTTTGATAGTAACAAATAGAAATAGAAAGTGGAAGCTGCGGTTTGTTTCTATTCATTTTTAAAGAAAATGTTGATTCTTGCTTATTTCACAATAACTTTAAGTATTTTTTAAAACCTAAAAACACATTTTTTTTTTGACAATTCTTATGGTTGTCAAGAAAACCTATGTCAAATCTAGGTAAACTTCAACGAGCGAACCTATTAAAACTGTGTATCGAATGCATCTCAATGAAAATTTTCTTACACACGTCCAGTATTCTGAGTCTCGGGGCCCCTATATGTCGGGGGCCCCGTATCATTGATACGGCTGATACCGCGGTAGCTACGCTACTGGTGTGATGTCCGGAGTATAAGAAATGCCGACGTGGGAAGCGACCACCATTTGGTTCTGATGAGTCTCAAACTACCAACCGCTGCCGTACAAAAACCAGCGCAGGATGCAGCAAGGAGCTCAAAATTCATTACTAATGCTTTAAATGACCCCAACATATGTCGAAACTATATCACCACCCTTAACGACAGAGCCTCGTCATTAAACGGAATCCAGCATTCAACAATTGATGAGATGTGGGGTGAAATTAAAAGTGTTTTTATGGAGGCTGGATCCGAAACTGTACCCAAGCGAACGAGACGTAGAGACTCTTGGATATCCATCCCAAGACACCTGGGATAAGATCGAACTTCGCAAATCGTTGAAAATTCAAATAAATGCTGAAGCAGATATTCAACGAAAGGCTGATTTGCGAAGAGAGTACCGCATTGCACATAAGATGGTCTATCGTTGTGTGAGACGCGACAAGAGGGTGAGGTTAGATGGACTCGCGGAATGCGGAAATCGCTGCCAGAAGAGGAGATATCCGGGAATTGTACCAAATAGCCAAAGATGTGATCGGGAAAAAAAGCAACACGAATCATCCTGTAATGGATGTGGATGGCACACTTTTGGTATCAATTGAGGATCAGCTTCGTAGATGGAAGGACCATTTTTGTGCCCTGCTAAATGAGGATTCAGTTGAGCAGAGTGCTGAAGTGCCCCAACTCAACGAGATGCGCTGGTCCTATAGGGGTATTGACATCGAACCCCCGTCAGAATGGGAAATCCTTACATTGATAAATCTCCTCAAACACAACAAGGCAGCTGGACTGGACGGAATACCAGCTGAATTCCTGAAAGCCGATCCCGTAACAGCGGCTAATATTTTACATCCGTTGATACAAAGCATTTGGGAAAACGAAAGCTAGGTATCCCAAGGATTGGAAGGATGGTGTGATTGTTAAGTTGCCAAAGAAAGGTGACTTAAAGAATTGCAACAATTGGCGTGGTATCACCGTTTTGTCCGTTTTCCCAAAACTAATGGCAACCATCATTCTCGAGCGAATAAAGGATAGAATCGAGTCTACACTCAAGAGGCATCAAGCTGGCTTTCGCAGTGGTCGATCGTGTGTCGACCATATCAACACCCTGCGTATCGTCCTCGAGCAGTCGATGGAATTTCAATCACCGCTTTACCTCATGTTCGTGGATTTTGAGAAAGCCTTTGATCGAGTTAACCGAGAATGTATAGATCGTTGCTTGGTAGAGGAATTCCACCAAAAATAGTTGCCATTATAAAAGAGTCCTACAACAACGCAAGGTGTTTTGTTTTGCACAATGGGCAGCTATCCGACTCCTTCGTAGTGCAACAGGGTGTGAGACAAGGGGATGTTCTATCGCCAATTCTCTTCCTGCTGGCGATGGACGACGTATCGACGGCCAGTGTTGGTACAGCTGAGCGACAGGGCATTCAATGGAGACCGTTCGAAAGGCTCAGTCATTTAGACTATGCCGATGACATATGTCTACTGGCAAATAACATCAGTGGGCTGAACGGGATGTGCCAAACACTGCAAGTGAAGGGAGAGTCGAGTGGTCTAAGAATAAACAGCAAAAAGACAAAAATAATGCTCACAGGCCGCTCCACACAGCAGCGTATTATTCTACAGGAGACGCCAGTAGAAGTAGTGGAACAGTTCAACTACCTTGGCAGTATTGTCTCTGCAAACGGTGGTACGGATCTGGACGTTAAAAGTAGAATAAATAAAGCTCGTGCTGCCTTCGGTACTCTGTCCCCAATCTGGAAATCAAGTCAAATCTCCTTACGCACTAAGTTGAGATTCTTCGAATCCAATGTCAAATCCGTGCTGTTATATGCTTGTGAAACATGGAAAGTCACGTCTACTATTTCGAAGAAAATGCAGGCTTTTGTGAATCGCTGTCTTCGCCACATCCAAAACATTCGCTGGCCACAAATAATATCAAATGAGGAATTGTGGCGCAGGACAAGTCAAGAGCGGTTGGACGTCGACATAAGAAAGCGTAAATGGCGTTGGATTGGTCACACACTGAGGAAACCAAACGATGAAATTGCAAAGCAGTCCTTTGAATGGAATCCTCAGGGTGCACGGCGGGTTGGAAGACCAAGAAGAACATGGAAATCAACTGTCTTAGCGGAAGCAGAATCCCAGAGAAAGACGTGGCCACAGCTAAAGTACCTTGCAGCAGACCGTGAAGGATGGAGACGCTTTGTTGACGCCCTATGCCCCAGCCGGGGTTACAGGACACGATGATGATGAACATGAACGACCACCTCATGACAATTTGCATGTAGGATGCATTCGCCAACAACAGCCTCATATGTTCTTATGCCCAAGGCCGAAGAGCAATGCCCTTGCTATGGCATTAAAATTGTCTTTGGGTGATTTTAGTTTCAAACTAAAAAATTGACATTTGACCTGTCAAAGTGGTGACTTGTTTATTAAAAGGCTCCTAGAAAAAGTCGTTAAAAGTAAAGAAAAAGTGCACGAAAAACCATAAAAATCGGTTTAAAAAGTGGCGAAATTGAATATATCTTCAAAGCAACCAAGCTCCTTCGTAAGTCATAGAAATTAAGAAAAATTGAAAGTGGGTTACTTTTTATACTAAAATTATAACCTCAACTCATGAATAAGAGGAGTCTGATTGAAATCTCACCCGACCAATTAAGAGAAGAAAAGCGTAGAACACTTCCAGCAACCCCGCCTTCACCAGTATCAGAACTTTCAGTGTCGAAAATGGGATCCACAACACTAACCATTGATATTTTGAAGCAAATACTTAATGAAAGCAACAAAGAACTTGTCAGCGAGCTACCGTCCAAAGCGGATTTTCGTATATTGCACGCAGAACTCTCTGGCCTGAAAACGAAGTATGACGAAATTTCTGCCAAGGTTGTTGACCTGGAGCAAAGAAACAACGAATTGGAGGAACGACTCGATAGTTTGCTTCAAAAAAGTTTAGAGTCAAATGTTGTGGTGCACATGCCTGTAGAAGCCAACGCAGATATGAGGGAAAAAGCCAAGTCTGTCTGCGCCGATTTGCTGGGCACGGACTCTAGCTCGGACGTTGAATATGCACATTCGGTATCCGCTCCTAATTCTCGTACTGCAATGATAGTTGTCAAACTAAGTTCTCGGAGTGCTGCTTGGAAAATTCTGAGAAATACAAAAAACCTAAAAGGCACGCAGATCCATGTGCATAAGGACCTTCCATACAATACTCGTCGTAGGAAAAACAATCTGCTCCCAATCGCCAAGTTTCTGCGCGAAAGATTTCCCCATGTAAAAATCCAGCAAAAGGACGACAAACTCTTCATAGCAAATAATCTTTTTACATGGGATTTGACGAGGGGGTTAAACTGTGGCCCCAACGATCCCATGGTGATGTTAAGAAACATTTTTGGTGGAGATCTTTTTTTGTTTTCAGATCTTGAAAATTTTATGAATGAAGTTAAACGTGGTAATAAAAACGTAAATAATGTCAATCAACATACGTCAAATTTAAATATGCCACCTGAAGTTGGTTGCAGTCCAACTCATCTTAACGTCAACGAGGATTTGGCTGCACACACAAGCACGAGCGTGAGACAGAAAAAAAGTGGTGGTTTACACGATGGAATGGAATGAGGAGAACCCGTCTACCAGAAACAAATTAAATACATAGATTTAAGTATATTAGGGTATAATGTCGCAGGTCTTAAAAATAAATCTTTTGTAGTAAATTTTTATAACTATGTTAAAAGTTTCGATATATTCTTACTTTTTGAAACTCACGTTTTAGAAAATGAGGTTGATAATTTAAAAAAAAAACTTTATGAATTATGAATTAAAGTGGATTCCGGCAGTTAAAACAAATACATTCGGAAGAGGAAGTGGTGGAGAGTTGTTGGGCTATCGCAAGCATCTCGAAGCTGTTACCCCAAAATTTAAGCGAGTTGAAGAGATGGACATCTTGGAGTTAAAAATCAATGAATGTGCTGTCCATATCATTCCCATATACCTCAACTGTTCGCACTGGTTGAGGGACTATAACCGGCTTTGCGAAACGCTGCAGAATTTGGGTTCAATGGATGTTCTTCTTATTGGGGACTTTAATGCAAGGTTGGGGCTGTCGCAAAATAACTTCGTTAGTGGAATTGCAGCGCCTATCATCAATCCAACTCGCAGATCAAAAGATGAAGTATGTGACGGGAAGGGAGCTAAGATATTAGAAATAGCTGATAGCTTGGACGCAAAGATATTGAATGGAAGCTGTAATGGTGACCCGAATGGAGAGTACACGTTTATTCGTGGAGCATCGTGCTCCGTCATAGACTACTGCTTTGTGTCTGGTAGGTGGAATTCAATTCTGAGTAATTTCAAAATATCAGCGCAGATCTTCTCAGATCACATGCCTTTGGAAATTTCTTGCATAGTTTCAGGATCAGAGGAAATTGCCAACACAAAACAAATGGGTTTACTTCCTAAGTTGAAGTGGAGTTATAGAAACCAAAATATTTACCAAAACAATTTAAATTTGGAACTTGCAAAACGAAGGGCAGAGAACAACCAGCTACACATAAACGACCTCACCCAGATTATAATTGAAGCTGTTCCAGCATGTGCTAAAGGAAGACCAAATGATACCTTCAAACAGACCTGGTTTGATACAGAATGCCAAAAAGCTAGACAAAAATCGTTTTCATTCCTAAGGTTGTTAAGGAAATACAACACACCTTTTTTCAAAAATATGTATGCAAAGGCTAATAAACACTTTAAGCATCTCTGTCTCGAGAAAAAAAAGCACCTAGAGCATCAAACAATCAGCGTTTTAAATTCTTCAAAGTCTTCGGCTGAATTTTGGAAAGCCGCTAAAACTATTAACGGGAGGACCAATTTGATCTCATCGTCCCTGCGAGCGTTCGAACTACGTGGATATTTTAAGAACCTGCTTAATGCACCGCTATCTTCTCCGCTTCCACAGTACGCAGCTCCATTTTTTACTGATGCTTTCCTTGATGCTCCATTTACACTATTGGAAGTAAAAAATGTTATTGAAAAATCTAAAAATGGAAAAGCTCCAGGTGATGACCGAGTCCCAGTAGAGTTTTATAAAAACTGTACAACTGAATTCCTGTCCGCACTGACCGAGGAATACAATAGAGTTTTTGCGAGTGCAAATGTTCCTGAAAACTTCAAAAGGTCAATTATATATCCGTTACATAAAAAAGGGCCATATGACGTACCAGAAAATTATAGGGGCATCTCCTTTTTGAATACTTCTGCCAAGCTGTTTAGTACTCTGATTTATAATAGGCTAAGACAGTGGATCGATGATAAAAAAATACTTAATGAACATCAAGCTGGATTTCGGAGGAACTATTCGACTTTAGACCAGATATTCAGCCTGTATAACATTGCGGAGAGCTTTAAAAGAAGAAAGCAGAAACTATATGCCTTTTTCGTCGATTTTCGCGCCGCTTTCGGTTCAATTGCCCGTGAAGCTCTTTTTTATAAGCTTTATAAGCTGGGAATATCGGGAAAAATTGTTTTATTATTGAAAGCGATGTACGAAAACAATGTGGCCTTCGTTTGGGATGGTGAGTTTATTTCCGAAGAGTTTCCGGTACAAATGGGAGTAAAGCAGGGATGTATCCTGAGTACGTTACTGTTCATTCTCTTTTTAAATGATATAGTGGAGGAAATTGGAGGAGGAATCCAGTTTGGAAATACATGGATACCCGGGCTCATTTTTGCCGATGATATAGTATTTTTATCTGAATCTGTGGAAGGAATGCAGCGAATGATGAATCGACTGGAGAAATACTGTAAAACGTGGAATCTAACCGTTAATTTAGAGAAGTCCAAAATGATGATATTCAGGGATGGTGGTGGTAGATACGCAAGCAACGAAAAGTGGACATATAACAGAGAAAATGTTGCAATAGTTCGAGAGTACAAATATTTGGGTATACTAATCAGGGCAAATCTCAACATGAAAAAACATTTCCAGTTAAAATTAGCAGAAGCGAAAAGAGCTGTTTCTTCAATGTGGGCCCGCTGCATTGATAATAAATTCGTCGAACATAGTGCAAAGCTTAAAATTTTTCATGCTACTGCAGCTTCTATAATGCTCTACGGTGCCCAAGTTTGGGGATACAGTCAATTCGAAGAGGTGGAAAGGTTCCTCAGATACTTTTTAAAACGCATTTTCCGGTTACCAAACTGTACACCAAATTATATGCTGCATTTGGAAACAACTGAACCGCCAGTGTTTTTAAGCACACTCAAGCTGCATTTTGAATATGTAATGAAGGTGATGGAGATGGATGATGGAAGACTGCCAAAACAAGTGCTTATGACGCTGTTATCTTCTAGGGGAAATCTCATCAAAGAGTGGGAGGAGCTGGCTACCGGTCTGGATATAAACTTCCGCTTCTTACCTGATATCAGTTTACCAGACTTAAGAAAAGTGTTTACTGAAATTTTAGAGAAATTCAGCCACTCCACTTATGTGAGATTGAAACTAGAGGCGCAATCTTCCCAACACAGAATGATCTACAGCCAACTCAACACAGAGCTTCAAGAACACACATACTTCCTCAACCGCTATCCTCTACATGTGATAAATATAATATTTAAAGTAAGAGGCGAATTATTAAATTTAAATTTCATTCCCCATCGTCCGGATCTGCCGATTTTATGCGACCTTTGTAATCTCAAAGAAAGGGAAGATATATATCACTTCATTGCCAGATGTCCTATTTTGAAAGAGTTTCGTCTTAGGTACTTTGGGGTGCCTTTGATGGAATGGAATAGCACCCTGGAGGTTTTGAATGGAAAAGTAGGCTGGGACATTTTGTATAAATATACGTCAATGGCGCTGAACTATAGAAACCGCATCCTTGAAGGAGACTTTTAAAATATAAAAAAAAAAAATAATATAATATTTAATAGTTACATAAGCTAAATGGAAAAAAAAATGTCAATCTGGTAGACGGCCTTTGGCCAAACCATATTAAACTTAAGGTAAAAAATTTGTAAATGTAAAGCTATTTTGTATAAATAAAGTTTTTTCAACTAACTTCAACAACTAGTTTCAAACTAGGAAAATAAGAAAATAGAACAATCGGAAGATATGCCGTTTTCGATAACGTCATCATCGTCAAAAATGCATTTTCAGAATATTCCTTAACACAAACTAAAGTCATATGTTCGAAAACACCATGTGCGTTGCAGCTACGCAGTAAAAAAAATCGAGTTGACGATAAGAAAAATTGAAAAACCATGACAGTCACAAGAAATTACCAGGTCCTTTACTCTCGAGTCTCTTGAAATTTTGTTTTTTCAATAGCAAATTGCAACGGAGAATAAACTACTTATGCAGACTTTAATTACAAACAGAGCATGTTTCATTTTAGTAATCACATAATGTGTACATTTATTTTCATAAAAAAAATCGTGTATATCATTCGATGCAATTTTTTGTTGATATCATGCTTAAGTTGCAGGGAAAAAAAATGAAACTATAGGTAATCAAGCTGCAGCCACAATTTGCCAATTTGTCACTCATTTTTGTTTTACAAATGACACCATTATCAATATCGATAGTGATGTTGATGAATATAAATGAGCACAATACGTAACTATAATATTTCAATTAAACTAATTTGCCAACTGAATTTGATTCTTATATATCCATACTTTTTACCACCGAATGTCATAATAAATTATATTTAAATGAAACTAATATCGATAACCACCCTGAAGGTGTTCCAACAACATGATGTTTTATAGTTATTCGAGCACATGTGGTTCAGTTGCAACAACTATAGCAACATATATCCAGATCCAGAAGCGCAATAAATACATGAAAAAAAAATTCAATCCTCAATCTGCTGTCGATATTGTAAAAATACAACAAAAAAACACTCTGAAAAATATCGATAGACCATGGAATATCAATTATGAAATACCCTCGTAGCACGAAGTAGGTTCATGTGGCTTTGACTTCAGATTTGGATGCTAAAGCCTAGAAAATTCAACGAACGAAGCCCAACCAACATAAGGTTTAAATAATAAAAATGAAAAAAATATTGAAAATAGGCTAAGTAAGGATTAAATTCATGGCGCAAAAGGCGGAGAATATAAAACAATATTTCGAGTGGGCTTGAGAGATATAAATGCACCAACACTCACATTTAAAAAAAATAAAAACCATATTGTTGGATTGAAATACGAGCAATATATTCAAGTACCTATACACCTACCTACCTACCTATATCTATCCAGAGCTCAAGATATCGATACCTTGTAGAACCAATATTTTTTGTCTTGCTAAGTCACACTATCGCAAGAAGTGAATATTTTCGCCTTATGTGATGTAAGTATCTCTCTTTAGGACTGGTTTACATAATTCAATACACCACTAGACGGCGTGAATATACTCGAAATGCGCCACTGGAAAAATAACTGCTACTTGGTCGATACAAATACATTCTCAGTGATGCATAAGGTTAACAAATAAGCCAAAGTGCCGGTTAAAAATAAAAACAGGTGAAGTTGCTACCAGTTTTTCGTATCTACTCC
The DNA here is from genome assembly GCA_963921185.1 of Dasysyrphus tricinctus. Taxonomy (NCBI): domain Eukaryota; kingdom Metazoa; phylum Arthropoda; class Insecta; order Diptera; family Syrphidae; genus Dasysyrphus; species Dasysyrphus tricinctus. The sequence continues at coordinate 87,605,369 of OY992533.1, forward strand.
TTTTTTTGTTTGTTCCTCTTCTTCTGTGTCATCCTTCAGTTCCTGCAGTTCATTTCGACTTTATTAGTACGACTGAGAAAAAACGAGGGCCGGAGAAAAATTATTTTAAAAAAATAGGATAACCCAAGCACATTTTTTATAGTCTGGGAGTTAAAGTCGTAGAGAGTAGAAAGTGTATTGGCAGCCGTCTTGAGTTGTCGGTTTTTGTTAAATTTCAAATTCTCTTTGTAATGAGAAAAAAGTTATTGAAATTATTCACAGAAATTAAAATTTTCTTCATTTTTAGTTTCAATATTTTTGTCAATATTTTGAGTGAAAAAAGTTACAGAGGATCCAAACTGAAGTAGGAAGTTAGAAACAATCAGCCACAAGAAGTTTGAATTAAAGGGATAAAACTAGTTTTTGTTCAAAATGTAAGAAGTCAACACGTCAGGTCTTTCAATTTGAGGCCACATACATTTGGATTTTAAAAATGTCTGACAATAGTTCTCTTGTTAGGTACCTACCTAGGTACTAGGTGGTCGTATACTCAAGTTGTTGTGTTTTGAAAAAGAAGAGTTATACATTGAATTTTTTCTAATTTTTGAAATGACTGATGAATAACCTGAGCTTAAGAAGACATGCTAAATACAGGGTGTCCCGGACCTGAGTGGAAGTATTTCAGGGGGTGATTCTTTGGGTTATTCTAAGAAAAAAATTGTATGGGGGGAAAGTTGTATCTCCCCTCCCTGAGGCAGGGAGGGGCAGATTCTGAAACATTGACTTTAAATGCAAAAATAATATTAAAAATCAACGGAAACACATTTAATAATGTGCTATAATTTTTTTGAAAGCTAATACTCCATTCTTGTATTTGGTTTCTAAATCAAGTTGTTTAAGCGAATAGCTTTTGGGAAATTAAATTTCAAAATCAAAATTTAAAAAAAAAATGTGATTTTTTTTTTCTTAAGTCGATATTTTTCAAAATTTTACGTAATTAAGGGCATTTTTTGAGTTCAATATTTAATGCCCTCATTATTTTTTAGTCCATTATCGAAAACCAAATGTAAAAACCTTTCTTAGTTTTTGAGAAATTAAGAAAAAACAAAAGGTAGGTACTTTTCCCGAATAAGCCTGAAAAAATGAATTTATTATGAATTATCCATAATTTAACCCTTTTTCGGGCTTTTGTGGTAAAAGTACATTTTGTTTTTTCTTAATTTCTCAAAAACTAAGAGAGATTTTTACATTTGTTTTTCGGTAATGGACTAAAAAATAATAAGGGCATTGAATATTGAACACAAAAAATGCCCTTAATTACGTAAAATTTTGAAAAATATCGACTTAAGAAAAAAAAAATTACAATTTTTTTTTTAATTTTGACTTTGAAATTTAATTTCTCAAAAACTATTCACTTAAACAACTTGATTTAAAAACCAAATACAAGAATAGAGTATTAACTTTCAAAAAAATTATAGAAAATTATTAAATGTGTTTCCGTTGATTTTCAATGTTTTTTTTGCATTAGAAGTCAATGTTTCAGAATTTGCCCCTCCCTGCCTCAGGGAGGGGAGATACAACTTTCATCCCATACAATTTTTTTCTTAGAATAACCCAAAGAACCACCCCCTGAAATACTTCCACTCAGGTCCGGGACACCCTGTATATGAATTAAATGAGGTTTTTTAAAACGGTGGTCACTTGACAGTAAAACGACTTCATTCACTGACAACACTAACTCTCAGACTATTATGATGCATTTGTGGGGACCAAGAGATGATGTTTTAATATACAGAAACGCGTATCTTTTAGATACACATGATGGCGATGATATAAAACTCGTATCTTCGTAATAATTTATGTCCCCCTCGTTTTTGCTTTGTTGTTGTACATGTGAAATAAATCGTTATTTTGTTGGTGTGTTTTTAACAAAAAGAACTAAAATGCACAAAAAAAAAGAAAGAGGAAAATAAAATTTTCAGAACCATCGGCATAAGTATGTGATGGCAGACAAACCAGACAGACAACCTTTAAAAATTTGCAAAGTCTTCTCTCACTTAACTAGGGGATTGGGCAATTTGGTTTAAATCCTTTTTGCGAGCAAATGCAACTACGACCACTTAATTTTTCATTTGGAAAGTACTTGTTGTTTAAGGAGCCTTGAGACATAAAGTCATAAGAAGGGGGGGTTCTAATGAGGTAGGTACCTAGATATACTTATATTAGAATGCAATAAATATTATTGTGCATATGCCCTGGAAAGATTTGATAGTATCAAGTTTTGAAAGTTCTTCAGTTCTACACCAATCCATTAAATAGAACCTAGATAATATCTTTTTTTCGTTTGTGATAAAATAGCGGGAGATCTTTTTGTGATTGGCTAGGCTTTTATAGATAAAAAAAATGAGATTTAAGCAAAAAATAACCAGAGGCAGAAGAGGTTAAATGCCTCCTCGAAACCGGATCTCAGGAGTGAAGAAAGTTTCTGGCTTATTCAGTTCAGATGTAATATTCAAAGTTGTATAATTACTTCATTTGAGGTTGATTAAAAAAAAAAAAAAATGAGCGTTTTCTATACAACAAACAATAAAATTGGAGACAAAGTTTTGGGTATGGTAGGAAAAAAAGGAATGAACAAAATTCTTTTCAAGTAAGAAAATGGTTTTATATTTGGTTGAAGACGGTACCTACTGCTTTTAGTACACAGACATTTTTTTATCAAAATCATATATGTACCTATGCTGTTTTTGAGAATCTGATTATCCTTAACGGTTTAAATAGTTTTATTTAACGTATTAAAGTATCTTTATTTTTGCTTAAAAGTAATTTTTTTTTAAATTATTCTAGAGTTAATAAATTCTGTCAAAGAAAATAAGTGCCGTTTTCGAAATAATTGTGTCTTAAAGAAAATTGAATACAAACAAATTTTGGTTGGGTAAGAAATTTCCAAATTAAAATCTCCCATTTAAAATCTCACATTAAGAAATCTCGTAACGAGAAAAATTCGGTATTCATAGTCCCGCAATTACAAAATCCAATTTCAAAAATTTCGCAATAACAAAATCCCAAAAATTAAAATCTTCCAAAATGAAGTTGCATTGCAAAACCTACTTTTTTTAATCAAAATTTCGTAAACTGAAATCTCGCACAGTAGCAATGAAGCATAAATTTTGTAATTCTTAAAAATGCGATTTGGTAAACAATAAAAAGCTTAAGAAAAAGTGTTTTTGTTTTCGAGTTTCTCTATTTGGTTGAAATGTTTTGTTTTTTTTTTCTGTGCGAGCGTTGTTACTGTGAGATTTATATTTTCAAAATTTCAATTTGTGAGATTTGGTTGATATTTGCGAGAGTTTTTGCTGTGAGAGGTAAATGTTATATTTACAAAACGAAATTTTGTAATTACGAAATTACAAAATGCAGTATTATAAATTTGCCAGATGTTTTCTTTTTTCGTACCTCGTGGAATGATGCATAGTGTGTAGGACTGTTATGCCGAAGGTGTGGGTTCGACTCCCAGCCGTGCCACCTAACAACAGAAATGTTTAACCGAGGTACAGCCTCTTGCGAGGAACTGACAAATCCTCCAAGAGTATACTTGTCATGAAAAAGTGCTTCTCATTAAGCATTCATTCATTCATTCATTTAGCCGTTCGGACTCGGCAAAAAAACTGTAGGTCCCCTCCATTCCTGCAAACAACCCTTACACAGGAATGGTTGAGAGTTGTAAGTCACTAGGCTCTTGTTCTCCATGAGCTGTTGCGCCACCCAATTTATTTATTTTATTTTTCTTTTTTCTTTTTTCGAGATTTATTAAAAAAATTGGTGGATTTCGTTAATAAAGATTTTAGTTAACGGGATCTCGCACCGCTCACAGTATGGGAATTCGCTCATCTAGCGGAATTTAATTCAAAAAATGACTGCCACAAACTGATGTAAAAACTTGTTTTGCTTGCAGCTTAAAGCTTCTTCTAAGCGATTATGAAAGAAATTTTACGTGGGAGTTAATTAAAATAAAATGAATCGTTCTTAAAGTTGCGATTGGTGATAAATTCAAAGAAAATTGGCTTGAGAAGGTAGTTTAGAAATATTTTTTTTATGAGTGCTTGGTGCATTTCTTATTGAAAGTTTTGTTTTGATTTAATAGATGCCATATCAGGGAATTGAAAATTAAGTAAAATTACAATCCTTAGGGTGTTTAAATATATCTGTTGGTGGATGGGATTAAAAAAAGTGGCCATTTTTATTCAATTTTTGTATTCACGAGATAAACACTTTAAGTATTCAGTGTTGTTCGGATAAGAGACTATATGCATTTGAAAGCCTGATATGTAAGCTGTCATTTAGCGCTTTAAGTTGCTGCGCGTAGGTGCGACACCCATACATTTATTTTTCATTTTCGAACCAGCTTTCAAAAAATTAAAACGGGGACAAATTAGATTTTCACTGAGAAAAAATTCCAACAAAGTTGAATTTTGGTGGAGAGCTTTGTTTTGACATCCTAAGTATTTTCTGAAAAGTACCCTAAATTTGGGCCGGGGCTAAAATATTTAGGGGGGGTGAAAAGGGGTAAAATTAATTTTTTTGATAATTTCTTGGAAACTAATTTTTTTTTTGAAAAATGGCAAAGTAAAAATAGTAGCACATATGATACTACACAGTTGGGATGGGCATACTCTTTTTCGTATAATCAATAGATTAAGAGTAAAATGAATAAGAACTTTATGGTGTAGCAACTTAGGCCGAAAAATTTACCTTTTTAAAAAGCATTTATCGGCTGTAATTTGTGTATGCAGAATTTTGTTTGGGTACATCTTCGCATTATAAGTCTAAGTTATTAGGGTGCCTCCAAAAACAAGGAAAAAAATGAGCTTTTAACGAACTTTGTAAGTTTAAGAATATTGAAGCTATAGCGGTTCAAAATGAAACTTTTGGTTTTGTACAAAGTTCAGTTTTTTTGTAAATATCTCGAAAACAATTAATTTGTTCAAAATCAAATATGAAATAATATTTTAGCTCATAAAATTTAACACAAAATAGATCATAGCACTTTTTTCGAAGAAGCAACAAATTTTGAGAAAAACCTTTGTGCATAAAACTCGTATTTTCAGAGCCCCGTTCATCAAAAATTTGCCTAAACATATAAATTTCTGTAGGATAATTTCATTTTTGTATGTATTCATTAAAAATATTACAAACAAAAATTAGAAAAAGTTTTTTTCTGGGGCGAATTCGTTTTTTTAGAGGGTCTACCAATATGCAAAAAACGTGTACTTTCTGAGCTCTGTATATCATACATTTGTTTACATTATTTAAAAAATTGTAGTTCTATTTATTTTTGTGTATATGCATAGTGAACCTTATCCAAAAAAATTACAAAAAGCTATTTTTTTGTGACCGTATTTCATTTGTCCAAATGGGTTCACCAAAGTGCAAAAAACTATACTTTCAGGGCTCTGTACATGAAAAATTTAGCCAAGTACATAAAAAATTATACTTAAATTCAATTGTCCACATATTTTTGATAAATCTGGCAAAAAAATAGTTATCAAAAACTCTAACTTGTAAGCGCTATTAATTTAATTCCGCTAGATGAGCGAATTCCCACACTGTGGCGCTCCCTGAAAATGTTGGTACGCAAAACTTCCTATAATTTTTTGAAGCTTTTGCATATCTATTAGTAGAAAAAAAAAATGTTTCATCCAAATGTACCTAGATTTTATTTTAAGTACCTAGGTACCTAATTTGTGTATTCATTTTTTTTTATTCTGACCGTATTTTCGAAAAATAAGATTTTAAAAGTTTCATGGCAGGTACATACCGTTATTTAGGGTTCTTAAAAGAAATTAAAAAAAGTATTAGGCAAATCAACTTAGCCACTTAGACTGTACCCAAGCAGACAGACAGACAAAAATTAGGCTTCGAAAATATTAACTGTCAATCCGTTTTTAAAATAATGAGATTTTAAATAATTATTTCGAATATTGTTTTCAATTTTCCTCTAATATTCGTATAGTTAGAATTTAAAAAATATGCCTTCTTCATATAAATTTTGTTAGAGAAAAATGTTCAGTTATGAAATTCATTTTTTAAATCACTAGAACAACTCCTAAAAGTCTTAACTTAAAAAAATGCCAGATGATTTTTTAAACAGATATGAATTTTGCCAACAAAAACAAATCCACTAAAACAGTTTTTGCAAAAATAATTTTTTTTAAGTGAGGGATGTACCTACGATACGACGACTTTAAAAAAATACGACTCCAAAAGGTCAATTTTCAAAATCTCGATAAAAAATTTAAAGACTGAAAAAAATTTCATCGGCTTTTTAAAATGTCGATTTTTAAAATGTTGACAATGACCGACATTTTATGAAAAGAGATTTCAACAGTCGACATTTTGATCAGATCATTATTAACTCGTTTTGCAGAGTCTTCAATCGCCATTCAAGCACTTATTTAGCGATTGTTTGAAATTGACAAAGAACATTAGGTACCTAGGTAGGTATAACTTTTAAGTTCCTGCTAGAAAACCAGACAAGTATTTACTATGATCCAAATTTGTGCTCATTCCGTGGAAAAATTTCAAGCAGAACATTGTTTTTAAGGTTAGGTAGGTAGGTACGTAATAATGACAGAAGAAATTTCCACAAGTAAAAATTTCAAATAATAGGTATTGACTTTTTTATTTGAAGATACATATCGTCGGCTTAGAGTGAAAAGCAGCTAACTCTTATTTTGCATTTTTTACAAAAAAATATTTAAATAAAAGTGTTCGCATTATTTGAATAAAACCAAAATTACATTAAATATTTTTCCGCACTCGTTTTTGCTAAATTCGCTGAAATTGAAAAGATTTGATAGATTTTTGTATTTTTAAACAATTTTTTAAGTGGTCTATAATGACAAAAAAATGTGGAGTTAGCCGCTTTACACTCTAAGCCGACGATATCAGAAATGTGATTTTTGTGAAAAAAAAAAAAAAATAGGTACTAACATCAAATCGATTAAAGAGAATTGACTTTTTTCAAGGCAGTGGGATCTTTATCAAATCAAGATTTCCAATTGTCGACACTTTATCAGTTAGCAAGAAATTCAGTGTTTTATCATGTCAAAAAGTCGATTGAAATCGTTACTTTTGTCGTAACAAAAATAAGGGGTCCTTAATGGGTTCCCTTTTTTCGGGTTTCCCTCGTAGTTCACATAGACATACATTTTTAAGAATTTGATTTTTTTTTCAAATCAGCCGATTTTAAAGATTTTGAAAATAATGTTTTTTTTTAATTGTGATATGGAATATCATTTCAACTTGAGAAGATTTTCGGTTAAAATTTGTATCTGAATTGGTCTACCCGTCAATAAGAAAGTAAAAAATCAAAGAAAAACCGGTAGGAACTGGTTTTGGTAACAATCTTTGTTTATTTTTTACCAAAATAAACACCAAAGAAAACCACACAGAAAATAATGAGGTAATGAAAATAGTTTTATTTAAATATCCATTCTCGGGAATCAGCTTGAAATCATTAGTTCCAAGTTTTAAGTAAATCGCAAATGAAAAATGTCCAGATCTGGAGCCTACTAAAGAACTTCTATTTGTATAAAATATGTATGTATAATAAGCAATAATGCAATAAACATATACAAATTTTGCAGTATGTATGTATTTTATTTTATTTTATTTTATTTTATTTTATTTTATTTTATTTTATTTTATTTTATTTTATTTTATTTTATTTTATTTTATTTTATTTTATTTCATTTTATTTTATTTAATTTTATTTTATTTTATTTTATTTTATTTTATTTTATTTTATTTTATTTTATTTTATTTTATTTTATTTTATTTTATTTTATTTTATTTTATTTTATTTTATTTTATTTTATTTTATTTTGAATTTCATGTGTGAACGTTTTTTTATTCACTGTCCCCGAAAATCACGCAATTTTTTTCAATGTACCTATTTCAAATATTTAAAAATTTTAGTTTTTCATTCTGGGGCAGTGTTTAATATAAGTAAATCACACAAAAATCACCATTTTTTGCCAAAGAGAGGACATTTTGTTGTTGTTTCTTGTACATATTTTGGGCCATTTTTAAGGTTTGGTTCAAGGCTGTTATTAATTTAAAATAAGTTTAAGGTTTTGTTTCATTTGATTTGGGGACATAGGTATTTTCATTTTGAAGTTGTAATTTTTCAATGTTTGTTTAAGAAAAAAAGTATGGAGCCATTTTTCATTTTACCCCTAAATAAAAAAAAAATCATTTTTTATTTGTGTCCGTTTTTCACTGGGGACAAATTTCATGCAGATAGGTCGACGTGATAAGTTCGATTTTTATACGGATTCTAAACTTTCCATATCTATAGAAAGTACAAAAATGGTTCTATCGTTGGAACTGTTAGAAACAGCTCTTGGTAAAATTATTTCATGCTTAAAAGTAAATCGTACTTGGGCACCAAATAAATTTGTTTTAATAAAAATCGTAAAAGTAGTTTTTTTTTGCAGGTTGGGGCTTGATATAAGCTCTCTACAACATAGAATCTGAAGCGTTAAAAAAAAAGTCAAATGTTCATTACTGTTGGGCAACAAGACCATTTTTTTTTTAATCTTGTTAGCAGACAGTAGATATATTTACCTACCTAGACCCATCAAGTTTCAAAAAAAAGTTCTAAAAATTTTCGAAGTAGATGTTTTCAAATAAAGAAAAATTATCTAAAGCAAGAAAATAATTTTTGAAAAGCAGAGTTGTTAAAGATTGCAATCTTTTTCGAATGCAATCTTTAGAACTTCAACAAAAAGATTGCATTCTTTTTTAAGAATGCGACTTCAAAATATGCAATCGAAATTCTTTTTTCGCTAAGAAGGTTGAAATTTTGTATGGTTTCCAATATTTTGGTGACCATCAACTGATTGCAATCTTTTGAAACTTCATGCATTCTTGGCATTCTTTTTAAGTTTTTTTTAATTTTGTTTGCATTCTTTTGCCTTTCGCCCATGTTATTTTTTACTAGCATTAAGGCTTTCCCAAACCAATGGGAAACCTTTGGTGCCGACAACGAAACAAATACAACAACGATGTGTTTTCAATCATAGCCATGTGTTTTTTGATATTTCGTCATCGTCACCACCGAATGTTTTGCATTGGCTTGGGAAATCCTTAATTTAAAACTTACATCCACGAAAAATATGTTATCTAAGGCATTTTATGCAATTTAACATAAACTTATTTCGAAGAGCATGCTTTAGTATTATGGAGGGCTAAACACAAAAGAATTTAAAGAATCCAAAGAATTCAAAAGAATTCAAAAGACTTCAAAAGAAGGCAAAAGACTTCAAAAGAAGGCAAAAATTCAAAGAATGCAAAAGACTTCGAGGGAATTCAAAAAATTCAAAGAATGTAAAAGACTTCAAAAGAATATAAACAATTTAAAGGATACAAAAGAATTCATAAGATCTCAAAAGAATGGAAAGAGAATTCATGAAGTCTCCAAAGATTGCAATCAGTTGATGGTGACAAAAGATTGGAAACATAAAAAGATTGTAATCTTTTTAATATAAACGGAATGAACAATGCATTTTTTGAAGTCCCATTCCTTAACAAGAATGTAAAGAATGCAATCTCTTTGCTGAATTCAATGAGAGATTTAAATAGACTGCATTCGCAAAGATTGCAATCTTTTACAACCGTGTTGAAAATTTTCGATAAAATCATAGGGATGTAGGAATTATTATTTTAACTTTCATGAAGGCTTAGGCTAAAAAGGTTGATAAAGTCAGTTAATCTGATACCAAAAAAGTCAAAAACCATGAACCTTTTATTAAAAAAAAAATTAGATCCCTTTTTTCGAGTAAATACAAACCTGTCTATGCCTCCAATACACCAACCATTAAAAATAATTTTTTTGTTTTCATTTCAAAAAGAGAAAGAGAAGGAAAGATTCTGTGTCTTGGGGTAATTTGAAATTTGAGAATTGGACATGTCTAAATCTTGAAAAATAGAAACTCAACTAAACTAAATCATCGTTCATTTATATAATTGAGAGAAAAGAGGATTATTCACTTTGGACTTGGCGGTACCACCACCATCATAATCTACAACAAGTATCCTATTGCTATCGGCCTAGAAAGATACTTCTTTGAATGAGTCTATAATTGGAATTGAACATGCACCCGAACTCGTTAAGGAAAAATATTTTTTTTATAGTTAAACACAAGGCGGTATTTTTTTCAATATGGTACCTACTATGCTTGAGTTCTTTGTGTTCGAATGCGGACTTAGTGGAGAATTTTAAAAATTAAATTAATTTAATTTTGTTTGCATTAATGTCCAGCAACTATATAGTCTACTTCTCTAATAAGAAGTTGAGGTGTTATTTTTTTACACAGGTGACAGGTTCAACAGCATTCTAAGCTAGACAGATAGTTTGTTGCTCTTAATATGTTAATCATTTATTCCCTTTTTTTCTTAAGCTTACTTAAGGGCTTAAACTTTCATGGTCATGGTTGATTTTTTTTGTATGAGATAAGATATGCAATGCCAGCATAAAAGCGAAGGCGTTTGTTTATTGAGTACAAAAGCTCTTCAAATCTACGAAGAAAAAAAAAAACAAGATATCATTGGACTTTTTTTTGTACCTAAATTTAATTTAAATGTTAATTTATGCAGATCTTAACTCGTGTTGTTGGTCCTCAGAAGAGAGAAGGTCTTCTTAAAGATAATGCGATTAAATCGTAACAAAGTTGTTGGTCATTAAATAGAGGCAGGCTATATCCAGTTGGATGATGGCATGGCGGGTGAAAATAAGTCGAAGTTAATTAGTAAAATGATTACGAAAAATGGGCATTCAGTAATTAAAAAGTTAACTTTTAAAGTGGGTGCATTGATGATACGCTAAGTATTGTTGATAAAATTAAAGAGTTTTTCATCGGTTTTATATCTTTTTTTTAATTCTTTACGGTTTTTTGGTTGTCAGTAAAAGGTTCTAAAAGTGTTTTTATTTCAAATATTATTGTTCTTTAACATTCTAATAAAAACATAATTCTTTTAAATTTGAAGTAAAATATGTAAATTCTATTGAAAAAAAAAACCTGAGATCGCAGGTATGAAGCCCTAGTTTGAAGTGGCTAATGGCCATTATAATAGCTTCTTTGAATCTATTTATTTAACAAGTCCAATGAATTAGTGCTAAGTCTGTTTCGTGACTGATTTATATAAAAATTATATCAAAAAAACAAAACAAAGAAATGTATTTATTTTTAATTAGGGAATAAATTAAATATGAAGACAAACAAGAAATTCGCAAATCTGAATGGTGAAGTGAAACGCGCTGACCAAAATCTAGAGGTTCGTACATCCAAACTTTAGGTAGGCTCTTCTATTTTTATTTGCGAGTGGTCGGACTCGTGGCAACAGTACAAAAAAAACTCTGTCCGACCATTGATATCGAGTAGAGGACAGTCGTAGCTTTCATTTGATACCTCACTTACCATTAAGCGGAAAATGCAACCTGAAAAGTGCATTTTCTAACCATTGCGACCAGATAAAGCTTGTCCGACCAGCAGCTTTGTAAATGTTTGGACTAAAGCTATCGGTTGGCATCCAATTTTTGCATGGCCACGATGAGATGAGTAATCTTACGGTGGGCTCCCGGACTACCAGCAAACGAAATAAAGACAATGAAATACGGATCTGCACGTGGAATGTCGGGACATTAAACAGCTCGTGCAACCGAACAACTAATGGAGAGCCTCGATACGCTAAATCCTGACATTACAGCCATCCAGGAGGTGCGATGAGATGGAAAGGGCATACGAAAGATGTGGTTTTGTGATAAGGGCAAGACTTAGGCAAGAAGTCTTAGGCTTCAGAAATAAAAGCGAGCGCCTGGTCACAATCCGCATCAAAGCAAAATTCAAAAACATCACGTTGATCTGTGTCATGCCCCAACGGGAAAAAAAAGATGACTCAACTTAGGAAGAATTCTACAATCTCCTCGAAAAATGCGTATGATAGGTTCCCCATGTACGACGTCAAGACTATTTTTGGCGACTTGAACACCAAGACCGGAAAGGAGGACATGTTTGGTTCGATAGTCGGAGGTCACAGCCTGCACTGATTTTGCTGCGGCGCGAAATACCACCATAGCAAGCATTCCCACATCTCAATATACACAAAGTGACCTGGCCTGGTCGGTCTCCGGATCAGCGATCCGTCAACTAGATTAATCATGTTGCGATAGACACCAGATATGTTTACAGTTTTATGGATGCTCGAACGTTCTCAGTCCTGCTGTATGGGTCAGAAGCAAGAACCCTATCAAAAACGGATGAGAATCGGCTTGCGTGCTTTGAAAGGAAAATTCTTCGGGTGATCTTCGGTCCAGTGTGTATCGATGGAGTATGGAGGAGAAGATTTAACAACCATCTTTAGCGGTTTTACAGCCACGTCGACCTGGTCAAAAGCTGAAAATAAATACAACGGCTGAGATGGCTGGGACATGTGGAGCGTATGGACACCGACGCCCCAGTCCGACGAGACCTCGAACTGTCTTTGAAGCAGATGAAGATCCCATCTTAGGTGGCGCAAAGAAGTGGAGAACGTCCTCAACCAACTGGAGTGCGTAACTGGAGGCAGCTAGCTATAGGGACCGAGGTTGCTGGAGGGGCTTCTTGGTTGAGGCCGAGGCCCACCATGGACGGTGAGTGCCATATAAAGTAAGCCGTACAAATTTATCGATTTTAAAATATGTAATGGCAGTCGATTTTTCACGACAAAACCTCGATAGTCGATATGCCATCTTTTATTTTTTTTTAGGTAGGTACCGTAGTAAAAGAGTTATGATAAAAAAGTAGGAAAAGCAGACAAAAAAAATTTAAAAAAATTTTTGGACTGTCTCCAATAGCTTATAAAAGTCTCGATTTAAAAAAAATGTAACGGTAGTCGATTTTTAATGACAAAATCTCGATACATCTTTTTTTTTTAATTACCGTAACAAACAAGTTATGGTTTTCGGCACTTCCTAGTTTTTTCATCATAACTTGTTTACTACGTGAAAAATCGATTGCCATTTCATTTTTCAAAATCGATGCATTCTTACGGCGCTGGTGACAGTCCAAAAATGTTCAAAGTTTTTTTCGGCGCTTACTACTTTTTTCATCATAACTTTTCACCATGGTAAATAAAAAAAAATAAAATAAAGCGTATCAAAATATTGTCTTAACAAATCTGGTGCCGTAACATTTTTTTTAAATCGAACCATTTCACACCACTGGTAACAGTCCGAAATATTATAGGTATTCAAATTGTCTGCAAATTTCTGGGTTAGGACCATTTTCCTTACCTAACGTACCTTCTATTTATTTCTCAAGATTTTATAAAAAAAAAGGAAATTAAGGGATTTTGAAAAAGTTTAATTTTAGCTAAAACAATTTTGAATATCAATTTTCAAGAAACAAATTTTTACCTAATTATACATTTGACTCATACCCACGACGTTCACCACATCCTTACTCTTGTATTCTTGAAAAAAATATTATTAACAAATTCTAAAGGAAATCCTTCATTGAAAAGAGAAATAAATAGCTTTACAAAATAGCAATTTCTTGAAGTAATTTTTCAAATAAACCTCATTCATATGTAGTAACTATACATGTAAATGACTGTGCAAATTTTCTTTTCCAAATTGATGATGGTGCTCTTGGTCGCAAGCCATCATTACCATGTCTTAACCAAGCGACTATAAATTACTTGAACCACAAAGACCTCATCACAAAATTTTGTGTTTAGTTGAGGATTTGCACTCTTGTGTATATATGTATCTTGTAGAACCGCTGCCGATGCTGCAGCATCGGAAGTCATTTTTTGTTATCATTTGTAAAAAAATACAACACAACAACAAAGGATATTCTATAAATGTATACAAGTATACGCGAACACAATTTACTTCGACATAGACTAATGACAACCGTTCATCTTTTTCTTGTGTAAGAAATTCAAGTTGAAATGATTAAATGCTAGAGATGAAGCTCTGTGACCTCCTCCACAATCATCTGAAACGCCAACAGAAATTATGGTGGACGTCGACGCCGACGCATCCATGGTATCGGTCGGTCGAAAGGAATAAAAACTACCTATTGCAGCAAAAAAATCAACGAAAAGTAAAAAAAATCAATATCTTTGTATTCTGTACTTAGTTTTGGTTTGAAGTCCCTCAGGTTATCTGAGCAAATGTATCATAGGGGATGAGCAAAAAATAATTTTGTGAGAAATATATGTCATGTGAGAGAGAAATACATATCATGTAAAAGAAATACCACGCAAGAAAAATTTTACCTGGGAAATTCATCATTCAAGCAAGATATCATATGATTAAAATATAATATCACAAGAATATCATATTGAAAAAATATCATGCGAGAAAAATTTCGTGTGAAATATATCATGTGAAACAAGGATCATACGAAATACTAATACATATCATACAACAGAAAGATCATGCAACCAAAATATCATAATGATTAAAATATCATAACAAAAAAATATCATACCTATCGTAAGAATATCATGCGACAAAAATTTCATACGAGAAAAATATCATGTGACACAAATATCATGCGAGAAACATGCATTATATATCATGCAAGAAACACATCATACGACACAAATATTATGCGAGAAAAATTTCATGCGAAAACTATTTCATTCTTGAGTTTATTCTCAATGCGAGAAATATGTCATTTAAGAATTATTTCATTATAGCAAAATAAAAGTGCAATGTAAAATGATATGCGATACAAATATTTTGTTAGCAAAATGTCATGCAGTAATGGTATAAATCTGTTAAGAAAATATCAGGCGAGTAAAATATCTTACAAGAAGAATATCTCACGATAAGAACATTACGAGCAAAATTTCACGTGAAAAATGTCATGCGTAAAAATATCATACGATAAAAAATATTATACCAGAAATATGAATATTATCCTAGGAAAATATTATGTGATTTTAATTTTAATGGGAAAAAATATCACACGAGAAACTTGATATTTTTCTCGTATTTCAAATAATTTTCCCACCACATTTCAAATTTTGTTGCATGATATTTAACTCATATACTTAATTTATATTACTCGCATGTCATATTTTTTTGATAATATACATAGGTATGTACGTTATGTACATATGAATTTCGTGTGTTATATTTTCTAACAAGACATTATTTTTGACATGAAATTTTGCTGGCTAGTGATATTTTTCTAACAAAATATTTGTATCGCATTGCATTTTTCATGGCACTTTGTTAGCATGACATAATCCTCGCATGAGAATTTTTTCGCATGATATTTCACATGATATTTTTCTCGTAAGAAATTATTTTCGGATGATATTTGTAGAACGTGATATTTTTTTGGAATGATATTTTTATCAATATGATATTTTTTGCATGATATTTCTCTTGCATGAATATGTATTTATCTGTCACATGACATATTTCTCACATGATATAGGTACCTAATTCTCGCATGATATTGTTTCTTATGATAGTCTTTTTGGTTTTTGGCAACTTTTTGTTTGCTTCCAAATACATATATGTGTCTTAGGATTCTATAAAAGTTTTACTTAAGCAAGCGGAGAATTCTTATGAATAGGTGAGTAGGTGCTTTCTATTTAAATTGACCACTCAATACAAACTATACGAGCTCTCAACTATGAAAAACTCTTAATGAAGCAATCACAAAACCTTTGCTCTGCTGGTTATTCTCCATAGGGACGTTTTGTTTTGAGTACGATGATGTGGTCTTTTATTTTTTTTTTTTATACACTTGAACTCTTGATTTATTGCTTTTTGAAGAAGCAAGAAAATTAAATATTTTCAAAAATCCACTTTAAATGATGTTGATGATGATGATGCAGCTGCCTCGGGATGGGACGAGATGGAATTGAAGCTATCGTTGTGGCATCACAAAAAGTGAATACCCTTTCGAAACAGATCAAAATGAACAACGCAATGCACTTTGTGAGCAGATTATGCATATATATTTACAACAACGAAAAAAAAACGTCATTTTAAACTCAGTTGTTGTGGCAAGATAACGCCATCAATCAACTTAATCGACCTGTCACAATAACAGAACGATTCTATGCATTTTTGCAACAAATAATCTTCAAAGACCGGAAGATACAGTTTCAAAAATGTTAATATTTTTTTTTTACTTGGACTTTTTTGAGTTTCATTGCAAAATCTTTAAAAAATTATTCATTAGTAGGTAATGAATTATGAAAATACCAAAAAATTAAATTCTTATTTGACAATTTAAAAAAAAAAAATATTTTTCAACTTTCAACTAACTTTTTGTTCGTAAGTCGTCAGATTTTGTAGATATTTTTTCAAGGAGTTCAAAGCTTGTGTTATAAGACGCATCAAGATAAGCATTTTGAAAAAAATCTGAGAAGATAATAGTTCAGAATTTTACTTTAGGTACCTACTTCACCCTCAAACGGAGATGAGAACCTAAACCTGTTTTGAACACAAAATTTTATAAGACTCAGTCATGAATTTCTGATAGAATGGTCACAGCGGTCAGTTTTCATTATTTTTAGTATACTTCAAAAAATAAACCCCTTATTGTAGAATTTAGCTGAAAAAACGGACGGTTTACTTTTTAAAAAGGTATAGTTAACAAAATTCCACACAATTCCACAAAAATTCCAAAAATGATGGTATGAGTAAGTAAGACACACTCAGATGGAAAAAAAAGTATCACGGGCCAAATTAACGAAATTTTTTCAGGGAAACTTGAGCTGATGTGGGAAATTGCATTCAAAATTTGAGCTAATCGACCAAAATGCTGCTTTGGTTTCCCTCCATTGATAGTTTGGAGGATTGAACTCTTAACTGGCAAAAAAAAGTGTATTAAACAGCGTTTTCAGATCACTTGTCTACAGCTCCATCCTGTAAATTTCAGGGGTACCTGAGGGAAGCCGTTTAGGGCCCATGTTCATTTTTTTATTTGACGTTCAATTTGGTTTATTTGAATATACTGACCAAATTTTATTAATAGACATTTTCAGGAAAGTGAGATCTCGGAGGGATCAGCAAATTTTATCCGTCAAATAGTGAGCAAGCGAATCCAATATTATTTTTTCTTCAGTAATTTGACAGCAAAATTTCTGAGGAAATCCGGTTCACGAGACTGAGATCGCTGAGGGCTCTGAGATCTTATTTTCCAGAACTTGCCTAGTATTTCTTCAGTGGCAATACAACACTACCTGCCGAACTATTAGATGCATGCATCATGTATACACTTCTTCCCAATTTTTTTTTTTTACGAGAATTGTAATTTTTCAAGCATTTTTCATTTAAAAATCTTCTTAGTCTCATCCCCAATAGTTCACCATCATAAAATCCTTTTTTAACTTTGCCGAACGGACGAATATCGAAGCCACGACGATGACCGACGACGACGGCGACGGCAACGTTGAAAGCCAATTCGTTTTCACGACTTCAAAAAACAAAAATTTTATAAATCGCCTTTGGGTGTGCAAATGAAACAAAATCGATTTTTCTAGTGTCCGTCGAAAAAAGGGTTAAGTAAGGGATCGAGACTGTGCGAAGGATGAGGCCAGACGATTTGACTTGATGTAGAATTTTGTTGTAGTATACAAACGTTTATAAGGACAGCTAGCTGAACGGTCGGTGCTTTCGTATAATATTTTACTATTTTCTGTTTTTTTTTTAAGGAGGTTGGGGGTTTTTGTTTGTGGTACAAATGAGTTCAAGTGCGAGTAAATTAAATACAAAATTCATACCTAGCTAAATGTGTGCTTTGTTTCACATCTATTTTGTTAGAAACAGGGGGTTTCAGGTTTAAATAGAAACTAGAAAACGAGTCTTTTGGGAATTTAGCAAGTCACTTTTTGAGAGCCTAGTTTAAATTTATTCACCTCAATTCATTATTTGCATGCAAATGATTTTTGCATCTAAAGATATTGTTTTCCATTTTTAGGCCCAAAGTTAATTGATGAAGGGTAAATAAATGACTCAATGGGTGGCTTTGGCCAAGAAAGGCAAACATTTTTCGCCTTGTATATTATACAATAAGGAGCAAGGAACAGGTGGAAAATTGTTTTGAGAATTTTGATTTTTTTTCGCATGGCAACTGTTAACTGGACTTTGAACAAAATACAATATAGGTACAATCTGAAATGGTCAAAAAAGGTCAACTTGTATCATTAATTTATGGCACAGATAGAAATTTTGTTTAAGAATTTTTAAGATTGTTTTCAAGGCCATAAGAGAAGGACAAACTTTTTAAACTATGAGCCGCATTTACACAAGTGACAAAATGTCACTATTTCTTCCATTTTCATGACATTAATGTCATATTTTTTTTGGCAGAGATAGTAGGTAGCAACTTGTCACTCGTATAAATGCGGCACAATTGACTGTAATGACAAACTTCTGATCTTTCAAATTTGAAACTTGGTTAATTCTAAATTTTAAAAATGAGGTAGGTACTTAAATCCTAGAGCCATAAAATTAAAGGTCGTAACAAACTCGATTTAAAATTTGAAAAACACTAGAAAATACCTACACATTTTTTTCAAAAATCTTTTCACACCCTTTAAAGCTTGTATTAATAAACGAGAATTAACACAAAAACAAAAAATAGAGACAATATTCTTTCAGGTTTCGACAGCCGTCGAAGGGTTCAAAACACGAAAAAGAACAACCAACTGTACCAAACATCAAAAAGAAAAAACACTTTTTCAATGTCCAAAACTGAAAAGAGAAAATTTCATATATTTTTTGTTTTGGCTTTGCTTGGCCGCTTTGTTTTTGTTTGTTTGTGTTTTGTGTAAGCCAACAAATTTCCGGTAAAGAGTCTTTTTCTCTGTCAAAAAGATACAACTTCTTGTAGGATTTTTTTTTCCTTATTTTTTTTATACACACATTTTTCACAGCAGTTTTCATTCCTTCCTGATGATGGAGTTTATCCGGTATATTGGCCAATGGTGAAGAAATAAAAAAAGACGATGAAAAAAAAACGACGTTGTTGATGGTGCTTTATTCGAGACTGTTTCGATGACACAAGACAGGACACAAAGGATATAATATGTAGTGTACAGGATAAACATCCAGACCATGCATTTTAAAGCAAAGTTGCATCCGTAATAATAAATTTCCACAAAAAAAAAGTTTTTCTTGTGTATTTTTGGGTGTGAGTTTTTGAGAGAACGTTTAACAGAAAGTTAAAAGTTATATACTGGAAAATAGTTTTTGTTTTTTTTTTTGTCTTGTTTTTGTTGACAATTTGAATTATTAAATGACTTTTCTTTGCCAAATACATGGTATATAGAAATTGAGTTTGAAAAGTTTGTTAAAGTTGAAAATTAAATTTTTAGTTTTAATTTATTTTAAATTTATTATTTAATGTTATTATTTGTCTATTTATTTCTGTCATTGGTACTCATTTGAGTTTCATTTTTAGACACATTATCATGAACAATACACTTCTATCTTCCTATATTAAGCCCCATTTTGTTCACTCTCCATTTATTTTAAAATTTCGATAATAATTAGAAAATTATTAGGTATTTTTCTATTTTCTCTAGGTAAAACTCTAATTTTTAATAGTGAATTTAAATAGCATTTAACAAAGCGAAGACTTGTGTGTTGGAAAGCCCTTTACAAGAAATATCTCGAAAGATAATTTTCAGGGCTTTCAAATTTGTGAGGCGATATTTTTTGGAGCTTTGTATGCTTTTGATTTCTTCAAATAATTTTTAATTTTCTGGAAACTCAGATACATTTTTTGATTAATAGTTTTTGGGAATATAGTTTTTTCGGTTTTTCATGTTTCGTCACTACAATTATTGAAATGGGTTCTAGGTTATAATTTTCAGTTTTTTTTTTTTTTGAAGGGGGGGGGGTATTATGATAATAGTATTCTTCAGATTTATTACTTTTGGGGGTTTTTAATTTAAAGATTTTTTTTATTTTTTATTTTATTTTTTTGTTGGTTTTATGAATACTTTGGAGTTTTGACTGAACGGTATAGATTTTTTTTTTGCTGTCTTAAGGATTGAAGTTTTGTAAATTTTGAAATTTTATTTTTCAAATATTATAAATTTTTGGGATTTTTGCGATCATGTTTTCTTATCTCACTCGTATTTCATTGTTTTTTTTCGGATATTATTTGCTTTGGGGTTTTGAGGTGTTAGGATTACAATTAGAAAATCTATTTATTTTTCTGGGTTATTAGTTTAAGGGATAATGGTTTTTTGGGATTTTATTATTTTTAAATTTTAGGTTTTCGGGATTTTGACTTTTCGGCTTATGACTTCTTCACCATGATGAATGATTGAGAAATTGATTTTAATGAATTGTTTTTCTTAGGTGTGTGTTGTAATTTTTGGGATTAAGATTTTCTACGACTATGGGTTTTTTGGGGATTTAAATTTTCAGCATTATTTATGGAAGATATTCTTGGGGCTATGAATTTTTGGGTCTTTGATTTTTCAGCTAAGTGTAATTAATTTGATTTTTTCGGCTTAAAACTTTCGAGTACCTACCTATATGATTTATTTTATGTATTTTTAATTTTAATTACTAATTATGATTTCTCAACATTTTATTATTTCAACATGAATTTTTAACGGGATTTCAATTTTTCCGCGTACTAAGTTCTACTTTAGCATAGTTAATTCTCTAGTGAATTTCATTTCCCGGGATTGTGATTTCAGGGGGTTTGTATCATATTTTGTTATTTTATTAAACTATTTTTTGGTATTTTTAAAAAAACTAACTTAAGTTATTTAGATGAGATTTTGAGCTTTGATTATGATGATTATGATTATGATTATGATTATGATTATGATTATGATTATGATTATGATTATGATTATGATTATGATTATGATTATGATTATGATTATGATTATGATTATGATTATGATTATGATTATGATTATGATTATGATTATGATTATGATTATGATTATGATTATGATTATGATTATGATTATGATTATGATTATGATTATGATTATGATTATGATTATGATTATGATTATGATTATGATTATGATTATGATTATGATTATGATTATGATTATGATTATGATTATGATTATGATTATGATTATGATTATGATTATGATTATGATTATGATTATGATTATGATTATGATTATGATTATGATTATGATTATGCTTATGATTATGATTATGATTATTATTATGATTATGATTATGATTATGATTATGATTATGATTATGATTATGATTATGATTATGATTATGATTATGATTATGATTATGATTATGATTATGATTTATGATTATGATTATGATTATGATTATGATTATGATTATGATTATGATTATGATTATGATTATGATTATGATTATGATTATGATTATGATTATGATTATGATTATGATTATGATTATGATTATGATTATGATTATGATTATGATTATGATTATGATTATGATTATGATTATGATTATGATTATGATTATGATTATGATTATGATTATGATTATGATTATGATTATGATTATGATTATGATTATGATTATGATTATGATTATGATTATGATTATGATTATGATTATGATTATGATTATGATTATGATTATGCTTATGATTATGATTATGATTATTATTATGATTATGATTATGATTATGATTATGATTATGATTATGATTATGATTATGATTATGATTATGATTATGATTATGATTATGATTATGATTATGATTATGATTATGATTATGATTATGATTATGATTATGATTATGATTATGATTATGATTATGATTATGATTATGATTATGATTATGATTATGATTATGATTATGATTATGATTATGATTATGATTATGATTATGATTATGATTATGATTATGATTATGATTATGATTATGATTATGATTATGATTATGATTATGATTATGATTATGATTATGATTATGATTATGATTATGATTATGATTATGATTATGATTATGATTATGATTATGATTATGATTATGATTATGATTATGATTATGATTATGATTATCATTATGATTATGATTATGATTACGATTATGATTATGATTATGATTATGATTATGATTATGATTATGATTATGATTATGATTATGATTATGATTATGATTATGATTATGATTATGATTATGATTATGATTATGATTATGATTATGATTATGATTATGATTATGATTATGATTATGATTATGATTATGATTATGATTATGATTATGATTATGATTATGATTATGATTATGATTATGATTATGATTATGATTATGATTATGATTATGATTATGATTATGATTATGATTATGATTATGATTATGATTATGATTATGATTATGATTATGATTATGATTATGATTATGATTACCTATGATTATTTAAATTGTCTACATTACCTACTTTGGAATTATTACTTCGTTGGACTTTGTTTTTTTTCTGGTAATAAGTTTTAGGATGTTTTGATTTTTTGGAATTCTTATATTTTTTATGAACTATGTAATAGAATTAGGAATAGATATTTTCATTCAAAGAGATGTTGAATTCTTGGCACTAAGCTAAATGAGTTTTCAGAATTTTTCTTTCTGGTTCATGACTTTTAAGGATTTTAAAAATACAAATATTTTGGTTAAGCAAATAATTTATATGAACCAGTTATGTAGGTCTCTTGTGTCTTAACAATTTTTATTCGAGGTGAAGGTTGATGCTGAATTCCTGCATTGAAAGATAAATACTTCAAAAGAAAAGACTGATGGATTTCTAAAAAAAATGCAAAATATTTATTTAAGTGTCATTTGTTTAAGAGCCCTTTGCTCTTTAACACAAAAAAAAACCTTTGTAATCCACAACATCGACGCCTAACAATAAGTTCTTTTAGAGTCATGAGTAAATAAAATCATTTTGATTTTTTTTTTTTGTGAACTTAGAATCTACATCATACATCCACTTCATATCAGGAGTGTGTACATATTTGCATTTCTAGTTCTGAAAATAAACACATTTCAATTCAATATTCTCTCCATTATATTCAAGTAGATGCAACCTACATATTTTTTTTTTTACTTTAAGTTTTAAGATGTAAAAAACTTCAAAGCCATAAGGTTTCTTTGGGTTCCGTCTTCGATGCATTAAACATTTATGGACACAAAATAAAAAAAGAAGTCAATACTTGATAAAGTGGTTCAACCTACTTCAGAAGCTGATGCTATGTTCTTTAAATAAATTCTGGAATAACTAGTCACCAGCCATCTTGCATCAAAATCAAACATAAAAGTAGTTTTTTTTTTCTTTTCTTTGTTAAGTATTTACTTCTGTAGTCCTCTTAAGAAAACACTCTTCGAGAATTCAATGCAGATAGATAGAAAGTGTATAGTTTCTTACTGCATATCTCAAGACGACATTGATGGGTTAGTTTTTTTAATCTCTTTTCTTTTTCTATGTAGTATTATAGCAAACTCCATTACTCTATACAATGATGTAACCTCACCCTAGGTGTGGAGAAGCAAATTAATTTAATTATTAACAGACATCTCACAATTATTATTGAAGAAAGAAGCCAAGGAAGTTAGCTTATGATATACACTGCGGGTAACTTGGTTAATGCTATTGACTAATAAAAATGTCTCTTTTCGAAATTAATATTCTAACCATTTTTAACATCATCTTCTGAACGGTCAAATAGGTCTCTGCCTATAAAATACACTTATTCAACGTTAGAGATAAGGACTTTATATTTGACGTCCGTCAAGTGACCACTAAACTTTCTAAGATTAGAAAAATTAAGTACGCAATTGATTATAGCCCTTTTGTTGAAAATTAATTGTGGGAAGAAAAAAAATCCAAAAAAATTTGTTTATGGGAACAAGTTGAAACTCTGACTGGAGCCATAAAAAAAGAAAATTTTAAAAATGTTAACATGGCATTAAGTCTAGCTCTTGTAAAAAAAAAATTAAGACTTAACATTTATTAGAGTTTTTTTTTCATAATTAATTTACAACAAAAAGGTTACAACCAACTGCGTAATTAGATTATGTATTACAGAAATTTTAGAGGTAATTTGACGGACGTCAAAGGTAACGTTCAAATTATCAACGTTGGATCAGTTTATTTTATTGGCAGATACCTATTAGACCTTTCAGGCGATGATGACAAATGTTTAGAAAATCGAAGAAATTATTAAAAATTTCTTTGGGTAATACTAAAGGGACCGCCCTTCTACTTATTTACAAAAAAATATGACTTTAAAACAAACTTAATTGCGACAAATTATTAAAGAAAAAAAAACTGAATTTTTT
Organism: Dasysyrphus tricinctus; assembly: GCA_963921185.1. Classification (NCBI taxonomy): domain Eukaryota; kingdom Metazoa; phylum Arthropoda; class Insecta; order Diptera; family Syrphidae; genus Dasysyrphus; species Dasysyrphus tricinctus. Next base: position 87,629,689 of record OY992533.1, read on the forward strand.
TTAATTTTCAAATCGGCATAATTAAGTAAACCACGGTGTACGTTCATATTATATCTTTTTCATAGGTAAGCGAGCTATGTGGTTTGAATCAAGACATCATGCTGTGGCTATACTTTTCCACATGCAACATGACCGTCGACGACGACGACACACATCAAATGATCCAGTTTCGTTTTTCTTTTCATAAGCCGTCAAGACGTGCCACGGTGCGGAATAAGTCAGGCCTTTGCTTGAGGGGCACACAATTGTGTGATGATAGGTAATCGATACTTTCTTCAGTAATTTTTTTTTTATTAATTTCATTTTTATTTTTTTTTTATTTTTTTCTTATATTTTCTTGTCGTATCAACTTTATTGTGAACGGATCAATGGGTGCCTTGTAATTAACACCAACGGAGATGCGGTATTGATGATACCCTCGGATCTATGTCATCGCACACAGATACTGGAAACGTCTGATTGAATTTTGTATGCATACATACGTGGCATAGAAGGAGCATACATATACACCTAATTGGTATAATACATATCCGTGAGAATTATCCGCAAGTGAATGGGAATCAAAGGTATTCAATTAGCAACAAGGTACCTACATATACACACGTCTCTATCTACATCTTGCCACCGAAATCAACAGTTCATATCCTGTTTGAATTGAATTGAAGTCAAGTGAAATGCCTAGGGGTTCTAAAACCCCATTTCGTATGTGAATGGTGGTTAATGCAAAAGAAAATATTGTTGCATATATATTTCCGTCAAGTATTGACAACATTGTAGCATGCAAACTGCATTCGATTTAACTTGACTCCAGGCGCCCCTTATAGAGACAGGTTCCTCTCATTTAATGAATGTGGCTAAGAAACTGAAAATTAACACACATTATATGGAAATACAAATTTGTCGTATGCTTGTTCTAAATGTAACATTCTGCGGATACGATTACCACTAAGGAAGATTTTTAAGGAATTTTTAGGTCTTTTTCAATTTTTATTCTAAGGAAGTGTTGGTAAGAAAAAATTTATATGTAGTTCCGTATTTTAAATATCACGGCTGGAAAAATGTCAAGGCCTTGGAAAGTTTTTTTATGGAAAATCGAGACTAAAAGAAAGAAGCTCGTGAGACCTTTGATAGAAGCAAACTCGTTAGAACCCTATTAACAACAAAAACTTAAACTTTATAAGCATCATTTAATGATATAATCATTTAAAGAATAAAGTTAGGTATAAATTTTTTACATTGCATCATAAATGAATTGCGAAGTAGTTCAGTAGTGAGGGTATTGAAGTGGTAAACGGAAGATCCCAAGCGCGAGTCACCACATAAGGCACCCTTTTGAATTCCTCTATCGAGGCAAAAGTTAACGTTACTGATGAAGGCCTTGCGAATGTCCGTAGTCATACGTACTGGCTCAAGCTAACATTTCATTCACTCCACTCATAAAAGCATTGCATAATATACTCTTAAGAGTAAAAAGGCTCCATTTTTCACTCCTTTAGCATTTAAATGGAGTTAATTATAGGAGTATAAAAGAGGTTCGCATATATTGAAAAAAAAATAAAAATTATATGCAGGTAGATATAGGTATCGAGCCCGTGTCCCTTTATACCAATACATTGCATTAAATGAGAACCCGTTTTATTTTACACGGTCTCTGAAGAGACAAAAACCTAGGGCTTGCATTTACAAGAAAAGAATTTGCTGAAAAATAATATAAAATAAAAGATTAGTATACAAACCTAAATCATTTGCCGACCATAATAAGAAATATTTGTTCTGAAAGCCAAACTAAACATAAATTATAAAATGGCCGATTATAGCTTTAAGCCTCACCATATTCACTAATACAACCATTATAGAAACGAAGTAACAAAAACTTACATAACATTCTGATAACAATTTTACAGAATGACTTTTGAAGTGAAAGCTCGTTGGTCATTTCTTAAAAGCAATAAAGATAGATTAAGGAAACATTGGCACATCGCTCTATAACGTTTATATAATTTTTACCAGAAAATATTTTAGGAATCAGTTATACCCCTATAACGAATTTACTTCCTCTTTAACAAGCAAAAAATAAAAGTTTGATGTCTTAAATTAGAAGCAATTTTATAAGTTGCAGACCTTTATTAGTGTAAAAGTAGAACTTTCTGAGCCCTGTAAAAAACTCGATTGTGTTTCAAGGTTTCCAAAAAATTATATAGGTAATTATTTATAAGCTTTCGACAGGGTACTAGGGGGTTTTGGATAAATAGCAACAAGGGGCTTGTAAGAGTTACTATAAAAGCTCGCTAGAAAGTTATCCCAAGGTATAGTGCGGTCTGTCTTCTTAATTTGCTTAAACTAAATCATATCGTTTTCGACAGTATTTTCTTCCATTTATATTTTCAAAAAACAAAATCCAACTGCAAAATTAAAATGAAAGGTTTGATTCATTACTTTGAATGTCTGTGATTTTTAGTCCAAACTTCTGTAAATTTTTTTTTTATATGAACTTTGACAGAACTTTGGACTAAAATGCGCAGAAATGCACAGAAAATCACAGAAGTTCAAAGTAAGGGAGCAGCAGGGCTGTCGAAGTACTGCAATTGAAGTATTTGTACTGCTTTTTGAAACTCCGTACTGCCGTACTGCTAATACGACCAAAGTACTGCTTTTTTGAAAATTTGTTCACACAACATTTTCAAGTCATAATCATATCCAAAAAGTTTTAGTCCTTTTTATCTAATTTTTTTTTTATAAAAAAAAAAAACAGATAAAATTGTATAGAATACGCTCACTATGTACATATAGATGTATTGAGAAAAATCTCGAGTTCCATTTTTTACGAGTGCGTAGTTTGCCATATAGGCATAGCCTGTATATCACAAGTAAAAAATTCGTAATTCTGGAATTTTTCAAATTTTCTTTTCTGATCCGAAAAAAGGAAGGACATTTTGATGCCATTTGGAACGAAATATTCCACACACGTCAAAATGTATTTTTTTCACCCAACTGTCAAAAGCAATGTTAAATTATACTAATGGATCTCTAGCCTATGAAATTTAGATTTTAACGTACTTCGACAAAACTCCTTCAAAGTTGAATTTTGGTGGGGCCTTGTTTTGACGTCTTGAGCAATTTCCAACACCACCCTAAATTTTGGTTGAAAAAAAGAATTTTTGGAGGATTAAAAAGTTGTAAGGTTCAGTTTTTTGCTAATTTTTCGAAAACTATCAACTTTTTGGTATGAAATAAACAAGGTAAAAGTTGCAGCTTATTCAATTTTATAAAAAAATACAAATTACATGCTTTTTTTGATGCATTCAATAGTTTTAGAGTAAATCATGGAGCCAATTTATGGAGTGGCAAATTTTGTCAAAAAATCTATTAAAATTGCATTAATCGATGAGCAATATTTTTTGTACTATATGCGCTAAATCTTCTCATTATAAACCAAGTTATTGTGGTGCCCAGGGTAAGTAAGGCCATCAACTGGAAAATTTATTGGCTTTGATTTATTTAAATAATTTAGAGAAAAACGTGCACAATCACAACAATAGTTCTGTAGGTAATAAAATAATGAATACCACCATTGCAGTGCGCTAGAGTTAAATAGGTAATTGGCGGGTATGTGATAATTTTTAATGAACAATATTTGCATTTAAACAAAATTAAATGCATTAACAGTTATGTTGGTATATATTTTACTGCCGTGTTGCAGTGTACTGCAATTTTTTTCCTCGAAGTACTGCTTTTTGTGAAAGTGAAACGACAGCCCTGGGAGCAGACATAATGTTTACGGTCAATTGATTGTATACGAAAAATAAGTGGAGACTTGGATCTAGTATTGACTACGATTTTTTGTTTTTTTTTTTTTAATTTCACTGTCGAGCTGCGTACTACACAACAAAAATCACTACGAAATGTCTCGTTTACGATTTCGTTGTGTCAATTTCTGTATAGAAATGTTCATTTCGCTTCAGCTGCGTAGGTACTATGCTTTACTATCATCAAGGGCCTTACGAATTATTTGAAAAGTTTTCATCAACTAAATTTCCCATACGAAAAACTTTCCGAAGCCTTGACTTAACTTAGCAAAAACATGGCATTTTGTCAGGTGGATAAGAATGAAGCAATCATTTTATAATGATTTAAGAAATATTGAGTAGGTAGGTAGTGTTTCTTCTCCAAAGAATTTTTCAAAAATTTTACTACAACCCGTTTTTTAAGTCCCAGCTTCACAGTATGTAATGTCCCTCAAGTTAGCAGAGCAAGGTGAGCAGAACATATATTTTGTGATGGCATTATAAAGTGCTTATTTAAATGCTAATTAAATGCCCAACAATTAAATTTAATGCTCAAGTACTTTCGGTAAAAATCAATGTTCTGCTAACTTGATTTAAAGTTAGCAGAACAATTTCCTAAAATGGTTAAAACATTAAGTATGAAAATTGGGTTTGGTCTTATATTAATGAGCTATTTAAATGCTCTGCGAATCAAAAAAAAAAATTGAAAAAAATTTGATTTTCACAAAAAAAAAAATTTTTTTGCACAATTTTGAAAAAAAAATAAAATAATTTTTTCTTTTAGATTTTTCGATTCAAATCTTTTTGATTAGTTAAATTCTCGCCTAAATGCAATTAAATGCTCCAATTTCGACACAATTTTCGATGATCTGAGCAAAAAAAAAAATAATTCAATTTCCCATACATTTCATGTTCTGCGAAGCTTATAATCGGTTTTTCTCAAAAAATTCAAACTTTTTCGATTCAAATCTTTTTGATTAGTTAAATGCTCGCCTAAATGCAATTAAATGCTCCAATTTCGACACAATTTTCGAAGATCTGAGCAAAAAAAAAAAAATAATTCAATTTCCCCATACATTTCCATGTTCTGCTAGCTTAAAATGGGGTTTTCTCAAAAAATTCAAACTTTTTCGATTCAAATCTTTTTGATTAGTTAAATGCTTGCCTAAATGCAATTAAATGCTCCAATTGCGACACAATTTTCGAAGATCTGAGCAAAAAAAAAAAATAATTCAATTTCCCATACATTTCCATGTTCTGCTAGCTTATAATCGGTTTTTCTCAAAAAATTCAAACTTTTTCGATAAAATCTTTTTGATTAGTGAAATGCTCGCCTAAATGCAATTAAATGCTCCAATTTCGAAAGAATTTTCGAAAATCTGAGTTAAAAAAAAAAAAATAATTCAATTTCCCATACATTTCCATGTTCTGCTAGCTTATAATCGGTTTTTCTCAAAAAATTCAAACTTTTTCGATTCAAATCTTTTTGATTAGTTAAATGCTCGCCTAAATGCAATTAAATGCTCCAATTTCGACACAATTTCGAAGATCTGAGCCAAAAAAAAAAAATAATTCAATTTCCCATACATTTCCATGTTCTGCTAGCTTAAAATGGGGTTTTCTCAAAAAATTCAAACTTTTTCGATTCAAATCTTTTTGATTAGTTAAATGCTCGCCTAAATGCAATTAAATGCTCCAATTTCGACACAATTTTCGAAGATCTGAGCAAAAAAAAAATAATTCAATTTCCCATACATTTCCATGTTCTGCTAGCTTATAATCGGTTTTTCTCAAAAATTCAAACTTTTTCGATTCAAATCTTTTTGATTAGTTAAATGCTCGCCTAAATGCAATTAAATGCTCCAATTTCGAAACAATTTTCGAAGATCTGAGCAAAAAAAAAAAATAATTCAATTTCCCATACATTTCCATGTTCTGCTAGCTTATAATCGGTTTTTCTCAAAAAATTCAAACTTTTTCGATTCAAATCTTTTTGATTAGTTAAATGCTCGCCTAAATGCAATTAAATGCTCCAATTTCGACACAATTTTCGAAGATCTGAGCAAAAAAAAAAAAAAAAATTCAATTTCCCATACATTACCATGTTCTGCTAGCTTAAAATGGGGTTTTCTCAAAAAATTCAAACTTTTTCGATTCAAATCTTTTTGATTAGTTAAATGCTCGCCTAAATGCAATTAAATGCTCCAATTTCGAAAGAATTTTCGAAAATCTGAGTTAAAAAAAAAAAATAATTCAATTTCAATTCAAGCTTTTCGCTTTTAGCCATCACATAAGTACCCTTTATGTCGCGTGCCGCATAGAGAGGAGAGAGAAAATTAACAAAAAAATTGTCAAAGTTAAAACACGTAGTGCATAAATTCAAACTATCGCATCTCCCATGAACCTCAACGCTCAAGCTCAACCGATGATCACATGGTTAGTTAGTCCGCCTTTTTATTTGTCTATCCGCCCCTAGCAACAGGTAGGTACATGTAGGTATGTAGTTCTGATCAGAAAACTCGACTCTCCTTATCTGCATGTGTGTGTTGAAAGTGGTTTAGTTTTTTTTCATTTCTCTTCTTTGCTACGTTCATTATATCCTTTAAAGAATTTCCCCAATGAAGGTTTTTGCTTTTCGCTATTGAAGTGTAGTGTTGGTGTTGGCCTGTGACGAGGAGAGATAAAATGTATAAAAAACTGTCAATGCAGTTCATTAGTTGTGAAAGGAAAAAATAAGAATCAAAATAGGTACCTATCGAACATTCCCAATTTGATTTGATTTCTGTAATTTTTCATTTTGGCTCGATTCGGCTCCGCGAAAGGGCTGCGAATGCGAGGTGGCTGTTAATATTGCTCAACATTATTTTCAAAATGATGTAGGTAGGTAACTATTAAAAATAGGCTTAGATAGGTCTTACCTAATTTTTGATGAGGCTAAGTTGGTTGGTACCTAGGTACCTACCTATTTATTATGATAAAAAAGAAAAAAATAATTTGATAGATATTATATAGGTAGGTTCCGACATACCTATATTATAATTATTTCGATTTTAAAATATACACATGTAGGTATGTAGGTGCCTAACTAGATAGGTACCTACATTATGAAGATATGTATATTATAATGTACTTCTACTTGCTTATGCTTGTTAGGGCTTGCCTACTTTGATAATGTGCATAGGTAGGTAGGTACCTATTTGATATTTTATTTAGGTGGCACGGTAGGAACGTATAACCTACTTATACCTACCTAGGTACCTACCTATTGAAAATCTGGCTAGAGCTTAAGGGGCTCGCAATTTGTTCGGTTTTGATATTTCAATCAATAGGTAGGTAGGTAGGTATACCTATTTACGTACCTACTTTAACGCAAAACGCACCTACTTTACATATGCAAAAGAATTATTTTAATCCAGATTAATAAACAGTTTATAGGTACCCTAAATTAAAATACGTAGAAACCTAGATATATGTATACATACTTACCATCATATCAGGAAAACAATAATTTCTATTTTCACAAATAGGTAGGTAGGCGAATCTTAAATGTTATTTTAAACATCAAACATATATTAGATTAGGTACCTATACATTTTTAGGTACCTACATGTACATTTTATGTAGCTGCAACGTCGATAGGAACGTAGGTACCTATAGATATACATTATGCGTAAATCTAATTAGGTAGGTATAATATTTTATTTTCTTAAATGCACCTAATTTAAGGTTTAAAATTTAAAATAAAAAACCATAGGTAGGTCGTAGGTAAGTAGGTATGCTCAAAATTTGTCAAAATTAGTTAAAACCACAAATTGATTTTTATATCTATATTTATCTACTTATGTACTTACGTAAAACAAAAACCATTTCTTTGGTAGATACATCTACATATATACCTACTACACATTCATAAATTCTAAATGTTCCGAGCTGCATAGGTTAAAAATCTCATCGACCAAGAAAAGAAATACATTTTCATTTCTCTTTGCGTCCTTAGTACAGTTCTGATCAAGCAATTCGACTCCCCTCCCCTTCATATCTGTATGAGTGTGTTGCGTAGGAATGCAGGCATATGGCTAAGTTTTTTGTTCATTCGTTTTCATAATCCTTATAGAATTTCCATAATGGAACATTTTGCTATTGTAGTGTTGTGTGGCCTGTGGTGGTGGCGTGGAAAAAGGAGAGCTAAAATGTACCTATGTACCTATATGTACATTAGTAGTGAAAGGAAAAATAAGTATCGAAATACCTAACATTCCCAATTTGATTTGATTTTTATAATTTTCAATTTTGTCTCGATTCGGCTCCGCGAGGGGACTGCGAAGCTGTGATAATGTTGCTCAGTATTAATTTCAACATAATGTATTGACTTAGATCTTCATTTCAATTTTTGTTTTAAATTTTCAATAACGCTTGTTTGGTTGGTAGTTAGGTAGGTAGCTATTAACTAATTATGATAAAAAAGGAATGAAGGTACCTACATCTCCTACGATGATTTTAAATCAAAAGATAGGTAGGGTAGGTAAGTACATAGATTCCTAAGCAGATGATACATACTAGGTTCCTACCTAGGTATTATGAAAACATACCTAGGTACCTATAGGTAGGTAGGGTAAGTGTACCAGTAACCGGCCACCTAACACATTTTTCTACTTTGAAGCTTCATAACTAATTCAGCGTATTACATACGCTAATGTAATTTGTTTTGAGTAGTTATGGATCATGTTTAGTATTGAATAAAAAATTTTAACTTACAGTTCCTACAATATATTTTTTAATATCGAATTATTCTTCGAAAAAGTGAATTTTCACCAGTACCCGGCCACCAAATTTCAGTACCCGGCCACTTTGATCTAATACCCGGCATGTCCTTTTTACCCTGTGATTAGGTACTAAATATGGCAAGTTTTGCATTCGTAAAAAAATCGAACTTGAGATTTTGATCAAATTTTGGCATTACGATGGTAGGGAAAAAAGAGAAAAGATGGTCTAATAATTCTATTTTTCGCGTTTTTCGATCATTCCACCCACTTTTTTTTTTAGAACCAAAAATAACAGTACCTGCTAGCAGTTTGACATGTATTTTCTTAAAAACGTCAACACAACTTATTTTGAAAATATCAATAAATTAATCTAAGTAAAGGCTACATTGAACTGGGAAACCATTCTTTTTAAAAATGGTTATTAAGAACCATTTTCTTTATTATTGATTTTCCTCCAAAAGGGTATAACTGATTTCAATAATTTCTTTATACAATAATAAATATATCAAAATTTTCATAGAAAATGTTTTTTGGGTTCACAAAAAACTACACGAGATTTTTTGAAAATCAATTACATATTTCGAAAACTAAGTATTTAAGGTTTTTTTAACACTTTAAAGAATATTTAAGAAGGAATTTTACTTTTAAGAAAAAATAACGGTAACTTCGACAAAATTGTCAAAAAAAAAAACCGTTTAAGAAAATATTTTTTTCTCAAAAAGGACTCCTACGATTTTTATAAAGCTTTTCGGTTCTTTCTTATTTTGATTTTTCTTACTATCCTGAAATTAATGGATCCAGGGTTAATTTTTTTATATACAAATTTTAAATAAGATCTAATAATATTGCATATCCAATTTTCAAAAGAAGTTTTTGAAGTTATAATAAAACCTAAAATCCTTTTTTGTTTGAAAATTCAATAGCTGAAAAATAGGTTGATAATCTTAAGTGAAATTTAATTTTTAAATACACATAAACTAATACTTATGATTTGCATTCAAATATTTTCCTAAAAAAGATTTTAAGAATTTGATATATAAAAAATATTTTTTTTTTAAACCCCTTCAACATTTAAATATTTCTTTTAATTCAATCATTTTTGATCAAGAACTCAGATGGAATTCTCTTTTTCTACCTCAAACTATTAAAGGAGTTGTTTAAGCTAATTTCAACGTCGTATTCATGTTTTTAAAATTTTTTTCTTTAATTCTCATGTCATTATCAGAGTTGGGAAATAATGATAAAAAAGTTCAATTAGAATTACTTGTAGGTAATTGAAATCTAAAACACTTTTCAATTAGTTTAAATGTAATTGCAGAAATTCAATTACTAATTACATGTAATTGAAAACCAAAGTAATCATCAAAAAGCAGTAATGATTAATTTTTGCAGTAATCATTACACAAAAATGTTATTCGTTTGTCCAATTACATTTTACGAGATTTTTTAATTTATAAAACGTACGTAATGAATCACAATCCAAAAAATCAATTACATTTTATGAGATTTTTAATTTACAAGAACATGTACGTAATGAATCACAATCCAAAAAATCAATCACCTTGATTGCAATTACATAGAACAGTGATATTCTTTCAATTACTTGCAAAAACCCATTACTTTTTTCAACTACAGCTAATTTCGAAACTAATTTTTTTTCAATTATTAATTTGTTAGTGAATTTATTCAGTTACATTTACAAGTAATGGAAATGCATAATTTTTTTTCAATTTCAATTATGTGTAGTTGTAATTGAAAAGAAGGTAGAAATAAATTACAAAAAGTAACTACTATCAAATCAACCATTCTTTCCCAACTCTAGTGTTTATATACAATTTTTTAAACGCTCAGCCTCTTGCTTATAATAGCAAGTTCGTGCGACCCAGTCGTGCCTTTCATCCTTAGGAAATCTGAAACCAGTTCGGGAAAGATCTTTTGGTTCTTGTGGAGCAGTTTTTTGACTCATTTTATACCAAAAAGTATGTATTTACATACTATAAGTTATATGGCCGTATACTGGTGCCGTTTGTTCTAGAAACCGGCCATAGTAATCTTTTGAACAAAAACAGTGGCCGGATACTGAAACTTTACATGTAAAATACATTTTAATTGATAGTAGAGGATGTCAGAAGTATTTTGCTTCACTTAGGCGTAAAAGAGATACAAAAGCTGATTTCAAGCAAAAATCTAGTATCCGGCCACCCTGGCCGGTTACTAGAACATATTATAAAAATAGTGTTCCAGTACCCGGCCACCGTATTTTTACTTATTGAAAACATGAAATTTATATTTTTTTTACATTTTATGATGACTAACTATATTATTGATACAAAAAAAACAAAAAGCAAGTTAGTATACTCACGGAGAACCCTGAAACTTGCTTCTTTTTCTTATTGGGTTTCCTAACTCTCGCGAACTGTAAAACGCAATTTTTGCACTTTCCGTGAACTTCGTAGCTTAAACATTTTTTTTGACATGGATCTGTCCTTAACAGATCTGTCAAACTTTACCGAAACGTTAAATGTACCTGAAATTTTCGTCACAATATATTTGCCCATGTAAACAATGTTATCTTTTCTTATTATTAACTATTTAATAGAAAGTGGCCGGATACTAGTGACTGGCCGGGTACTGGTACATTTACCCTATATGTAACTATAAATCTGAAACTTACGGCTATTTTATTAGTTATTGAACATTGTAACTTGCGATACCTACCTACTTTGTGTACCTAGGTACCTTATGTACCGAAATTTAATCAAAATCTAACAATATATAGGTATATGTATATTATTAACCTAACCTAATGTATATTATATAGGTTTACAAATATGTTAATCGGCTCCATGATCAAGAACACTAAAATAGGTAAGCAGCTAGGAACCGCAATTCTGCATATCTGTTTGCATGCCTTGAAGTAAGTCTGAGCCTCGAAAAACTGATATAAAATAAAAGAACACACAAAACAGCCCTACGCACTGATATGCCTTCATTGGACACGTGTCATACTCAAAGTAATGGGAACCTTTTCCAAAAAGGAAACGCAAGCAACCCTTCCAACCACACCAAAAATTAAATATACCCCAGTTATGGATCTCTTCAACAATTTGTAAACAGCCCACTCACTCTCCGTATGTACAAAATATTAAAAGGACAACATTAAAACATGTGCTTTTTACGTTTTGTCTCTCTCACTCACTTCCTTGCTAATGTCTAATGAGGTTTTAGTACACATTGTTTGTATTTTAGCAAATTGCTAAGCGGCCCACACACACAACACAAGTGTGTGCACCATGTCAAAATACTGGTGGTCCGCAACACACACAATACTGATCGAGCCACTCTCTGTACAAATCGGTGCACACACCAGCCCATGTTGTGTATGGATGGCTAAGCAGAATATTAATTAACTAGTGACCTGACTTTGTAAGTAAGTATTAGTAGATACTCTGACTTTTTGTTTCACTCCTTCCCTTGTTCGAAGGCACCGAGATATAATGGTCCCTTATTTGGTAGGTACACAAATAAAGACTATACGCAGAAGTCTTAAACTAACAGCTTTTGCATTTTCGTTTAATTAATTGAATTTTAAGGGCTTTTAAGAAAAGTGGAGACAACCTCCAAGTTATTCAAGAAGATTTGAGTTGCAAAATTGATTTTATTTTTTAGGAAAATCAATTTAAGTTAGCAATTCAGGGTAATGTATGAAAAGTTGGAATTTTTTGAGAAAAATCCATTTTAAGCTACCAGGACATGGAGATGTATGGGAAATTGAATTATTTTTTTTTTTTGGGTTAGATCTTCGAAAATTGTGTCGAAATTGGAGCATTTAATTGCATTTAGGCGAGCATTTAACTAATCAAAAAGATTTGAATCGAAAAAGTTTGAATTTTTTGAGAAAAACCGATTATAAGCTAGCAGAACATGGAAATGTATGGGAAATTGAATTTTTTTTTTTTTGGCTCAGATCTTCGAAAATTGTGTCGAAATTGGAGCATTTAATTGCATTTAGGCGAGCATTTAACTAATCAAAAAGATTTGAATCGAAAAAGTTTGAATTTTTTGAGAAAAACCGATTATAAGCTAGCAGAACATGGAAATGTATGGGAAATTGAATTTTTTTTTTTTTGGCTCAGATCTTCGAAAATTGTGTCGAAATTGGAGCATTTAATTGCATTTAGGCAAGCATTTAACTAATCAAAAAGATTTTAATCGAAAAAGTTTGAATTTTTTGAGAAAAACCGATTATAAGCTAGCAGAACATGGAAATGTATGGGAAATTGAATTATTTTTTTTTTTGCTCAGATCTTCGAAAATTGTGTCGAAATTGGAGCATTTAATTGCATTTAGGCGAGCATTTAACTAATCAAAAAGATATGAATCGAAAAAGTTTGAATTTTTTGAGAAAAACCGATTATAAGCTAGCAGAACATGGAAATGTATGGGAAATTGAATTATTTTTTTTTTTAACTCAGATTTTCGAAAATTCTTTCGAAATTGGAGCATTTAATTGCATTTAGGCGAGCATTTAACTAATCAAAAAGATTTGAATCGAAAAAGTTTGAATTTTTTGAGAAAAACCGATTATAAGCTAGCAGAACATGGAAATGTATGGGAAATTGAATTATTTTTTTTTTTTGCTCAGATCTTCGAAAATTGTGTCGAAATTGGAGCATTTAATTGCATTTAGGCGAGCATTTAACTAATCAAAAAGATTTGAATCGAAAAAGTTTGAATTTTTTGAGAAAACCCCATTTTAAGCTAGCAGAACATGAAAATGTATGGCAAATTGAATTATTTTTTTTTTTGGCTCAGATCTTCGAAAATTGTTTCGAAATTGGAGCATTTAATTGCATTTAGGCGAGCATTTAACTAATCAAAAAGATATGAATCGAAAAAGTTTGAATTTTTTTAGAAAACCCCATTTTAAGCTAGCAGAACATGGAAATGTATGGGAAATTGAATTATTTTTTTTTTTGCTCAGATCTTCGAAAATTGTGTCGAAATTGGAGCATTTAATTGCATTTAGGCGAGCATTTAACTAATCAAAAAGATTTGAATCGAAAAAGTTTGAATTTTTTGAGAAAAACCGATTATAAGCTAGCAGAACATGGAAATGTATGGGAAATTGAATTATTTTTTTTTTTTTAACTCAGATTTTCGAAAATTCTTTCGAAATTGGAGCATTTAATTGCATTTAGGCGAGCATTTAACTAATCAAAAAGATTTGAATCGAAAAAGTTTGAATTTTTTGAGAAAAACCGATTATAAGCTAGCAGAACATGGAAATGTATGGGAAATTGAATTATTTTTTTTTTTGCTCAGATCTTCGAAAATTGTGTCGAAATTGGAGCATTTAATTGCATTTAGGCGAGCATTTAACTAATCAAAAAGATTTGAATCGAAAAAGTTTGAATTTTTTGAGAAAAACCGATTATAAGCTAGCAGAACATGGAAATGTATGGGAAATTGAATTATTTTATGTTTTGCTCAGATCTTCGAAAATTGTTTCGAAATTGGAGCATTTAATTGCATTTAGGCGAGAATTTAACTAATCAAAAAGATTTGAATCGAAAAATCTAAAAGAAAAAATTATTTTATTTTTTTTTCAAAATTGTGCAAAAAAAATTTTTTTTTTGTGAAAATCAAATTTTTTTCAATTTTTTTTTTTGATTCGCAGAGCATTTAAATAGCTCATTAATATAAGACCAAACCCAATTTTCATACTTAATGTTTTAACCATTTTAGGAAATTGTTCTGCTAACTTTAAATCAAGTTAGCAGAACATTGATTTTTACCGAAAGTACTTGAGCATTAAATTTAATTGTTGGGCATTTAATTAGCATTTAATAAGCGCTTTATAATGCCAAAATATATGTTCTGCTCACCTTGCTCTGCTAACTTGAGGGACATCAGTATGTAGCTATTTCTGATTTAATCCAGAGTTTATCAACAATTTGTCCGGAATTTTTTTTTGAAAAAGCCCAGACAAAATTCTGAAATATATATTGGAAATTGCCCCGGAATTTGAGAAGGAAATCGAGGCAGAAAGCTGGAAATTTCCGCAGATTGGCTTGGAAAAAAGACCAGAAAATGAAATGGAACTACATATATGGACGGAAAAAACTAGGTATAATGGAAATTATGCATGAAATAGAAAAATGCTTTTTCGGTTCGATCCAAAAACCAACAAAGAAATTGAATCAGAAATAACAATATTTTCTGGATATATTTCCAAGATCTAAAATGGGAATAACCCCGGAAATTAAAATAAAAACTATTTCCGGCTTTATTTTAAATAGCTACTTGCAATAGAAATTTTATAAGAAAAGAAAGAAAAACAAGTATTTTAACTAGGCATTATTCTTCTTATATTATTTAAAACTGGCCATAATTTTTTCAGGCGTTTTTTCATTTTTTTATTATGGCTAGACGCTTTTCCGGATTCTTTTCTTTTTTTATTTTGGAAATGTGACAATTTCTCTGGAGTTTTTTCCTTCTGGGATTTTGTCCCTTTATTAAAATGGAAAAAAATTACAAACATTTTAGGAAATAATCCCGGAAATTCAACAAATTATGCCCGAAGTTTCCGGTTTTTTATTTCCTTGGATTAAACGGCAGAATTAGTGTGGCAAAATTTCTGGGATTTTTTCCAAAACAAAATCCGGCGTTACTTACACAGAGAGTACGTCTATACAACTTGCCCTAAGGGCCATTTTTTCAATGTTGAGTTAACTCTGCGTTGAATCAGAGTTAGATTAATCCGGAGTAAACTCAGAAGCAGTTTTTCACTTGAGGATTAATTTTATTTTTCTGTTGTCAAGTAGGTATCTATTGAAATCGATGTGCGACACTATGCAATATTACTCTTTTACTCCTTTCACTAGTAAAATCGAGATGACGCACAGTGGTCTCTTTGTACCTGCCTATTAGTTTCTACTTCAAACAGGGGCTTCACAATTATCAACATTTTAAAAAAAGCATTGTTGAAGGAAGGAACTGTTTCAAGTTTATTTTGAAGTATAAATATGTGCTTGTATGTTAACTTTCATATAAAAGTGACTCTTAAACAGTATTGTGCAAAATTTAGAAAGCTAGTCCAAAATGTTGATAACAAATTTTAGCGCTAGTTGTTAAAAATTTGTGTGTTCAAAATTATTGTTAGACTTAATCTGATCGAATCGAAAAGAAATTTGCCAATCAAATTTCAGGTCAACTACCTACTCAGCTTGAAATAATCAAAAAAAAAATCTAAAGTACAAGTTTTAATAATATACTCATATTTTTTCTAGTTGCATTATTTTAATCTGACGTCAGGCTAAGAATCCTGATATTTGAAGATTGGACAAAATAAAAATTAATAATGGTAGCTTGGAGGCTTTCCCAACTGTCAGAATACCCAAATCCTTAAGGGCCAGTTTTTCAGTTGAGGATTAACTCTGAGTTAAATCAGAGTTAGCTAATCCTGAAAATAAATTAACCCAGAGTTAACTCAGGAATAGTTTTTCAGTTGAGGATTAACTTTATCTTTCAGCTGTCAAAATTCTAGGGCCAACGATGTGCGACACTATGGATATCACCCTTCTACGCCTTTTAACGCATAGAAATAGAGATGGCGCCACAACGGAATTGCACTGGCAGTTACATTCAATATTAAAATGGAGACGGCGCCACAACTGAAAAGGCCCTCAACTTTGTCCCTGGAGTTAACTCTCCAAATTAGGTGAGTTAACTCGGAGTTAACCTAGGATTTCAATTGACTGAAAAACACGTTTCTGGAGTTAAGTCAGGTTTAACCCCAAGACTAGCATGATTTCGCACTGAAAAACTGGCCCTAAGTGTACCAAATTTAATTCATTTGTATGCAGAATTGGCATGGGAAATGATTTTTTTCGCTAATGCTACATTTCCACCTAACGCTAATCTGAGATTTAATAAGATTTACCTCAAATCTTCTTTAAATCTTGAAGATTTACCATACAAATAAATTTCGTTAATCTTGGAGATTAGAAATTAATCTTATTAAATCTTCCTAGGACAAATAGTTTTACAAATCGAACTAACCTATTTTAACATGGTGCTGAACGATTCATTCGAGACTCGATTCAGTTCTTCATTGTTTGACACGAATAAAACATTCTGCCTCTTTTGCACTTCATAAGAAAAATTGAAGCGCCATTTGCATTTTTGAAAGTATTGTCAGATTTAATCTTTTTTAAATCTTTTGTGCGGTGGAAACACCAAAAAGATTTATTTAATCTTAACTGAGATAAACCTTAGGTGGAAACATAGCATAAAACGCACCACTGTGGGCGCCACAACGAAAAATGTAGTTTCCACAGATTTCAATAACTTTCACTATTTAAGTCGAAAAAGTACCACAACGGATATTACCCTCAGCCTAGTCCTTAAAATAACTCACCAAATTACGTGAATTAAGTCGGAGCTAAGTTAGAATTTCAATAGACTGAAAAACATACGTTTCTGGAGTAAACTCAGATTTGACTCCGAGACTAGCACTAAGAAACTAGCCCTAAGAATTTACAAATATTTTCTTCTATCTTAGAATATAAAAATCACTTTTCAGTGTAAGATAATCCCAGTTAAGGAGTTAAACCCGAGCTAACGCACCCATTCTGGTAAGTTACTTCCGAAAATTGGATGATCTCGTACTGAAAAGCTGGGTCTAAGCTATTTTTTTTTTTTTCGGAGGCACTCTGTGGAAATTATGAATAATTTTTGATGAACAGCTCTATCTCTTAAAAGATTCTATTTTCTTAAAATTTTTTTTAGATTGGCAACCATGGTTACAGATTGCTATGGCTTTATGCAGACTAAGGAGAAAGATAACTGCAATTAAAAGCAAATATAGGTACAGTAAATAAAAACGGGACATTCGTTTGAACAGGCTTTACGGAGGCGGTTTATATGTTGAAACTAGTTTTTGTTCCTCTAATAGGTAGTGTTGTTAAATAAGTAGTGTTTCATCGCGCACTCAAGGACATGTGGTGATGTTAAGACAGGTGTATATTTAAGAGAAGTTGTGCTGTTACACTCAAGATATTAACATTTTTGTTAATAATTTACAATTATCGCACTTTGGGAATCACATAAATAAAAAAGAATTAAATGGTTTTACAAGTTAAGTTTTAGGTAAACCTAGTTAAGAGTTATGTTAATCATCTTTATCATATTAATTTCATGATTATAACTGTTGTTTTCGCATAAAACATGTTTAAAAAAAATTGCATTTAAATAATTTAGTTTTTCATCTTATTCCAGACCAAGTTTGGTTTGCTTGAATTTTTTTTGTTTTATACCGTGATATGGATCTCCCCTAACCTAAGGAAAACATTAATTAATCATTCTTATACCTAATAAAAATATTTATTTGTCTATAGTTATTCACTCAGCTTTAATTAACGATGTTATCTTAATTTACAATACTAATTTTATTTTTATAACACAGTCATCATCAAAGATCATCATTTTTCATGTTTCTTTTAAAACCTTATCACTTCGAACTATCTAAACCATGTTCGTTGCGCGACATCTGTTATTGCCTTTTTACTATTTTGTTTAGTAAAAACCACATGAGTCCTCATCAAATGTATTGTATCAAAAAAAATAATTAAAAGACGAACGTTTAATCTTTCATCTCCTTGTCATTATGGAATTGAAAGACAACTTTCAAGCATAAAGCAACACCCCAAATGAATTTATATTCAACTTGAATCGTTTTCCTCCGTTCTTCTAAGGAAACTCTATCATTAAAATATCACTCATTCTCGTCTCGAAACATGATTCTTGAAGAAAAAAAATATATAAAACCATGTTGCTGGGAAATATCTACATTTATTTAAAAATGCTCTCATAAAAACTCATGACGTGGCAATTCTCAAAGCCTACCTATAACAGTCGATCTTTGTTGGATTTGGAATTGAAAATCAAAAACAAAACAAAACAACAACAAGTCATAATAATCAAAAACAATCATAGCACAAGCGTGCTTCTGCTGTTGCTGCTGCAATGTGCAACACTAGATACTTCTTTTACTCGATATTATAGACAGATTGCCTAAGCCTTAGTCTTATCCGACATCTTTTTGCATTAAAACTACACGATTTCATTTCCATTGCGAGCTGCAAATGGAAACTTATAGCAAAATGGCAGAGAGGTTCTTGAAGGTGATGCGACTTTTCGTTCCATCATCATCAGGCAACAGCAGCGACTTGATTTTAATGATGCCACTAATGCTCACGTTTAAATGGCAAGACGTCACGATTTAGTTTCAGAGCCACAAAGTTTTATGGTTTATGGCGACATAAATTCAATCGTCTGAAATTCTTGAGTTAAAAAAAAAAAAACAGAGAAAAGAAAAGTATACAACCGACTTATATATAGATGTCATGTGTTCAGGATCTTTCAGAGCAGAATATAACTTTTTTATTGTTGACACTTTGAGAAATATTTGGTTTAAAGAAATTTGTTAATAAATATTAAAATATTTCAATATAGGTAACTGCAGCTGTGTTGGGTGATGCATGCGCATTTAATTTTTTTTTCAATATTTTTGTGTATACTCAAACCATCTAAGAGATACCTACCTATATATGACAACAGGGAAGAAGATCTACCTATCGTGGTTGTGACGCCAGTTCAAAGGAACCTACAAATTATTGTTTGTCGTAACGATATGTGGGAGATTTCTGTACATATAAGTCAATTATTGACTTGCTTAAGTCAAGTAGGTGAGGCTTTCGTTAAAGAGTTTGTGTAAAAGGTTGGGTTAGAAGGGGTGATAATTTGGTGACCCACATCACCCCACTGGGATCTCAATTGATTCATTGTGGTTACCAGGATGTGTGAAATGTAGGTTAAGGAAGAGGAAAGGGGAGGGAGTTAGTTGAAGTTTTAAGAGTGGGGTGCCTCCCTGAAATAAAAAAAATAAATTCGGTGGCGCAACAGCTCATGTTGAATCAGGGCCTACACTCAGAGAAAAACGTCAGGTAAATAATTAACCTTGGCCTTGTAAAATTCACGAGGTACTCAATCCCATATAAAGTTACAGACATTTCAGAAATTTACCTGATTTTAATAGGTAATCTTTTACTCAGTGTAAAATCAACCTGGTGGACTTTCTTACCGCATTCAGGTTGATTTAAGAAGATGACCTGTTAATTTAACACTAAATTCTAATTACTACACTAATAAGAAATTTTAACAAGGATATAGTGTTTATTTTAGCTGAGGTCATGTGTTTTTAACACTGTATGTTATGAATTTCTGTCTTACCACATATCAGGTTGAATCAACGTTTAAAGTGGTTATTTTTACAATTTTTACCTGTTGTATTTTACCTGGCCTCATGTTAAAAAAGCACTCTGATAGTTCATTTAAACGTGACACTAGTGTTAAAACACACACAAGCCATTCAATGAGTTTCAACTTAGTTATGTAGACATTTGACACTAGTTTTTTATGTAGTGCAATGACCCAGTGGATGAGTGCTATATCCGTGCGTGAAAGGTTCCCAGTTCAAAACTGAAGTACGTATCACAAATTATTTTTAAATTAAAAAAAAATATAAACTCAATTTCTATTTGTACTTTCAGAATAATGCTTAACGAGTTGAGCGATAGGCAGCGTAAGTGATGGCTTTTAGATGCATAGATTCATGACACAGATACAGAGTTGATTAAACATTAAAGCATGTTAATTAAACTATAGATTTTCATGTTAAATAACCAAATTTCCATGTTAAATTTACAGGAAATTGAATATTGAGTCATGCTTAATTTACTATATTTGCAGGTAAAATGTACAGGATTCCTTTTTTGTGGCAGTGTAATTAACCAGGTGTCGAGCTGATTGTACCTGCATCCATTGTTAATTTAACACGACATTAAAATCAGGTATCTGGTTAAACAGGTAAACTGTTCTACCGAGTTCAAAAATAACAACCTGAAAATCAGATATAATTGACTAGAAATTGGTTAAACATTTCTGTTTTTAGGTGGCAGCGGCTAGGAATCGAAGACCTTCGGCCGGACAGTCCAACGTACTAACCATTATGTCACGAGGTCAAAATAGGTAGGTAAGTTTTGCTAAAGTTTGTTTGAATGAAAAAATAGACCTTACCTATAAAAGTATGTACCAACGTAGAGTCCAGTTATATTAGCCGAAAAATCTGCCAAATTGCGGAAAAATGGGAGAAAGCTGGATTTTGGTACATACATAGCATCCCCATTGTATTCTAAGGAAACTGTAAAAAGTCCCTTTCGATATGAACGCCACCGCAAAAAAAAGAGATTTCCCAAAACCTTTAAATAAATCCCAGTTTATATTTTTAAAAACTGTTTTCTTATTCTCTTGGGGGATAGCACGCAAGAAAAACTGAACTTGTACTAAACCTGAAAGGTGCGGTGTAAGAGAATTTATTTTATACAGAAACATAAAATCCGTAACTCTACTGATTGAATTATCTCGAAAACGGTTACTCTTATGAACAAAAGTTACCTGACATTTGTTGTAGAAAATTTTTTAAGCTACAACTTAGTTCTTAAATATTTTTCTGTAGGCGTTACCGTTTTTAAGAAATTCCCTAAAAACCATTTGGGAGGCCTTTGACACCCCCCGTTAAATTATAAGCGGCACATCATATTAATGAGGACTTTTTACAGTTTCCATGCCATAAGGAGGCTACATATACCAAAATTCAGCTTTCCGCCATTTTTTCTGAGGCAAAAAGCATAAATTACTAGACTACTATTTATCTTTGCAAATATAAATTAACCTGTTCTTGAGAGAAGAAGTTATGTTTTTAACGGTAGGTACTAGTGGCACGAATTTTTTATTTTTGAAACTTAATAAATCAAATCTTTTGAGAATGTTTTGATTGTTTGCCTTATTTATTCAACAACCGACCAATATTTTTTTTATCAGTTAAAACAAGCATTTTAAAATGTTAAATCAAAGAATCAAGAAAATTGCTATTTCAACCTCTATAGGTAATGCTTTAATAAAAATCCATTAATAATATTTGGATTCTTGGTTGCCATGACAAATTCAATATTTTTGGCGAGTTTCATGGGTGTAAGAGTTTTTCCGTGGGTGTTATGGTAAACAATCTACACTTGCCCATCCCCCTTAAAAAAACACCCTTCCACCATGGATATTTTTGGGAACTGTCATGCTTCTTAGTTCGTATAACAAATGGAACATTCACTCCAAATTTCATTAACATACCTTCATTTTCAAAGGGCTTTCGATAATATTTTACCTGTTGTACCTGAAAAAAAGTCATCATTACGTAAAACGTACGACAATTTTTTTTTTGGTGGTTGTATCATTTTGAATTTGGTTTCATTAGATTCAGCGTTTAAAACTACCCTTAAATTAGGTATCATATGGTTAGGTTGTACCAAAACAAATATTTTAGTTTGATAGACCTCCAAGTTCTCCACGTCTGCACCTCTTCAAATGCATCTACACAAAAAGCCAATGCGGGGATTTTGGGGGACTTTGGATATGTTATAGAGGTTGCAATTCTGCGTCGATTCCAATTTTAATATTTCATTAATTAATTTTTTCAACCTCGGAACCCATTTTTCCTGGCCTATAGGGTTTTCTGAAATTAAAAATACATTATTTCTATAAAGCTTGCATTAAATAACACTAGTTTACAAATTACAACAATGAAGCTCGTTTAAGCTTCTGATTATTATTTGTCAGTTACTTATATCCAGAAATTACCGAAACAAGCTCAACCTTAAATTTAAAAAATTGGATTTTGTTTTCTAATATTGTTCAGAAAAAATGTAAAAAAAATTGTTCTCAAAAAAAATGTATGTATGCATAAATCAGTTAAACTTATCTGAAGTGGAAGCATAAAATAGAAAATCAAAAGAAACCAAACTGATGTGACATAAACAAAAACTTATGTAAACAGAAATATTAGTTTGATGTTGGATCAGAATTGGCGATTTAATTAATTAAATAAATCATTTTTGGGTTCGGGCGGGTTCAAGGTAGGTATTGACAGCTTAAAAGCTACGATTAATCAAATATTTTTGATATTCTTTAAATCACAAAAATATTTGCATATTTTATTTAATATAAAACTTCTTTTTTAAAAGAGAAACACGAAATACTCTTCACAAAAAAAAAATCACCATCTGGTTAAGAAAGCCGCAACTACTGAACTGTTCTAATTTTTCGTTTTGATTTATGAAATTTTGAAAGGTCTTTTAAATCTAATAAAGCTATAGTTTAAAACATTATTTAAAAGTCAATTAAAATGGGTGCATTGTCTTTAAAACACTGCATAAGTCTTAGGAGTGCTCAGAAGTTGTTTAGCCTCAAGAGTGTGATAGGTTGAGATTTATGTTTGTTCAGAACTTTTTTATTGCATTCGCATAGAAAAACATTCTTCCAAAGCCACAGTCTAGACTAGACTGAGCGACGTGTCTTGAACACACACACATATTCTGCGTATTTTTCGCTAGCATTGATTTATTTATAGCTTACAAGCCTGCAGTGGTTGTGTGGCCATATTTATTTGATTTTTTTTCTTTGCAAACAAAAATTTACAACCATTCACCCTGTTTTATTCAATTCAATTAATTATTGACAATTTTTTTTTGTAGTACCTACTATAGTTTAACTGAGCTTTAAAAATAAAAACCTTTAGCGAAAGAGATTAAGCGAGAGTAACAACTATAGACGCTTGACTTATTAATGGGATTTGATTATTAATTTGATGCAATTTATCCCACTGGCACAGCATGACACATGACTGGTTGGCTGTGACTGCACCAAAATCCACAAAATACTGCAAAATGCAGTTCAAAAAGTTAATGGAAATTTACACGTCTGTCGTGTTTGTACCTATGTATATGGATTTGTCATAAGATCAACTGCCAGGGACAACGACGACGAGACGACTCGACGGACGTACAAAGTAATTGTGACAGCCCACATGCTGTCAAAAATGTATGTTTAGTCTGTGGAGCAACAAGACTTATCTATTTATTTACTAAAGTGGAAATTGAGCGACATGGAACATCTAATAACTATATCTCTTGTTGAACATGTCCTTACTACATATGAAGTGGGTATTATTGGATATGTCTCAAGAAATTATAATTAATGTTTTGAAACTATAAAAGTAAGACTTGTTTCGAGTTTTCAAGTCCCGATAGAGTGAGCTTGTAAATGATTTTTAATATGGTTAATTATCTTTACTGTTTCTTGTCCATATATGTACCTACTCTTGGTTAAATTCGCTTATGGCGACTATTTTCATCAAGGCTATTAATTAAATTTTTTTTTTACTCCGTCACTTTAGCTTTTTTGATTGATGTAATTGAATATGAAAACATGCAATCAAGTTATGACTTTCCCGACAAGAAATTAATGCTTTTTAGTTGTAGCTTGAGGCTTTTAAGTTATGTGCCTACCTACGAGTAATAGTCCCAGAGTCAGTCGTTAGGATTAGATTATCTGTGCACTTCAGGAAGTCAATTTTGTTAAAATTGTTTTGTTGAAGCAAAAATAAAACGAACATTTTAGTTTTTTTTTTTTTTTTTTTCAAACCTGAAATTTTCTTATCTTGAGTTTTTTTCAGAAAAAAAAAAAAAAAAAAACAATAAACAAATGATTTTTGGGCAAAAAATCAAATCGAAGTTGAGGATAAAGCAAAGGTTAAGTTTTGAATTATTTTTACCTACTGCGGGAATTTGTAAATATAAACGGATGAAACTAGTAGCCTCATTGAAAACGTTATTTTGTATATGATATTCAGGAAAATATTCACAAACTAACATCACATTCAAGTCAAGATCCAAGAGGATATCAAACGCTGCTATCTTATTACCTTACACGAGCTAGTCATGTAGGTAGGTATAATATATACATATAGGTACAATATATTTGGGTTCTCGAAAACGGCTCTTACGATTTGGATGAAATTTTCAGAGTTTTGTTTCTATGAACGAGAAAAAATTTAAAAAAATGATTCTGTAAAATCCGCCCACTGCCACGCCCACTTTTATTATTTCTTGGTTTCTCGGAAAAGGCTCGTATTTTTTTGATGGAATTTTCAGAATTGATTCAAATGGAGAGGAAAATAATTAAAAAAGGCATACATTTGGAAATTATGTCCAATGCCAAACCAACTTTTATTTTGTATTTGTTTCTCAGAAAAGGCTCCAACAATTTGGATGAAGTTTTCAGAGTTACTTTGTATGAGAAAGTTAGTAATTAAAAGCATTATTTAAGTTAAATTTGCCTCCGGCAGATAAGAATCTATCGATTCAGAGTTCGTTATTATGAGCAGAAAAGATACAGAGTGGTTTAAGCTAAATCCACCCACTACCACACCCATTTTCAGTATTTTAAGTTTTTCGGAACCAACTCTAATGATAAAATTAAATTTTCAGAGTTTTCAAGAGATTAAATCCAGTCTACTGTCACGTCCAATTTTCTTATTAAATGATCAGGGCGCGCCCAAATTAAATATTTTAAGGTTTCTCGAAAATGGCTCTAACGGTTTTGATTAAATATTCAGAGCTTATCTGCTTGAAGATGAAAAACATTGTGACAGTATTTTTATTGAAACCCACCTATTGCCATGCCAACTTATACTGACAAATAGTTGTTGTGACATGTACACATCAGAGCTAACAAAACTCCAAACTCCGAGCTTTGAAAAAATTCGATCATATCGTTTTGAAATAATTGATTTTAAAACAAAAAAATTTTGAAACATTTTCTTAAAATCGAAAAAATATTTTTTCAAAAATGTTGGTAGGTACACAATACCTACCTACTATTTCAATTTTTTAGAAAATATTTTAAGAATATTGGAATCATTTATACCGCTTTGAATAAAATCGAAAATAACCTTTAAAAACCATTTTTGGAAAAATATTTTTGGAGCCGTTTTTTTAAAAAAATACGATCATACTAAATTGCAAAAAAAAATGTATAGCAGGTACCGTTATTTAGGGTTCTAAAAAAAAGAAAACTTGTGTGGGGAATGACCAAAAAACGCTATGAATTTATTTAAAGAAAATTAATCTAGCCGTTTAGGCTGTAGCTCAACGGACAGACATACAGACAGCAGACAAAATTGTAAGGCCAACTTTGTTCATCGTTATAACAAGTTTGATCAAAATCTCGATTTTGTGTTTTTTTTATTACCAATGCATAGCTTGCCATATAAAATAATTTCAAAAATTGGTTATTTTTCATTTTGTTTTTCTCAATTTCTGAAAAAAGCTAAGCTCCTCAATTGTGTAAAGACAACGGAGCATCCACTTTACCAAAGCACATTCCGATTGGACCATGAAGCGATGCAAATTGTAGCGATTGGACAAAAAAAATTGCATTAGTCCCAACAGCAGTACCAGTACCTAAGTCACACGACGAGAAAGTAAAAACACTTAATCCAAAGCAAATCTTTCCCACTTCAATGTTTTGATATCTTTGCTCTCATGCTACAATGGGGATTTAGAGTGAAAAGATACCTACATTTTTTTTCGCCACTAAGCAATCACTGTAGTTACCATCTGTAGGCCCCTTATTTTAAAAATACGGTAGGTATATGAAGGGTGTTATTTTTAGACGTGTGGTTTTCAAGAAGAAATAAAACGCATAATTCAATGTTATGGCCAAGAATTAAGCTTTATTATAAAGATAAGGGTGTGTCATTATGTTTCAAAAATGATTTCGGGCAAGTGGCCGCCGCCGCGGCTAGTTCGAATAAATTCCAGTCGTCTTCGTCTTCAGTGCGCACTGTACGGCGTCTCTGAGGTTGCGCTTTATCCATTAGAGTATACGTGGTGCCAAATCGATCCATGGTTGTTCGAATTCCCGACTTTGCTGGGCGATTATGTCGACCGAATATTTAACGCAGCGCGCGATGCGCGAACCGAACCATTATTTTGAAAATAAATTTGCACGATTTGCAAACTTTGTTCAGGAGTAAGTCTATTCAATAGGCGTTTTTCTTTTTTAATTCAGAGAAGAACTCAGAACAGAGTCCGAGCATGTCGAGCATGTTCTGAACATCATCTGAAAAAGTTTATTCTGAGCACCCTGAACCATTTTTGAAACACACCTGAACACTAGCTGTCAAATGCTAGGTATGTGTTCAGCATTGTACTCTGTCTGCTCAGTCATTTTATTCTGAGCTCATAGAGCGCGCTCTGAACAAACTCAGAACCACGGTTGCCACTTGCAAAAAAAAATTCCTACCAAGTTTCCCAAAAAAACCTACCAAATTGAATAAAAACCTACCAAATAAAAAAACTCTATTTCCGTTCTGCAAATTTTCTTTATTAGAAACCTCAAACACATTAGAGGCACAAAGCTTATTCACAATCGTGAAATCCATTTTCCAGAAAATTTGAAAAAAAAACCGAAATTGTTGTATGATGAGCTAAAACAAAAATTCGAGTTCCACCCCACCCAAAAGATGTGCAGTAAATTTAAAATGAAAAAAGGCTTATGTTAAGGAGGTTCACTTGGGCGCATAGATGCTAGTTGTATATTTCCGAATTATTTATTGAGGTAGTTTCATGCACACTTAATGATTTCTCCTTCCTTGGAATTTTCTATGCATACAATTTTGACATGATCTTCAAATACTTTCACCTGAGGTGTGACATAATATATATAATTTTCAACATAATTTTGTATGAATTAGGTTAAAATCATTTCATTTTTAAAAATGAATTTTAAAAGTTACATATATATCATTTCGAAATGAAACTAGAATTTTTCAACGAGATTAGCTCATATTTGTTCTTAAAAAAATACGCAGATCAACGCCAAATGATTCAAGTCTCTGTTTACTTGAGTTTATTTGCAATTTTTTGAGTTGATCAGAAATTATCTCAATTTTTATGATTGTACAATGTTTTATATTATGCTCAAGAGTTGTATGAAAAAACCTACCAAATCGGATTTTAGCCTACCAACCTACTAAAGCTGAAAAATCCTACCAAGTTTGGTAGGATCCTACCAAAACGGCAACCGTGCTCAGAACATATACTCAGAACGAAAAAAAGAAATATAAATTTTTGCCTCCGAACGCTCAGAGCTAAAAAAGAAACACAACTTTTTGTTGGACAGTTCAGGCTCTGCTCTGAATTAAAAAAGAAAAACCCCTACTATGAAATGGCAAACCAAACTGAGCATAAATCAAGTGGCAGCTGTCAAAAAGACCAATTCCGAAAAAAGAGTTGCCAGATTGAAAACCACACGTCTAAAAAAAACACCCTATATTTAATCCCTGCTCCTTATTGCTGGAAGCTTACCTATGTCTTCGGAATAAGGATAGTGTCGATGTTGTGTTTTGATAAAAAGTGATTAACGTGGCAGAGAATTTGCTTCATAGTCGAGCATAACTGGCTTTTTTGTCTGTTTTTGTAGGCTTTTCCATCTTAACCTGTAAATTTGCATTTTGGGAAAGTTATGATTAAGTCCTCCAATATCATGAGCATACCTGGTTTTCATATCTCCGTGTCGCGCGATAAATGTATAGTTACAAGAAGTTGTTCAAAACCGCATTCTGACACAACGGTGAAAGTGTCGTCCAAAAGATAGTTAGGTGGGGATTCGGGGCAGTTTTGAAATCTTAATTGCGATTGCCGGAGCTATGAAAACCGAGTAATTATTAATGTATCTAATAATATTTGGCCTTATATCACTTAACAAAAGCGACATAAGGCTGAATTTTAAGTGGCCAAAAGTCAATTTTGCAAAGTGACATAAGGCTAATTTGGCCTTGTGTCACTTTTAAAACGGCACGCGGCGCATGGTTAAAAGCCCAAAAGCCAAAAGTCCATAATGGACATTTAGCTCCATTGGGTGGGTTAAAACTCCATAAATGCAATATGAACTTATAACCCACATAAATGGGCTAAGACTCCAGAAGGAAGTGGGTCATAAGCTCAAAGTTGTTTTTTACAAAGTGGGTCAAAGCTCCATAATTAAGTCAAACAAACAATTAACTTCAATATTTGAAGAAAAAATTAATGAATACCTATCAATAAAAAAAAAGAAACAAGAAAATTAAATTCTTTTGGATGTAAAAGAAACTTTGCAAACAAACGATCTCGCACCCACCCCAAATCATATAGTGAGCCCAAGCAGGGGGGTTGGAGCCCCATACATACTCCACTGTTTATTGATTATTTTATAACTAAGATGACCCGAGAACTCCCGTTGGATTCAGCACCCTTGAAACCATAGGACCACTTTATTGGTTTTTCGCCCAACCCTCGCCTGGCGCGAAGGGGGTAGAAAAGTCGTTTTGGAAACAAAATTTGAAAAGCCAAGAAAAGTTAAAAAATATTTGTATTAATAAAATTTAAAGAAACAAGTAAAATATTACCAAATTCCATCAGCATTGACACGAAACTTGGTCCACATATTTCATTTGTCATAAGCAACAAGAATCAAAAGAGTCTACAAAAATATTTATAGTAAAAGGGTGTTATTTTCATTGAAATGGAAAAATTTTGAACTACTACCATAAATCCCCTCCCGTTCCTCCCCCCCATGTTAATTTCGGGAAGTCCCTATTTTTTTTTTGGGCGTGTCAGAAGGCGGTATTGTAGGTATTTAAATGATTCAACTTGCAACTTTCTATCGTTCCTGAAAATTTCATTGAAATCGATTTAGTGGTTCAGATTTAATATTACCTAATTGATATCCATAGGTACAACTGAAACCACTGTGCAATGGTCCAAGAAATCCACCTAATGCTTTTCAACAAAAAAAAATTCTTTTGTCCTTATTAAAACTTCAACTTCCTAGGTTTCTTCTCTAAACTTAAAAAAAGGATTTTTTTTCATCTTTCCAACTCTCGTTTTCAATGAAATCAATAGTTACGGTATACCTACCTACATAACCAAATAAATACGACAGAGCACATATTGAAAGAGCTAGAACACAAACAAGGAAATCTTTTTCAAAACCTAAAATCATCTGTTTGCAAATCAATACAAAAAAATTGAAAAAGAATACCTTTCAATTTTGTTCACATAGGTACCTAACCTAGACCAGTGCTATCTATAATACCTACTCTACTCACAGTACTAAACCTATCTTTCTATAGGTACCTATCTATACACACTTATCATCAATCCATACTTAGAACTTTGCTATAGATATTTAAAAATCACAAAAAAAAAAGGAAAATGAATCCTTGAACAAAACAACTTCCAATTTGTACACAAAAAATTCTTACCTGCTTGTCTACCTTCATTCAACAAATAAACAGGAGACTCAATGAGAGGATAATTAAAACCAAATAACGAAAAAAGGTCAAACACAAAGAATGCGTCCTAATGCTCGAAAAACATGAAGGATCATTGAAGGAGGAATATCCTTCGTTTGGATGTATTTAGGGGTTGAATTTGCTTAAAGACATTGAAATAGACGCAACCAGAGCAAGTGGAGAGGTTGAACAACAACAACAAAACTATAGAGAAATCATGAAACAAGGACGTCTGTCCTTGTTTTTGCCGAAGGGATTATCACCTTCGAAAACGAGTCCTTCTTATTCATTTTTCAAAACAGACAGGTAGGAAGGTGTAGGTAAATGGAAAAACCTTCTTTGTATATAAAAAAAAAAACAAGGTCTCACCTTTCCTCCAACCTTCAGCGAATATCCCATGCCCGAAGGTGTCTTCAGCTGAACCGGACAAACAAATCCAATATTCCGGTGTGGGGCTTCGACAGCATTCTTCCTCGGTGGAGTAACTCGAGGCAGGTTTGCCCGAGTCGGTGATGGCGTGGTTGCTGTGGTATTTTCGGCCACACACAAACCATCGCCTCCGTAGACCGGAAACTTGGTGCACTCCAAGTTTTCGGGCCAATTAAAATTGTAGTGTTTCATTAGAGCCTCGCAAAGGCGAGCCGATTCGCACAAACTCCGACACGGCGGAATCGGTTCGTCGAGAATTGTGCACACGGGCACGTACAACGAACATAGGAACAACTGCAGATCCGGACTGCAAGCGATTTTAACGAGTGGCGCGAACTGATGCACTTCGAGGCCGGCTTCCTCTTGGCGCGTGTGACCAATTAGATTCGGCATAATGGTCATGTTGTAGGGAATATCCTTGCATATGGATATGGTTATGGGTTCACAGCGATTGTGATGGGGAAACAAGTCAGACGACATGCCGGACGAAGAACCCGGCAGCACTTCGACTCCACTATGATGATGGTATCCGCCACTGCCGATATTGGAATCGTAGATCCTTTGTACGGCGTTGCAGTTGGCGGCGAATATAGCACAGAACACTAGCAAGAACTTTTCCATTGCTAAAGGATTTTTTTTTTACTATTATTATTGAACACTTTTTTTGTGATTTTATGGCACACAGGACCTCACAAGGGAGCTGATTATATCAATTTTAAAATTGCAAAAACAAATTAAATATTTTATTAATTACACTTGATTTGAGTGATTATTCCACTTTAACACTGCCCACTCCACTCACTCATGGAGTTTTATCCGAATTGCAACAACTGTAAACAACCGGCGAGCATTGTCCCGCTTTATCAGACAATGCACTGCCGTTAAGTTGATGGTGATTTTTTATATATTTTAATTACCTACAAGGTGATATATTTCTTTTTGTTTACTATGACCACGCGCCTAAATTATTTCACCAAAGGAAAACAGTAAGAAGAAAAAACACTCTATGGAACATTCGTTTAACCGAAAACCGACCGTGAATCGACGTGCGAACTTCCTATGACGAACGACATTCACTAACTGAACTTCTAAAATAAATTTTACGATGAACAATTCGGGGTGAATTGTTTGAAAAATTCATTTGAATTTGTTTTTGTAAATTTAAAATGAAAGAGAAAAGAGAATGAAAGGCATTGAAGAAGAGAAGATAGGAACGGGAAAAATATTATTAAGAGAAGGATTTCTTTTTCTTTCCGAAATGAAAATAAATAATGAATGAGATTGAGTGAGTGAGTAAATAAACGAGTATTTTCTTATGTTCATTTTCTTTTTGTTCATTTTGTTCGGTTTAATTTCTTTTTTCAATAATTATAATTGAGTGGAAGTTCAAGTTGATATAAAAATATGAATGCGTTCCTTCTTTTGCGAATCTTCTTGAATTTTGAATTGCATCCATAAAGAGCTTTATTTAAATAAAAATATATAAGGTGCTAAATATGAGTCACATATCAATCAATTTGATCGAAAATATGGATTGGAATATTGGAAATAAAAGAAATTTGGCGGCACTTCTCTGTTTTGTTTATTTTTATATTTTTTGTTCATTTTTCTAATGTGAGTTAATAAGAGAGTTACAGAAAATTATTCATTTTCCTTATAGCGTGTCTTAAGAGAAAAAGAGTTGAAATTGAAATCTTGCGTGATACTCAAATTGATTTAAGGGCTGCCATCTAACCCTGAAAGTATGTCAATTTGCGAAAAATTAAACTATCCCAAGGACTTGTTTGTAGGAATAATTTTTGTTGAAAAGAAAATCTAAAGCCGCGTCCACATTATGTCGAATTGTGTAGATCAACATCGTTGATCAACAGTGTTGAATAAGTGTAGACGTGTTGATTGACAATGCCATTCAACATTTGTTGACCCGAACGTAACCCGATTCAAATGGATAGCAATCGACAAAGTTGTTCAACAAATTTAATTTTATTAAAAACATTTGTAGGGTTTTAGTTTCATGAGCATAATTTATTTGTTTTGTGCGTTATTAATCACAATTTTACTAGATGGAAAATGCAATATTTGTTGTGAATAAGTATTTAATGTTAAAAATATCGTTTTAACTTTATTGTTCCAAAGAAAAAATAAAAAAAAGTTGGGCACCACCAGGATTCGAACCCTGAGCCCTTCGGTTGGATGCTCTTATGTTGTTGTTGTTGTTGATCATTCAAAATTATTATAAATTGATGTTAATGCGCAGCATGCACTGCATGTGGATTTCCATTTACACACAAACCTAACTTAAATTTTCCATTCTTATGGTTTATTGTCAAAAGAGTTTTTTTCAATAAATAGGTTATGTTTCCAAACATAAAATTTTGAAAAAAAAATAAATTAGTTATTCTTCAAAATGATAAGTTTGAAACAATTTTTTGTCAAAAAAATTCATAAAAATAACTTAATTTAAACCATAAGTATGGACTTCTGGCTTTCGAAAAAGCTATTTAACAATACTGTAAGTGTTGCCATTCGTTTTTAATTATTTTTTTCTATTTATGTAAATGTTTTTATAAAATTGCCTCCACTTTCAAGTGGGGGAAATATTTCCCCCTCCTTTGGGATTTTTTCTTGGCTTCTTCCAACTAACATACTAATTTTTAGGCAGATTTAACGCTAATCATCTAGTAAGTGAAAAAAATAGGGAATAATTTTATTAACCCCGACAGCGACTGTAGCGAATGAAAATTAAAATCTGAAAAAAAAATATTTACAGCCTATTTAGGCCCATTCATGATGTCATACTTTTTAACGACCACTCTAATATAAATATGTACATCATAGACCATAGGTCAGCATTAACGGAGCAGGCACATAAGTCCCCAGGACATAAGTCCCGATTTTTTTTTGTCGGGACTTATGTCCCAGTACAGTGAAATTTGATTCAGGACTCATGTCCCACCCCACCGAGACATGAGTTCCAAAAAAATATTTCGGGACTTATGTCCCACGTATAATTTTTTTTATTTTTGCATATGTACATTTAAAGAGACCACAGCTGACGAAATGGTAGAACCGGTATTGTTCTCTCGATTTATTTTGTTGGGTCGTACTTACTCCAAAGCAAAGCACAGTTACAAACTTTAAATGCAAAAGAAACTTTGCAAACACCCGCCTCGCACCCAACCCAAGTCCTATAGTGTGCCCAAGCAGGGGGGTTGCAGGGGGCAGCATGCAGCATGAGGTATGTACCTCACTGTTTATTCGCCGTAATGTTGGGTGCTAGCACTGATTTTATTTACACTTGCCTTGCTTACCCAAATACAGTGCTGGCACCCAGCATAACGGCAAATAAACAGTAAAGGTATTTATGCAACCCCCCTGCTTGGGCATACTATAGGATTTGGGGTGGGTGCGAGATTGGGTGAATGCAAAGTCTCTTTTGCATTTTAAGAATCTGGATTTAGAGAAAATTTTTTTGTTTCATTCGGGACTTATGTCCCATTTTCGACTGAATATTTCAGGACTTTTGTCCCTGTAGGATGGGCCATGAGTCCCAAATTTGATTCGGGGCCTATGTACCAGTAAATTGGGACATACATAAGTGATGATAAAAAATGGGACTTATGTCCCAGCGCCGGCATTTACACGATCTGATTTTTTCAGTGCGATTTTTGTTGGTGGAGGGAATAGGAGGTAATTCAAAATAAGGGGAAAGTCAATGTATTCATGTAATGCTTGTACCGAATTTTTCCGTGTTGTTAATGAGGGTTAATACAAAAATAGGAATTCTACTTCATATTCGACTCTTAAGGGTTGAGCTGAATACTCGGTACAGTGAAAAGAATTACACTATTTTATTTCTACTCTATTATTATTATTAGTATGAAATTTCTTATTTTATGGAAATTCCAATTTTATCAAGAATTTTGTACTCTAAAAACTTAACTTTGGTAAGATGGTTTGCATAAAAAAATCAAAATATTTTAAAGCTACCGAATTATATAATTTTTGTTTAACGACTAGTGTCTTCGAAATTGAATCTATTTATTTTTATTTCAGATGTTTTTGTCTGACAACGATATCTTAGTTTCTCTTTTGGTTTCTTTTCTGTTCTTACATACAGAAAAAGCTAACTGTAAGGATCAATTTTTTTGATTGGAAATGATATATGGGTCGTTTCTGAGTATAATCAAAAATGGCGAGTTTGTAAGTGTTGTGCGTCAGCCGCCATTTTGAAAAACGCGTTTTAGCCAATATCTCGACAATGGTTCATCATACAAGAAATATTTTAACAGCTTTTTCATATATAATTTAATTATCATTATGATTTTGAAGAAAATTAAAAATAATATTCTTCTGTTTTAGTGGAGCGAATGAATTCAGTTCAAATATATGGAGTAGAGCTCACTTAAAATTCTATCTTTAAATTTAATTATCTTGATTCCTGCATACAACTTTTTTTAATGTCTATATATTGGCTTAAAAGCGTTTTCAAAATGACGGTTGATGCACCTTACTTAAAAACGGCTCATCTATCAACTTAAATCAAAGAATTTCATCCTTATAGTTTTGCATAATGAAAAATCTTTTTTGCCTCTGCAATAAGGACGGTGAGGCTATTCTAATGTTACAAAAAAAAAGTTAATTTTAGTGACAGCAAGACAAATCAAAATCCACCAGCTTGTAGAAATCAGTTAAAACTAAACTTAATCTCAGGAAGGTTATCTCATTTTGTGACTCAATACACAATTCCGCATGCTTACATTAAAAAAGTGTCAAAAGCATTAAATTTTAATAATAAATATAAGTGAGGCTATCTAAATGTTACGGACTGTATGTAACAAAAACAGAAAATACACACATAAATAGGATTTTTTTTATGAGATTTTTAACTTTTCTTTTTTTGATTCGGTGCATTACACATCGTAATTGAAAGAAAAAAAATGCAAAACTCTAAATATTTTTAGCTGATAAACGAACTTACGTATGGCAACACTGATTCCACAGCATCAGCTTCAGCGTTTGTTTTGAATGCCAAACAGGTTAATTTGAGTGTTTTTGTTTTTAAAACAAACAAACAAAAAAAGTAGGAAATCGAGTGAGTGATTGAGTGAATGCATGAGAAAAAAAAAATACTCATTTATTTTGCTTCATCTTCATTCATTATCACCAATATTGCCAGTATCTTTGTTTGATTACAGAAAATCTTACCCTTTGTAATTTGTTGCCATTTATTTTAAATATAAATTATTATCCTCAATCAATCACAGTTTTCAGCGTTCACCATGAATAACCAATTATGCCAAAATTAACTTCAACCCCAATTCTTTTCGTTTTTTAATCCCGAAACAGTGAACAAAAATCTGTGGACTCAAATTAATGCGTAAAGTGTAGCTATAGGAAGTGCTTAATTATGCATCTTTGGGAATGGATTGATTGCTACTTTCCTTTTTTAATGTTATGGCATCCAGAGATCGACCACTGACACAGAATGAAAAAGGAGTGTTATAATAACACAACCATCAGGGCAGGCTTCAGGACTCATTCAGGATCAGGTTGAAAAATCATTTATAATAAAAATCCAATAACATAAAACATACACACCTACATATAAGTACATATTACATAGGAATACCTTATACTTTTGGAGGATTAATTATTTTGTATTGGTTTGCAAGAAGCAGAAGAATGGAAAATCAGTGGATGTGGAAGCGTGCATTTATGTATTAAAAAATTTCAATGCAACCACCTCCGGTTCTGAGGAAGAATTCATTCATCATCCTGGCAGTGTTTAATCAAGCCGGAAAAATCAGCTTCCTATGTGCAGAACACTACACACTTCTCTCTACCATACTCGTAGCTACCTGTAAAACTACACTTTAAATATAGACATAGGCACAGAGCGAGCCTATACACCAAAGGGATGTTGTATAGTGGAATGACTGAATTCATATCATAGTGATTTCCGCCAGATTAATCTTTAATTTTAAGCAGGGAATTTTATTATAATTAATTCAGAATCGTCGTTCGTCTTCGTCGCGTCGAAGGCAGAATATGAAACGTGAATCATTCCACAGGGAACAATACTTAAAAATTAATTCTGCCCGCGCTTTTGCGATGCTATGTATGATGACGATGTTGATGTAGGATAAACAATCATCCCTTAAGTTCCCATCCCCACTCCTCCCCAAAAATGTACTCACTCTTGACTTGAATTTCGCTTGAATTTTCGAATTTTGGGTCTTTGATGGAGATGCCTTTAGGGGTTGCATTTTAATTTTCATTATACCTATACCTAACTACCTATCTACCTATCTTACCAAGAACTTGAACGAGTTTTGATTGTGTTGTCTTTTCGAATTTGATGATTTTGATATTTAAGCAGTAGAACCTGGAATATAAATTTTTGTCTATACCTTAAGGGTGGTGTATGTATGTATAGTAGGTACGACAATAAAGGGAAAAATAATTATAACATAAGAACCTTGTAAAAAAAAGGTATTAACATTTGAGGCTTTATGTCTTGAACTACAGAACAATATTTGATGTTGAATGGAGCTGATTCCTAT
Organism: Dasysyrphus tricinctus; assembly: GCA_963921185.1. NCBI lineage: Eukaryota > Metazoa > Arthropoda > Insecta > Diptera > Syrphidae > Dasysyrphus > Dasysyrphus tricinctus. The sequence goes on from OY992533.1 coordinate 87,666,524, forward strand.
GTATTTCGGGTTTTTAGGAAAATGAATATACATAATGTGCCTTGTTAGCTGTTCCTATTTTTAATAGAGAAACACTTAAAGCTAAAAATAGACACTTTTATGGTGTTTAAAATAGTTGAAAAGTCAGATTGAAAAGCAACTGATGTAGGTACCTACCTACATTTATTCACTAAAAGGACTTTTATTGATTAAGGTCATAGATTTGGAATAAAAAATAAAATTGAGAGAAATACGTAGTTAAAGGTTAGGTATTCATATAAGGGGGTCTTAAGACACTATACATATCTATTAAGCTTGCCAGAATATGAACGCGATCAATGGGTTATGCTTATGGTTATACCCGAAGGCACCTGGTGGGTGGCAAAGTTGGCATTTCCCCACGGCTCTAGCAACTAATGTATTTCTAATTCTTACTATGAAATTTTGACAAAAAATTTTGTCTTTTTTCTGTCGAAATCCATGTTTTTCTCTCTTTGGAAGAGTTGACCCTTCCACTGAAAAAATCCTGCAGGTACCTATAGGGTTACCCTTAACAATGATTATGTGAACCCTTTGACGAAGTCTCTTTGGCGTTTTCAAAGTCTTCATTTTCAAAATTTACATTTAATAGGGATCAAAATTTTTGTTAGTCGATATTTGGGCTGTTCTTTTATTTTGAATTTCTGTGCATTTCTGCGCCTTCAAGTCCAAAGTTCTGTCAAAGTTCATGTACAAAAAATTTTTTGACATAATTTCCAAAGTTCTGACAAAGTTCATGTACAAACAATTTGTTGACATAATTTTGGACTAAACATCACAAAAATTCAAAGTAAAGGATCAAACCTCTATTGTTTCCAATCGATAATTTTTATTTCAGCATTAGGTATCTCTATCGATTAGAAAATTCTCAAATTATAACAAAAAACAGACATTCAAAGCTTTCTTTATTTCGTTAAATATTATGCTGGTTATTTTTTCAAATAATTTAGTAAGACTAGACAAAAATTATACGCTTTTTTGAAAATAATTAAAACAAAAAAAGGAAGAGAATTGTTTGTTAATTTGTTTTTTTTTTCTCATTTAAAAATGTTACTGTATAATACCTCCTACGCATTTCTTCAACCCTAATGGTATTTTAACGCATCTGTTTGAAATAACAAATTCAATTAAATTTAATATCAGATAACTTTAATAGATGGTAAAAATAGAAGAACAATTATAAACACTTCATATGTAGAAATGTGATAGCACACCCTATTTATAGACAACAAAGTGAAGACTATTTTCTTGTCAAGTACCTAATATTGATTTTCCTCTAGTGGGAGGACTGAAACTTCCGGGATTTATCCCTCTTTTCATTTACAATGCTATCAATTACACCATTATAAATATATTTTTAAATGCATTTTAAATCTCAAGAAGAAGTGATGAAAAATTAAATGCGTTTGGTAACCGAAATGGTTGCCACAAAATAATTTACTGAAGAAGTTAATGGGTATTGAGAAGAGATTAAACAAATTTATATCATTTGCATGTCATTTATTTTCACAAGGGTGGATATTGACGACTTTAGAGTGAAAAGCGGCTAGCTCCACACTCTTTTGTATCATTATAGACTATGCCAAAAATTGCTAAAAAGTACAAAAATCTATCAAATATTTTCAATTTCACTCAATTTAGCAATAACGAGTGTAGAAAAATACTTACTGTTGTTTTGATTTTATTCTAATAATGCGAACACTTTTTATTTAATAATTTTTTGTAAAAAATGTAAAATAGGAGTTAGCTCCTTTTCACTCAAAGCCTACGATATGTATGTGGATTGAAGGTGCTTATTAAATCTTTAAAAATAAAATATTATTTCAAATGAAGTCATAAGTTTTCAAGAACTTTCAGCAGCAGAAAAATATTATGTACTTATGTAGATATGTTTACATTTAAAAATGTTTTGGTCTCGCACTCAGATGTTCCAATTTTTGAAACAATTTTTAAACGATGACTAATTTCTGAGTTAAATCAGAATTTGAATTTAGTTCAGTTGCTCCACTAAAACCGAAGAATTTTTTTTCAGACTTTCTTCAAAAACAAATTAAAGGAACAAGATCTTTTCAATTTCTTTTAGTATTTTTGAAGAGCTGTATCTTGGTGATGAGTGGTCGTATTGCGTTGAAACAAAATTCTACAGATTAATGTTTTGAAATATGCTTGCAAATAATTTTGTTTGCAGTTCCTTTACAGTTAAAACTCCCTCAGGCGGACAGCGATGGCCACAACACTTGTCCGTTTAAGGGAGTTGTCCGTCCAAGAGAAAAAATCAAAAAAATAATTTAAAAACAAAATTTGTGTTAAAAAAAATAACAAAATTAAAATATATTATTTTCCTTAAAACATTCAACTAAAATAAATGAACAAGAAGATACAATAAGACCACAGCTGCAGAAAAAAAATCCGTTATGCGATTGTTTGTTAGAAATTGCATATTGAAAAGTTTTTGTACGGCTAAGGGAACTAAATTAAACAAATTTCAGCGGATATTCTTGTCCGCGTCCGATCAAGGGATAGTTCGCTTAAAGGAACGTAAAATGTATGGAATTAAAATCTTAGATCCACGGTTGTGAGAATTTGTCCGCTTTAAAGATCCGTCCGCTTAAGGGAGCTGTCCGTTAGGGGAGGTTACACTATATTGCGTTATTGCAACAAATAACACGAGACATTTTTTTTTACTTGAGTGGTCATTTGAATGAATAATCTTTTTGGGTCAATCAAATAATATGGTCAGATAGCTTGTTTATTTTGCATCAATTCAATTTTTTGTTGTTGCTGTACAATTTTCTTTTGCATGGTATATATCGGTCTTTTAATGAAAAAAGATACTCTTAGCTTTGATCACCAAATCTCAGAAAACAGTGGCGTCACAATAAATTAAAGAACAGTTTTAGAAATTTTAATAAGTTTTCTACAAGATTTTTAAGTTTTTGTGGAGACTATTTTTGTTTCCCTTCACCGTTAGTTAAAAAAAAGTTCTTAAAATAGACTTTTGTGGTCTTTCGGTAAAGCATTTGTTTGCTAATTTTGATTGCATAACTGGCATTGGTATGCAGATTCGTAGAATTTTAAAACATCAATATTCTTGAAAATTTTCAAATAGATACCAAATTGTTCTAAAGTCTTGCACACCAATTAAAGGAAAAATTTGTGTTTTTCCTAAGTTGTAAGTCATATCAATATAAGCCTTTGAGGTGTTGAACCATTAGCCGTTTGTCTGCCTACCTAAACACGTGTCGAACAGGTGTAAAATTTGACGTACATTTTGTACATCGATTAATTTCAATGTCTATTGTCTAAGCTTGCAATTTTAAACAATTGTTGTCTTAGGTCCAACTCTCTGTAGTGAATCTCTAACAGCCCTATTATTGACACGATATAAAACTAGTTTCAATGAAAAACTAGTTCTATAGGGGTTTCGAGTTGCAGGTTTTGAACATATTGGTATTATTCAAACAAAAATTGACATCTAAAACTCTTATTTCGAGTTTTAGATGTCAATTTTTGTTTAAATAATACCAATATGTTCAAAACCTGCAACTCGAAACCCTTATAGAACTAGTTTTACATTGAAACTAGTTTTGAATCGTGTCAATAATAGGGCTGTAAGAAGATAAAGAGCCACGAAGTTTCCAAATATCACTTGTTTACCGGAGTGTTTTTTTTTTTTAATTTTGCCACTTTCTATCTTTTAAAGGACAAATAAGAGAGATTTTGACCTATGAAAAATGACTTAATATTTTGTTTAATTTTGTTTAAAATTATAGTTTTGAAAAATTGCTTCAACGATTTTCAATTTTCTTCACGTAAATTCATATTTATTCAAGAATTCAGATGGCATGACTTTTCTTCAGCTCAAACTTTATTAAAAAAGTTCTTTTAGAATTTTGAATAACGTATTCCATGCTTTTGAACATGTTTCTCTCATAATATGTATCCATACATATGTTGTTATCTAAACAATTTTAAATTTCTAAGATATTTGAACATAAGGGCAAGCACGTGCAACCCAATCGTGCATTTTATTTTATTCCAAATAAGATACATCATCCCCAACTAGCTCTTCCACATGTGTAGGATGTAAATATTGAGATCCATTTCAATACAATAAATTCTTGAAATTATGTGATGTGTCTCTATCGATAATAAAGTAATAATCATTTCTCAAACTCCTTTTTTTATCGCCTTAAAATATGTGCGCTCTTTACATTTTGTATCGAATAACAAAATATTTTATAAAGACCTCAACCTACAAAAAAAAAAAAAACTCAACAAAATCAACATTATTATTCAAGTTGATTGAACTGTTCAGGTTCACACAAATGTAAATTTAAGGGACAAAACCATAATGACTTCCAAGTTAACTTACAATACATTCAAAATGCGTTAACCCAACAAAAGGACTGTATTGTGTTGCCCCTATCTATTATACTTAACTATAATTTTGGATACTTTAAGATAAATTACTTCATTAACATATGAACTTAGGCAGATATTTGTATACTCTTTTGGTGTGCTTGAACCTGTCTGGAGTGGCTCATAACAAATTGCTAACCATTAGGACACAACAATACCAATCACCTTGTTTAAGTAGCACTCATTCAAAGATTTGGTTACTTTGATAATAGTGAAGTCATCAGCTTGGGGCTATGATGACAGGAAAAAGCATATTTGAAACCACAAAGAATCTATTTTGTCATCGTTTTTAAAGTTAAGAATAATAAAATCTTGAAGTTAGATAATTTTAATGTTATAAAACATATAGAAAGAGAAAGGTTTTTTAGGACTAGTTGACCTTTTTTGACCAATTAGATGGCATTTCTTTTTTTAATTTCCCATATATGAGGTGCCAAAGGTCTGTCTATAACCCTATATCATCAACCTAGAAACACAAAATAAAAGTCATGTCTCATGTTGATGGAAGGTTTAATACATCTATAGCCATAGTTAGTAACCTGGCTTAGTCATCTGTGTATATTACCATTTGTTCATCAATTTTTAAAACCGTGTTACAGAGATAAAATGAAAATTATTCTTATTTTTAAAGTTTAAATAATATCTAATAATAATAATATCCTGTTTAAACCCTTGAGTTGTTTTAAAGACCTTATTGATAATAATTTACTTTAATCCAAAGTAATAGCATATCAACCATCAAAGCTCATTAGCAATTGCCATTAATAATGATTAATATATTATTTGCGCAGCTTCGGAAATTAATCCTTTGCAACATATTATAGGTACCTTGGAAATTTCTTAGTAGAATTATACCTACCATTGAGAGTTTATAATCCCTAAATAACAACCCCTGAAAATCCCCTAATTTCTACTTAATTTGTAAAAGATGCTTATAATTTACTTTCATGTTTCGTCGTTTGTGTATAATACATAATATAATTAATTGTTTATGATAAAGTGGATTAAAATAATTGCTTTCGTGAATCGCCCCAAGAAATTTTTCTTAACAGATAACATCCCCTTAAATTTCCTTTTGATGTTTTATCCAAGGTATGAATGTGTGAAAAATAGGTCATCCCTTAATGATGAATATAAATTTATTCCAGACTTTATAAAATTGTATAAATAAAAGATGGACGTAAATACTAGACTGCTTTATTAAAAATAAACCTGCTTTAATTTTTTTGCCACTTACGGATTTGGGGACTTAATTCTTAGCACAAACCAAAAGTCCTTGTCTGGTTCGTCGTATTGACTTTAAATAACTAAAAATAAGGCAAGCTGCATAAAAAAATTTCTTTGTTAAGTAAATATTATGTCTTTTTCCACCCTGTCCCCTACTAAAAATATCCCTCTTTTTTAAATAAATTTGTTCAGGTAACATACTTCGAAAGACTTTAAGAAAAATCTTTAAAGCGGATATTTTGTTGTGAATATTGTAAATGTTAAGTGCTTTAAATATATCATTCCGGTATGAAAATAATTGAAGGGTCCAAGGTGAACACAGTTTAAGTCCACCTGGGTTGATTCCGAGAAAACTGGCTTAATTCAAAGGAAAATTATTAATGAAAGAAAAAATTATTTTGTCTGACAAAAAGTACTTTATTATTTAAACATAAATTGATTTTAACTTCTTGATTTTGTTTTGTCTGATACGCTAACGATTAACGATTAACGATTTTTTTATTGAACATTTATATACAATTTGAGCTAACTTACGACTATTAAATACATTGAAGAATATAAATCTTATGGCACATAGGGGGCCTATTGTTATACATTGGCTTAGATTTAATAGGAAATATAAATATATATTACACATGTCAACTTAAAATTAAAAGTCGGTTGACTTTGATGCTCTCGGGGTGTTCCGTCCCGGTTGTCCATTGGTGGTTTGGGTGTGGTTTGGTGGAAAGGGTTGGCGTTTAGCCACGGCTGTAGGCTGACCCTGTGTCAGCGTAAAAGGAAACGGCTGCTTCGTCGTTGTCGGTGAAAATATTGGCATCCAGGGTCTCCATAACACTGAGGTACCTCGGCTCGGGATGTCGTTGCTGGGTGGCCATCCTTCTCATTAGTTGATTCGGGTGATTGACGGTGTTCTGCACTAGCTTCTTCGCCGAATTTGCTAGGTATTTGTCCAGCGGTATAATCTTTGCTTCTCTGTAAAGATCCTCGTTCCTGTAATGCTTTCTTCGCTGCCGGTCAAAGTGGAGCCCGGTGCAGATTCTTAGCATCTTCCTCTCGAAGACTTGGAGATCTTTCATCGCTGATTTTGTAATTGTGAACCAGACTGGGAAACAGTAGCTGATTACTGGTCGCAGGAGTTGCTTGTAAACAAGTATCTTCGTCTGTTGGCTCAGTCCTGATCTTCTCCTCATCAAAGGGTGTAGTCGGTGGAGTGCCCAGTTCGCTTTTCTGAGTACACTTTTTGAGTGTGGATTGAACTTTAGCAACTCGTTGAAGTTGATCCCCAGGTATTTGGTATTCCTTTTGGTGGCAATGGTGGAACCATCAGGAAGTTTCAGAACTAAGTTTCTGCAAGTGGCTGCTGAGCGACTTCTGCCGTCACGGGGTCTCCTGAAGCAATCAAGCTCCGATTTTGCTGAGTTGATCTTGATGCCCCATTTCTTGTAGAATTCGAACAGTCTGTGGATGTGAGCCTCTACTATCTGGACTGCGACGAGTGGTGACATTGAGGTAGCGTATGTGAGTGAGTCATCTGCAAACAGCAGGTTTTCACAGCCAGTTGGGACGGGTTGGTCTGATGTCATCAGGCTGTAGAGGAAGGGGCCAAGCTTCGAACCTTGTGTGACTCCGCCTTTGATGTTCTTCACAGTTGATGAGCAGTTTCCCAATTGCACAAAGAAGTTCCTGGAAGAAAGAAAAGAAAAAAGAATTTTTATTAGTGGCGGAGGTAAACGTAGCAGATGTTGTTTGTGTATTAGAGCATCTATCCAGACGCTATCGAATGCTTTCTCGACATCCAGAAAGCATCCGACGGTGACACGATGACTGTTGAGGGCTATGGTGATGTCATGCTGGAACTTCTGGAGTGGGTGTAGTGTTGAGTGCTTCTCCCTAAAGCCAAACTGCATATCAGGAATAACGTTGTTGTCGTTGCAAAACTTCTTCAGTTTCCTTAGTATCAGCTCTTCTAAGAGCTTGCTGAGGTTGCTGAGGAGGATATTGGCCTATAGTTAGATATCATGTTCCTGACACCTTTCTTCGGGATCGCCACGATCTTCGCTGTTTTCCATTTTTGGGGGAAGTAGTTGTTGTTGACACAGTTGTTCAAGATGATGGTAAGAAGGATCAAAACTGTCTCTGGTAGCCTCTTTATGATGAAGTTGGATATTCCATCAGGTCCTGTTGACTTCTTTGGCCTGCAGCTGCTGATTATTTCAACTATTTCTTCTTGGTTGCTCAGGTTTGGGCTGTCAACTGGGTCACTCGCTGGATTAGTGTCGCTGAATATTGCTCTCTCCATGTTAGGTTCCAGGGTTAGTTGGATGGAATCCTTCACTTCATCAAGAAAGACTGGATCAGTGGATGGGTTGGGGGTGAAGTTTCCTTCAAAATGTTCGGCAAATGCCTCAGCTTTGTCCTGTGTCGTTGTCATTTCTCCATTGTTGGTGATAATGGTTTCAGGCATCGATGGTGTTTTCCCAATCAGTTTGTTAATGTTTTTGAAGGCGTCAGGTCCAGGTTTGATGGCTTGCAGTCTCTTGTTGAATTGGTTATTGTTATGGTGTTGGATAGAGTTCCGCAACATAATGTTGACACACTTTAGTTCGCTCCATACTGTCTGGTAGTTGCTGCTTGTTGTGTTCAGTTCGCGCTGGTGGATCCTTTGAAGACGCTTCCTTAACTGTTGCCGATATGTGTAGAGATTCTGGATATACTCAGGAAGGTGCTGGTATCTGTCCTTTGATGTCTTGGGCTCTTTTTGGATATCCAGTGCACTAGAAACAGCCGTTTCCAGACAGTTGATGGTTGTCTGATACGCTGATATGAGGCGAAAGGACCTTCTATGCTAGACCCAAAATTTCGAACGAATTAAATGAAAATTTGTTTTCAAAAAACCCGTCATGATAATTTTAACCGGTTGTTTGACTTTTATTCAGACATCTTTTGATTTTTAAAATATAAGTTCGAAAACTAAATAATTTTCAGAAGCATAACAGTAAAATTCAATTTGTTTTTATAGGACTTAGACCAGAAATATTTAGGTTAGAATGGAAGGGGTGATAATACGGCAAGCCACATCATCTCACTTGGATCTCGGTGGATCCATTGCGCTCCCAGGGTGTAGGTGGGTAGTGAGGAGAGATAGGGAGGGGGTTAAGAGGAATTTGTAGGTGTAGGGGGCCTACCTGTACCATCCTGAGTTCTGAATGAATTTTAGGATCTTCTTTAGTGACAAGACAGAGAATTCACCCAGTTCGTCAAAGGAGTATTCTTCAAAGGCCGCTTCTCAGGTTACAGCTTGGCTGGGGCATTCGCAAAGGAAGTGAGGGGAGCCCTCCTCCGCATCTTCATTATGAGACCCTCTACATAAGTCCAATAAGCTAATGCCCATTCTGCTCATGTGGGTTCCCATTGAGTTGTGGCCCGTTAGGACGCCAACCATGAGAGATATATAATTGAGTCCTACTTAACTTATGTAAGTATATTCAGTTTTTTTCTTTGAAATATTTGGCCACAGATTCTTTGAAACCCGACAGGTGTCGAGGGATGACCATCTGACATTTGCAGCTTCTAAGAAACTCTGGTGTATTCTACTTTATTCTTACTCCCAGTGCTATGAGCACCGAGGCTTCGATTTGACTCGGATGAAGAGATGACTTGCTTTTAGCCAGTTCATCCGCCATTCGTTCCCGTGAATATCCCTATGTCTTGGGACCCATCTTAGGGTAACTGTGTTCGTTTCATTGGGTAGGTACTCTTAGCTCATTTGGGCAATGATCGACCAGATTGGACTTTGTGGTGATTGTGCAAATGGCTTTAATTTCCACCTGGCTATCTATGAAAATGTCAATATTGTTGTTGACTAATTCGCGTGAGGCAAAATGTTTCGCAGCTTCGCAAGCTGCCAGAACTTCCGCTTGGAATACAATGCAACAACTTGGACGCTTTATAGATCTTTTTGTGGGTGGGTTATCTGAGTAGATACCTAACCCAACCCCCTCCAAGGTTTTGCAACCGTCAGTAAGGACAGAAACATGATTTGCATTAATGACCTTGTTTTCATTCCAAACTTCCCTGGTTGTGATATCTGTTATGGTAACTGGGTTTAAATCAACAACCTAACCAGAAGTATTTACAATATCGGATATTTTTTCTAGATTGCTTAGCTGACATGTCACTAGGGGTAGACTCAAGTTTTTTTTTTATCTCGCTTTGTCTAATTTTTGAATCCAAAATATAACTCTTCAAAAATATTTTTTCTTAAAACTGTGTCGTTTTGCAAGTTTTTAAAGTATTTTGGGGATAGAGCTTTCCAAAATCAGAAGGTATTTATAAAAATCTATACTACTTTTAAAACTGGACTTAAGCGGTTGTTCCCCTAGACCCTTCAATTTTATATTTGAATAGACAGAAGTTCAACTTGACTCAAAACATAATTTTCTTAAAAGTGGGGAGCTCTGAAGTTTATCGCAAGAGTAAATCTATTTGAGTGTAAGAAGACTTAAAAGAAGCAAGCAGCTCTCAAGTTGCTCCCGAGAGTGTATCCAATTGATAGCAAAAGGACTGTGAGCAGCTCTAAAGGTGATTTTAAGAGTTAAACTCGCAAATAGACACTACCGAGAGATAAGCTCATAAAGGGTAGGGCTGGCCACGATACCAAACCAAACGATACATTTGTAAGTATCATCTCGGTATCGTCAAAATCGAAAAGATTCAGTATCCGCCCGGTAACGGTATCGGTCTCATGTAGCTCATTCTCGGGTTGCAAAGTCTCGTCTCGGTATCAGTCTCATATGGTTTCGGTCTGGTCTTAGTCTTCAATCACAACCAGAAATAAAATTAACGACTTGTTTACATGCTCTTATTGATCGGTTCTATTGCTGTAACTGGTTATTAATAGAATGAGTTTAGTAAAATTGTTAAAAAATCGTTGGAGTCGTTTACGAGAAACCAAGATGTAAGAAAACATTGGGTGGATTTTACTCAAGTCACTTCCTCAATAAAAAACCCCAGTCCAAAAACCAATTTCATCCAAATCGTTGTTACAGAGAAACCATGCAGAAGAGAAAGGCACAGTTCTAATTAAAATCATTGCCTAAACCTTCTCCCTGCCAAATAGAAAAAAATTGAAGATGTCATTTAAATCGTCAAAGCCGTTCCTGAGAAACCAATTAAAAAATTGATTGTTTGTAATAAACCAATAATAATATTAAAAAATCTGCCGGTACCAAACGATACTACCAGGAGTAGGTGTCGGTAAATTTCGTTCCAAAAAGTACTGGATCGGCTCGGTATTACTGTCTCGATATCGTTTTGGATGCTTTGGAGCTGGTATCGTCTCGGTATCGTTTTGGTTTCCGATACCAATATCAAACGATTCCGAGACTTTTCTGGTATCGTGACCAGCCCTAACAGAAGGGTAGACTTAGGCATCTAATCGAAAGTTACTCTCGAAAGTTTTGTTGTGAAAGTACTTTCAAATGGAAACACACCTTCAGATAATACCCTCTGTGCTAATAGCCATTCCACACTATCCCACTGAGTATTAACACATGTCAAAAAAGTGGGAAGAAATCATGTATAATAGTGTGGAAACAAAATATGAAATTTCATCACACACAAATTGACAGCGCATCCGACACGATTTGACATGTGTTTATACCTGAAAATAATTAAGGATCGGTTCTAAAACCATCACACATTCTATCCCACTTGGGGGTTTGAGGTTATGGTGAAACTGATTTGCATTGATGCAAGTGTGGAAGCAAAATATGAAAATCATTTTCATCACACAAATTTGGCAGTCGTATGAAATTCTTTCCCACTTTATTCTGACATGTGTTAATACTTTGTGGGATAGTGTAGAAGCACTTTAAGGAGGCAAGTATAGTTTTCATTTAGGCTAGGAAGGCACTTGCGATTTTCTGTCGTAGCGACTTAAAAAGTGATCGCAGCTTCAAAGGATTTTTTCGTGGAATATGCGTTTATTCTTAATTTTATAAGTTCTATTTTTTGCGACTAAATGATCGTGCGATTAAAATCGCAAGTGCGGCCCTAGCCTAAAACTTATCATTGAAAATTTTTTTTATTAATTTTGAGATTTTTGAGACTAGGACCGCACTTGCGATTTTCAGTCGGTGCGATTAAAAAAAAGGGATCGTAACAAATTATTACTATGCACTCCACTTACGGCTATCTATCGCGTGATTTTTTAATCGCAAAAAATACAACATAGAGCTTTTAATGAGAATACACGCACATGCGTCAAAGCAATCCCAACGGTACATATCTTCTTGATATTAGACTCGGAACGACGTTGTGGCTTTCTCTCATTGTTATCAAAAAATAGATGTTTCCATGCATTCATTTGTTGTGATCTGTAGCGCGATTATATAATAAAGAATGCAACGTGTCGCAAGTGCGTGCAGATCCATTTAATTTTATTTGATCTAGTTAATTTTGCGACTGAAAAAATGCTTAAAAAATAGATCTGGTTCCATTTTCTTAATCGCTGCGATTTTAAAGTTGCATGTGTGTGCATTCACATTTAAAACGATGTGTCTAATTTCGCACGGCTAAATAATCGTACGATTGAAAATCACGTGCATGATTTTTTCTTGTTGTGACTACGATTTTTTGGTCGCACTATAACTAATCGCGCAAGTGTGAGTACAATCATCTTAGTGCGTTTGTTTCATTTTAATTTTTGACAGTCGCATCGCCAGCAAAATGAAACAAATTTTCGACTTAAATCGTTGTGATTTCTCGGTAAAATATGCGTTTATTCTCAATTAAATTCATGTGTTCTATTCCTGAATAGTCGCGTTATTAAAATCGCAAGTGCGGTTCAGCCTTAAAAGCCAGATTTTAGTTATCGAGATTCTGATTAAAAAAATGTATTTGTTGCAATTAAATTAAATTTTGCGAGACTTTAATTTGCGAGTTATTAGTTTGCGGGATTTCGTTATTGCGAAATAATGAAAAACGGGATTTTATTGTTGCGAGATTTCGTTATGCGAGGTGTCAAAGCCGAGGTTTTAATTGGCGAGATTTAGAAGCCAACCCGTAATGTTGTGGGTCATATCAGGGGCGTACGCAGCAGTTATTTTTTAAATCGAGTAAAAGTAACGAGTAAAAGAAACGAGTAAAAGCAACGAGTAGAAGTAACGAGTTAGCAAGTAAAAGTAAAAAGCTACGATTAAAAGTAACGAGTAAAAGTAACGAGCTAGAGTAGCGATTAAATTAAACAAGTTAAAGCCACAAGTAAAAGTTACAAGTAACGAGTAAAAGTTACGAGTAACAGTAACGAGTGAAAGTAAGTAGTATAAGTAACTAGTTTTTAACGGTTTAGCTTAAAGCATTGGCTTTCAAACGCGCAGGCTACCGAACGATGTGAAGAGAAATATTTGTTGGACTTAAAAAAAAAAAAACTCGAAAAACACTTTTACCCGAAACCACTGGGTTTGGGTTGGTATTGCTTTTTAATCAATCAGTTACTATAATTAATACTCTATTATGAAAAGAACGTTCTTAAGACAGACATTGATGTTTTTATTGAACTGAAAACATTTGCGAAAAAGTTACCAAGATAAATTTAATAAAAAAAAAAACAAAATTTATTCTTGAAGATATCAATTTAATTAATTAAACGTTTAATGTTAAATGTTATGTACTGAAAATGATACCTTGTTTCTTAATTTGTTTGAATCAAAAGCGCAGTGTGTCCCAGCATCTTCTAACTTAGAAAAATTTAATTAATTCACAATGTGTCTTAAATCCTCAACTTCACTTCAACTAAGGCCTCATGCCTCATCTTCTAATCTTTCTTTTTACAGAAAAACAGCCAGTAAATTTATAAAAACTCCCCATCATACGAGGCTAGAATAAATAAATCCAAAGTTGAATTGTCAACAATGAAGCAGAAAGTCGATGATAGGTGCTTCTTAGTGACGAAAGAAAAAACTTATACGTGTCCCATCGTTCGAAGAGATCTTCTTTGCCAAAGTATGTTTGTATATAGTTTTCACCGATATTTCCCACATATATAGATACTCTCTACACTCAACACATTTCTACTAATTACTTTCTTGTTGTTAGGAGTCTATAATAGCCCTACAGCGATTTGTTGCCTCACTCTGTGTCTGCAACAGCCACCATATCGCCAACTACCTCAAACTCAGCACCATCATCACTACCGGCATTGGTCTTAATAGCCCGCGTGGATAAAGAATATCTTGTTTGACACTAACGCACTGTCGGATACTTGCGGAGGACCATAGCTTAGATAATTTATTACCCCCGTGTGTGTCAGTTTCTGCACAAACAAAGATTCTCTTTGGTCTCGTCGTAGATCAAGAATTCCACACCCGTCCTTAGGACATCGTGTGGCTTCCCATACCTCCAGCAGTTCTCTATCTGATCATGGTGTGGTGTGGCTTCAGAGATGATGGACAAAAGTGTAAAAGAACTCGGCAACGTGCTCCAAAGCCACGTTTAATTGACATTCGAAGACTCGAAAAGAGTATCCATACCATGACTTGTTGAAGAATCCGAGAAAGTCAAAATCGCAGCAATGCTTGTTTTTTGTTTTGAGCACTGTTTTGTTTGTTAGCACCACCTTAGAAGATTGCATTTTTGCAGTGTTACCAGCACGTATAGTATTAGTTAAATTTTGTATTTTAAGTCTAGTTTACAGTTCCCGTGTGCAAAAAAAAACTTATGTTAATATTCTCGCATGTCAAAAGTAATTGAGGTTCAATGCAAAATTAATTGTTTGCATGATTGGTTTCATGCAAAACAAACATTGCTGTCATGGAATGTCATGCAAAACAATGGACCGGCAATTGTTTTGCATGCGAAAAAAGTTAGGTGAATAAAATATTTTTTTTATAGTCGGTTTACACTTCAAAAAAAAAATTTCACCTCAAGGCATTATTTGCATGCAAATAATTTTGCATCCACCTATAGATGCAAACCTATAGTTTATTAATTAAGGGTATATTAATGACTCAATGGGTGGCTGAATATTGAATATTATTCAATTATTGGTGCACAGAATATATGGAAAATCGTGTTGAAATTTTTAATTTTTTTTTCGCATGGGAACTGTAAACAGGGCTGTCGAAGTACTGCAATTGAAGTATTTGTACTGCTTTTTGAAACTCCGTACTGCCGTACTGCTAATACGACCAAAGTACTGCTTTTTTGAAAATTTGTTCACACAACATTTTCAAATCATAATCATATCCAAAAAGTTTTAGTCCTTTTTATCTAATGTTTTCTTTTATAAACAAAACAGATAAAATTGTATAGAATACGCTCACTATGTATATAGATAAGGGTGGTCCTTATTTGTATGGAGGAAAAAAAAATTGTTTGTTTTTACTGAGCACCATTTTTTTCTGTTCTTCTACATTTAAAACGTGTACCAAAAAAATTTCATGCTAATCGGATTGTATTAACACGTGCCGCAATGAGTTTGAAAATTTGAATTTTCATAAAATCGACCAAAACCGGGTGCTATTAAAAATTTGATTTGCAGAATTAATAAAGTGCACTTTCAAATATGTTACCTACTCTTGCTTCAAAATAAAAAAATAAAAGGCCCGACTGGGTCGCACGCTCTTGCTCAAAAAGTTCAATTTGCTTGGAAATTAAGAACTTTTAAAAATATCCGAGTTACTATACAAACATTTTTAAAATTATTATCGAAATCTTTTGAGCTGTTTTTAAGATAGATAAGGTTTTTCATAAGGGTTGTGTAGCAAGTACCGTTATTTTTGGAGCTAAGACCGTATTTAAATAATCCCTAACTCTCACAGGGGCATCAACTTTAAGCTCAATGCGGCACGTGTTAACGCAATTTAAAAAAATAAAAAAAAATAGGGTAGTGTTCTAAGATGTCAATGAACAAAAAAAAACGGGTGCTCAAAAGTTTTTAAAATAAGGACCACCCTAATATAGATGTATTGAGAAAGATCTCGAGTTCCATTTTTTACGAGTGCGTAGTTTGCAATATAGGCATAGCCTGTATATCACAAGTAAAAAATTCGTTCTTCTGGAATTTTTCAGATTTTCTTTTCTGATCCGAAAAAAGGAAGTTTAAGGATATTTTGATGCCATTTGGAACGAAATATTCCACACACGTCGAAATGTAGTTTTTTCACCTAACTATCAAAAGCAATGTTAAATTATACTAATGGATCTCTTCTAGACCATGAAATTTAGATTTTAACGTGCTTCGAAAAAACTCCTACAAAGTTGAATTTTGGTGGGGCTTTGTTTTGACGTCTTGAGCAATTTCCAATTTCTAAATTTTGGCTGAAAAAAAGAATTTTTGGAGGAGTAAGAAGTTGTAAAGTTCAGTTTTTTGCAAATTTTTCGAAAACTATCATTTTTTGGTATGAAATAAACAAGGTAAAAGTTGCAGCTTATTCAATTTTATAAAAAATACAAATTACATGTTTTTTGATGCATTCAATAGTTTTTGAGTAAATCATGGAGCCAATTTATGGAGTGGCAAATTTTGTCAAAAAATTTATTAAAATTGCATTAATCGATGAGCAATATTTTTTGTACTATATGCGCTAAATCTTCTCATTATAAACCAAGTTATTGTGGTGCCCAGGATAAGTAAGGCCATCAACTGGAAAATTGATTGGCTTTAATTTATTTAAATAATTTTGAGAAAAACGTGCACAAACACAACAATAGTTCTGTAGGTAATGAAATAATGCATACCACCATTGCAGTGCGCTAGAGTTTAATATGTAATTGGCAGATATGTGATAATTTTAATGAACAATATTTGCATTTAAACAAAATTAAATGCATTAACAATTATGTTGGTATATATTTTATTGCCGTACTGCAGTGTACTGCAATTTTTTTCCTCGAAGTACTGCTTTCTGTGAAATTGAAACGACAGCCCTGACTGTAAACTATGCTTTAATGAGCAGTTTGGCGAACAGTTAAGGAGAGTTTGTGACACTGTGCATGTCTATTAATAAGGCCTTTTACCAATCCTTTGATTATAGTGTTTTGGAGAATTTTTTCTTTTTCAAATTGAAGTTTACTAACTGATTTGAGTTTCCGAAATTTAAATCCTTGAGTTTGAAACTTCGCTTACGAGAAATACAAAAGAAAATGGGCAAATTTGTCCTCCATCTCAACATGGTTGGGTCATATATTGTTAAAAAGGTTATTTCAAGGCCATCATTTCTTTATCTAGCTCTTAAGCTATAAAGCATAAGGTTCATTAGATATTCGGCTTGAAAAAAACATTGAAAAAAAACAAAAAAATTTAAACGAAAAATAGTTTTCAACTGGTAACCCTAGGTTCTTCGTTGGTACATGCACATGTAAGGAACATCTGCTTGTTTAAATGTGAATGCATCTTCTAACTACTCTCGACTTTTTTTTCTTCCCCCAAAGAAATGCCAAATGCACAAAATATATATGTTAGTACAAGGAAATGTAGAAAAGTTCTTCTTTAATTGTGTTTAGGTTACCAAGGCTCCAATTAAAATAGTTTGTTTTGTAGCTTGTAGGTTTTGTTGTTTATTCTTCACCTTGTACAATGAGTACAAACTTTGCTTTATAATGTCTTCTCTGCTATCGGTGTTGCATTATCTGTTTGAAAACGTGTCTTAGGTTTGTTATTCGAAAGAATATACCAATCGCCATTTATGTTTAACTCGTCGATTGGCCAACCTAATCACTGACTTAGGCAAGAAGTATACGCAAGAAGAAGACGTATTATTTCAACCCAACATCGCATGGTACATAAATGATCACACCTACTATTAGAAACTTCTAAGCGCAGCAGCGGAAGCATTGCGGAAAAGGCTGATTCTGAGACATGTAAGAGATTGTGTGGTTGAATGGACTTGGAGGTGGACTATTGCAAACATTGTCTGGGGATCGGAGAAGAAAAAAAAGTTGTTTCATCACTTCCGTGTATTTGTATAGGCCTTCAATTAAAATAAGGCCGATAAAACATTGATGGATTGGGGCTAAGATTTAATGTGTGGATGGATTGTTGAGAGGAATTCTAACATCATGTGTTTTTAATGGTTTTTGATTCTTAACTCTACTTTGGAATCTTCCTGATATAGTAAAAGAATGTTTGATGAGCATTTAAACTTAGTGCTCACATTTGAATGTAGGATACTTGTATGTTTCTTCTTTCAATGTAGGAACTGATCGTATTTTAACCATCAAACTGGAAAGTTATTCGCTTATCTTTTGAAATATTTTGTTTTCATAAAGTTATTAAGAAAAAAACTCTCGCATTTTGCTCTGAAGAAACTTAAGTTAATACGTTTTTAGGTGGACGAGTGAATGACAGACTAACTTTACTATTTGGAAACGAATTTTTATACTATTTCCATTAAAGAAGCCAAAATATCATCTTATTTTGATTAACGAGTAAAAAAATCAAAAGTTCTTAACGTCCCTAATGCAGTTATTGAATTGAGGATCTTGGTTGGGTATCATTTTTAGACCAAGCAAATACCTCATATTAAAACAAATTGGAGAAAAGCGTGTACTGGACTTTGGCCTACCATTCCACATTTTTTCTAAATGTGGGTGCCCCATTTCTGTTTGTACAGCCTGAGAAACTAGAGTTATTTTGTTCAAATTTTGAACTGAAGCTTTTTTGGTAATTGCCTTGAGGGGAAAATTAATTTTTGTATTCAAAGATATCGGTAGGTACTTTCCATAAAACTGATAAGGAAAAGCTTATCAAGATACATCAAAAATGTTTCTAACGATTTTGATTAAGAAAATTTCGAATTTCCATAGAGATGGTGTATACTTCTTGGTAATCAAATACAAAATTGAAATTCATTTAAAAACTCAAACATTTCTTTTTGAAAATTCCCACATGCAATATCATTAGATCTTTATACGAAATTTGTATACAAAATTTATCTAAATTCTTTCAGCTGATAATGAGAAAACTCAAAATAGGAAACCGTTCTATGAGAGATAGGTAAGGTAGGTTAGGTACTATTAATAGTGCTGCTAAGTGTTAATTCCTATAATTTTTGGTAGTAGATCGCATTTATTTTAGTATTCAGAAAATAAATTTATCAAAACCGCAGGATCCGTTTTTGAGAAAAAAAAATATATTCCTTAACGGTTTTTTGACATTTGCTTGGAAGGTCCTGTTATTTTTCCCAAAAATATTCTAAAAAGTGTCGAAATATTTGATTTTCAAAAAAATTATTGGAACATTTATTGAAGAAAGTCGAAGATAAAAAAATGGTTCCTTCGTAGATACATTACATAGATACATTATGTAATAACCATTTTTTGAATTTTTTTTTCTCAAAAGTTATGAAGGCGTTTTTTTTAGCAAAATAGGACTAGAGCCAAATTTCAAAAAGTATTTATGAAAGATACCGTGTTCTTGGTTCTCAGACAACATGAGCAGGATAATACCTTAGATATGTGTACTGTGAGTCAATACAGCCATTTAGACAGCAGTTCAACGGAGAGACAGGCAGGTAGATTTGTGAGAGGAAACTTTGTCCTCTTCCCTATCATCGTAATAACAAATTTGATCAAATCTCATAACAAATCCATAACATGCCATAGTATATGAAGTACCTATACATTTTATTATTGAATATATAAATATAAACAAAATATTTCAAAACTACAATGCTTGACAGTTTTGTACGAAATACCCTATGAGGAAAAATAAAAATTGCTTTAGGTAGATACTTAGTTTTTATATGTACTAGGTTGGGTCAAATTTAATGAATTTGCTAGCTAGTAGGTAGCTTAGTGCTCAAAATAATGTCTCTAAAAAAATGAGCTCAAAATTTTAACGTTCAAAGGTCCTTCATCGCCATTTTGTTTTTCTCATACAAATTGTATCGCAAAAAGTTCGGAGAAAATTTGGAATCTTATAACTTCCTCACTGTTGAACCTGGAAGAGTTTTTCGTTTTCATTTTTCAAAAGATAATTTAATTCATTTATTTTAACTCTGGAATTTCCACATCTAATACCTTCCAAAAGTTGCTTTACATACTAAAATTAAATTCTTCAGTTGAAATTTTTGTTTATGTTATTGGCTTTGGCTCGGTAAAAAACTTGAAAAGAACACCAAAAAACTTTTGTTTTAAGCTATTGATTATGTCCTGTAAAACAGGGCAGTGAGGAACTAAGACTCAACGTGTTAGGGATTTTATTGTAACAATCTTCAAAGGGGTTATTGAAGATGAGAAAACCGGGTGCATTTTGGAGAGGGGGGTGCAAAAGCACCGTTTTTGATTTTTTGCATATGACTCGAAAACGGAGCAAAATTTGGAGATAATTCTGAAAACCTTTTTTGTAGAGAATAAAATTTACCATCGAATCGGAATTTTTTTTACACCCCCCTCTCAAAAATGCACCCTCTAATTTAATTGCACTCCACTGTTTTCTCATCTTCAATGACCCTTTGATTACACTGTCAACACAAATTTTGTGTCTGGGTTCTGCATATGATTTTCTTACTCCTTACATAATTAAATAAAAAAATAGTCATGTTTGAAAAAGTTTGCTTTTGTAGCCAGGAGCACATCATTTGAAAATTCATGAAAATGTGCTATGTTACAATCAATTTAAATAGATATTTTAAGATATAAGACTATGATATACCAAAACGCTAGAGTGTGTAAGCTGGTTCGAAACAAAAAAAAAAAATATGATAATATATTCCCCTGTTTAGGCAGGAGGGGTAATTTTCTTTAAAAAGTTACTTAAACTAAAAAAACAAATGTTAAAAAACAACGGCAACACCAAAAAGATTATGGAAATTTTTGTTTAAGGTAGGACTCCATTCTGTAATTAAATTTTTTAATTTAGTCATTTCCATTAATGCTTTTTTCTTAATCAATTTTCAAACTCAAAATTTTGAAAAAAAAAACATTTTTTTTAAATTAAAATTTTCTTAATTTTACGTGAAAAAGTTAGTTTTTGTTTTCAATATTCAATGCTTTCACCAATCTTAAGTAAAAGTTTAAAAACCAGATGGTTGTATGTATTTAAATTTTTGATCCAATTGAAAATAACAAAAACTCCTTTTTTCTTAATTTTTTTGTTTAATGTTTGGTACCAACATTAAAACGGTAATTTTTATCAACAAACACACTGATTTTGGAATATGCTATTCTGAAATTAAGCCTTTATAATAATTTCCCATCATTGTTTCATTTTATTGACCCTTGTAGACGATTACTTTCGAAGTCTATAAAGTCCAAGTTAAAACGTTTTCCTTTTTCTTCTGAGTATGCTCCCCTCCCAATGAAGTTTTTAATTTTTTACTAAATGACCGTGCAGAATATTCAATTTTAGAGACATCCTGCACGTCTCTTAAGTCTCTTAACATATTTTCAAAAATGATACCAATGTGAATTTTGATAAAATAACCACATCTATAGCAAAATGCATTTGCATCACTCTAGCACATTCTTAATATCATTTAGATAGAGATACCAAATGGGCGTAGGAACTCCCCTCTCCTCTCCTCTTTTAAAGAAAATATTAAAGCAAACATTTATTATTTTTATGAAAACTATGGTAACTGTATTTTGACTACCAACGTTACAAAAGCAAACGTTAGGAGGGGTGTAGGTGATGAAGCATATCCTCAAATAATGCGAAAAAAAAGTTTTTTAATGCTTTTTTAGATATGGTTATTTCAAAAGGGTATCCTTACAAAAAAATTTGAGTGTCATTTTCTTTTTCAGTGACATAAAATTAGCCTATAACATTTTTTTTTTGATAGTCAAAACTGATTTAAGAAAAGACTATTAATATCTGTCGCACTTGAAAATTGTATAAAAATACAATTTTGAGTGATTTCGAATTTTTAATTCAAATTTGTATTGCCTTAATTTTTTTTCTTTATGCTAAATTATTTAAATTAGTTAAATCAGCTCAGATTAATTATAAACATATCAAAGCAATAGACATAAAAAGTATGTAATAAAAATACAGTTTTCGAAAATAAACTTTGTTGTTTAGCGAGCCAAAACACCATCTAATTTCAAAAATTTTTCATGTATTCTTATTCCTACGATTCTAATGCAACTTTTTGCGGGTATTAGATTTTAAATCTGAACAGTATTTGTTCGCCATATCAAAGTGACACACCCTAATATTCAGTGCCAAAACTAAATTTGTTGAGATTTCACTATCTTTTAAATGAACTTGGCCAAACATTTAAATTGTATTGAATAGCACTGTTCAACTAACTTTTTGTTATAGAAACCAAAGCATGCTTTACTAAATAGTTTTTTGGTGTATTGAACTTGATTCTGAAGTCCGAAATCACTACCAATTTTCTTTTCAAATATGTAAACGAATTTCTTCCAAGTTCATCGGTTAGGGAGTTAAAAAATTCCAAAGTTTCTCCCAACTTTTTCCCATAAAATTTGTATGAAAAAAACAAAATAGCTATTAAGGCCCTCTAAACGTTAAAATTTTGAACTAATTTTTTTAGAGAAATTTTTTCGAGCCCAAAGCTACCTACTCTTCATGGTATCAAAAAAATTAAAGCAAGTTCGTTTAATTTGACTCACCTTAATGTACACATACATATATATATGTATTAAGTTTGAATCTACATACCCATAATATTCATTCCGAAGGTAAATATTTATTTTATACCTTATTCTTGAATTTAAAAGAATATTCCTGCATGCGATACATTTGCGATACTGCTTTAAACTCCATCCTCTGCATATTTACATCTCATAAAATCATTCACATTTCCAATCTGTCAGCAAAAAAAAAAAACTTGATGCATAATTCAATATACCTAAGTACACTCAAATAATCCAAATATCCTTCCGGCGCGGGAGCTTAAGATCTTCCTTATATGATGCTAAAAACAAGGTAAATATAAAGTTGACATATGAGTCGCACGTATATGCACTTCATCGGGAGTAAAGCTTACAGTTTTGTTTAAATAGTATTGCGTATCAAAGTGTTTAGAAATGGTTGTTCCCGATTTTTAAAAATACATAGAGAAATTACATTTTTTTTTTGAAAACTCTATATGTATTTTAAAAAATTCACCGTGTTTTTTTTTACTTGGTACCTTTCTTTTTTAACACTCCTTGAAGTATTTAAAAAAAAAAATTTGTATCATGCCAAATTTTCCAAAGAAAGGTAGGGTACCTATCTACCGAAAAAATTTTAAAAATCCTAAGCCAAATCTAATTTTTTTTTCAAAAACGGCTCTTAGTAAATATTTTTCTGTATATGATAAGATTAATAAGATCTACTAATTAAATTTTTCTTTTAAATCAATCTAACGATTTTTTTAATTTTGGTTTCAATTAATTCTTATATAATTCATTCAAGAAGAAGGGGTGCCTATTCTCCCTATTTAGGCAGAAGGGGAAATTTTAATAATAAAAAAAAAAACGATTTGAAATGAAACACAAATTTTAAATTTTAAATTTAAATTTTCCATTCTTCAAATTATTTTTTTGATTTAAACTATTTCCATTAATAATTTTCTTTACAATTAATTTTTAAAATTAAAATTTTTAAAACAATTTTTTTTATGAAAATTCTCTATTTTTACGTTAAGGACTTCTATTTTTAAGAGAAATATTTAACGTTTTAATTAATATTTAGTTATAATATTAAAAACCACATTTGTGTATAGATATATGTTTTAATTTTTGAAAACATTGAAAAAAATATAAAAACTCCTATTTTCTTAACTTTTATTTAATAAAAAAAATTATAAAATTAACCCAAGTACATAAATATTTGTTTACTTTGTTGAGTTGTGTTATTGTTTAAACTCTTACTCTTGAACATAAGAGGAAGGACGTGTGACCTAATCATGTTATTATATGATTTAATTTTGTATTATATTGTTTCCTATAGGTATAGTTTTATGTGTCTAATCTCTAATGAACCAAAAAGAACAATAAAAACAATACATAAATTCAGTTGCCTTAAAAATCCACTTTGAATATTGTAATTTTTATTTGTATAAATAATTGTATTGAATAGACCTTTTAAAATGGAACAATTACGTGCAAGGGTTTTTGCTTTAAACCAAAAATGCTACTAAATTCACCCACGTGTTTCTGAGTAAATGGTCAGACTGCCCACTTTTCCATATTTTTGATATAGCTCGAAGACTAAACTGGGGCCGAATAACCGCTTCAGTGACCGAATGAGTGAGTGCCATCAGTGATTGAATGAACGAGTAACCACATCAAATTTTGGTATACTAGATTGCTCGAAACGTGAGCGGTAATGCCAAAATCACATATTTCAGTCACGTTTAACTGATGTGGTAATTTGGCCCCTGAATTTGACGATTTTACACTTAAAACTTTTAGTTAAAAATTGAAATTTCTACCGAAAAGGATGGCTGAAATTGAATTACTTTTAATTTCTTTTTTCTAAATAGCGCATATCTTTTTTCAAAGCAAAGTACACTCAAGACATGGATTTGGTGGTTTCACTGGTCAAGTTTTCATACATTTTAAATTTTTGATAGAGTAAGTATTTAAGAGAAAACTTGCCAAGTAAATCCACCAAATTTTAATCAGTAATCATTAATTACCAAATTTCTGTCATTATTTGGAATTGTTTCGATATTGCTCTACTTAAGATATTTGATATTAAACTTCATGAACTTAAAACTTGGCATATATTTTAGATCTCATTACTTTTTTTGGCTGACTTTTTACGCACAGGTTTCTTGTACACATAAGAACTTGGCTCCTTTTTTAACATTTATGTGTTTGTTGTGATTTCACTCCTTTTTGCAAAGATTTATTTTGCCAGGTGAAAGTCAAGCCCTACCGCTCTACAAAGTTTCATAATTCTACGACAACCGAAAGTACTCCCTTCAAATAATAGCAATTCTGATAAAGTGGGTGGATGGCAACCCCCACCCCCACCCCCCCCCCCCCCCCCCTGAATGGACAATTCCAAATTTTCGATTTTTTTTTTTCCTTTCTAAGTACTTCAAGTCCTACTGACCTACCAATTTTCATCGTTCTACAACAATCGGAAGTGCTCCATATAATTATAAGAATTTTTAAGAATGTGGGTGGATGCCACGCCCCCTGAATGCAAATTCCAATTTTTAATTTTTTCTTTCTAAGTACCAATTTTCATCGTTCTACAACAATCGGAAGTGCTTCATATAATTTATAAGAATTTTTGAGAATGTGGGTGGATGCCACGCCCCCTGAACTGAAACGTGCAATTTTTCGATTTATTTTCTTCTAAGTACTTCAAGGCCTACCGACCTACCAATTTTCATCGTTCTACAAAAATCGGAAGTGCTCCATACAATTAATAAGAATTTTTAAGAAAGTGGGGTGATGCCATGCCCCCTAAATAGAGAATTGCAGATTTTCGATTTTTCCCTTTGGCCTACCTTTGTGTGAAATTTCAAGTTTCTATGATGTCGGGAAGTGCTCCATTATTTTGATGATCTGTCAGTGAGTCAGTCAGTCAGTTACGGTTTTTGCGATTTTTGAAGTCCTATACCTCGGGAATTACTAATGCTAAAGAGTTGAAATTTAGTGAGCCACCTGTGTTTGATCAGTTCAGCAAACACTGCGAATTTGAAGCTTCTGACTTTATTAGTACTGAAGTTAGAGGGGGGTTGAAAATCACCTGAGTTTGTTACTGTAAAAAGGGTGTAGTGGCGAAAACTTGGCAGGGCACTACAGTGCCCTTTGATTGAAAATTGTCTGAGCTTGTTCCTGTAAATAGGGTGTAGTGCCGAGAACTTTGATTTAAAGGCCTTAATATGACATGTTAAACTGACTGATATATAGGTATTCAAACTTTACCATTTCTTATCATTTTTCGCAGTTTTTGCCCGAAAGCCTATTTTGTGGTACTTTATGGCAAATTTAACATTCCTAGCACCTAACCTAGTAACAAATTTTATATTACACGGACCAGCCGTGCGGTGTATAGGCTTGAACACATTTCAAAACTGTGGAAAAGCGAAATTGTGAAATTAGGTACACTTTTTAAATATTTTCTATAGTCATTATCATATTATATCAAAATCTTGATTTCGAACGAAGGTGAAATTTGCCATATTATACCGAAAAAGGGGCTTTCGGGCCAAAACTGCGAAAAATTATAAGAAATGGTAGAGTTTGAATCGGCATATCTCTGTCAATTTTGAACAAATATTACTTTTTGAAATGTTATATTAAAGCATATAGTCTCTACTTGCATATTTTGACCCTATGTTTGCTTCAAAAAAAATTATGCACAATTTATTAAAATATAAATCTTTGATTTTTGATTTTTTTCAAGATTTTTTGGTTAACTTTTCCTGCTTAATTTGTTCATAAAATTTTTTGAAAATTTTGTCAATAGAAAATTTAATATTGAATAAAAAGTTTAAGTATAAAATTGTCAAATTCGGCTTAGTTTTCCAGTTATACCAAAAGTAATGAAAAATGGCCAGTGTGACCATTCTCCCAGAAATGCACGTGTGAATTTAGTAGCATTTTTGGTTTTAAGCATGATTATGAGCCAAGCAAACAAATTCGATTATAAAAACCCTTGCACGTAATTGTTCCTTTATACCCCTCATTTTCCCGTCTATTCAATAGGCTAACAATTATAATAATATGTATACAAGAAATTTTTTTATTTTTTCCTTATCCATCCTTATAAGGACGCCGAAAAGAAGATGAATACTTCAAACTCCTCGAAAGAATTATCTCAAACTTCTTACACCTACTAAAAAGCACATACAAGAGTTTTAAGACTTACTAAGAAGGCATTTAAGACTTCTCTCAATGAACCCTACGAGTTATTTAAATATTAATCATCCAAGTCGTGCATAAAATTTTACAAATTTTAATTTATCCCCCTTTCAATAAATTAACCTTTTCTTTGCGCCAACTGAACTATTATTATCAGAAAATGTTTTTATAAACTCCCTAAAAGGATAATCATGGAGAAGCGTGAACTATCAAATGTTTGAAGAAAGCTTTTATTAATTTTTCTTCTGTTTCCAAGGAAATATCATGATTTATTAAAATCTTAAATTTAATTTTTTACAAATCCATAAATTCACCCTTCATCTGACTTCCTATAGATACCTACTTCATAAGAAAAACATGTATTGCCAAATTTGCCAACAAACAATGTTTTCCTTTTCCTGCTCTTGTGAAGAATGACATTAAAGGATTTATGTTAGTGAATAAGAGCAAAACAAAAAAATAGAATAAACTCAATGCAAAACAGGATAGATTTGTTCTTCATGAATCTCTATATTCGTAACGTAAGCCATATAACCTATTTTGCATCTTTCTTCTTTCTGCATTTTTTCTAAGTTTTCAGAAAAAATCAAAGAAAATTCGGTTTATCGATTTCTAAATAAAAAAAAAACTCTCACACAGCTACAGACTACAGTGATACTATTTTTGCATCCTTGCAATAAAATAATAAACAAAAAAATACAAAACAAACCCAAATTCCGAACCCAATCATGTATCCTTTTTTCTAAACCCTTCCAAAATTTACTGCGGCAGAAATAAAGTTTGTTTTATTTTTTTGTCAAGAAAACATTTTGTTTTCGCACACTTTGCACTATCAAATCCAAAGTAGGAGTGAGGTAAGTAGGTAGATATCCTTTATACGTACCTACTTATTTTTGTCCCTTATATAGTATTGTAATCCTTTTCTTTCGACAAGTTTAGTCTTGTGTGTGTTTTTTTTACTTTGATATTATTGTTCGATTGTTATTTTTTTTTACAAAAGTTCGATTCTTGTTTTTGTAGTAGGAAAGTTGTTTGAGAAGAAATCTCATGAGAGTCCTTCTTTAGCTTTCAACAACAAAAAAGGATTTTGCACAAAAAAAACGAAAAAGAGATAAACTTATTTTTGCAGCAAGATTATGTTTTTCCTTTTGGTAAATCAGAGAGGACACAAGTGGAAGAGGTTTCATTTCGCTTTCGGGTATGAAGCTTATAGGTAGGTAGGTATTGAGAAAATTAGGATTCAAGGACTTTACGAGAGTGATATCTTTTCTTGGGGTATTATTTTCTTATGCTTGTTCAGGAGTTTTTGTATTTTGTTTATTTTGTTTGTATAAAATGGATTTTGTGGATTGAATCACAAATTTTCGAGATTTGCAATTTAAACCTTGCAACAAAGATAAGCATGGACATTGGACATATCGGACACAAAAAACAAGATACCTTTATCCTTGTCAAAGTCTTAGCTTACCTACAGTATTTTTTACTTAATAAAATATTCATATAATCTAGAATATTTTGAGATAAGAATAAGAAACAGGTAAAGGTATCTTGACGCTAGTGATTGATACCTTCCAATTTTTGAATATCTATAAAATAAATTATGACGAATACAAAATGCAGTCTCACCTTTTTCTTAAAATTATAGGGTTCGCAATTTTTTCATGACTTTAAAGATACTTAGGCACTTAAACATATTCATACAAGAAATCAAGAACTTTTAAGGTTTCTTTTTTTCTTTGTTTTTATGAAAACCTTTTTGGGCTAATGCTGGATACAAATAATTCAATATTGATCTAAACAGCTTCATTGGATAAGGGATATACCCTTAAAAAACAAAGTTAAGATGTCAAAATAAATCATATATAAAAATAATTTTTTTTTTATATTTTGGTGTAGCATGTGCCACGGTACACGAACGAGTAAGAAATTTTGCAGCTGATGTTTTTATTCCTTTTAAGATTTATTTATTTATTTTGAAAAGAAGCACGTTCAAAATTCTTCAAGACAAATATCTATGTGAAATATGAGTACATGTATCTTACAGTGCCATAGAATACTGATACTATGTACTTGTACATGTACATTATACATTGCAAATAAAAAAGTGACAATGTGAAAATAAGCGACAAAATAAATATTTGTTTTTTAGAATGAAAAAAATTAAATGTTACATGCAATTATGTCGAATGTTTAATAATACAAATTATTCGTTATAGGTATATAAAGTGTTTTGAATAAAAAAGGTGTATAATTTTTATTCTAAAGTACATATGAGATACAAACAGAGTTTGGGGCGCCAGTTGAAAAAATTGTTTCCACATGTACGCTAGTTTGAATTAAATAGAAAACACAGTATTTTTTCATTTCTTATTCTTTTATTGCATCAGATACTTAGGAAAAGTACATCTCTTACAAATGGGATCCACTATTTTGTTGGCACATTTGCACTCATTTTTCATTATTTTTAAAAAACATACAAGAAGTGAAAACACGTTGTTCTCTTGTGTAGTGCTCCATCTTTACGGACCCCAAATTATTAACTATCAATTCTTTTTAGAGTGCTGTCAACATTTAAGTTTACACAAATGGCGGCAAATTCAAATCTTGCGTTAATTTTGGACACTCTTTATATCATAACAAAAATTGAAAAAAATATGTTACCCATACGTCACAGTGTACAACTTTCAATAAGAGTCAAGATCTTGATAATTTTTTTGATGAGGAGTATTTGAAATATCTATACATGTTTATTTATAATATTTACGTACTACCTACTGAGCACTATTTACGATGATGAGAACACGAAGAAAGTGGGTTGCACAATTCTGTCTGTCTGTCTGTGTCCTTGTATCTCGATCTAGGTACAGCCCAAACCAAAATTGGTATCTTCTTCAAATTTTGAACTTAAGGATTTTCGGTGATATGAGGGGAGATAGAATTTTTTTAAGCGCCAAAAATAATGGATCTTGCAAAACATCCGTTCAAAACAGCTAATTTATCTCAAAAACGGCTGCAAAGATTTTGATAAAAAAAATCAGTGCATTATTGTAAGTATGGTGTGCATTTTACTAGAAGACAAATTACTAAAATCTGTTATTAACCGTAAATACCTGCCACATACCGGTTTTTTTGAAGTTCGATTTTCTCATTAATGGATTAACCGATTTCAATCAAATTTTGTTTTCAAAATTTTGAAATAAAAATAAATTATGGAATTTTTTTTGTTTTTTTTTTAAATTCAATATTTCGAAAACGGGTTGATGCATTTTTTTGAAACTTGATTTATAAATGTCTATTAATAAATACTCAATAGCATACTAATACTTTTTATAATGTATAAAAATTATTTTTTAAAAAAAGCGCTCCAACCATTTAAAATTTTGTTTTCGCATTTATTCATATATTTCAAGTAACCAAATGGCATATTTATTTTGGAGCTCTTTATTATTTAACGAGTTGTTTATATAATCAAAAGTAGGGCTGGCCACGATACCAGAAAAGTCTCGGTATCGTTTGGTATCGGTTTCTGAAACCCAAAATATACCTAGACGATATACCAGTCCAAAGCATCCAAAACCATAACGGCACGATACCGTACTTGTAGGACCGAAATATATCAAGACTCTAGGTAGTCTCGTTTGGTATCGGTAGAAAAAATGTATTTTTAAATATTATTATTATATTATTACAAGCAAACAAACATTGTAATCGGTTTCTTGGAAAGCGATTTGGATGAAATTTTCACAGTTTGTTCTTCTTAGCAAAGAGGAGGTTTAGAAAACAATTTAAGTGGAAACCGTGCACTGGCGGGCCCATTTATCTTATGTTTCATTTTTTGGAACCCAAGGATTTGAATAACTTTTTCAGATTTGGTCCTTTTTAGCTGGTTGAAGTAACTTTATTCAAATCAACCCACCGCCGCCACGCTCATTTGATCTTATATCTTGATTTCCCTAAAATGGGTCCAACGTTTTTTGTATCAACTTCACCAAACCAATTTTTACTTGCGATTATAGGTACTATAAGGCAAGTTTTGGATTCGTGCAAAAAAAAAATTTTGAGATAACAATCAAATATGATATTACGATGATAGAGAACACCAAAAAAGTGGGTGGCACAATTCTGTCTGTCTGTCTGTCTGTCTGTCTGTTCGACTACAGCCTAAACGGCTCGATCGATTTTCTTCAAACTTGGTACATAGTGGTTTTTGGTGATTCTGCCGACACGTTTTTTTCATTTTTTTTCTTAGAACCAAAAATAACGGTACCTGCCATACATTTTATTTTGGCAAATTTACATAATCGTATTTTTCTCAAAATCAGCTCGACAACTTTTCTTAAAAAAAATTCAATAAATTTATTTTAAAAAAGGCTTCCTTTGGGTGGAAAACCATTTTTCAAAAATGGTGATTAATGGTACCTCCCAAGGAACCATTTTTTTAATTTTTGATTTTCTTCAAAATGGTATGACCGATTTCAATTATTTTTTTTATACAGAAGCTTACAAAAAATGTTAATAGTTTTGTGTACCAACATTTTTGAAAAAATATGTTTTGGATTTTTAAAAAATATTTCAAATTTTTTTTTGGAAAATCAAATATTTCGAAAATGGCATCATAGATTTTTTTGATACTCGATATTTAAGACGTTTTTAGTACTTTCTAAAATATTTTTAGAAAAAATTGTATATTTATGAAAAAATAACGGTACCTTCCATACAAAAGTGAAAAAACCGCAAAGGAAAATATTTTTTTGCTTGAAAATGACTCCTACGATTTTGATTAAACTTTTTCATATACTAAAATTAGTACGATCTACCATTAAAAATTATAAAATTTTACACATAGCAAATATTAGTAGTACCTGTCATAGAACGTATTTCTTTATTTTGAGTTTTCTCGTTATCAGCGCAACGGATTTGAATGAATTTTTTTATATACAAATTTCAGATAAGATTAAATAATATTGCATATCAAAATTTTCAAAAAAAAAGTTTTTGGATTTTTAAAAAAAGTTTCAAAATTTTTTTTTGAAAATTCGATATCTCAAAAATGGGTTGACAATTTTTTTTCAAATTTTGTTTTTATATACACATAAATATATAGTTTAAATCTGCATACCAAAATTTGTTCTTAAATATGTTTTAAGAATTTTATATATAAAAAATTAATTAAAAAAAAAACCGCTCCAACGATTTTAACATTTTTTCTCCCATACTATCATATTCTATCATGAATTAAGATGGCATACTTTTTTTTCACCTCAAACTGTCAAAAGAGTTCTTTTAGCTAATTTAAATGTCGTATTTCATGCTTCTCTACATTTTTCTCTCATAATTTCCATGTTTGTATATACAATTTTCTTAAACTCACAGTGTCTTGAACATAAGAGCAAGTACGTGCGACCCAGTCGTGCATTTTATTTTTAATAACCAATACCACCGATAGAACGGTTTTTTTTTCGTCGATGTATTCATTAATGGCTTAAACTAGGTATGCTGTTCCTCAACAAAAAAAAAACTAAATGAATTTCTTATAGCAATGATTTTTTTATGCAAACAAAAAATGTTTTACGTATAAAATTTTTCTATCGAACTGGGAACTAACCCAAAGAAAATACATGCATTTTACATTCACCACGATATTTTTTTCGTGCAGAAAAATGTCACTGACTTCTTTTTGCGAAAAAAATGCGTTTGGCATTTGTGTTGACTTTTACATCACAGACGTTTTTTCTTTGACAAAAGTTTTTTCTTCTCACCAAATTTATTTTTATTTAAAAGAACTTTATACTAAGCCTTAACTGATTGATCATAAGAAAAAAACTTAAGTAAAACAAAAATTTCATTCATTCATTATGCATTGTTTGTTTATAATGATTTTTTTATTAAATCTTAAAAATACCAAGCGTATTCCATGTTGCCAAATCTTGGTTTTTTTTTATTTTTTGGGATTGATTGCCGATACCGATACCGAAGCAAGACCTTGTTATATGAGACCGAGACCAAGACAAGACTGACTTATACGAGACCGAGACCGATACCGAGACGATACTGACATTTTTGAATGTTAACGATACCGAGTAGATATTTAAGAAGGAATTGTTTTTATCGTTGCCAGCCCTAATCAAAAGAACGATTTATAGTTCTTAAGCTCCAAGCAAATTGAACACAAGCGCAAGTACGTATGATCCAGTCTTGCATTTTATTTTATATGGATCCCGATCATACTTTTTGGGAAGTATATGACCCCCTCTGAACTTGTATCCGAGCTCAAAACTAAACTATTCCATCACGCCATGTTTTCGAAATATTGTAAACTTATAGAGCAAAAATACTATTTTTTATTTATTTTACATACATATGTTACATTAAAAAATTATTTTTTCTCCGAAATTCTCGCTACAAAACCTTTCTTAGAAGCATTTTTCAAATATTTGTATATTTCTTTTGGAGAAAATTTCGAATGAAAAAAACTTTAAAGTTAGGTTTTCTCAAGCAATCTATGCGATGTAGCAATCTTTTAGTTAAATTATAGAATTCCGAGTATCAAAATCGTTTTGAAAAATATATGGGTGATTCTTTGCCAACTGGGAATCTTTGTGTATAGTGCTTTTTTTTTGTTATTTAATGTAAATTTTTCTTATATATTTCTAGTTTGAATAGGGTAAATGGCTATTGACTACAACCTACATTCGAGATAATTTAAAAATTTGCTACTTATTCTACATGGTTTGGAACATTTAAGTCCAAATGTCGGTACTGTGGCGTGTCCGTTCCTTGTTTTTCCAACTAAAGCTACATTTTTCTAATGAATATCTTAACTGAATATAAATGTTGCTCTTAGAAAAGTATGATAGTAATACTTGCGACAAAATTTTGCAAAAATTATTTATCACAAATTTATATGTCAGTACCGTGATGGTAGTTTTAAGTTATAAAATATTTTTGGTTGATTAACATAAATTTATATTTCTTTTAACAGCATTGTTTTAATTTTTGGAAATTATTTTTAGATACAAATGTCTAAATGTCAGCACCATGGATGTCTGTACCGTGATATTTAAATCCATACTGAACTTTAATTTAATAATTTCATACAGAAAAACACACTTTAAAAACGAACAAACGATAATATTTTAAAGAAAAAAAGGGAAGTTGAAATTTCAAGAGGACAAAACCATGGGCGCCCGCAGGGGGCCCCCCCCCCCCCCCTAGAATGTCTAGCCTTTACTTTTGTTCAGTACATTCATTTAATTTTAATGTCCAGGACTACGATCTGGTTCAATTTTTAGAATAAGAAAAGGATATAGAAAGTATGTTAGTATCCTACCAACCTACCACTAATGCAATTCAATTTTTGGCACTCAATAATCGAATATCCAACAAAAAAATGTTTTTCTGTCTCTCATGAAATTATTATGTTATCGGTTATCTACTCAAGCTGCAAGAGCATTTGAAAAAAGTGTGCTGGACAGATTTTCTAGGGAAGCACCAAGAAGGCTACAACTTCTCTTACGAGAAAAAGAATAAATCCAATATTTCATACGAGGTCTTATTTTGTAAATCTATTTTATAAGTTTTTGTCGGGTTACGTACGAATGACCGACAAAAAAAAATGTCGACTTTTATCGGCTTTTCTGTAAGTTGAAACACCGAATTTGTTTTCACCGACTTATTAAAATATAAACAGTTTGAAATCTCGATTTGACAAAAAGTCGACTGCCCGGATAAAAGTCGAGAAAAATATCGTCTTGTCCGTATTTTTCAAGCGCGCGCTTGAAAACATTATTCCCTAAACTATGATCTGATCAAAATGTCGACTTTCAAAATGTCGACTTTTAAAATGTCGACTATTGAAGTCTCGATTCAATTAATCTCGATCACTGTCGACATTTTGAAAAATCGACATTTTAAAAAGTCGGTCAAATTTGTGTCTATATTTTGATCTGTCGGTCTTTTAACCATTTTAACCAGTCGAAATTATTTTTGTCGAGATTTTAAAAGTCGATATTACGGAGTCGATATTTAAAAAGTCGACATATCGTACCCAATCCATTTTGCCTTATTAATTAACCCTTAACTGCAGACGTGAAAATTATGTTCACTTCTATAGTGGTGGGTCCACTGGACCCAGCTATGTTAATAAAAATTAAAGTATGATTATTTAGTTTTTTTTTCTGCCGAACTTTAAGAATGATCACGATTATTGTTTTAAGAAAAAACAACAATAGCCCTGTTTTTTAGTGCATTTTCATCTTCGCTTACAAATAAGTAGCATGTTAAATACAACAACAATTTGGTATAACTCCGTATTGTTGTTGTATTTAACATGCAACTTTTTTATAGGTACTATAAGGCAAGTTTTGGATTCGTGCAAAAAAAATTTTTTGAGATAACAATCAAACATGATATTACGATGATAGAGAACACCAAAAAAGTGGGTGGCACAATTCTGTCTGTCTGTCTGTCTGTCTGTCTCTCTGTCTGTTCGTCTACAGCCTAAACGGCTCGATCGATTTTCTTCAAACTTGGTACTTAGTGGTTTTTGGTGATTCTGCCGACACATTTTTTTTCATTTTTTTCTTAGAACCGAAAATAACGGTACCTGTCTGTCGTACATTTTTTTTTTTGGCAAAAACGGCTCGACAACCTTTCTTAAAAAAAATTCAATAAATTTATTTTAGTGAAGGCTTTCTTTGGGTGGAAAACAATTTTTCAAAAATGGTTATTAATGGTACCTCCCAGGGAACCATTTTTTTAATTTTTGATTTTCTTCAAAATGGTATGACCGATTTCAATTATTTTTTTATACAGAAGCTTCCAAAAAATGTTAATAGTTTTGTGTACCAACATTTTTGAAAAAATATTTTTTGGATTTTTAAAAAATATTTCAAAATTTTTTTTGGAAAATCAAATATTTCGAAAATGGCATCATAGATTTTTTTGAAACTCGATATTTAAGACTTTTTGAGTGCTTTCTAAAATATTTTTAGAAAAAATTTTACATTTATGAAAAAATAACGGTACCTTCCATACAAAAGTGAATAAACCGCAAAGGAAAATATTTTTTCTTGAAAACGACTCCTACGATTTTGTTTAAACTTTTTTCACGTACTAAAATTATTACGATCTACCATCAAAAATTATAAAATTTTGCACATAGCAACTATTAGTAGTACCTGTCATAGAACGTATTTTTTATTTTTGAGTTTTCTCGTTATCAGCTTAACGCATTTAAATGAATTTTCTTATATACAAATTTCAGATAAGATTTAATAATATTGCATATCAAAACTTTCAAAAAAAAAGTTTTTGGATTTTTAAAAAAAGTTTCAATTTTTTTTTTTGAAAATTCGATATCTCAAAAACGAGTTAACAATTTTTTTTTCAAATTTTGTTTTTATATACACATAAATATATAGTTTAAATCTGCATACCAAAATTTGTTCTTAAAAATGTTTTAAGAATTTTATATATAAAAAATTAATTTAAAAAAAAACCGCTCCAACGATTTTAAATTTTTTTTTCCCATACAATCATATTCCATCATGAATTAAGATGGCATACTTTTTTTTACCTCAAACTGTCAAAAGAGTTGTTTTAGCTAATTTAAATGTCGTATTTCATGCTTCTCTACATTTTTCTCTCATAATTTCCAATTTTCTTAAACTCGCAGTGTCTTGAACATAAGAGCAAGTACGTGCGACCCAGTCGTGCATTTTATTTTTTAAGCGAAGATAAAAATGCACTAAAAAACAGAGCTAATAAGAGCTTGCATAATTTTTAATTTGTAATGAAAACAATAAGTCACAATTCGCCTGTCCTAAAAACATATCGATACCTTCCTGTAAGAATGTATTAAGCGACATTTTCAAAATTTTAAATAAAATTTTTAAAATACCTCTTATTCCGTTTTTTATTTGGGAATTTTGTTGTAATAAACAGATTTTTAGAAACATTTTGAGTTGAAAATCCCGTTCCAAATCTTTTTATTTTTTTAAATACATAAATAAATAACTGCACCAAAGGCCTTTAAAATTTTTGAAATGTCGCTTAGTATATTCTTACGGAAAGGTATCGATATCATCTAAAAAATATATGTAAAAAAATAAACAAATTAAAATCTTAAGAAACATTTTTCCTAGACTTTAAAACATCCTCTTTAGAATTCCTGAAACAAAAACTTAAAATGTTTTATTGTAAAAAATTCTGACATTAGTCAAATTACGTGAAAGTAATAGCATATAAAACACACTGGCGATGGCGCAGAGCAAATCATACTTTTTGCACTTGTCACTTAATTAAAATTTGAATGTACGCTATTTTTCACCGTCGACTTTTTAGCACTTAGCTATTGCTCCATCATATCGTCTCGATTCCCTGAATGACTAATTTAATTTTTAATTTCACAAATTTGAATTAAAACTCAAAAACTAAACTAGTAACAGGAACAAATATATCACGAACCCATACGTATGCTGAAAGTGAAACTGACCTATGGGAGCAGCGAGCGGAACACGCCCGACACTCTGCACTCACTTCGGCTTATTATATGATGGTACTAAGAAGCTGAGGTAACCGCGGTGTTTTTTACACTCGTTTAAAGGTTGAGTTTGAATATTGGTCTAAGGTTTAAAAAAAAAATATTTAGATAAATAAATAATATTTTTATATATCTAACGGGTGCCTGTTTATTATATGCCATTAATTTTTGCAACAATGACTTATTTGGAATTTCAATTTTTTAAAGGTAGGTACATTTTACTTCTGCCCCCCCTAGCAAAAATCCTGCGGGCGCCCATGGACAAAACATAACAGGCAATCAAGAATCTCCACAAATTGAAATTAATTTTAAGGAAATTATTTTAAGAAAAGAATCATAGTAGGCAGGGAATTACTCATATTTCTAAGAAGACAAATAATAATCAATTTCATTTGCAGAAAATATAAAAGAATCGTGATTTTCTTAAAACCGTTTTATCTTGGATTGTAGTACCTCAAGGATTAATGGTTAGTGCATTGGACTGTCATGCCAAAGTTCTGAGTTCGATTCCCAGTCCTTACCAGCTAAAAAACAAACATGTTTTTTTCCGAGGTACTTACTGCCGCTTGCAAAGAACTGACAAATCCTCCAAGAGTATTTAAAATCCAAAAATTCGTTTGTTTGGAAATCAATATTATTTCAACTCATGCAAAATGTTGGTTTTAAAATAAATTTAAATCTGTTCAGTCAAAGGGAGAGTCGAGTGGTCTTAGAATAAACACTAAAAAGACAAAAATAATGCTCACAGGCCGCTCCACACAGCAGCGTATTATTCTACAGGAGACGCTAGTTGAAGTAGTGTAACAGTTTAACTACCTTTGGCAGTATTGTTTCTGCAAACGGTGGTACGGATCTGGACGTTAAAAGTAGAATAAATAAAGCCCGTACTGCCTTCGGTACTCTGTTCCCAATCTGGAAATCAAGTCAAATCTCCTTACGCACTAAGTTCAGATTCTTCAAATCCAATGTCAAATCCGTGCTGTTATATGCTTGTGAAACCTGAAAAGTCACGTCTATCATTTCGAAGAAATTGCAGGCTTTGAGTTGAAATAAAAAGCATTTTACAGCTTTATGTTTTTCGTTTCGAGATTTGTTTGCAAACAAATTTTTTTGAAGTACCGTTATTGCGTTATTGCAAAAAATGAGACGAGACAACTAAATTATTTTTTTTTTATTTTTTTTTGTATGTCCTCATTTCTACGGATAATTTTTTTTGAGTCAATTAAATGTCATGATCAGATACCTTGTTTATTCAGCTTCAATTCAGTTTTTTTGTTGTTGTCGTACGATTTTTTTTGACATGGTTTATCTGACTTTGAATGAAAAAAGATACTTTTAGCCTTGATTACCAATATCTCAGCAAATAATGAAGTTATAAAAATTTCAAAGACAGTTTTGGAAATTTGAAAAAGCGTTTTACAAGATTTTTTTATAATTTTGTAGAAATTATTTTTTTTTACCGTTCACCGTTAGTTTAAAAAAAGTACTAAAACCTGACGTTTTGTGGTCTTTTCGTAAATCTTTTTTTTTCGTTGCAAATATTGATTGCATAGCTTGCGTTGGTATGCAAATTTATAGACTTTTAAATCATCAATATTCTTGTAAATTTTCAAATTGATTCATCGAACAGTTTTTCCTCACCAAAACTTCAAAGTCTTACAAACCAGGTAAAGGAACAAATTGTGTTATTCCTAAACAGTGCGTAGTCGTCATCAAAATGACAAGAAAACTGTAATTCCAGTGGATTTTTTTCACAGTTTTGCATTAGTTAGATATTTTTTTGAATTGAAATGAAATAAAAAGTACATTTTTCCAAAAAAAAAATTAAAAAAAAAAATCAAGTTTTTTTGTTTGAAACATTTTTGAAATTATTTTTTTTTTTTTTTTTTGGAAAAATGTACTTTTTATTTCATTTCAATTCAAAAAAATATCTAACTAATGCAAAACTGTGAAAAAAATCCACTGGAATTACAGTTTTCTTGTCATTTTGATGACGACTACGCACTGTTTAGGAATAACACAATTTGTTCCTTTACCTGGTTTGTAAGACTTTGAAGTTTTGGTGAGGAAAAACTGTTCGATGAATCAATTTGAAAATTTACAAGAATATTGATGATTTAAAAGTCTATAAATTTGCATACCAACGCAAGCCATGCAATCAATATTTACAATGAAAAAAAAAGATTTACGAAAAGACCACAAAACGTCAGTTTTTAGTACTTTTTTTAAACTAACGGTGAATGGTAAAAAAAAATAATTTCTACAAAATCATAAAAAAATCTTGTAAAACGCTTTTTCAAATTTCCAAAACTGTCTTTGAATTTTTTATAACGTCATTATTTGCTGAGAAATTGGTAATCAAGGCTAAAAGTATCTTTTTTCATTCAAAGTCAGATAAACCATGTCAAAAAAAATCGTACGACAACAACAAAAAAACTGAATTGAAGCTGAATAAACAAGGTATCTGATCATGACATTTAATTGACTCAAAAAAAATTATCCGTAGAAATGAGGACATACAAAAAAAAATAAAAAAAAAATAATTTAGTTGTCTCGTCTCATTTTTTGCAATAACGCAATAACGGTACTTCAAAAAAATTTGTTTGCAAACAAATCTCGAAACAAAAAACATAAAGCTGTAAAATGCTTTTTATTTCAACTCAATACGACCACTCGTCACAAAGATACAGCTCTTCAAAAAACGCTAACAAAAATTGAAAACAAATTTGTTCCTTTAATATTGTTGAGTAGTGTATAAAAACCAATACAAACTGAAAAGTTTTATGGTTTTCCTTAAAAGAAATTGCAATATCCATGAGTTTTTATTTATTGAAGTTGAAAAGGCATGTTGATATAAAGATTCAATTTTGCACTCAAGATTTGAAATGATTAAGACTTTTCGTTCGTTTTTAAAGTCTTTTGGTTCAATTTCCTTCTGAAATTGTGGGACAGTTTCCAAAATTAATTCCAGAAAATTTTCTGGCCAAATCCTGGGTAATTTTCGAAAGTACAGTTGCGCAGCCGTTTAGAACTGAAAATCTAGAACTGTGAAGAATTGCTAAATAAAATTGTAAGGCAGGTGCCGTTGTTTTGTTTTCTAAAAAAAACTTAGCTTAAAACATTTTGTTCAAAAATAAATTTCCTTTTCAAATTGAAGGTTTGAAATACTTTATAAAAGAAACTCTAGCAAGAAAAGTTAACATCCCAAAATCGAAAAATCAAAGATTTCTAAATTGTATCTTAATAACTTTTGAAAAACTAATCACAGGAAAATCCTTGCTATCAATTTAAAGCTGGTTAAAGTTTTTTCAGTTTGTAGTTATCAACTTTTTGCAACACCTTTATTTTAACAAGGCACAGTTTGTCAAATTTAAACCTTGTGTCTCTCTCTCTGATGTGCATGCTTATCGAATCTTGAACTCATAAATTGTTAAACTCCACCTTAACATGTGCTTCTTTCCAATAACCTAAACAAAAGGTCAACCAAAAGCTAAAACATCTATGTACATTAGGGTGGTCGTTAAAAAAAGGTCATCCCAGATGGGCCCAAATCAGCTCTAAATGAAGAAACAAAAATTCCCTAATTTTTTCAGATTTTTATTTTCATCCCCTATAGTCGCTGTAGGGGTAAATTAAATTTCCCCTTTTTTTTTGAATACCAGAAAATTCGCGTAAGATCTGCCAAAAAAATTCAGAGCATGTAGGTGGGAACTAGGCAAGAAAAAAATCCTAACGGAGGGGGGTAATATTTCCCCCCGCTTGGACGGGAGGGGCAATTTAATAAATTATTTGCATAAAATAGAAAAAAATTAAAAAAAAATTAATTAATTAATTAAAAAACTTTATTTAATATTCAACTATTAAAATGGACTTCTGGCTTTCCAAAAAGCTTCACAACATTACTGCAAGTGTTGCCGTTGTATTTAAATTATTTTTTTGCTATTTTATGCAAATATTTTATTAAATTGCCCCTCCCGGCCAAGCGTTGGGAGATACTACCCCCCTCCGGTAGGATTTTCTTGTCTACTTTTCACCTACATGATCTGAATCTTTCGGCAGATTTTACGCGAATTTCCAAAAAAAAGGGGAAGTTTAATTTTCCCCTACAGCGACAATAGGGGATGAAAATAAAAATCTGAAAAAATTAGGGAATTTTTTTTTCTTCATGTAGAGCTGATTTAGGCCAATCTAAATATTAAAACTCGAAAAACCCATAATAACGACCACCCTAATGTACATATGTATTTTAAAGTTCCACATACATATATGTAATTTCATCAAAATATCCTCCCCAAAAGAATTTGGAATACATATTATCAAGAAAAAGTTAAATTCTTCAATTATGAAGGAATTTCGAAATATGAATGAGGAGAATACAAAATTCTTCAAATGTTAAAAATGAATGTTTCCGAAACGCTTAAGCTTTGATTTGCACTCACTCCATTACCTACATTCATTTGAAAATATTAAATTCCATGCAAAATATTTGCACGTTATTAAAATCTGCATTCAGCACCATAACAACAACACTGAGTACCATGATGGCAAACATTCAAACGGCAAAATTCCTTTTCAATGTTATATTTTCTTTAATTTTTTTTTAATGCAGAAATAACTCACAATAGCTCCAGTCATTGTATTCGGAGGAAAGTGTTTTTGTCGGAATTTCTAAGAATTTCCGCCTCCACTCTATTGAAAGCATAGTAACGGGATAATGTCTTCCTTGATGGCGACAGACATATTTGTACAAAATCTATTGTTAGAAATAATAAAGTTTTATCATTGTCAATAGATTTCGCATCAATAGCACTTTTGGAACTTCAATTATCGCACCTCTACACTACATCCGCCTCGAAGTCAAAATAGTATAAAATTAATGGTCAAACAGGGGTTGAAAAAGGGCACAGGAATCTCCAAAATAATTGTTGAACTACATTCCATACCCAGCATAACGTTCAAAGTCGGCAACTTTCATGCGTCTATACCTACATCAAAAACCAACCCTCCATTTCCAATCCGTGACAAAACAATACGTAGCATAAAGGTAGACATAGTAACTTTGACAATGTAGTGGTGAATAGTTACAGCAATACATATGTACCTTCTCTGTGGAAGAATACCGAAATATACCAAATCTTTATTGCAGAATTTTGACAGAGGAAGTGAAAGTTTTCTGGTCCTTTTTCAATGTACGTGCGTAGCATGAATGCCATATGAGATCCTTCCCTTGCAAATGGAATTAGTCTAGGAATATTGCACGCAATCCCGGTTAACAAAAGCAGACATCAATTCTGGAGACTGTGTAGGTGGTTTAGTGGTGGTTGCTGCTATGTGTGTGTTTATGTAGACTTTCAGATCCACTTTCAACCAGATTTTTAGGACAAAAAGGTTTTACCGTGAATTTGAAAATCGTTGAAATGTCTAGGTTTGGGGATTGGATTTAAAGAAAAACGTATGCGTTTGGCATGGGGGAAAATTGAGTTTTCCCTTGTCTCATATTGCATTGGGGATGATTTCTTATTTTTGTTCTGAGCCAGAAGTTAGTTAAGTTCGAGGTTAACTATGAGGGTTAAAGTTAATTTCGGATGTAAA
The DNA here is from genome assembly GCA_963921185.1 of Dasysyrphus tricinctus. NCBI lineage: Eukaryota > Metazoa > Arthropoda > Insecta > Diptera > Syrphidae > Dasysyrphus > Dasysyrphus tricinctus. The sequence continues at coordinate 87,709,110 of OY992533.1, forward strand.
TAATAGCTTCAAGGCATTTTGAAGAAAAGGTATTTTCTGTTTAGAAAAAGCGAAGCAAACAAAATTTAACTTGAGGACATGCATCATTGGTACGCAGTTAAAAAAGTAGATTTTAAGGGTATTTATAAAATTTAAGAAGAAACTCAGAAATATTTAAACTTTCTTGGAAAGTAAGTTAGTTTATTAAACAAGCCAAACAAAATTTTCGTTTCTTCATTCTTTTAGAAAGTTTTCATATTTTTATGGTAAAAATCAATTTCCCAAATTTCATATTCTATTGTTACTCGTAAAGTAGTAACGCCAACGTATATTCGTAAATTACTTCTTTGCATAGCTATTGAAGGATGATTTCCTACGTCCTTGTTTTATATCCTGGGAAATAACGTTGCAACTTTCAACTACCATTATGAATTTGAAGAAAATTACAAAACAATATTCGTCTATAAAGGTGTTGCAAATGACTTTTAATTTAAGATACCAACAATAAGGAACTCATTTTAAGAAAGATTATTTGGCAATGGTCTTTTGACTTTGGTGAAATAGAAGCTGCCATCGAAAGTTCCTGGTGGCACTAGCTTTTCAAAATTTTTCAAATTTTCTTTTTGTGATTGGCAGAACTTTGTAAAGAAATTCTTCCTTACTCATAGAATCTTGGAATGTATGGGCCACATATATCATAAATTCGATAAACAGCTATTGTTTCATTAAAAAAACCCTTAAGGCAGCAATACCTTCGGAACTATTCAAACTTTAATACTTGTTAGAATATATTCAGGTTAAGAAAATAAAAGGAAATATTATATTTTTTTTTTGTCCAAACAACACAAATGGAATATTGAAAAGCTATTTCATTAATTCTATTCGCAATTTCTTATTATTTGAGAGAGATGAAAATGAAAGTAGTATTGATTCAGAATTACGGGACCAAAGTTTCACAAAACCGAATTATTATATTTCTTAGATAAATTGAAATTTTACTTCGGCAATTTGGAAAAAGTTTCACGTAGCTAGATGATAAAAAATATTTTTTATTTATTTTACGTAGGATTCATACATAATAGAATAAGAGAGAACCTTAAAAAATGATTAATGTTTTTGCTATTTTGTTATTTAAAATGGTACTTCAAATTAATTTTGGTTCGATTTAAAATATGAGAAATTCATTTTCATTTAAATAATTGATTCATTAGAAGCAAAAAATAAATATAGATATTAAATGTTTAACATCCATTGGAAAAAATCCCTGGAATATTTTTAGCTTTTAGAATCTTTCCTACGCGGTTTGCTTTTAGTTTCACCAAAGCAATTGTGGGTATAACCAAATCTGAAATATTCTCATAAAGTCACATAATGATTTAATGGGAAACGGACACAATCCCGAAATTCGAAATCCAGAAAACCGAAAATACCGAAAATATACACAATCCCAAAAACCCAGAATCCCGTAAGCACAAAATCCCGTAAGCCCAGAGTCCCGAAAACCCAGAATTCCGAAAACCAAAAATCACGAAAGGCCAAAATCCCGAAATTATATTTGAAAAAAAACGTTACAACCATTACTGTGACTTTTCTGACAAAGTATAAGGCCAAATTCACATTAAAGTTCTGCTATCGATTAATGATAACGTATTTTAAAACAGGGGATCAATTCTAGATCTGTGAAACTGCGAAGTGGTAAATATGATAACGCTTTCACGCCAAATGCGATTCTCGAAGTGTGAAAAAATGAAAACAAATGCCAAAATGTTTTCATATGATAATTCGTTTATCACAATCATTTCATTCTGCGAAAACCTGGGAAAAGAAAAATGATAAACAGAAACAAATTGGCTCATTTGATACACCCAAGTCGCCATCTTGGTTATTCTATGACGTCACAACTATCTTCTTCTATGGGCAAGTGGTAGAATTCAAGTTTTATTCCTTATTAAACAATAATAAATTATTTCAAAACATAACACACATAAATGTGCCCTCATCTACTGTCCAAGAGTGGCCCAGTAGACATACAAACTAAATTTTTTATGGAGCAACCAGAAATTAGAAATTTTTCAAAAATACTCGTTTTTCAAATTTTGAATGCCTGTAACTTATAAAATTTCAGTCCGACTTATACAAGCAGTACATCGTCGGAAAGAGGCAGATTAGATGATTCAGAAGATATACATTTTATGTAAATAAGCTAAGCCGTTAGCAAGATTTATGGCAATATCTGATAAAATAGCTGAGAAAATAATTTTTGAGCATATCTCGAAAACGCTTCTTTGGAAAAAAAAAATAGTTTTGATTTTCGTGTTCAGTGACCCAAAATTAGTCTAGAAAATATATTTTTCTAAGGACCTTACCATGACCCAAAATTTTGTAAACTAGTGCAATAAAGAACTTTTTCCGCGTTGATTCCAGTTAGTTTTTTTCTAAAGTGCTTACGCCTTAGATCGAACAAAAAATTTAACAAGTACCGGAAAACAAACATTTATTTTTAATTATCTTTTAAAAGCTGTTATCGTCCCAAATGTCATCAGATATCTATTTGAGGAAGAATTGCCACTGTAAAATTGTGATTAAGTATTAAAAAGTATTTATTTTGATACTTTTTTGGCCGTTGTCCTTAGATGCCCCTGTCCTAAACTACCCCCCTCTCACTTACATCAAAAATCTCGCGAAATTAAAATCCCGAAAATTATATAAAATGAAAAATCTGCGCAAATTTTGTCATTTAATATAATTTTTCGGGATTTCAATTTCGGGGTTTCAGGATTCTGGGTTTTCAGGATTTTGGGTTTTCAGGATTTTGGGGATTCGGGATTTTGGCTTTTCGGGATTCTGGGCTTTCGGGACTCTAGGTCTTTGGGATTTAAGGTTTGCGAGATTATGAATTTTCGGGATTTTTGGCTTTCAGGATTTTGGGTTTTGGTTTTCGGGATATCGGTTTTCGGATTCTGACCCCAACCCAACCTATTTTCGTTTTCTTCTTTGTCTCGTTCTGTTTTACTTAATATGTGGTTCAAAGCGTATTAGATTTCAGATGAAATTTAATACTGTTTAAGCCTTTAAGATAGAACAGAAATTTTCATCAAAAATCTAGAAATACTTTTCCCGAAAAATTGTATAATATAAAAGGAAATAAATTTGCGCAAAATTTTCTCAATGTAATTTTTCGGGATTTCAATTCATTGATTTCGAGATTTCGTTATTTTGGGTTTTTGGGATTTCGGGTTTGCGGGATTCTGGGTTTTTGGGGTTCTGGGTTTTCGAAATTCTGGGTTTTCGGGATTCTGGGCTTTCGGGAATTTGGTTTTTCGGGATAGTGGGTTTTCGAGATTCTGGGTTTTTGGGATTTCGGATTTTCGGAATTTTGCGATTTTGGCTTTTGGGATTCCTTTAACCCTTCAAAAATAATGTTAGCTTGGTGGCCACATCTTGGAAAGGTGTCGAAAAGTATAATTTGAGTTATTCTTATCTCTTAAACGTACATAGTTTTGGAAATTATATCACAAGATTGTGATTTCATGGAAACTATAAAACCGTGTTTTTCATTGACTTTGGGAATAAATATATTTAAATACTACTTCTATATAAATTTTACCATTTTAAATACAAAAAACTGTTGCCCTTACGCCTACGTAGGAAAGCAGCACACTTGCGATTTTGATAACGCAACTATTCATTTGCAAGAAATAAAACACATGAGTTTGAAGTGTATTCCAAAAACTTAAAATGCCTTAAAATGATTGCACGTTAAAAAAAAGTTGTCTCAAATTAAAAGTCTCTTCAAATGCTTTTCAAAAAGGTGCATCTCAACTTTTTACTCTCTCCCCTTCATTCCCAAACAGGCTTGTGGAACCTTGTGGAACTTGTGGCGGTGCTATAATTGAAATCAAGATAGCACTGCCACAAAAGATTTCGAAAATCCGATGATGCAGAAATTACGTCCTACTTAGGGGCTAATTAAGTGCTGCAATATCAGCGCAGCACTTGATTCGAGTGACCTTGAAATCCACGTTAGCAGTTCAGCCAAGAACCCTAAATCGCTTAAGAATGACTCCACAAAGAAAAAAAATTGCCTTAATTAAGGGCTATCAAAGTTCTGTTCAAAAATGTACAACTTGAAATTTTACTCCCACCCCTTCATGGTCAAACTGGCTTGTGGACCTTGGTGGTGTGGCTAGACGTTAAGATAGCACCGGCACAAACGAAATTCGAAAATCTAATGATGCAGAAAATACGTCCTACTAAGGGGCTAATTAAGTGCTGCAATATCAACGCAGCACTTAATGAAATCGGATGCAGAAATACAAATGCACTAACAAAAATTGAAAAAGAATGTGTTCCTTTAATTTCGTTGACTAGTGTTCAATGAATTGTTAATCGTTGCGATTTCTTTGCGGCATGTGAGTACATTCACATTCAAATCTGTACCTATGTTGTATTTTTTGCGATTAAAGAATACGGCAGATAAATCGCAAGTTAGTTTAATATCTTACGATACTGGTTTTCTGTCGCAGCGACAAAAAAAAATGATTGGCACTTAGTAGAATTTATTGGTATCATAAGAGTTCATTCAGATTTAAAATTATTTGTTCTATTTCTTGTGACTGAATGATTGCGCGACAAAAAATAGGGAAATCGCAAGTGTGTTCCTAGCCCTAGTTTTTTGTGCTCGATCACACAATGCCTTTTCTAACTTTTGACAACTCTTTAAAAAAAAATGATTCATTGAAAATACATAACAATTTACTCAAAATCATAACTGAAAAATCTTTTAAGCCAAAGAGTTCAGAAAACAGCTTTTATCTATATTTTTCCATTAGGCTTAGATATACCATGGACAAAACTCTCTGAAAGAAATATTTTGATCATCAATGAGATGAGATTTATGTAAATTATGAAAAATCCCATTCCGCCTAGAAGTAAAATAGTTCCCATGTCCATAGAAATATAATGCATATGCATATCTATTCTAATATTCCCAGAGGTGTTACTCCATCATCCCGGATGCCATAAACACTGTAGGTAAGGTATATGCACCAGGACATGCCATATACTATACGAACATTGCACATCTATGAAAAGAAATCTTTTCCAGCTGCACTTAGAATTTCGATTAATGCCAACTACACCCATTCTAAGCATATAATGAAAATGCCTACGTTCTATACATGTCGATAGATGAATAATTCTGAAGATTGGATATGAGATGAAAAGCCTATTCGAACCGAAGAAGTAGACGTCAATAACCAAACCAAACCATAGGTGCGTCTATATACCCGATGGCCATTCAAAAACATCCTTTTCAATTAAATACACTTTCCCTATAGTATTACAATGTTGGCTTGTCGATAGTACCTACATATGTAGGTAGTTGTCTCTCATAGTCTTTGATGTTGAGAGTTCCATCAGCATCATCACTCATCAGACTATCTCGCTGAATGAACACAACGATAGAAGTTAATTAAATACTCGTAGCCTGAAAACCCTGGTTCCGTATCGGCCGCCATCTTCGATTGGCAACTGGCAAGTTTTTTGTTTCATTAATGCCGATGCAAGAAGATGATAATTGACATGTGAATGAGCGAATCTTGTTGAACTCAGAAACTGTCGCTTTGAGAATGATTGATGGCAAGCCCAGGCAGAAGGAGGAGAGTCTTGTATAAAGGTGGTGTTTCACCTGTTATAAGCCTGCTGTATTTCAATGTAAAGACGGAAGTGATTCTCAATTTCACGAACCACCACCACCACAGCCACCACAAAGCAGCACCACACCAACACCAACGGCAGCACTCTCACTCAGCAGGTACTTTATAAACGATAGATGAGGTTTTAATGACGCGGACAGATTTTACGAGCTCCGCAAGCTAGCCCGATGAAGCTCAGTATGTTTCATCGAACTACCCTGCCACGCCGAAGCCAGTGGCAATTGATTGAAAAGCTAATTTCCCATCAACGTTGCAATTAGTTTTTGTTGCGCAAATCAGGGCTTTTTTTGTTGTCGCAAGGATAACGTTACGTGTGTAGTGTACCTATGTAGGTATATTATACATGTTCGAAGAGCCCATGACAGGCGGATCAATTGCGGAGAACCCCAGCTTGTCACCTTAGACAATTTTGATGTATTTATTAGCCATCAAAGTGAAGTAATTTTTGTTCGAGGAAAGCAAAAAAAAAAATAATGCTATAGAAGTTAATTGATTTTTTACAAGCTAAAGAAGCGTTTGCAAGGAAAGCAAAAACACAAAATTGGTGTTGTTTTCATTGCGTGATTAGAACACTAGAAAAGAATCAGTATATTAACCACGTTTAAACAGTATCTACAAATTAAAAAATATCCGTTACAGAGGTTTGTTGTGGCAGCTTGTTGAAACATGACGCAACATTGTTGTATTCAGATTTGAGTGATTATACATGCTTACTAACTTTTTTTTTATACTCCTAGTTCCCAGATGCATGGATTATGCCGGAAAAATATTGTCAATTATTATATAGTTTTTGAGACGTTTTCATGAATATTTTCAAAATGGCTTTCTTTCATATTCTTAAGCTAGCTATGACAGAGCCAAATCAAAATCCATCGTGTGTGTGGTGGACTCCGATCCATTTGGATTTTCAGCCAATCTGAAATCCAACATGAATGAATCGATACGGGCAGCCTTAGAAGTGTAAAAATTAATATTGTGCCGTTATTTCATAAATTTATCTTTTCAGAACTTTGACTTTTTTTTAATTTTGTTATTCACAATCTAGTTCTTCAGAACTTTGTTACTTTATTTCGATGTAAGTGAGACAAAATTAAAATAAAATTCACGACTGAGTCCACGTACTTGCTTCTATGTACATGGAAATTATGAGAGTAAAATGATGAAAAGCATTAAATAAGTTATTTGAATTAAGCATAGTTTACAGTTCCCATGCGAAAAAAAAATCAAAATTTTCAAAGCGATTCTGTGCACCCAATTGAATTATGTTCAAGGCAAAATACGTTTGCCTTGGCCTAAGCCACCCATTGAGTCATTAATGTACCCTAAACTATACGTCTAAAAATGGAAAATAATTACTTTTGGATGCAAAAACTAGTTGCATGCAAATAATGCCTTGAGGTGAATATATTTTTTGTTTTTGGGAAGTGTAAGCCGACAATCAAAAACAAAATATTTTATATACCACACTTTTTTCGCATGCAAGACAATTGACGGTCCATTGTTTTGCATGACAATGTTTTTTTTTGTTGCATGAAACTGTAAACCAATTATGCAAGCAATTGATTTTGCATTTCACCTCAATTGTTTTTGACATGCGACAATATTTGCATAGGTTTTCTTTTGCGCACGGTAACTGATAACTACAGCAGGCTCTAGCTAAAAAACAAATCTTTTGATAATTTGAGGTGAAAAAAGAACACCATGTTAATTCTAGATCGAATATTATTGTTCGGAAGGAAAATTTTAAATCGTTGGAGCGGTTTTTTAAAAAACTGTTTTCGATATATGTACCTACCTATTTGGTTTAAAAAAAAATATAAACATTTTTTTTTTAAATTTTGGTACTATTTATATTTCTTGGAAGCTTCGCTTCTGTATTTAAATCAATCATACCATTTTCCAGATAGGCAAAAATAAAAAAAATGGTTCTCTGGGAGGTATATATAACCATATTTTGAAAAATGGTTTCCCATCCAAAGGTAGCCTTTACTTAAAGTTATTTATTGACAATAGAATATGAAGAAAATTTGAAAAGAAAATTCTTCTGTTTAAGTGGAGTGACTGAATATTTGTAATTCAAGTTATACTATGGAGTTGAGCTCACTTGAACTTTTAACTTGAATTACAAGTTATTTAATGATATTATTAAAGAAAACTTGTGGAGCCGTTTTTGATAAAAATACGATTATGTAAAAATAATTTCAAAAATTATATATGGAAGAAAAACGTGTACCTACCAAGTCTTATAAGAAAATCGATCGATATATGGCTGACCAATTACTGAAACCAGCTGACTTTTTATAAAAATCTTAGGGGGCCTTTCAGTTGGAATACACTTCCTTTGAATATCCCACAAATGAGGTGCCAAAAATCGCTATGACCATGGAATTTTTTAAAACAATCTTTAAAAAAATCATAGCTGACCAATTACTGAAACTAGCTGATCTTTTATGGCCGTTAAGGAGCCATTCAAATGGCATACTTTTTTTTTCTTTAATGACCCAAATGAGGAACAAAAAGTATTTTTTTTTGTGACCTTGAAACAAGCTTTAAGATTTCATAGAAAAAGAATCTATCGCTGCCCAATTACTGAAAATATCGGGTTTTTCAATAAGACCGCTACACACATTTTTTTAAATAAAACAAAAACGGTTTTGGATATCAATGAAATTCTTTATTGCTGTGAAAGTACGTCATGCCATTGATGCTATTATGTATGGCCACCACGGGCACGCTTGCAGAAGTCCAGACGCTGAACCCAATTTTCGACGGTTTTCAAGCATAAATCGGCCGATACTGCTGCAATTTCACGTTCGATATTCGTACGAAGTTCATCAATCGTCACTGGCTTATTGGCATAGACCGTAGACTTGACGTAGCCTCACAGGAAATAGTCTAACGGCGTCAAATCGCACGACCGAGGCGGCCAAGCGACTGGACCATTTCGTGAGATAACACGTTCTCCAAACTTGGTTTCCAATAAGTTGATTGTGACATTGGCTGTGTGGCTTGTGGCGCCGTCCTGTTGGAACCACATGTCCTCCAAGTCCATATCATCCAATTGGGGCCAAAAATATTCGGTTATCATTGAACGGTAGCGATCCCCATTCACAGTAACGTGCCGGTCTTGATCATCATGGAAGAAGTACGGCCCAATGACGCCACCGGCCCATAAACCACACCAAACCGTAATTTTTTCAGGATGCAATGATGACTCATGGAGTACGTGTGGATTGCTGCCTGACCAATACCGCATATTTTGTTTATTGACGAAGCCATTCAGCCAGAAATGAGCCTCATCGCTGAAGATGATAAATTGGACGTAGCGCTCTTCATGGTGAGGGCACTGACTCCGAATTTCGGTAGTAAATTTTAATAATCTCGACTCGTTGTTGGCTCGTATATCTTTCCATCATGAAATGGCAAACCTTACTGAAGTCAAAAGAACGGCAAGAAATATGGCGTCGTTTGCTGTCCTTGTCGCTCTACTTTTGTAGCGTTCTTGTTGAAAAACCCTTTAGTTGACCTTTTATCACGATCCAGAGATCTTTCGGAAAGTATACATTTCTTGCGAGTATCACACAAATGATGTTGAAATGTTTTATTCGAGGTACTGCCTCTTGCGAGGAACTGACAAATCCTCCAAGAGTATACTTGTCATGAAAAAGTGCATCTCATTTAGCCGTTCGGACTCGGCAAAAAACTGTAGGTCCCCTCCATTCCTGCCAACAAATACGCACACAGGAATGGTTGTGAGTTGTAAGTCACTAGGCCCTGGTTCTCCATGAGCTGTTGCGCCACCCAATTTATTTATTTATTTTATTATCACACAAATGAAGTGCCAAAAATCGCGGGTGACCTTGTGAGACCTTGAGAATCTTTAAGCCTTGATTACAAGTTTTCTATAGGGCTGATCAATTTCTAGGACTAGTTGACCTTTTTTGACCAATTATAGATGGCGGACGTCTTTTGCGAATATCCAATATATGAGGTACCAATAAATCAGAGCCCTTCTCTATCATCGTAATAACAAGTTTGATGCATTACTTGCCATAAATGTATATGTAGTTCCTAAGTATCGCCAGTAAAAATAACCAAAACCGTTATTAACGGCACCTACCATATAATGCGTTTTTTATTTTTGATTTTCGCATTAAAGGCTCAACAAATTTCAATCAAAATTTTTATGAAAAAGCTACTTTAAAATGTTAATAATGTTGCATATCAACATTTAAAAAAATAAATTTTAAATTTTGGATTTTTAAAAATTATTATATTTTTTTCTTAATTCAATACATTGATTTCAAAAACGGGTTGATGAATTTTTTTGGAATTTGGTTTATAAATGTAGGTACATTAATAAACACTCAAAACTGGTTTACAATTTCTTTTTCTTTTAAACCGAATTTTGAGATATCAAAGTTATGAAAAAAAAATTTTATTGAAAAATTTTTTTTCTTTTAATATTTTGATATGCATTATTATTTTAACTTTTTAGAATTTTTGTATAAATAATGATAAAGTTAAAAATTCAAAATAACGTCCGATGGGAATTGATAGTTTTCCAGCCCAAAATTATTTTATATTTGAGGCAGTGAGAGCCATAGTGGCCTAACTGCATTTTTCATTATTTTCAAAAGATCCAAAATAAGGAACAGGCTATTTTTAAGCACTTGTAGTTTTAAAAAAATAAAAGAAAATTGTCGTTTCTGAATAGGTAAATGAATATAATTTTGATTTTTATTTCCAATATGATAAAAAAAATAAGAGGTTTTTGATTTTGTATTCTTGATTCTTCGAAACGTTATAACTGATCAGATTGGCCACTCTTGCACTCAAGCTCTGAATTTTGTGGGTGGCCTTCAAATGCAAAAATTCCTATATAAGTATGGCATGGAGCTATCAATTCAAAAAATTTAAATGCAGAAATATTGTTTAATACATACAGATTCAATTTTTGTAAGTAACTCAATCTCGATAAAATTGCAATTAGGCCAATAAGGCTCTGACTGCCGCATTTAATAGTAGACCATACTTATTTTAGCACACAGACAATTTTTCATCATTTTTGAGCAAAATTAGATTTTTTTCCTCGGGTTTTTAACATTAATTTGTTTAATTTTTTTTAATACTTTGAAGAATGTTAAGAAATTGTTATAAACCAAGTTTCAAAAAATTGTTTTTGAATATATGTATGTATTGAGTTTTCAAAGAAAAAAATTGTTATATTTCTTAAAAACAAAGAAAAAGTTATCAAGACCTGCATTACCGGATTCGATAAAATCGAAAGTATTATATTATTATTATAATTTTTCTTTCGGAGATACTATTTACACCCAAATGTTGTATGAACTAAAAATAGTTTCATTTCATTTTTTTATAATATTGAAATGGTGAAAAAATTGTATGGCATACGCAACGCTTAATTTAGTTCTAAGAAAACTAAGTGTAAAATTCAAATTTGTATGGAAGAAACAGCTATGTATTTTTTTTGAAAATAAAGAGTCAGAATTAAATTAAATTTCGATAAAATTATTAAATAATTGAAAAATTCTTCACAAACTATTTCGAAATGATCAAAGATTTGCTTTAAAACTAAGGCACATAATTTTTCGAAAATCTACAAGTTTTATTTGTTTCCAAAAAAGAAATATCTATTTCGCAGACTATGGCTAGTCACTACAACCCATGACGATTAGTTTATTGGGCAAGATCGTCGCCATGGCGGGCTTATGCTATGTTTCCACCAAAGGTTTATCTCAGATTAGATTTAATAAATCTTTTTGGTGTTTCCACCGCACAAAAAGATTTAAAAAAGATTAAATTTGACAGCACCTTCAAAAATGCAAATGGCGTTCCAATTTTTCTTATGAAGTGCGAGTGAGACAGAATGTTTGATTTGTGTGAAACAATGAAGAACTGAATGCGACTCTCGAATGAATCGTTCAGCACCATTTAAGAAAAGGTTAGTTCGATTTGTAAAACAATTTGTCCTGGGAAGATTTAACAAGATTAATTTCTAATCTTCAAGATTTACGAAATAAATTTGTATGGTAAATCTCCGAGATTTGAAGGAGATTTGAGGTAAATCTTATTAAATCTCAGATTAGCGTCAGGTGGAATGTAGCATTAGTGAAAACTTGCAATCTAAACAGTCTCTATTGATTGTGTCCGTCACACAAAAAATGAGCATAGCTAGGCACATTGTACAGTGTACATACCTTGTTTCTGCTTATAAAAAAGAGTATCGGTATCGGTCTCGTCTGGTTTCGGTCTGGTGTCAGTCGAAAAAAAAATGCACGACTTGGTAACATGTCCAAGGACTTGTAGTTTAAAATGCTTGGTATTTTTAATTTAAATAAAAAAATTACTATTAGAAAATATGCACAATGAATGGAAGACATTTATTTTTAACTTAATTTTTTTTATGACTTAATAATTTTTGAGGGGTTATTTCGCAATGTCTAAGTAGAGTCCTCAATATGATCCCACACAATAAATATTGACGTACGGCCATAAGTTAACAGGAAAACAATTCACAAAATGTTTTATGGTCCATTTCGATAGGTTGTAAGTCCCAAAAGTATTTTTTTTTGTTGACTTGACTAGCATTAATTGTATACAATATGTTACAAAACTAATCAGAACTAAGCTCAGACATTGAATACTAAGTTTTAACCGTTTAAAAAGTTTGATCCATATCAGTTAAGCAATTAATGAACAAATAAAAAAAATAAGTTCTATTGGTGGTACTGGGTTCCAAAAAAATGGGTTAGGTAAAATTGTTAGGTTGAAACCCACAAGCGTGGCTCGTGGGTGGTTTTTCTTAAGTTACTTTTATCCGAAAAATAAAGCATGATAAAAATGGGCGTGCCACTAGGTTGTTATCACTAAAATCATTTTCTAGACCTCTTTGCTTAAGAAATAAAAAAACTCTGAAAATTTCATCCAAATCGTTACAGCCGTTTCCAGGATTGTTTACTTGTAATAATAAAAATATATTTTTTTTCTGCTGATACCAAACAATACTACCAAGATTCTCGGAATATTTCGGTCCCAAAAGTACGGTACCGGTTCGGTATCATCTCGGTTTCGTTTCGGGTGGTATCGTTTGGGCTTCCGATACCCATACCAAACGATACCGAGACTTATTTCTGGTATCGTCTCGGTAGCGTTAATGTTTCTGATTACGATACCAAACGAGAGACTTATTCTGGTATCGTGGCCAGCCCTACAAATTACAGAAGTTCCTTTAGTGCCCTTTCACACAAGGAAACTGAGTTGCCAGCAACTTTAAGTTCCGGTGAGAAGAGCAGGAGGAAACAGGGGTAAACAAAATCTCCACGGTCGAGGATTTGAAGAGATTTTTTTGACATTTCCTTCCACATCTAGGTTTAGGTGTGTTCAAAGGAAATTTAAAAAATGGAGATTTGTTTCCTCGTATGAAAGGTACAAGTGATTTTTAAGGAGATTAAAAGAAAATGTCAAAAAAGTCTCCACCAACTTGTTTCTTCGTGTGAAAGGGGACTTACTTACTTAAATCTATACAGTGGGAATTTTAAAGAAAAATTAGAAATTTACTCGATAAAGTAATTAAACTTTGATTTATTTCTTAGAATATATTGTTGAACTTCTTGGATCGACTTCTTTATAAATCTGTTTAGTCTGAGGCATATAAATATGTACATACATGTATTAAAAATAATATAAATTCAACATTTCTTTCTTAAAACCTTTCGCTCTTGTCAGCCATGATGACTGATAAAATCACTTCTTTGTGCAAGGTCACTAACGAAATAATTGTATACCATTATAAGTTTTGCATCTTGACAAAACATTTAAGGATAAAAGGATGTAGTCAGAGACTTTTGTTGCCAAATAGAAATTAAAACCTTCTTCAACTACTGTCTTGAAAGCAACAATCCAGCCATCTGTGATGTAGATAGAATCTAGGTACAATTTTGTACCTGCATACGTATGTAGCTCCTATAGCGAAACACCTAATTGTAAACCATTTATATCAGTTACCAACTTTTTAGTAATTGCAATTCAAACTTGTTGGCAAGTTAATTGTTTAAAGATCAGGTAAATGAACCAATCACCAGCGTTAATGCCAATCAAATGAGCAGTGCATATTGATGAGCAAGTTTTTCTTTCTCATCAATAGCCAAGCCATCTTTGTTAAAGCCCTACGCCCTAAACCATTATTTTGAACCGGTCCACTGCACCGACTGGTCCGTGCTCCATGCGTCGCGTTGTCGTCGGTCATGTGGTCATCATCATCACATCGCATCAGAAGAGTTGAAAAGGCAAAATAATAAAAAAAAAAAAACTTTGTGTCCGGTAACATGAATTGCAGTGCGAAAACGCAAGTAAATGCATAGAAGGTATAAATTATGTGTGGTATAGAAGCCAGAATTCCATGATAGCAACGTATACATATCAGCCTACATTATTTTCATCGATGTCAGAGTCTGTCCAGTCAAGTTAACCTGCGGGCATTGTGTTTGCCCGCTACCGCACTCCACTTAAAATGCGATAAAATTACTCAATCAAAATAAACCTAGCCCAAGTTCTCTTTCTCGATCCCATCAAGCTGACTGGAAATGGACAGGCTTTAAAAAAAAATTTGTTCCAGCTTGATGCGATGTGGTGTTCGTATACAAAATCCGAAAAAAGATACATTGTTTGAATTGCTGACGGTTTTCTGTGCACTTAGCCTATCTTTCAAACTGATATGGTCCTTCCTATACTGATTTTTTTCTTCTTATACACTCAGCAAAAACACTGGGGCTGAACTAAGTTAGCTCTCCACCAGATTTTCCAATAACATAATTTATTTTGATTACATTCAGAGGGGAAGAATGAACGCGGTGTGAAATAGAATTTCTTTTTAGTTTTCGGAAACTCTTCTTTTCTTATTAAAAAAAAAAATGGGGCTTAAAACTGGATGCGTTTATCAGATTTGCCGCTCCTTCTCCTCCTGACAATGCAAAAGCCAGGGAGACAGTGCGAGTAAGCAGGTTTTTAAACTGCGCATTGGCTCTGTCCAGCAAAGATGGCGAAGAGGAGCTGAATGATGACGCAACCGAAAACCACGCCTGCTGATTGACTGAAAGTACTGGCGAGTTGAAAAAAGAAGAGGCCGTCCAATAATATACAACCTGTAGCTCGCAACCCGTTTACTAATTTCTTTGTTCGTTCGGGACCGAGCGATTACGGTCCATCTTCCTTTGTCAATTAAAATCTTTGTTCCATTTTGTTCTTTCAAAAAAAAAAAAAAATGGGTCTACTGCTATATTTAAAGGTTTCCCAAATAAAACAACTATAGTCCTTATCTTAACTAAATTTCGTCTTTAAAATTCATTCAAAAGCAATTTAAATTATTTCATTTTCCTTTAACTCTGTCGCTCTCCGCTTCAAAAGGTTTGTAATTTCATTTCTTAAAAAAATTGCTGCTGCCCTTTTTATTTTATAAATTTTCAGGTTCTACGCCCTTGTGATAATTTCTATCATTATTAAGGAGGATACTTTTGACTGTGACGTTTTATGAAAAGCTCTGAGAGAAAGTTCATGAAAGAGAAAAAGCCCTAAAAGCGGGTTCCAATGTTGGAACCCGCCAAATTTATATGAGATGCGTCTTCTTGGTAACATTATATTCTTTGTTGATAACTTTGATCACTTACTTACTTACTTATCCAGCTCCCGATTCATGAAGGCCTGAGATATTGCGGTATTCCATCAGTTGCGGTCCCTCGCACGCTCCCTCCAGTCGTGCGTCAAGACCAAGCACTCTTGCGTCTGTGACCGCCTGGTCCCTGTAGCGGAGGTTCGGTCTTCCTGGTCGTCTCGAACCTGGGGGCTTGGATTCGAGAATTTTCTTGGCTGGAGCGTTGTTGTCCATTCGCTCGATGTAGCCGAGCCAGTGTAGTCAACGTGTTTTGGCTCTATGGACTACATCCACATCTTGGTACAGCTCGTAGAATTCACGATTGAATCTTCTCCTTCAATCGCCCTCTTCACATATAGGACCAAATATCCGCCGAAGAATTTTTCTTTCGAAAGTGCCCAGTATCAATTCCCCTGGTTTACTTATCGTCCAGCTCCTCGACTACCTCGAAATTACTGCTACGAACAGTGTCGTTTTGTCCTAGGCATGGACAGATGAGGCTTTGTTTGCTGAAACTGAAAGCATATATTTTGTTCTGTTATCATGTGAATGCTTCAAGTACAGCTCTCTTGGAGTGGCCGATGATGTCAATGTCATCCGCATAGCCAAGCAGTTGAGAAGACCTGTTGAAGATAGTGCTTTCCACATGTAAACATTACTCTTGCGCACTATCTGCTCCAGGACTAGGTTGAAGAAATCACATGATGGCAGTTTTTTCGGGATCCCGAACTCCGACATCGCCAATAGAAGCTTTTTCGACTTATACTATCTTATGCGGCTTTGAAGTCGATGAATAGATGGTGGGTCTCGACTTGAAATTCGTTGGACTTTTCCAGGATTTGCCTTAATGTGAAGATTTGGTCTATCGTTGATCTGCCTGGCCTGAAGCCACACTGGTACGTGCCGATCATAGGTCTTAGACGCTCACATAGTACGTTGGATAGGATCTTGTAGGCAACATTAAGCAGGGATATGCCTCTGTAGTTCTTGCAGGACATAGGATCGCCTTTTTTGTAGATTGGGCATATGGAGCTATTTGACCAGTCGTCGGGCATACTTTCCTCCTCCCACACTTGGTTGATGAGCTGGTGCATGCACCCTACCAGGACATCTCCTCCATACTTGAAGAGCTCCGCAGGTATGCCATCTGAGCCGGTGGATTTGTTGTTCTTAAGCTTGTGTATGGCTTTCTTAACCTCTTCGGCAAGGCCGTAGCCAGGGGGGGGATCACAGGGGTTTGATCCCCCCCCCCCCGAAATTTTTTGAGAAAGATATTTGTAAATAAAACTTTTCCATTTTAGTATGAAAGTTGTACTCAAATTTGTGCGGTACCTAGTTATTAATTAATTTATTTTAACTAAGCTCACTATTTAAATAATTTTTAATGAATAAAGGTACCTTTCTACCATCATGATTTCTTAAGTCAGCTTAAAATGAGATTGGTGTATTCTGATTCCCTCAGTTCTAGGCAAAAATTTAAAAAGAAAACTTCAATTTTTTAAAAAAAATTGGATCTTGACAATTTAAAGTTTAAAGGCTGAATGCAAGATATGGTAGACAAAATGCCATGCACAAAATGATTCACATACACAAGCTTCTTAAAATTTTGGCAACTCCAACGGTCTTAACATGCACATCGGAACGAACTTTTTCGACAAACTTAAACTAAGGAGATTTTACCGATGAAGATAAACTTTTAGGGTTGGAGTTATTGTCAGCTCATCAACAAATTGACACTAACATTGAAGAAGTTAATATATCTCTCATAAGAGTGAGTTTTGGGTACCAAATTAAATGTTTTACGTTAAAGCAAAGTTTACAGTTCCCATGCAAAAGAAAAATCAAATTTTTAAAATATTTGTTCACATATATTCTGTGTTCAATTTTGTATAGTATTTTAGACTCAAAATGTTTGCCTTTGCTTAGGCCAACATTTAACTCCTTATTAACAAATTTTAGGCCTAAAAATGGAAAACAATACATTTTGGATGCCAAAACAATTTACATGGAAGTAATGCTATGAGGTGAATATATTTTTTTGTTTGGAAGTGTACATATTTTTTATTCACCACACTTTATCTCACGCGACCCAATTGCTCAATGGCTTGGTAGTTCTATGACAGCATTGGTTCCTTTTGCATGAATCTATGTATAAGCGAATCACGCAAAAAAGTAATTTTGTATTTCACCTCAATAATTTTTGACATGCGAAAATATTTGCATAGATTTTCGCACAGGAACCGTAAACTAGGCTTCATAGCGATGTATCTATTTTCGCGCAAAAAATGTGTTTGGAATTTGTATTTTGCTTTAATATAAGAAAATCGTTTACAGCACGGACATTTTTTTTTGTATAGCCCTATTCTCTCCATCATCACTGATACCTCACAAGTCAAGAAGTGGTGAAACTGATTTTGTGACTTTTTCGTATTCTCCCCCTAAAGTCACAACTTGTGAGAGTCATAAAAACAACCGAAACTGTGATCTCCTCCAGAGCAGGTCACAACTCACAATTTACTTGAGTTTCTACAAATCATTGAACTATATTCATTGTACGGAGCAGAGAATATCAAATAAAGAAGCCAATCCTTCGTACGTTTCACCCCCCAAAACCCATTTGTTTACATTGTTGTATTTGTAATTTAATTTCGTGTCGAAGAAATAGATGTGAATTGCAACAACAACAAGACCTGTGCTGAATGATGTGCTGATTGACTAGTTGATTCTATGTGTGCGTTTTGCACTGCTTTTCACTAATACTTATACAAATCTAATACATCAGCTGTTCGCTTCCAGCTTGTAGGCAAATCAAATTGACAGCTGAGAATTGACTTCTTTATTTCATATTCTCTGGTACGGAGGCGTTATGTTCTCTGTGCGAAAGAGAACAAAATGTATGTATTCTTTCATTTCTTAAGCAAAAGAATAGGACAAAGGCGCGATATTATTTTGCTTTGTATTTATGAGCGAGAAATTGCAATTTCTTGTAGAGTTGTTTATGTGTCCGCTCATCGGTCAAGCAACTACCAACAAAATGCCGTGAGTTGTGAGTTTTCTTGTGACTATTAGGGGGAGAATACCAAAATGTTATCGAGTCACAACAATCCTCACAAGGAATAGTCACAAGGGCCTCTGATTTGTGATTCCTCACAAGGGGGAGAATCGGGCTCTTAGTATAATTTTTTTTCACCACCAACCTTTTATTTTTTACTCAACAGAACTGTTAACTCAGCTTAAATGGTGAAATATTTTTTCGAAAAACTATATCCCCCTCCGAAATAATTGTCTGGCTACGGCCTTGCTCTTCGGTACTGGGCACTGCGACTGAATCTTCATTGACTGGTCTCATGCTTCTTTGTTCCTATGTCGCCTCCTCTACATAATACCCAATAAGCAGTTACTCGAAATGCTGCTTAAACACGTCTACAATTCCCTGTACTCCGGTGACTAGGTTCCCTTCGCTGTTTCGAAGAGCTTGTTCGACAGTCCTATAACCAGATGCCTCTTCTTTCTGTACAGGGTTTTTTATCTTTCCTTCTCTTTTCACGGTACTGCTCTATTGCTTCTCTTGTTTTCCGTTGCAGCATTTGCATTCATGCATTTTCCGTCTTCTGCTTCCATACCGCGCATTCATCATCATACCACGGGTTCTTTTCTCTGGGTGGTTGTTTACGCTTGTGGCTGGGGGTACGGCGGGGAGTTTCCCGGTTGATTACTCAGTGTAGTCTCTGGCTTTCTCAGATGTGCTAAGGCATGCAATGTTGAATTTCTTCCATTGGGCTTTCTTCGTTTTCTTTTCGTTGGACAGTCAGGCTCTGAACTTTGTCACAGCAAGAAAGCGGTCAGAGTCCACGTTTGCACCTCGGAAAGTTCACACGTCCAAGATGTTTGATGCATACCTGGTGCCAATTAGCACGTGGTCAATTTGGTTGGCGGTTCGACCATTTGGAGATCAACCACCGATTAATTTGATCAGTTGAACCCACGCCCTTATGAGCATAGCTGTTGGCAGTACTTTGACTTTGACAGTCCAACTGCAAACTGTTTGATACATTCGAGTTGGTAAATTTAGTCAGCTAGAAATTTGCCATAAGGCTCCAAACTATCTGTTTCTAATGCACTCAAAGAAAACTCAGTTCAAATTTCGAAAATTTTGGAGTTCAAATTTGATTAAAAAAAATCGAAAAATTCATTTTGCACTGTTAACATCACAGCAAAGTTAGCATAAAAGTCCTTTCCTCGGCAACGGAGCTAACTAGAACTAGAAGCAATAAGGCTCCAAATTTGCAGTTTAATTTGCACTTCAAAAGCCTTTGGAGCCTCATTACAGATTCATAGCTAGCCCGGTTGCTGAGAAAAGGACATGTACTGCTAACTTTTCAGTGAAATTAGAAGTACAGTAGGATTAGAAATGCAAAAAAAAAAAATCACAACACTGTTAATTCTAGAAGGAACGCATTTAAAATTCCATACATCCATTCATTTCAACTATTTCGGTTCATGAACGAACTCCAGTTGCCAAACTTTCACTGGTATTTTTAAAAATGGAGAACATATTTACCCGCAATTGATATTCTTTGATGAAAATAATAGCTTTCTCCCAGAGATCTTTGGGCAAAAATTGTAAATGTGGTCTACTTTGATGATTGTTTGATTTTGTTTGTATGTCACTGACATCTGACCTACGACGTCAACCTGGCAAACCATTTTTCCCAAAAGATTTTTGACATAAAAGTAAATCTTTTTTCTCTGATGAGCACTATTTTCTGCCCCAAATAACCTAATTTTTAAGTGTGGAGTACAAATTGGTAAAAAATAGTAAGTTTTGGTCAATGTATGGAACAAAGCTTATGTTAATCAATAAAAATGTACGTACACAGACTCTCAAAAGTACCTTTTTTATTTTAAGTTTTTTTTTAATTATAATTAAGAATTTTAAGAAAATTATTAAATAATATCCTTCGGTTTGAGTGGAGCGAATTTGTTTATATTAAAAAAATGAATTTTTGATTAAAAAAAAGTGCGAACAAAGGCAAAAAAAGGCTAAATAAAACATATATTTATGGAATTAGGAGAATCATAAGAGTACGCATAGCAAATCCAATTCTTGCTAAATACAATCCCTGATAATAACCTTCGGAAAGGTGAATCCGGCTCTTGGTTAGGTTAGGTAAGGTAGAAGGGCTGAAGGGCGTTGATGAAGCTCAGAAGGCTATTAGCTTAAGTTCCTCTAAGTCGTCATTGAAATTATTCCTAGATGTTTCTTTCTTAAATAATAGAAACGCACCTTAACACCGGCTCTAAATATATTTTAAATAAATAATAATGCTTCTTAAAGATTGGCTGGAGTTTTGGGGCATTGTCTTATGCTTAAAAGTTAAACCTCTGATATGTTTTAGATCTATCTTAGATACCTCGTCGATCCCTATCTGAAACAAATGCGTCTCCCATCCATCTTCAATCCATCCACGGTCACCTGCGATCCAACTCCGATCCGTCTCTGATCCATTTTCGATCCGGTTTCGAATCGTTTTTGATCCATTTCGGATTCATTTTTTTTGCGATCCGACTCCTTTCCCTTTTCAATCGTAATATTCTAAAATTGAATTAATATTTTTGCACTTACTACGTACTTAGTTGATTTAATAGTTGATAACAGTAAAGAAAAATTTATAAAACAAGTCTAACTGTCTATAAACCCATTTTTTTAAATATAGCAGACTGAAATGTAATTAAATTATTAAATTTTACACGACAATCCGTATGTTTAAAATATTTACATCGAAACAATGATGAAACAATTGGATTTGTAACACAATTTCAAAATGCTTATTGTTTGAATTTTCAATTGTGTTACACCAATCTAGACATCATCGCATTATTCATTTCAAAACTTCCACATGAATGCTGAATAGAACACAGCATCATTATTATTCCAATGCAAATTCTATTCTAAGTGCACATTTGTAATAATAGTATTTCATCTACTCCGACACAGCACGAAGGAATTTATTAAATTTAGTTCTAAAGTTCCATTTATGATTACATCCCAATGCACATTTCACAGTATGAACATTATATTTTCAAAATAAGAGCAAACATTTCTCAAATTAAATTGGGGTATGGATACCAAAAGGTACTGTGTGAACAAAATAACATCGGTAATCCTCTTCTCTCCATTAACCCGACCCCCTTTGCGATAAACTATGATAAAGCTCTCGTTAGCTATAGTTGCAATCCCGATGACGATTACCACACATAGAATTTGTGGCTTTGTTCAATATTTGTTGATGCGTAATTGAAGCAGCTTATGCGTACTTCCTTTGAAAGGATGATATTTCCGGAATTTCATAAAAAAAAACATTCAGAAACATGTGCGGATAAGTAGCAGAGTGCTCGACAACAACACACAAAACCCCAAAAATACGAGAACCATCTGGGAGAAGGTATTGGTATGCGTACACAAAGTTTATTGTTCAGAAGGGGTTTTCTATTTGTATATTTCTGAATGGTCCTTGAAGCAATGCATAAACAGCTTAAAGATATTTGAGGAAAATTTGATTCTCAAATGACCAGGGATTTCTATATTGGGGATTGAAAAACATTAGCAGGCATAGGCTATAGGTGTATTCTGATGCCCTTTTGTCTAATCGAATAATAACATTCTATATTGGTTGTCTGGAAATGAGTTCTTCAATATATTGCTCTAGGGTAAACACTTGGCGAAATGCCTACCTGCATAATAATTTCAATAATTTTTATTCAAGTCTCGTTTAAAAAGGATACGAAAAACAATATCCAGAGAGCTATTTTTTCAAGTACCTATAGATATGTACTTGTACTTATCTCCCTGTATTTGTTATTGAGATCCACTAAAGGACTCTCATAAGTAATTCAAAGGACTTAAGTTAGCATTAAACAAAATTGGAGTTAGAAATAATATTATTAACGACATCTCTATTTTTGTGTTGGTTACCTACATAAATAAGGAATTCGATTTCCTTGAATGACACTTTTAAAGTCCATTCATTGAAAAGGATAAAATGAGCAAGTTTAGTGTAGGTAGGTATTGTTTAAAAATTGATACAGTTAAAACTCTTTAAAATAAAGGAGCTTCAGAATTTCACAAAACTATTTTAGTCAAAGCTAAATACTGGTATTTCATCATTACTTTTGAAATTACAAAATTGATGTTGAGTTTATCGCAAGGGATTAGAATGAGTTTGTTGGCATTACAGCTGATGGATAATCTGAGCTTGATTGATAACTGTCAACGATTGCTGGTTGGGTCCGACAATTTTCTGCCAAATCCTATTGTCTAAGATCTGATCTCTAAACTAAACTAAACTAAACTTCACATTTAACTTTAACTTTAACTTTAATTTTAACTTTAA
This sequence comes from Dasysyrphus tricinctus, assembly GCA_963921185.1. Classification (NCBI taxonomy): domain Eukaryota; kingdom Metazoa; phylum Arthropoda; class Insecta; order Diptera; family Syrphidae; genus Dasysyrphus; species Dasysyrphus tricinctus. The sequence goes on from OY992533.1 coordinate 87,731,870, forward strand.
CTTTAACTTTAACTTTAACTTTAACTTTAACTTTAACTTTAACTTTAACTTTAACTTTAACTTTAACTTTAACTTTAACTTTAACTTTAACTTTTACTTTTACTTTAACTTTAACTTTAACTTTAACTTTAACTTTTACTTTAACTTTAACTTTAACTTTAACTTTAACTTTAACTTTAACTTTAACTTTAACTTTAACTTTAACTTTAACTTTAACTTTAACTTTAACTTTAACTTTAACTTTAACTTTAACTTTAACTTTAACTTTAACTTTAACTTTAACTTTACTTTAACTTTAACTTTAACTTTAACTTTAACTTTAACTTTAACTTTAACTTTAACTTTAACTTTAACTTTAACTTTAACTTTAACTTTAACTTTAACTTTAACTTTAACTTTAACTTTAACTTTAACTTTAACTTTAACTTTAACTTTAACTTTAACTTTAACTTTAACTTTAACTTTAACTTTAACTTTAACTTTAACTTTAACTTTAACTTTAACTTTAACTTTAACTTTAACTTTAACTTTAACTTTAACTTTAACTTTAACTTTAACTTTAACTTTAACTTTAACTTTAACTTTAACTTTAACTTTAACTTTAACTTTAACTTTAACTTTAACTTTAACTTTAACTTTAACTTTAACTTTAACTTTAACTTTAACTTTAACTTTAACTTTAACTTTAACTTTAACTTTAACTTTAACTTTAACTTTAACTTTAACTTTAACTTTAACTTTAACTTTAACTTTAACTTTAACTTTAACTCTTAGTAAAATCGAAAATTTTCTTTTTCAATGTTTATGGCACAAGACAGCACAAGCGGAGTACAACACATTATATTTTTTTTTTTATCAAAAAAATGACGGTGCTAACTTTACGCTACAGCGCCAGCGTTTCGCAAAGTTTATTATTGCGAATTTTGTTTGTATTTGTATTTGTATTTTCTTTTTTTAAGAAAATGTCAACATTTAAAAAAAAAAATTCATTCGCAATGCATATTTGCAAATTTCTTATTTTTCTAAATATTAACGCCAAAAGTCAGCATAAGTTGAGAAAAGAACCGCAAATTTTGTTGTCAAAAATAGTTGAACTAACTTCACGCCAAAAAATTGGTACCCTCCAAAAACCATTCTTTTGGGCCTAGTTCATACGGTGGCGATGCACCATGCACCGGTGGATTTTTCGCAGTAATAATCCGTGCGAATGAGCATCAGTGGCGTCTGGCGTATACATTTTACACATAGAACCTTTCTCGCACAACCTTTTTTAATGAAAATCGAAATTGGCAGTGCTAATTTCACGCATAGGGGAGTTTAACTCTAACAGAATGTTGTTATGAGTGTCAAACTAGCAAAGCTATTTTGACGAATCGAAAAATGAGCTGGTGGATAATTTTCCGTTAATTAGTTGTGATAATTTAGAATTTGCCCTTATTGTTTTCTATGATTTTTTGGGTGGTTTGCTTACTTGTCGAAAATCAGTAAAAACTTCTTATACCTGATGGTTTATGGCTTAATAATTTGCCATTATTTAGTCGTTAATTAGTTTTGACAATTTCAATTTGATCGTGCAATGTTTTCTATGTTTATTTTTGGTGCTTTTCTAACTTGATATCAGGTTAGCAAATCTCATGGATCGAAAAATGGGTAGGTGGATAATTTTTCGCTAATTATTTGTGACAATTTTGAATTTTTCATTCTATGTTTTCTATGTTTTTTTTTAAAGTAGTAAAAGCTCAAAATTGTATTCATTTATAATTTACCTTTAATTAGTTGTTAGTAAGTTGTGATAAATTCAATTTTGTTGTGCGATGTTTTCTATGTATTTTTGGTTGATTTGTTTTCTATGAGTGTCAAGCTAGCAAAGCAACTCTCACAAATCGAAAAATGGGTAGGTGTATAGTTTGCCATTAATTAGTCGCGACAATTTCGAGTTTGTCGTTCAATGTTTTCTATGTTTTTTAAGTGCTTTGCTAACTTGACGCAACTCGAAAAGTGTGAAAAACTTATTTTACTTAATGTAATGTAACCTGACGCACATAGAAAAAACAAATCACCCAAAATTACATTAAAAACATCGCATGACAAAATTGGATTTCTTATAACTAATTAATGACAAATTATCGAGGAAAAACATATTAAGTTTTGGAAGTTTTTACCACTCTTCAAAAAAAAAGCATAGAAATCATAGAACGACAAATTCCAAATTATCAATAATTTATTATTAACGGCTAGTTAATGGTAAATTATTAAGCGATCCGGTAAAAACAGTTCTTACCCCCTTTATCTGGGCCCTGTTTCATAATAGAGCTAATACTATTAGTTAAAAGTACAAGTTTCAAAAACTACAAGGTAAAACCACTAAAAGTTCCTGTTTCATACTGAGATTGACCTTCCCAATACTATTAGTGATATTAACCAACTGAAAAGTACAGAAGTCCTTTTCTGCTGCTTGATAATGAAACGCAATTTTACCACAGACTAATAGTATTAGTTTGTACTTTATTATGAAATAGGGCCCTGGTAGTACTTTGCCAACTTGATGTCAAGCTAGATATCAAAGAACCCAAAATTAAAAATTGTCACAACTAATTGAAGACTAGTTAGTTGCAAACTAACTACGGTATTAGCAGTTTTAATCCCTTTTTAAGGTGGTGCTTTGCTAACTTGATATGAAGAATAAAAAAAACACATAGAAAACATTGCACGATTGAGTTCAATTTTTCACAACTAATTAACAGCAAATTATTAATCCAAAAAACATAAGACATTTTTACGCTTTTTGAGTTGAGTCAAGTTAGCAAAGCACCCAAAAAACATAGAAAACATTGAGCAACAAATTCAAAACTGTCACATCTAACTAACGGCAAATTATCCACCTACCCATTTTTCGATTTGTGAAAGTTGCTTTACTAACTTAACACTCGTTGAAAACAAATCACCCAAAAATGCATAGAAAACATCGCACGACAAAATGGAATTTATCACAACTAATTAACTGTAAATTTTTACTGAAAAAAATATTGAGTTTTATAAGTTTTTACCATTTTTCCAAAAACACATAGAAAACATAGAACGACAAATTCGAAATTGTCACAACTAATTAACGACAAATTATCCACCTAAATTGAATTCGTCACAACCAATTAAAGACTAATTAATGTCAAATTATTAAGCCTAAGCCATCAGATATATGAAGTTTTTACTGATTTTCGACAGGGTGCTTTGCTAACTTGATATTAAGTTAGCAAAGCACCCAAAAAAAATAGAAAACATTGAACAACAGATTCGAAATTGTCACAACTAATTAATGGCAAATTATCAACCTACCCATTTTTCGATTTGTGAAAGTTGCTTTACTAACTTGACACTCATAATGTTCTTTACTAAGCACCCAAGCCATTTTTTGGCCCTTAAGTCAATTTTAACAAAAATCCGTAGAAATAAAACACAAATTTTACTTCTAAATGCTAAAAAGCACCTGAAGTTAAGTTTAAAATAATGATCTAACCTAAGCATTTAGAAGTGAAAATTGTGTTTTGTTTCTGCGGATTTTTTGTTAAAATTGACTATAGGCTACATTCAAATCTATTATCCAGGGTCATTGTGTGTGGAAAAATGGCATTTGAATTTTTTCGTGTTTATTTTTGTTATTTCTTTAATTACAGCATGACTGCCTATTATTTTTTTCTTTTTGCATTTACATTGGTTTTGCTTTTGATCTTTTGAATTGTTGAAACTTCCAATCAATATTTTGTTATTGATTTTTTCGTTACCATTTCTGTGTTGTTGAAGACCAACTAAAAATTTCAGCAGCGTACTAGACTTAAACCAAAATTTAAATATTATTCAATCTGAGTTATATTTTCGAGTAGGTACGAGTATCTACCGGTTTTACCTTAATAATTACAAATCCATTAAATTCACACCCATTGAATCCCCAATTTGCAGAGCATTAAGCACCTCGCCAGAATCTAACATCCTGGAAAGCAATTCGATTAGGTGCCAACAAAATTAAATGCCATAGCTCTACGTTTTTATGGGCTGTTGTATAGGCATATATAAAGCTTTATAGAAGGATAATTGTTGCTAATCAATGTTTTGGCAATCATCAAAATCGTTAAATAATTGTTCATGTAAACGAGTCAATGGATGTAACCATTGAATTATCCTTTACAAATTACACAACAACGAACAATCATCTCTTCTACTGGGGATAGTCATTGTTCTTTTAATGTCCTCTCTTAATGTCGACTCCTTGCTTTGAAAATGGGGTCAGTTTAATTATATTTGCGCTTCGTAAAGCTGATAAGGACAATTGACGTTAATGCTTCGCCAAAAACTTTAAGTACCTATCCAACCCATTAGGGGATACCTTTAGGTATAAAAAGTTAAGTATTTCGAAGAAGCTAAATATAATATCATTAGTGTTCGCAAGTTCCATTTCTATTAAAATTCTTTTGTTAAGTTAAGGAACTTTGTAATGTCATTTTATCTCCTTTGAGGAATCTTCGCCATTGTGAGTCGTGATCAGAGATAAGAATCAACAAATAAGACGATTCAGCTGATTCGAATTTAGAACAAACGAGATTTTGAGCTTTTCATCTATGTATTATTCTTGTATTAAGACTGTTCAGCAAATTGTTTAATCCTGTTACTAACGAAGAACTTAATAAAATGAGGACTTTAACTTTGGAAGACGGGATTTATTTTGGAAATGTTCGTAGTCAATATCAATTATTGGACTACCAGAAAATTCTACATCAGCACTTAATTTAATTTATAAATCCGTTGACGTTCCTTCGAAATCCTTTAAAATCCAATGTCAGCGTGAAGGCGCCATTGCCTATAGGTACTATAAGCTTTATTAACCAGTCTTTGCAAAGAAAGAAAACATAAATTTATCGTAAGATTTATGAACTAAAAATTACTCAAGAAAATGTGTAAAACGTCATCTCTATACTAAATTAGACTCAATTTCCTTTTAGAGTAGGAAGGTAGATATATATATACTTTTGACAGTTCCACTTTGCAGCTGAACCCAAAAGCAGGAGCATCTTACTGTGATATCTCCATTATATGAACATTAAAAAATAATTTTAAAATTACTCTCCAGTCCTATGCTATCTCGAAGGTTTAAAAAAAAGAAAAAGAAGAATACTAATCCTCATAAGATACGTAGGTACGGCTTTGACCATTGTAATTGCTTTATTTTGGCATCATGATGGTGGCGGCGGCCTGCGCGGCATTGGTAGCGACACCGTGTGATGGCAAAACGCCTTGTTAAAAGGGCCATAATCTTTTGCCTTCCTATAGTACATACCATGGCGAAATGCCGAAGCTGATGCTACCGCACTTCAATTTAACTTTGGATAAATACCATGACGGGCCATGGTGGGTACTTTTTTTCTTTTTATATTTTCTCTCCTTAACTCCGTTCAAAAAAAAACTGCGTTGTTATTTTGTATTTAACTGTCGTAATTAACAAAAAAAACAGTGTTCCTAATTTCATGATGCTTTGTTTCCAAAAAATACAAGCTGCGGAATGTAAAGCTGTGAAATTCATGCTAGCAAATTTGATAAGAAATTTTCATTACTCTAAAGTCTAAATCATAAAAAAGTTTAAAATACCTTTTTCTTCTTTTATAACAACCCTGTACTGCAGCACAGGTTCCAAGTAGATATAACTGGAAGCAACGTTTATCTTGACATTATGAAACCCAAGTGCTGCCTTATGCAATTAAGAAATTAAAGATGAGGCGGGGGACTGTCCTAAAGACGACACCATAGGAAAATCTACTCCGAACATGACCAATTTAAGTGGACATGAACAAGAACACATGAAACTTTTGCACATTGAAATAGTTAAAATACAGAAATTGAGATTAAAAGGTTAAGGTGAATGGAGTTGTATTTGGGTTTGGGTTTGGGTTTGGGCTTGGGTTAGAAAATAGATAATGAAAATTACCATCATTGAGATGTTACAAGTTATTTTCCTATATACATCATTTGGTCATTTGACCACAGGAAATTAAATACCTCTTGATTCTTAATATCCCATCAAAGACCATGCATTATAGTACCGAATTAGAAGTTGGGGGAGAAACCAAGAAGTATTGGAAATCATTTGAATTATAGTCTAAGATTTATTCTGACAGGATGTGTGGTAATAAAGCACGTTATTCATACTCAAGTGACATTTATCTTAGTGGTCGTAAATTTTATCGAAGGCTTACCTATACTTTTTGTGTAGGTTCTATTCGTGGTCGTGGCTATTCGTTTACTCTGAAATCACCAACGAAAAGTTTTCTTTTATAAATAAAGAGCTTTATTGACATGGAAATATCTGCAGATGTTAAAATATTGAAAAAGTGTTCATATCATATAGTTAAGTGGAATGTGTTTTTGAGTTATTGAATTTAGGGCTATAAATCAGAATATGATAATTTAATGAATGTGTTTCAAGATTGAGATAAGACTGCGTAATGTATGTTGGTGGTCTTAAAGTAGATAGAAATTCAAATTTTAATTCAAACATGGTAAAGAAATATATATTTTTCTTAAAGCTATGGTGTCTTTGTTTTGTTAAATTCATGATAAGGTATCTAAGCCTCAAATTGTATGGTTAAGTGGGATTTAAAAATATCAAAGTTTCTTCTTTCAATTCTTAGATATCGAAAATTAATTGCTTTCTTGTCTTCGATTAATTTTCTTTTATGAATGTGTACTTTTCAAACAATATTCCTTATTGAAATTGGAATCAATTTTTCTATAAAATGCCATAAAGGACTTATAATCTACTTAAGAATTTTGGTCTTTAAACTGTAACCAACCCCTTCCGGATTAAATTTCTCAAAAATGAGACAGGGATCCATATTTCTGATGGATGAAAGTTGGCCGATTTTCTTTCTTTTTAGGGAGCTCAATTCAAGTTGTTTTGGAGACTGGAGAAAACCAGATATGTATTCACAAAAGAAATAATGATGGTGTTCCCCAAGGCTCAGTTGTGTTTCCTACTCTATTTTTTAAACGCAGATGATGAAAAAAAGAAGATAAGATGGAAAGCATGGTATGAAGACTAGAGAAGTATTTTGAGAGGAAAAAATTGGAAGTAAACTTGGGGAAGACGAAAGTGATGAGGTTCAGAAAAGGAGAAGAGAGAAATACAACAGTAGACTGGAGATTGAGGGGAAAGAATATAGAAAAAGTGAAAGAATTTAAATACCTGGGGTATGTGTTCAAAAAGAATGGAGGGAAGGAGGCACATATAAGGGACATGATAAAAAGGCAGCAGGCAATAGGCCATGAAATAGCATGGGGGATTGGAAGGAGAAAATTCGAGAAGGATTGGGAAAGGAAGAGTTGGCTTTTCCACACCCTAGTGTGGACGGTGGTGATGGGATATAAGGCAGAAGTATGGGGATGGGAGGAGAGACAAGAAATGGGAAGGATGCAAGAGAGGTACCTCAAATGGACACTTGGGAGAGAATGGCAAACTCCAGGATACATGGGAAGAGATAAGATAAGATAATGATAACAGCGGGGAAAGGGCCATGTAGTTATGAAGAGAAATTAACAGGTGCAAAAGGAAGCGAAACAGTAGGGGAATATGAATATGTTAATCAAAAAAAAATTAAATGATTTAAAAAAACAATTTTAATTTATTAAACTTAATTGTATCAAAACATATTTTTTATTGATTAACATATTCATATAAATACACAACATGAAGACCATACCACAAAGAAATAGTAGGGGAATGCTTAGAGGAGATGAAAAAGGGACAGAGAGATGGATGGCGGAGAGTATCACGATGGGAACAAGGGAGAGAAGAAATGAAGGGAAGAGAGGGAAAAGAAGACAGTGTGATTGGATATGAGGGAGTAAAAAGAGAAAGCTGGAGAGAGCAGGAGAAGGAAAGAAGGGAGCGAATAAGAGAATGCAGTTACAACAGGTGGTAATGACAGAGGGGATCCGACAATATTTCAAAGCGGGATGGGAGAGTGAATAAAGGAACTAGAGGAGGTGAGAAAAGATAAGACAAGAAACAGGGAAGGAGAGGAAGCAGAGTAAGGAAATGAGAGCCTTGTAACCCTTAGGGGAGGCAATAAAAATCAATACCATGCAATTTGAATATAAATATAAATATAAATATAAATATAAATATAAATATAAAAAATATAAATATAAATATAAATATAAATATAAATATAAATATAAATATAAATATAAATATAAATATAAATATAAATATAAATATAAATATAAATATAAATATAAATATAAATATAAATATAAATATAAATATAAATATAAATATAAATATAAATATAAATATAAATATAAATATAAATATAAATATAAATATAAATATAAATATAAATATAAATATAAATATAAATATAAATATAAATATAAATATAAATATAAATATAAATATAAATATAAATATAAATATAAATATAAATATAAATATAAATATAAATATAAATATAAATATAAATATAAATATAAATATAAATATAAATATAAATATAAATATAAATATAAATATAAATATAAATATAAATATAAATATAAATATAAATATAAATATAAATATAAATATAAATATAAATATAAATATAAATATAAATATAAATATAAATATAAATATAAATATAAATATATATATAAATATGCAAAAATCCAAAATCCAAAATCCAGAAATTTCGAAATTGATATCTCGAAAAATTATATAAAATGAAAATAAAATTTCCTACAAATATGATTTGAAAGTATTTTTGTACAACCATTACAACCAAAAAAGGTGACAGTCCAAAAATTTTTAAAGTTTTTTTTGGCACTTCTAACTTTTTTCATCATAGCAAATCGAATGCCGTTTATTTTTTTTTAAATCGAACCATTTTTACGCCACTGGTGACAGTCCAAAATATGATACTGAAATCGTCTGCAAGTTCAAAATTTCTTATTTTGTAAAATTTTCCGTTTCTTCCTTCTTCACAGCACAATAACTCCTTAACCGTCGAGCTTGGAGCAAAACTCTTTACAATCAATCTTGTAAAATGTAGACAGTTTAATTGGCTATCGCTTGCATGTTTTTACAGTCAACTCTCTCTAAGTCAAACTCTCTCTAAGTCGAATTTTCCTCTAACAAGAATTTTTTCGACATATTTTTGTACTCCACTTAAATTTCCATACTAGCTTTTTCTTTCTAAATTGAATTTTCAACCAACCTTTCTCTAGCTCGAACTAATTTTTATATCCCTTGAAAATTCGACTTGGAGGGAGTCGACTATATTTTCATTTTATAACGTGAGGATTGAGAAACTCGCTTTCTTTTCTATCTGTTTTATACAGTCTCTGTACTGGAGTCCCGTAGAAATTTTATCACCGATTTGTCTAACCACCAGAATCGACTGAAGTATAAATAGGAGAGTCAGAAAAACTTTAGTACACATCACGATATTCTTTGTCCGGTGTTTTAGAGAGAAAAACCAATTCAATTAATTTCTACCCACAACCCACTTTTAAACAAGAATATAATATTTTCGGAAACAATTATAAAAATTCGCGAATAGCTTCTCCGAAACATGTAGAGTGCACTTGGTAAGGAGATGCGATAACATCTGACTTTTTAATCTCCTTCGGAAATAGATAGTGTATAGAGCAGGTGTTAACACAGAATGCCCTATCTTGGAAAGGTCCGTCCAAATTCGAAGTCACCCTGGTAGGTAATTTACCTTTATTAGTTCTTATTTATGAAAATTTTAGAACCCTATGAGTTGTCTACTTGAAGTTTATCATTTCGATCTCAAATTGTTTTCCTATCTTCATTCTACATCCAATTCCAATTTCATGTTTGAAAATAAATTAAGTATCTTATTGGTCTGTCCATATCTACTCGAACATATACATCCAACGTTTCTATGTGTACCTACTATCTCAACTCCTTGTAATCCCGTCTTTTTCTAGACCATCTTTTTGCAGTTCTTTAAAATGTCCATTTTGAATTACGATCTAATTAAATAAAATGGAGTTCGATTGAGTTAATTAAACATCTACGACGGCAGTGGCGGCGGCGGGCAACCGTTCTTTTCCGACCAGTTTGACTTTTTTTTTGTCTATTGATTCTTTTCAACTGCAATGTCCATGTTTCAATCCCTTTTTTTCCTTTAACACAAACAGGCCACCATCGTGTTGTAAGAGAAAAATTTTAGAAAAGAAGTCAAAGAGATTGAAAAACCTCCCAGGTCCAGAGAAGCATATAGACAAAAAAAAATAGTCCTTTGATTTTACCATAGCCATTGTGTTATCGACACGAAGCAACGTAGATTAGATATGTGTCAAGGTGCCACCAGCATCAAGTGACACTATGCAGTCGAATGTAATTAAGCCACTCGAAGGAAGGATGATGCAATCTAAAATCAGGTTGTTGATATAAGATTCAAACGAAAAGGATGTGGGTTTGAAGATAGGGGTGGACTGTTCTTTTGTAAGAGGTGGGCGATCGACTCAGATACTGAGGTATCACCGTTTTCACTAGACGTTATCGCCATACGAATCCGAAAGACAAAATCATGGATGTATGTTTATGCTTTCTTGGACCCTAACACTTTTTGCCTCAACTTGAAGTTTTGAGTAAGATTTGGCTTTTGGTGGGCCCATCTTGATTGAGAATCCTCTGGCGCTGACCAAAACCAATGCGGCCTTAGTCTGGTAGATAGCCAAAGACGGAGAACTTTTTTTTTTGTGTGTCACTGCTACAGGGAGGTAATTGAATTTGAACGAGTTCGTTAATTTTTTTATCCACAGGTCTCCGGAACAAGCTATTTGGGAACTTAGTTATTAATTGAGTCACATTAGAGGCCAAATTGGAATTTCCAATTCCGGAACTAAGTGGTTGTGGCATTCGTTGGAATTAGTAAAATTGAACACTTTGAAAGTGTTTGGCGAATAGAAATGGAAATTGCAAAACCAATTATGTACAGGATGTAGGTCGAAAATGGAAATTAAACTTATTAAAGCAAATACCTACTGAAATAGTTTTTTGGCAGCTTTTTCAGACATAACTATACACGAATATATAGAGAATTTATAGGACAACGCAATTAATTTTGAATTCTATGCAAACACGGATATGCAAAGAACGTAATTTTGTTTTGATTCCGTTAAATTGCAATTTGGTGGTATGTGGTTGCTGCATTTGAATTTATTTTAATTATATTAGCAACCAAATATCGAGTGCAAATTTAAATATTTTGTGGTCAAAAACTAATTATCATTGGATTTAATTTTCATTTTCATTTTTTTTTTTTTGTGATGGAATTTTTGCGTTGAAGGGAAGAGAAATAATTTCTCTACAATTATTGTAGCAAATGAAAGTGGGCTGAATTTCGAAATAACAACCCAAGCTGACAAAACCATGATAGGGAACACGAAAAGAAGTGGGCGGTACAATTCTGTCGAATTTTGAACTCAAAGTTTCCCTTGAGGGGAAACTGAAATTGTTTTTCAGCTTCAAAAATAATGGTTACTTGCCATAAAACTAGAGGTCGAAAATAACAGTTGACCTTTATTTTCAATTGGTTTTTCACTGAGAGATATTTAATTCGTCAAATTTCATTCATGGTCTCGGTCTGAGATTTATTTTTAAAAATTAATTTTTTAGGTCTTTTGGTGAGATTTATCAGAATAACTCTTATCTCTTGAATTTTTTTTGGAAAAAATAAAGGGAAACGATCAACCTAAAACTGTTTCCATGGAAAATAAATCAAAAATGGTATTTTGTCTCTCAAAAATGTAGATATAAAGTCTGTGTTGTTTGAAATATTTCAGATAATTCAGAACTCAGTTAACTTAAATTGTCATCAACATTTATAAAAGAAGGGGTATTACGATTATGACGCTGCAGATACCATCTAAACGTGGCTTTGAGTGCCATTGTGGTCATTGTGTTAACCTCGCTTTCGTCTTGCCGTGCCCGTTTACACGGCTATCTGTGTCGTGGCTTTCTTGCTAGGGTCTCGATTTGGTCCCGCCATGATATTAACACGTGGTTTTTTGCATTTAGAATATTTTTTCCATCATATCGCTTTGGTCTCGCTATGGTCTCACCAAAACTTTTTTTTTCAAAGTTATTTTCTTAAAAGGTAACAATAAGCTAAAAACGTGGTTCAAAAATCCAAACATGGTTTTATGTTTCATGGTCCTTGTGTTAATCTCGCTTTTGTCTCGCCGTGCCCGTTTACATGGCTATATGTGTCGTGGCTTTCTAGCTATGGTCTCGATTTGGTCTCGCCTTGATATTATCCCGTGGTTTTGGTCATTTAGAATGTTTTTTCATCATCTCGCTTTGGTCTCGCTATAGTCTCGCCAAAAATATTTTTTTTCAAAATTATTTTTCCAATAGATTACAATAAGCTAAAACCGTGGTTAAAAAATCCAATAGTGATCATATGTTTCATTTACACGGCTACCTATATCGTGGATTTCTCGCAATAGTATTGCCGTGAAATTTGCACGTGGTATTAGTCATTGTTCACGTCTTATCATCGTCTCGCTGTGATCTCGCTTTTGTGTTGCCAAAGTCCGACAGTTGAAGCAGTTAGAGTTTCATTTTAGCTACATTTTGCAAGCTGCTGACAACGGTGCCTAACTGACAAAAGAAAACTCTTAACAATGACAATTGACACCTTTTTGCTGACTGGTACATACATACCCTAAGTGAAATAAAAGTTTCTCACTGGGAAAAACCGAAAAAAGTTCTTTTTAAGTTAACTGGTTGTTGAGGGACCATTTTTTAAAATCCCAGCAGGCAAGCGAAATTTTAAATACTTTTCAAAAGGTTAAGTTTTATTTTCGACCTACAACCGTTAAGGAAAAGCTTATTCATCTCAAAAACAATTCTTACGATTTGTTTGAGGAAAAAATCAGTGTATTATTGTTGGTATGGTGTACTTTTTGGTTAAAAAAAAATACCAAAACTGATATTAACGGAACATGCCAAATAACGGTTGTTTTGATTTTTGATTTTCTCATTCGTGGCTCAACCGATTTGAACCAAAGTTTGTATAAAAAAGATCCTTTTCCCTGGGGTTTGATTTTTTCCCCTAGAAGGCACGCCCTTAGATGGCAGATAGAGAAACGCTTGGTAATAGTACTTGTTATTAATGCAACGTAGGTGGGAAATAAAACCACACCCGTGGACCAAAAACTCAACTATGTAAAGGAACACAGAAATTAAACCAAATATGGACAGAATATAGAAAAAGAGTAATTTTTCAGTGCTGGTAGTTGGATCCCCAGTACCGGCGGCGTCTAACAGGCCCCGAGACGTCAACATCCAACGACCGCAAACATCTGATTGAATTTAAAAGCCTAGGAGTGGCTTACATGACTCCCGCGGATCGATATTCTTCAAGTGCGCCCAGAAGTAATCCATTGCAGAGAGCCTCTAGACTCAACAGAACACCACCGTGAGTACCAAAAACGCCACTGTTTCAACAAAGAAACCTCCAGCAGCCCCAAACGTATTTCAGACAGAAAAAGAGGAAGATGAAGGGTCTATAAACAAGATCACTGAAGAAACTATTGGCTCCCCTCCCAAGAAAGCAGACAAGGAAAAATTATGTTTTCCATACGGAGATACAAAAGTGCCCTGACGCCCTTTTAACCATGAAGGCGGCGTCTCCAGACATAAAAAAATCGGTGTGGATATTAAAACGCTATCGCATCAGCACTGGAAGAATCTCTGATAAGATGCAGTGGTCTGTAAGAGAAAGGGAAACAACCGTTGGAAGCTGTTCAACACTGAAACCGGCAGCATTACCCATAGAGATGAACGAAACCGAACAGGAGTAAGAGCCAGAAAACTCGGTACAGGAGGTACCAGCTCCGATCAAAAGACCATCGTCGCGTGGAGTTGATTTCTGAAGGGTCTCGACAAAAAAGAACGAAGAGGAGCCCACAAGCCACGGGTGTGCCATATGGGCATTAGAAAGGATCCCCACTTGATGCAAGGAATATCGAGGAAGAGAGCTACGCTCAAGCTCTGAAGAAGAAACAAACCCAGACTGTCGTCACAGGCCAGCCTAGCCAGAAGAATAGAGTCTGAGCAAAATCTAAAGATGCTGCAAAAGAAAACAAAACGAAGGCAAACATTACAGAACCTGAAGCTATTCTCATCAAGCCAAAAGGAAATGAGAATTTTACCGAGATCTTGAGGGAAATCCAAAACCTAGATGACACCGAAACCATTGTTAAAAACATTCGAAAAACGAGATCTGGCCATATATAAATGATCTGGACGAGCTTATAACGGTGGAGGAAGTGGAGGAAGCCATCAAAAAGAAATTCGCTGATCTCATTACAGATATCCAGGTATCAGTGACAGGGGGAAATAAAAGCTCGGAGCTCGCTATAATCCATATAAATGCCCGAGCAGCCCTGGAGATGTTGAAGACGATTAAATATGGATGGGTCCAACGCCGCAGCAAAATGAGAAAGTCACAACAATGCTCAGCAGACTGATGGTGAATATAGGTGGCCCAAAGGCAAGCAAGCGGAAGCTTCTGATGTCAACAACGCATACTATATTCCTTTACATGCCGGCTCCACTGGGCATGAGCCATGTTTTGACTATGAACATGTCTTGAAAAAAAACCAATGGAGCCTCAAAAATCCATGTCTGAGCATTGACATATCCATACAAATCAGACTACTGATTGGATTGTGGTTTGGATGTTGTGCATCGCTCATGTCAAGTGGAGCCAGCATGTTATGGAAGTGAAATCTGGGTAGCTGCACTACAACAGGAAAAATACTGGAAGCATAATGGTGACAGTTCAAAGACGTGGAGCCTTACATGTTGCTAGCTGGAACCAAATGGTGTCGGAACCAGCCACCCTTGTAGTCGCAGGAGTGGCTTCCATTGATCTCCTAGCGGTACAAAGGAAGTACATCTACGACAAAAGGCAGAAACTGGAGTGGAAGCGGCAACTGATGGCGCAAAAAAACTTTCAAAATAGAAGTGGCAAGATCGCTGGGGCTCGGAAAGTAGGGACGATGGATGGTGAGGCTGATCGGGAATGTAGCTGACTGGAATAACCGAAAACATGGTGAAGTAAACTACTACATCACCCAGTTTCTCACCGGGCATAGGTATTTCAAAACCACCTTGAAAAAAAACCCGTGTTATTATGATCAATGTGCGGTATGGGAACAGGAGACGGAAAATGCATGAGTGCAAACGGAAAACAAGAGCAGCAAGAGAGAAGTACCTTGAAAAGAGAATATGAGAGAAAAATCCTGTGCAGAAATAAAAGAGCATCATCTGGTTATAGGACTGGCACACAAGCTCTTTAAAACAGCAAAGGGAACCTAGTTACCGAAGCACAGGGAATTGTAGACGTATTTTAGTAGCATTTGAAGACAAAGATCCAGTCCCAGCGCCCAGTTCTGAAGAGGGTAAAAAAGCCATCCACAACCAATCTGCCGGCTCGGGTCCTACAAAATTCCTGTCTATTTTGTCACATATTCTATTTCGTTGAATACTTTAACCTTTTTAAAAAAATACGAATGTTTTTTGAATGAAAATACTCTATACCCCAATTCGAAGAAAATACGTCCTTCTGTTCATCCGACAGCAGACGGTATGACGAAACCCACTACGTTATAGAGTTTTCCACTATCGTAATGTAAAAGTTTTTGTTTAAAACTTCAACATTTTTTACACAAATCTAAAAGGGACTTGGTCTCTGCGAGCAAGTTAAAAAGTTCATCACAATTTCGACTTCAGAAATTGCATTTTAGGAATTACTGTGAAAGAAAACTATTTTTCTGTGGAATCTTCCTCGTTATTTCCGTAACTATATTGAATCGACTCACTAATTGCTCACTCTTTCAACATGCTCTGGAAGCTAGCCAGTCAGCATGTCCTTAATTCCATCAACAATTAATCATTCTGTCAACAGTGCTACTGGTTCTCTTATGTTTGCAGAAAACTGTAGATTTACGAAAATATTTGCATTTGCACGTATTTGACCTCGACATGAAATCTGCTGTTCTGCTACTGCAACATCAACCTCTTCTCTGCTCATTCATCTTCTACAACAAATGAATGAAGAATATTTTATGTGCCACCAAGGATTCAAGAGGATCCATGTTCGAACAGATGTATCTACCATCATATGCATGGCATGTCCTTAACTAACAGGGGAAACGAAGTCATTATTTATTGCAATTGAATTGCACCTTTGTGAAAACTGAAAAGAGAAGCTCCTCTTGCTTTTGCATCCCAAAAACAAAACCCTCCGTACTCATCCAAACACTCTTATAATAATTAGGAGCTCCCGAACTCGTTTTGGGAATTTCATTAAACGTTGTTCAAAGTGATTATCTGAGTCAGGAAGTCCCATTCAATGTCACTCGGGTGCAGTAATTAATACATTTCCACGGGATTTTCATTTTGCAGAGCACACTTTGAGGGAAATGGTGTGAACAAATTGCATATTTTGCCATTGTTTCCATTGTTCTACTCAAATAAAGAGTCAAACAGGATGCTCATCAGACAAAAGCGATTCGCAGGGGCATCCACAGCATCAAAATGTATTCATTTAGCTTTGTACGCTGTGTTGCTCGGCAGCTATTTATCACCTCGAGTGCAATTAATATACCTTTCCAGTTTGCAAGTGGCGATATTTTTGTATGCCTCCTGACATGCCCACCCAGCAGCACAGCTCTAATTTATTTCAGGTTGTTGGAGCTGATGCTCTGTTTTGTTTAGTATAAGCTTAAGCATCCCCCGATCAATAAATAAATAAGGAAGCCCCAGGATAATACCATAATTTTGGTATGGCAAAGAAATGTTAGCACCGTGTGAGCAGTCAATGGGTATGTTCTAGGGGTAAATACTTGGGGGTCGTTTGTGGCAAAATGGGGAGCCGTTGAGAATTGAGATGGTGGAATAATTGCTTAAGAGAGCAATGGAAGCCGCCTTTAGTCCAAATGGCTTGACGTAAAGAGGTCAAAGCTGTTTGTTTTATATTGAAACGACTCAAGGGAAAAATGGGATAAATATGTTTGCTGGAATATTCAAGTGTTGTATTAAAAATAGATGTGTTGAAGGGTTTCTGAATAAAAAAGCCTTATGAAATTTCGTTAGTATTATATTATTATTTTCAAAAAGAAATCTAATTTTGAATGGAAATTGTTATGGGTGGAACTATTAGTCGAGACAAGTGCGTAAAAAGTCAGCCAAAAAAAGTAATGAGATCTAAAATATATGCCAAGTTTTAAGTTCAAGAAGTTTAATATCAAATATCTTAAGTAGAGTAATATCGAAACAATTCCAAATCATGACAGAAATTTGGTATAATGATTACTGATTAAAATTTGGTGGGTTACTACTGGGGGTTGGCTAAAAACAGTATAATGGGGTTTATTTTAATTTTTTTTTTTCAAATCTTATTGGCTTGATCTGAAAATGACATCCAATAGATTTAACTCAATACGGAAAACCGAAAAACCGAAAAAAATGGAAGAGTATTCGGCTGGTAAGCGAAAGTTCATAATTTCAAATTTTAGAATGGCCACAGCAAATGAAATATTATTTTTTCCAGCTGCGAAATCCAACAAATAAAAAATTTAATGCAAAAATAATAAAATTAAATTAAAATAAAACCCTACAAATGCAAAGTGATTTACTTTTCTGTTGACTGTAAATGAGTTTGTTTTTGGCTTAGTTTAAAAATTAATCTCGAAGCTGGGTTGAAACAAATTCTTATATTTTTGTACTTATGTTAAGAATTTCCAAGTTTACCAGACTTTCGTCAATGAATTGGCTTGTTTTAACATTGTTTTTTTTTTTTATTTTAGCTCAATTTTTCTTTCGAAATAACTTCGAAGGTAAAAACATATGAATGCCAGTAAATTTTTTTTTTAGTAAACATGAACAGCTGCGTCATGGCTTAGGTTACTATGTAAAAATTGAAAAACTTTGAAGTGGTAACACACACAAGTTGTTCAAAATTATTCAATATAAATTGATGTATATGTAATTTTCACACAAACCCAACTGAAAAACTTTGACATTTATCAACTGATTGACTGGAATAGACGACATGTTATCGAAACGTCAATTCTACATAATTTTAACCACAAACTGATCCACACTTAAACAATGCGCAGAAACATTGATCATGTACATTGAAAAATGATATTATATATCGTCGAAAAAATCGTGGCCAACAAGCATCGTCTGATGACACTATTTCCATCACCAAAGATGTTCTAATGAACTGGTTAAAGCAACCTTGCGGCACGTCTGTGAAGTAAGCATAACAATTTTAAGCTATAGCAATTCGACCGTGGCAGGAATTTGCAGTTTTTTTTACATTTTTTGTTTGCATATACGAATTTTGCAGTTCACCAATAAGAGGGTGAAACCCACGACAGTCTTTTTCTCAGCAACGGCTCAAAATTAAATTTTCTATCGATAAAGATGGTTTTCAAAAGGTTGATAAAAAGAATTTTAAACAGGAAAAGTTATCACAAACATAAAATCGAAAAATCAAAGATTTTTAAATTTTTTTCTGTGCATAACTTTTTCGGAGCAAAGATAGGCTCAAGGTATACCTAAACAAAAAAAGTAGAAGCTTAAATCTGTCTGACCTTTCCCGCAGAAACACACGGGTGAATTTAGTAGCATATTCGGATTTAAGCATGCTTATGGGCCAAACAAATATATTAAATAACTAAAACCCTTGCACATAATTGTTCCTTTACACCCCTCATTTTTAGATCTGTTCAACCCAACTATCATTTCAGTTTCTATTAGCTTAGAAATATCGATATGCTGCAAGTCTGGATATGTATAAAGCTTCTATAAAGCTTTCATCAAAAATAAATTTCTAATACAGTGCGGTTCATATTTATAACCCACTTTAAAAATCTTTAATTTTTTGATCGTCTATACATGATTAAAAATAAAAATGATAGGGAATAATAGTAATGGTCATGGCAGTTAATTACAACAACAAGTTAATTTCAAAAACGTAACAAGTGTATTTTTATTTCTTAGTAATACAAAAATAACAAAATTCAGGTGTTTCAAATTTATAACCCAATGTTTCAATAATAAATAAAAGTAAATGAAGAACCGAAACTAATAATTGATTTGGGATCCTTTGGAAAGAATCAAGTCAAAAACTCTTTTTTTCATGGATTTTATCAATTTATCCAAAAGTTCTGGCTTGATTTCAAGCCATTCATCAAGAGGAGCGTGTTTAAGCTCTGATCGTCTCATACGTCCTTATTTCCGCGTATATTCTTCTGACAAAAACTCTCCGAAGATTCTCAATATGGTTTACATCGGGAGAGCATGCGGGCCAGTTCATTAAATCAATAGAATTTATTCCCAACCAATAACTTGTTTCTCTTCTGATATGGATTCTGGCATTGTCCTGCTGAAAAATCCAAGTTGTCTCATGGTGATCTACCAAAAAAGGTACCAAACTGCATCGGAAAACTTGAACATAATCTCTGCTGTTCATTTTCGAAAAAATTTATTGCATATCCACGCACCCGTTCGTTGAAAAAGCGCCCCACATCATCTCCGAACCGCCACCAAAATTTCGCCTATAAAAATATCGTGGTTCCTTTCGTAAGTTCCGCCAATAAGAGTGCACACCATCAGGACCATCTTAATTCCATTTTTTCTGGAGAAATGCAATTCACTTCATCAAAAATTAACATCAGAGATTATGTTCAAGTTCTCCGACGCAGTTTGGTACCTTTTTTGAGAGATCACCAGGAGAGAACTTGGATTTTTCAGCAGGACAATGCCAGAATCCATATCAGTAGCGAAACAACTTATTGGTTGGGAATAATTTCTATTGATTTAATGAATTGACCCGCATGCTCCCCCGATGTTAACCCTATTGGAAATCTTCGGGGAGTTCTTGTCAGGAATATATACGCGGAAGGAAGGGCGTATGAGACGATATCAGAGCTTAAACCCTCTCTTCGTGAGGAATGGCTTAAAATCAATCCAGAACTTTTGGATAACTTGATAAAATCCATGAAAAAAGAGTTTTTGACTTGATTCTTGCCAAAGGTTCCCAAATCAATTATTAGTTTCGGTTTTTTATTTACTTTTATTAACTGTTGAAGCAATGGGTTATAAATTTGAAACACTTGAATTTTGTTATTTTTGTATTACTAAGAAATAAAAATACACTTGTTACGTTTTTGAAATTAACTTGTTGTTGTAATTAACTGCCATGACCATTACTATTATTCCCTATCATTTTTATTTTTAATCATGTATCGACGACCAAAAAATTAACGATTTTTAAAGTGGGTTATAAATATGAACCGCACTGTAGAATTCATGATTTCAATAACTGCTTTTTTAAAGTCGTTTGAAAGCTTGATATAGAAAATTAAACGAGACTAGCGTCTTTGTTTCGGATAGACCTCTGTTAATAACATTAACGAAGAAAAATTAAGCTGTCACTGTATAAAGATTGCATAGAGTAATTTAATTGAAGCTCCTGTCACTTTGTCTTCAAAAGGTTTCGGTTACAATTTGCTGGAAGCCTTATCGAATACTTCGCAGAGACTTCTCAGACGCTATTAACGAACCATAATAGAAAATGTCAGTCTATGCTAAAGAGACTCAAATCTGTCAGTCATTTTAATTAAGTCATTGATAAATTTTCGTTTATTGAATGAATTGCTTGTGAAATTTGTTTTGCGTGAATATGTCTACTTCGTGGAAAAAATTAAAAAGTCGGGAAATTATTATAGATTCCTGGCGGTGAGACGTTCCTTAATACTCCAGAGAGCTCGTAACTTAGATCTTAAAAAGAATGCAAATGAAAGACAACGACGTGACGGCAGGAAAGTTCAGATTTAATAAATCTTTCATCGATAAATCAAATATCTCCAAAGCCAGAAGATTTAAGTGTGTTTCATTGTTTATCTGTTTATAGTTTTCTTTTAAATATAAATATTCATACTCTACTAAGATGAACCCCACTACCAGCATGAGAGGCGAAACTTTTATGAGGGATAACACACACGAGTTTTATGATTGATGTTTTTAAGAAAGCGATGACGAAGATGAAATTTTGAAACATCAAAAGCTTAGACTTAACCTCAGGAAATGGGCGATTGAATTTAAAATCAACCACTCAGCTCTTCAGATTTTAATTTCAATAATTAACAAGCGATTTGAAAAAAAAAAATCTTGTACATCTTGTTTCTTCGTGTGAACGGGTTACAAATTTGTTATTAACATGGTGGCTCCACTGGGCATGAGCCATGGTTGGATTATCAACATGTTTAAAAAAAAAAACAATGGAGTCTCAAAAATCCATGTCCGTGCAGTGACATATCCATACAAATCAGTTTGCTGATTGGATTGTGGTTTGGATGTTGGACATCGTTCATGTCTAGTGGAGCCAGCATGTAAGACTGGAAAATACTGATTAAGTTTTTGCATCTTCCATTTTATATCTAAGATGGCTGAGTGGGTAGAGTGATGGACTCTTACGCAGGAGTTCCTTGTTCGATTCCTGGACGGGTAAGAAAAATCTTTGTGTTTTATAATTATTTCCAATTCATTAATTCATTAATTCATTAATTTACAAATAATTGAAAACAAATAATAGTTTAGGTTTAACAAACATTAAAGCGGTAAAAATCACTCAAAAGAAATTGAAAGTAAAAAGAATAATAATTTTGTCCCCCATTTTCCTACAACCTCTGTAAGAGCTGTATTGTCGGCTTCTAATAGGTATTATAAGACTTTCTGTTACACTTGCGTGTTTACTTTTATAGAAACATTTCTGAAGCTATCTGTCAAAACCATAATTTCACTAAGATTTCGAATAGCACTCGTTAAAACTTCTTATAGATCGTATAGAATTTGAAGCTTTTAAAAGATCTGCGTACGGGGCCTCCAAGAAGATTTTCCGAAATCATTTTCGAAGTTCTATAATATTCTCCTTTTTATGCTTAACGAAATTTCGCGTAGAAACGAAAATTCGCTAACAATATATGATTCGATTTAAAAAAGTTGCGTTTAATTACAAGCAAGAACTGGAACAAGAACTCCAATTAACACCCAAAAACTAAAATCGGGGACCTGGACCCATGTTTTGTAACTATCGCAGCGATAAAATTAGTCGAGAAACGTTCCATCGTTTCTCGACTAATTTTATCGATGCAATAGTTACAGAACATGGGCCCTGGAAACGATTTGCTTTCACTCCCAAGCTAGAATTTTGTAATGAATCCCCAGGAGTGTTCTACTGTAAAGGCTATTTAATTCTATCAATAACATTAATACAATTGAAAATAAGAAGATGTGAAGTAATCAGAAATCCACTCAATTAAATTAGTGATACACTCGGGCGTATACGCACTTTTTTATTTTTATTTTATTAAATATTTATTTTCAAGAAAGTGGTGGGTCTTGAAATTTGTTCATCTTTGGGTTATTTATACTTGATTAAATACTGAACATACATAAAGAAGGATTTTAAATTTTGAGGCCTGGTGCTGGAGTTATTGGCTTGTTTAGCTTCGGTTAGCTATGGGTTAAGGTTTTTAAGAAAAATGTTTATTAATTAAATGAAGGCATAGAAAAATTATTTTTATATTGAGGTAGGTACATGGTAAATTGGATGTTCTCTTCGATTATGAAATTTTAACCGGAAATCGATCTTTTTAGAATATGAAACCGGAAGTTAACATTTCAAATCAAATCTTAAGAAACTTAGTCACTTTTAATATTTTTTTAAGTTTAAAAATATGACAGATTCACTAAAAAAATTACGTTCCTAGTTTAAGAGTAAAGTCTCCATTCGCTTAGAAGATACATAATTTTTAGTACATGGCTCTCATTCAGAAAACAAATATTTTTGTATAGAGAACCCGAAATATAGACAAAGATGCGGGTAATTTTGTCTGCAATTTTCTCCTGAACTAATTTTCTTATTGCAATATGTTCAGGGGTGTCCCCAGAATGTAAATCTAAATCAGCAGAAGTAAGGTGTCAACCGTCATCTTGGAAAACGCATTCATTTTATCATATATAGCGTGAAGTGTGCATTTAACGTCAAGATACACTAGTCAACGAAATTAAAGGAACACATTTTTTTTCAATTTTTGTTAGCGTTTTTTGAAGAGCTGTATCTTTGTGACGAGTGGTCGTATTGAGTTGAAATTTTTCATTTCAATTCAAAAAAGTATCTAACTAATGCAAAACTGTGAAAAAAAATCCACTGGAATTACAGTTTTCTTGTCATTTTGATGACGACTACGCATTGCTTAGAAACAACACAATTTGTTCCTTTACATGGTTTGTAGGACTTTGAAGTTTTGGTGAGGAAAACCGGTTCTATGAATCAATTTGAAAATCTACAAGAATATTGATGATTTAAAAGTCTATAAATTTGCATACCAACGCAAGCCATGCAATCAATATTTGCAAAGAAAAAAAAAAAAAAAGATTTACGAAAAGACCACAAATTGTTGGTTTTTAGTACTTTATTTAAACTAACGGTGAACGGTAAAAAAAAATAATTTCTACAAAATCTTAAAAAAATCTTGTAAAACGCTTTTTCAAATTTCCAAAACTGTCTTTGAATTTTTTATAACATCATTTTTTGCTGAGATATTGGTAATCAAGGCTTAAAGTATCTTTTTTCATTCAAAGTCAGATAAACCATGTCAAAAAAAAAGTACGACAACAACAAAAAAACTGAATTAAAGCTGAATAAACAAGGTATTTGATCATGATATTTAATTGACTCAAAAAAATTTATCCATAGAAATGAGGACCTTCAAAAAAAATAAAAAAAAAATTATTTTGTTGTCTCGTCTCATTTTTTGCAATAATGCAATAACGGTACTTCGAAAAAATTTGTTTGCAAACAAATCTCGAACCATAAAACATAAAGCTGTAAAATGCTTTTTATTTCAACTCAATACGACCACTCGTCACAAAGATACAGCTCTTCAAAAAACGCTAACAAAAATTAAAAAAAAAATGTGTTCCTTTAATTTCGTTGACTAGTGTAGAAATTTTATTTGAAAGTTTATATTTTATTCCTTTAAATTCGAATACTGAAACCAAATGTAAATATTTTTCTTCCTGCTTGCTTGGATTTACATTTTGGTGACACCCCTGAACATACTGCAACAAGAAAATTATTTCCTTGGAAAATGTTCAAAAAGAGTCCATACCAATTTTCTTATTAAAAATAACTTATGTTTTCAGTTAAGCGGATTGCAGTTAACCTGAACTGACAGTATTTGAATTACAGTATAAGACTGTAATAATAATAAAAATAGATAGAAATTGTGTTAACTATCAACTATAGTGTGCAAAATCCAATGACATTATTTGAATAACGCAAGGCATATATTTACTTATAAGAACATTGAATAAATCTCTTATGACGCCAAAAGCCATATTCTTTTGGAGGTGGCAACGTATGCTGATGAGAATTTTACTATACAATTTTTAAAAGAAGTCCCTGAAATAGTGAAGACGCTAGTAAAACTTATCTATACTCGCACATAAGAGCATGTTTACGTATAGAAAGCAGTTTGTACTATATTATGGTTTTCATTTCCTCATGGGTACCTTGCATCCATGCTCCTCTGAAGAAAAACGATTATTAAAATAAATATTTGAAGTGTTACTTTTGAAAATGAACTTAGATTGCATAATTACAAAAATTTATATGTAAATTGTAATACCTAATTTAAATTATTCTATTTTGTGATTTGGCTTTTGTGTATGGCTTTTGAAGGTTTAAAAAACCTAATTTATTGTAATACCTAAGTGAAAATGATAGGTATTAAAATATTATGTAAATTAGTTGTTTTATTTTAAAGTTGAAAAAGATTTTGTTTATAAATTATTTGTTCTTATTTCTTTCAAAATAACAAGAAGAACAAAAGTGAAAGCCAACAATTTGTTTCGGTGGTTGTCTGTGATAATTTAGTACAATTATCGATAGATTTTCTTTTGAATTATATTTGGTTGTGGTATTCGATAGTCTTTTTAAAGTAATAGATTTTAAGAAGAGTCTGGTTTTGTATGTAAATACATACGTTATATATTATATACAAAAGTGTGGAGTAATAATTGACTGGTATAATTTTATAGAATTATGGAAAGATTTGGTATAAAATTAATTTGGGTTTAAACCTTCGATGTATATTTCAATTGTAATAGATTCTCAATTTGTATAAGTTTATTCTTTTAACGGTTTCAAAATTTGGAAAATTGAAAATAATATGAACATGTTTTGTGGTTTTTTTTAATTTAGTATGCAAGTAGGGGATAGTTAAGTCATTTTACAATTAATTTCTCTTAAAATAAATGCTCATAAAGCCTAAACATTGACATTTTGTGAACTAACTTTTTTTTACTTGCGATATAGGTACTATAGGGCAAGTTTTGGATTCGTGCAAAAAAAAAATTTCGAGATAACAATCAAACATGACATTACGATGGTAGAGAACACGAAAAAAGTGGGTGGCACTATTCTGTCTGTCTGTCTGTCTGTCTGTCTGTCTGTCTGTCTGTCTGTCTGTCCGTACCTTAACCTACAGCCTAAACCACTGAAGCGATTTTCTTCAAATTTTGAACTTAAGGTTTTTTTGTTACTCTCCAGAGGGAAAATTGAAATTTTTTTTTTAGCTCAAAAAATAACGGTACTTGCCATACAACCGTTAAGGAAAAGCTTATTTATCTCGAAAACGGCTCCAACGATTTTGATAAAAAAAAATCAGTGTATTAATGTAGATATGATATACCTTTAAGAAAGAAAAAAAATCACCAAAAACATTTATTAACGGTACCTGTCATATAACGGTTTTTTTTATTTTTGATTTTCTCATTAACCGCTCATCCGAATTCAATGAATTTTTTTGCACAAAAGCTTTGTTAAAATATAAATAATACTGCATACCAAAATTTTTGAAAAAATAAATTTTGGATTTTTAAAAAAAGATTCAAAATTTTTTTTTGAAAATTCAATATTTCAAAAACGGGTTGATGAATTGTTTTGAAATTTCAGTTTTAAATGTATATTAATATATACTCAAAATTGGCATACCAAATTTTTTTTTGAAAAATTTTACAAAAATTTTATATATAAAAAATTAATTTTTAAGAAAACGGCTCCAACGATTTTAAATTTTTTTTTTGCATATATTGATATTTTTTTAAGTAATCAAATGGCATACTTTTTTTGGTGCTCTAAGTTATTTATCAGGCTGTTTAAACAATTAAAAGAACGATTTAAATGCTTTTTTATACTTTTTCTGTAATTACTTGAATAATTTTTAAAGTTCTTAAGTTCCACACAACTTGAACATAAGAGCAAGTACGTGCGATCCAGTCGTGCATTTTATTTATTATATAATTTCAAATTGCGAAGTAAGTGTTAGGTCTTGAAACTCATTCATTTTTGGGTTATTTATACTTCTAGGATTCCTTAACATGAAAACAAAAAGAGTGATATGTGTTGTTTTGTTCTGGCACTACACCCTTTTTAGAAGAACCAATTTAAAACATTTTCGACACCCTTCTAATTGTAGTAGGTTGCAATAAAGTAAGAAACTTCGCATTTGCAGAATTTGCTAAGTTAATAAAGTTCAGGCGTCTCACAAGATTTCATTTTCTTAGAAGCAGTAGTTCCTGAGATATAGGACTTCAAAAATCACTGAAACTTTTTTTTTTAGTCAGCTTTAAATGATTTTGTTTTTCATATTTTAAATTGTTTTAAAATTTTGTTTTGCTGATAATTTTTTATGAAAAATAAAGCTTTGTCTTTGTCACCAATATTATTGCAAATAATGATGACATACAAAATTCAACATACATTTTGATGAAAACTCAAATAAGTTTTTGGCAAATCTTTTTTAAAGATTTTATTTTTTGACATATCAGTTAAAAAAAAAGTACAAAGAAAAATTTTCCAAAATAAAATGTTGAATTGGTTTTTGAGTTATCAAGTCAAAAAAGTCAGGCAATGGTTATGCTATTGTCGAAATAATTTATTTCCAAAATATATTATGAAATTTTACCCAACTATTTTCATTTGATAGTGGACATTTTCAAAATTTTCGAATTTGATCCAAAATGCAAATTTCGTTCGTTGTGAATGTTTTTAATTTTAATAAGCATTAAACAAGGATTTCACTCTTGTTTAAACAAAAAAACAGAAACAATTCCTCAGAGCTCTCAAGCTATGTAAAATGCTTGCGTGAAATTTTTATACAAAGTACGTTTTTATATAAAATTTTGGTGTTCACTATTATGGATAGTTCTCTATTTCGAGATTCACTAAATCGAGCTCTACTGTATTTTCTTTTCCATCAAAGCATATTTTGAGTCATTCCAATTCCAATCCTATCCTCCCCCTACGAGAATCTTAATT
Source organism: Dasysyrphus tricinctus (assembly GCA_963921185.1). NCBI lineage: Eukaryota > Metazoa > Arthropoda > Insecta > Diptera > Syrphidae > Dasysyrphus > Dasysyrphus tricinctus. The sequence continues at coordinate 87,759,343 of OY992533.1, forward strand.
TAGTTATAAGAGGTTCACCTGATCTATCAGGTGAAGACTAACATCTGACACCAAATTCATGTCAGTATTTCCCCGAGACCAATAAAAATATTGGAAAAACTCCAATTTTGATGTAAGGAAAAAGATTTATTTTGATTTTTTTTTTAATTTCAAATTCTATAAAGCGTTGGAAAAAAAACACCCTTTTTGTGAACTCCTGCAGTTTGAACTGTATTCTTAAAAAAAAACATTTAATTCGTTTGTAACACAACAATTTATTTACTTAATATGCAAATAAGTTAAAATGGCAAGAGAATATTTTTGTTTGTTTTCGATATCACACGTTCAATTGAGTAATGTGTTCAATTGAAATAAAGACATTTTTATATTTCAATTTGATTGTAAATTTCGAATAAAAATAAATTTTAACATTGTTGCTTTTCTTTATTATTCTTTATCAATGGACGGATGTGCATCTTCCGTACTCTTATAAATAACTTTGTGCTCTTATGAGAAACTAATTATTTTGCAAGGTCTCAGGAAATTAAGGCCATGTCTCTGGTTCGGATGTTTATTTGTAAATTTTAATTCTTTTTTTCCAAGAACATTTGATTATGAATTAATTTTGAATTGTTTTTGTTTATTTTTTTTAATAGTAACTTTAGTTCTTGGGATGACTTGTGGAATGAGTAAAAATAATACAATCAGTGGTGGTTCAAATAAAAATAAATGTATCTATCGTTGCAATGAAAATACTCCAGTATGCGGCTACAATGGCAGATGTAAATTCAAATTCAATTCAAAATGTGATTTGGGGTATTTTAATTGTCAATATACACATAGTTTAAATAGTAAGTTCAATTTTAAACTAACTTTTAACTAATTTGGAATTTTTGTAATTGTTTTTTTATTTTTTTTTTTACAACAGGAATTGCTATAATAAGCGATGATATCTGCAAGAATAAAAATTATTCAAAATGTGCTGTTTTTTATGATACTCTCAAACATACTTATTTTCCAATGCCATGAATAATATTTATTTATCTCTTATAAGCAATAAATTTAATAAAAATACTTTGTTTGTTTTATTTGACAACATTTTTGGAAATTTTTAGTTAAGAACTGAAGTCATCTAAATAAAATTTTTTATAAATATTGTACAATTTAACAATATTGTAACAATGCACATGATGTTCAAAGGGTAGACATGTGCATTCAAGAGGACACAAGCGTCCACAAGCTTTGTTTCAAAGCGAACCTCTGTCTATCAACTCCTACTCTCACCTCCCCGCGGTGAACATCGGGTGCCTAGTACCTTTAACTGAAGATGGGGTTCCAATCCCTGTGGACGGTTTTAGGGGGCAGCAAACGAGAGAGGGGGGGAGGAGTGTTCCCACTAAGGCACTTCTCCTTCATCCAGGCGGCAGCGGAAGAATTCTCAAGATGGAATCAACGGTGGCGTCTACAGTTCCAGTTAGGCTGAACTACTTAGTGAACACCTTATACGGGCTACTACGACATATTCGGAGCTCAGGCCTATAAGGAGCGGTTAATCCGGCTCCCCGCCCTTGGAGTTATATATATAGGGTCTGGTCCTCCAGGTTGGGGGTCGTGCCGTCGGGGTGACTTCCCGGCCACGTAAAGCTATTTTAGTTGCGAAGCATCAACAAGCCTCGGATACGGACGGATTTACTGTTGACGAACCTAGCAAACGAAATAAGGACAACGAACTTCGGATCTGCACGTGGAATGTTCTGTCTCTCTATAGACCACGTGCAGCCGAACATTTAGCGGAGGCCCTAGACTGCTACAAAGCAGACATCACCGCCATCCAAGAAGTGCGATGGGATGGGCCGGGCAAAAGAAAACTGAAAGACTGCGATGTATACTACGGTGACTGTTACCGACCACAAGGGCAGCGTCTTTTTGGATGTGGATTTGTTGTTAGAGGCAGACTGAGGCAAGAGGTCTTGAGTTTCAATTATGTGAACGAGCGCCTCACGACAATTCGCATCAAGGCTAAATTCGCCAACATCAGCCTGATATGCGCGCATGCCCCCACAGAGGAGAAAGATGACGACACCAAGGACGAGTTCTACGAGCTCCTGGACAAGACATATGAGCAATGCCCTAGCTATGACATTAAAATTGTCTTGGGTGATTTTAATGCCAAACTAGGAAAAGAAGACGTCTTTGGTGGCACAATCGGAAGATACAGCCTGCACGACACCACCTCCGATAACGGACTCAGGCTAATCGACTTTGCTGCGGGGCGAAACGTTGTGGTAGCTAGTACGCAGTTCCCGCATCTCGATATTCATAAGGGGACATGGCGAATTCCTGGTCAATCAACCGCCAACCAAATTGACCACATTGCGATCGACGCAAGGCACTCCTCCAGTATCAAGGATGTCCGAACGTTCCGAGGAGCCAACGTTGACTCGGACCACTACCTCGTTGTAGCAAAGGTAATGCTACGGATATCCAGACCAAAGCCAAAACAGGGAAATACTGTCAGGAAGTTCAACGTCGGACGGCTACAGTCGCAAGAAATCGCCAGGTCCTTTTCCGATCGAGTCTCTCGCGCCCTCTTAACTAGTCCTTTGCCGCCAACTGCAAACATCGAGAACCAGTGGAAAAACTGCCAGGAAGCCATCAGAGATGCCGCCTCTGACGTGCTGGGCTTCGCACGACCACCACAGCGAAACCCCTGGTTCGACGAGGAATGCCGGCAAGTACATGCAGCCAAACAACAGGCATACAAAGCGGCGCTGCATAGGAGGACCAGAGCTGCTCGCGAGCTCTACGAGCAGAAGAGGAAAGAGGAACACAAGCTTCTCAGAAAGAAAAAGAAAGAGCATGAGAAGCGCGCGATCGAGGAATTAGAGGGATGCCACTGCAGGAATGAAGTTCGGAAGTTTTACCAAAAAGTAAAAAGAACCTCCCAAGGTTACAAACCCCGAACCGAAGCCTGCAAGGACGATCAGGGGAACATCGTGGTGGAAACGCAGTCGGTGCTGAGGATATGGAAAAATCATTTCTGCAAATTGTATAACGGCGATGACGAACCGAATTCCGCTACCATGCAAATTGCACCATTCAACCTGGACGACGTAGGCCAACAATTCCGTCCACCCGATCTTGACGAAGTGAGGATAGCCATATCTAAACTTAAGTCCAATAAAGCTGCTGGAGCTGATGGCCTTGCGGCTGAGCTATTCAAAGCGGCTGGCGATGAATTGGTTAGGAGTATGCACCAGCTCATCTGTAAAATATGGTCGGAAGAAAGCATGCCCGATGAATGGAACCTCAGTATTGTTTGCCCGATCCTCAAGAAAGGCGATCCTCTGGACTGCACCAACTACAGAGGCATCAGTCTTCTTAATATCGCCTACAAGATCTTCTCTGCCGTACTTTGTGAACGCCTGAAGCCATTCGTCAACAACCTGATAGGTCCATATCAGTGTGGCTTTAGGCCAGGGAAGTCCACCATCGACCAAATATTCGCACTACGGCAGATCTTGGAGAAAACCCAGGAGTTCCAAATCGATACCCACCACCTTTTTATCGATTTCAAGGCCGCGTATGACAGCATCTATAGAGACGAGCTATATAGAGCAATGTCTAGTTTTGGCATCCCTGCCAAACTCGTCCGTTTGTGCAGGATGACGATGGAGAATGCACGCTGCTCCATCAAGGTCGGCAAAGACCTCACCGACACCTTTGATGTCAAAAAAGGTTTTAGGCAAGGCGACGCGCTGTCATGCGACTTCTTCAACATCGTTCTTGAAAGAATAGTGCAAAACTCTCACGTCAACACCAGAGGCACAATCTTTCAAAAGTCCGTCCAATTACTCGCTTACGCTGACGACATTGACATAATCGGACGAACAAAGCGTGATGTCAGTGGTGCTTTTGTGAGCATTGAGAAGGAAGCCAAGAAGATGGGTTTAACGGTGAATGAAAGCAAAACAAAATATATGCTGTCCACAAGAAAGGACACCCAACACCGACGTCTCGGACAGAACGTCACTATAGACAGCTATAATTTTGAGGTAGTCAGAGACTTTGTCTACCTAGGATCCGCTATAAACTCAGCGAACGACACCAGCGCTGAGATCAAACGAAGAATTACTCTTGCCAATCGCTGTTTCTTTGGGCTAAGAAGGCAATTGAGAAGCAAAGCCCTCTCTCGAGCAACTAAACTGTCCCTGTATAAGACGCTTATCATCCCGGTCCTGATGTATGGTGCAGAGGCATGGACACTGCTAACAGTGGATGAGAACGCGTTAGGCTGTTTTGAGAGGAAAATTCTCCGGGTGATTTTTGGTCCCGTCTGCATAGATGGGGAATGGAGAAGAAGATACAACAACGAACTGTATGGGCTGTACAGCGACACCGACCTAGCCACAAAAGTGAAAAGCCAACGACTGAGATGGCTGGGTCATCTAGAGCGAATGGACACCAATGCTCCGGCCCGGAAAGTCTTTGAATCCAACCCCGTGGGACAACGCAGTAGAGGTGGACAGCGTAAAAGGTGGCGCACGCAAGTGGAAGAGGACCTCAACCAACTTGGCGTGCGAAACTGGAGACAGCTAGCTAGAAACCGAGCCGGCTGGAAGAAGCTTGTTGGTTGAGGCCCTGGTCCACCCCGGACTGTAGCGCCACCTTAAGTAAGTAAGTAAGTAACAATGCACATAAGGATCTAAATAAGATGTCTTGGTACTTTATAGAATGTTCTTTATTAAAATGTATCTTGGACATCTAGTCTCTTCTTGTTCCATTCTTGTCACATATAAGACATCTGTACGCACCTTTTATGTGGGATATGTATATTCGCAAATATGTATGTCATCTTAAAAAGCTCAGTAATGGGCTTAAAAGTTCAGCAAGTTTCAGAAAGTGTACAGCCATACAATATTTGCATTGTAATCAATAGTATATTTGTGTATTTGCAAAAATGTGAATGCTTATAATTAGTGTATGATTTCCCTTCTTGGAAGAAAATTACAAAAATTCGATAAAAAGTTCAAATAAAGAATTTTAAGGCCAGATCCACACTACTGTGCCAATACCGATACACTCTCGCTACGCTAAAATATTTTTATATTAAAAACAAATGAGAGGATCGAAATCGTATGAGATAGCGATGATGTGAACATACTCATTGTTTCTTGTGTAAGAATATCTTATCGTATTGGGACTATATCGATATTAGAACTATAATGTGAATCTGGCTTAAGTGAGCTCTACTCTTTTTTAAGTTAAATTTGTTCATCATACAAACAAAAAACATGAATACGAAAAAAAATAAAGTAGGTATAGCAGTGTTGTCGAAAGTACTCCCATAGGAGTATTGTACTACTTTCAACAACTCCGTACTCCCATACTCCTCCTATCACATTCGTACTCCTATTTTTTTTTCAAAGACCTTAAATATCTTACACTTACAGCAAAGTATAATGTTGACCTCAATAAATTTTATTCACTGCAAATTTAGTTCAAATTTGGCAGCACTTTTATGCTCTGAACCAATGTTTCCCACAGGGGGGGGGGGGGGGGCAATTTGACTTTTAAGGAGGGCAATTTTACATTCTGATGAATTACACCCGTTTTAGCTTTCTTTATTAATTAAATGCGCAGGAAAAAAATATCTCACTTTCGCACTCTTTTAATTTCGAAAAAAAAGTCATTTATGTCGTAGAAACTGTAAACGATGCGTCCACCTATTGTGTAGAGAACGATTGGAAGATCATGAGGAATTGAAGTCGGCTGGCTCTCGAAACTGTTTGATTTGTGGAACGTTTTGATCATATAAAGTGACAAACTGGGAATACAAATTTGTTAACGGTCGATTGCAAGGAGTTTTTGAGCTTTTTAGTCGATATCTTCGAATCTTAATAATCAACTTCAAGGAAAAACCACTCTTGTCGAGATAATTGCTTTCGTTACGTTTACTAATATGTCAAACTTATACATATTTACAACCCAAATTTTGACAGGTTTCATTGGCTCGAATGATGTGAAGTGAATGATACTGCTATAGATGTAATTGTGGATCTTCTGGAAAATTAATAGCTCAATTAAAAAGAACTATTTTCTGAGAATTCCCTCCTTGTTTTTATTCATTCAAGTTTTTTAGTGAACATTTCAAATTTTCGAATGTTAAAAATTCTATAAATAATAATTCTATAGTAAATAATATAATGCTGGGGGGCATAAGCATTTTGGAAAAGTTTTAGTGGGGCGTAAGGCAAAAAATGTTGGGAAACACTGGTCTAAGCTGTTGTCAAAAAGGCAATTTCCCTATTTGTTGTTTGTTTTTATTTTTCGTTGGCTTCATGCAAGTTTCATCTGTCAGTTCGGTAATTATCTAATTGTTACCTGAAATTTTGATTGTTTTTTTGTTTGCACTCCATGAATTTTTATGGAATGTTATAGTGACCATACGTCCTGTTTTTAGCGGGACCGTCCCGTTTTTGAGGTCTCTGTCCCACTGCCATAACTGTCTCGCTAAATGTCCCGCTTTTCCTATGATATTTGTAAAAATGTGTGAAGGTATCTACAATTCTCAAAATGAACCATAAATACTATGTAACATACCTGTGTTAAATGGGAAGACGATGAAAAAAGTTTTGTATTTGTGTCGAAGAAAACTGACCCAAAAATTTTGGAAAATGATTTGTTTGATGAAGTTGGATATATAAATAAATATATTGACGATATAAAATTAAGTGAATGGAATCAGCTAAATGTTTCTGTTTCTGAAACTGCCTGTAAAAATGTCTGCTGTCTCTCGAAGAAAAAGGTTACTTCACTGACGAGGCCCTAGAGAATTTCTAGAGTTTCCCTTGCTAGTATCTATGTTAAACTTTCTATCCCCTCGTCAAAACTAGATTGTTTTTCCAGCCGGGAAAAGATATTTAATTTCTTTTGTTATAAGATTTAATAATTTTTTTATTTAGGTGTTTTTTTTTAATTGAATTTTTTTTCTTGATGATTTTTTTTAATAAAGTTAAAAAAAAAATTCTTTGAAGACATGTCTGTACTACCATTATTTTCAAAAAACTCCTCTTTGTTGGCCGCTGTACTACCTTAAAATATTTCTCTCCAGCAACACTGAGGTATAGAGAACGAGAAGAAAATAAAATGCACGACTGGATCGCACGCACTTGCTTATATGTTTAAGTTGTGTGGGTTTTAAGAACTTTAAAAAATATTCAAGTAATAAAAAAGCATTTAAATCGTTCTATAAATTGTATAAACAGCCTGATAAATAAACTAGAGCTCAAAAAAAGTATGCCATTTGATTACTTGAAATATATGAATGCAAACAAACATTTTAAATCGTTGGAGCCGTTTTCTTAAAAATTAATTTTTCATATATAAAAATTGTGTAACATTTTTCAAAAATGTATGGTATGCCAATTTTGAGTAAATATAAATATGTATACATTTAAAACTGAAATTTCAAAATAACTCATCAATCCGTTTTTGAAATATTGAATTTTCAAAAAAAAAAATTTGAATCTTTTTTATATTTTAACAAAGCTTTTAGTGCAAAAAATTTTATTGAAATCGGATGAGTGGTTAATGAGAAAACCGAAAATAAAAAAAAAAAAAACGTTATATGGCAGTTAATGTCAATAAATGTTTTTGGTAATCTGTTTTCTTACCAAAAAGTACACCATATCTACAATAGTTTTGTAGATATGGTGATTTTCTTATCCTAGTCGTCGGAGCCGCTTTTGAAATAAATTACCTTTTCCTTAACTAAAGCTAGAGCTAAAAAAAATTTCAATTTCCCATCTGGAGAGTTACAAAAAAAACCTTTAGTTCAAAATTTGAAGAAGATCGGTTCAATGGCTTAGGCTGTAGATCCAGATACAAACAGACAGACAGACAGAATTGTGCCACCCAATTTTTTCGTATTCTCTTTCATCGTTGTTATCTCAATTTTTTTTTTTTTTGCACGAATCCAAAACTTGCCCTATAGTATCTACCTATATCGCAAGTAAAAATACACTGATGAAATAATAATGAACTATGTAATTGATATTGTGATACCAAAATATCAGCTGTCAAGAATTAAAGAGGAAGGAGGGTGGATCGATCAAAATCAAAAAATGCTTTTAAAAAGACAATTTATTATGTGTTTAAAAAAATCGATAAAAAAACTTTTATTAATAGAGCAATAAGTTGCAACCCATTTGTACATCATTTGTATACATCTTATTTTGATTAAAATTTAATAATAGTTACACTACTGTCGTACTGCACTATGGAGGCGAATAACGTTTAAGATCTCGAACGTGTATTTTTCAAACTTTCCACTTTGCATAAAGATTGGTATAGGCAAAATATTGTCCAAGAAAATTTAAGATAAATTAAGCAAACACAATTCAAAAATGGTTTGATTACGAATACAAGTATATGGGCTTGAAAGTAATAAATACTACGGTAGTGACCATTTTCCCGCAAAAAACTGATGAACTGACTGAACATCCACACGACCCACCAACTTGGAGAGAGTAGTTTTTTATCACGTGTCCAGTGAGGGGGGGCTATAGGGAATGAAGCCCCCCACGGCTGATTCAGAAGAGAGTTAGACAAACAAAATTAAAATTGTGGCTACAAAATTTTTATGTGAGCTGTGTTTTTCCAAGCCCTAGGGAAATGTAACGAATTATTGGGCTGAACCATATTATATGCAACTGTGTTCTTTTTTTTCGAGGTCCCAAGAGAATTGGATGAAAAAAGGCAATTACATAAAAATCAAATGGCTCTATTTATTTCAAGCACCAAAGGTATTAGACGAAAAATTGAAGCTTCGGGCTAAACCTTTACGAAGCGTTTTCCTAAGCCTGCAAGGGGATCTGATGAAAACTATAACACTGATAGGGCGAACAAAGGCATATTAAAGAAATCCGACGAAAATAAGAGGCAAGAGCTAAAAAATTAGCATGAAAGCTGTTTTTGGGAAAAATTGAGGTTGGGGCTTAACAAATTGTATGTGAGCTTTGTTTTTTCCAAGCCCTTAGGAAATCGGACTAAAGAAATAACAAGTTTGGGGCTAGTAAGCATTGGCGTAGGAAGGAATTTTTTCTAAGGTGATGGGCAACCAGTCCAAACCAAACCTAATAATTAAACAATTTGTCGGTGCAAATGATTCCTCAATAACTATGTTTTTATTAAGGCTTGAGCATTTAATTAATTCCCGAATTTGTTCAAAAGAGAGCTAATGAATGAAGCCGACAACGACGTCAACAGTAAAGCAAATTAACTTCCATTAGAAGTGCTACCAAACTTAACTCTGCAACAAAGTCTTACGATGCATCTGTATTAAAAATGAATGGTTTTGGGTAAAATTAGTTCTTAACCAAGTTCTTATCCGCCGCACTGCTGATAAACTTCTTTCACAATTGGCGCAACTAACCGGAAGGGGTAATGCGGCCTGCTGCAGTTTTTATATACATTTGAAAATATCCAATATGTTTTTTTTAGTTCTTTAATTCGAACATATTTTTTTCATAATCTAGACTTCGGCAATCAGTGCTATTGAATTCATTTTAAAACATCTTTAAAGTTATTGATACAATTTGTCTGCAGTATACTTATATATAATTTGACGAAGGCGACTAATGAGTGGGCCAATAGAATATTTTCAAACCGCCTTTTGAAGTTGACATATATGTTTTCCATCACCTTCGTCAAAAAAAAAGAACTATACGGTCGTATTTATAAACTTTGATAACTGTCCTACTCCAAAAAGTTCTTTAAAACTTTGTTTACCCTTGTCCTAAAGTTATCTTACTTGGACAACGGCATATCGGTTTTCTAGTAACGGGTGATTTTTTAGCTGGTTTGGTTTTGGCAACACTGGTTTTGACAGCTGACGTGTGTTTAGTACCTTGTGTCACTGTCAAACAGCTTCAGTTTGGTTTGCAATTTAACCATGGATCGTCTTACAAATGAACAACGCTTGCAAATTATTGAATTTTACTATCAAAATTCGTGCTCGGTTCGAAATGTTCATCGCGCGCTGCTTCCATTTTATGGTCGGCATTCTCGACCTTCTGAGCAGTCTATTCGGAAGATTGTGACCAAATTTCGAACCAAATTTACTTTGTTGGACATTAAACCACCAACACGTTTACGTACTGTGCGTAGTGAAGAAAATATTGCGGCCGTATCAGCTAGTGTGACAGAAGACCGCGAAATGTCGATTCGCAGCGTTACTGTCAATGGTGAACGCTACCGAGCGATGATAACAAACTTTTTTTGCCCGAAATGGAAGTTCTTGACTTGCATGATATGTGGTTTCAACAAGACGGTGCCACATGCCACACAGCACGCGAAACAATGGCGCAATTGCGAGGCGAGTTTGGTGAACAGTTAATTTCACTTTTCGGGCCGGTCAATTGGCCGCCTAGATCGTGCGATTTGACACCATTAGATTATTTTTTGTGGGGGTATGTCAAGGCTAACGTCTATAAAGACAAGCCCGCTTCGATTGACGCACTGGAAGCCAACATCCATGCATTCATTCGTGAGATACCGGCCGATATGTGTGAAAGAGTATGCCAAAATTCGACTCAGCGGATGGGCTACCTGAGACGCAGCCGCGGTCAACATTTGCATGAAATTATCTTTAAACATTAAATTGCAAGGTTCAAACTATCGATTCAAATAAATATTTCATTCATTTTTTCGAATTTTTTGTGTTTTTTTTTTTTTTAAAAGTTCTAAACCTCTTAAAAAATCACCCGTTATTTGTCGAATTTTGCATTTTATTTAATTAAACAAAGAATATTTCTAATTAAGAACTTTAAGAAACTGTCTTACTAATCAACCGTCTTACAAGTTTAAATTCAGAGTAAAAACACTATTCTATTTGATTTTTCTTTACAAAAGAGCTTGTATTTTGAGTCATTTATTGAAAAGAAAAATAAATTTTTCCACTAAAGCTTTGATCGCATTTTGAAAATATGAATTTAAAAACTAGACCATTAAAAACAAATAAAAGCTATATTAAAAAATTAAAAAAAAATAAAAATACGTTCCAGGTCTTACTGAATCTTTGGCTAAATCTTGCGAATACTTCGTTCCAGAAATCAAGGCAGCTATGAAACCAGTGAAAAAAGTTTCCAATTTCTTTGCCAACATGAAACATAAACTGCCTCTGACTCAAAACTCAGGTGTAGTTTATAGCGTCCCATGTAAAGACTGCCCCAAAAAATACATCGGAGAAACTATTCAGAAGTTGAGCAAAAGACTGGAACAACACTCAAACGAATGTAATAAGGTTGACTCCGGCACCGCTAATTTGAAAAGTATTGCTGCCTTGGCTAACCATAAGCATTATACAGGCCACTCTTTCGACTTTGACAACACCAAGGTACTAAAATTTGAACGCAATAAATTCAAATTACAGGTTCACGAGGTAAACCAAATAGTTAAATTTGGAGAAAATGTATGTAATTTCAAAACAGACAAAAAAGATTACACAAATACATACATACTTCAATCTCATCTCATATGCAAATGGTAATCAATGAAAAATCTACAACAATACACATTTCGTGTAAACACTGCACAGTGTAATCAGTGCTGATGCCACTTTAATCTTGTTTTTATATTCTCAAGCATTCACTGGCTGATACTTTGACGGCTACCAAAGTGCCAAATCATTGTTGTGAAAAGTGTTTGTCAAATAATTTTGATAATTACAAATTAGGTACAATTTTTATTATAATTTATTTGTTTTTTATTTATTGTATAACTTTATATGACTTATTATGTTTTCTGCTTAAAAATTGTAGATCCTGATGATGGCACGTAGTGTCTTTTACTTTCGGAATCAATTGGAGGCCAAACAAAACAGCTATAATTAAAAAAAACTTGATTAAAACATTTCCCTTGGTACAAATTATAATATTTTTGCTCCAACAATCTTCGGTTTCGATATGGTGTTGCTTGAAAGTAAATTTGTTTTTCCTGACTTCTCCTCTTTCATGCTTGAATAGGTTTTAAAGAAATCTCATCCTTTTGTGTAAATTTGTCTATTTCTAACAAATCTTAAAATCATTCCTTAATGTTTCAAAGGTTTGGACTATACTGTCTGTAAAGTGTAGGTACTGGCACAGAAATCATCTTTTTCCGGAACAGTAAGAAAAACTAAAAATTTCTGATTTTGTTGAGGTTTTTTAATTCATCCAGAAGCAACTCGGCTTAAATTTGTATTAAAATTCCAAGTATTCGGTTTGATTTGTCTGTTACAGAGCAAATAGTACGTTAAGCCTGAGTCGATGACATACGAGTTGATACATACCGAAACCGAACCATAAGCTTTAATTTAAAACAAACCAAATAGAATATATTTTTCGGTTCATGTTCCAAATTTGTCAGGCGTAGCGATTTATCGCCAAACAGACGATTTGGTGGCATGAAAATCTATTCGGTGACTTCATCAAAACAGGCAATATTTCTAGCTTTTGATGGTTATTTTAATTTTTTGAATTCAAATCTCGATATTTTTTTCCAAGTTTTTGCTTAAACTTAACATTATTTTATAATTTATTATTTAGCTAGATGGAGCGAGCCACCGTAGTACTAAATCTGAACGCACCCCAAAACTAAATTTTTGAATTCGGTTATTTATAGAGTGAAACATTTTGAAATTTTGCGATTTACACATATCTAACGTTTGGTGATTCCGCTTTTTAAACCTGACAACCTACTCATCTTCAAGGTTCAAGCTAACTTGGTTTGAGGGAAATTTAAACCGGTTCAACTAGGTTTGTGCTTGACTCGGTCAAAATTAAATAGATCGAGTGAAATGAAATGGGCCTGCGCACTTGCGATACGTAATAATTTTTTGCGATTATATAATCGTGTGACAGACAAACCACAAGTGAGTGCATGGAAATAGCTAATTTTAAATCGGAATGACAAAAAATTACAAGGTCGTTCTTATATGATAATCGTCAACGAGATATGTATTTTTAATCGTTGCGATTGCTTTGACGCTTTGCGTGCATTCACATTATAAGTTGTATGTTGTATTTTCTGCGATTAAAGAATCGCACGATAGATAACTCCAAGTGAGTGCATGGCAATAATTTATTAAGATTCCGATTTACAGTCGCAACGACTTAAAATCGCAAGTGCGGTCCTAGACTTAGCGTTTTTTTCAGTCGCAAAATTAAATGGATCAAATTATGTTAAATAGAAATGCACATAGGTACTTGCGCTTGCGACACGATGTGTCTGTTTGCAATTATATTATCGCACGACAGAATTCCGCAATTGAGTGTATGAAAATTTTTGAATAGCAATGACAGAAAATTACAAGTAAATGTGTCCTTTCTATGTGACCTCTTTTTGATTAATATATGACGCATGTGCGTGCATTCTTATAAAACGTCATATTTTTTTGCGATTAAGGAATCGCGCAAAAGATAGTCGCTAGTGAGTGCATGGCAATAATATAAATTGCGATCCCGATTTTGATTAGCACCGACTAAAAATTGCAAGTGCGGCCCTAGCTTAACCAACTGAGTTGCCATAAACTTTTAGCTGATTCCAGTTGCAAGCATTATGAAGCAACTTTGAGCCACGGGCAGGCCGAAAAGATTGGATCTAGTTGTGATAAGAGGTCTAACGACCAAAAATAAACTGTTTTTAAACTCAATTTGCAATAACAAAAAAAAAAATAATTTTTAAGCGCAATTCCTTAATGAATTTTGAGAAAACGTGACTCCCTCTCCCCCTGAGCAAAAGACTGGATCCACCCTTTGGCCAAGATCACACTTGTGAAAATTATATTATTTTAAAACTTAATTTTTTTTTTAAATCTAAAGATGTTTCAATAAAAATCAAAAACAAAAAATGGCTCCAACGTATCATTTTGACTCATATCACTGTATTAGAATAAGTAATTCATGAAATTAAATTCAATTATTTACATATGTGTGTTTGTTTAATTACTTTTTATTAGAATTTATGGTTTTTTATGTAATATAAGCCCAACAAGTTATTGTAATACTAACTAAATGTTGCCATGCTCCTTGGATTTGCACTTTATTTCATTTGTAATTTAAGATTCTGCTACTAAAATCATTAAGAGCTCATTTAAAGGTAGATATCCCATTCAGATCATCAGATCCTCTTGTGAAAATAATTCTTTGTTTGTTGTCTTTGTTAACGATTTTAATGTCTTACAACAAAAATAAATTTATTTTATTGGGAAATAAAATGTGTTCCAAGAATATTTTTGCTGCATTGTTCTGCTTCCATCGCTTCCATAAATAAAGGAACCAGTTAATGCATATAAAACGTTAATCCCTATGAAGTAATTAAGTCATTGTTATTCCACTAACCAGTGTTTGAAGATGTCTTCTTTGGCCATACATATTTTCACATTGTTAATATTTGGTTTGTGTATTTTTGTTTTGTTTTAATTAAATCATCAAATATGTAAATATAAAACTGATCTTTCATTTTATTCAAACATTTCTAAAGCAATTTATGGAAATGAAATATCCCCGAATGTAAGTTGTGGAGTTAGCCATATACTCAGCGAAAATGATGGTGATATCAAAATAATCTCTTCAAATAATATTACTACAACAATTATTACGGATGATCGAACTGTCAAAAAACCAATTTCTACATCAACAACATCTCCAATGATTTTCAAACCAACACCAACTGATTCAAATCAACCTTCAGAAACAACAATAGCCACCACTTTAGAGGAGTTAGGTTCAGCAACATTACCAAATACTGTTGCATTGCCACCACCAGCAACAACAATTGTACCACAAGAATCTGTCACAATTTGTGGAAAGATGGGAAATTGTTATAAGTGGTTTGATGATATGTGGGCCTTAGAATTGAGTGGTAAGTTAAGAAATATTTTGGTTTTTAAATTAAGTTTTCAGAAACTGTGTACCTATTTATGTTAAATTTATTCAACAGGATACAAAAAATGCGAACCAAGAGATGAACGGCGAGCTAAGAGATATTGCTGCATTCCACCGAAACTTGCTTTGTGATTATACAATTTTCGTTAAAGTTTTTTTTCTTTATGGATGATTGATGATTCAGTTTGAGCATCATCTTAAAAATACTTGTAGACTTCTTTACTCGAAGTTCATTGATCTCTCAAAATAAATACCGAATATTAAATTTGAAGGAAATTAGATTATCTATGGATACTAGTTTTGTAAACAAAATATAATGTCCGTCAAAAATTCAAAATATTCGAATACCTATTGAATTGTTTTTTATTTATTTATTTTTTTTTTGATTAGGGTTGTATTTTATTATATTAATTCTTTTGAAACGAACAAAATTCCAAGAACGTTTTTATGGAAAATTATCTCAGCTACCTGTTTGTAAAACAACTTTTTTTTTCTAAAACTAACCGTTTTCGAGATATTTAGCAAAAATAAAATTTTGTGACCTTTGTCCCCTTATAAAGGACCTAGCTGTCATCGGATAGTTGAGCTTTTATCAGATAGTATGTAACCTCAGTACTACCGTGTACTACCAAAAATCTGCCTGTTACAAATTTTTTCCTTGAAAAAGTCTACCATTGCTGAGCTATTCGTGAGTTTCCATTTCCCTGAACTGGCCAAATAAACAGTGTATAACACTTTATTTCTCATTTAAATAATTTTACTTCAGTACAAAACAATAAATAAAAGAAGGTACATTCGAAATGGATTCTCAATTAAATACTCGCACTTTGTCCTTGTCACTTTTCCGGAAAGCTGCCACCAGCTGCACGTTCTTGATAATCTTCATCGTCAATATCATCGAAATACTCCACAATCTGCACTGAATCATCTGATTTATCGGGTTTGATTTTTTCAGGAACTTCATAGTAACTATCAAAAGTGGACTCAATTTCTTCGGCGACATTTTTTTTGTCAACTTGGACAAGCTCAATTTTATCCTCCAATACTAAATCAAGAAGATTATTATAACTTCCATTAGTTGTATGATGTGTGTCGAAGTATCCATACTCGATGCGTATATAACTTGGGTTAAACGGCTGAAATGGTTTATTTGTTTCTGTTTCATCATCTATTGAATCGTCTATGATTGGAACATTGTCATCATCATCATCAACAATATCAACATCATCGTCATATGTGATTCTTGCTGGCTTCAGAGAATTTGGCTGCTCTGGTGACCTTCTCATACTTGCTGGTCCTGGAGGGCCTGGTGGACCTGGTGGACCTGGTGGTCCTGGTGAACCTGGTGGACCTGGTTTACCTATTGGGCCAGGAGGTCCCGCTTGACCTATTGTACCAGAAGGTCCTTCCGGTCCCATTTTTCCTTGCAGGCCTTTTTTTCCCATTGGTCCTTCTGCTCCCTTTAAACCCTTTGGACCCTCTTCGCCTCTAGGGCCTTGTACTCCGGGTAAGCCATTCTCACCTGGATCACCTTGATCACCTTTTAAGCCAGGCAAACCAGGAGGTCCAGGAGGTCCTGGTAAGCCAAGTGGACCTCTTGGTCCCGGTGGGCATTGACATTGGTAGTACGTTGGTAATGATGACAATTTTGGTGCTATTTCTTCAATTGGGCTACCATTATCAAAAATTTGCTGATATGGATTGAAATGTGAGTGCTGCTGCCCAAAAGGTGTCAAAATATCACTCGTCGACAAAGTTTCTATGGTGACTAATTGTTTCTCATTGATCTTTCCCAAATTTAATTTTATATTTGATTTCGAATTTGTAGCCACAACACTGAAAATTAAAAATAATACTTTTAATAAAAAACGTTTGAAAATATCTGTTTGGTTTTCACTTTTTAGCTCCAAGCTTACCAATTTCTTTCTCAACAATCTCCAACCACATCGTTAAGTATTCTAATCTTGCAATCAATTTGTTCATTTCTTTTATATTTGTCGTTCAGAATTGTATGTTTTTTTTTTTTTTGGATTTCTAAATTTGAATAAATTAATCATGACATGCAAATTTAAACAAAAAATAATAACAACATTCTATTTGAATTGTGATAAAATATGGTTTTAATGGTGTTTCTCATTAGTGGTTAATCATCTGGTCCATTTGGAATTGTCACACGATTAACTTTCTAGGTATTCTAAAAAAAAGAAAAATAATTTCATTCATCTAAAAAACACAAATAAGTGGTGCGAATTCGAACGGCTGAAATGAGAGGCACTCAAATATTGATGAAGTTTCTGTCACTATAAGATGGCAAATAATATTTCGGAAAAAGTAGATCGACAGCATTGAGTTTCGAAGCATTAAATTCTATACGGTTTTGTATTCCCCATTCGACAATGCTGTCGAGATCAGAATTTAATGAGCTAATCATACGCTGCCGTTCAAGTTCCACATCCGAAGAACAAGGAAGTGAATCTTGAAAACTGAGGGAAGGTACTGTCGTCTGCAAACAAATTTAATGGATTGGAAGTTACAGACAAAAGATCATTTATGAAAATAAGAAAGAGAGTCAGAGACAAAATGGAGCCCTGGGGCACACCAGCATTTATTTTATGAATATCAGACTTGGCGTCCAACACAACTTGTATCGAACGGTCCGAAAGGTAATTTCCAAACCAACGAAGAAAATATTCATCGATACCAAATTTTCGATAAGAGAGCTTGATGCCAAACTCTTATCAAATGCTTTTGAAATATCAAGCGCAATAATCTAACTTTCTCCAAAACAATGTAAAAAGTTGTTCCGCTGTTTGGTGAGATATACTATCAGATCACCAGTGGTCAGTGGACTTATTGCTACGAAAGCCGTAGGTACTGCATGCCGGTCATTAAGAAGCTTCTGTTCTTCAAGATATTTCTTGAGCTGATGATTAATCAGCGTTTTCATGACCTTGGAAATTTGAAAAAAAAAAAACGAATAATATTTTTTTAAATTATCTTTCTAAAAATATATAAATATTTTTCATAGAGCGTCATTCTGATTTTTGGTGAACTATTTCTGAAACCTCTATTTTGCAATTCTCGACATTTAAATGTTCATATCTCGATTCGCAAATTTAAACAGTTTTCTTACATAAACGATGATTTTCTTGTATTTTAATAATCTACCGATCGCAAAAGAAAAAAATTCCTATAATTTTTCGTTTGGAAAATAGATTCTAGACTTTTCTCTTTGTTTACTTTACCCTCATTTACCCTACTGACATTTCGAATTTCAAAAAATCACGTAGTTTATAATTTTTAAATAAAATTTTCTTTGTATGGTATGGAAACTATGGGGCAGATTGTTGAAAAACCCCAAAAATTGAGAGTAATTGCTTGGCAACCCTATTCCTTGGCCATTTTTCGACAGGCAACCCATGCTCAAATTGTTTTTTGAGATACTGCCTACAAAACTGTATACCGCTCATGTGGTACCTTTATGAGGGTAGGTCGTCCAATGGCAGGATCTTCTACTAATATATGAGGTGCCAAAGGTCCAGAGCCGGTGGAACCGTCTGTATTTTAAGTAATGAGTTCAATATGCGTACATAGCTATTGCTAAGTGTAAATTTTTTATAAAATTTGGTAATGGATCGCAATTATTTAAGCATACCGGAAAATTTTTATCAAAATCGTAATATTTCCTCTGTCGGTGCTTTAACATTTGTATGGATACCGTAAATTTTTCATGAAAGTAAAATATTTTCCAAAAATATTTTGAGAAATGATAAGAACCCTTTGGTATCGATTTAAAAAAAAAAAACGACTATGTCGCTATCGAAATATTTAATTATCATAAAAATAAAATGCACGACTGGGTCGCACGTACTTGCTCTTATGTTCAAGACACTGTGGGCTTAAGAAAATTGTATAAAAAAACATGGAAATTATGAGAGAAGAATGTAGAGAAGCATAAAATACGACTTTTAAATTGGATAAAACAACTCTTTTGACAGTTTGATGTGGAAAAAAAGAATGCCATCTTAATTCTAGATTGAATATGATTGTATGAGCAAAAAATTTAAAATCGTTGGAGCGGTTTTTAAAAAAATTATTTTTTTATATATAAAATTCGCAAAACATTTTTAAGAACACATTTTGGTATGCAGATTTAAATTATATATTTATGTGTATATAATAACAAAATTTGAAAAAAAAATTGTCAACCCGTTTTTGAGATATCGAATTTTCAAAAAAAAAGTTTGAAACTTTTTTTAAAAATCCAAAAACTTTTTTTTTGAAAATTTTGATATGCAATATTATTTAACATTATTTGTATATAAAAAAATTCATTTAAATCCGTTAAGCTGATAACGAGAAAACTCAAAATAAAAAAAATACGTTCTATGACAGGTACTACTAATAGTTGCTATGTGTAAAATTTTATAATTTTTGATGGTAGATCGTACTAATATTAGTATATGGAAAAAGTTTAATCAAGATCGTAGGAGTCGTTTTCAAGCAAAAAATATTTTCCTTTGCGGTTTTTTCACTTTTGTATGGAAGGTACCGTTATTTTTTCATAAATGTAAAATTTTTTCCAAAAATATTTTAGAAAGTACTAAAAAAGTCTTAAATATCGAGTTTCAAAAAAATCTATGATGCCGTTTTCGAAATATTTGATTTTCCAAAAAAAATTTTGAAATATTTTTTAAAAATCCAAAAAATATTTTTTCAAAAATGTTGGTACACAAAACTATTAAAATTTTTTGAAAACTTCTGTATAAAAAAAATAATTGAAATCAGTCGTACCATTTTGAAGAAAATCAAAAATTAAAAAAATGATTCCTTGGGAGGTACCATTAATAACCATTTTTGAAAAATGGTTTTCCACCCAAAGAAAGCCTTTACTAAAATAAATTTATTGATTTTTTTTTAAGAAAAGTTGTCGAGCCGTTTTTGAGAAAAATACGAATGAGTAAATTTGCAAAAAAAAATGTATGACAGGTACCGTTATTTTTGGTTCTAAAAAAATAATGAAAAAAACGTGTCGGCAGAATCACCAAAAACCACTAAGTACCAAGTTTGAAGAAAATCGATCGAGCCGTTAAGGCTGTAGACGAACAGACAGACATACAGACAGAATTGTGCCACCCATTTTTTTTTTGCACGAATCCAAAACTTGCCTTATAGTACCTATAATCGCAAGTAAAAATGATTAAAACCAGTCTTACCGATTTCAAGAAAATATATACTAAAAATAATGGTTCTTTTGGAAGTATCATTATAAACCATTTTTTTTTTTTTTTTTTTTTTTTTTGAAAATGGATTTCCAGCTTAATGTAGCCTCCTAAAGTTAATTTATGGAAATTTGTATGAAAAGTTGTGGAGCAGTTTTTGAGGATCACTGTTGGCAACACATGGTTTATGCGTAATCGTTTCCTGAACACGTCCTAATCATAAATTTTAGGTCGGCCTTGCAGAAAAAAATCGGGAACCCACTGAAAAAGACTCCTTTAAAAAAAAATTGACCTATTTTGAATATACAGAATGGATTTTTGTAACAAAACTTCAACATTTTGTGTGCTTAAGACAACCGTAATGACCGTTATGACTTCTGAAAGATATCCTCTCCATAAATTTTGAGCCGCTAATGGGAAAAAATGTCAGAAAAATACTTTTTAAAAACATTCGGTACTTATTTTGAATTTCATATTCAAAAATGGCTACTATTCCGAGAAAAATAGAAATTGTCTTGAGAAAATATTAATTCATAAAATATTTATATTGACTTCAGAGTTTCACCCTCTACAATACGTCTAAAATTCAAAAATCCTTTGAAAATAATGGTATGTCAATAGAACTTGGAATGCATTTTTCATTAGTAATATAACTAAGAATCAAAAGAGTCCCTAGAAATATCTGTGGTGGAAGGGTGTTTTTTTTTTTGTTTTTAAGGGTAATAGCAAGCGTAGAATTTAAACCATAACACCCACAAGAAAATTCTTACACTACGTTTTCACCAAAAGATAATCTGAGTTTTAAGGAAAAAGATTCATGTGGTGTTTCCACCGGATGAAAAGATTAAAAAGATGATTAACTCTGACAGCACACTTCAAAAGCAAAAGGGGTTTCATTTTTTCTTATGAAGTGTAAGTGAGAAAGAATGTTTATTTTGTGTCAAACAATGGAGAACTGAATCCAGCCAACGAATGAATCCTTCAGCGCCATATAAGAATAGGTTAGTTTGATTTGTTGAACTATTTGTTCTAGGGAGATTTAACAAGATTAATTTTCTAATCTTGTAGATTAATGAAAAAAAATTCGTATGATAAATTTTGGAGATTTAAAGAAGATTTGAGGTTAATCTTATTAAATCTTAAGCGTTAAGCGTTTGGTGAAAACGTAGTATTACACTCGCCAAATTTTTTGAAAGCAATTAAGTTATTATAACATTTATTAAAGCCACTCCTCATAATATTAAGCGGTTCTATTAAACCATAATTGACCTTGGAGCACAATATGTAAAAAAAAATCTAGATTTCTAGTTGTTCTGGGAAGAGTGTTGATGTTTAGTTGGCTTAAATTATAAAATGAGTCAATAGATCCCGAAAAAGTTGATTAAGGAATATTGTTAACTTCTCTCCTTTTTTCCAGTGATGTTAGGCTAAGAAATTTAAGTCGGAGGTAAGTGCTGAGTTGGGTTCCATTGAAGATGTCGAAAAGTATATAAAAGAAAACGTTTTTGCACACACACTTTCAAGTGTCCTTCTATAGCACTTTCATAGGTAGAACACCAAACGCAGCTACAGTATTCCAACATCGGTTTTACAAGTGCACAGTAAAGTGTTTTACATTATGTAAGGCTCATTAAACTCCTTTGACAACCTAATTATTAATTCACTGGATTTGAGACAGCCCCTGTTCAATCAATGAAATTTTATAACTTTGGTAATAATTGATAGAAAAAAATTTAATTTTAGTACAAGTTTAGTCCCTTTATATGATTAAAATAAATTTGGGGCACTTGTAGACAGTCGTGGATTAGCCACAGAGGACATAAAATTTTTAGGGGTGGCAAATTTTTAAGATTCTAAGGAAAAATAAGAGATGAAATAAAAAAAGGTTCTAAGGAAAATAAAAGAGGAAATAAAAATGTTTTCATACATGTTTTCCTTACATCTTTTTTATAAAGAACGAGCAAAAAATTGAATACCCACACAAATCAAAGTTTTTTTTTTAAGATCATCACTTCATATCCGTCTTTTCGCTCTAGTAAACGCACGACGGAAAAACGCAAATCATTTTTTTTTCTACAGAAACACTCAAAACACAGCACTGTAAGTGGAAACAAAAATTGGTACCTATTCATGCCATTTTATGATGGAATACATAGTATATCGGTGGAATGATCTTTTTCGGCCTTAAATGTCTCCAATGTCAAAAAAGAAATCACATAATTTTAAAAATCTTATCAATCGAAGCCAAGCTTGTTGAAGTTATGAATTTCGAAAGCATAATATCATCGGCTTTCTGTCAAAACCTCGTTAGTCTTAAAATGCCATTTTAATGCATTTCAGGTCAAAACAAATACTTGAATTCAAATATTAATGTCTCGTAACTGTATCATGAATCCTTTTGGTTCTATCAACCAGTTTTAAAACCTTTTACGATCTAAGAATTCCATTCTATTAATTTTTAAATCGGTTGTTTGTGTTTTCTAAGCAAATTTTAAAAACAGACTTACAAGGTTTTGACAGAAAGCCGACGATATATGATTTTGCTGCTGTAAAATCTCGACCCAAGGTCACTAAGATTTAAATTAAATAAACGTTATTTAATTCAACTAAACAAAAGCCTTAATTAAAAATCCCATCTTATTTGAAGACAGAAGGGAAAAACATGATAAAACACCTGAACTATTCAACCATTTGTAAATAGTTATTTATTTTTTCCACTAACTGATATTTATTAAAAAAAAAAATACTGGCCCAGGTCGGCAAAATAGCTTAATCCGCCCTTGCTTATAGATATAAGGAAAATTCGTTTTTTTTTTAATTTGCCTGAAATGTTTGGTCTCGATTTTAATGAGTTTTGTACCAAACTGTAGATGTAGTGATAAAAGACTACATTTAAAACAAAATTTAAATTTTTCAACCTATTGTTACCAAAGTTAAAAAAAATTCAGAGCTCGATTGAACATTTTTCATGAGTTTTCCCATATAAGACTTGTTTCGCCTTGGGGTCCGGGTTAACGGTAAAATAATGAGAAAAAGTTTCACAGTAATTTATCTATTTATTTGAAAGAAATTACGGGGTGCACCAACTTAAATTAAGCAATGATCTTTTTAACGACCACCCTAATGTATATAGACATAGCACATAGGTATACTTTGGCAAGTTATGCATAATCGAGATTTTGATCAGACTTGCCATCACTATGATAGGGAAAACAAAAATATCTATCTGTCTGTTTGTCTGTCTGTCCGCCTAAGGCCTAAACAACTGGACAATGGTTTGTAGTGATTCCCAAACAATTTTTCTTATAGACTTTTTCGTACTTAAAGGTATTAAACCAAATCATATAAGCGTCGTCGAAATTAATTACGACTTATCGTCAGATCATAATCCAGTAATTCTATCACAGAGTGAAGCGGAAATAATTGAAAAAGGTATTCCTAAGCTCGTGAACAAGAAAACAAACATGGAACGAATTCAGAGATAAACTTTAATTGCAAACAATTGAACAAATCGACCATGAAGAAGAACAATTTATTGCTGATGTGCAACAGCCTGCAGAAATAAGTAATTCCAACTATTTCGAACTCAAGACAAAAAGAAATAAAATATCCTGTCGAAATAAAGGAGCTGATATTGGAAAAAAGAAGAACTCGAAGAAAATGGCAGGTTACGAGATTTCCAGGTGATAAGGCAGTTTTTAACCGTTTTAGCAACGAACTAAAGAAAAGAATCTGTGTGTTTAAAGACGATTAACTTAGAAGTTTCCTGAATAGTCTGACGGCAGATGCTTCTACCGAATATTCCATACACAAAACCCGCCAGTAAAATCACAAGTTGGTAAATGGATCGGAAACCTGAAACAAAAGGCTGACCTTTTAAGCCATTCCCAGATAAAACAGCAACAGATCCCTTACAGTATGTTGATAGAAACGACGAATGTGAAATACCTTCTGTCACGTTCAATGAAGTCAGAAGCGTGTGTCATCATAAGTTGTCACGTTCTAATAACTGCGCAGGTTTTGAAAGAAATGCCTTTAATAGCCTTCAAGAAACTTCAATTTATAATAAACGCATGTCTTAAACTAAAATATGTGCCACGTCATTGGAAAATTGCAGAAGTCACGGTAAGCTACCAACAGAAGTAATATCTTACAGACCAATATCGCTTATACCAATCATACAAAAGTTTTCGAAAAACTGCTCCTGAAAATGCTTACCAAATAATAGAAGAAAGTAGACTAATTCCGAGTGCCATTTGAAGAGAAACAAGTATGCTTGGCTATATTCTTAGATGTTGCTCAAGCCTTTGACAAGGTTTGATACTTGGGACTTGAATAAAAACTGCATAGGGACCTTCTAAGGCAGTACTACGAAATACTGAAATCCTACGTTACGAACCGACTCTTTAGAGTAAACAAAATTGAAGCCGGTGTACCACAAGGAAGTGTCCTAGAACCTACCCTGTATCTGTTATATACAAGGGATATTCCAGTGAACATCATCGCTATCGTGGACACCTTTGCTGATGATACTGCAATATTGGTCCCAGACAAATCCGTTACGAAGGCTACACAAAAACTGCAAAATGCTGTTGATAAAGTAAGTGATTGGACGCAAAATGGCGCATATAAACTTTACAAACAAAAACAATGTTCCAATACTTATAAAAAGTACAGCAAAATCTTAATCCAATACCGCCAAATACCTTGGAATGACTTTGGATGCAAAGCTTAAATGGAAAGAACACATCAAAAAGAAAAGAACTAAACTTGAAGTACAGAAAAATGAACTGGTTATCTATTAAGAACAAACTAATGTTATATATAAGCTAGTATAGAAACTCGTTTGGACATATGGTATCCAACTATGGGACTCCAAAGCAAGGTCCTTCGTGGAATAATAAATGCCCCTTGATAACTTAGAAATAGCGATCTACATCGTGACCTTCAAATTGAAATGGTTACTGAAGTGGTTAAAAAACACGCTGTATCACACAATCAGCGACTGCAAAGTCATACCAACTCCGAAATGGAGCAGTCTTAAATGTATGAGACAATGTTCGGAGATTAAGAAGAACCAAGCCTCATGAGCTGATGGTCTAAAAGCTATGGGAATGTGTTGTAACTTTAAACTTCCCCCAATGGAAATGTTATTAAAAAACTAAGATAGAAAGCTCATTAGTCGATCTTTCATAGATTGGTCTTGAGAGTCCCATACTATTTGGTACCAATTATTACCGAGTGTCATTTGAAGACTTACATGGGATAGAAAAAAAATCTTAGATCCAAAAATAATGGGGCCTGCAAAACAATTTTGTTTAGCAATTTTACAAAATATTTTTTGACTCCAAAATGGCTGAACAACTTTTTTAAAGAAATTCAATAAACTATGCACTTTTAGGCTACCTTTAGATGGGAAACAATTTGTCAAAATTATTAATGGTATCTCCCAAAGAACCACTATTTTTATTCTCTCTTATCTTAAAAACAGTGTGAGTGTGACTGTTTGAAATCATTTTTTTATATTATGTAAAAGATCACAAAAATTTTAAATAGAAATAAAATTTTTTGATTTTCAAAAAAATATTTCAATATTTTTAATAATATTTAAAAAATATTTTAAATTCCGTACGAAGCGGTTTTTTAACACTTTTTAGAATATTAAAAAACACTGTTTCATTTGTCAATAGAACCAAGAATAAAAAAGTCCTCAAAAGTATCTGTGGAGCAACGGGTGTTTCTCTTATACTCATGAAAATTACTAAGATACTTCCGTAATTGTGGTGGCCCATTTTGTTTGTGACCGGAAAGCCAACTTACTGGCCAACTGATCCGTCAGAAATACCTGACTTAATCGATTTGTTTATGGTAAAAGTAATACCCTCTAACCGTATTGAAATATCAGAAGGCCATGATCTCTTCTCAGATCATTCTGCAGTCATACTAACTATGAGCGAAAGCCTTGTCAAAATTGAAAAACCACCCAGGTTAACAAACGGTAAAACCAACTGGGAAGGATTTAAGAAAGATATCGAGGACAACGTTGAATTGAGGGTATCATTACAAACGCCTCTTGAGCTTGAAGACGCAGTAGATATCTTTGCTGATATGATACAAAAGGCAGCGTGGAATAACACACCTTATCAAAGGGCTACGCCACGCTATAAAGATATAAAATATCCGCAGGAAATAAAAGACTTAATAAAAGATAAACGAAAAGCACGTAAGAAATGGCAGCGAACCCGTGCTCCTCAACACAAAGCTCATTTAAATCGCTTGTGTAATATGCTAAAAACAGCGATATCAGATTTCAAAAACCGTGAAGTAGAAAATTACCTTGAAAGCTTGTCAGCTGGGAAAGAATCCAACTACTCACTTTGGAAAGCTATAAAAACAACGAAAAAACCAAAGCTTCCAGTACCCCCGATTAAGAAAAGCTAAAACGAATGGGCTAAAAGTGACAAAGAGAAAGCGGCGGTATTCGCCGATTACCTGGAAGAAACATTTAAACCTTCTGATGGGCAAGCACTCAATGGAAATATTAATATGAGTTTTAGCTCAATTGAGAACTACAGAACCAGAAATGCTACGCTCGCTGAATTGAACAGAGAAATAAAGAAGCTAAAGTCTAATAAAGCTCCGGGGTATGACTTAATAACAGCGGAAATATTAAAAATGCTTCCTCACAAAGGATTAATTATCCTCCTTTATATAATAAATGCCGCTCTAAGGCTAGAATATGTTCCAAGCCAATGGAAAGTTGCGGAAGTCATAATGGTTTTGAAACCTGGCAAACCATCTTATGAAAAGAATTCTTACAGACCGATTTCGCTTCTTCCAATAATATCGAAAGTTTTTAAAAAGAATACTACTCCTGCGCCTGCAGCCTATAATAGAAGAGAAACGATTAATACCTGAACATCAGTTCGGATTTAGAACCAAGCATTCAACAATTGATCAAGTGCATAGAATAACTGACGTAATTGAGAGAGCTCTTGAAGAAAAGAAAATTTGTTCGATGGTCTTTTTGGATGTGTCGCAAGCGTTTGACAAGGTGTGGCACGAAGGCCTCAAATTCAAATTACGACAAGTTCTGCCTGTAGGACTTTATAAAATTCTTAACGAATATCTAGAAAACAGACTTTTTCGTGTAAGACACGGAAATGAATATTCTAATTTCAAAGAAATAGTGGCTGGGGTACCACAAGGTAGTGTTTTAGGTCCAGTTCTGTACCTTCTATTTACACGTGATATACCTCAAACAGAAGACACTATCGTAGCAACGTTTGCTGATGATACTGCAATACTAGCAGTAGGCAAAACCGATTAACGAAGCTACGATTAAATTACAAAATGCTCTTAATAATGTTAATTATAGTGGACAAAAACATGGCGAATAGCGCTCAATGAACAAAAGTCAGTCCACGTGGACTTTACGTATAAAAAAATAAATAGATTGCCCGTCTTTCTAAATACCGGTCGTGTTCCATTTGCGAATGAGGCAAAATATTTGGGAATGACTCTAGACGCGAAATTAAAATGGAAGCCGCACGTAAAAAAGAAATGCGAAGAACTAAAAAGTAAATTAAGAGATATGAACTGGTTACTCGGTAAATATTCTAAGCTTAGTATTGATAATAAGTTGATTTTATACAGGCAGGTACTTAAACCTGTCTGGACTTACGGTATATAACTCTGGGGTTGTACCTGCGATACAAATTTAAATAAATTACAAACGTTTGAAAATAAATTGCTTAGGTCATTTGTAAATGCACCATGGTATATAAGAAACGAAGATCTTCACAGGGATCTCGGGATTCCTACGGTTCGAGACGAAATTAAGAGTTTCGCGCGAAAACATAGAAATCGGCTATTAGATCACGCTAATCCAACGATTATTGACATTCTTGACGAGTCGAATTTAGTACGCCGTCTGCAAAGAACAAAACCTTCCGACTTGGTGCGGTGAACGGAAAACTGCTTTAAAATCGCGGAATAAGCAGGAACTTTCACCGGAAAGTTACCTGCAACACGTTACTTAACTTCGTTAAAAATAAATTGCTAGATAAGTTCCAACTTAGTTGCAATCGGGAAGTGGAGGTGGTTTTAGTGTAGTAAGAATCCCACACTTCTATGAGCACGCGTTTTTCGGTCCTCATAGAGCCTGATGCAGGTTTTGCACCTACCCACGGAAAAAAAAAAAAAAATTTGTTTGTGGGTAAATAAAAAGTTGAATGAGGGCATCAACTTGACTATTAATTACTTATAAACAAAGTATAATAAAAGTATATAGCCCACAGCAGATTTTGGGTGTGAGTCATAGCAAACAAAGAAGTGTAGGCGTCGAAAGCTTCATTAGAGGCTATTCAAAAAATCAAAGTCTTGCAGTCCATAACTGGGGCCTTTGCGAGTAACAGTGGATCGACAAAAAATATGAATGCAACTTCGAGGATAATCGTGTTAGCCGAAATAGGTTTTCATTCTTCCCAAGATAAGCTCCTCGGATCACATATCACGGAATCTGAGACCATTTGAGCGTATAGTACACTCTACCTTACCGTTTAAAAAATTCAAAATTCTAAGTGAAAAACGGTTTTTTTAATCAGTCTGGCGGGGTGAATTAAACACTCATATGATCTCAGATTCCGTGATATGGGATCCGCGGAGCTTATCTAGGGAGGGGTGAAAACCAATTTCGGATTACACGATTATCCTCGAAGTTGCATTCATATTTTGTTGTTGTTTGTTATTGTTGTTTCTCGCAAAGGCCTCAGTTATGGACTGCAAGATTTTTTGAATAGCCTCTAATGAAGCTTTCGACGCCTATACTCCTTTTTTTGCTATCACTCACACCCAACAACTGCTGCGGGCTCTTAGTCTAATAATATTTATCAGAAAACATGTCGAATTAATTTCCATCAAATATCGACCACTTTGGTTTAGGGATAAAATATGATAACAAATTCTGTAAGACACTAAACCAATACAGAAAACAGTTGGTAGTCAAACAAAAACTTTCGTCAGAAAGCTTGGATTGACACCAAACTTCATCACAATAATTAAGAGCATCACACTTAGAAGAATTATTTCAAAAGTTTATTTTGGTAAAAATAATTATTTATTAAAAACTTTACAATTGACCTGAAGCCCACTCAACTATTTATTTCCCATGAATGGCTACTGATTTCCTGATTCCATGCAGATGCAGAAGCTCCTTTAAAATTTTAATAATGTTGATGCATACCATACATACCACCACCACTACCACTGGACATGTATGGAGAATAATAAGTAGGATAACTGGGGTAGTATTCAGGACTAGGCATGTAACTTTGATGTGAACTAGGCATATAACTTGGTGCTGGATAGTAACTTTGAGCAGGAACGTAACTATGTGCGGGAGCGTAGTTATGTGAGGGAGCGTAGCTATGTGCGGGAGCGTAGTTATGTGCGGGAGCGTAACTATATGAGGGAGCGTAATTAGGTGCTTGATGAACGTAACTAGAAGATGCTGGGACGATACTTATAGTAGATGCTGGGGCGTGAGAGTGACTTATAGGAGGTGCTTGGACGATACTTATAGAAGGAGATGATGGGACGACACTAATAGGAGCTGCGTGGACGTAACTTGGAGATGATGAGACGTATGTGGGAGATGATGAGACGTATGAAGGAGATGACTGAACGTAATGATGTCCTGCACTTTCCTGTTGGGCAACTAAAACAACACCACCTCCACTGCTGCTACCACCACTACTGCCATGTCCAAAGGCATGACTAAATAATCGAACTTCCTTCTCCTTTTCAGCAGCTGAAACGCCATAGATGACTGCAAAGATACCTAAAAAAAAAATTAAATTAAATAATTGTAGAACAAAAGTTAGAATATTTCGAAAAATCTTAAAAAAGTTAAAAAGTTAAATAAAATAAAAATAAAAATAAAAATAAAAATATAGAACTCGGTTATGATTAAACTTACAGAAAACCAAACTTATGTAACCACTCATGTCTGAACTTGATCTGATTTAATGTGGTGCATTTTAGTTCTTCTTATATATCCTCGGAACTTGGTAAGATCAATATGGAAATTAAGGGGAAAATATTTGAAAAATTGACAAACCCAATCAGAACTGTAGAGGCGTTTCCTTCATATCTCCATCCTCATTTCTCCTAACTTCTTTCTAATTGGAAAAATCGAGATGGGAAACATCATCATGATGGAAAAACTCAAAGAATACATATAAATTCTTAATATTATAGTTTTTATTTTGGGGTCAATGGAAAACTTATGTTAAAAACTTGATTTTTTTTAGTACTTGATTATGTTAATTTTTGTGTAACTTTTTTAGGTTACATACATACATGTGCATGTTCATATAGACTTAACAGGTGAATGCACTTTGGAATAGAAGGGAAATATTTTAAATATGTTTTTGTTTTCTTCATTTTTACTATTCTTGATCTACATATTAATGGGAACAATGATATTGTGATCAGATCACATCAACAACAAAAATATATCCCTTTAAAAGTGTACCATGGAATTTTTAAATTAAATTAGTTTTCCTCAATATTTTGGATTATTTTATTTTTTATTCGACTTAGCATTATTTATACCATTTTGAGACAAAACACATAAAATTAAGACGTCATTAAGCCTAATTACATGACTCGGGTTGTTTTGTGCTTCGTCCTTTTGACACATCATCGGGAGAGGATAGTAGAAATGTAAGGGAACTAAAGTAACGAAGGCTAGTATGAAAATGTTTAGACTTTTTCCGGTTGAACTTAGAAGTTTATGAATTGACAAATGAGTCGGGGCTACGGATGATGCTTACATTTATATAAACTTAAAATTAAGAGAATTAATATTGTTTTTCATGTTTTACTGGGGATGAATCCGAAAAAGAACTAATTAAAAAGTATTTTAAATTATTAATATTCAGCCTTATTATGAGCTTCACGTGAACAACATACGTGTGTGAAGTTAGCATAACATTTTTGAGCTAGGCCAATGGGACCATGGCAGGAATTTGCAGTTTTTTTGCATATTTTATGCATTTCTATTCCGGATTTTGCAGTTCACCAAATAGTGGCTCTAACCGACTGTACTGCTAGCTTCACTGTGAAGTTAGCAGTGCCTATGCTTTTCTCAGCAACCGGGCTAGCTAGGAATCTGAAATAAGGCTCTGAATTTGCAATTTAATTTGCAGTTCCAGAAAAGGAAAAAACCAAATTTCAAAATCCTTACATAACAAAAATTTCATACTGTACTGCTAACTTCACTGTGAAGTTAGCATAAAAGTCCTTTTCTCGGCAACGGTGATACCTAGAAATTTGCAGTTAGGCTCGAAATTTGCAGTTCAGAAAAAATGTATGTCCAAATTTTTAAGTCCAAATTTGAAAAAAAATCGAATAAATTCATTTTTCACTGTTAACGTCACTGTGAAGTTAGCAGTACATACCCTTTTCTCAGCAACTAAGCCACTTAGAAAATTGCAGCTTAGGTCCAAATTTGCAGTTTTTCATGCACTTCAAGAAAAAATTAAGCTCAAATTTGTACGTCCAAATTTGAGAAAAAAATCGAAAATTTTACTTTGCACTGTTAATAACAGTGTAAAGTTAGTAGTACATACCCTTTTCTCAGCAACTGTGCTAGGTAGAAAATTGCAGTTAGGGTCCAAATTTGCAGTTTTTTATTTACTTTACGAAAAAATGCAGTTCAAATTTTGAAGTGAAAATTTGGCACTAAAATCGAAAAATTCACCTTGCACTGTTAACGTCAGTGTGAAGTTAGCAGTACATACCCTTTTCTCAAGAACTGAGCCAGCTAGAAAATTGCAGTTAAGGTCCAAATTTGCAGTTTTTATGCACTTCAAGAAAAAACTGATTTCAAATTTGTACGTCCAAATTTGAAAAAAAAAAATCGAATAAATTAATTTTTCACTGTTAACGTCAGTGTGAAGTTAGCAGTACATACCCTTTTCTCAGCAACTAAGCCACCGAGAAAATTGCAGTTTAGGTCCAAATTTGCAGTTTTTCATGCACTTCCAGAAAAAACTAAGTTCAAATTTTTACGTCCAAATTTGACAAAAAAAATCGAAAACTTTTAATTTGTTAACAACAGTGTGAAGTTAGCAGTACATACCCTTTTCTCAGCAACTGTGCTAGGTAGAAAATTGCAGTTAGGGTCCAAATTTGCAGTTTTTCATTTGCAATTTTCTAGCTGGCTCAGTTCTTGAGAAAAAGATATGTACTGCTAACTTCACAGTGATGTTAACAGTGAAAAATGAATTTAATCGATTTTTTTGTCAAATTTGGACTTTTACATTTGAACTTAGTTTTTTCTTGGAGTGCTTGAAAAACTGCAAATTTGGACCTTAGCTGCAATTTTCTACCTAGCACAGTTGCTGAGAAAAGGGTTTGTACTGCTAACTTCACAGTGACGTTAACAGTGAAAAATGAATTTATTCGATTTTTTTTTTCTCAAATTTGGACTTAAAAATTTGGACATAAATTTTTCTTGAGCTGCAAATTAAACTGCAAATTTCGAGCCTAACTGCAAATTTCTAGGTATCACCGTTGCCGAGAAAAGGACTTTTATGCTAACTTGAACTTCACAGTGAAGTTAGCAGTACAGTATGAAATTTTTTTTATGTAAGGATTTTGAAATTGTTTTTTCTTAAATTAAATTAAATTAAATTGCAAATTCAGAGCCTTATTTCAGATTCCTAGCTAGCCCGGTTGCTGAGAAAAGCATAGGCACTGCTAACTTCACAGTGAAGTTAGCAGTACAGTCGGTTACACCCACTATTTGGTGAACTGCAAAATCCGGAATAGAAATGCATAAAAAATGCAAAAAACTGCAAATTCCTGCCATGGTCCCATTAGCCTAGCTCAAAAATGTTATGCTAACTTCACACACGTGAACAACATTCCACGCGGAAAAAAATTAGCATTTCACTTTACGCCTGTTGTGAATTTTATCCGAAAAACGAAAATTTCCCTTTTTTGTGAGTAATAATGTGAGTAGTCATTTAGGGCGAAATGTTTCTTAATTAAGAACTAAAATTGTGACTTAGTATTTGATGCCCCGGCGCGGCGCGGCGGTGCAAGAAACAACAGCAGAGGATACTGGTGGCCCTTGTGCAAATTCTTTGTTTGTTTTAGGCCAAGAAAAATTCAGGTGAAACTCATAATAGCTTTTGATATTCCGAGGGAATGAACATTTTTCGGGCGAAATATTTTCCATGTGAAACTTATAATAAGGCTGATTGTCTGTTTTACAATAAATAAACCACAAATTTTTTGAACCTTAAAATTACGAATGGCCTTTTCCAAAGAAAAAACGAATTGTGTAATCAGGCTTATTATTATGTTAGCACAAGAAAATGTACCATCATAATTTTTGGTAGTAGATCGTACTAATTTTAGTATGTATGTATATGGAAAAAGTTCAATCAAAATCGTAGAAGTCGTTTTTTTTTTTAAATTTTTCTAAAAATATTCTAGAGAGTATCAACTACAAGACTCTTATGTATCGAGTTTCAAAAAAATATCATATCGTTTTCGAAATATTTGATTTGATAAAAAATAAGCATTTTTTATAAATCCAAAAAATATTGTATTTTCAATTTTAATACACAGAATTGTAATTTTTGGAAAAAGAAAATTATTATTCATACCGTTTTGAAGAAAATCGAAAATTAAATAAGTGGTTCTTTTAGAGGTACCATTAATAACCATATTTTAAAAAATGGTTTTCCACCCAAAGGAAGCTTTTACTAAAATATGTTTATTGATTTTTTTAAGAAAGGTTGTGAAGCTGTTTATTAGAAATATACGATTATATAAAATTGCTAAAATTGTATAACAGGTACCGTTATTTTTGGTTCTAAAAAAAAATGAAAAAATATAAAAGAAAATCGATCGAGCCGTTTAAGCTGTAGACGAACATATAAACAGCATTGTGCCACCCACTATTTTGGTGTTCTCTATCATCGTAATGTCATGTTTGATTGTGTTGCACTTTTTTTCCGACGAACCGAGACCGAACAAAATTGTATTATTTAATTGAATAATTATTACTTTAAACTTACGACGAAACCACAAGACGACCGACCCAAACGAATTGACCACGACTTTTGGTTAGACGAATGTCAACCAAAAGAAAATACAAAACAAGTTCGAATTCGAACTGAATAAAGCGCAACAGAAGGTAGCACTTGGGATGCTACCACCACGACTAGCTCAAATTAAGGGGTGGGTTTCACCAATTAATTTAATGAATGATTAATTATTTTCGATAAATGTTGATATCAAATCAACGATTTTGATACTCACAGGGGCGTAGTACCTGAAATGTAAAATAAAGGGGCGCCAGCAATTTTTTTTTGTTTTGAAGGAAATTACAAACCTTCTGAAGCGAATCCAACGGTGAAAGCAATTTAAGAGGAACAAAAAAAAGAAAAAGAAGATATTTATATTTTTGAATTTGTGTTTTAATAGAATGAAATTGCTTGGGAAACCTTACGAGTAGGAGTAAAACCCAAGATCTTTTAGAATAAAAGAACAATGAATCAATGATTTATAAGTTGGACCGTTAACGCTTGGTCCCGAAAGAATAAAGAAACTGTTTCTGAACGACCCGTTCGAGCGAGTTCCGCTTTATCGGAAATTTCACGGAACAAAAGGCCAACGATTTAAAAATGTTGAGTTTTGATAACTCTTGAAACAAACGCTTAAGAAAATATTACCAATTTCACCACAGATTTATAAATTCTAATAAACCACTATACTTAGCTTTTTTTTTCCTGATTTCCACTGCCAATCCCTCTTCCCTCCGAGATAAATTTCCCAAATTTTCTCCTCCAATTTTCCACAATAGTTTCTATAATTTTTCGCCAATTTTTGTCTTCCTTTCTTTTACCACTCCCCAAAAACGTGATTGAATTTCCTTTTTTTTTCTCCTAATTTTTCTCTTCTCGTTTTTTTTTTTGAAATCTTCTGTTCGATCTTAATGACGGGTAAGAAGTGTCCCTCCAGGCTTTCACTATGCCTGGACGACCTCTTCTTTTTTCCAATGCCCCAGTGCTTTCGGCCAATCAGTGACGGGGGTTTCGGTCGCGTCATTATTCAGCAACACTCAGCCCATTGGCGTGAGTGAGCCAACGCAGTTGCAAACCCGTACGCCTTTCCTACTCGCACTTCAACCCCAGCTTTATGCAAAGTCATCATCGAATTCGCCGGACTCTGGCATGACTTCCAGTGGGCGGCAATTCGATGGGTGCATTCAGCCACCTATTATCCCCAACTAAGTTTTTGGAAAAGAAAAATTCAGAAAATCAAAAAGGAAACCCAATTCAACGTGTGCATTTTTCCCCTCAGAACTAAATGAAACAACTATTGTGAAGCCTTGGTGAAAAGCTAATTACCCCTTTGTTATATTTCGGAGGGAGGTTGGCAGTTCTAATACGCGAATTTGACCTAGGTCGTTGGCTTTTTGTGCAGATTTTGGGGAATGAGGACGAGCAGTTAACGTTCCAACTTTTAAAAGAAAAATAAGTAATGTTATGTTGGGCAAGCAGCCGTTTTGCCAAGAAGTAACTTCGGCGTTAGGGACCAACTGAAACTGTCACCTACGTATCTGATGCAATAATAATGATTGAGCAGACCACCCGTCTGTCAGTATAATGTTCGTCTTCGGGGACCAACTGTCGCCCGTGATTCGGATCAAATTTTTCGACTGGTTGTCGGTTATGATATAGTGGATCACCCATCCACTTCTCGTGTCCAAATTGACAATATCGATTTTTGCTTCTTCAAGATACTGAGAGAGTGAAACAATGGCTGATGGACCATTGCTGCCCTTTTCTCTCTCTCAGTATATTGCAACAAGCACCTGTAGGGAAAAGAAAAAATGGAAAGGAAGGAGGAGGATGTGGATGATTAAGGTTGATTTTTGTCGCGGTAAATTTTACCGTGACAATTGTTATCTCAATTTTTTTTTAGCATAAATCCAAAACTTGCCTTATAGCAGCAATTCCCAAAGTGTGTTCCGTGGAACCCTGGGAGTTTTCAGGGTTCCACGAATTTCCTGAAGTATAAACAGTAAAATACGAACAATAAAAGAAAAAAAATTAAAAATTTCCACAACAAAAAAATTGAACAATATTTTTTTTTTAATTTATATTTTTTAATCGAAGTGATTACTTCAAGGTCAAAAACTGCTTCATGATTAAACTCATCATTAATTAGGGAAAATGTATTGATATTTGCAGCGGCGGAGCCGCAGCAATGGTGGGAAAGGTTAAAGGGGTTGTTTTTAAATATTAAAAACTTTGCTCCTAGAAGTACCAGCAGTCATTGTATTTTCCATCGTTATGTACTTGAAAAGAATGCCAACTGATTTAAAAAAATTTCTCGGTGTAGCTGTGAAAATAGTAAATTTTGTAAAAAGTTGTCCCCGCCAATCGAGATTGTTTTAATTAGTGTGTAAAGATATGGGCAGTCAGTACGAATTGGTTCTTCTTCATACTGAAATCCGATGGCTTTCCGGATGGAAAGCTTTATCCAGGTTATTTCAACTTCGTGATGAGTTGAATGTGTTCAAACTGGAAAAAAAAAATTGTCTTCAACTGCAAACCTCTTTGATGTATATTGCATGATGATGAGCAATGGATTACCAAATTAGCTTATCTTGCAGACATTTTCGAGAAAATCAACAAAACTGCTACAGCTCTGTAGGAAAAATCAATTACAGTATTTTTTGCGAGAGACAAACTGGCAGCTTTGAAAAGAAAAATTTATTTCTGGATCTTAGTCCAGTTAATTTGTGCTCAAAAAGGCTCATTGCGAGCAAATTGTGGGGTAGTTTTGATATTTTCCTTCCTGTGTGTTTTTTTGGGGGGAGTTGAATCCGATTCTGAGGTTTGCCAACAAAATTTCGTGACGCAACATGGAAAAAAATGCAAAAAATTATGCAAAAATGCATTTTTTGGGAGTTTTCACTAATGGATCGAAAACTACCAACTATTCGAAAATTACATCAAGCTACCATTGAAATCATACACATTTCCAATAAATCCCTATTAAAGGTTTTTTCTGCGACAACCTATTTATTGATGTATTTTTACTGTTTTCGCAAATCCGCTCGTTTGTTGCATTTAACACCGAAGAAATTTCTTTGTAATAGTCCTTTTGGAAGTTTACTTGCTTGTTTAATAGTTACGCAGTCGATAGCGGCTTTCTTTTAATTGAATGTCCTGCGCATTCCTCAGGCTCGGATTTATTCTCACTGCTTTCAACGACTTCACTATTTTCTGGAGGCTCGGGATTTAATCCTACATCGTTTTCCTTGTTTTCGTTTTGATGATTTGGACTGCTTTGTGCAATGGAATTATTTTGAACGGGCTGCATTCCAAATGTTCTTGCATCAATTCCGTCTATACTATCCTTCAGTTTAATTATGGCTGTTCATGCGTGATTTATGGTTTTAATGGTTCAACTCCGCATCCAGTCCGCATTTCACGGAATGCGGAGTTGCACGATCGCATCCATATGTGGTACGTGGCACATCGCTGTTTTTCCTTCCACCGCAGTTAAACGCACACCAGTATTTATCCATAGTGTTATGGTACATCTATTTACTGGTTATATGGTGTGCGATCAACTGCAGCGAAAATTTAATTTTCTTAGGTCATTATTGTTCCATCACTCAACTCATTCGGACCTTCAGTCCACATTTAAACTCTTTTTTTTTTAAATAAAAATTGTAATTATTTAACTAGAGTTTTGATAGTTTTTTATTAAATTTGGGACCAACGAGTGGTGCTGTTGGGCGGCCGGCGCTGCCGCAAATAACAGCAGGAAGATCCACACACTTTACGCCTCAACATTTGGTCCAATCGAGCCAGGATACTGCTCCAGCGTTCCAACTCGTGCGTATACGGATTTTTTTTGCAACCAGCTGCTGCCGCCACCAACACGCTATATACTTTTTTTGTGTCGTAAGAGACATCAAGTTTGCTGCCGTAAGTTGCAGCATAGATTATTTGCCACGCTCCTCTTTAGTCAAGAGGTTTTTTTGTGCATTCTTGTGACCGTTACTATTACGCAACGGCACCAACTCCTCGTCAGTTATGACATGAGGATTTGTTGCCACCCTCACGTGGCATTCTTATGACGTCTTCACCATCATGCCATACACCAGTTCATACGGAGGCTTTTGCTGCCTTCACGTGACCTTTGTGACGCCATCATCCAAACTCCAACATTGAACAGCAGCTCCCCGCTAAACAGTATAGAATTCAACTATGCCACAATTTATATGGCCATTCACCTGCCACCGAAAATAATCGCACTACAATTTTGTGTGGCCATTTGCTGAAATTCTTTTCTGGCCACGCTGCCGAAAATCATAACCCAGTTTTCCTACCATCTCATCATCACGCTGCTGATATATAAAGCACACGTATTTTTGGCCATATGCTGCCATTTATGCATGTATGTTGTATTACCGATGACGATAGCACCGACATTTCTCTGACGTTGTCTTGCGAAGCCGTTACCATCACGCTGTTATAAATTGCAGTAAACATCAATATCAGTGGCCATACGCTGACATGACATTCTAATACCACGTTGCATACATCATTTTGTTTCATTGAAGCCTTGTGAAGCACTTTCCGCAACAAAGGTTCTATAGGAGAACCCAAAACGCTATAAGGAATTGCATAAGCTTTTGCTAAAAATAAAACCACCCACCTCTATTGGTGCTAAGAATTAAGCAGCATTGCCTCGATTACTGCTAAGAAGAATACACCATTGCCTCAATTGGTGCACCACCTCAAGACATTTTAAAATCCAAGAAGATCATCAGAAGCTGCCAAAATATTATTTTGTTTCATTTGTTAAATACATGTACAAGGTCAGTATAAAGTTTTTTGTTGATTGATTGGCAATTCTTTTTGAGATTTTAAATAACGAGCAAAATAGTGTTGCTACCATTCACCTCTTTTTACCTTGCGACAAACGTTTTGTCATTTTTTAAATGCAAAAATATTCTTTTTGCAACAAAGTCAAAACTAATTTTGTTTGGCTCCTCGTGCTTCCTGTGATGATGGCAAT
This sequence comes from Dasysyrphus tricinctus, assembly GCA_963921185.1. Lineage (NCBI taxonomy): Eukaryota > Metazoa > Arthropoda > Insecta > Diptera > Syrphidae > Dasysyrphus > Dasysyrphus tricinctus. Next base: position 87,798,599 of record OY992533.1, read on the forward strand.
AATTGCGGGTATTTGAACATATTTCTTTATACCGTTCTCTAAAACGCGTGTTTCTTTATATCGGTTCCTTTGAAACCCAATAACGTTTCTGCAAAACACTTTTTCCATTAACTACTGTTATCCGTTAATCTTAACCAATTTTTAGTTTCGTTTTCAAATGTATGTATGAACGTTTGAAAACAAATTCCCACGTAGGAGTTTTCTGTATTAAAAGCAAGTGGTTTGTTCATTGCCTTATTTTAACTGGCCCCAATCAACTTTAAAGTAAATAGTTCTTCAATCGTACATTTAAGAATCAACATTTTCTCAACGCTTTTTCTCTTTACTTATGAAAACGTTTTTCACAATTTATACATTTTAATGAGACATTTATGTAGTTTCTTTTGATAACCTTGATTTCCATTTCCCTCGTTCTTATTCAACAGATTTTGAATCTTTTCAAACATTTATTGACTCTGTTTTCAACCCATCTCTTCTCTCTTTGAGAATCTACTCAATAATTTTTCGAATCTCTGTTGACCATAATCAATTTCTCAATTTGAGATTGTCCTCTGAATCTCAAGCCTTTTGTATTTTTTGCTCATTAAGGTTCCATTTGTGAATTTTAAATATATTTTTTTTTCTCTGCTTTTTTGAAAAAGTTGTTGGATTTTTTCCAACTTTTTTAAACTCTGTTGAAACCATCTCTCGTTTTTAATAGCCTCTCTCACTGAGATAAGCAGTAGATCAAGGAGCTCAAGATCAAGAGATACTTTGCATCAAAAAAAGGGAATAAAACAATAATGCAATTTTGTATTATGCACTGCGCTGGCGCTGGTCAGTCAACTCAACAGCAATACGTCATACTTCATTGAAAAGGTTATTGCGAGTACTTTATTTTCGTTTGAAAGGTTTTTTTGCACAGAAGTGCAGAATGCAAAACTGTATTAAATTATTGCACCACAAAAACTAAAAAACAGTAAAAGAAAATTGCACAATACGTGCGAGCGAGAGCCAGTGTGAGACCAAGTATTTGTTCACGACACTTAATTTTTTGACATCCTTACATTTATACTTTAAAATTCACAACACTTATTGCTTTCTATATACAAGATTTTTGTTTGCCATTTTATTATATACTAGCTGGCCCGCCCTGGCTCCGCCCGGGTAGACAAAATTTTCGAGAACAAATAAACAAAACAAAATTTTAATTATGAGTCCTCGATTAATCGAATTCCGGATAATCGAGACCCGACAGTAATTTTTTTTATTTTGTCAGAACCAAAGGAGAATGGGCAAATTTGTATGAAACATGGGCGTGAGAATAATTTTGTTATTTTTGGATGTGGTTGAGTCCTACAATCACCGTGCAGAAGTTTTTTCATTGTGGTGTACTTCAAAAACAAAAAAATGCATTTTCGTTTTAACACTTCAATCAAGTTTTACTGGTCTCTAACCAATGCAAAAATAGAAAGAGAAAGTGAACTAAGAAATCTAGACAGTCTATGGAATATTTTGTATATAAAAATGTCCATATAACATCATTAATAAGTATACATTTGCCATAATATCGAATACCGTTTATTATAATTTACATAATATTTAAAAAAAAAATTGATAGGTATTTTATATAGTAAAAGTGCATCCAGTCAAGCTCTAAATCCCACTTGATTCTGTTGCGTGTAATCGAATTGGGTTTCCGTCAAAAACAGGCCAATAACCAGTGGTGCTTTCGAACGCTGCATTCTGTCTATTCATATTATTGCGAAAATCATAGCCCGCCCAGTCGTTTTAAGTGATAATTATTAATGAAGATGTATCTACGCTTTCATGTATTGGCATTTGGAAAGAACCAATTAGTCAACCTGCTATTTTAACGTCTTCAAATATGGGGTATAAATCCTGATTAAAATAATATATTAAAAAAAGTAAAAAAGCTTTTGAAATCCGATCTGGGTCTGTTTAAAACCGCAACGTGACTTTAGGAGCTTCTGAAATCCCCCAAAACACAATACTACAGTTTCACGATATGTTTTGAAGTTAGGAAAAAGCATTACACACACTAATAATATAATAGATATATATGCGATATTTCCATTATATTAACATTATATTAACATTGAAATATCTTCTTTTCTAAATGAAGTGCAATCGGCGTTACCCATAGTAAAAGTTGTTACTGAGTAACATACCTTTCATTTGACACTTATTTCATTGATGGCCGCTAACGCCCAATTATGCCCATTCTCCACGATTTTTTTTTTTTTTTTTCCGTGGGTAGGTGCAAAACTTGCATCAGGCTCTATGAGGACCGAAAAACGCGTGCTCATAGAAGTGTGAGATTCTTACTACACTAAAACCACCTCCACTTCCCGATTGCAACTAAGTTGAAACTTATCTAGCAATTTATTTTTAACGAAGTTAAGTAACGTGTTGCAGGTAACTTTCCGGTGAAAGTTCCTGCTTATTCCGCGATTTTAAAGCGGTTTTCCGTTCACCGCACCAAGTCGGAAGGTTTTGTTCTTTGCAGACGGCGTACTAAATGCGACTCGTCAAGAATGTCAATAATCGTTGGATTAGCGTGATCTAATAGCCGATTTCTATGTTTTCGCACGAAACTCTTTATTTCGTCTCGAACCGTTGGAATCCCAAGATCCCTGTGAAGATCTTCTTTCTTATATACCATGGTGCATTTACAAATGACCTAAGCAATTTATTTTCAAACGTTTGTAAGTAATTTAAATTTGTATCGCAGGTACAACCCCAGAGTTGTATACCGTAAGTCCAGACAGGTTTAAGTACCTGCCTGTATAAAATCAACTTATTATCAATACTAAGCTTAGAATATTTACCGAGTAACCAGTTCATATCTCTTAATTTACTTTTTAGTTCTTCGCATTTCTTTTTTACGTGCGGCTTCCATTTTAATTTCGCGTCTAGAGTCATTCCCAAATGTTTTGCCTCATTCGCAAATGGAACACGACCGGTATTTAGAAAGACGGGCAATCTATTTATTTTTTTATACGTAAAGTCCACGTGGACTGACTTTTGTTCATTGAGCGCTATTCGCCATGTTTTTGTCCACTATAATTAACATTATTAAGAGCATTTTGTAATTTAATCGTAGCTTCGTTAATCGTTTTGCCTACTGCTAGTATTGCAGTATCATCAGCAAACGTTGCTACGATAGTGTCTTCTGTTTGAGGTATATCACGTGTAAATAGAAGGTACAGAACTGGACCTAAAACACTACCTTGTGGTACCCCAGCCACTATTTCTTTGAAATTAGAATATTCATTTCCGTGTCTTACACGAAAAAGTCTGTTTTCTAGATATTCGTTAAGAATTTTATAAAGTCCTACAGGCAGAACTTGTCGTAATTTGAATTTGAGGCCTTCGTGCCACACCTTGTCAAACGCTTGCGACACATCCAAAAAGACCGTCGAACAAATTTTCTTTTCCTCAAGAGCTCTCTCAATTACGTCAGTTATTCTATGCACTTGATCAATTGTTGAATGCTTGGTTCTAAATCCGAACTGATGTTCAGGTATTAATCGTTTCTCTTCTATTATAGGCTGCAGGCGCAGGAGTAGTATTCTTTCAAAAACTTTCGATATTATTGGAAGAAGCGAAATCGGTCTGTAAGAATTCTTTTCATGAGATGGTTTGCCAGGTTTCAAAACCATTATGACTTCCGCAACTTTCCATTGGTTTGGAACATATTCTAGCCTTAGAGCGGCATTTATTATATAAAGGAGGTTAATTAATCCTTTGTGAGGAAGCATTTTTAATATTTCCGCTGTTATTAAGTCATACCCCGGAGCTTTATTAGACTTTAGCTTCTTTATTTCTCTGTTCAATTCAGCGAGCGTAGCATTTCTGGTTCTGTAGTTCTCAATTGAGCTAAAACTCATATTAATATTTCCATTGAGTGCTTGCCCATCAGAAGGTTTAAATGTTTCTTCCAGGTAATCGGCGAATACCGCGGCTTTCTCTTTGTCACTTTTAGCCCATTCGTTTTGGCTTTTCTTAATCGGAGGTACTGGAAGCTTTGGTTTTTTCGTTGTTTTTATAGCTTTCCAAAGTGAGTAATTGGATTCTTTCCCAGCTGACAAGCTTTCATGATTGATTGATTTCTTTCCAAACTCAATTGATTTTTTAAATTAACAGGTACCCAGGATGTGCTTCTGCACCTTTTTGGCAAAACGCAAGACCGAATTTTCCCAAACTTGACAAAAATACTCCCAATACCAAAGATTTCCTGAAATAGGTCAAGCAATTCTTGAAAATACATTGTGGTGGTCAAAGAGCCGTGGCATCGATGCCTTGTTGGTGGCATGTAGTTTGCACAGATCCAAATAGTAGGTACGTTGACAAAGTTTTGAGCAAAGCTTTCACCACCTCTAAGACTTTATAATTATTGTTCTAATTTAATTGTCTGACACTTTTAAAATCGATTATTTCTACTTGTTTATAATCATTTCCTATATGTACATACACTCCTCGTCAACTGAATACGCACAAACATTTTTTAATATACTTTATCCATTTTTTCCAAATAGTGATGGTTATTATGCCATCTGTAGATGCTAACTATTCCCTTAAGATGTTAAGCAGATAAGTCCGAAAGAATTATCCAAAAACAACCGTGAGTTTTTCTTCAACCACTTGCAAAGTGTTTTATATGCAAAGTAGGAGTTTTTTTTTTAGTCAACTGAATAGGTACAACGCCATTTTCTTCGTTGTTTATAAGTTTTTTGGAGTGCTTGACAGTTTAAATTAACGATTTTAGTGTTTTCAGTAAAATTTAATTCTTGATTTCAAATTTTAAGAAAAATGGGTAGATCTACGTGTCTTAACAGTGTTGAAAAAGCTAAAATCGATTTACTTAGAGACCAAGGCCTAACTGGACGTGCAATAGCTGATAAAGTTGGCCGAAGTTTTAATGTAGTTTATTCTTACTTGAAAAATAAAGATGCATACGGCAAGAACATGAAGGGAGGTAAGAAAACAGCAACAACAGCAGCTGAGAGACGAAGAATTTTAAGATATGCATCAAATTCTTCTGATTCTGTGGCAAAAATAAAACAAAAAGTCGGCGTAAACGCAAGTTGCTCAACAGTATTAAGAGTAATCAACAACTCAAGCCATCTTAAACGAATGAAACTTAAGAAAAAACCACCACTTGACGAGAGACGGAAAATGTTGCGATTAGATTTTTCAAGACTTCACATGAGTTGGAAAAAAGAATGGTATCACATGGTTTTTTCAGATGAAAAAAAGTTTAATTTCGATGGCCCTGATGGGTTCAACTTCTATTTTCACGACTTAAGAAAAGAAAAAAGATTTTTAAATCGCCATCATAGTCGTGAAGGAGGTGTCATGATATGGGGAGCAGTCAGTTATTATGGAACAGTTGAGCTCGAGGTTGTAACATCAAGAATGACAGCAGCTGGGTATAAAGTAATTTTGGAAAGAAATTTTCCTAAATTTTCTAACATCTTTGGACCCATAAACTGGACCTACCAACATGATAATGCGCCTATTCACTCAGCGCGCATAATAAAAACATGGATAGAGGAGCAACAAGTGCAGTTGCTTCAATGGCCGCCGTACTCACCTGATCTAAACATCATAGAAAATGTCTGGGGATGGTTAGTACGCAAAGTTTATGAGGGTGGTCGTCAGTTCGAAGACAAAGAAACCTTAATTTCTGCAATCAAATTAGCGTGGAGCGAAATTTCGTTAAATTACATTAAAAAGCTATACGATTCCATGCCGGATCGAATTTACGAAGTAGTTAAAAATAAAGGTGGAAGTACCCACTACTAAACTTAAACAAAAACTTGTTTCATTCCATTCCAATACCAATTTTAATTTTGGTACCTATTCAGTTGACTCAAAAAAAACTTCTACTTTGCATAAGTTACACTTTGGAAGTGGTTGAAGGAAAAACTCACGGTTGTTTTTGGATAAAACTTTGAAATTCTGTTATTTATATGTTACGAAAATTGTTACCATCAACAGATGGCATAATAACCATCACTGTTTGGAAAAAATGGATAAAATATATTCAAAAATGTTTGTGCGTATTCAGTTGACGAGGAGTGTATGTATATTAATTTTTTCTTTCGTCACAATTTTCCCTTAATTTCATTGTTTTTCTAATATTTCAAAGAAACCGTTAACATTTTTGCAATTAAAAGTAGCCTAGATTACTCCCTGAGTTGTCCACTACATCACTACATGTATGAAAAGTCCCGTCATAACCTGTTCTGCCGTTTTGAAGGTTACCGCGGACAAACAGACAGACAGACAAAAAAATTTTAAATGATGCAGTTAAGTTTCTTAGCAATTAAACAACCACCTGAGCTCAAAAACTTGAAATTATTTCAATATTAACGACAGACACTCCAATTTTATTTATATGTATAGATATCGATACCTTCCCGTAAGAATGTATTAAGCGACATTTCAAAAATTTTAGAGGCATCAAAAAAAAAACTCCTGTTCAGCTATTTATTTGTGTACTTAAAGGAATAAAAAGTTTTGAAACGGAATTTTCAACTCAAAATCCCCTTAAAAATTAGTTTATTACTACAAAATACACAAATAAATAATTGATCAAGATTTTTTTAAAAATTTGAATTTAAAATTTTGAGAATGTCGCTTAATACATTCTTACGGGAAGGTATCGATATATTTCCTAATATTTTCGTTTTGTTTTACTTCTTTGTTTAATTTGTTTTTATTTGTTATTATTCTTATCGTTTTTATTCACTTTTGGTGTTTGTTTTTATTTGTCGGTGACGTTTTGATTTTGTTCACCCACCAACCAGCCAACTTTACAGCACTGACTGGAAAGATTATTGGAACGTCCGATTGCAGCGCTCAGTGAAGAAAAGTAGCTCAGTTCTTCTCGACTGCTTTTAAACGATGCAAGTATTCTTGCGATTTTTACTTACCGCCATATTATTCACTCTGGATTTAAATTGGATGTAAGGAAGTTTTTAATCCAACAATTAAATCCGGATTTATTAAATCCAAAAATTTAAATCCATGTCCATATTATTCACTCTGAACATGCCTTAAATCCAATGGATTTAAAATGCCCTTAATCCCAATGTAAAGTGAATTTAAATCCAGATTAAGATCATTTAATCCAAATGTCAAATTTGTGAAAAGTCAAATTTCTCCCGTGAAACTTTTTGTTTACTTTAATTAATTTATTTCACTATGTTGGAGCGTTTTTTCGTTCGTTTCGTCTTTCGTCTTTTTGACAGGTACGTTCCTTCATGATTACATAAAATCAAAAAAATCCATTCGTGATTTTGACGTTTAAAAAAATTTGAGGTTAATTTATTGGAAAATTGGCAGTAATAATAATTAAAAATATTTGTACATCACTTCTTGTTCAAATTTATACCTATTTAATTATAAAAAACAATTTTTAATTTCACTATTTAAATTTTTAAAGAAACTTGAAATGTGTTTTCATCTGGATTTAAGTACTTAAACTGACCTGCGGAGGGCAGTTTAAATCCAATTGGATTAATCGATATTGGATTTAAGTTTGGATTAAACGAGGGAATAATATGGGATTGGATTTATTGTTTGGATTTAAAATACTTTTAATCTGGATTTAAGTTTTATTCTGGATTAAATGAGTGAATAATATGGGCGTTAATGTTGAAGTACATCCAAAATTCGTATGAAAATACCCTGGCTCATTTTGCTATCGAAAAATTTTATGCAAACGTCAATTTTTGCTATAAGTTGTCACACTTTTTTGTCAGCCTGACTGGCATTCAGTGGACTCTCAGACGTGATCGATAATAAATCTGTTTTTTTTTGCAAGACCGAAATTAATTGGATGAAAGAAACGATGCCAGTGCTCACCTACGAAGAATTGTCGGTGCTTAACTTAAGCACGGAGAAAAACTGTCTTATCGGAATGAATTACATAGTTTGTTATCGATAACTTATTACTAACACAGTTTTTCTCCGTATTTAAAGCGTGGTACACATTATCAAACCTGAGTGTCAGCCATGTTGGATATCAAACCGAACTGACAATGTGTACACGCTGAATGATGGTTTGACACTCAGAACTGCCTGCTCACAAAATTTTTTGATACTGCGTGACAACCCTCGGTTTGTTGGGTGGTTGCTCGGTGTGTACACAATTTCATTCATGAGCCGTCATTCACAGAACAAAACAAGAATTTTTATAGCGAATCAGTGGAAAAAGTGCAAACAAAATAAGAAAAAGTTCGTGTGTGTCATGTAAAAAAGGAATCAACACGATTCGTGGCGGAAATAGCCTCAAAATAAAAGGAAACATTTTCTGAGTAGTGGAATTTCTTTGCCTGACGCCCAACATAACTGATAAGTGTTCACGCAGGTTTGATTTCCAACACGCGTGACACTCAGGTTTGATAATTTGTACCACGCTTCAGATAAGCGCTGATAATTCTCTTCGTTTAAATAAGCCCGAAGAGGTTGTTCCTTACCTGCGTGAAACACTTTGTAATCGATAAATCGCATGCAAATGCAAATTCTCTTGGTCCGATTTTATGTAAATGTCACTTTTGCTACGAGCTGTCAACGCCATTGACAAGTAAGCTTTTAGTGTTTACTAAACACCGGTAACACAGTTTTTATCCGCTTCTAAGTTAAATGTCGAGAATTCTATGCGTTTAGCTTAACATGCTGGCTCGAAGTGTCAAACATGTTTAGTTTGACATAAACTAATCTAACTTTTTTCTGAAGCAATACAAATTTATCAAAAATTTCAGAGGTTGTTTAATCCATCGGCATTGTAGTCATCCCTCAATGGAATTTGACAGTTGATGGCTTGGAAAATATAGGGCAAACTATATTTTGACAGAAAAAAGTGTATTTACGATCCTTATCGTAGCTATCCCTCAATGGAATTCGACAGTTGATGCCTTGAAATTCAGGGGAGAACTATATTTTGACAGAAAAAGTATATTTCGATACAAATGTCACCCAATTGTTTTAAAATCAACTTTTCTGGAGCACTAAAAATTCATCAACAATTTCAGATTTCTTAGAGATTTTTTTATCCATTGACGGTGTTTATACCAGCTTCACGGGAGGCGACTCACTTTGACGCGTCTCTTTTTTATATCATTCCTATTTATTGGAGAAAAAAGAGATGACGAAGTGAGGCGGAAAATTTCAAAAAATTTAAAAACTTCTGCCTTACTTGGACAGCTCTTTCTTTCCAAGAGATTAGAGTGAGATAAAACTAAAAGACGTCAAAATGAGAAAATTGATATCGTAGCCATTTGTCAATGGAATTTGACAGTTGATGGTTTAAAATATAGGGGACAAACTATATTTTGACAGAAAAAGTATATTTTGATCCAAATGTCACCTTAATTTCCTTAAAATTACCTTTTTCTGGAGCTGTAAAAATTCATCAAAAATTTCAGAGGTTTTTTAATCCATTGACATCGTAGTCATGCGCCAATGAAATTTGACAGTTGATATCTTGATAGATAAGGGCCGAACTATATTTTCACATAAGAATCGTACTAAGATCCAAATGTCAACCAATTGACATAAAAGCACCTTTTTTTCTGGAGCAGTAAAAACTTGAAAATTTCTTTTTTTTTTAGCTTTTTGATCAAAATCATTTTGGTGATCGATACTTGAACGATTTTCTAGAATTTTGCCAACCAGACGAAAATGTTATTAGCACTCGAGTTTCGAGGGCTGGACGTACTAGTAATAATTTATTTGCAACTTTATGTACCCAGTAATTTCCATCGATTCTAAATTAAGAAACCGAAGCTTTCTGCTCAAGACCTGTGTTGTGAAAAAATAAGTTCAACAAAATAGAAATTGGTAAGTTCAGATTAAGTCAATGTGCGTTTATTTCATATTATTGTTTTCTTGTGAAAATATATCAAAATCAAAAAACCGTAGTTAAAACAATATTATTTCAGTTTTGATTTCATGGTCTATTTTGTTTTCCTGGTTTTCCAGGTCTGCCCGGTTGTCCAAGACTTCCGGGTTCACCATATTGTCCTACTCCCCCTTTCTGTCCAGGTTCTCCTGGAGGTCCAACTGGCCCGTCTCTGCCTGGACTGCCTGGTGTTCCATTTTGCCCAGGTGAACCTCCTGGCCCCTTTTCACCCATTTGACCCGGTGAACCAGGTGAACCTTTAGGGCCCACTGGGCCAGGTTTACCCGGACTTCCTGGAGCACCATCATCCCCAGGAGCTCCATTTGGACCAGGATTTCCAACAGGGCCATCAGCACCCCTAAACCCAGGTAAACCCGGTTGGCCGGCTATGCATATGCATTGTTCTTCCTGATATGGTTGATGTGGCGGATATGGTGGTGGGGCTGGATAAGATTGTTGTGGTGGTGGATGTGGATATGGATATGGTTGTGGATAATATTGTGGTGGTGGTGGTGGTGGTGGTGGTGGATGTGGTTGAGGAAGTGGATATGGTTGTGGATAAGAATAGTGTGGTGGATATGATTGTGATGGATATGGGTGCTGTAGTTGATATGATGGCTGTTGTTGTACCAAAACTGTTGATGGTTTTTCAATAATAAATTCTGTTGGCTTCGAATTATATGAATAAGCCGGAGAATAATGCTGATGTGGAATATACATGGGCTTTGGTCTAGATGGCTTCACGAAAAATTTTTGACTATTAATCACTGGTACTTCTACTTCGATATCTTCATTTTGTCCTTTTTGGAAGATGTCTTTATCCAAAGTGGCCGAAACCAAAGTGGCACCTAGAATATTATAGAAAAACAAAATAAACTTCCTTCCACTCATATTTCGATCAAGATTTTTTTTTCTCATATATTTAACAACTTACCGAGTGCCAATAATGCTACTACTATCTTCATCTTTTTGCGACTTCTGATTGAATCAAAGTTCGAAGAATGTCTTTTATACTTCCATCATCAGGACAATTTCATAAAAAAAAATAGATTATTCAAAAAGAATTATTCTCAATTTAATAGATATTTAACGGTTCTGCTTTGCTAGTTGGTATACTCATTTACTTCAAATCATCACAAATTTATTTAAATATGTGACCCAAATCTTTGCGATACATACATGAGTCGTGGTGTAGATTAAATTTTATTCAAAACAGACACCTGTCTATCAGAATTTGGATGAAATCTTTGCAAATATCTTATCACACCAAAGTCAATACCCAACAAGTTTACAGCTAGCAAATTATATATGCAAACTTAATGTAGTTTAATGAAGAAAAAAAAAATATATATAATTTCGAAATTTGTATACAAACTTCTAGAAATTTGAGTTTTGGATCTTCAGCATCAATATAGACTAAAAAAAAGATTCTTGGTCTTGTAAGTCTCATGAATAATAACAATTAAGAGAAAAAGACTATATCTTAGCTTAAAAATAGAGAAAAAAATCATACAGACATTTTTTGTTAGACCCATTTCATTCAATGCAAATTTCTTCGTGATAAAGGTATTTTAAAATTCCCCTGAGTAGAAAAATGCCAAGGAAGTTATAGTTACCTGCAAAAAATCACTTAAACTGAATAGTGTTTGTGTTCCTAAAGTCCTTGTATCCTTCCATTGCTCTTTCGTTTCTTGAGTAAACCACTTAAAAGTTGCTCGATACTTAGGCTATGGTTATGGTTGAATTCGGTCAAGCAATTGTTCTAACATTTGAGTCAGAACTAAGAAAACTTCATGTTCTAATGAAAGTGATTATACAAAGCGCATGATTTGTTCGTCAAAATCAGCACGAACTTGTCAGAATTTCTTTCAAATGAATCTGATTTTGTTGACGTGGTCAGCTTGCAGTGACAAATGAACGGAGCGTGTATTGAAAAAAAAAAAAAAAAAATGTTTATGAGAAGGAAATGACTGGAGACATCCTGATTTATAAGAGTTTTGTATATGAAGTTATACTGTTTATGCAGCAGAAACCTTTTCCATAATGGTTATACTTAGAGCACCGAGCCAGCGTTTAAAGCCGCGTAAAGTGTGTTGATGCGCTGACACTTTTAGTGTTATAGTTTTTATAAATTGGTATTTCTCTAGTTTTGTTCTGATGCAGAAATTCTAAATCATTCTGCTTGCACCCACTTCTGATAATCAATTTAGAAAAATAGAGATTTAAGGACGCGTAAAGGGTGTTGATGCGCGGACACTTTTATTGTTATAACTGTTATAAATTGACATGTCTCCCGTCTCTTCCTTAGGCAGGAGTTCTAATTCATTCTGTTATTATGTTAGACTTCTGACAAAAAATTTAGAAAAAATATAAGTTTATTTTACTTTACTTTTAGTGTGTTATAACTGTTTTAAATTGACTTGTCTCCAGTCTCTCTCTTAGTGTAGAAATATTATTGCATGAAAAACGTTTTTAGTACTAAGCCCAGGGTGAAATTTCTAGTTATGGTCTCCAACAAGACAACGAAATGCTTACGAAAACGAAGCGGAGAAATATAATCTTTGTCCCCTTTCACATGAGGAAACTGAGTTGCCAGCAACTTTCAGTTCTATGGTGAGAAGGGCAGGGAGAAAGAAGGGTGTACAAAATCTCCCTGGTCGAGGATTTGGAGAGATTTTTTGACATTTCCTTTCACAACAAAGTTAAGGTGTGTTCAAGAAATAGACTTTCAAAGGAAATTAAAAAAAAAATTTATTTTCCTCTTGTGAAAGGTACAAGAGATTTATAAGGAGATTAAAATAAAACGTCAAAAAAATCTCCAGCAACTTGTTTCTTCGTGTGAAAGGGGACTTTGATAGTATGTTGCACAAATTTCCAAAAAATTAAAACAAATAATGAAAGAATTAACTAAAATAAATACGAAAAAAACACAAATGTCACATTTTGCGCACACAATATATGTATGTACATATATGGTCTGGAAAAAAAACAAGAGTGTAGACTTCTGCAAATAATCAATTATGTGTAAATTTAACAAATTTTTCGTTTATGATTTCGTTGTGTCATTTTTGTATGGGATTTTACATGTCGCAACAGCAGCGTATACTAAAGATTTAAAGCAAAAACAGTTCTAAACAAAATTTGTATTTTCTTTTAAATTTATGCATTTTTTTATGAATAATTTTATTTATTAATGAATATCAAGTGCCTTAAACTGATGTCAATTATATGTAAATAACCAACATCTTAGTTTGTTTTATCATGATGCAGGTGTAGTTATTTTTTAAATTAATTACGACGTCGATTTGTTGTTCCTGGCTGTCCTGGTGGACCTTGTACTCCTTCTGGTCCTTGTTCACCTCTAGGTCCCGTAGAACCTCTCTGTCCGGTAGTACCTTGAGGTCCTTGTTGTCCGGTATCGCCCGTTGGACCAGCTGGTCCCGCTGGACCAGTTTCACCAGCTGGTCCCTTATTCCCAGGTTGACCTGGAGAACCGGGTTGACCTGGAGTGCCTTGTGGGCCCGTTTGACCTGGGTTTCCTGGAATACCTGCATCCCCTTGAGGTCCAGTTTGACCAGGATTTCCAGCAGGGCCATCAGGTCCCATAAAACCTGCGGGTCCGGGTTGTCCGGGAATACAAATGCATTCTTGTGGTTGTGGGTTAAATGGTGGCTGTGGGTACATTGGTGGCTGTGGGTATATTGGTGGTTGTGGGTAATATACTGGTGGTGGTGGTGGTGGAAGTTGAATTGGGATATATTGCGGTGGAGGTAGAGGAGGAGCATAGTATATTGGAGTTGATGGCTTGTATGTAACGAAAACGGGTTTTGGACTTGATGGCTTGTACAAAAATTTATTACCACTGATGCCTTCCTTAACATCTTCTAAAGAAGCGGCAGCCAATGTGGCACCTATATTGAAAAAGGATTTTAAGTTATGTATTAAAACCATATCCTTATAAGTGATAATATTAAAAACAAAAATAAAAAAAGGGATAATGAAGAGAAAAACTTACCAAATACCAATAATGCTACTACTGTCTTCATCTTCTTGTGCCTTCTGATCAAAATTAAGGAATTACAAGTCTTTTATATTAATATCGTTATAACTATCAACTTAAGACATAAATGTAATTAAGAATCATTCTAGAGCCGTTATTTATGCTAATTTTATTCGATTTATAATCGTTTAAAATATTAATGACCTATATTATTGCAATATAATTATGTATTTATGCAATAAAAAAATTATTTTATTCAAAAAACAAAAACAAAACCAAAATTTATGTACCTACATCTGAGATTACATCAATCAAAAACTAACTGGTTTAATACTGATCCAAAAAATTAATAACACGAAATAATCAAATAAATAAGAACTTAACTTGGTTTACAAAGATTTATGTTTTTTAGATGTTAAGGTTTCATGTGAATTGATTAGTTCTTCGACCTACGATAATAAATTAAACAAATGGTCGAATTTTGTTTTTGTTATGACTTATAGAACAAGAACATGTTTAATTTTTATTTTTTTAACTTTCATCTAAATATGGTTTATTTATGTATAAAACAAAAATGCATCCCAAATAAGTACTGATGTATTTCCTCATTGACAGAGGAGCTCCGGATATCCACAAAGTACCTAATTACTTTGGGAGGTAATTGCTTGGATTAGTTTGTTTAAACAGGTAAATAAGCTTGAAATTGATATTGAAAAGTTTTATGGACATTCACATTATTCACAACTGAAAAGCTAAAATTACAGTTGAACACTTAGAATTACCTAACATATATTCTAAGTTCAATTTACGGCTAATCTAGGTCTTTACAAAATACAGGATCTTATAAGGGCATTAGCATAGGAAGGAATTTGTTCTAATTTAATTTTAATTTAATTTAATTTTAATTTTTGGTGGGGGCAAAACCCCCATTTTTTTCCAATTAATACAAGCTAATTCTTAATCTAACCTAAAAACTAAGAACTTATAAGCTAAGGTTCGTGAGGCGGAGGGCGGTTCACATGCCGGAGTTTTAAGGAAGGAGAACTGAGGTTAAAGTTGAAGGAGCACATGTTAAAATTAACAGCCCGCAGCATACGAGAGACAAGCCGCGTTTTATTATATCGCTCATAACCCATATGGTTCACCTCTAGAAAATAAAACGATGCGGATTAGTGCAAAAAACAGTGCTGTATATCAGTCTCTTTTTTTCTTATGTTTATTTGTTTTTCATGTAAACACTTCTCTCTGTTTCTCTATATTCCTTACACTGCTGACAAATTGCTGACATCATTCACAATGGTCCTTCTATCGGTCAGAGTGAAAACCTCTATCTGGGTTATTGAAATTAACCTTGATAGAAACCTAGATCCCATGTTGTTTTTGTAATACATGCTAAAAGATAACCTCGACCCAGACCCAGAGATAATAAAACGCAGCTATTGGTTTGTTGGAGCCATAAGAGGACGAGGACTACGTGTATTATGAGGGTTAGTAATAGTATTAAAAGAGATAGAATTGAAGAGCGACATGCAGTCAACGGAATCGGAGAGTAGTCGATGAATGGCAATAACACAGGGTTCTTATGGGAGCAGAAAAACTCAAGAGCTGCATGCAGCTCAGAGCTGCACGATGTTTCTATTTCTATTCCTAAATTTGCTGTGCAGCTCCGTAGCAATAAGTGGTTGTTCGTCGACCGCTGACCAGGTTCAGTGGAGAAAAGTTCCGTTGTGCACAAATAGCCTTCAAGTTGATCGATTGGAAAGCTTATAACTTTGGTTTTGATTGTCCGATCTTCAAAGTAAAGGCTTTTATGGAAATGATAAATGTCAGGCTACATTTTTGTATAATTTTTTTTTAGAATATTTAATTTATTTCATACTAGAAAGAAGATTGAGTCTTATATCGGTTTGATTTTCACTTTTCAAAATGCAAATGTGAATGAAAAATTACACAATTTTGAAAAATTATGTTTAAAAAGATATTGACTCAATCCTCCTCTACAAATACATATGTAAATAGTTTTTAATAGTTAAATGCAACGTGAGAGGCGGCAGGGCCACTTATCTAAATTTTCCACCTTAAAATTGATTTTAATCCAAAAAAATAACAAAATCTTTAAAAAACCTCGATTTCCGTAGGTTAAAAAAATTATAACTTTGCTTCCAATGCTCGGATCTACAATATTAAAATTTTTAAATAAAATTATTTGTGTATACATTTTTTTAGAAATATCGAAAAATTTCATACTATAAGGGTGTTGCACATCTGTTTAAGGCATGAGGCGGTCTAGATAGGGAGGCAGAATCAGTGGATTGTTCCACGATAGATCTCGAAGAGCAAAGTGTAAGAAACGATGCTGGATGCTCTCAATCCTGGAAATGTGAGTAAGTTGGTAAGGGGACCAAACTTGAGAGGCGTATTCTAGGAGAGGAGGAATAAATAAGCTTGATCTAAGCTCTTTACAACATAGAATCTGAAGCGTTAAAAAAAAATGTATAAATGACCGAGTAACAAACATAGGTGTTGAAGAATTCTTTGGACAATCTTTTGACGAAGCCCAGCACTGAGTTTCTTTTGAGAATGAGCGAAAGTGCCAAGTTTGCGAATATGTTCAACGGTTTAGAGACGAGGCACTGGGATGAGATTTGATACGCTTGCGTGAAAAAGTGATTGATTGGCATTTGGCGACGTTTAGCTGAAAGCTATTTTTAGACATCAAACTGTAAAACTGTGAAGATTCTGTTGAATAAAGGAAGAGTCATGTATGTTGAGGAAATGGTTTTGAAAAACTTGGCATCATCGGCGTACAGAGAGATAGAAGCATGTTTGATGACCCTTTCAATGTCGTTAATAGCAAGAATAAATAAAAGTGGGCTTAGGTGACTGCCTTGGGGGACCCTGGTTACTAAGAAAGGGCAAGAATTGGCAGATCTAAATCGAACGCTGTAATAACGGTTTTCAAGGTTAGAAGAAATCCATTTTAACAAAGAGGGTTCAAAGCCGAGCGTGGAGAGTTTGAAGAGAATAAGCTTATGGGAAATTTTGTCGAAGGCCTTGCTGAAATCGGTTGAGATAACATCGACTTTGTAGCCTTTCTCTAAGTCTGAGAGGGTGAGGGACAAAAATTCAACAAGGTAAGTGGTTGTAAACCAGCCCCCAGGTTCGAGACGACCAGGAAGACCGAACCTTCGCTACCTGGGGGCTAGGATTCGAAGATTTTCTTGGCTGGAGCGTTGTTGTCCATTCGCTCGATATGTAGTCGACGTGTTTTAGCTCTTTGGAATACATCCACATCTTGGTACAGCTCGTACAGTTTACGATTGAATCTTCTCCTCCAATCGCCCTCTTCGCATATAGGACCAAATATCCGCCGAAGAAATTTTCTCTCGAAAGTGCCCAGTATAAATTCCCCTTTTTTACTTATCGGTCAGCACTCGGCGCCGCGCTGCGCCGCCGCCGTAGACTAAAACTGGTAAAATTAGTGTTTTGCATAGCGTGCACTTTATCTTTCGAGAAAGGAGTTTTGAACCCATTTGTTTGGCCGAACCGAAGTAGCAGCGGTTCGCTAGGGTAATTATTCTTCGTCGGATCTCCATTAAGGTGTCGTTTGTGGAATTGATATGAGGTAGGTGAACTCCTTGACTACCTCGAAAATACTGCAACAAACAGTGACGTTTTGTCCTAGGCAATGGACAGATGAGGCTTTGTTTGTTGATAGCATATAGTACTTTGTTCTGTCCTCATTCACTTCAAGACCAATGCGTTTCGCCTGTTCATCAATAGCTGAATGCTTCAAGTACAGCTTTCTTGGATTGTCCGATGATGTCAATGTCGTCCGCATAGCCAAGCAGTTGAGAAGACCTGTTGAAGATAGTGCCTTCCATGTTAACACCACTCCTGCGCACTATCAGCTCCAGGACTAGGTTGAAGAAATCACATGATAGCGCATCTCCTTGTTTGAACCCTGTACACGTCTGGAATAACTTGGATGAGCTGTTACCCATTTCCACGTTGCACCGCGTATTTTGTAACGTCATGCGGCATAGCTGGATCAGTTTTTTCGGGATCCCGAGTTCCGACATCGCCAGTAGAAGCTCTTGGCGACTTATGCTATCATATGCGGCTTTGAAGTCGATGAATAGGTGGTGGGTCTCGACTTGAAATTCGTTGGTCTTTTCCAGGATTTGCCTCAATGTGAAGATTTGGTCTATCGTTGATCTGCCTGGCCTGAAGCCACACTGGTACGTGCCGATCATAGTGTTGCAGAAAGGTTTTAGACGCTCACATAGTACATTGGATAGGATCTTGTAGGCAACATTAAGCAGGGATATGCCTCTGTAGTTCTTGCAGGACATAGGATCGCCTTTTTTGTAGATTGGGCATATGGAGCTATTTGACCAGTCGTCGGGCATACTTTCCTCCTCCCACACTTGGTTGATGAGCTGGTGCATGCACCCTACCAGCACATCTCCTCCATACTTAAAGAGTTCCGCAGGTAAGCCATCGGCGGGTGTTGGTGGCGGCGCTAGACTCTTCGAGATACTTGAGCTGAGAGGCTGCGGATGCTCTTTTCTTTCTGCGCTGGGTTTTTTCTCTTTCCTTCTCTTTTTACGGTACTCCTCTCTTGCTGCTCTTGTTTTCCGTTGCAGCATTTGCATTCGTGCATTTTCCGTCTCCTGCTTCAATACCGCGCATTCATCGTCATACCATGGGTTCTTTTTTCTGGGTGGTTGATAGCCTATGGTGGTCTCGGCTGTCTCCTTAATGATGTCGCGATATTGGTTCCACTGGTTGTTGACGCTTGTGGCTGGGTGTACGGCAGAGAGTTTCCCGGTCAATTGCTCACTGTAGTCTCTGGCTTTCTCAGATGTGCTAAGGCATGCAATGTTGAATTTCTTCCTTTGGGCGGTCTTCGTTTTCTTTTCGATGGACAGTCGGGCTCTGAACTTTGTTACAACAAGAAAGTGGTCAGAGTCCACGTTTGCGCCTCGGAAATTTCGCACGTCCAAGATGTTCTATGCATACCTTGCGCCAATTAGCACGTGGTTGATTTGGTTGGCGGTTCGACCATCTAGAGATTGCCAGGTTGCTGTGTGTATCCTTTGCCTGGGGAACCTAGTGCTACTTATCACCGTATTACGAGCTGCAGCAAAGTCGATTAGTCGGAAGCCGTTATCTGTTGTCGTTTCGTGGAGGCTGTGCTTTCCAACTAATCCGCCAAAGATGTTTTCCTTTCCTTCTTTAGCATTGAAGTCTCCGAGCACGACTTTGACATCGTACTCCGGACAGGCTCCGTAGGCTCTGTCCAGAAGGTCATAAAACTCCTCCTTGTTAGACTCATTAGCTTCATCGGTAGGGGCGTGTGCACATATTAGGCTGATGTTTTTGAAGGTAGCTTTGATGCGGATCACAGCCAGGCGATCGCTAATCGGCTTAAAATCGATGACTTTCGATCTGAGTCTACTTAAACTTTACATTCTTTTTACTTGCGATATAGGTAGATACTAAAAGGCAAGTTTAGGATTCGTGCAAAAAAAAATTTGAGATAACAATCAAACATGACATAACGATGATAGAGATGTTCGTCTACAGCTCTCTCATCTCGTCTCTTGTTTCTTGGATCGATTTTCTTCAAACTTGGTATATATTGTGGTTTCTTGTTTTTTAATTTTTGTTTAAAAAAAAAAATTAGTAAATTAATTATAGTAAAAGCTTCCTTTGGATGGAGAACCATTTGTTAAGGAATGATTTTTAATGGTACATCCTAAAGAAGAATTTTTTTAATTTTCAATTTTCTTCAAAACGGTTTGACTGATTTAAATTATTTTATTTATACAGAAGCTTCCTAAAAATATAGATAGTTTTGTGTACCAAAATTAAAATAAAAAAAAAACAATATTTTTTAGATTTTTAGAAAATGCTTATTTTTTTTTTTAAATCAAATATGTACAAATGTACACATTTCGAAAACGATATGATCGATTTTCTTGAAACTCGATGCTTAAGAGTTTTTTTAGTACCAACTGTTTAAAATATTTTAAGAAAAAAATTTACCGTATTATGAAAAAATGAAGGTACCTTCCATACAAAAATTAAAAAACCGCAAAGGAAAATATTTATTTTTTCTCAAAAACGACTCCTACAATTTTTCCGTATACTAAAATTAGTACGATGTTCTGCCAAAAATTATAAAATTTTACACTTAGCAACCTGATGTCATAGAACGTTTTTTATTGCGAATTTTCTCATTATCGGCTTAACGGATATAGATAAATTTTCTTATATACGAATTTCAGATAAGATTAAATAATTTTGCCAATCAAAATTTTCAAAAAAAAAGATTTTGAATTAAAAAAGAACGTTTCAATTTTTTTTCTGAAATTCGATATCTCAAAAACGAATTGACAATTTTTTTAATTTTTTTTATATGCACATAAATATATGCTTTGAATTTGCATTCCAAAATGTTTCCTTTAAAATGTATTTAGAATTTTATTTATAAGAAATTAATTTTACAATCATATTCAATCAAAAATTACGATGGTATTCTTTTTTTTCACCTCAAACTGTCAAAACAGTTGTTTTAGCTAGTTTAAATGTCGTATTTCATGCTTCTCTACATTTTTCTGCCATGATTTTCACTTTTCGTAACTGAAGGCAAAATATAAATTTTGGTGTCTGAAACTTCCTTCTAGTTGTTCAATCTTGCCTTTTAGGTGAGTTAGAACCAGAAAAGTTTTAATGTCGATTTTTCAAAGGTGGGCAATGACCTTTTTAATGTGGACTGTCCCCAATTCTGCCCCCCCCCCCTCACTACGCCCTTGTATTAGGGCCAATATTCCAATACTCAGCTAAACATCATATAGGTACTGTACTTTTTGACTAATTTTAATAGGTTTTTTTTGTAATTCCTTTTGGAGACAATTTTTTTAAATTCCTCTTAGAGGTCTATGGGTGGGGCATTAAGAGAGACAGAGAAGCAATTGCATGTAGCATCTAGGCCTACTCAAATGTAAAATAAATTTGTGATGTTTTTATTTTTGTAATTCCAGAAATTCTTCTAGTAAATTTGTAAATTCACACCTTGACCATTTGATGGGAAAATATGCTGATAAATCAACACAACATTTTATTTTACAACTCAATTTATTTAAGGAAAACACAAGTCTTAAAACTTGAATTAAAACGCACCTACATACCTACATAATTAGGTTCGAATCTGCGTAATTCAAAATTAGGAATGGAAAAGATTTTGGAACATATTTTCCATTTCACTTGATGATGTCACGATAAAAAGATGTCGGTATACAGAAACCACCTTAGTATACTTCATATATGTATAAAACAATTTCAAATTTCGCTTAAACTATTTTTTTTTTTGTTTTTTTTATTTAATTCACATATTTTGTCACACTATATTGATTGCCACAAACTCTGTTTATGTCAGCGCTACTTTCATTCAAATCAAATTAAACAAAACTTAAATGCTTTCTTTGTCCATATAAATATTTTATTTCAGTCAAATCATCAATCATTGTTTTTTTTTAATATTCTATTGCTCTTCATCATCTGAGGGGTTATATGTATCTTCGTCATCAGCATCCTGATTATATAAAAGACTCTTATGATAATGTGAATATCCTGGAGAGCCACTTGGTCCAGGTGGCCCTGGAGGGCCTGGTGGTCCAATCGGTCCAGGAGCACCTGGTGCTCCTTCAGCTCCACGTGAACCACGTTGACCAGGTTGTCCCATGTGCCCAGGTTCGCCCATAGGTCCTTGAGATCCATCAGGCCCTGGAGGTCCCATTGGACCTGGATTACCTGGCTGTCCAGGGCTTCCTTTGTCTCCTCGTTCTCCTAATGGACCTTGATATCCTGGTGGACCCGGCATCCCAGGTGGACCTGGTGGACAGTTACAATTACCACCACCACCACCACCACCACCACCACCGCCACTAGGCATGTATGAAGGATAGTAAGAAGGACGACTTGGATAGTAAGACGGACCAGGCATATAACTAGGTCCATGTACGGGATAGTAACTAGGTGCAGGGGAGTAACTAGGTGCGTGAACGTAGCTAGGAGATGCTGGGACGATACTTATGGGAGGAGAAGGTGCTTGATGGACGATATTAATAGGAGGAGATGATGCGACGTACGTAGGAGATGACGGAACGTAATGATGTCCTCCACTTGCTGGTTGAGTTACTAAAACAACACGACCTCCACTGCCACCACCATGAACGCCTCCACTTCCATAGCCATGGTTAAAAATTCGAACATCCTTCTCATTGTTCTCAAAGTTCTCAATGTTCTCATTGTCATCCTCATCAGCTGCAACGCTATAGATGACTGCATAAATGCCTGAAAATAAAAATAAACAAAAAAAAAAATTGTTACAAAAATCCGTTTAGGGATACAATTAAATGAAATCAAAAAAAAAAAAAAAAAAAAAATACATCGGCTAAAATCAACTTACAGAAAATCAAAGTTATGCAACCATTCATGGCTGAAATAGATCTGATTCAATCTGATGCATCTTAGTTCTTCTTATATCCTCGTAACATCAAAACAATACATAACTTGGGGAGATCTATGGAATTTCAAGTGGAAAGTCTTCCAAGAAACGATTACCCAATCAGAATAAAGAAGTGTTTTCTGCATCGTTCCATCCCCATTTCCCCTAACTTGTTTCTAAATTGAAAATTCGAGATGGGTTTATACTTATACATAAATGAGAAGCCTCAATAGAAAAATTCAAAGAAAAATAAAAAAAAAACATAAATGGGTTTATTATAATTTTTATTTGGGGTCAATGGAAACTTATACTTTGTTGAAAAACTTGATTTGTTTACCCTATAGTATGCTTGATTATGTTAATTTCTTGTTGACTTTTTTAGGTTAGAAAAATACCTGCATGTGTGCATACAATCTTTTCAGGTGAATGCACTATTGAAGTTTATGAAAGAAATCTGAAATGAGTTTTTTTCTTTTTCAATAAATTACCTAAATGTATAATTGATCTGCAGGTACATATAATACGGGAATATGTTTCACAAACTATATTGCAACATTTGATTTTAATAAATATTTAGATACCTAACCCTTATGTATTTAC
This sequence comes from Dasysyrphus tricinctus, assembly GCA_963921185.1. Lineage (NCBI taxonomy): Eukaryota > Metazoa > Arthropoda > Insecta > Diptera > Syrphidae > Dasysyrphus > Dasysyrphus tricinctus. The sequence goes on from OY992533.1 coordinate 87,821,633, forward strand.
AAACACAAATAATTTCTTTCATATTAAGGAGTTAAATTTCAAAAATCCAAAAGAATTTTTCGTCAAATCTTCCTTCTAGCTTAGCGAAAGTATGTATATACTTCTTTTAAGGTATCTATAGTCCATTAAGTATTTAGCCGCAGAAAAATAGATCCAAATATAAATTCCTAGGATATAAAAACACGGATCTCAATTAGTTTTATTACTATTTTATTACTTCTAAATAAACTAGGGATTTATAATGTTTGTGACTTGATGCGTACGGCTCGGCTTCATCAATCAGACTGTTGGTTTGCTCCTTCAAGGGCATCGCAATTCGTTTTCTGCATTATTGTTGATTGGTCAGTTGCAGGTAGAGAATGCAATCCCGGACTGTTTTTTCAATCCCGGGATTTCGGGATTCAAAAATTTCAATCCCGGGATCCCGGGATAGTCCCGGGATTTCAAAAATATTTTTTAAAAAGTTATTAAGAATATATTTTTGTTTGAAACTGTTCTTTTTCTAAATTAAAAACGCTTTTCTGAGTATGCAAAGAGTTAATACTTCTAATCCGGCCTCCGCCTGGCAAGAAAAATAAGTTTTATGGTTGAAATATTTTTATTTAGAAGAAAAAAATCGTTATTCTCCATGTTTTATCACAAAACAGAAAAGTTCTTAGGAAACAAAATTTATCTATAGTTATTTCATAAATATGTACCTATCTATTCTTAACTGCCTGAACAGAGTGCAAGACGGAGCTGTAATAGATATAAAAAATGCTGCAGTCGGAGCTGCAAGAGTTCAAAAATTTTAAAATTTGATTGCAACATTTTTGACATCTATTCCAGTTGGGTCTTGTATTCTGTTCAGGCAGTAAGGTTATTTGCAGGAAGCTAACATTTGTCGGTGCATCACCCACACTTTGAATTCTAAGAGGTCAATAAAGTAAAGTTCCATACAATTTTAAAAGAGAATTTTAACGAAAATACAAATGAACTGATGAGAACCAAAACCTCCAATACCCAGAAAAACTTGCCATAAGTAAATTTAATTATTAAATATCTCTTAAATGGAACTTTAAATGTGATTTTCCTTCAAACCATAGCAAAATCATTTAAAACTTAGGTATTAAAAATTAAATTTGATCGTGAAAAGTTTTTCTGGTATGATGTTGGCAAGTTTTGGTTTACAGCTCACTGGACATTAAAATATAATAGGTTTATTGACATTTTTTTTAAAGAAAAAATATTATTTCTTGTTGAATATTTTTTATTTACTTAATAAAAATATTTTATTCAGTTGTTTCCAAAATAAAATGAATCCATACTTTTTGAATTCAACTGAAACCGACATCGATAGAATCATTGACTTATTAGGTATATAGGAAGTCAATGAATTGAATACTCGTACGGTTACGTAACGAAAAAAACAAGATTAACGAAGGAGGATGACCAGTTTTGACCTACATAAAAATTATTGGCAAATTGTTCCTATACGAAAGTCTAAATGCAAGCAGGAAGAAAAATTGTATGCGAATATTAAAGCCACCAATCCCGGAAATCCCGGGATTGAAGCATTATAATCCCGGGATTTTCGGGATCCAAAAATGGCTCGGGATCCCGGGATCCCGAATTCTCTAGTTGCAGGTGGCTTCTATCAATTCTCGAAGGGTTAGTCGTGGCATTCGCTAAATGGTTCGTAGCGGGCGGCTTCTATCGACTCTCGATTAAGTACTTATGTATTCCGCAGAGGCTGCAGAGTTGCCAAGACCGTCCGCCACAAGTAGATACTCATTCTTTCTTTCGACATTCCAAAAATAAAAACCCCAAACCATGCTTTTAACTGGATCTAAATTATTAACTCCTCTGGTTCAAGGCTACAATGAGTCTATATGGCTATAGTTATTGCAGATACGACTGTCCTATTAGTACTTTAATACAGGAAAAATTTTGGAATACAAATCTTAAGTATATATTTATATATGTGGTGCAAATAAAAAAAAAAATTATCAACCCGATTTTAAGATATCGAATTTTCAAAGCAAAAAATTTTATACTTAGGTAAGTGTAAACTTTTATAATTTTTGGTTGTAGTTCGTACTAATTTTAGTATATTGAAAAAGTTTAATCAAAATTATAGGAGTCGTTTTTGAGAAAAAAAATATTTTTCCTTGCGTTTTTTTTTAACTTTTGTATGAAAGGTACCTTTATTTTTTCATAAATGTAAACTTTTTTAAAAAAATATTTTAGAGAATACTAAAAACTCTTAAGTATCTATATTTTCAAACAAATCGATCATATTGTTTTCGAAATATTTGATTTTCAAAAAAAACTAGAAGCTGTTTCTAAAAATCCAAAAAGTATTGTTTTTTTTTTAATTTTGGTACACAAAACTATTTATAGTTTTTGGAAGCTTCTGTATAAAAAAAGTAACTGAAATCAGTCATACCATTTTGAAGAAAATCGAAAATTAAAAAAAAAAATGGTTCCCTGGGAGGCACCTACCATTAATAACCATTTCTTGAAAAATGGTTTTCCACCCAAAGGAAGCCTTTTCTAAATTTAATTTATTGAGAAAAATGGGATTATGTAAAATTGCAAAAAACACCTCAAAATAAATTCAACAGCTTTGATACTTGGCATACTTATTCAGAATGGTCTAGCAATGTTGTGTAAAAAAGTCCCCATGATCCGAGGCGAGCTCTAGCGGTAGTAATGTACAACATATTTATTTTTTCGGTTTTTCGTGTTTATCTTAGAAATTATTTGTCTTATCAAAAACTAATAGAGACAGAAGAAAAGCTTATAAAATTCTCTAAAATAATGATTGTAATCAATTTTTTCATATCTCTTATAGTTAAAAAGTTATTTGGCTCCAAAAACTGGTACTTTTTTCAGTTACCTAGGAAGCGCTGCATTTTGTACTCTCAAGTATGAAATGCGGTGCTAACGCCAAATTTTTAAAAAGTTTTCTACCAGGGTTTCCATACGAATTTTTGTATACCAGAGATTCTTAAACTTTTTAATTTTTTTCTTTTTTCAATTTTTGTCGATCATATTATAAAATCTTAAGCTGTTTGTCCTAGTACCGCATTTCATACATAACAATATAAAATGTAGCGCTTTTGAGCCTATTTAAAAAAGGACCAGTTTTTGGTGCCAAATAACTTTTTAACTATTAGAGATATGGAAATTTTGGTTATAATTAATATTGTAGAGTATTTAATAAGCTATCATTCTTTGTCAGAAAATTTTTTGATAGGACCAATAATTTCTTAAGACAAAAACGAAAAACCAAAAACTAAAAATGTTGCAAGTTCCTGCCGCTAGAGCTTGCCTTGGATTCATGGGGACTTTTTTACACATCATCGCTGCTAGACCATTCTGAATAAGTGCGCCAAATTTCAAAACTGTTGAATATTTTTTTTAAGGTGAAAACCTTTATTGACTAGACTATCAAGGCATTTTTATCCCAAATTAATACAAAAACTGGTAATTTAACATTAAAAACGAAGCAATTTACAAAATTTGTTTCTTCGTTATTTGCAATTAAAGTCCATGATGATGACTTTTCATAGACAAATACAACTTTTTGGGCGTAATTTACTCTCCAAAAGCATAATTTCACAAACAGCATTTACAAATATTGATTTGCGATAAATATTTAGTAATTTATATTGCACAATCACTGATTTACGTTTTTTTTTGTCGTAGCAGTCCGTTTTGAGAAAAAAAATATTTTCCTTAACTTTTGTATGGAAGGAACCGTAAATTTTTCATAAAAGTAAAATTTTTTCTTAAAATATTTTAGAAAGTATGTACTAAAAATTTCTAACAGCAAATTTCTTCACAGAGTACTTACTTTAGTACCGGTAAAGGTCCTTAAGCTAGTACTCAAATCAGTAGGTATCCTTCATTCTTTCATACACACAAGTTTGAATAAATGATAGATACTACTTTGAATATCAACTTTAGGACTATAGCCTATTGAATAGACCTTTTAAAAAGGAACAATTACGTGCAAGGGTTTTTATTATTGAATATGTTTGTTTGGCCCATAGGCATGCTTAAAACCGAAAATGCTACTAAATTCACCCATGCCTTTCTGAGAGAATGGTCACACTGGCCACTTTTCAGTATTTTTGGTATAACTCGAAAACTAAGCGGAATTTGACAATTTTACTTATAATACTTTTTGTTCAAAATTAAATTTTCTATTGGAGTGGATAGTTCAAAAAATTTTACGAAAAAATTTAAGCAGGAAAAGTAAACAAAAACCAACATAAAAAAATCGAAAAATCAAAGATTTTTAAATTTTTTTCTAAATTGCGCATAACTTTTTTCGGAGCAAAGATACGCTCAAGACATTCATGAACAAAGTAAACTGGAGTCTTACGGCTTTAATATGACATGTTAAAAAAGCCATATTATTTAAAAATTGACAGAGATATAGCCATTCAAACTTTACCATTTCCTTTCATTTTCCGCAGGTTTTGCCCGAAAGCCTATTTTTTGGTACTTTATGACAAATTTAACGTTCCTAGCACCTAATACCAAATATAATGTTAATCGGACCAGCCGTTCGGTCTGTAGGTCTGAACGCATAAAAATAGCCGAAAAACGAAATTGCGAACTTACATCCTTATTATAAATTCTCTATAGTTCTAATGTAATATTATCATTGTATATAAATTCTATAGTAGTCTCATGAAGAAAAAAAGCTCGTGGCCATCTATGCGTCCAAATGTAATAATAATTTTTGTTAAGGGATCTCGGTAAGGCGATCACAGCGAACCTATCGTCAACCTACAAAATCGTGTTTCATGAGAATACTATAGAGTGGATATACAATGATATTATATCAAAATTTTGATTTCGAACATTTTTACGAAAGTGAAATTTGCCATATTGTACCGAAGAAGGGACTTTCGGTCCAAAACTGAGAAAAATTATAAGAAATGATAAGGTTTGAATGGGAATATCTCTGTCAATTTTGAAAAAATATTAATTTTTGAACATGCCATATTAAGGCCTTTAGTCTCTACTTTGTTTCGCCTGTGCATGTCTTGACCCTTTCTTTGCTTCAAAAAAAGTTATGCACAATTTATTAAAAAATTTAGATATCCTTGATTTTTTTATTTTTTTTAAGTTGGTTTTTGTTAACTTTTCCTGCTCAAATTTTTTCATAAAATTTTTTGAACTATCCATTCCAATAGAAAATTTAATTTTGAACAAAAAGTATTATAAGTAAAATTGTCAAATTCCGCTTAGTTTTCGATTTATACCAAAAATACTGAAAAGTGGCCAGTGTGACCATTCTCTCAGAAACGCATGGGTGAATTTAGTAGCATTTTTGGTTTTAAGCATGCTTATGGGCCAAACAAACATATTCAATAATAAAAACCCTTGCACGTAATTGTTCCTTTATACCTCTCATTTTCCGGTCTATTCAATAGGCTACTAGTACCGATAATAATGTTAGTACTTTGCGAAGAAATTGGCTGCTAAGCATTGAGTTTCATAAAACTCATTCTATAGTTTTCGAAATATGTATGTGATTTTCAAAAAAAAAAAAAAAACTGAAAAATTTTTAAAAAGCCAAAAAATATTTTTTTTTTTAATTTGGTACACCATACTATTTATGTTTTTGGAAGCTTCCACACAAAAAAAAAATTTACAAAATGGCTTCCTACCCAAAAGAGTCTTTACTAAAAGTAATTTATTGATTTTTTTTTTTAAGAAAAGTTGTGGAGCCGTTTTTGAGAAAAATACGTTTATGTAAAATTGTTTGAAAAAGTTGTATGGCAGGCAGGTACCGTTATTTTTGGTTCTAAAGTGGGGGTAATGCCCAAAAAACGCTTTACCAAGTTTGAAGAAAAATCTATCCAGCCGTTTAGTCAACGGACAGACAGATAGAATTGTTTGACCCACTTTTTTTGTACTCCCTACAGCGTTTGAACTTAACTCCAATCGGAGCAAATTAACACCAATTTTGAGGGAGAAAACAAATCTACTCCACCACTCCGCTTTTTTGAGATCTACTCCTTTTTTTTTTCCACACGAAAAAAAAAGTTGGACAAACCACATGAAATTAAATGACAACACTGATATTAAATTTTCCAACCAACTCTGAAATCTAACACCGGTATTCATAAACGCAAATGAAACACAAATTATCTTTGATCAGTGAGTTAAGTGTCAAATCATATCAATAAATCAAAATTCATGGCATTAAACTAACTCACCAAAAGGCGTTTTTCTTTTTTAGCTCCGAGCATAGCACTGAGCTGTCAAAAAAAGATCTGTGTTTCTTTTTTTACTCCGAGCACTCAGAGCGCTCAACTTGTGTTTCTTTTTTAAATCGGAGCTAGCTCGGAGTACGCTCCATGAGCTCAGAATAAAAAGACCGAGCGAATGGAGCAAATAGCTGAGCGCAGCCAACTTCACTCTTTTTTTCACTCACTTCAAGTGGCCGCGTTCGACACATAAATTTCAGTTCACAATTTGGAAATATTTCGAGTTTTGGATTGGCCAGCTGTCTGATAAAAATTAAGTAATTACTTAATTTTGGTGAGTTGAACGCATCGCAATCGTGTGGCAGTTCAGAGCTCGAATGTGTTTCAAAATTATATCGGAGAGCTCTGATCATACTCTGCTCAGAGCTAACTCCGATAGCTCGAGCTCTACTCCATGCTCTGCTCAGAACTAAAAAAGAAAACGCCTAAAGAAGGAACATTAAACGAGTAATTAAGTTTAAAATACTTCTGTCATTGTTGCCAAAAACTAGAGATAAAAAGAAACAGACGCTTGTGACACACATGTTATCTACAGCCTCAAATGAAAGAATTTATGTGCGAAAGTTCACATTTAGTGAGAAAGTGTATGTGCAGTTCCATACAAATTCTTTGGAAAGAGCAGAGTTCTTGTTGATTGTAGTAGATTTTCGTTAAGATTTTGAACTTAACGTGCATTAGCAGTTTATATTTTTATTGATAAGAAATTTTAATTCGTGAACTAACTTCTGATTGACGTTTTAATTAATTTGTGAATTAGAAGATATCTGAGCAGTTTTTATTGATAGGGCTGTAAATGTTTGCATCTGTAAGTCTATGCTGAACAGAATCATTTCTTTTTCTTACTTTGTTCGTCGTTTCTTGTTCATAGCGGGGCTTACGTAATTTTTTTCTTTAAAATACCTTTTTATTACTGCTAAATAGATTTTTGTTAAAAATGCGGTTTTTGAAAACTTGAGTTTTCCCTTCGTTTTAAAATTTGCTCCGGAAATTTTTGATTTACTCCACTTTTTTTGCCAATCTGCTTCGAAATTTTGCTACAGAGGTTCGAACCCTGATTCCCTATCATCCTACGTACATACCTTAAGTTAAAATGTATTCTCTTGCTCAGTAAAGTTTATCCCTAAATCATTAAGGGCCATTTGCTGATACATAACATAAATAATTTAAGTAGAATATTTTTTTGTATTATTAAGATTAAAATTTCCAATCGTTTAAATAAGTTCTAGTTCAGTGAAAATATTTTTATTTTTATTTTTACTAAAATATTTAAACGGTGCGCCAATTTGTGCAAATGTGCATGTTTGTTTTTTGTCTCAACAAAAATCATTATTTTTGTTGATTTCCAATGACAATTTCAAATCTATAGAATTCTCATTTGACAAAAAGAAAAAAAATTGAAGACCAAGACATATACCTACTTATTTTACTTTCCGACACTCAACTTCTTTTCCACTTCCAGAATTGTTTCCAAAATAACTATTTTAATGAAAAAACCTCAAATTACCACGAATTTGATCGTTGTTGGATTCTGCACATAGCGTATCTCTTCATGTACCTGTACCAAATTATAGGTAGAAACAACAATCTGTTCTCTATGGTATTTTAGATATAGAAATTCAAAAGCCCAAGCTCTCCATCTCTATATTGATCATGTTTGGAGTAAAAAGTTACCTTACGTTTGATATCTCAACGACATTTTTTTCATATTCATTTTATTCTAGTTAAAATGCACCAAACTTTTTTAGGTTGCCAAAAAGGAGGTTCGTTATCAAAATTTTATATCGAACAATTTTCTCCTTTACACAAATATTCTTTTACCAAATCCCACGGTATCTAGGTAGAACCTTTTTCTGATTGGTTGGAAAAAAGTAACAACTGGACAATAAGATCGATTGGGAAACTATTTTCATATGGGCGTATCTGTTTGAATGGGGAAGTTCCAGTTACCTAGATGGAAGAAAATAGGGAAAAACCTGAATTTATACTTCGGGTATAAATGGTCACATCAGTTGGAAATTCCAATCAGATTCAATGCAGTCATGGAGTACAACATTGGTTTCGTTGTTTGTAAGTATTTCCTTGAGTTCTTTAACCAAATAATGTATACATAGTTCCAAGTTGTAAGAGCATACATTTTTGTTTTTGTTATCTTTTTTAAGGTCTCCTTGCAATTTTTGCTGTGAGCCAGGCTCGGAAGCCTTCAAGATCCATAAGCTTTAACAAAGGCGGTGGAGGTGGTGGTAGTGATAAAATTACATTAGTTCAAGCTGTGCCAGTTCAACAAGTACATCAAGTTCATCAAATGCCACCGCAAGTGCATCACGTGCCTGCACCAGCACCACCGCAACATATAATTATTCCATCACCACCACCACAACAAATAATTATGCCAGCACCAGCGCCAGCTCCAGTGCATATGCCAATGCCAATGCCAGTGCATATGCCGATGCCAATACACATGCCAATGCCAATCCACATGCCAATGCCCATGCCTTTGCCGATGCGGCCATCACCATCAGGAGGAGGAGGTGGATCACAATGTATATGCCTTCCAGGACCATCTGGTGCACGAGGTGCATTGGGGCCAACCGGCCCACCAGGACCAAAGGGAGAAGTTGGAGACCCAGGCCCCCCAGGTGCCGATGGCGCACAAGGTCCTATGGGTCCAAAAGGGCAAACTGGAGCTCCTGGTCAACCTGGGGCTCCCGGACCAGATGGAGCACAAGGACGTCCTGGTTTCGATGGACGTCCAGGTCAACCAGGTCCTCCTGGACCAATAGGTCCACCTGGTCATCCCGGACAAGCAGGATATCACGGTTCATAAGGAAATCAAAAAAAACATTGACTTGGAAAAATAATTTCATGAAAACGTACTTAAATTTAATAAAGCAATTTATGCAGTGATCAAAAATTATTATTATTATTTTTTTATATTATTTTACAAAAATATATTCAAAGGTACAGTGTTGTAGTGTGTTATCTAGTTGTCCATTTTCTAGGCTCAGATCAGGTCAGAAAGGAACAAAGCTATTAGATATAAAGTAGATGATCCAAATAAGGCCCGCACCTATGTACATATATTGTTTTTCTTAAATAACTTGCAAGGGCATGAAAATAATCCAGTGAATTGGCAACTCCAAGACCAATAATGAGGTGATATATATATGTCGTTGGAAAGGTATTTTTATGAACTGCAATTGTTACTAAAAGAGTTAATTTCAAATCTCTATGTGAAAAAAGTTATTTTGCTAGTTAAGGATAGTTTTTTTCACACCAAAATGCGCTGAAACACAATTTTGACCAGCGAATAACTTTTTTCACATAGAGATTTGAAATTAATTCTTTTAGTAACAATTCTCCTTTGTATGGAAAAGAGAATGGCCTAAGAGGCACCGATTTATCACCTTAGACAAACATTTTTTGGTCAAAACCTCATTTTAGGGCATACAATTTTTATTTTAGGGGTTTCTGATCTAAAAAAATTATTTTGGAAATAACAGACACGCTAATGTACATACATATGACTTTCATTGAAAACAACATAATTTGCCTTCTTTCAATAATTATTTAATAACTTCTACATTTATCGTCTGATTTTGAAAAACTTTAGCTCAAATTTTTTTTAAAAAGATTGTTTTTCATTTGAATTGTTAAAATTATTTTAAATATTTTTTTTCTATCCATATGGAGCAACCAAAAACTAGAAATTTTTCAAAAATACTAGTTTTTGAATCTTTGAACGCCTGTAACTTATAAAATTTCAGTCCGACTTATAGAAGCAGTACATCGTCGGAAGGAGACCGATCACATCATTAAAAAATTACACATTTTATGTAAATTAGCTTAGTCGTTAGCGAGATTTATGGGAATATCTGAGAAAATGATTTTTGCGCTCATCTCGAAAACGCTTCTTTGGAAAAAAAAATAATTTTGATTTTCGTGTTCAGTGACCCAAAATTAGTCTAGAAAATATATTTTTTCTAAGGACCCTACCATGACCACAAATTTTGTAAACTAGTGTAATTACACCTTTATTCGGGCTTATTAGGCAAAAGTACCTTTTGTTTTTTCTTAATTTTTAAAAAAACTAAGAAAGATTTTTATATTTGGTTTTCGGTAATGGACAATGAGGGAATTGAATATTGAGCACAAAAACAGCACTTAATTACGTAAAACTTTGATAAATATCGACTTAAAAAAAAAAAATTCAAATTATTTTTTTTTAATTTGACTTTGAAATTTAATTTCTCAAAAACTATTCCTTTAGACAACTTGATTTAAAAACCAAATGCAAGAATGGAGCTTTAGCTTTAAAGCATATTATTAAATGTGCTTTCGTTGATTTTACATGTTTTTTTTTTGCATTTGTCAATGTTTCAGAAACTGTCCCCCTCCCCCCCACCTCAGGGAGACGAGATATAACTTCCACCACACACAATTTTTTTCTTAGAATATACCCAAAAACACACCCCTAAATACTTCCACTCAGGTCCGGAACACCCTGTATACAAAATTAATCAAAATTAGAACTAACACAAAAAAAAACATTCTATAAGAGGTTCTATAAATAGTAGCTAAGTGTAAAATTTTATAAGTGTTGATGGTAGATCCCTCTATTTTAGCATATGGACAAATTTTAATCAAAACCGTTGGAGCCGTTTTAGGGAAAAAATATTGTCCTTAACGGTTTTTTAACTTTTGTGAAAATACCGTTATTTTTGCACACAAGTCAAATTTTTCTAAAAAAAATATTTTAATGAGTGTTAAAAAACTCTTAAGTATCGAGTTTTAAAACAATAAATCATATCGAAATATTTGATTTTCGAAAAAAACTGACATATTTTTTAAAAATACAAAAATTAGGATGACATTTGGACACTAGATGGCCACGAGCTTTTTTTATTCATGAGAATACTATAGAATTTATATACAATGTTTATACCAAGTTTGAAGAAAATCGATCCAGTCGTTTAGGCTGTAGACGAACAGACAGACAAGCAGACAGACAGAATTGTGCCACCCACTTTTTTGGTGTTCTCTATCATCGTAATGTCATGTTTGATTGTTATCTCGATTTTGTTTTTTTTTTTTGCAAGAATCCAAAACTTGCCCTTTAGTACTTATATCGCAAGTAACTGGATTGCACGTACTTGCTCTTATGTTCAAGTTGCTCGGAACTTTAAAATATACAAGTAACTATAAAAGAAATATTATAAAAAAATATAAAAAGTTTAAAAAAACATTTAAATCGTTCTTTAAATTATATAAGGCACTAGCAAAATACCAAGAATGCCATTGTATTACAGTGAAACCTTTCTTAGGCAGCCAGCGACGGTCATAACACTTTTGTTTGTCTAAGGCAGCCATACTCAACCTTTTCTTTTATAAGGGCCACAAAGACGTTTTAGCTATGTTGCCTCGGGCCGCAACATGAATTATTTTTTGCACTTAGGTTCCAACGAAAACGAAATGAAAATTTAATCGGTAATAAATTCTGTGAAATATAAATGATCGAAAGATCGGTTGATTGAAATGATCGAATCATTTTGGTGATCGATTCTTAAACGATTCGATCACTTGAAATTAACGATTTACACTGCTCTATTAAAGAATGCCAAACGAAGAAGTTGAAGCCTTTTTCTTGATTCTGAAGCTTGGGTTTGTTTTTATTTGTGAACTTGGTTGTTGCATTTGGATCATAAAACGTTCAAACAGCTGTTCTCTGAATATTGATATTCCTAAATAACAGCAACGAATGCCTCCACCTTGGGTTTTTATTTTGAGTATACTCCTTACCTAAGCAAAAATTCTACAGCAAGGTATGAAGATGACGATAATGGAGAGGATGATATGTTTGGCCTATCCATTTTTTTTTTCATAATTGTTTCCTTTTAACTCCAAATTTCAGTATAATGAAAATGCACAAGCTGGTCTAAGGGAGTTGTCCGTCCAAGAGAAAAAATCAAAAAAATAAAAATTTTATAAAGACAATATTTTTAGCTCAAAAAAATAACAAAAATTTTTGTATCTGTCCTTAAAACATTCAACAAAGTTAATAATTATAAATAAAAAATACAGAAAACAAGACTTAATTTCACAAAAAAAATATTAATTTAAAAATGGTGCCATAACCCATAACAAACGAGAAATAAATGAACATGAAGATACAATAACAGACCATGGCTGCAGAAAAAACTACGTTATGCGAATTTTTAGCAGATATTTCTTATTAAAAAAGGTTTAAAAGTAAAAAAAAATTAACAAAAGGAGTATCCGCTTAATGGAACATAAAATGTATGGAATTTAAATTCTAGATCCATGGTCCGTTTAAGAAATCTGTCCGCTGAAGGGAGCTGTCCGTTAAAGGAGGTTTAACTGTACTTAAAAAAAATAGAAAAACAAAATTTCAATTCGGTGCAGCGGTTTTCTTAAAAGCTAATTTTATATATATACAATTTTAGTAACATTTAAAAAAAAATTTGGGATGCACATTTTTTGAAAATATTTAAATACCTTCAAAACCAAGTTAAACAAATTCATTAAACCGTTTTTGAAATATTGAATTTTCAAAAAAAAAAAAAAAATAATATTTTTTTGAAAATCCAAAACTTATTTTATCAAAGTTTTAATATGCAATATTATTGACATTTTAAAGAAGCCTTTTCAGAAATTTTTTTATTGAAATCTATTGAGCCGTTAATGAAAAAAGCGAAAATCAAAATAACCTTTATATGGCAGGTACCGTTAATAACAGTTTTTGGTCATTTTTTTCTGCTAAAATGTAAACAATGCCGACAGTAAAGCACTAATTTTTACTTGCGATATAGGTACTATAGGGCAAGTTTTGAATTCGTGCAAAAAAAAATTTCGAGATAACATTCAAACATGACATTACGATGTTAGAGAACACGAAAAAAGTGGGTGGCACAATTCTGTCTGTCTGTCTGTCCGTACCTCAACCTACAGCCTAAACCACTGAAGCGATTTTCTTCAAATTTTGAACTTAAGGTTTTTTTTGTAACTCTCCAGAGGGGAAATTGAAATTTTTTTCAGCTCAAAAAATAACGGTACTAGCCATACAACCGTTAAGGAAAAGCTTATTTATCTCAAAAACGGCTCCAACGATTTCGATTTCACTTTTGGTTTTCTCATTAACCGCTCATCCGATTTCAATAAAATTGTTTGCACAAAAGCTTTGTTAGAATATAAATAATACTGCATATCAAAACTTTTTAAAAAAAGATTTAAAATTTTTTTTTGAAAATTCAATATTTCAAAAACGGGTTGATGAAGTGTTTTGAAAATTCAGTTTCAGATGTATATTAATATATACTCAAAATTGGCATACCAAAACTTTTTTGAAAAATGTTACAAAAATTTTATATATAAAAATTAATTTTTAAGAAAACGGCTCCGACGATTTTAGATTTTTTGTTTGCATATATTCATATTTTTTCAAGTAATCAAATGGCATACTGTTTTTTGAGCTCTAAGTTATTTATCAGACTGTTTATATGTACAATTAAAAGAACGATTTAAATGCTTTTTATACTTTTTCTATAATTTCTTGAATATTTTTTAAATTCAAATTTTAAAATTTACTTAAGAAATACTTTTTTGAAAATATCCAAAATCATTGTTGATGAGTTTTTTTTTGAGAAAATAAGATTTGGTAATATTGCTAAAAAAAACAATTCTGCCTGACGAAAAATTCTGTTTTCAACATTCTGCTTTTCAAAATTCCACTTTCAAAATTCTGTTTTTCATAATTCTGCCTTTCAAGACTCTATGCTCTTCAAAATTCTGTTTTTCATTACTCTGCTTTACAAAATTCTGCAAATTCTGAAAATGTCGTTTGGAAAATGTTAAAAAGTGCGCGCTTTGGATAATTGTGGACTGTGTTTTTCAAAATCTTGTTTTTTGAGCTTATTTTGAATAGATTCTCTTCAAACTTGGGATTCAACTTAAAAATTGCCACAAAAGCTACTAAAAAAACAAAATTATAATATTATAACATAATCTTATCATAATTTAAAGTTCTAAGAAAGTGTACAAAATCAGCGCCAACTTGGGTGTCTTACTTTGACCACAGCATTGATGTAAATATTTCACGCTGCACTTCGCTATCAGGCCGATTTGGATCGGGTTTTGTTTTGTTGTTTATTTATGCTCTAGAATACTGAATTCCAAATTTATTGTGGCATCGGACAATTATTCGCCTTTCAGTTGAGAGCTTCAAAACAACTAAGTTTTCTATAACTTTTTATCGTGTTGATTGCTAAGTAACAATGAAAATATAACAGCAAGCAAACACTTTTATGCTTCATGTTTTTTTTTTGGGAGCGGGTCAAAATTTTGGTTTCAAAATTCTGCTTTTCAAAATTCTGTTTTTTCCACGAAAATTCAATTTTTCAAAATTCTGCTTTTGTTCAGTTCTGTCTTTCAAAATTCTGCATTATAAAATTTTAAGCAATAAAATACTGCTAATTCTGGTTTTTCTCAATGACGGAAAAGAAAAAAGTGATTTTTCAACTTTATTGTTAGACAATTCAGTGCAACACTTTCTTGCAATCTGGAAGAGATTTTGGTTTTGTTCATCATTTATTAATGTAATTTGATTGCTACTTATATTTTTCTACAACGAATTATCCACGCACAACTTATATTTCACTTTATTTTATAAATACTTAAACGGGTTAATGAAGCTGTAACTGTAAGTGCAAAAGTTGAGTAAAGCCTAGCTTTCAGTTTGATTCCAGTGAAACACGAAACTATATATATTGGTTGTTGGTAAATAGTTTCATGCAAAATAAAACCATTGCTGTCATCGAATTTCATACAAAACAATTGGCCGGCAATTGTTATTCGTGCGAAAAATAGTGTGATGAATAATAAGATTTTTTTATGGTTAGTTTACACTTCGAAAAAAAATATATATTTACCTCCCAGCATTTTTTGCATGCAAATGATTTTTGCATCCAAAAATAATTGTTTTCCATTTTTAGGCCTATCCTACTAATATTATAAATGTGAAAGTGAGTTTGTTCTTTTTGTTTGTTACGCTTTCACGCTTTCACGCCTTAGCCGCTGAATCAATCAGGATGAATTTTGATATAGAGATAGATGAGACTCTGGAAGCGTCAATAGGGTACTTTTTTTTACCATATGAAACAAAAAAAGAAAATAATATTTGGTACCAAAACAACTTATAGGAAAAAAAAAATCAATAAAGTTTGGAAACAAATTTATGAAGTTTGAAAACAAATCAATCAATTTTGAAATTTCATTTCTGGGGTAGCAAAAATTGCTCGATTTTAAAAAACCTCTGTTCATGCCGAATTAAGGAGGCAAGAATAAGCGGAGCAACAAGCTGCTGAGACACCTTCTCAAAGACAGAAAAGATAAGAGGACCAAGCTGCCCGCCAGGCTTCGAGATTGACGGATGAGTCATCCCTTTAAACGCAAAAGTCTGGCAGATTTTTTTGTTGACGCCCATTCTCGGGACGAGGGGTTGAAAATAGCACTTTTCAATTTTTTTGTGTCAGGAGTACAACCATTTCAATTATAAAAATTAGAAATTGCGCTCTTGAATTTTTCCTAAGTCCAAAAACTTTAATTGTATGATCTGAGTAATAGAACTCAAGATATGATCTTCATCAGTCTTATTTTTTGTTTGATTTTTTTTTAATTTTCAAATATTTCTGGATATGGTGCACCTAAAGTGGTTAAAATGGTTCTTTTATCAGATCGTCAAAATTAAAGTCTATGGACTTAGGGAAATGACAGAAATCATTTCCTGTTCTTTGAAAATGGATTGATGTGGTTGTATTGTAACCCTGTCACAAACATTGGAAAACAGCTACATATTTTCAACACCCCACACCCAACACGGGTGTCGAAAGAAAAAAATACTAATAGTGGGATATTCAGTTCGCAGCGAGGTAGAACCTATGACTGCAGTTAATATTTTTCATTTGTAAAAATTTTATGTTCATCTGTATTAACCAATAACTTAAATTAATAATTTTTTCGTTAAAGATTTCTGTATATTGGCAAAACAAACATGACCGCGAGCGAAGCCGTGGCCGTGGGTAAAGGCTAGTAGTCTATAAATTAAGTGAAAGTTATTGATCATATCAATGAGTGGCTGAGGCAAATATTTTTCGTCTAGAATATTATAAAAAATTTACACAGAATAGGTGCATAATTGTTTACATAGTTTTGTTTTTTTTTGCGAACGGAACTGTAAAGAGCAGTCTTAAAACCAAATACAAGAAATTTTCTCCATTTTATGATGAAACAAGTATGAGAAAATTGCCGCTTTTTAACATTTTCCAAACCTTCTTTTTATTATTGGCAGAATGTTGTAAAACAGAATTTAAAAATCAGAATTTTGAAAAGCAGAATTTAGAAAAGCAGAATTGTGAAAGCAGAATTTTGAAAGCAGAATTTTGAAATGTAGAATTCTGAAAGCAGAATTTTGCAAAAAGAATTTTGACCCAACCCGTTTTTTTTTTTTTTTAAGTTGCATATATTTTTAAAGGTATAGAAAGATATCAAAAAAGAGAAAAGAGCGGCAGCTTTCAAGGGCGCCAAATCCGTGTGCATTTAAAAAAATTGAAAATTGGCGAAATGAGATGTGGCAATCTAGAGTTCAATCCAGACATTCAAAGTGCACGGACGTGTCAGCGGAAAATATTCATAAATAAATAATCCACCCCGAAAAAAAGGGTTAGGTAAAATCAGGTCTACCTGCGGACTACCTAAGTTTTACGACCCTACAGTAATAAAAAAAAAAGGGATTTCCCAAAACAGTTTAATCCAGTGTTAATGTGTACCCAAAAGTTTTTATTAAAATAGTGTGTGCGCGTTAATCTGTGTGTAATAAAATAAATCAGTGTAAAGTACCTAATTATCCGTGATAAAGTTAGTCCCGAAAGCAAGCAGAGGTAGAACAATGGTGGAACCCTTGACTATTGAATCCGTCTTAGCTGCAATCGAGGCTTTACTGCTTCGCGTGAAAAAGGACCAGGGTTCTGAGTACGCGCGAAAAATCGGCGGACAATTCCAAGAAGTCACCAACAAGATAATTGATGAACCAAATGTAGACAACGGCAACCTGTCGATGGACGAAGACATTGTCATACTCACTGGAGATGAAGCCAACTTAACGACTGAGAGTGAGAGCTCAGAAGAAGGAACATCACCAAAGGCAAAGCGACAGAAGAAAACTTCAAAGAAAGCTGCAAAAAAAATGAAGGAGAACATCGAAAGCTTACCTTCAACGAGCCAACAACCAACTACACCCGCTGTAGCAACAACCACCAAACAACCGCCCATTAACAAGCAACCGCCAACAGTCACAAAAGTAACATCAACAGGATCAACAGCAAAAACCAACAAGCCAGGCATTCCACCAATCATTGTGTTCTCCGGCAACATCGCGGAGATAAGCAAGTTTGCTAAGACAATGAAAATTGACTTCACTTTGAAGAACTTAAACACCACAAAAACGATCATCAACGTGGCAACCAAGGATGGATTCGGCACACTAAGGGAATACCTGAAATCCAAAAAGATTGAGAATCATACGTACACCATCCGTGAGGACAGGAAGATTCTTCTTCTTCTTAAAGGAATTCACCATACCTATTCAGCTATAGAAGTCAAGGATGAACTTCAGATCGAAGGAGTACCTGCCATCAACGTCACACTCTTCAGGTCAAGGAAGTCCAAGAACAAAAGTTACAACTCTTTCGTGGTGGAAGTCAGTAAATCGTGTGATGTTGCCGATATATACACAAAACAACTGATCCTCAATCAGAAGGTCCACTGGGAACGCCTCAAAAACACGGATATTGTTCAGTGTAAGAACTGCCAACGATTTGGTCACGTGGCAACCAACTGCGGCATGAAGTATGTCTGTGTTAAGTGCAACGAAGACCACAACCCAGGGGAGTGTAAGCGGAAGGAAAAGGACCGAGGAGTATACTGCGCTAACTGCAAAGAGTTTGGTCATCCGGCAAACTACCTTGGGTGTAAGGTTCTGCTGGCGAAGAAGGAAGAAAAGAAAAAGGCGGAGTCCCAAAAGAAGGCTCAACAAGACTTCAAGGCGAAATCAGTCTGCACATTGACTCGCCCCTCAGTAAGCTTTGCAGCTATGGCCAGGATGGGAAATGCAGCCAAGCCTCAACCTCAACAATATCAGAAGCCAATTCCAAAACCCCAGCAGCCAACAGCAGTCCTTCCACCAACATAAAAGCCTCTCAAGTCGTGATCCCTTGTCTTAGATCGTTTGAAGCCACGGCCGTCATCATAGAAGTCGAAGTTGGAGCAACATTAATTATTTTCAGCATATACAACAAATGCAGTGCTAGACAAACTGATATTAATCACGATCTTTTTATTTTCAGCAACCTAGCCGCCCAGCACACCTATGGATTGATCAGAGGAGACTTCAATGCCCGACACCCACGATGGTACGACACAACTACATCTGACGCTGGAAACTTCCTGGTGAACTGGTTGGATGAAAATTTTGAGCATCATTCATTCCTGGTGGTCTCTCAACCAAAGCCAACGTTCCCAAGAACACCATCCTGGTTGGACTTCTACCTGGTTTCCTCGAACTTCATCAACATCATTCCCGAGTTGCGGAATTACTCATGCCGGACCCTTACAGGAGATGCGGACCACGAGCCAGTGGAACTTCACATCAAACTGGGCCAGCCTATTCTAACAATAGATGCCCAAAATGAGAAATACATAAACTACAACCAACTGGATATCGACCGATTCCAAAGAAAAATCGAGGAAACCATAGTGATGCCGGATTCCAACAGAAACCTTTCCAACAATGAAATAGAGGAGGCCATTGAAGCAATGGAGCTCACCATAAACAACGCCCTGGATGAGCAGAAGAGATGGAAGACCTCAAGGGACAGATACCAGCATCTTCCAGAAGGAATTGTTCGACTATATGATCATCGACAGCGATTGCGGAAGCGCCTACAAAGGATTCAACAAAAGGATTGGAACACGGCCAACGGAAACTACCAAATGGTGAAGAGTGAACTTCAATGTACGCAAATTATGTTGAGGAACGCTCTTCAACATTTTAAAAACAACCAGTTCCAAAATAGGCTACAATCCATCAAACCTGGACCCGATGCATTCAAGGAAATAAACAAGATCATCGGCAAAAGACAGCAAATACCAGAAAAAATCAGCACCAGGCATGGGGAAGTCACGACGACTCAGGATAAAGCGGAAGCATTTGCCGAATATTTTGAAGGAAATTTCGTGCCAAACCCATCCAGCGATCCTTCACTCTCAGAGGAAGTTGAGTCAACAATTGAGCAGCTGCAGCAGACAGACGCTGGAATTATCTTTTTTAACAATGAAAATCCTGCTTGTGATCCTGAGCTGACTGGAGGCTTCACCAACCCTGAAGAAGTAGCTGAGCTAATCAAAAGTGGACGACCTAAGAAATCATCCGGACCAGATATGATTTCCAGCTACATCATAAAGAAATTTCCCCAAGTTATGGTGCTGTTTCTCACGATCCTATTCAACAACTGCGTCAACAATTGTTACTTTCCGAAGCGATGGAAGACAGCAAAAATAGTACCGATACCGAAGAAAGCCGACAGAGGAACCGTTTCTGGATATCGTCCCATATCTCTTCTTAACAACACCAGCAAAATCCTTGAAGGACTTATTCTTCGGAGATTGAAAGCGTTCTGCACCGCTAATAGCGTCGTTCCGGACATGCAGTTTGGATTTCGGGAGAGGCACTCTACCTTACATCCGCTCTTGCGATTTCATAACGACGTTGTTAGCACCCTCAATAACTGTCAGGTTGTTGTTGGATGCTTCTTGGATATAGAGAAAGCATTTGACAGCATCTGGATACAGGGGCTAATTCATAAGCTAACCACTTTTAATTTTCCAGGTACACTAATAAAAATAATTTTCAGTTTTCTCAATTCCAGATCGTTTTTCGTCCAGATTGAAAACAGCCAGTCAACAACCAAAAACATCAGGACAGGAGTTGCTCAAGGATCAAAGCTGGGACCGTACCTCTACAACATCTTCACATCGGACCAACCTCAACCCAACAATGCTATGAATTTGCTCTATGCGGACGATTCACTAACATACGCGAAATCTTTTTCACCAATAATTGCAGCCCAAAGAGTAGAAGAGCACGTGAGAAGGCTGTGGGAGTTCTACACAACATGGGGCATCAAAGTCAATTCAGTCAAATCTGAGTTGGCTTGTTTCAGAAGACCAGCGGGACAGCGAAATACACCGTCAGCTAAAAGCTGCCGCAGCATCATCATCAATCTGCCTGACGGATCGCAACTGACAACCAAACCATCGGTGAAATATCTGGGTGTAAACTTTGAGGAGAGGTTACGCTTTAATCCGCATGTAACAGCTGTTCTGAAGAAAGCAAACTACGCTTTCCACCGTATCCACCCCCTATTACGGAAAAGGAATGGACTCAGCCAAAGGACGAAGTTGCTTCTCTATAAACAACTTCTCAGACCAATCATCACATACTGCTTTCCTGTCTGGTTTACTGTTTCCAAAACCAGCATGAAGAAACTGGGAGTGTTCGAGAGGAAGATCCTTCGGATCTGCACGGGACTCCACTTCGACCAACGGCGGCGAAAACATTTCAGCAACAAGCGACTCTACGAGGCATCCGGAATAGCACCCCTTGACAAATACATGATCAGTGCTGCCAAAAGACTGACGAACAACCTAAGCAATCATCCAAACCCTCTGGTGAGAACCATCATAAGTGAAGAGAGACACCCCGAGCCACGATACCTTGATGTGACAGCACTACTGGACAACGGAATCATTCCTATCAACGACGACGAGGCAATTCAATTTTACGAAGATACAGCGTCAAATTATCACCGTGGCTAGAAGCCACAGAAACCCCACATCCTTCCAAAAGACAACCGGATTTGAACAACCCGAGATGAATCATCCTCATAGTATTAAATAGTATAATCATCAATCACAATCTTTTAAATAATTTTTATAAAAATAAAACAATGTATAAAATTAGGCCCCTTATGTGCCAAAACAAATTAAAATGTCAATGTGATAATAATATAAGAATAGAATTAAGAACCAATTGTAAATATTAATTTCCGTTCAATAAAAACTAATGTAAAAAAAATGATGTGGCAATCTAATTTCAAACTGTATTTCTCAGTAAGCAGTTTCACACTAACTACATTTTTATAAAATAAAAGTAAAATATTGTCTTTTAGGCAATAAGTTTGACACGCTATAAGTTCTAGATTAATTAAGTTAGAGAGTTCGTTAATAGCTTATCTTTTAGATAATTTTTTTGTTGTTGAATAAGACCAAATAAACTTCTTTTTCAAGATTGTGGCCCTTCCCTTAACCTGGGCATCCCAAAAACTTGGTTTTATAATGAGGAGATGTATGCAAACACAAATAGAGCAACAAATTCTACCCATCTATTAATGCAGTTTTAATAATTTTGTTTACTAAATTTTCAACACAAATTTTGCATGATTTTCTCTAAAACTATTGATTGTAAAAAGAAGTATTTTAATATTTTTTGTGTGGAATAACTTAATTTACAAATTGTATGTACTTTCACATAAAAAAAAATAATAGTTTTCGGGAAATTAATAAAAATTGAATTTTAACCCCTCTTACCCCCTCTAAAAATTTAGGTAACTTTTTAGGAAATTCTTAAGACGTCAAAGCTAAGCTCTCCACCAAAATTCAGCTTTGTCGAAAATTTCTTCGTTGTTTTGCCATTTTTTTGTCTAAATTACCAGGGCCTTAAGCAGAATTTTGTTGTTTTGTTCAAAATTAAATTTTCTATGGAAATGGATGCCTTAAAAAATGTTTAAACAAATTTTAGCAGGAAAAATTAACAAAGACCAACCAATAAAATCGAAAATCAGAGATTTCTGAATTTTTTAATTAATCAGGCAAGTTTCATATTTGTATGGTGTCCTCCGTCACCATATTAGTACAACAACCTTTCATTTTTGTAATACGAGTATGAATAAGAATTCAATTTGTCAAATTACAAAATAAGCAATTTTCAAAGGTGTAAGCAATAATATATGTATATTGTCATATTGTAAAATAATACATCAAGTTGCTCAATCAGCATAATAATCAATGTGAAAATAAATCTGATGGTTGAACAATATTTAATTTTATATCTAGACTAAGAGTCGATAATATACCTCGGTGCAATAAAGTTGTTGAAATTTAACTTGAAAATTCTTTTTCTTAACTCGCACAACTTTTTTTGGAGCAAGAATAGGCTCCAAACATACCTACTTGTACAAAATAAATAATTCAAAGTGGCCACGGCCAGTGTGACCATTTTCTCAGATTTTCGCTTTTAAGGCCGTGTGCCAATTGCGTTAAAATCCTGGTTAAATTTGATCCCATGGCTAAATTTTGACATTACTGAGGTGAATATAGACTTCAAAATTTAACCTGCTCAGGAGCTCGTTAAAATTTTAGTCGGTGGTTAATTTTTGACATGTCTATGGGCGCGTTCGGCGGCGTATCTTAAGCGATCCGGATTTGTTTGTGTTGTTGTAAACCCTTGTAAAAAAAACAGCTGATTTCAGCTGATGCAAAAACAACTCAAGGTATCTGAAAATTTTTTGGATTATGGATAGTATATCGTTTAGCCTGTCGAACGCGAGGTATGCTCATGAAGCAGTGAGGGAGATGAATGTAGATAAATATTTTATTTTGCTATCACGAAGTCATGAATCCTATCGGGAAAGATGAAAAATGAAAAAAAAAACTAAAATTAAATGAAGGGATTAAGAAATATAGACAAAGACCTTATAATAAATTTAAGTATGCACTCAAGAAGAAGTTTGAATAACTTGAGATAAATCCTTGATAATGTAAAAGAATCAATAAAATTTATTGAAAATACTTTTTCAGATGATTCATTCATTTTGCAAACTGAATTGGTTGCGAACCATCATTACTGAAAAAAATTTAATCCAATTGACACAGCAAAAACCTTAAATTTCACTCACCCCTATAAAAATGGGTAACATTTAACTGGGATCAAATTTAACCAGAATTTTAACGCAATTGGCACACGGCCTAAACATGCTTATGGGCCAAATAAAAATATTAAATAATAAAAGTCTTTGCACGTAATTGTTCGTTTTTAAAAGGTATATTCAATGGCCGTATTTTCTCATTTTCCAAATATTATAAAACAAATTGAAATGAAAAAAGTGTTTCCAGAAAGAATTTTTTGTTTTGCTTCATTTGATCAACATCTTTAATTCTATTTTTGGTTCCAAGGTTCTTCAAATTGGGTTTCCCTTCCTCCTTAATTTGAAAAGATTGACGGAACTAAAGATTGAAGGATGTCTTTATCTTAACATGGTCTATTTACTAACATGTAAAGTAGAAAGTTGCTGACATCGAGTGCAAATTCATTTAAAAGTTATCCCCCGGTTACAAAAAATCCGACCAAGTATAACGCTTATTTTTTTTTTTTTTGTAATTATCTCCAAAAATAGAGGGGCGCCAAAATCAAAAGTTTGCCACTGTTCGGAAAAATCATAGATCCGGGGCTGGTAAGAGGTCTCTAATGCATTTAACTTGCGTTTCCTTGATAGGTATATAGTCAAACCTATTTTAATGTCAAATTAACATTAAAATTATCTTTCTAGGACAATAAGTTCCCAAAATACAGCCCGAAACCGAAAAATCCAAGATTTTGGCGTTTTTTTCAAGATGGTGGTCAAACCCCACCTCGGGATGTTTGCGGGAACTTTCGGATAAAAAAAAGGTAACTGCCCTGAATAATATCCACCAAAATTCAGCTTGTACAAAATTTTGCCGGGATCAATATCTTGATTCCACTGGACTATTAGCTATATTCAACAATTTCAAACATATTGTATACCCACTCGTTTAGAGTATTTAAAAAAGAGTTTTAAATTTAAAAAAAAATCCTGAAGCAAACAGTTTGACAGTGCTTTCATAACTTTCAGGTTCTTTATTTGTATTTACTTTATTTTTAAATGACTATAACTTTAAACTCTTAACTGATAGAAATTTTAATTTTTCAGCCACACCCAGGAACCTGCATTCACGAATTTCAATACAAACATAAGTGCCTACATATTATGTAGCTTCCTATTTGCATCAAAAAATCCATATAAAACAAAAAGGGGAAAACAAGAATGTAAATGGAGAATTATTTTGATGTCCAACATTATATTAGATTCTTTATATAAATTCAAAAGATCATCGAAATGGGAAGCATAAGAAAGTGGATAGTCATCAAATGGTACACGTTCTATTTTCTTGGTAAGATTCCATTTTTATCTTTATAGACAAACATTTCAATAAAATATATGGGTGGTGTTTGGTAGAAACCTGACTGATAACCCTTAAATAATTTGCGTTCAGAAGTCCAATTTACTTCAAGCTATAGAGTCTAAATGGATGACCCGTTTTTTTTTCAAATTTGGAACATACGTGTTCATCAAGGAACGTGTTCATGAACAACCCGTTTAGGCTCGGCGTAAAGTGGACGTAAAGACGAAAATTATTTACTATCAGGTTTCTACCCAATACCACAGATAGTTTTTTTTTTTTTTTATATCCCAAAAGCAATTTTGGTAGCTTACGAGTACGTTGTGACTGAAGAAACTTCAAGCAATAGAGTTGAATATGTTGATAGCAGCGACAAAAGTAAAGAAATGCTTTTTTGACAAGCGAAATACATTATACACCCTGGGCCACCAGGAAGACAAGGACATCCAGGTGCACCAGGTGCGACAAAGGTATAAAAGGACCTCCTGGTGATAAGGGATGGTATTATAGGAGCTATTGGTCCACCAGGAAGACCTGGACAGAAGGGTTTACTTGAAGCTATTATGCCCTATGTTTATCAAGGACAAAAAGGTTTGACATGATACCGGCCCGCACCAGGTGTTAGAGGACTACCTGGTCGGCGTGGAGCACCAGGAAATCTAGAAGAAACAAGACCAATCAGACCAACAAAACCAACAAGACCAACAAAACCAACGAGTCCAACAAAACTAACAACCCCAAGGCACACTACCACCCACATGATCACCTCTTAAAATTAGCTTTATGTCCATGAAACTCATCCGGGTGGCCCTTAGCATCAGAAGCTATAGGCTAATAACTTGAAATAATACAAAATTAAAATACAGTAAAAGTAAAAAATACACAAATATAATATTTTTATTTTCATTTATTTATTCACAAAAAGTTGAAAAAAAATATCTTTGATATAAACAAAAAGTTTTTTTTTTGTCGCAAAAAAATGTTAAGTCAATTGTCCTTATATCTCATTTTTTTAATGGAAATACAGTCAGTTAGTGCATTATGCAATTAAATGCATCCCAAAAGTGGCAAAAAAAGAAAAAAACTATTATTTTTTTGTATTACAAATATTTATACACAGGTTCTTATGGCTTACACAGGCTGTTAGAATGTTGAACTTAGTTTTTATATTCAACCATTATTTAAATTAATAGAACATTTATAACGGGCAGCTTATTAAGAATTCTAAATTGGGAAAAATATAAATTTTCCAAGCACACGCATGAAGCTGCACTCAAGAGCTCCAACACAATCAGTGTGTATTGTTAACGCCCAAAAAAAAAACTTAAATCAAAGTTCTATATGAAAGAAACGAAGGGGAAAACTAACAGATTGAATTAAATTAGATTCGTTATAAAATCGAGGGATTATCAAAATTTCAAGTAAGAAACTGGACAGTCATGAAAAGGAACACGTTATTTATTCTTGGTAAGAATCTTTTGATACATATTTATGTACATACATAATTCGATTAAAATGTTCAAAAATATTATTGTTTTTATTCCAAATCGAAAAAGCAATCCTGTTAGCAAACGTTTTTGCTGCTGAAGAAATTGCAAGCAACGTAAAACAAAATGGTAGTGGTAATGTTAAAGGTGATGAAATGATTCATAGGCAAATGAGAGGGATTTGTTTTCAACGAGGATGTCCTGGACCACCAGGTAAACCAGGACTACCAGGTCCACCAGGGGATACAGGCTTCAAGGGACCCGATGGAGAGGAGGGAGTTCGTGGTGTGATGGGACCTAGAGGTCAAACAGGAAAATTTGGACAACAGGGTCCAACCGGACAGCCAGGGCCAATGGGTTCTTTTGGACTACGTGGAAAACCTGGATATTCAGGTGCACCTGGTGCTAGTGGTGCTAGAGGACCAATAGGGATACCAGGCCCAGGTGGACCACTGGGAAATCCGCAACAAAAGCCTTCAAAACCAAAACCTAACCCACAACCACGACCGAAACCAAAACCAAACCCACAACCACTTCCAAAACCAAAACCAAAACCACAACCAAGTTTAAAACCAAGACCAAAACCAACCACCACAACTAGTCCAACAACAACAAAAAGAACAACGAAGTTTACTACAGCAAAAGCGACAACAATAACAAAACCTATAACAACAACTGGAGCATCACCTTCTACAACTAAAAAACCAATATTAACAACTATAACTGCACCTTCTACGACACATACAACAAAAACCACATTAACAACTACTTCTCCTTCAAAAACAACTACGGTAAGAGCACCAACAATAAAACCTGGATCGGCAGAAAATTCATCAACACAAGCCACAACACACAGAACAACACACAGAACAACACACAGAACAACACCCAGAACAACACACAGAACAACACACAAAACAACACACAAAACAACACACAGAACAACACACAGAACAACAACAAGAAAAACTCCTTCATCGACAGTTACTATGCCTCCAAAAACAACAACGACACATAGACCCTGGACATCAGTAACAGAGGGAAGCGGTTCAACATCACCTTCAAAACCAACTACAGCAAAAGCCACAACAACAAAAACTACTCCTCCTTCCAAAACAACTACGGCAAAAGCACCAACAGTAACAACTGCATCTACAGATTCATCGAAAGATCCATCAACACACAGAACAACACACAGAACAACACACAAAACAACACACAGAACAACAACAAGAAAAACTCCTTCATCGACAATTAGTATGCCTCCAAAAACAACTGCGACACATAGACCCTGGACATCAGTAACAGAAGGAAGCGGTTCAACATCACCTTCAAAACCAACTACAGCAAAAGCCACAACAACAAAAACTACTCCTCCTTCCAAAACAACTACGGCAAAAGCACCAACAGTAACAACTGCATCTGCAGATTCATCGAAAAATCCATCAACACACAGAACAACACACAGAACAACATACAGAACAACACACAAAACAACCCAAAGAACAACAACAAGAAAACCCCCTTCATTGACAACTTCGGCAAGTGCACCAACAACAACAACTACATCTACAGATTCGTCGAAAGATCCATCAACCTACAAAACAACACACAGAACAACACACAAAACAACACACAGAACAACAACAAGAAAAACTCCTTCATCGACAGTTACTATGCCTCCAAAAACAACAACGACACATAGACCCTGGACATCAGTAACAGAAGGAAGCGGTTCAACATCACCTTCAAAAACAACTACAGCAAAAGCCACAACAACAACAACAAAGACTACTTCTCCTTCAAAAACAACTACGGCAAGAGCACCAACAGTGACAACTGCATCTACAGATTCATCGAAAGATCCATCAACACACAGAACAACAACAAGAAAACCCCCTTCACTGACAACTTCGGCAAGTGCACCAACAACAACAACTTCATCTACAGATTCGTCGAAAGATTCATCAACACACAAAACAACACACAGAACAACACACAAAACAACACACAAAACAACACACAGAACAACAACAAGAAAAACTCCTTCATCGACAGTTATTATGCCTCCAAAAACAACAACGACACATAGACCCTGGACATCAGTAACAGAGGGAAGCGGTTCAACATCACCTTCAAAACCAACTACAGTAAAAGCCACAACAACAAAAACTACTCCTCCTTCCAAAACAACTACGGCTAGAGCACCAACAGTGACAACTGCATCTACAGATTCATCGAAAGATCCATCAACACACAGAACAACACACAAAACAACACACAGAACAACAACAAGAAAACCCCCTTCATTGACAACTTCGGCAAGTGCACCAACAACAACAACTACATCTACAGATTCGTCGAAAGATCCATCAACTTACAAAACAACACACAGAACAACACACAAAACAACACACAGAACAACAACAAGAAAAACTCCTTCATCGACAGTTACTATGCCTCCAAAAACAACAACGACACATAGACCCTGGACATCAGTAACAGAAGGAAGCGGTTCAACATCACCTTCAAAAACAACTACAGCAAAAGCCACAACAACAACAACAAAAACTACTTCTCCTTCAAAAACAACTACGGCAAGAGCACCAACAGTGACAACTGCATCTACAGATTCATCAAAAGATCCATCAACACACAGAACAACACACAAAACAACACACAAAACAACACACAGAACAACAACAAGAAAACCCCCTTCATTGACAACTTCGGCAAGTGCACCAACAACAACAACTACATCTACAGATTCGTCGAAATATCCATCAACACACAGAACAACACACAAAACAACACACAGAACAACAACAAAAAAAACTCCTTCATCGACAGTTACTATGCCTCCCAAAACAACAACGACACATAGACCCTGGACATCAGTAACAGAGGGAAGCGGTTCAACATCACCTTCAAAACCAACTACAGCAAAAGCCACAACAACAAAAACTACTCCTCCTTCCAAAACAACTACGGCTAGAGCACCAACAGTGACAACTGCATCTACAGATTCATCGAAAGATCCATCAACACACAGAACAACACACAAAACAACACACAGAACAACAACAAGAAAACCCCCTTCATTGACAACTTCGGCAAGTGCACCAACAACAACAACTACATCTACAGATTCGTCGAAAGATCCATCAACTTACAAAACAACACACAGAACAACACACAAAACAACACACAGAACAACAACAAGAAAAACTCCTTCATCGATAGTTACTATGCCTCCAAAACCAACAACGACACATAGACCCTGGACATCAGTAACAGAAGGAAGCGATTCAACATCACCTTCAAAAACAACTACAGCAAAAGCCACAACAACAACAACAAAAACTACTTCTCCTTCAAAAACAACTACGGCAAGAGCACCAACAGTGACAACTGCATCTACAGATTCATCGAAAGATCCATCAACACACAGAACAACACACAAAACAACACACAGAACAACAACAAGAAAACCCCCTTCATTGACAACTTCGGCAAGTGCACCAACAACAACAACTACATCTACAGATTCGTCGAAAGATCCATCAACTTACAAAACAACACACAGAACAACACACAAAACAACACACAGAACAACAACAAGAAAAACTCCTTCATCGACAGTTACTATGCCTTCCAAAACAACAACGACACATAGACCCTGGACATCAGTAACAGAGGGAAGCGGTTCAACATCACCTTCAAAACCAACTACAGCAAAAGCCACAACAACAACAACAAAAACTACTCCTCCTTCCAAAGCAACTACGGCAAAAGCACCAACAGTAACAACTGCATCTACAGATTCATCGAAAGATCCATCAACACACAGAACAACACACAGAACAACACACAAAACAACACAAAGAACAACAACAAGAAAACCCCCTTCATCGACAACTTCTATGCCTCCAAAAACAACAACGATACATAGACCCTGGATATCAATGACAGTCGGAGGTGGTTCAACAACACCCACAAAAAAAACTACAACGAAAGCCACAACAACAATAAAAACAACTTCTCCTTCAAAAACAACTACGGCAAGTGCACCAACAACAACAACTGCATCTACAGATTCATCGAAAGATCCATCAACACAAGCCACAACACACAGAACAACACACAAAACAACACACAAATCAACACACAGAACAACAACAAGAAAAACTCCTTCACTGACAGTTACTATGCCCCCAAAAACAACAACGACACATAGACCCTGGACATCAGTAACAGAAGGAAGCGGTTCAACATCACCTTCAAAAACAACTACAGCAAAAGCCACAACAACAACAACAAAAACTACTTCTCCTTCCAAAACAACTACGGCAAGAGCACCAACAGTAACAACTGCATCTACAGATTCATCGAAAGATCCATCAACACACAGAACAACACACAGAACAACACACAAAACAACACAAAAAACAACAACGAGAAAAACTCCTTCATCGACAATTACTATGCCTCCAAAAACAACTGCGACACATAGACCCTGGACATCAGTAACAGAAGGAAGTGGTTCAACATCACCTGCAAAAACAACAACAGAAAAAGCCACAACAACAATAAAAACTACTTCTCCTTCGAAAACAACTACAACAAAAGCACCAACAACAACAACTTCATTGCCAGTTTCATCAGACGATTCATCAACACAAGCCACAACAACAAGAAAACCCCCTTCATCGACAACTTTTATGCCTCCAAAAACAACAACGACACATAAACCCTGGATATCAATGACAGTCGGAGGTGGTTCAACAACATCCACAATAAAAACTACAACGAAAGCCACAACAACAACAAAAACAACTTCTCCTTCAAAAACAACTACGGCAAATGCACCAACAACAACAACTGCATCTACAGATTCATCGAAGGATCCATCAACACACAGAACAACACACAGAACAACACAAAAAACAACAACAACAACAACAAAAACTCCTTCATTGACAGTTACTATGCCTCCAAAAACAACTGCGACGCATAGACCCTGGACATCAGTAACAGAAGGAAGTGGTTCATCGATACCTGCAAAAACAACTACAGCAAAAGCCACAACAACTATAAAAACTACTTCTCCTTCAAAAACAACAACGGAAAGAGCACCAACAATAACAACAGCATCAACAGATTCATCAGAAGATTCATCAACGCAAGCCACAACACGCAAAACAACACACAAAACAACACACAGAACAACAACAAGAAAAACCGCTTCATCGACAACTTCTATGCCTCCAAAAACAACAATG
Source organism: Dasysyrphus tricinctus (assembly GCA_963921185.1). Lineage (NCBI taxonomy): Eukaryota > Metazoa > Arthropoda > Insecta > Diptera > Syrphidae > Dasysyrphus > Dasysyrphus tricinctus. Next base: position 87,853,061 of record OY992533.1, read on the forward strand.
ACACATAGACCCTGGATATCAATGACAGTCGGAGGTGGTTCAACAACATCCACATTAAAAACTACAACAAAAGCCACAACAACAACAAAAACAACTTCTCCTTCAAAAACAACTACGGCAAATGCACCAACAACAACAACTGCATCTACAGATTCATCGAAAGATCCATCAACACACAGAACAACACACAAAACAACACAAAAAACAACAACAACAAAAACTCCTTCATCGACAGTTACTATGCCTCCAAAAACAACTGCGACACATAGACCCTGGACATCAGTAACAGAAGGAAGTGGTTCAACAATACCTTCAAAAACAACTACAGCAAAAGCCACAACAACAACAAAATCTACTTCTCCTTCAAAAACAACTACAGCAAAAGCACCAACAATAACCACTGCATTGCCAAGTTCATCAGACGATTCATCAACACAAGCCACAACACACAGAACAACAACAGCAAAAACTCCGTCATCGACAAATACTATGCCTTCAAAAACAACAACAACTAAAACTACTTCTCATTCAACAACAACTACAGCCACAGTACCAACAATAACAGCTGCATCGACAGATTCATCAGAAAATTCATCTACAGAAGCAACAACACACAAAACAACACACAGAACAACAACAAGAAAAACCCCTTCATCGATAACTTCTATGCCTCCAAAAACAACAATGACACATAGACCCTGGATATCAATGACAGTCGGAGGTGGTTCAACAACACCCACAAAAAAAACTACAATGAAAGCCACAACAACCACAAAAACAACTTCTCCTTCAAAAACAACTACAGCAAAAGCACCAACAATAACAACAGCATCAACAGATTCATCAACGCAATCCACAACACGCAAAACAACACACAGAACAACAACAAGCAAAACTCCTTCATTGACAACTAATATGCCTCCAAAAACAACTACAACACACATCCCTTCGATATCAATAACAACGACACAAGGCACAACTCCCAAAACAACATCGTCAGTAACAACTTTAACAACAGAAGCCACAACAATTACCAGGACCACACCTTCAAAAACAACAACTACTTCTCCTTCAACAACAACGACATCAAAAGCACCAACAATAACACCTGGATCAACAGATTCACCGGAAAATACATCAGAACATTCATCAACGCAAGCAACAACATACAGAACAACACGCAAAACAACACGCAGAACAACAACAGGAAAAACTCCTTCATCGACAACTATTATGCCTCCGAAAACTACAACAGAAGCCACAACAACAAACAAAACTACTTCTCCTTCAACAACAACCACGGCAAAGGCACCAACAATAACAACTGCATCGACAGATTCATCAACACAAGCCACAACACACAGAACAACACACAAAACAACAACAAAAAAAACTCCTTCATCAACAACTACTAACCCTTCAACAACAATTTCAACAACAGAACCCGCATCCAACACCACACCCTCATCAGCTACTATTACAGAAGGCACAACAAAATCAACTAATTCTCCTTCAAAAACAACTACAGTAAGAGTACCAACAATAACATATCCATCGAGAGATTCATTGGAAGATTCATCAGAAGATTCATCGGGAGATTCATCGGGAGATTCATCGGAAAATTCTTCAGCAAAACCCACAACACGCAGAACAACAACCACAACAAAAGCAACAACAACGAGAACTCCTTTATCAACAACGACTATAGTAGAAGTGACAGCAAATAGTACAACACCTTCAAAACCAACTACGGCAAAAGCACCAATAACAACAATGGCATCGACAGATTCATCACATAATTCAGCAGAAGATTCATCGGAAGGTTCTTCAACACAAGCAACAACACAGAGAACAACACGCAAGACAACAAGAAAAACAACACGCACAACAACACGCAAGACAACACGCAGACCAACAACTACAACAGAAGCCACGAAAAATACAACCGCTACTTCTCCTTTATCAACAACTTCCGCAAGTGTACCAACTGTAACACCTGCATCGACAAGTTCTTCGGAAAATTCATCGGAAGATTCTGCAACAACTTCAATATCAACAACAGAAGCAACAACAGCAACCACCACCACCACACCTTCAACTACAACTACAACAGAAGCCACAACAGCAGCAACTTCGTCTCCTTTAACATCAACTTCCGCGAGTGTACCAACAGTAACACCTGAATCGACAGATTCTTCGGAAAATTCATCGGAAGATTCATCTGATGATTCATATGAAGATTCACCTGAAGATTCATCTGAAGATTCATCTGAAGATTCACCATCATTATCAACAACAGAAGCCACAACAACAACCACCACCACACCTTCAACTACAACTACAACAGAAGCCACAACAGTAACAGCTTCTGATCCTTTAACAACAGCTTCCGCAAGTGTACCAACAGTAACACCTGCATCGACAGATTCTTCGGAATCTTCATCGGAAAATCCATCTGAAGATTCAGCAGCACCTTCATTATCAACAACAGAAGCCACAACAACAACCACCACCACACCTTTAACTACAACAACAACTACAACAGAAGCCACAACAGCAACATCTTCGTCTCCTTTAACAACAACTTCCGCAAGTGTACCAACAGTAACACCTGCATCGACAGATTCTTCGGAAACTTCATCGGAAAATTCATCTGATTCAGCAGCACCTTCATTATCAACAACAGAAGCCACAACAACAACCACCACCACACCTTCAACTACAACTACAACAGAAGCCATAACAGTAACAGCTTCTTCTCCTTTAACAACAGCTTCCGCAAGTGTACCAACAGTAACACCTGCATCGACAGATTCTTCGGAATCTTCATCGGAAAATCCATCTGAAGATTCAGCAGCACCTTCATTATCAACAACAGAAGCCACAACAACAACCACCACCACACCTTCAACTACAACTACAACAGAAGCCACAACAGTAACAGCTTCTTCTCCTTTGACAACAGCTTCCGCAAGTGTACCAACAGTAACACCTGCATCGACAGATTCTTCGGAAAATTCATCGGAAAGTTCATCCGAAGATTCTGCAACACCTTCAATATCAACAACGGAAGCCACAACAACCACCACCAACACACCTTCAACAACAACTCCTTTACCAACAACTGCTTCACCTTCAACCACAACTACAATTGAGGCGGCAACAAGTAGTACTACAGCTCCAACAACAACTACGACAGATTCACCAACACCCGCAGAAACCAGTACTCCAATACAAGCCACAACAATAACTACAACAGAAGAGACAACAACAACGTCAGTACCAACTTCCACAGCAGAAGCCACAACACCATCAACAACTTCAACAACAGAAGCCGCAACAACAACCAACAATACACCTTCTACAACAACAACTACAACAGAAACCACAACAACTGCTTCTCCTTCAACAACAACTACATCGACATCAGCTTCATCGGAAGATTCATCTGAAGATTCATCCGGAGATTCATCAGGAGAATCCACAACACCCAGAACAACAACAACACGCAGAACAACAAGAACTACGAGGAGATCACAACTCATATCAATTAACTTTGGTTAAATTATTGTAATAAAATATTTCACAACCATAATTTTGTGTGAAATTATATCAACAATACAAATGGTATCTATAAATATAACTTTAAAAAAAAACTTATTGTTTTAATCACACAATGTGTTAAGAGATAAGGTATAGTTATATCTCCAGAATAAAGGTCGAACCACAAATTGTCGGTGGGGCATTCACATAAGTGGCTATGCGAAACTAAGCTTATTTGCGGAAATCATATGAGTGAGTCTTTGATCTTTGGCAAAATTCCATAAAATTTGGAATCCAGCCGGAATAGCTTTGAACCTGAAATTGTGAATACTTGCTTCTGATACTAATATTTAGTTACACATTTGTAAACCCAACTCTTGAACCGCTTACTAAAACGCCTACTCTTTTATTTGTTGATTTCTCTATACCTACCGAAACAGCATATCCGGCTAATCAATATTTCTAGATATTAAATTGGATGTGTATTTAGAAAAAATAGTATACGAATGGGGGTCTACTTCCACCCATTTTAGCGAGAGTGGCAATAAATATTATATTCTGCATAAGCTTCTATCTAAGCCATATTAAAATTTGGAAACAAGAAAAACAAATGGATTTTGTCTTAAGGTCTTTGAAAAATTTAATAATACGAAAACTACTTTTTTTTTTAAAGATTTTGAATCAAAAAAAAAGTGAAGCAATTTATTATTAGTGTTTGAGTTTCTTGTTTTCTATAATGTTGTTTTTATTTCGATTCAATTGTACAGAAAATTTCCCCTCTAGGCCAAATGGGAGAAAATAAACCCCCAATCATACGGCAATTGGGTCACACATGTTTTTATTGATGACCTAATAGCATATATCTGGCGGAGTTTGCTTTATGTGTATGAAGTAAGCAGGAAATTTTTGGAAATTAAGATTAAAAAAGGCTCGCATCATAAATTGTGCTAGTAAATTGCGAATTGGTTACGCAAGAAAAAAAATTGATTGCTGTTTTGGTTTGCAATAAAATGGGTGTCCCGTCCCACTACTTTCTTATGAACTTAGCTTGACAACTTTCTCAAAAATGAAGTTAAACGATCCGGAAAAAATCAATTGCCAATTAGTTGCGCAAACAAAAATAATATTTTCATAGTTTTATAATTTTTTTATTTTCATTTTAATTGATTTATTTCCGTAACTAATTCGCAATTAATTATACATGATATTAAAATATTTTGTTTAACGGCTAAAAATATTGCATGACATGTACCGTTATTTTTGGTTTGAAAAAAACTGTCGCCCCAAAAGGCATAACCCAAAAAAGCTGGAAACTAGTTTATAGGCTGCAGCCGAACAGACAAACAAGCAGATTTTTTGTTTGTCTTCGATGACGGTGTAATTTAGTGACCTGCTAACTTCACAGTGAATTTTGCAGGTCACATGGCGTATCTCAGGAACCAAGCGTGCTAGGAACTTGTAGTAAGGCTCCAAATTTGCAGTTTTTTTGCATTTCAAGAATAGGCTAGGTCAGAATTTTGAAGTCCTTTTTTTGAAAAAAATTTCATACTGACCTGATGCTAACTTCACAGTGAAGTTAGCAGGTCACATGGTGTATCTCAGGAACCAACCATGCTAGGAACTTGCAATAAGGCTCCAAATTTGCAGTTTTTTTTGCATTTCAACGATAGGCTATGTTCAAAATTTGAAGTCCTCAATTTAAAAATTTCCCAAGTTTGACTTCACTATGAAGCAAGTAGGTCACATCGTGTATCTCACGAACCAAGCATGCTAGGAACTTGCAGTAAGGCTCCAAATTTGCAGTTTTTTTGCATTTCAAGAATAGGCTAGGTCAGAATTTTGAAATCCTTTTTAAAAAAAAAAATTTCATACTGACCTGCTAACTTCACAGGGAAGTAAGCAGATCACATGATGTATCTCAGGAACCAAGCATGCTAGGAACTTGCAATAAGGCTCCAAATTTGCAGTTTTTTTGCATTTCAACGATAGGCTTTGTTCAAAATTTGAAGTCCTCAATTTAAAAATTTCCCAAGTTTGACTTCAATATGAAGCAAGTAGGTCACATCGTGTATCTCACGAACCAAGCATGCTAGGAACTTGCAGTAAGGCTCCAAATTTGCAGTTTTTTTGCATTTCAAAAATAGGCTAGGTCAGAATTTTGAAGTCCTTTTTTTGAAAAAAATTTCATACTGACCTGCTAACTTCACAGTGAAGTTAGCAGGTCACATGTTGTATCTCAGGAACCAAGCATGCTAGGAACTTGCAATAAGGCTCCAAATTTGCAGTTTTTTTGCATTTCAACGATAGGCTATGTTCAAAATTTGAAGTCCTCAATTTAAAAATTTCCCAAGTTTGACTTCAATATGAAGCAAGTAGGTCACATCGTGTATCTCACGAACCAAGCATGCTAGGAACTTGTAGTAAAATTGTGTATTGTAAATTTTTAAATTGAGGACTTCAAATTTTGAACATAGCCTATCGTTGAAATTCAAAAAAACTGCAAATTTGGAGCCTTATTGCAAGTTCCTAGCATGCTTGGTTCCTGAGATGCACCATGTGACCTGCTAACTTCACTGTGAAGTTAGCAGGTCAGTATGAAATTTTTTTCAAAAAAAGGACTTCAAAATTCTGACCTAGCCTATTCTTGAAATGCAAAAAAACTGCAAATTTGGAGCCTTACTACAAATTCCTAGCACGCTTGGTTCCTGAGATACGCCATGTGACCTGCAAAATTCACTGTGAAGTTAGCAGGTCAATAAATTACACCGTTAATTGGCGAACTGCAAAATCGGGAATAGAAATGCAAAAAAAATGCAAAAAAAACTGCAAATTCCTGTCAAGGTCCCAATTGCGTGGGTGAAAGTTGCCCTGCTAACTTCACAGACGTTAATTTTACGAATGTATATAACTTGCCGTTGCCAGCCTTAGGAATACGAAACTAACTCCCAAAAGAGCAAATTCTCTATTATGGGACTTAATTTCCTACTATAGTTTTTACAGAAGTGAAAGAAAGTCGGATCCTGAATAAGATTCATTTGGATTTATTTCTCAACTTGCGTCGGGCTTTATTTCACTTTGTTTAAGCTAAAACTTGAAGCTTTTTCGCTTTAGTAAAGTGAAATAGGAGGGCCAAATTTTTAAATTCGGCTCTATTTTACGGCATGGGTAATTTCACCTTACGATTTTTAAGCTCGTGGTCGAGAGATATTTTTTGGCGATGGTGGGGTAAGACAAACCAAAGCTAAAGCTAAAAACCTATACAAACAAAAAAGAGAAACAAACATTAAAGATCTCTTCCTTACAAAGCAGTCTAGGATTTTGTGGCTGTAACTATGTACGAGAATGTATCATTATTTAATTCCCAATCTATTTATTTCCTCAGCTCACGTGTTGGTCCTATGTTGAGTTTATGTGTTTAACTGCTATCAGATTTAGAACTTAAAGTCTCAAAAAATATGTATTTTCCAGCCACACCCATATAGATAGACGTTGCCCCGCATGCAATTCAATACAAGTATCTATTGTTAACGCCCCAAAAAATTAAACGAGAGGGGAAAATGAATATAAATTGTGATAGCAAAGAAAATCCGAATGCTTGTATTTTCCCTGGATGGAAGAGGTACCTTGAAAAAAGGAAAAATCATTTTAAAGTGAACTCGCAATGTGGACGGTCATGAATAATTACATCACGTGGTTTATTTTTGGTAATCAGCTTCAGTTTGAAAATTAAAAATGATTATTTTCTTAAAAACAAAAAAATATATCTTTAATTTTGTTTGTATTTCTATTTCTCAACAGCAATCCTTTTGACCTTCGTTGTCGGTAATATGGAATATTCGAACAACGAATACAATCATATGTATGGCGAAGGTGGAAATCAACAAATGATGATACAACAAGGAGCTCCAGGTCCACCTGGGTATCCAGGAGCAACTGGCCCAGAAGGTGGAAGAGGTAAGAAAGGCTATCCTGGTGATCAAGGACCCACTGGCCAACCAGGACCTCCGGGTCCACCAGGAGCGAATGGATCAAAAGGTCCAACTGGACCAGACGGACCTCGTGGCACACCAGGAAGACAAGGTTTTGTTGGATATACTGGGATACCAGGAGCACCTGGACCACGGGGTAAACCTGGACAACCAGGACCATCCGAATCATATGGATATAACTAATGATCAGAACGAAATTTGTAAAACTGGGCACATATTATGAATGAAATAATAAACTATTAACTGTATATGAAACATTATTATTTGGTGTATTTAATTTGGAATTAATTATATGCACATACAGAGTTCGAATATCCAAAAAAAAATGTATAAGGGGGTTTCTAACTATTAGCAAATTCAGATTTTGATCTGAAGATAATTTTTTTCGTGGCGAATATAATGGTATACGCTTTCTGATTGATTTTTCTTTGCCTTTATATTGGTATATTTTAGTTGTGGTTGGTGTATTTTAGTTAATAAAAAATAAAATGATAAGAATAAGAAATCTTTTAATATATCTATTTATATAATGTAAAATCTGCTGAAAAATACAGATCTGCAAGATTTATTTCTCTTAAAAAAAATTGTTTTTTTTTTGCCGGTGGAAGCTTAGCCAACGACATAAGAAGTCAAGTCATAGCCTTGAAGGTGTTGAACCTTTTGCCGTTTGTCTGCCTACCTAAACACGTGTCGAACAGGTGTAAAATTTGACGTAATTTTTTTACATCGATTTATTTCAATGCCTATTGGTCGGAGGGAAAAAGTGTGCATAGATGAAATATTTAGCTTGCAGTTTTGAACAATTATTGTTGTCATAGGTCCATATCTCTGTAGAAACATCACTTGTTTGCCTATGTGTTAACCTGAGTGTTTTTTGCATATTTGGCGCTTTCTATCTTTTAAGGGGCAAACAACAGAGAGTTTGACCTAAGATAATATAACATATATATATTGCAAAATTTGAAAAATGTTCATCCGTAAAATTTGCAAATTTGCGATTTTTTTAAAATATTCATGGCACAAATTGAACACAATGCAGCACAGCTTCTTGTTTTTTTTTAAATAAAAAATGGCGGCGCTAACTTCACGCTACAGCCCTTTGCAAACTTCGAGAGGAAAATTCTGAGGATCTGCACTGGCCTTTACTTCGATCGTCAGCGGCGGCCGGCGGCGTAAGCATTTCAAGAACGAGCAACTCTACTATGAGGCTAAGGTAGTCCCCCTGGACAAGTATTTATTGCTATCTGCCGGGTCAGCACATTATCGTGGCTAAACACCAACTCTACCCCCCAGCCTAAATAAATATACCGCCACTGGACAACCGGGATTGAACGGCCCGAGGACGACAAGGAGTCAAGCCGACTATAGCGTTAGGCCCCTTATGTGCCAACAAACTCTTATTATTTATCAATGTTGTATATTATAGTTATAAATAATCTTTTAAGCCAATTGTAAATAGAAATGTTCAATAAAACAAAATTGAATTGAAAACAGCCCTTTCGCAAAGTTTGTTTTTTGGCTATAATAGTTGCAATCATGTAATTTTTTTTTTTTTTTCTTAGCATTTTCTGAGCACAGAGCAGCACAACCTTATTTTTTAAGAAATTTCGCAAAAATTTCATTCGTAAATTTGTGAATTTTTTAAAAATATTTACGGCACAGCCAGCACAAGCTGAGCACAGTGCATCACAAATATTTTGTACAAAATTGCAAATTTACAAAAAAATTTTATCCGTAAAATTTGCTGATTTGCGAATTTTTTAAAAATATTTACGGCACAAGCTGAGCACAATGCAGCACAACTTTTTTTTTCGAATATCGAAAATGGTGTTGCTAACCTCCCGCTAAGAAAAATGTATAGGTACCCTCTAAAAACCAAACCCTTCCCTTAGTACGTTTTTTTTTTTTAAATACGGCACATAGCAGCACAAGTTGGGCACATTAAAGCACAACTAATTTGTTTTTATTATAAATGGCGGTGCTAACTTAACGCACAGAAAGTTATGCACAGAATAGGAGGAAAATTGTTTTGAAAACTCACTCTGATAAGAAATACTTCTTATTAGATAGTTTTCTTAGTGTTATAGCCCTATTCTGGCGTTGTGAGGGCTCACAGGTCACAAGCTTTTGTGAGGTTTTACTTGTGAGGTTTGTTATGATTCGATAATATTTTCGGTATTCTGGGAAAATCCTCACAAGAAACTCACCACGTCATAGAAAGACAGATGAGTGAACTTTCAAAATGTTCGGGATTTATGTTGAACACACCTACATATTCTTACGTCAAAAGAAACATGATTTGTTTAATTTTTTTTAATAAATTAGCTAAGCATGTAAATGCCGTAATATTCGAAATCACAAGTGTTACTTTTTATTTGTGACCTCCTCCGAAGGAGATCACAGTTTTGATAATTTTTGTGAGGATCACAAGCTGTGGGGTTGCTGCCAGAATACGAAAACCTCACAAAATCAAATTAACCTCACCTTGTGAGGTTGTTGTGACTTGTGAGGTATCAGTGAGGTTTGCCAGAATAGGCCTGTTAGTCTCAATTTGTGGATGAATTGACATGTGTGGCTATCTCCATCGGTAGAATTTCACTGTCAAAAAATGTCTTCCCGGTATGCATGTTGAAACCGCTAGATTCGCAAAAATTTTAAGAAGCTTGCGTACCTAGTTGTCAATGGTACTGGTAGGTAAGGTTAGGTTGAAGTGGCTGCCAGTCGTGAAGACTGACACACTTAGACCAAGATTTGGTCCATTGTGATACCACATGAATCTAGGAAACCCTTTTCCTCACTCGGTGAACCATTTGGAGCTTCTTATGAAGTGTAATAGACTGCCTATGTCTAAATTTGTTAGATCAGATTGAAGTAAAAATAACCAAGGTGAAGTTTTCGTCTATGAGGTAGAGCAGGGCACGTGCATGAAGGTGAGGGATTGATTCTTTCTCTTCCTCATCCATACAGCTTCTGCAAAAATCATTGAAGAACACGCCAAGACGCGTTGCGTGCTTTCCTATAAGACAGTGTCCGGTTATAGCACCAATCATGGAGCTGATGTGCAATCTACTTAGAGATATCAAACACTTAGATCGCTTTAAATCCATTACTGCCCAGTTTTTTTTGTTGCCAAACAAGTGGTGATATCGTTCCACCTAAGGTTTGTTCTCTCTAATGCATCTTGCTTCATCAAAAGTTTACAAGTAGCGATGGGTATACCTATATCTGCCTTGGTAGGCAGGAGAGGTAGAGTTGTTCCACTTTTAGTAACTTCATCGGCCATACAATTACCTGGGATGTCCCTATGCACCGGCACCCAACACAGGTGAATGTTAAACTGCTGCGCCATCTCCAGCAGAGATGAACGGCAACTAAGGGCTGTTATTGAGTTAGTCAAGACCGATTCCAGGGATTTGATAGCTGCTTGACTATCCGAGAAGATGCGGATAAAAAAAAATAAATAAATTGGGTGGCGCAACAGCTCGTGGAGAACCAGGGCCTAGTGACTTACAACTCACAACCATTCCTGTGTGCGTGTTTGTTGGCAGGAATGATGGAGAAGATGCGGATATCTGTAGTTGATATCACGTTTTCTTTCAGCCAAAATAATGCTTCTTTAATCGCCATAAGTTCTACCTGGAACACGCTACAGTGATTAGGAAGACGGAATGAGAGACTTAATTTTAGTCCTTCTGAGTGCACACCGCCACCCACCTCCTCATTAGTTCTCGATCCGTCTGTGTAGATAAAGACCGATTCATCATCCAAGAACCTTATATGCACCCCAGAGGGTTCTAGAAGGAATGGTGACTTGAAAGTTTGAACCGAACGGTGGTTTTGGGATGGTGTAGTCAATGTGACTAGGTAGTGATAAGAATGAATCGATCAAAAAAAAAAAATTTACTTTCAAATGTTAAAAACTCGTATAGCAACATATCATTATAGGCCAGGAGCCAGGTCCTTTTTGTGTGAAATTTTCTTATTAATTGATTTTATTTTGTGGGAATATACCGAGAACACGTTTTATCAAATATCTCGAGAGCCGGTGCATGGTATGACGAAAATAGTACATTTTTTTTTATATTATCATTCGGGATCTGAGATATAAGGGATTTTGGGTATTCGAGATTCTCATTTTTTTCCATTCGTGATTTTGGCATTCTGTATTTTGTATACCATTCCCGTTTCACTTTTTGCATAATGTTTTTATAATGCTGAAAAATGTACATAGTTTGGGCCAAGATAAGAAAAAAATCGTATTGGAGGGGGTCTATATCCCCCTCCCCCCTTTTTTTCACAAAAATTGACATAAAATAAAAAAGATAGAAAAAAATGGAAACACTGACAATGTCAGGCTACAGTTTTTTTTAAGCCAAAAAACAATTCTCTAATTTTAAAATTAAAGTTAAAACAAAACACGCTACGTATTTTTTTTAATGTTACGTTATTAAAGGAAACTTAACATAAAAAAAAATGCTCTCCAGATCAACCAACGTTTTTTTTTTTTTTAAACAAATAGAAATAACAAAAACGAGTTTTCCTGTAGTATGACATTTGAAGGGACCACATTTTATAGTTTAAACTCTTTAAATTCCTCCCAACACCCCATTTCTACTTTATAAAGATTAAAGTAGCCGTTGTTTTTTTTCTCAAAAACCCCACTTTTTCACTCAAATATAAACCGGAGTGCATTTGTGCCAAAGTTCCTATCTGTTCATTAGAATTTTTGAATCCGTCTTAGATATAGGCAAGGATAGATAGATAGATAGATAGATAGACTGACCCAAACTCATAAAAAACGTTAAAAATAATTTTTCGACTACATCCACCTCAGGACAGGTATCCAACTAGGTATAACCTGTGTTTCCTTTTCTTCTTTTTTTTTCATTTTACCAAATAATTGAAACAAATCAGACACATTAATTGTACCTACATACATAGGCTGAAATTTCATTTGTATTGCTCCCGTTCATCTGAAGTCATCCCAAAATAAGCAACTTTACAACATTCGGGAACATTTTTTTTGTTTTCAAAAATAGTTTATATTAAAATGTTAGTTAAGTATATGAAATGTTCGAAGATACTCTCGGAAAACAAAATATAAAGACAAATTGAGTTTCAACCAAGTCTTTCAAGCCACACCCCAAGATATTATGGCTACGCCCAATTCCAAGAATGGAAAATTCTAAAAAGAAAAAATACTTTAAGGGGAAATAAACGGAGAAGAAGATACCTTTATTCAAATTGGAAAATATATTTTCCCCCTCATTTGTGAGGATTCTTTGTATAAAATCCAAACATAATCTTAGCGTCGCGTTAGAGAGTAGTCAGACAGCCATGAAAAAGTACATATTCTGTATTATTGGTAAGAATCTATGAAAATATATCGAAAAATTACGACATTTTTTGAAAAAGTTTTTTTTTTTTTAAATTCTTCTATTTCGAACAGCAAATCTGGTGGCTTTTGTTGCTGCCTACCAATACTCAAACAACGGCTACAATAATAATTACGATGGCCAAGGAATGCAAAACATGAGGTATCAACAAGGAGCGCCAGGTATGCCAGGGCCAAGGGGACCAACAGGTCCTGCAGGTGCCAAGGGTAAGAAAGGGCCTGATGGTGATCAGGGACCTGTTGGCCAGCCAGGAAATGAAGGTCCACCTGGAAAAGACGGATCTAAAGGTCAAATCGGAAAGTTCGGACCTGATGGCCCCCGAGGAGAGCGTGGCCCACCTGGTTATCCTGGCCAACCGGGTATGATAGGTCCCGAAGGACCACCAGGACCGCCCGGCCCACCTGGACCACCCGGATCATCAGGACAATATGGATCGCATCGACCAAGTGGTGGTGGTGGATCGCATCGACCAAGTGGTGGTGGTGGATCGAATCGACCAAGTGGTGGTGGTGGTGGATCGAATCGACCAAGTGGTGGTGGTGGTGGATCGCATCGACCAAGTGGTGGTGGTGGTGGATCGAATCGACCAAGTGGTGGTGGTGGATCGCATCAACCAAGTGGTGGTGGTGGATCGAATCGACCAAGTGGTGGATCTGGTGGATCGAATCGACCAAGTTATGGTGGTGGTGGATCAAATCGACCAAGTGGTGGTGGTGGATCGCATCGACCAAGTGGTGGTGGTGGATCGAATCGACCAAGTGATGGATCGAATCAACCAAATGGTGGATCTGGTGAATCGAATCGACCAAGTTATGGTGGTGGTGGATCGAATCGACCAAGTGGTGGTGGTGGATCGAATCGACCAAGTGATGGATCGAATCAACCAAATGGTGGATCTGGTGGATCGAATCGACCAAGTTATGGTGGATCGAATGGACCAAGTAATGGTGGATCGAATCGACCAAGTAATGGTGGATCGAATCGTCCAAGTAATGGTGGATCAAATAGTGGATCGAATCGACCAAATGATGACTCGAATGGATCATATGAATCGCATGGACAATATTATGGATCGAATTTACCAAACGATGAATCACTTGGACCCATTGATGAATCGAATATACCAAATGATGAATCGCAAGGACCAAATGATGAGTCGCATGGACCAAATGATGAATCGCTTGGACCAAATGATGAATCGAATGGACTAAATGATGAATCGAATGGACTAAATGATGACTCGAATGGACCAAATGATGAATTGAATGAACCAAATGATGAATTGAATGGACCAAATGATGATGTTATCCTGGAACAAGGTGCGTTTGACTCAGACGAGTAAGGCAAATTCTGTAAAATTAACTTATTTTCAATAAACGGCAATACAAAAATTATTCACATTGAAATTTGTGTGTTGTTATTTTTTATTCAATATACTCGTACTTAGTTGAAAGAGTTGTAAAGAGTTGAACAGGCAGTGTCGATAAGAAGGTAAGCTCAATGGATCGTTCCAAGGAATGTAGAGATAGAGATGGGGATAGCCATCAATTTTTCTTTTAAAGTTTGCCAACTGAGAGAAGGATTTAGGGTCGGCAATTTGGCTTACATTTTAACTCAATTGTGACTCTGTAAAAGAAGTTTTTAACCTCGGTTTCTTGTTTCGGAAATTACACACCAAGGTGGGGAAAAATATGAGGTTTTAGACCGTAATAAGGGTACAAGAATAGAAATAATATTGAATATTTCTGTGTAGAAAATATGGTTGTTGCTGCTTATACAATTTTGTTGACTCAAAATTGGACTGATATCAGTTGAAATATGCACTCATTTGAGGGAATTGGGAGGGAAATTGATAGAATTGCAGTCCAATTTCTGCGTCTTCCAATCGTAATTTCAAGTAAAATCAAATCTCGATTAAAATTAGTTTTTCCAACTCAAAACAAGTACCTTCCTATTTATCGCAAGTAAAAATACAAAAATATTGCACAACGCAATTCTAATTGTCAGAATTAACTAACGACTAATTAAAGGCAAATTATTAGACAGTGAACTTTTAAAAAATACAAGGTTTAAGCCAATTTCGCTTTTCAAGAGGGAGATTTACTAACTTAACATCACCTATGCATAGGTAGCACCAAAAGAAACATGGAAACACTAAACAAAAAACTCGAAGCTGTTACAAGTAATCAACGACTCATTAATGACAAATAACCACTTTTCGATCGGTGAATTGGAGCTCATTATTTTGTTAGCTGTATTCATTTGAATTGAATCGAAATTCAGAGATTGAGGAAGAAAGCCAAGACCACTTCTAAAATTTGGTTCACTGAACCATCAAAGTTAAAAATGTCAGCAGCGAAACAAGTTCCTGAAAACTGGACATGAAAGATCATTAAACAAAGAACATTCAAAAAGATACAGGAAATCGTCCTACAATTTGAAAGATGCAACTAAAAATATTTTCCTTTTACTGTAGGTACCACCTAATCTTTTTTTTTCTAATGCCTGTTATTCTTTCAAGTTTATACTATTATACTACGGATATTAATATTAAACAACATTTTTATACGACAAATTCATAAAGAGATATTTTTGTATAGCTTATTGAAGACTCAAGAGAGGTCTAGACAGTTTAGATCTAAATATAACATACCTACATAGGTATATAAAATAAGAAACTGTTTAGTGTGTAGGCTGAACAAATATTATACAAAACCCAAAATTCTTTTACAATTCAAATTAATTTTATGATCCTCTCTATTCTTATTGGGATCTCTTGTATTTTCTTTTGTTGGTTTTTATATGTTTTTTTTTTTTTATTTTGAAGATCATTGAAAGATCTAGCTCAGCAGACCTTTTATGCTAATTTTCCTTTGGTGATTTGAATTTTTCTCCATAAAGGTTTTAATGCTTATAGCTAAGTTGGAGATTAAATTAGAATGGTGTCCACAAAAATGGAATAGGTATAGAGAAGTGATTGTAAAAAATCAATGTTTGAAAATTTTCCAAAAAATATTTGATTATGTACACTTCTGTTGATATATGTAAGCTTTATATGAAAACATCAAAATTTCTTCTAAAAGGTTTGCTTTAGCTTCAGAATATAACCCACAAGTTTGTATTTTTAGCAATTTGTGCACTTTTGTTAATTCAAAATATAAGAAATTATTTGAAATCTTGCCTAAAATTTTAATAATCTATGCCATATACCCGATTAAAATAAAAAACTTGGCACTTCTACACATGCTCAGAAGTGAGAATATTTTGTTTGTTTTTCTGTTGTGAATTTCGGAACTATATCATATTGGCATCCTGTTTGCTCAGGTAGTAGCTCTTCTTTTTTCTAGCGAAATATAGATACCTACCTTCTATAACACTAGTTTACAAAATTTTGAGTCATGGTAGGGTCCTTAGAAAAAATATATTTTCTAGACTAATTTTGGGTCACTGAGCACGAAAATCAAAATTTTTTTTTTTTCCAAAGAAGCGTTTTTGAGATGCGCAAAAATCATTTTCTCAGCTATTTTTTCAGATATTCCCTTAAATCTCGCTAACGGCTTAGCTAATTTACATAAAATGTGTATTTTCTGAATGATGTGATCTGTCTCCTTCCGACGATGTACTGCTTGTATGAGTCGGACTGAAATTTTATGAGTTACAGGCATTCAAAGTTTCAAAAACGAGTATTTTTGAAAAATTTCTAGTTTTTGGTTGCTCCGTATGGATAGAAAAAAATATTAAAAATAATTTTAAGGACTCAAGTCAAAAACAATCTTTTTAACAAAGATTTGAGCTAAAGTTTTTCAAAATCGGACGATAAATGTAGAAGTTATTAAATAATTAGTGAAAGAAGGCAATTTAATTTTTTTCAGTAAAAGTCATATAAATGTATATTAGGGTGTCTGTTATTTCCCAAAATCATTTTTTCAAATCAGAAACAACTAAAATCAAAATTCAATGTCCTAAAATATAGTTTTTGACCAAAAAAATTTAGTCTTAGGTGATAAATCGTTGCCTCTTACGCCATTCTCTTTTAAAATTGTGTTTCAGCGCATTTTGGTGTAAAAGAAACTATCCTTTACTATCGAATAACTTTTTTCACATAGAGATTAGAAATGAACTCTTTTAGTAACTATTGTAGTTCATAAAAATACCTTTCCAACAATATACATCACGTCATTATTGGTCTTGGAGTTTGGTGTGCCCAATTCGCCTTTGTATGGAAAAGAGAATGGCCTAAGAGGCAACGATTTATCACCTAAGACTAAATTTTTTTGGTCAAAAACTATATTTTAGGACATTGAATTTTGATTTTAGTTGTTTCTGATTTGAAAAAATGATTTTGGGAAATAACAGACACCCTAATATACATTTATATGACTTTTACTGAAAAAAATTAAATTGCCTTCTTTCACTAATTATTTAATAACTTCTACATTTAGCGTCCGATTTTGAAAAACTTTGGCTCAAATCTTTGTTAAAAAGATTGTTTTTGACTTGAGTCCTTAAAATTATTTTTAATATTTTTTTCTATCCATACGGAGCAACCAAAAACTAGAAATTTTTCAAAAATACTCGTTTTTGAAACTTTGAATGCCTGTAACTCATAAAATTTCAGTCCGACTTATACAAGCAGTACATCGTCGGAAGGAGACAGATCACATCATTCAGAAAATACACATTTTATGTAAATTAGCTAAGCCGTTAGCGAGATTTAAGGGAATATCTGAAAAAATAGCTGAGAAAATGATTTTTGCTCATATCTCGAAAACGCTTCTTTGGAAAAAAAATAATTTTGATTTTCGTGCTCAGTGACCCAAAATTAGTCTAGAAAATATATTTTGCCTTAGGACCCTACCATGACCCAAAATTTTGTAAACTAGTGAATTCAAGATATGCGTTCGTAAGAAAAATCGATCTTGAGCTTTTGATCAAACCTGTTACTACGATAAAGATGAAAAAAGTTGGACCCATAATTCTGTCAGCCCGTTGAGCTACATCCTTGACGGCTAGATCGATTTTCTTCAAAGTTGGTACACAGAGTTTTTAGGTCAATCCCTCCACACGGTGCTTTAGTTTTCTTTAAGAACCCAAAATAACGGTACGTGCCATACATTTTATTTAAGCAATTTAACATAATCGTTTTATTTTTTCTCAAAAACGGCTCGGCAATTATTCTTAACAAAAACTCAATAAATTACTTTTAGTAAAGACTACCTTTGAGTTGGAAACCATGTTTCAAAAAATGTTTCTTAATGGTACCTCCCAAAGAATATTTTTTCGATTTTCTTCAAACCGATACCAGTATGACTGAATTCAATTTTTTTTTTTGTACAGAAACTTCTAAAAAATTGAATACCTACCAAAATTTTCAAAAAAAAAAATATTTTTTGAATTTCTGTTTGAAAATTAAATATTTCGGAAACTTCATGATTTATTTTTTTGAAAATTGGTATTTTAGAGATTTTTTAAAAACATTTTCAATACATTTTAAGAAAAATTTGTACTTTTACGAAAAAATAACGGTAACTACCTTCCATACGTGGCACTAAGTACTCAAATTCAAATTAAGGCAAGTTCTGCCAGAAGGACTTAAAATAAAATTCTGAACGAATAACTAGATAACAGACTATTTTGAGTATGATACGGAAGTGAATATTCAAAATTTAAAAGAAATAGTGGCTGGGGTACCAAAAGGAAGTGTATTAGGTTCAGTTCTATATCTTTTATTTTCTCGTAATATACCTCAACCTCAAACAGAAGCCCTATAACGCCTCTATATTCATTTCGTGTTCCTAGTTGTCTTTTTCTTATTTATCATGGTATTTATGGAACTAAAAATATTTTCTAGTTCTCTAGGCCAACTACGATTAATGCAATTTAGACATGAAACATTGCAACTGGATATACAGTATCTATATTCTCTTTCTTTGCTCTCTTGTCAGCAATTGAGAAATAAACAGTAACAATTATGTGGTTTTCGATTGGATTTTCTTACTGTCCTACTCCTTTTTGATTCCAATCAAATATACAAACGTCGAATTGTCAAATTTACACATACACTACTGAATGACGCCATTTTATAAAATGGCTTCTTCTAGCATTTATTGCTTTTGACAAGTAGTCCGACGAAAAACTGTATATGTATGCGTGTGTTCCAAATCTACTCCTTCTTGAAATCGGGAACAGAAAAAGACTATGAAAACTTTACTCGGAACAGCCAATCGAAGGCTTTTGGAGTAGTAGGACTTAAAATGGAGTGGAAAAGGCGTACTCCGAACATCCAATCGAAAACGATATCTCGAAAAATTTCATCGGTTTACAACAAACATTTTTTAGTCAATCTTTTCCTTTTCTTTTCTTTTCTTTTCTTTTCTTTTCTCTTCTTTTCGTGTAAAATTACAAAATCTTCAATTTATAACCTCACATTTACATTTTTTCGAGAAATTAAGAAAGAACAGAATTTTACACGCCTTAACCCCCCCTCCAAAAAATTTTGCGTAAGCCTAAATTTATGGAACTTTTTAGGAAATGCTTTGAAAGTCTAATTTTTCTGCCTGAGATATTGCGGTCTTTCATCAGTTGCGCTCCCTCGCACGCTCCGTCCAGTCGTCGGTCGAGACCAAGCGCTCTTGCGTCTGTGACCGCCTGGTCCCTATAGCGGAGGTTCGGTCTTCCTGGTCGTCTTGAGCCTGAGTGCTGGGATTCGAGGATTTTCTTGGCTGGAGCGTTGTTGTCTACTCGCTCGATGTGGCCGAGCCAGTGTAGTCGACGTGTTTTGGATCTTTGGACTACATCCACATCTTGGTACAGCTTGTAGGTACAATTCACCATTGCATTTTCTCCTCCAATCGCCCTCTTCGCATATAGGGCCAAATATCCACCGAAGAATTTTTCTCTCGAAAGTGCCCAATATCAATTCGCCTTTTTTACTTATCGTCCAGCACTCGGCGCCGCCGTAGAGTAGAACTGGTAAAATTAGCGTTTTGTATAGCGTGCACTGTAAAATTAGCGTTTTGTATAGCGTGCACTTTGTCTTTCGAGAAAGGAGTTTTGAGCCCATTTGTTTGGCCAAACCGAAGTAGCAGCGGTTCGCTAGGGTAATTCTTCGTCGAATTTCCACTAAGGTGTCGTTCGTGAAACTTATGTTTGTCCCGAGGTAGGTGAAATCCTTGACTACCTGGAAATTACTGCTACCAACAGTGACATTTTGTCCTAGGCTAGGCGATGGACAGATGAGGCTTTGTTTGTTGATAGCATATACTTTGTTTTGTCCTCCTTCACTTCAAGACCAACGCGTTTCGCCTGTTCATCAATAGCTGTGAATGCTTCATGTACAGCTCTTTTGAAGCGGCCGATGATGTTGATGTCGTCCGCATAGGCAAGCAGTTGAGAAGACCTGTTGAAGATAGTGCCCACCATGTTAACACCACTCTTGCGCACTATCTACTCCAGGACTAGGTTGAAGAAATCAACATGATAGCGCATATACTTGTCTGAACCCTGTACACGTCTGGAATAACTTGGATGAGTTGTTTTGTTACCCATTTGCACGTTGTACCGCGTATTCTGTAACGTCATGCGGCATAGCTGGATCAGTTTTTTCCGGGATCCCGAGTTCCGACATCGCCAATAGAAGCTCTTGGTGACTTATGCTATCATATACGGCTTTGAAGTCGATGAATTGGTGGTGGGCCTCGAATATTCGTTGGTCTTTTCCAGGATTTGCCTCAATGTGAAGATTTGGTCTATCGTTGATCTGCCTGGCCTGAAGCCACACTGGTACGTGCCTATCATAGTGTTGCAGAAAGGTTTTGGACGCTCACATAGTACGTTGGATAGAATCTTGTAGGCAACATTAAGCATACTTTCTTCCTCCCACACTTGTTTTTAATTAATTTAAGAATTTCTTTTAGTGAGTGTTATGAAAGTAAGAATGATCTAGGAATCTTCTTGAATCCGAGAAGTGTCAATTAAAAACAACTCATTGACACAAAAATTTAAGTCTTTTGTACCCTTCTTGCTTCAGTGATGCTAAAGTGATGATGACCCAGTATTCCAAAAATAAAACCAATATTCAAAAATTTGGCATTTTTTATGGCGCCAGTTTATATTTCTGAGATACCGGAGAACTCACAAATATAAACAGGATTCCCCACAAAAAATCCTCATTTTTTCTGTCAAAAACTGAGACTGAAATTTTTTGGATTTCCTTGCTCAAATCGTTTCTTACTTTCTCAGTAAATTACTCAAGAGGAATAAAAAAGAGGGTTGTTTTGAATTCAATTTGAGATCTTGTTTATGATTTTATTAACCTGCTCCTGCTCTGTTAAAGGACAGAGAAAAATTACTGACCGCTCAAGAAATATAAACGCAAACTCATTCATTTTAATATTTTATTTTGCATACTGTATTTTTTTGTTTTGTTTATGGCAATGGTATAATGCATACATTATAAAACATTTAAACATTTTGCTCGGCAGTTTTATCTGCCTTGGCTGTATGTTTATTTTGAGAATACCAATACTGTTGCTGTGCTATCGGACTAATTGTTGATGAGATTCCTAATACTCCAGGTGATCCTTGTGGTCCCGGAGGACCTTGTGGTCCAGGACGGCCAGGTCTTCCAGTTGGTCCCATCGGCCCTGGTGGACCAGGCGGACCAGGTGGTCCAGGAGGTCCAGGTTCGCGATCATAGCTTACTGATTGCAAGTTGTTTCCACTAGCTGATGATGATGCAAAATTAGCTTGAAGTCCAAAATCCAGATTAGGAAGACTTGGAAAACTTGGAAAGTTTGAAAGACTCGAGGGATTCCAAATTCTAGTCGCAAAATTCATTTGATCCGATAAAGAGGAAGGAGATATCATCGCAGCTGATTGTGAGTTACAACAGCATTGCTGCTGCAAGGGATTTGCTAGATTCCCTAGATTGGTCCAGGGTGGCAAAAATGGCAAAGGTATCATCAAGGGTGCAACATTATTTGGCATTTGATTTGGTGGATATGTTTGAACGGGAAGACCACTTCCTTGATTTATTTCACCATGAGGATAATACTTATTGAGACGATTACTCTTGTTAGGTTTGATAATACTGCTGATTGTTGAAAGTCTATCTAAATATGGTCTTGGACTTGAAAATGCTCCCGATGTATCATCAAACTGTTCGTCAGTATCTTCGTCTGATTGGTTTATCGATTTGGTGTCATCATCATCATCAGAGTCGTCACGAGTTTGGGGCTGTTCTTCAGTTAAAAAGTCATTTTTTGAAATAACCATAACTTTATCAGGATTATCATTTATGCTTCGACTTTCTTCTAGCTGATGCTTACGCCATGATGGTGAGATCCTAGCTCCTGCAGCCAAAGCTACACAAAGGAGAACTTTAAACAAAAAAAAATATATCATTATTAACTTAAAACACACACAAATATTTTGCTAACTAAAAGTACTCACCACTTGCCAAATGCATGCGCATGTTGTGAACTTTCTGAATGAAATAAGGTGACTTCACATTTCTTTTATAAGAAACTTAAAGTAGTTTCTTCTGGAAGAAAAAAAGGAAGTTGAAGACATAAAATTCCAAATTCCTAGAAATCCCAATGAAAAAACCAACTCTGATTAATAGTTGGTACTCTTGGTGGTTTCATGTTTTATTTTGTTCTAATTGGATAACCAATTCGCATGTTGAACATTTTCAGCACCTTTGCTCCGGTAAGAAGAAATAAAGATTATATCAATGTTCCATCAAGATCGGTTTTGATAAAGAAGTGCTAATGTATAGTTTGTGGTTTGGTCATTAAAAAAAACTGCAAATAAATTATAAAAACTTAGCATCTCCTTATACATAAGTAGTAGATCAAAAAAGAAGACATACAAAAATGAAAGCTGAACCATTAAAAATTGTATTCATGAATCATTGATTCAATTATTTATTTATGGTGCTATTTTTAGGGCGGTCTTTTTATTAAAAATGGCTTTTAATAACTAAACCGAGCAAATTGGCATTTTTTGACAAAAACCTAATCTAAGTGTTTTAAAAAAAAATCACTCGGAAATTTTAGCCTCGAAACTAAGAGTCACTTACCTGACAAAACACCTTTATAATAAAAACAAATTTTTCTAACGACTAAGGATACAAATACAACTTAAAAAAAATTATGCATCCGTTTTTGAAGTATCGAAATTCTAAAAATGTTTTTATTTTCATTTTTTGCTTTCTTGCTCTTATGTTCATGAGACATGTTTAAAAGCATTTCATAGATATTTATTGAGCGATTTAAATAAATAATTTGTATACATATGTAGCTATTATAAAATTCTTAAAAATTTTTAAGGAAACATTTTGGTGTGCAAATCATTAATGATATAAAAATGGAATTTCAAAAAAAATTCTTGTTTTTGAGGTATCGAATTAAAAAAAAATTAACTTTTTTAACAATTCAATAACTGTTCTTTTGAATATGCATATATCAAAATTTTCAAAAGTACACTTTTTGAATTTTTTAAACTTATTTGAAATTTTAGGTTAATTTCTGTAAACTGAAAAATTTTAATCATGGATAGCGGTTTCTGAAAAAAAAAAGTTTTGCTTTCGTTATTTTTTCATAAAATATTCCGAAAAGTAATAAAACCCGTTTGGTACCAAGTTTCAAAAAAATTGACTATTCAATTTTCGAAGCATTAAGTTTCCAAAACAACAAAAATTCGAATATTTTCGTAAAAAACAAAACAATAAAGTAAAAAAAATTGTTCCTTGCGAGGTACCGTCAATACCCATTTTTGAAAAATGGTTTCTTCACATAAAGGTAACTTTTATTGTAAGTATTTTTACTTGCGATATAGGTAAGTACTATAAGGCAAGTTTTGGATTTTGAGATAACAATCAAACATGATATTACGATGATAGAGAACATCAAAAAAGTGGGTAGCACAATTCTGTCTGTCTGTCTGTCGGTCTGTCTATCTGTTCGTCTGCAGCCTAAACGGCTCGATCGATTTTCTTCAAACTTGGTACATAGTTGTTTTTGGTGATTATGCCCACACATTTTTTTAATTTTTTTTTTTTTAGAACCAAAAAAAACGGTACCTGCCATACAATTTTTCTAAGCAATTTTAAATAATCGTATTTTTCTCAAAAACGGCTCGACAACTTTTCTTTAAAAAAAATTCAATATATTTATTTTAGTAAAGGCTTCCTTTGGGTGGAAACCCATTTTTCAGAAATGGTTATTAATTGTACCTCCCAAAGAACCATATTTTTAATTTTTGATTTTCTTCAAAACGGTACGACCGATTTCAATTATTTTTTTTATGCAGAAGCTTCCAAAAAATATAAATATGTAGTTTTGTCTGCCAAAATTTTTGAAAAATTATTTTTTGGTTTTTTAAAATATGTTTCAATTTTTTTTTGGAATATTAAATACATATTTTGAAAACGAAATGATCGATTTTTTTGAAACTCGATACTTAAGAGAGTTTTTTGGTACTGTCTAAAATATTTTTAGGAAAAAATTTAATTTAAGAAACCACAAAGGAAAATGCATATATTTTTGCCTAAGAACGACTCCTACGATTTTGATTTTAAAATTTTACACTTAGCAACTATTAAGAGCAGAGCTGTAAAGTAATTAAGTATATTGGTACTTAAGTACAATTTAAGTACAAATACCTTGTACTTAAAAGTACCAGTACAATTCCTTGGTACTTGTACTTAAAAATTTCAAGTACCAGTACCGGTACTTGTACTGGTACTTTAATTCCACAAAAGTACTTGAAATTTTTGTATTGATTACATTTGTACTTTTGAGATGTACTTAAATACTTTTCAATTCCTTTTTAATTCCAAAAGTACTTTAATTCCTTTTAATTACTTTTAATTCCTTTTCGAAAAAAAATACTAGAACTAATATATGTCTTGATAGTACAGGTAAAATAGGATAAATTAAACAAAAAAATTAGCACCATCATGAAACTTGGTGAAAACGTTTCATGTACTATGAGAATGAAAAATCAAAAGAGTCTATAAAATATTTCACATGGAAGGGTGTTTTTTTAGGGGGAGAGGGGGGAAGTTGTGGTGTATCAAACAGAAAAATTAACTTTGATGTAACATATTCATATGACACATGTTTTTAAGGTAGTTTTAAATGTTGAATCAAATGAAATCAAAATCAAGTCGATGCGGCCTCCGTGAAAAAAGTTATTGTCATTTTTATGTAAGGATGACTATATATTCAGTATAAAAGCCAAATATTACCGAAAACCAGTTGAAAATAATGGTCCGTCGATGAAATTTGTCAACAATGGTTCATTTGTCATGAAAATCAATAATAAGAAGTGTCTATAAAAATATCTGTGGATAAACGGTGTTTTTTGAGGGTTGGGGTTATGCTGCGATTAGTACCATAAAACCTGTGGCTAAAATGGTACCCTCATCTCGGATCAGGCCAAATACTTGGGTATGATCCTTGATAAGAAACTGAACTGGAGTCTCAACACTAAAGAAAGAGCAAAGAAAGCTATCGTTGCTTTCTATTCCTGCAACAAGATCTTTGGAAAATCCTGGGGACTCAATCCAAAATTATCAGGTGGATGTACACGGCAGTAGTTAGACCGATACTTACCTACGGTAATTAAGTTTGGTGGAACGCAACTGAGAAAGCAACAAACCTGAAAACCTTGACGAAAGTTCAAAGATTAGCATGCGTAGGTATTACGGGGGCGTTGAAAACCACTCCCACAGCGGGACTGGAAGCGATACTCAACTTGAGACCCCTAGATCTATTCGTGCAAGAATCTGCAGCATACAGTGCCCTGCGGCTAAGTCAGACTTAATGCTGGAAGCAAAGCACATCGGGTCATACTTAGATTCTGCAGAGATATGTGGGAAATAATGTTTGCACAGATTACACAACACCCCATTTAAACTTCAACAGACCCTTCCCTACCTCTTTTCCTAATAGAGAGGAGTGGGAAAACAACCAGCCTTTCAGTAATGAATCTACGATAACTATCTTCACTGATGGTTCGAAGATGGACACTGGAGTTGGTGCAGGAATTTTCTCGGAATATCTGGGACTAGCTAGCTCCTTCAGACTTCCGGACTTTTGCAGTGTCTTCCAAGTCGAGGTTTTAGCAGTGATAAAAGAAGCTACGCAAATATCAATGATGGCGATCCCACGAGCTGAAATCACCCTCTTTATTGATAGCCAAGCAGCAATAAAAGCAATTTCTGCAACTGATATTCGAAGCTTGTGGCTTGCTGTCGCGAAGAGCTTAGGGTTCTTGGCATGCAGCATAACATTAGACTCTGCTGGGTTCCCGGTCAGTGATGTACAGGGAAACGAGAGAGCTGATGGGCTGGCGAGAACAAGCCTTTTATACTGAATATATAGTCATCCTTACATAAAAATTCACGGAGGCCGTATCGACTTGATTTTGGTTTCATTTGATTCAGCATTTAAAACTACCTTAAAAACATGTGTCATATGAATATGTTGCATCAAAGTTAATTTTTCTGTTTGATACACCACAACTTCCCCCCTCTCCCCCTAAAAAAACACCCTTCCATGTGAAATATTTTATAGACTCTTTTGATTTTTCATTCTCATAGTACATGAAACGTTTTCACCAAGTTTCATGATGGTACTAATTTTTTTGTTTAATTTATCCTATTTTACCTGTACTATCAAGACATATATTAGTTCTAGTATTTTTTTTCGAAAAGGAATTAAAAGTAATTAAAAGGAATTAAAGTACTTTTGGAATTAAAAAGGAATTGAAAAGTATTTAAGTACATCTCAAAAGTACAAATGTAATCAATACAAAAATTTCAAGTACTTTTGTGGAATTAAAGTACCAGTACAAGTACCGGTACTGGTACTTGAAATTTTTAAGTACAAGTACCAAGGAATTGTACTGGTACTTAAAAAATTTCAAGTACAAGGTAATTGTACTGGTACTTGTACTTATGCTTTAAGTACAAAGGTCTGATTAAGAGTACCTGTCATAGAACGTATTTTTTTATTTTGAATTTTATCGTTATCGGCTGAATATGGATTTAGATGAATTTCTTATATACAAATTTCAGATAAGATTAAATAATATTGCATATCGAAATTATCATAAAAAAAGTTTTTGAATTTTTAAAAAAAGTTTCAATTTTTTTTGAAAAATTCCATATCTCAAAAACGGGTTGACAATTTTTTTTTAATTTTTTTTATACACACATAAATATATACTTCAAATTTGCATACCAAAATTTGTTCTTAAAAATGTTTTAAGAATTCTATATATAAAAACTAACTTTTTAAAATACCGCTCCGCTCTAACGATTTAAATTTGCTATTGCTACCCATACAATCATATTGAATCAAGAACTAAGATGGCATTATTTTTCTCCTCCTCAAACTGTCAAAGGAGTTGTTTTAGCCAATTTTAATGTCGTATTTCATTTTTCTTTCATAATTTCCATGTTTTATATACAATTTTCTTAAACTCGCAGTGTCTTGAACATAAGAGCTAGGACGTGCAACCCAATCGTGCATTTTATTTTTTAATGCAGCCGTTTTTGAGAAAAGTGAGATTTTGTAAAATTTGTATGGTAAATATCGTAATATTTGGTAATAAAAAAAACTTGATATTCGCTGTGGGAATGAGGTAACTTATAACCTGAGAAAACTCCTGAGCTATCCGATGACCACTAGGTCCGTTAGAAGAGTTCAAATGAGTAAAGTTACCCTAGTACGGTTGGGTTTTTTATTTAAGTGAAAAAATCCGGTAAAATCTTGTAATCCTTATTCAGTTTTAAGAAAAGGACTTAGACCCGTTTGCTGATACGAAACTTAAGCATTTATGTTCTACTTAAAAGCTTATGTTCTACTTTTTCCTCTGCATAAACTGTCACATAAGCGCTTATGCTCTACTTAAATTATCTAAGTTTCGTATCAGCAAATGGGCCTTAATCACACTAAACAAAAATGCCACCAAAGTTCAAACCCACAGAAATCAAATTGGTTTACTTGAGTTGTGTTGGAGGTGAGATCGGAGCTACATCTTCCTTGCACCCAAAATTGGTTCACTTGGTTTGTCTCCAAAAAAAAATTGGCGATGACATTGCCAAGGCAACCCCAGACTGCAAGAGCTTGAAGATCACAGTATGCCTCACAATTCAAAACAGGCAAGCTGCTGTTTTTGTTGTCCCTTCAGCTGCGTCTTTAATAATTAAGGCTCTTAAGGAACCACCAAGGGACAGAAAGAAGCAAAAGAATATCAATCATAGTGGAAACATCAATTTTGATGATGTGTTATCCATGGCCAACCAAATGCGCCGTCGTTCCATGGCCAGAGATTTGTCTGGAGTGTGCAAAGAAATACTCGGTACTGCACAGAGTGTAGGTTGCACAGTAGATGGAACCACACGATATCATTGAAGACATTAATGCCGGTGCCATTGAAGTCCCATTTGAATAAAGTGTAAAGATTATTAGATGCTTCAAATAAAAAAGTATTTTTATAAAATGTGGATTTTTGCCAAATATCCGAAAACGGTAAGTTTTTGGAAACAAATTGTTTTAAAAACAGATTGATGCAATTTTCCATAGCAAAATTGATCTTAAAATTTCGCTCGTAACATATAAACCATAAAGAAGTTATAGCGCTTCAAACCACAATAATAAAAACGCACTTGACCTTTAAGTTAGAGTGGAAGAAAGCGCATACATTCGGAAAATACCTATCTGGAAAATTTTGAAGAAATTACATATGTATATGCATATTTGTGGAACAATTTTTTTTTTTTTTTGAAACTTACTCATTTTCGTGACATTAGACCAGTTATAACGGACCTAGCGGTCATCGGATATTGAGCAACAAACCGGAAATGAAACTCTGTTAATGGTTGAAATTAAGTCATTTGTGAATTATAATATCGATATCTTCGAAAAACAATTATAGATTTTATAAACAACTTCAAAAGAAAAAAAAACTGTAAAATGTGCTAACATATTTGCTTGAACATATATGTACTTTCCTACAAAAATGATTCCAATAAAGATTTTAATGTGATTTAAGAAAAATATTCCAAAATGTTGAGCGGATCATTGCTCAACTTGTGGTTCAAGGAATTAGAACTAATTTTAGTGCGTTTTTAAATGTGTTTTTATTGAAAACAATTTCCAATTTAATTAGACCTTTTCTAATCGAATTTTAGAGAAATTTGACAATTTTGGCAGTTAGAATGAGTTGTTGCCAATCAAATTTTGGGTAAACTATTCAAAAACTAGAAATAATCAAAAATAAGTCTAAACTTGTTTTAATAATGTTGGTATTTTTTCTGGTTGCATTATTTCCGTGGCGGTCGTGAAGAACCAGGTAACTCAAACACAACAGAATTTGGAAGGTCGGGGTCAATGTTTAATAACATTGACAAAATCTGACTTATGTCAAAACAAATGTTCATCATGTATTTTCAAATTAATAAGGAAAATATTAGATGAAGTCAAAATTTTGTAAAATATTGTTAACTATTTATTTAAGAATATTTGAGAAATAAATATTCACTTCAGGTATCTCGACTTACCTGGTTCTTCACGACGGACGGCCATGGATTTAAATCAGACGTTAGTCTTAGAATTCTGGTATTTGGCAGTTGGAAAAAAGTATTAAAGTACCTACCATTATTTGAGGCAGTGAGTGGCCTAGCTGCATTTTTCATTATTTTCAGTAGAGCTTTTCATAAAATTAAAATTTCGCTGGTAGACAAATATAACCAATTTTTGTTTGATTTTAGAGGGCTAGGGTTGAAATTTTGCAGGGTCAAAATTCAATTTGCAAAATTCTACTGTCAAAATTCTGTTACCATATATCTGGCTTGCTTTTCACTTCCTATTTCAATTACCTTTGCCTGGGGTTACCAACTTTAAATTAAAATATGAAATATTATTTGTTTACTGAGTTGAAAAATTCTGTTTGTCTGTTTATTTTCATTTATAAATACCTATAGTGCAGGCATTTTACACATTTATAAAAAAAAAATTGTTAACAGTATTTTAACGATTGAATATGATGAAGGGGGTTATAAGGAATGTACAAAAAATCTATTTCCCAGAAGCGGAGTTGGAGGGGGGATTTGGGGGTAAAAAAAGAGGGGGGAAATTGTGTTATTTCGTTCTCCAACTAAAGTTAACCCCAATATGAAATGTATTTATGTATATTTTTTCAGTAAAATTGATGCATTGATTGAAAGTTTTAAAAATCTTCAAAAACAAAATTTGGTTAAATTTTTAGGACCGGTTAAAATTAATTCCTAGACAAGCCCAAAAACCTTTGTTAAATTTGGAATTTACTTAAAAAATGCATTTCTTTAGCGGAATACGATTTCAACTTGAATTTTATTTTGTCAATATATTCGTATAATTTCGTATCGGAATATACTGATTCATTTTAAACTAAACATTTTAATGGAAACGATTTCTTCATATTTTTATCCACATTCTCGCAACCGAAATAAGTTAAACTGATCAAAAACTATATCGACAATTGTTTTGGCATAAGCAAGGCTTCATAAATCTGCCTAAAATGTATGCCACTTAAGTAGATTAGGGAAGTCCTTATATAAAAGTCTTTGTTTAACTCAAGTTGATGTGCCCCCTAAGAAAATTGAAGTTCATTATTTAACCGTTAACCCAGCCCTTAGACCATAAGAGTTTTATATGCGAAAACCCATGTAAAATGTACAATGAAACTCTGAATTTTTATAACTCATTTTTTCATAGAAACTTTGTACAAAAATCACAGACATGATGATATTTTTATTTTCTACAGGTCAGGCATTTTATGTTATCGTAACCTAGATATTAGATGATATGTACCAACATTTTGCCTCTAAATCTACCAAGTTGGGCTTTTTTTTTCTAACAGAGCCAGTTTAGCATCCGGGAATTGCAATAAAGGATTAAAAAGTACAAATTTATATTTATTTATTCAAATATTTTTATGATGTTGTAAGTTTTGTCAAGAATTTTGAGTTATCAAACTAAATTTTTCCACAATATTACCACATACATTTTAAAAAGGGAACAAATTAAGCATGTTTTCCCAAATATTTTATTAAATCAGCAATTATTTTGATCCAAACTAAACATCAATATAACCATAATAAAAGTTAGATTACTCAGTAAAAACTTTGATCTTGCCTTAAACTATGCGAAAAGTTAGAATTTTTTTTTTCAATTCACCAAAAATTTTAGCTTTCAACTTGTTCCCTTCTTCAAACTACCGATTTAATTAAGCATGAGATGGGACTAGAGACATTCCAATTTATAATTGTTTTTAATTATTTTTTGCATACATTATATTTTGGATTATTACCGGATTGCGTCTTAAACTAGGAGAGTAAGTTTGTTTGATCTAGTCGTCAGCTGATTGCTAAATTTGCCCTGATGTACGTTTGTATACCTACCTACCAACTTTCTTAAAAATATCATATTGTTATTTATTTCATAAGAAATAGAATTATGTAATTGTTTAGGATGTACATGAACTGTGTAAAAAAAATAAAAGAATAACTTAATGCTGTAGGTATGAATCTTCTCAAGAACATTATATCTAGGTAATTCAAAAATATTGAATTATTGACGAACTTATCATTCTACTAATAATGATCACTTCCAAATACCTGTTAAAACCATACCCTCTAAAATATTATTTTAATGTGCATAGATAATCCATAAATTAGAACTTTTATATCCAACGGTATATCAACCGCTTTCATTTCCTCTTATACCTCATTTACTATAATCACATTTGAATAATCTAGAATCATAAGATGAGAGTGTCATCAACCTTTTGGTTTTAACCCATAAACAAAAAAACACACTAATTCATGAAGATCATATCATTTGGGTCCAACCAAAAATTGATGCTGGGCTAGAGCACTAAAAATGCAAAAGAGAAAGAACAAGTTTTTTGTTTATGTATAATTTAATGATCAAAACCCTTAAAACCATGTCTATGGAGGACCGTCCTAATTCGACATCAAATGACATCCGAACCCACCTGATTTGGTTCAGAGAGTAAAGTTTCAGATCAATAGATAATGTTATGCATATGTGTCTTATTTACATTTTGGTATAAGGTTCCAATAATATCAATTCATTTTAAGTGGTGTTAACTTAAGGTTAATTGCATTTATTCTGAGATAGGAATTTAGATACATCGTCGTTCGTTGACTTTGGATTTGGACTAGTTTTTTGTTTTCCTTTCAGAAGGACCGAATAACGTATTTTTGAATTCCATCAACTTGTTTTTTCTAGAAGATAAAAAGTATTTTAAAAGAAGGGAAGGTATAAGGAATAAATTAACAAGTTTTTTTCTGTATTTAAAGCTCATGACGACATCTCTTAATTGGACTGGCAATAGAAAGACCCGCAACTCAATCTATCTATTCAGAAAGGTTTAGAAGTTCTGAGGCATAGGATAGTTCGATTTTCCTTGCAGCGCATAGCAGGGTATTAAAATATTAAAATGTAAATTAGATTAATATTGAAACGATATTATATACTCGTAGATTTTTGTTTTTATGGAACACCCTGAAAAAAAAATATACAATACGATTATTAAAATGTAAATAAAATTATTTTCGTCATGTCGCCTGCATCGGATCGATAGGTTTATCTCTCCATGTACATTATGTATTGTGCGGCCTAAAATGATCATTGTTTTATTTTAAACAGAGTTGTTAAAATTTCGATGCAAAAAAAATGCTCGAAAATTGTTTGCATTACAAAAAAGTTAATGCAAATTCGAAAATTTGTTACATTAAACTAAAATGTTAATGCTAGTGATTTGTTTTTTTTGCTTTAAGAAAAAAATGTTAATGCAATATGAAAATTGTTTACATTAAAAAATACCAATATTTTTTGTATTAAAAAAAATTTTCCATGTAGTTTGAAAGTTTCTTGCATTAAAAAAAATTTTAATGCGAGTCAAAAATTTTCTGCATTAAAAAAATGTGAATGCCTATGAAAAATTTCTTGGATTAAAAAGAATTGTCAATAAAATTTGAAAATTTTTGCATTAAAAAAAATGTATTAAAATTTGAAAATATCTTGCATATTTCATTGAAAAAAATGTGTTTAATATTTTTCGGTACAATCGTTAAACTACGTCAGTAATATTTTAAGGCATAATTCGTAGGAAGTATATTCTATAAGAAAAAATCTTATAGGGGGGAAATTCTATCAACTCCCTGAAAAAATTGACTTTAAATGTAAAAAATAAAAATATTAAAAATCAACGAAAGCACTTGTAATAACGTGCTTTTCCTTTTTTATTTCGTTGAAATCATGTTGCTTAGGTTGTTATAGTTTTTAAGAAGTAAAATTTCAAAGTCAAAATTATTGAAAAAATTATGTGAAGTTTTGTTTTCAAGTTGATATTTTTCAAAATTTTGCATAATTAAGTGTTATTTTTGTGTTCAATATTCAAGAACCTTAAAAATTCTTAGTCAAAACCCCGAAAACCGAAAACCTAACCTTAACTACAATAGTTGCTAAAAGAGTTCATTTCAAATCTCTATGTGAAAAAAGTTATTCGCTGACCAAAATTGTGTTTCAGTGCATTTTGGTGTGAAAAAACTGTCCTTAACTAGCGAATAACTTTTCTCACGTAGAGATTTGAAATTAACTCTTTTAGTAACTATTGTAGTTTAAAACATTACCTTTCCAACGATATATATCACGTCATTATTGGTCTTGGAGTTTAGTGTGTTCAATTCCCTTTTGTTTGGAAAAGAGAATGGCCTAAGAGGCAACGATTTATCACCTAAGACAAAAATGTTTTGGTCAAAAACTTTATTTAAGGACATAGAATTTTGATTTTAGGGGTTTCTGATTTAAAAAAATGACTTTGGGAAATAATAGACACCCTAATATACATTTATATGACTTTGATTGAAAAAAATTAAATTTTCACTAGTTATTTAATAACTTCTACATTTATCGTTCGATTTTGAAAAACTTTGGCTCAAATCTTTGTCAAAAAGATTGTTTTTCACTTGAGTCCTTAAAATTATTTAAAATATTTTTTTTTTCTATCCATATGGAGCAACCAAAAACTAGAAATTTTTCAAAAATACTCGTTTTTGAAACTTTGAATGCCTGTAACTTATAAAATTTCAGTCCGACTTATACAAACAGTACATCGTCGGAAAGAGACAGATCACATCATTCAGAAAATACACATTTTAAGTAAATTAGCTATGCCGTAAGCGAGATTTATGTGAATATCTGAAAAAATAGCTGAGAAAATGATTTTCGTGCATATCTCGAAAACGCTTCTTTGGAAAATAATTTTCGTGTTCAGTGACCCAAAATTAGTCTAGAATATTTTTTCTAAGGACCCTACCATGACCCAAACTTTTGTAAACTAGTGTATTTTCTCGTCAGAAGCCTTAAGGTATACAGGGTGTCCCGCACCTGAGTGTAAGTATCTTAGGGTTTGGTTCCTGGGTATATTCTGAGAAAAAAAATGAATATTGAACACAAAAATAGCACTTAATTACGTAAAATTTTGAAAAATATCGACTTAAGAAAAAAAAAATCACAATTTTTTTAAACAAATTTGACTTTGAAATTTAATTTCTCAAAAACTATGCGCTTAAACTACTTGATTTAAAAACCAAATGCAAGAATGGAGTATAAGCTCTCAAAAAAATATAGCACATTATTAGATGTGTTTTCGTTGATTTTTAATGTTTTTCTTGGCATTTTAAGTAAATTTTTCAGAAACTGCCCCCCTGCCTCCCATACAATTTTTTTTCTTAGAATATACCCAGGAATCACACCCTAAGATACTTCCACTCAGGTGCGGGACAGCCTGTATAATTAAGACAGTGCATTCAAGGAAAAATATTAAATAATAATCCGTAAGATGGAGGAATCATGGAAAACATCAGTTTTAAAGGCTCAAAATTTCAATGGTCCGTTTTAATCCCTTATTTCGGCCGAAAGCTAATTTTGTACTATAAAATCATTAAAACAGCTGAATTCCGCATGAAAAATACAGAAAAAAAGTGTATCACAATGCCATATTAAACACTTTTATAAATGAGGTTTTTTCTACCTCAGCCCCACTGTGCGCCGGTTTGCCAGATTCGTGTTTGAAAAAAAACACAAAACTTCAATTTGAAAGGTCTCACTGGTCAACAAGGTTTTTCTTACAGAAACAAAAGTATTTTTTTCCGTAGGTTTTTGGTGTGCTGAACTCGAATCTGAAGTCAGAAAAATTCTATCGGGCCACGTTTTTGAGATATTCCCGTTACAAAACCGAAAAAACCGTTTTTTTGCTGTTTTCAAAGCTGTATTGTAACGTGAAGTAAATTGTTTCAACAAAATTTTTAATGGTTTCTGAAAGAACTAATTTTCTTCTTTCAAAATCAGTTTAAATCTTGCCGATACCTCTTTTCTTCTCGGAGAAATCTTCAGTTAATTGTAGGCCTTCCATTAATGACATAAATACAATGTAAAGGAGAATGGGCAAAAATTTATGGGAAATGGTCCATTTCCCAATATGAATGTGTCATATATCGTTGAAGAGGTTATTTTGAGTACATCATTTTATTATATAGCCGTTAAGCTCTAAACCATGGGGTTCACGAGATATTCAGCTAATGTGGATTGGGAACACATTATTGTTCTTTCGGTGCTTTGAAGCCGAATATCTCTCGAGCCCCATGGTTTAGAGCTTAACGGTTATATAATGAAATTATGTACTTAAAATAACCTTTTCATCGATATATGACACATTCATATTGGGAAATGGATCATTTCCCATAAATTTTTACCCATTCTCCTTTACATTGTATTTATGTCATTAATGGAAGGCCTACAATTAACTGAAGATTTCTCCGAGAAGAAAAGAGGTATCGGAAAAATTTAAACTGATTTTAAAAGAAGAAAAATAGTTCTTTCAGAAAACATTAAAAATTTTGTTGAAACAATTTACTTCACGTTACAATACAGCTTTGAAAACAGCAAAAAAACAGTTTTTCCGGTTTTGTAACGGGAATATCTCAAAAACGTGGCCCGATAGAATTTTTCTGACTTCAGATTCAAGTTCAGCACACCAAAAACCTACGGAAAAGTATATTATGGTTTCTGTAACAAAAAAATAATTAAATTTTGTTGACCAGTGAATCTTATAACAAATTCTTTATTAGAAAGGAAATATAGCATACAAATTCATGTAGTACTTATACAATATCCAATTATAGATCAACTTATGAGATGGGCTTATAAATTAACAACAATAGATCACCAGGTATACGCACCTGGTGGCAAGATCACAGGTATAAGCTTCTGGTGGCAAGATCACAGGTATAAGCCGCTGCTGGCAAGATCACAGGTATATACCCCTAGTGGCGATATTAGCTAGGCTTACCGATTAGCAGTGTTAATAAATCATCGATAGTTTAATCGATAAATCGATTGTTTTGAACTATCGGGACTATCGATAGCTCGGAGAAAACATCGAAAGTCTATCCAGTTGATAAGTTTTTGTGGTTGGGAGCAAAATAATTGCCTATAAATGAGTTGTCAACTCAAAATTGTCCTTAAATGACAAAAATCTTAGCTGAGCTTAAGTTCAGTTGGTTGTTGAACATGGTTCTGTTTTTGACTGTTCAGTTCACTACTTTTATTCGGAATGTTCAGTTGACGTCAGAATCAAACGAAAAAAGTCATGAACTTGGCGAAGAAAGAAGAACCAACAAAAAATTCACAGCTGCTAGTGAACTATGATAAAAGGTTAACAAAGTCGTGAATTGTAAATCATGTACTTTTGTAGATCACGACTGTTTGTTTTCCAACAAAAACTTTCCGAATTATGGTTTTATTATGCTTATTTAACTATGTATTACTATTAAAGTCCTTTATTTTTATCAAAAAACGCAGACAATGCTAAGATTCTTTTTTATGGCCTGTTGAGATGCAACTGTGAATTGTTCGTCTTCTTTTTTTGTGCAATGTCAAAATAAGAAAGAGAAAAGACAAAGATTGTTTTTGCAAAAGCCCAATATGGAAAGCCCCGCATCAATAGGTCTTTTCCTTTACTTTGAATTTCTGTGATTTTCTGGGCATTTCTGTGCATTTTAGTCAAAAATTCTGTCAAAGTTCATATAAAAAAAAAGTGACAGAAGTTTGGACTAATAATCACAGAAATTCAAAGTTAAGGATCAGACCTTATATTAGAACTATACCTGTTTGGCAAGAACTTGTTTTTTTCTCTTCTATGGTTCCTGAGACCAAATTTTGGAATTACAGGATTTTCACGTTAAAAAATACACCTAGAATGTATATTCACATGTTTAACATTTTTTCATTATTATTATTAGTAAAAAATCATCGATTGTTTATCGTTTAATCGATTGTTTTATTTTAAACAATCGATACTATCGAAAACTCTAACTATCGATGTTTTATTAACATATTTTTTTGCCAAATAGACTTTAGAAATCATATTTTGTCAACACTTAATTCTATTTGTATTTTTTTCTTATTCGCATACATGCCAACTTCAAACAAAAACTAATATTTCAAATAAACAATTATGTCATCAATATCATTCCTAGTAGGAGGACACTTTCGAGAAGTCAGATTAAAAATTATATAATCATAGTCAGTTGCTAATTTATTGCTAAATAGTTACGCACACATATTATTTATCGCTTTTAAAGACTGCTCGTTGTTTTTTCAAAACAAACACTTGTAGCGCATTCAATGTCTTCAAAGATTCAATGTTGCCATTGTCGTACGAAATTTCTTCGTCAAACCAAAAAAATACCCCTTCCTCTACATCTGTCAAAACAAAAGTATCAAGTTACAAACAAAAAAAAAGAAATGGAAAAAACCAAAGCATTAAAATCAGTTTCACTTTCGCTGACTTGAGATGGAAATAAGAGAAGCGACCTGCCATAATAAAGGTTACGACAAACACCAGTAACCAACTGACTGACACTCGCCGTATAGCCTTAAGCCACCATATATAATCCAACTTATTCAGAACCCGAAGAAAGTTTATTATGGTTAATAAATCAATATTTGTTTATAGGTAGGTTTTTATTTATTTTATTTTTAATTTTTCTGATGACCGGTTGGTTTGAAAGTATCTTAAACTCGAGTAGAGTCCCGCGGCGGCGCTAATGCAAATTCTCTGAAACTCATAAGAGATAAAGTAGCTTAGGTATGTGAGTCTTGCCAAATCCCCACTACTTTCCCTTTTCATAAAAAAATAATAAACAATCCAAAAGACCATTCACTTGAAAGCCTGGAGAAGTTAAAAAAAAAAAAAAAAAATCTGACGATATTTTTTTTTCTCCTCCGATAAATAAAGAATTCAATTTCTCGTTATCGATCAGTTTTCACTTTTTTTCTGGTTGGAATTTGCAGCTGTATAGCGAGTGATATAAAAGCCTCAGAAGTTGAACTCTATCAGTATGACATTCAACAAAATGCGCTTCCCAATCGTTTGGATTACTTTGGGTATGTTGGATCGTATAGCGTAGGAGCACTATGGAGCACTTTCCATTGGATTATTATTTATTAACAACTTTTTTCTCCTCTTGCAGCACTCTGTGTCGTTCTGTGTGCTGTTGAGGTACATTCTGGTCCAGTTGATCATCATCAGAATCTGAGACTTACTTCGAAGGATTACACCATCAGATCAGCCAGACAGGAGCCATACGATGAATATTCCGGCGAGGAAAATGATGATGGCGGTGATGAAGAGGGTGATGATGACGGTGGAGATGGCGACCAAAATGACAGCGAAGATGAGGAAAGAAGCTTAAAACGTCACATTAGGCAAGCCTCACAGAAACCAATCCTTTTTGATGAACAACCCGATGAAGATAGTGTCATTCCGAGTACTGACGCACCAAGCACAGACCAACCAACCAAGAAGCCATCATCGGTGCTCCTTTTGCTAAGTTCTGCCTTGGATAAGGCCATCGCGGCTACAACGAAACTCCCTACCCAACAAATGGCCAGTGATGCTGCTAGTGTTTTCTTGCTCCTCGGTCAGGTTTTCAGTGAGGCTATTGACAAGGTGATCGGTGATGATGGTCCCGAGGAAAGTGCTACAGAAATTGGAATAACAGATGCTACCGAGGCTCCAGCTGAAGAACTCATTCAACTTCCCATTGTTGATCAAGCAGTGAAAGTTGAAAAACAACCACAGATTAATTCTAGTCAGAGTGATATGAACATTAATAGCTCAATTGTTGCGTTTTATTAGGTTAATAAATTAAATTATTTATTTATTTATATTTTAGAAATAAAATCATTGTTATTTGTTTTGATATTGAGAGAGATTTTTATATGTGCCATAAAATGTACTTGTATGTGTGTATGTATGTTGTATATGTAGGTACTATATGGCAGGTTATACATTCGTAAACAAAATCGAACTCGACATTTTAAGGAAGATGGTGCCTATCACATTTTGGTCATTCCCCTGACATAATTATTTGGAGCATTCTATAACTTTTAAAATTTTTTCGAGTTTCAAAAAGTGTTCTTAACATTGTTTCAAAAAATTAACATGTTGTAAAGTGTTAAGATATAAGTACCTATGTAGCTTTTCAAACTATTTTTTAAATTCCCATTCTGTTTTTTTAATTTATTTATTTCAATACCCATTGTCTGAGACAGAAAGTGTGTTGAAAAGAAATATTAAGCTTACAATTTTGAACTATGGTTGTTATAGGTCCGACTGTCAGTAGTTTGTCACTTAAAAGATATAGAAAGCGGCAAAGTTTGCAAAATCCGTTCTTACATTTTTGTTCCCGAGTGGTTTCTGGAAAATTTGCTGTGTTGAGAAGAAAATAAATTTCGTAAAGATTCGAAATTATTTAGGAAGATGAAATACAGCTTTTTTTCAAATTTTATTAGTAGCATTGGGAAAAAAAAAATATTTAGTGGTGAAACATTCGATGTCAAATTTACACAAAAACACGTTTTTAAGATGATTATATTGATATATTTATATAAACGTGACGTGCTTGCGCAATTCTGTCTTCTGAGTCAACATGCAAAAATCCTAAAAAAAGTATGGTTTGGTTGAAATGCGATTTCCATTGCAAACCATTAAAGGCTTAATCTAACCAAAACGAACATATCGCTTTTTTCGATACCCACCGAACCCCCTCAAAGTTTCAAAAAACTTAAACTTCACAATGATTTTCTTAGCTATTACTATAAAAGGGTTTAAAATCTTGGATCTTAAAAATATATTTTAAATATTGAATTTTTCAAAAAACACCCCAACGCCACCCTTAAAAAAAAAAAAACAAATTTTACGATATTAAATGAAAATCTTTATACGGCATCCCCCTTTTCAAAATCAATGGATAGAGAGACAACAAACAAATTATTTATCGCTTTTAAAAGACTGCTCGTTTTTTCTCAAAACAAACACTTTAGGCTATTGAGTATGTCATAAATAATAAGGAAGTAAGACGTTCATGGAATTTTATTGTAAAAATCATCAAAGGGGTCAGTGAAGATGAGAAAACCGCGGAGTACTATTAAATTGGAGGGTGCATTTTTGAGAGGGGGGTGCAAAAGCACCCTTTTTGGTTTTTTGCATATAACTCGAAAACGAAGCAAAATTTCGAGATAATTCTCAAAACCTTTTTTGTAGAGAATAAAATTTACCATCAAAATCGATTTTTGAAAAAAAAAATTAAGTAAATTTTAGTTAGCTAATTTTTAAAAAAATCATTGCAAAAAAATGTGAAACATCGCATTTTTTGGTTTTTCTTACGTATTTGCTTATAACTTTCTTACCAGCAGAGAAAGGTATAGGCATTGCTATAAAAGAAAGATGATTAAATTTTCTTTAAAATACATTTAAAAAAAACGGTTTGGATGAAAATTGACCGAGAAATAGTCGTTCAAACTAGCTGATGTTAAGTTTTTCAAGCTTTATAAATGGCATTTTTGGCTATTTTGATGGACTTGTTATATTATACACTCAAACTGGGTGTATAAGGGAGTCATGATCAGTTGAGTCAAAAATAAAAGTCAAGTTTCAAATTTTTCCCATTTTTAGGGTTGCCATCTAATATGTTTAAAATTTAAAATAATTGCCAAAACCAACACTTGCTTTTACCAAGCCGGGTTTTGAGCACATGTTAGCTTATACCTTCTCGAACATGAACAAAAATTGTGTTGGACCAGTTTTACGGTTTAAGGTCCTTGCCAGACCAGCTCAATATTTTCTAAGTAGGTATTAAGGAAATAACTTTTTTTTTATTTTGGAATACCTAACTCGCCTGGCACTATTTTGTCCATATAACGAAAGACATAAACTACCAAATACCCCGGTTTGTAAAAGTAAATTAGTTAGTTTTGATAATTATTTAAAAAATTAGAAAATAAAAGGAAAAAATCACCAACATTATAACATTAAGGACCGTCTGGCATAAATTTTCGACAGCCAAACTCGTCTGGCACAGTTTTGTCTCTATTTAAGGAGACATTAGCTAGCATATATTGAAAACCCGGCTTTGTAGAACAAGGTTTGACAGTTATTTGAAATTAAAAAAAAAATTATTTCTTATAATACCTATTTTGAAAATGTTGAGCTCGTCTGCCAAGGACTTTCAACCGCAAAACTTGTCTGGAACTATTTTTTTTTTTCATGTTCCCCTTAAGCTAACTTGTGTTCAAAACCCGACTTTGTAAGAGTAAGTGTGTTGATTTTGGCAATTATTCTAAATTTTGAAAAAATTAGATGGCAACCCTAAAACTGCAAAAAAATTGAAACTTGACTTTTATTTTTGACTCAACTGGTCATAACTCCCTAATACACCCAGTTTGAGTGTATAATCTAACAAGTCCATCAAAATAGCCAAAAATGCCATTTATAACGCTTAACAACAGCCTAGTTTGAACGACTATTTCTCGGTCGATTTTTATCCAAACCGTTTTTTTTAAATGTATTTTAAAGAAAATTTAATTATCTTTCTTTTATAGCAATGCCTTTACCTATCTCTGCTGGTAAGAAAGTTATAGGCAAATTCGTAAGAAAAACCAAAAAATGCGATTTTTCACATTTTTTTGCAATGATTTTTTTAAAAATTAGCTAACTAATTTTTTTTTTAATTTTTTTTTTCAAAAATCGATTTTGATGGTAAATTTTATTCTCTACAAAAAAGGTTTTAAGAATTATCTCGAAATTTTGCTTCGTTTTCGAGTTATATGCAAAAAACCAAAAAGGGTGCTTTTGCTCCCCCCTCTCAAAAATGCACCCTCCAATTTAATAGCACTCCGCGGTTTTCTCATCTTCAATGACCCCTTTGATGATTTTTACAATAAAATTCCATGAACGTCTTACTTCCTTATTATATGACATAATCAATAGCCTATACGTAAGAAAAACCAAAAAATGCGATTCTTCACATTTGTTTGCAATGATTTTTTTTTAATTGGTGAGACAACTCTCCATTTTTTATAGGATATAATATATTATAGTATTCAATGCGCCAACGCCAAATGAAAAATATAATTAAGAAGGAAAAATACCCCTCCTCCACCCCCTCTTGAAATCAAAAATGTGTATTAAAAATTTCCTCCCAAGTCATTAATAGCAAGTTTCATACAGAAACATAACAAATAAAAAAATTTAAATCAAAAATTAAATTCTTACGATTCAATAATAAAGGAATTTTTATTCTGAGTCCCCCTTTTCCAATAAAATAGTTTTAAAAATTGATGTCGAATATTATAAGAATCTTTCTAAATATTCAAGTCCAAGACTAAAAAACAAAAAAAAATATAATAATAATTTATAAGAAATGTTTACAAACCCCCCCCCCCCCTTTTTTTCAAAATACAAAATTAAGCTATAGTCCATGAGCCGATAAATAATAACAAAGTCATAGTTTGCAAGACGAAAAAAGTGGGTCTCACAAATCTTTCTGTTCGGCTACAGCCTGAACGGCTGGATCGATTTTCTTAAAATATGGTACATACGGGTTTTTGGTGACTATCTCCACATTAAAAACAACGGTACCTGTCATAATTATTTTTGTTTAAGAAATTTTACAAATTCTTATTTTTCTCAAAAAAAATTCAATAAATTTCTTTCAGTAAAGGCTACCTTTGAATAGGAAACCATTTTTCAAAATATGGCTGTTAATGATATTCCAAAGAATCATTTTTACTTGCGAGGTACTATAAGGCAAGTTTTGGATTCGTGCAAAAAGAAATTTTGAGATAACAATCAAACATGATATTTCGATGATAGAGAACACCAAAAAAGTGTGTGGCACAATTCTGTCTGCCTGTCTGCCTGCCTATTCGTCTACAGCCTAAACGGCTCGATCGATTTTCTTCAAACTTGGTACAAAGTGGTTTTTGGTGATTATGCCCACACGTTTTTTTTCATTTTTTTTAGAACCAAAAATAAAAATTTTTTTTAGCAATTTTACATAATCGTATTTTTCTCAAAAACGGCTCGACAACTTTTCTTAAAAAAATT
Source organism: Dasysyrphus tricinctus (assembly GCA_963921185.1). Lineage (NCBI taxonomy): Eukaryota > Metazoa > Arthropoda > Insecta > Diptera > Syrphidae > Dasysyrphus > Dasysyrphus tricinctus. Next base: position 87,896,532 of record OY992533.1, read on the forward strand.
CAATAAATTTATTTTAGTAAAGGCTTCCTTTGGGTGCAAAACCATTTTTCAAAAATGGTTATTAATTATACCTCCCAAAGAACCATTTTTAAAATTTTTATTTTTATTTTTTTATTTTTGTATGCAAAAACTTCCAAAAGCTATAAATAATTTTGTGTACCAAAATTTTTGAAAAAATATTTTTTGAATTTTTAAAAAATGTTTCAAATATTTTTGGAAAATCAAATACATAAGTATTTCGAAAACGACATGATCGATTTTTTGAAACTCGATAATTAAGAGTTTTTTAGTACTCTCTAAAATATTTTTAGAAAGAATTTTACATTTCTGAAAAAATAATACCTTCCCTACAAAAGTTAAAACACCGCAAAGGAAAATAGTTTTTTGCTTAAAAATGACTCCTACGATTTTGATTAAACTTTTTTTCATATACTAAAATTAGTACGATCTACTATCAAAAATTATAAAATTTTTCTCTTAGCAACTATTAATAGTATACCTAGCAAAGAACGTATTTTTTTATTTTGAATTTTCTCTTATCGACGATTTTTTTATATACGAATTTCAGATAAAATTAAATAATATTGTATATCAAAATTTTCAAAAAAAAAGGTTTTGGTTTTTTAAAAAAAGTTTAAATTTTTTTTTTTTTGAAATTCGATATCTCAAAAACGGGTTGACAATTTTTTTCAAATTTTGTTTTTATATAAACATAAATATATACTTTAGATTTGCATACCGAAATTTGTTCTTAAAAATGTTTTAAGAATTTTATACAGGGTGTCCCGTACCTGAGTGGAAGTATTTAAGGGTGTGGTTCTTGGGGTCAGTGTTTCAGAAACTGCACCCCCTGCCTCAGGGAGGGGAGATACAACTTTCCCCCTAAACTATTTTTTTCTTAGAATAATCCCAAGAACCACACCCTTTAATACTTCCACTCAGGTCCGGGACACCCTGTATAAAATCCGAACCATATTGATTTTAATGGGGAGTGATACGAAATCAAAATCTCGAATAAGGAAATCTCGCAAAATTATAATCCTGATGGCTTTATTGGAGATTATGAAATCTCACAGGTGCAAAAGTCTCGCTTTTAACAATCTCGCGTATACATCTCCCAAACAAAATCTTGCAAATCAAAGGGCACGGTAGTGTCCAGCCAAGTTAGCGGCACTCTACCCTTCTTACACGAACAAACTCAGGCGATTTTCAACCCCCCTCTAAATTCACTATTAATAAAGTCAGAACCTTCAAACTCGTAGTATTTGCTGAGCTGAGGTAATTCCGGAGACATAGAACTTCAAAAATCGCTAAAACTCACTAAGAGTTCATCAAAATTATGGAGCACTTCCCGATATCGTAGAAACTTGAAATCTCGCAAAATTGTAGGCTTTGTGGTGCATACAAAGGAAAAAATCGAAAATTTGCAATTTTCTACTCAGGGAGCGTGACATCCACCCACTTTCTTAAAAATTCTTATAAATTATATGGAGCACTTCCGATTGTTGTAGAACGATGGAAATTGGTAGATCAGTAAGGCTTGAAGTACTTTGAAAGAAAAAAATCGAAAATTTGGAATTTTCTATTCAGGGGATGTGGCATCCACAAAATTTCTCAGAATTGCTATTTTTTATAGAGGGCACTTTCGGTTTTCGTAGAATTCTGAAATTTTGTAGAGCGATAGGGCTTGATTTTCACCTGGCAAAATAAATCTTTGCAAAAAGGAAAGAAATCACAACATACACATAAATGTTAAAAAATGAGCCAAGTTCTTATATGTACAAGAAACCTGTGCGTAATGGGATCTAAAATGTATGCCAAATTTTAAGTTCATGAAGTTTGATTTCAATTTGGAATTGTTTCGATATTACTCTACTTAAGATATTTAATATTAAACTTCTCATTACGTTTTTTGGCTGACTTCTTACGCACAAGTTTCCTGTACATATTATAAGAACTTGGTTCTTTTTTTTAACATTTATGATTTTGTTGTGATCATAATAAATATACAATTCCAGATGCCAATATTTGTGTCTTCTTAATGTCATCAGGTTTGATTAAAATCTCCGATTCGATTTGTGTACGCATGTATGTGGGTATGCAAGACTCCCCATCTAAAAGAAAACTCTATACCTAATGTCACAAATAAACATTATTTTAGTTTAATTAGAAAATAAAACATTAATGTGTTAAAATTTTAAGTTAGTTTATCTAAACAACATCAGGCAGGCGCATAATATTTTTCATCTCATCACTTAGCATCATCTCCGACGTGGTGCCGATTGATCGGTCTTTTTGGTCAAAGTGAGAATTTTATGTTTGTTTTTGTTTACAAAAATTAAATTTTCTACTTTTACTTTCTCTTGACTGTGGTATTGTGCACTAATTAATCGGTCATTTATTTGTGGGGGAAATTTGTAGATGTTATATTGGAGAGGGAATTAATGTCATTAAGTATTTAGTAAAGAGCATTTCCAACGTAAACTTTAATTTTAAATAGATATGAGATATAAAAACTTTATTCACCTTTAGTCTGTTAGACCAGATACTTGAATCGAAATGCTTTCAACTTGTGAACTTCTTGGTAGGAAAAATAATTTGATATTTTCTTAAAAAACATTATTTCACAATTGTTTTTATTTTTGTTCTGTAGGATTTCTTATATGCTTTTTTCCGGTAGCATATTCAGCTAGCCTTAGCAATCCAAGATTCTTCACTGGAATTTTTTTGGATGCAGTTGCAGATGATATGATTGGAGGTAGTACCAAGGATATTTCAGACGAAGGCCCAATAACATGGAATGGATTAGATGATTATTATTATGAAAATGAGTACTATGATGATTTTTACGGAAATAAACGCTGGGAGAGTAATAGAAATAAAAAAAGATTATCACAGGACTTTGAAGATCCATTGAGTACATTATTGCGTAGAAAGAAATCACAAAACAATTTCGATGCAGACGATGATGAAGAAGATGATGTTGAGAGTTCAGACGAAGATGGATATGATGACGATGATAATGATGTCGAGAGTCCTTTAGAAATCAGACTAAAAAGTGTATCATCCAGGAGAAGAACAAAAAATAAAAAACAGAGTAATGAAAACTCGAATGAAAATAACGACGATGATGGTGATGAAGATGATGACGGTGAAGATGAACATGACGATGGATATGAAGATGCAAATGGCTATGAGGATGAAGACGATGAAGACGAAGATGATGGCGATAAAGTTGAAGATGACGATGAAGATGAAGACGAAGAGGAAAAAGAAGAAAATAGTGAAGAAAGTAATGAAAGCAACCAAAATAATGTGAATAAAAAGAAGAAAAGAAAAAAAATTGTGAAGAATACTGAAGAAAATAACAAAGATAGTGAACAACCCGATGAGGAAGGAAATATTTTCATTGAATTGAAAGATGATGAAAAGGTTGAACCAATTGTGGTGAAGATAGATAATGATGAAAACAAGAATAAGAAGAAGATAGATAAAAAGGATCAAAGCGATGATGAAAATAATGATGAAGAAGAAGATGAAGATGATGATGAAGAAGAAGTACAAGAAGATAAAGATGAAAGTGATGAGGAAGATGAAGATGAAGATAGTGACGAAGAAAGAAGTGTTAAAACATAAAACAATATATGTTATCCAGTTTTTCAGAAGATACAACAAAATTGTAACAGCACTGATAGTTTAAAATTAAATTATTTATCTATATAATAAATACTAAAGTTTTAATTTCGTTTTTATTCAAATTAAACCACTAGAGGGCATTCTTAAGCATCAAGCTTTTGAAAAGTACCTGTAGTTTAAGAGCCAGAGCAAAAAAAGAAGGTTCATAGTGCAATTTATTACTGAACTGATTTTCTCGGTGGAATATGTTCAAGGGTGGCAAAACCAAGTTGGCGGGACGTGAGGATGCGGGCGTCAGCCACCATCTTGGAAAACGCGTTTTACCAAATATCTCGTGAACAGTGTACGAAAAAAATAGTAATTTGTTTAAAACTAATTCTCCATTCTTTTTTTATCAAATTGTGTTGGTGAAAAAATTTTGTGTAACACCCCTATTACGGTTGTCAATTATCAATTTGATAGTTGATAAACCTTGAAAATTGGTTTTTTAAACTCAATTTATTGATAAACTGGTCAACAATTCTTTTATATTTTTTTTTATTTTCTTGTTATTAGTAACTGTCTGCATCGTTCTCAATGATCAAAACTTTTATAAGATGGATTTTTAAACATTGAATTTTAAATTTATCAACTATCAAATTGATAATTGACAATCGTAATAGGGGTGTTAGTCAGTGTTTTTGAATTTTCTTTGACTATAAAATTTAATTTCTCAAAAACTTTTCACGGAAGGATTTTGATTAAAAAAAAATCCTTTTTTTGTCGTACGATGCACAGTTCACGAGATATTTGACTAAACGGGTTTGTGGCTGATGCTTGGACTCCCCTCCCCCTATCCCGGCAATTTGCATCTACATTCGGATGTGATCCCTGAACATATCCAAAAACTAAAATATATGCTATACTTGTTGAGTACCATAGCGGAACGAGTGGTGGACACTTGGGAATCTGAGACATTAGAAAAAGTTGAACTACGATTTTATACGGTCAGATGTCAAAAATCAATCGCCAACTTCATTCAAAACTGTGATCAATGTAAAGGGTGTTTTTTTAGACGTGTGGTTTTCAAGAAGAAATAAAACGCATATAATTCAATGTTATGGCCAAGAACTTAGCTTTATTATAAAGATAAAGGTTTGATATTATGTTTTAAAAATGATTTCGGGCAAGTGGCCGCCGCGGTTGGCTCGAATAAATTCCAGCCGAGATGCCCAATTTTCGACCACGAATTTTCGACGCGATGGCGGGTGGATTCATTCGGGTCTTCTTCGATACTCTGCTCTACAGCAGTAGCGTCTTCGGTGCGCACTGTTCGGAGTCTCTGAGGATGCGCATTATCCACTAGAGTAAACGTGGTCAGCGTTGCCAGAAAGGGCTCTTTATCGCCAATTGGACTACTCGAACTTTTAACTCGCTCCTTCAAATTGTGATTTGCGGTAAATCCCAACTTGGGCTATTTAGTTTTGAAATTGGGCGATTTTAGGCTACTTTTTGTATTTTCCATTTATTTAGTTGAGAATTTTTGAAAAATCTATTGTGAATTTGTATACTCACTAAACAAATTGATTATTTGGGACCAGAGATAATCAATAAATTAACCGATAGTCTCTGATTGCCAATTAGGACCCTTGAAGCAATGTTTCAAACCAGTTGATTGGAAAAGGCGTTTAGAGCTTTGAAGTGATTACAAATATGCATGAGTGACTTGTTTAATAAAAACATTTATTCAAATCGGAACTCGAAAATGGCAGAAACATCATCTCCTAGTATGGAAGACATTTTGGAAGTTGTTTGCGAGTAAAATTTTGAAAACTATGTACATTAGGGTGGTCCTTAAAAAGGTCATCGATTTATTTGAATGGACAAAGCCCCCTAATTTCATACAAATAAATATTATTTTACCGTTAGCCTAGCCCTCAAGACGAAAAATATTTTATATGGGAGAACAAATGTAAAATGTTTGTTTATTTGTTTATTTGTTTATTTCAACTGCAGACTGATGTCTAAGTTGTTAAATATTACTTGTACAATATAATAGTAAATTTAAGTCTACTAACACATATTATGAAACACTTAACAGGATAATAATATTTTTTTTAAACTATTTTTCGACATGTTAAAATCAATTAAGTTATATAAACGATTAAAATCATTGCACATAATGTTTAAAGCTGTGTTTAATCCATAATTTACTCTGGCAGAAGGTGTATACAAAAATGCAGGATTACGGGTTAACCTCGGACGGGAATTTATGTTCAGCATACTCAGAATTTTTGGAGAATGGATTGATCCCGATAAAAGTTGAAAAAGGAAAAGAACATTATTCACTTCCCTCCTCTTCTTTAGCGTAGAAAGGCTGAGCAGTTTCAAGCGATTGTCATATGGTGGAAGATGTTGATTAGGATCCCAAGGAAGATGACGGAGGACGAATAGCAAAAATTGTTTTTGAACACTTTCAATTTTAGTAATGGAAACCTCATAAGCAGGACACCAAACACAGCTGCAATACTCCAGGATGGGACGGACAAGTGAACAGTACAGGATCTTTGTAATATGAGGATCATTAAATTCTTTTGAAAATCTCTTGATTAATCCAAGGCGGCTTCTTGCTTTACTTGTTATCATATCAATATGAGGATTAAATGACAGTTTCGTGTCAAATAAAATTCCCAAGTCGTTAAAGGTGTCAATTCGATCAATTAAACTATCTTCTATAAAATATGAAGAGAATATTGGTTCTCTCAATCTTGAATATGACATTACTTTGCATTTCTTTCTATTTAATTCCATTCCATTTGACGTGCACCATTCGAAAACAGTATCAATATCGTGTTGTAAGAACAAGTATCCACTTGGATTTGTAAAACCATTAAAAAGCTTAAAATCATCAGCGAAGATTAAGATATTTGAGTAAAGAATGCTCGTAGTAATGTCATTTATAAATGGTATAAATAGCAGTGGCCCAATATGACTACCTTGAGGAACCCCGGATGTAACATTTATTAAATTGGATATACAGTTTTTGTATTTGACATATTGCGTACGATTTTTTAAATACGACTGGATCCAAGAAAGTATCCACTCTGGAAACCCATATCTTTCCAATTTCGCTAAAAGAATAGAGTGGCTCACTCGATCGAAGGCTTTACTTAAGTCAGCATAAAATACGTCGGTTTGTAGTCCGTTTTGCATATTACTGTTAACTTCATTAGTGAATTCGAGAAGATTCGTTGTCGTTGACTTTTTGAGGCAAAATCCATGTTGCTCAGGTACAATTAGGGATTGGCAATAAAACTGAATGTGTTTGCAGATTATATTTTCAAAAAGCTTTGGTATACATGAAAGTTTCGCGATGCCTCGATAATTCTCAGCCTTGTTTCTATTTCCACACTTATGAAGAGGTGTAATAAATGAAGACTTCCATAATTCAGGAAAAACACCAGATGACAGCGAACAGTTGAATAAATAGGTGATTGCAGAACAAATATAGGACTTACAAGTTTTAACGAAAATAGAAGGAATATTGTCAGGACCAGACGAACAAGTACTTTTTAAGCCGTCAATATATTGCACTACCTCCGCTTCAGTCAGTCTTAAATTAGGTATATCACAGTTTAATTGATTCCGGATGGAATTATCACAGTATTCAGGATTGCACGTATTATAAGTTTGTTGGAAAAACTCAGCAAATATATTACTTATTTCTATATCACAGGAAGAGGTTTTGTTTTTATATTGCACGGTTGAAGGAAAAGTCGAAATTTTTCTTTTAGAACTTATGAACTTCCAAAATAATTTAGGGTTATTCGATATATTGCACTTAGTCTGGGCTATGTAGTTCTTATAAGTTAAGTTTAGTGAGGTATTAAACAGTTTTCTGTAGTAAGAAAACTAATTATAGAAAACTAGTTTATGAGTTTTTTTCCACTTTTTAAAAAATACATTTTTCAATATAATTTTGAATTTTTATAACTTTGGTAATAATTGATACAAAAATATAAATTTTAAACGAAGAATTTTAATTTACTTTATTTGTGTGCATCATTTTTGAGTGGGGCTATTTTCGGCTCCAAAATTTTTCAAATTGGGCTCCACTAGTCTTGAAAAATCTGGCAACACTGAACGTGGTGCGAAACCAATCAATGGTTGCTGGAATTGCCGACTCTGCTGGGCAATTATGTCGACCGAATAATGGAGGCAGCGTGCGATGCACGAACCGAACCATTATTTTGGGAATAAATTTGCACGATTTGCAAACGTTGTTCAGGAGTAAATCTATTTACTATGAAATGGCAAACCAATCTGAGCATAAATCAAGTGACACCTATCAAAAAGACTAACCCCGAAAAAGTATTGCCAGATTGAAAACCACACGTCTAAGAAAAACACCCTTTACATCTGCAAGAGGATTTAAATCTAAGACTCGTGGCAAGATGCATCAATACCTACATTGTTGGGGCTCCGATTGAACGCATTGCAATGGATGTTGCTCGACCATTTCCTGCAAGTAATGCCGGAAATAAGTATGTGTCATCGATTAATAAAGAGACAAGGACTATTGCGGATACATTCGTACAAAATTGAGTTTCACGTTTTGGAGTTCCGATGGATTTGCACTCAAACCAAGCACGAAATTTTGAATCTGCGGTGTTTAAAGAATTGGAGAATTACACCCTCAGTCAGACGGTTTGGTATCAGTGTTCCCAGATTGGTTGTTTTTCCAACCAAAATGGTTGGGAAAAATCCCTTTGGAGGTGAAAATGGTGGGAAAATATTCATAGTGGGATTTATGGAGGGAAAATATTTCAACACAGTTTTTTTTGGGGGGGGGGGGGAGGGGGGGGAATTACTGTCATCATTGCCATAATTTACTGTACCTTCTTCGAATTAATGATTATGATTTGGCACAAAAATCATTCCTAACGTTGAAGAAACAAACACTTTACAAAATTATTTAAAAAAGTCCATGGCTGACCAATTACTGAAAGATGTTGACCTTTTATCACAATCCATCAGTGGCCTTGCGAATTACAAACAAATAAGGTACAAAAAATAGCAATGACCTTGACAAAATTAAAAAATCATTAAATATTCTTAAAAACTATGATTGACCAATTACAGAAACTAGCTGACCTTTTATGACTGTTAAGAGTGATCTTTTAAATAGCATACTTTTTTAATATTTTTTTGAAGCGAACTTTAAAAATTCATAAAAAATCTATGGCTGACTAATTACTGATAACAAAAACAAATAAAAAATCGTGCTTGACCCTTAAGAAACTTTAAGTTTTGATTACAAGTTTTTAGGGCTGACCAATTTCTAGGACAAGTATACCTTTTTTTAGCAATTATATGACATAATTTTCTTTCGAATATGCAGTTCCAAGAGTGCAGGGCCTCTTTTGTTTTTTTTTTTTTATATCTTACAGAAGAAGTTATGGTTGTTTTTTGTTCCTTCCAGTACGAAAATGGTGGGATTTTTTTTTTTTTTTTAATCCGATGGGATTCTAGAAATTTCAGCTGGCATCATTGGTATGGTTGAAATGAAACCGAACACTTGAATAGCATTGAAGAGAAAAGTTGTCAGCAGAAACCAAATGGACTGGGATGAACTTATACCGAGATTTTTAATGGCGTATCGATCTACAGTTCATGACAGAACATCCAGAACACCAGCAAATGTTATTTTTGGTACACATTTAAGACTTCCGGCTGAGTTTGCGCACCATTAGAACTCTATGGTGATACCTATGCTGATAAAACAAGAAAAGCCCTAGACTTTATTCATCATTTGGTAAAGAACCGGACGCAACTTGTGAGTGATAGAATGAAAGCCAGGTATGAAATAAGAACAGATTCAGATGGTTTTCAAGAAAGGAACATGGTGATACAGTATAATCCACAACAAAAAAAGAACTCTCTCCAAAACTGCAAAAACACTGGTAAGGCTCTTATAAAGTCATCAAAAGAATCAACAATGTGGTGTATAGAATCCAAAAATGTGTTAATGGGAAAAATAAAATGAAAATTTTCCATCTCGAGCGGCTAGCTCCATATTCAAATTACTGAATAGTACATGTTTGGGACGATCATGTTCTCACATAAACTTAGATTCTTTTGACATACAAATTATAAAAGGAACTTTATCTTTTAATTTGGCTAATTAATAAATTAACCAAAAAACCTTAGTTAAAGGAAAAAACCCTGAGAGAACAGTGTGGCAATACGAGAAAGCCAACTGGGACGGTCTCAATGATTTCTTCACTTAATTTCTAACGGGATAAGAAATTTTATTCCGAGTATAACAAAATCTATCAAACCGAAAGAAAACTCGTGGTTTGATTCGAGCTGTAAAGAGGTTATTAGGGCCAGAGAAGTATGTTTCCGATGCTATAGAGCCCACCCTTGATGAAAACCAGAAGTAGTTCAAACAAGCTAGAAAGACCTGCAACGGGAATATTCAGAGAACCAAATCTTTGCATGACCAAAAATTACGGCAAAAATACTACAATGTCCCAAAGGTAGTAAAAATGTTTGGTCATTTGGAAAAAAACATTCGAAATACTACTTCGTCCGCGGTTCCAACGCTCATCTTTAATGACACTCTCTATGTAAGCTCACAAGAAAAAGCACAGTTTGCTGTTAATTCGACGCTGCCAGAGAGTGGCATGACTCCGCCTGTACTTGAGAGCGCCAGTGATTTTATGGGACAAATCTTCTTTCGCACTCGTGCAGTAGCAAGAGTCTTAAAAGATCTCGACGTACACAAATCCGCTGGCCTGGATAGAATCAGTCCGATTGTTCTGAAGAGGTGTTCTTCAACGCTGGCATAATCACTGCGTAAGCTTTTTCATCTGTCCTACTCTACAGGTCTCTTTCCGAGTGGATCGAAAACAACATTTGTCCAGCCTGTCCCTAGAAATGGCGAATCTTCTTCTCCCTCTAACTATCATCCAATTGCACTTACATACGTCCCTTCTTTCCAAGGTCATGGAAACGCTGATTAATTATCAGCTTAAGAAATATCTTGAAGAACGAAAGCTTCTTAATGACCGACAGTATGGCTTTCGTAGCAATAGGTCCACTGGTTATCTGGTGGTATATCTCAACGAACAGTGGAACAAATCTTTACATCGTTTTGGAGAAAGTGATGCCATTGGGGTTTTTCTTTTTTAATTCAGAGCAGAGCCTGAACTGTCAAACAAAAAGTTGTGTTTCTTTTTTAGCTCTGAGCGTTCAGAGCTAGAAATTTGTATTTCTTTTTTCGTTCTGAGTGTGTTCTGAGTTTGTTCAGAGCGCGTTCTATGAGCTCAGAATAAAATGACTGAGCAGACAGAGTTCAATGCTGAACATATAGCATTTGACAGCTAGTGTTCAGGTGTGTTTCAAAAATTGTTCAGGGTGCTCAGAACAAACTTGCTCAGATGACGTTCAGAACAAGCTCGACATGCTCGGACTCTGTTCAGAGCTCTTTTCTGAATTAAAAAAGAAAAACGCCTTATGTTTCCACCAAAGGTTTATCTCAGATTAGATTAAACAAATCTTTTTGGTGTTTCCACCGCACAATAAGATTTAAAAAAGATTAAATCTGACAACACCTTCAAAAATGCAAATGGCGTTTCAATTTTTCTTATGAAGAGCGAAAGAGACAGAATGTTTGATTCGTGTCAAACTGAATCGAGTCTCGGATGAATCGTTCAGCATCATGTTAAAATAGGTTAGTTCGATTTTTAAAACTATTTGTCCTAGGAAGATTTAACAAGATTAATTACTAATCTCCAAGATTTACGAAATATATTTGTATGGTAAATCTTCAAGATTTAAAGAAGATTTGATGTAAATCTTATTAAATCTCAGATTAGCGTTAGGTGGAAATGTAGCATAAGATTATTGCACTTGATATTTCAAAGGCATTTCATAGAGTTTGGCATCAAGCTTTCTTATCGAAATGCGTGCTTTTGGTTTCGATGAATCTCTTCTTCCTTGGATTAGAAATTACCTTTCGGACCGTTCAGTACAAGTCGTATTGGATGTTTACAAGTCTGATATTCATAAAATAAATGCTGGTGTGCCCCAGGGCTCCGTTTTGTCTCCGACTCTCTTTCTCATTTTCATTAATGACCTCTTGTCTGAAACTTCTAATCCATTCAATTGTTTTACTGACGATAGCACCCTTAGCTTTTCATATTCGTTTCTAGATTCACATCCCTCTCCTTCGGATGTGGAACTTCAACAGCACCGTATGATAAGCTCGATCTTGCCAGCATTGTTCAGTAGGGAATTAAAAACCGTGTTGAATTTAATGCTTCAAAAACCCAATGCTGTCTGCTCTCGCTGAAGGAGAACCCACCCTCAATGCCGCTATCCATGAGCGGTTCTTGCATCGAGGAAACTGAACAGCTCTCAGTCCTGGGTATGTGAATCATAGATCACCTTTTGTGGAACGATCACATATTCAACGTCGCCAAAAACGCTGAAAAGTGTTTAGGTTTTCTGCGAAGATGTAAGAAAATCTTTACCCCTTCTGATCTTGTAATTGTTGTAATCTATAAAGCCTTCATCCGACCCAAGCTTGAGTATAACTCCCACATTTGGGCAGGTGCTCTTATAACTTACTTGAACCTCTTAGGTAGAATACAAAATAGAGCCTTAAAAATGATAGGTGATAGAACTATTACGCAAACAATTACATCTCTGAATTCTGAAACACTGCCGCCATTTTTCATGTGTCTCATTATTTTATCGCAATTTTTATAAGCAATGTTCTAGTGAAATAGCCAGTTGCATTCCTCCCCTTTTCTAACCTTTAAATTAAATTCCGAATTGCCGTTTAATTTCTTATCGCAATCTAGAGATACGAACAAGCATAAACGTTCAATATTATATTTGCCAAAAAACGATCCCTGTTTGCAATTTAACAGCATAATTTCTAGACGCATTGAATTCTACTTGAGATTTTGTTTACTATTGGTTGGTTGGTATTTAAAATCCTCCACTAAAATGTATAAAAAATATTCCATCTAATCACACCACCACTTATAAACTTGAATTTCCTCGAACTTCTTTTTCCAAATGGAAATATTTAGGTACCTATATCTACCCACATTTATGTATTCGAATTGCATTTAGACCCCAATTAAATTTATCTTTCGAAGATTCTATAAAATTGGGAATCATTTGAGAAGATTGTGTTATGTAAACACGTTTCCATTCCAAACCCCCTTACATCAACCTGTTTCTTTTTTTTCTTCCCAAATAAAGAATCACCATAAAACACCATGTAGCTACTCTAATGATTAAAGATTTATGCTCAACCTTAAAAGAACCCTTTTCGAGTTACAAAAAAAAAGAAGATCAAGTTCATTGACTTAAACTATGAAGTTGGATGAATAGGGAGGTACCTAAAACTTGCCTACATTTGGTGTCAACCTTTGTCTAGCCTGTTTTCCAATAAATTGAATTGAATGCACATTATATAAATAGATGTGAAAACTGTTGTTTTTCTCAGATGAATTCAGGATGCGATCACCTGTAGGTTGGCTTTGTTATGGTAAAAAAAAAATCATTTTTAATAAAAGAATTTATGGAATATTTTTTGTATTATTTATTTCTTCCAGGAGTTGTTGTGGTGTGTCTCATCGGCATCAAATCCGAGGTAGCATTAGGAAACTATCATCATGTTATCAATGAACATGGCTATGTATATCCTGGTCCGATTTTACAAAGAATCGTTCCAGCAATCGGTTATAGAAGCATTGTACCTCAAGTTGTTGTAAGGGGTGTAGAAGCACGAAATGACAATGTTGATGAAGTGGTTTTAAGGCGACATGAATACGAATACGAGCGCGGACAGGAAGAAAATGAGGATGAGGATGAGGGTTATCCTCATTATTCCCCTTATCCTGATGAACATACGTCCTCCGAAGAAGAAGACAATGAGCATGAAGGAGGAGGGGGATATTCAGAAGAAGACAGTAGTAGTGAAGAAGAAGAAGAATATGAAGGACACTATCAAGAAGGATATTACGGACGTCAAACATATCGAAATAATAAGCTTCATTCAAGTACAACTGCACAAACTATTCCAAGAAAATCATCATCCAACAAAATTAGAACTCCCTTATTGCAAAAGAACTCAAGCATAGCGGATCAGTTAAATCAGAGAAAAAAAATTAACAAGTCTAAGAAGAAAAAACCATCTGATGAAATACCTGTAGAAATTCAAGAAGTAAAAAGTAATTCACAAAACTCTAACACAACCCATGATGAAAGTAATGAAAGTCATAAACAAAAATATCAGCTGAAGTCAGTAGCTAGTTCAAATGTTAATCACTTCGTTGCGACTCCAATAGCTGATTTGATTTTGAGACTTTCAATTTCTTTGGCTAGACCAATTGGACATGGAAATGGAACTGCAACATACCTTAATGTGCCTATTCGTTTATCAAATACTGGAAATGAAGAGAACAACAGTACTGCATTGAATGCATCGACGGCGGCGGTGGCGAGGAAAGTGAAAACAGGAATCCAAAAAACTAATGCAATAATTGTTAAAAATCGTGATGATCCTATCAAAGTTATAACCGTACCAATAAAGACAGATGCTTCAGATATCGAGGATATTGATGACGAAGAAGATGGTGAAGATATAGATCAGGTGTGAGCTTAACTTTTGACTGAACTTTCTAGGAATGATTTTGTTTAATACAAAACTAATAAAAATATTTAAAAATAACTGTTTTTTTTTTCTTAAACAAAAAAATGATTATTCTGAGGTTTCAATTTTGTTCCAGAATTTTGAACGCTTTAAAGAATACAATGGGTTGGATTTTTTGTAAGGCTTTTGCCAAAAGCATAGAATGATGCCTCCAAATCAACAGGATTGACATGGTAGTCAATCTTATATTGTATGACTTAATGTTAGGGGCCTACAATCCTACTTGTCTCTTACAACTGATTTAAAACGGACTTTGACAAATTAAACAAAAATTAAATTTGCTGTTTTTTGGTATCATCGAACCTGATTTGACTCTTTTGTCAATTGCAAAAGAGAAATAGAAATAGTGGCGTATCTACCTTGAGGCTAACAGGGTCGGCAACCCAGGGTCCCAATGGTTTGGGCACCCCTTGAAAGTTGGAGATTTTTAGTCTAGAGCACAGTATAGGTACTTCCAGCCATCCTAAACAATTACTCCGGGATCCACGAACACCTATTTAGTTTTGTGATGAAAATGTCTATGAAATCTTTCATGAATAAAAAAATTAAAACATTGCATGATAAATTTCCAAGAAAGAATAATTAATAAGTCAATTAGGATATCGTTTTTCAGGAATAAATAAATAAGTAATCATCTTCCAATTATTTCATCAGCCATTTTTGTTTTAATTACCTTTAATAATTCATATTACATTCCATAATGAGTTACCTTACGCGACTTGATAAAACTCCCGAACTTTGTTAATCATGGTTTTTGATTACTCACTTAAACGGTAATGTGATACCTGGGATAGCACCTTTCCGAAAGCAAAAATATTAAACGGATTTATATGTTTAAATATTATTAAAGTGTTTCGATTAATTCGAACTACAAGAAGTGTTTATTTTATCAATACTTAGTAACAAAATGGAGCATTGTTTCTCCCAAGATATTATAAATTTAGTTCGAAAAGTGAAATATCGAGTTCATTCTTTTGAATAAGTTTTGAATTAGTTGCGAATCTCACTTGTAAAAAAAAAAAAATTTTAATTCTTGTGTTAATTTTGTAGATATGAAGATTTTGGGGAAATTTGCTTGAAATGTATTTTTTATTTTGAATTTTGTAGGTACCATCGTACCAACCAGATCTTTTTCATTTTTAATAAATTTTACGTCTTTGATTGCAACATATGTATTATGAGATATTCTGCATTCATGGGGATAAATAGTTACAATTATGAACAGTTAAAGTGCGAATTAACTGGTTTCACCCGTTAAAGTAGAAATTTTACTTCAATGAGCAAGTTTCCGCACTTTAACTATTTAATCTGCGAATTAACGTACATATATAAACGGCTCCGTCAAAGTGCGGAATTTAGATATTGTTGCACTTTTTTCCCCGTTGTAAATCCGTTAAAAGAATATCGTGTTTCGTGTGTGAGGTTATAGGGGAGACTGGGTACGGTTGAAACAATTTTTCTTATAGCGTCCAAAGCATTGCCGTTTATAGGATTAGCCATGATGGAGTTATGTCAATTGAAAGATCGTGATTCCATCTTCGGATGGGAAGTGATTTTTGAGTATCCCATGTGTTAGTTCAAGTGGTTTATCAATTCAAAAGAAAAAAGACTGTTTGTTTCAATCGTCCCCATTGGGGTCAATTGAAATAATACAAAATCTTATATTATATTCCATATTTAATTCTTTGTCATGCTTGAACTTAACTTCATGCTCTTTTTGTATTTAGTTTTTCTCCGGGGTGTCAGTGTAGATCGTAGATTTTCTTGTTTTTTTACTCTTTTAGTAGTCAAATTGAAAGTTACGTTGACCTTGCTGGGGGGGGGGGGGCCGAGTGGTGAGTATAAAACCCGATATTCGGTATTTAAAGCCTTCATTTGGCCGCCATTTTGAAAAAAAAATTATGTGGATAAGGGCTTCCACGATATCTTGAAAACCGTTAGTTTTATAAAAAAAAAAGAAATACTTTTTTTTGTTGAAAACCAAATTCTCTACAGTCTATACCTTTGGTATTTAGTAGAAACATAATAGCTCCATTTGCGTCTTTTCATCCACTTTACATTGAGCTACAGCCTGAACGGATAAACTGATTTTATTTAAATTTAAAACACATTTTTTCAAACGTAATGTTCATAAGTATTTCAAATTTGAAGAAAATCGGTGTACTCGTTTAGGCTCACTAAAATTAATACGAAAAAACTTACACCTGTTTTCTTATAATTTTCTGAAAAACCCTCATCTATTTTTATCTGTAAATTCTTTGTTTTCAATTTACTATTTATTTATTTCAAAGTATGTCAACATAAACAGTTGAAAAATTAGTTTCTAAAACCTAACAGGTTTCTAGATATCGTGGAAACCCTTTTCCAGCAACTTTTACAAGATGGTAGCCAAATGGGGGGCTTTCAACTGCGAGAATTGGGTTCTTTACTCACACTGACCCACCTACATAACAAAAAAAAAACCTCGTCCTAACCAAAATGCAAGGTTCCGCCAAAGTTTTGTAACATTTCAATGAAATATACATAGGTTTCCTTGGGAGAGCTTTCGTTAAAGGTCGTACTGCTTCCACAGAAAACACAATATCACCACTAGACAATATTGCTTGAGCACTTCTAGATGATCTTGGGGAGCTTGGCTTTTCAACTATGGTGGTTGTATTACGTCTATCTGAAGAAGTTTCATCTTCATTTCTAATCGGAATTTCTCTCTACTGGAGGTGGTATATTATTGGTAACGTTTCCTCATAGGTACACTGATCATCTAAAAAGCACGAACATTAACTAAACACATTGTTTCAATCGTCCGCCGAAAAATTGTTTCAACTGTCCCCACCCTCTTTTTCAACATAAAAAAAACTAAATGCAACATAAACAAAACTGACACCCCCCTATAAGTCGATTTGTTGTATCTTACGCTCTTTAAACAAAAAAAAAACACTCAACAATCTCACATAAATAGTTCTCTCACTACAAAGTGAGTCAGTATACATATGTAACTGAACAAAAGAGCCAACTTTTGCTTGCCTTAAAACAATAAAGCTTCTTGTTCACAACCTAACCACGCGGCGAAAAAAGCAAGATGGGACATTCGTTAAAGGACTTGTTCTGGTTCGTCTTCTCTCAATACTCATACACATGGCGCCTACGGTTTGTGAGATATTTGTGTTGTTTCAACCGTCCAGTGTTTCAACCGTACCCAGTCTCCCCTACTTAGCAAGACAACGAAGCACTTTCGTCTGTTCCAAATAAATCAAACGCTTGGCGAAAAGTATAACAACAAAATAAATAGTACCATTCTTAATTAAACCCTTTTTCCGTTTTTTTTTTTTTGGGAAAAAGTACCTTTCGTTTTTTTTCAATTTTTCAAAAGATTGTTTTCATCTGGTTTCGCGCATATTAAAATTGAATATAGGAAAGAAACTTGAAAAAAAAAAATTCTCAAAAACTTTTTAAGAAGATTTAAAAAAACAAATAAAAGAAAATTTTCAAAAAAATATTATCACCCCGTTTCTTCGAACCTTCAAAATTAAAATTGAAACTGACAAAATAAATAAGATTTTTCTTAACTGTTTTTTTTTTTAACGTACCGTTAATTTTTCATAAAAGTAAAATATTTTCTTAAAATACTCCAAACAGTGTTGAAAAACCCTTAGGTACTGAGTTCCTTAAAATATTCAAAAACGTGTAAAAAAAAACCCTTAGGCACCGAGTTCCAAAAAAACCGAGCATGTCATTTTCAAAATATACTAAAGTTTTCCAAAAAAAAAATTGAGGAACATATCTTTAAAAAATAAAAAAAAAATGGGTTGAAAATTTTACTCGCATTAAAATATTTAAAAAGCTTCTTCATGAAAAAAAAATTTAAATCACTACCGTCGAGCCGTTTTTGAGGAAAATACGTTTAAGTCAAATTGCTTAAAAAATGTATTGCCGGTACCGTTATTTTTGGTTCTAAAAAAATAAAAAATGTGTGCGGAGAATGACCAAAAATGTACATATACCAAGTTTAAAAAAAAGTCGATTTAGCCATTTAGGCTGTAGATCAACGATCATACAGACAGGCAGGCTAACAGACAGAATTATAAGAAGAATTTTTTCGTCTTCCATTTCATTGTAATAAAAAGTTTGATCAAAATCTCGAGTTCGATCTTCCTTACGAATGCATGACTTGTCATATAGTACCTTGATATATACTGCAAGTAAAAATGGGTACCAAGAAAGAGCCAGGACGTTGGTATAACAGTAATTTGTCAATCGTGAAAATCGTTCATACATTAGTATAGAAAAAAAAACAATATTATTCGGTCTATCTGGTAAATGTAAATACTTGATAGGAGTAAAAATAAACTGTCAATTCCAACCATACGAGTAGGTTAGGTTAGGTTGAAGTGGCTGCCAGTCGTGGAGACTGACACACTTAGACCATGAGTTGGTCCATTGTGATACCACATGAATCTAGGAAACCCTTTTCCTTACTCGGTGAACCATTTGGAGCTTCTTATGAAGCGTAATAGACTGCCAATGTCTAAGTTTCTCAGATCACTAGGATCATTGAAGTAGAACTCACCAAGGTGAAGTCTTCGTCTATGAGATAGAGCAGGGCACGTGCATAGAAGGTGAGGGATCGATTCTATCTCTTCCTCATCCATACAGCTTCTGCAAAAATCGTTAGCGAATACGCCAAGACGCGTTGCGTGCTTGCCTATGAGGCAGTGTCCGGTTATAACACCAATCATGGAGCTGATGTGCAATCTGCTTAGAGAAATCAAACGCTTAGATCGTTTTAAATCCATTACTGGCCAGATTTGTTTTGTTGCCAAACAAGAGGTGATATCATTCCACCTAAGATTTGTTCTCTCTAAGGCATCTTGCTTCAGCAAAAGTTTACATGTAGCGATGGGTATACCTATTTCTGCCTTACTAGGTAGAAGAGGTAAAGTTGTACCATTTTTAGCGAGTTCATCGGCCTTACAATTACCTGGGATGTCCCTATGCCCCGGCACCCAACACAGGTGAATTTTAAACTGTTGTGCCATCTCCAGCAGAGACGAACGGCAATTTAGGGCTGTTATAGAGTTAGTAGAGACCGATTCCAGGGATTTAATAGCTGCTTGACTATCCGAGAAGATGCGGATATCTGTAGTTGATATCACGTTTTCCTTCAGCCAAGATAAGGCTTCTTTAATCGCCATAAGTTCCGCCTGGAACACGCTACAATGATTAGGAAGACGGAATGAGAGACTTAATTTTAGTCTTTCTGAGTACACACCGCCACCCACCCCTTCATCAGTTTTCGATCCGTCCGTGTAGATATGAACCGATTCATCTTCCAAGAAAGCCATATCCTCCCAGAGGGTTCTAGAAGGAATGGTGACTTGAAAGTTTAAACCGAATTGTGGTTTTGGGATGGTGTAGTCAATGCGACTAGGTAGTGACCTGAATGAATTCAGAATGATGGAATGGCCAATATTATTGTTGTACCATTGTGAGGAAGCTTGTAGGCGTAAGGCTGTATTTGCAGCCACCTGTTTGCTAAATATATCGAGGGGAGTCAGATATAGCAGAACGTCTAGAGCGGCAGAGGGTGTCGTGCGAAGCGCACCACTTATGCATAAACAAGCCGAGCGTTGTACTTTGTTTAGTCTGTCGCAGTTTACCGCTTTATCTAGAGCAGTCCACCATACTGCAACACCATATGTGAGAATCGGTCTAATCACCGATGTGTATAGCCAATGAGTAATACGAGGTTGAAGGCCCCATTTGTTCCCAACGGCTTTTTTGCATGAGAAGAGTGCTACTGTGGCCTTCTTGACTCTTTCTTGTATATTAGGTTTCCAACTTAACTTTTTGTCTAAAATAAGACCCAAATATTTTGCCTGATCAGTGAATGTTAATGGAACACCTTTAATAGAGGGAGGATCTACATGAGGGATTTTATATTTCCTTGAGAATAGAACAAGTTCTGTTTTATGAGGGTTGACGCCCAGACCACACCGGTCTGCCCAATTGGTTAGCCTATTTAAAGCATTTTGTAAGAGTTCTTTTAAAGTGGTAGGATGCTTTCCTGATACGGCAATAGCAACATCGTCCGCATAGGCAATCACTCTGTAACCCTCCTCTTCCAGGCATATTAGCAGCTCATTTACCACCAAGTTCCATAGAAGGGGAGAAAGGACACCGCCTTGCGGCGTACCTCTACTAACAGACCTTCTAGCAGAATAGCTACCTAGTTTTGAGTTGATAACCCTGCTCGTCAGCATTTGGTTAATCAATTCTCCAAGCGAACCATCTACCTTCAGAGATGTCAGCGCAGATGCGATTGCAGATGCGTCGACATTATTAAAAGCGCCTTCTATATCTAAGAAAGCAACCATGGTGTACTCTTTGTGATGGAGGGAATATTCAATGGTTCTTACTAAACTATGCAAGGCAGTTTCTACAGATTTCCCTTTGCAGTAAGCATGTTGACTCGTAGACAAAAGTCGCGTGTCAATGCATGATCGTAAGTGGATATCAATCAATCGTTCAAAAGTTTTTAGAAGGAATGATGATAGACTAATAGGTCTGAGATCCTTTGGGTTTACTTGGGAGCACTTTCCAGCTTTGGGTATGAACACAACCCTAACCTCTCTCCAAGACAGGGGGATGTAGACGAGTGCTAAGCAGCTAGTAAAAATAGACTCCAGAATTGGCAGAATTAAATCTTTATTCATCTGGAGTTCGGCTGGTATTATGCCATCTGGTCCCGCAGACTTGTAAGGCTGAAAGCTGTTGAGCGCCCATTGCAGTTTTTCCCTTGTAATCAGACCTTGTGGATAGCTTGGATTCATATCAAACCTATTACGGTCGAAGCTATTAATGTTTTGAGAGCTACCAGGGAAGTGAGTATCCAATAGCAAGTTAAGCGATTCTTCGCAGGAATTTGTCCATGAGCCATCAGCATTTTTTAAGCAGCTTGGCATTACTGGATTTGTAGAGAGAATTTTTCTTAGTCTAGATGCCTCTGAAGTTTCTTCTATTTTTCCACAGAAATTTCTCCAGGAGGATCTCTTTGACTTTCTCAATGCTTTCTTATACAGTTTGAGGGTTATTTTATAAGATTCCCAATCTGACACTGCACGAGTGCTTTTAGCTCGATTGAAACACTTGCGACAGTCTTTCCTGAGCGGTTCAAGCCCAGAATCCCACCAATGTGGTTTCTTTTTCCCCCTAACTAGAGTAAGTGTGCAGGATGTAGCCATAGATTTGTTGAGGGCTAATGTGAGATCATTGACCTTGCAGTCAAGTTCATAATTATTAGAAGGAGGATTTAAGAGATCTGGTTTTAATAGCCCCTGGAGTGTAATCCTATATTTGAGCCAGTCGGTTTTTCGAGGGTTTCGAAATTCTACGCGGCAAGGATGTTCATCGATGAGACTGAATTGAATGTATCTGTGATCGGAGAACGAGTGTTCATCCGACACTTTCCAATTCGAGATCTTATGATGAATGGTGTCTGAGACAAGAGTAATATCTAATACCATACGAGTAAAAAACAGAAAATTTTTCGAAAGCATATTTTAAAATTTTTATTTTAGCTTTTCTTATAATTTCTGCGTTACTCTTTGAGTTCTATGGGGCGAAGGGTTTCATGACTCCGTAATGTGAATTTTTTTCAAAAACTCTTTTTTAGTCTTTTCAAAGTTAACTTTTCAGATGTGACTAATTGAACAGCCATACTTCTCTCCCCTTTACTTAAAACAACATAGGTTTTCATTCAGACATTTGGACTCTCGGTCCTTCATTTTCGTGGTAAATTAAACTATTTTTGAAATATTTTTTGGACTATTTTATCTTTACTTAAAGTGGAACACATCATGGCAAGGTACTGTATAATGGAAAGAAGAAGATGGAATAAATTTAACATTGTTAAAGGCTATTAAGGGACTTTATACCTTAATTCATAATTTATACCTTTTCCTTTGTTAGAAAAAAGTATAAAAAAATTGTTATGATACACGTTTCTTCTTTATTTTTTTTTAGGTATTATATGCATATAAAAAGCAACAAGATAATTGCATGAATTTTAAAACAAAGGAAAGTCCTTATTATACAAGTTCAAATAAAATGTCTTCATTCTTGTGAATTAACTATCAGTCCATCGTCAGTGTCGTAACAAAAATCATGGCAATTCCCAGCATAGCCTTCAACGATTTCATGGAATTCCCTAACCTAGCATTCAGATTAGCAATTATAAAACCTTTTCGCAGATACCAAGACACCAAGCCATCAATTCTAGCTTGGATATTGTTTTCTATTGGAGCTGGAAATTTGGTTTACCAAAATTTCGGAATGCTGATTGCGTTGATAAGCACCAAAAATGATTCTATCGATATTGTTCTTATCATCTCTGAAACTGGATCAATTCTAGGCTTGACAATGGTGGCTCTTTGTAAGATGACAATACTCTTTTTCTATCGTAAAGCTATTCTGAGTGTCTTGGAGGAGTTTGAGAATTATTTTCCAGGTGTTTTGAAAATACATCGTTCCTATCGCAGAACTCAATATCGTGTGAAGTATTTCGCTGAATTCTCAAGAAAAATGATGAAGATTACGACCATCTTTTTTATGTTTGCTTTTTTGGTATACAATTTAACACCCATCGGGCAATCGTTGATTGAGTGGCTGATTTTTGGACAAAATTTTCAATATCGTTATCAATCGAATACTTGGTATCCATGGAATGGAAATACAGCTCTAAGATATGCCTTGAGCTACATTTGTCAAGTGTGTTCGTCCTTAACTGGAGTGGCTTTTATTATGGCTGGGGAGTTTATGCTGTGCTTTTTCCTAACACAGATGCGATTGCATTTTGATTTCTTGGCCAGAGCTTTAGAGTCTTTGGATGCTGTTGAAGCTGAAGCTGATCCGGCTTGTTTGAATTTCCTTATTCAATATCATACAACATTAATAAGGTCTATCAGTAAAAACGAAACATTTCAAGGTGATATAAATATTTTATTTTAAATTTTCAGATTGACTAAAGAGATCAACCACATTTTCAATATTTCATTTTGTGTTAACTTTGCAACTTCTTCGGTTGCAATTTGTCTCATGGGATGCTCAATGGTTATGGGAATCAGTTTAATAAGCGCAGTCCGGTATTCCATTGGTTTGTTGACTTTTCTGGTGTTTACCTTGTTCATTTGTTACAATGGAAGTATATTTACTCAGACGGTAAGTGTTGCTGATGTGAGATTCAAGGAATTTGAAGAAAAGTTTGTTTTAAATGAGGTGAAGATTTTCACAAGTGACTTTATAGGGAAAAACAAAAAATACATAAGAATTAGGTTCAAGTAAATACTAAATTCTATGCAAAAGAATAGCCTAAGTGTAAAGAAACTGAAAACTTGGTCAAACTTCTTTAATTTTTATTAGATTTTTGCTATCAAAAATGAATATCCCTTTTATTTTAGAGTGCAAAACTACATTCTGCAGCTTTTTACCATAACTGGTATGATGCTAGTCCGAAATACAGAAAAACAATTTTGATTATCATGATGAGGGCAGCAAAACCGTCAGTACTGCAGGCATATAAATTTTCCAAGGTCTCAATGGAAACGTTTATGGATGTAAGTAA
Organism: Dasysyrphus tricinctus; assembly: GCA_963921185.1. NCBI lineage: Eukaryota > Metazoa > Arthropoda > Insecta > Diptera > Syrphidae > Dasysyrphus > Dasysyrphus tricinctus. The sequence continues at coordinate 87,920,504 of OY992533.1, forward strand.
TATGCAATTGAAATAATTTTTTGAATTAATAATTTTTATTATTTTTTTTTTTTTTTTTTGGTACTTAGATTCTTAAATTCTCGTATAAGCTTTTCACCTTTTTCCGGGCCATGGAATAAGGAATGCATAATCTCTAAGAAAGTTTCTTTAAATAAAGGGGGGGTCAAATTTATGATTCTATTGTTTTAAGCTCTTTAAACCACAAACTTATTCAACATAATATATAAATAAAGTTATGCACGCTTCAAAAAAGATTTTTTTAGTCTAGCAAAATCTAGTACCTACACTAAATAATTATATATGTTTTAGACTTTGAGGAATAAGTAATATGCATTATTGGTTGAAAATGGTTGTGATGTCGAAACTTATATCGAATTTCTCTCAACCATTTCGGATCGATTTTTTTTTGGTTGGAAGGAATTTGCAAAAAAAATGTGTTTGCCATTTGATAACATTTTGGAAAATCCCTTATTTCGACGGAAACTTCTTTTTGGCGCAATCAAACAACTCAACAAAATAAAAAAAATGTGTCCTGGGCTTAATTCATGATTTCTATTATAATAATTGAAAATGTTAAAAACTTAAAAGACATGCAGGGTAGGGTGTTTCATTTTGTAAGTTAAAAAATAAAATGAAAAATTTTACCTGATTTGCTACGCCCCGAGTCTCTCTGATGTAAAAGATATTTATACCAAATTTCAAGAAGATTTGAGAATATTTAGAGGTGCGCATTTTGGTCACTTTTTTAAAAGTAGGCAAGAAATATGATTTTTTAAATTTTTTACTGTTTTAGAGAAAATGTATTTTTTTTAAGAACACAAAAGTCTCTCATCCACCTTGATGAAGAAGGGTTGATCTAAGAAAAAAAATTGGTGTGTCAGCTAATGGAGAGGTAAAGGGGCAGGTGAACCCTACGTTGTCAATTTCGTCGATTTAGTCAACGGAGATCCCTGCCAATAGGGGATAAACAATTTCTTTTGGCCCAAATTGGATGATATGATGTGATCGACTTATTGTTCTAAGAGGTCAGCACTACGTGTCTCACAGCTGATGCCACATAAGACATTCTACATAAACGATTGAACGATCTCTCAAAGAGGTGAAGTGTAATGGCCACCAACATAATTTATCTAAGCTATCGTTCAAATTCAGACGGATCTTTGGGGGAAAGGCACTTTAATTTTAGAATAGCACATTCCAAAATCAGTGTGTTTGTTGACAAAAATTACCGTTTTAATGTATGAAGCTACCAACCATTAAACATCAAAATTAAGATATTTTCAATTTTTTCAAAAACTAAAATTTATACAGCCATCTTGTTTTAAAAATTTGACTTTAAATTGGTGAAGGCATAGCTATTTTACGTAAAATTAAGAACATTTTAATCAAAAAAAAAATTTTAATTCTCAGTTTGAAAATTAATAAAAGAAAATATTCATGGAAATGACTTAATTTAAAAACTAAATTAAGGAGTGCAGTTGCAGTTCTAGCATTAAAAAAAATATATAGTGATCTTTTTGGTGTTGCCTTTGCTTTGAATATTTTTTTCTAGTTTAAGTTTTGACACCCCCTCTCATGTTTTTTTTTTTCAAACCAGCCTACATCCTCTAACGTTTTGGTGTAAGTTAGTCTTATATCTTAAATATCATTTTTTATATAATTTTGTCCGTTACGTCTTATTTCAGCGGAAATTTAAGAACAAAGCAGGATTCGTAAAATATCGTTCGCGAATCATTAAATACGGATCTTTATCGTTCTTTATCGATCTTCAATAAAAAAATAGTTCGCGATAGAAATGTTCGATCTATAAAGATTTATAATTCTCTCACGAACAAACTTAATACTTTTTTTTCTGTATCTCTCGTACTTGAGCGACCCGAAAAATAAAATTCGGATAGAATATATGTAGCTCTCTCACGAAAAGGATCTGAAAAGTTTAATTTGTGATGAAATGGGGAAAATAAAGACATTTGAATAAGTTAAACAATTTTCCTTACGTCGAAGAAGCTGGTAAATTGTCAAAATATAGATCGTCTCCCATCTGTAAGCCCATTATTTGTTAAATTCTATTGAAGAAATGCTATGTCGATGCATTTTAAGACATCAGAAATGTTCATAGTTTTGTACTGCTCCGGAACAAGGTAATTTTAGGGCGATTTGTTGACATTTGGATATTTTCAAAACAGAGTGTTTCAAAAATATGTCAACATCTTGCAACTTTGTTGTTCCTTGAGCGATTTCAATGAATGAAATTGACACAGATGATAATGGCTGGTACAAAATCATAGGAAAAATATAATATTTTTAATAAGATTCGCGATCGGATCAAAAATAAAATTCTCTTTTGAATTTGTATCGTTCTACGAACCTTAGATAAAGGGAAGTAGGCAAGCTACAAAATAGCGGTTTGCGTGATAAATCTAGATAGAAGTAGCTTCAAATCTTGAAAAAAAAATTTTTGAGCTAACTTTTTTAAATATCAAAAAAAAACATTACAGCTACAAATGTTTGCTTATTGCTTTGCGCTACAAAAAATAAGCATGCACAAAACTACAAATTCACGCAGAAAATAACTTTGAAAATCCCATTATTTTTTACAATTTGTTCGTCAACTTCAGTTTTATAGTAGTTCACCGGAACATTTTTATGTACCTATACATACCGTTCTTTCCATTAAAATAAAATACTTCTTTTAATGTTCTTAAGTGTTAGAAACCGGCGGAGAGTTTAAAAAAGTCAATCGTCTGGTTTTCGTATTATTGAGTTTTCATTAAAAAAAAAAAATGATAACATTTTTTAAAAACTATAAGAAATATTTTTTTGGAAAATGTTGGTACCTGCAAAATATTTCGTCGCTGTTCTATGAAAACTCTAATCCATAAAAAGTACAGATGTCTCAAAATAACAAAAATGCGGACCTAGGGAGTTTTAACTATTGACACTTTTTGGAAGCTTCTGATTAAAAAAAAGTAATACCGTTTTCACAAAAACTAAAAACTAAAAACATGGTTCTATGGGAGGTATTTACCACTAATAACCATTTTTTGAAAAATGGTTTATCACCCAAAGTTTTTACTACAAATTATTTTTGAATTATTTGTCAGAAAAGTCTGTGGATTTTGTTCAATTGCTAAACAAAATTTATTATGTGGTATAGGTATACCGTTATTTTTATACAGGAGACGCCAGTTGAAGAGGTTGAACAATTTAACTACCTTGGAAGTATTGTTTCAGCTAATGGTGGTACTGATCTGGGCGTTCAAAGTAGAATGAATATATCTCGCGCAGCCTTTGGTTCTCTGTCCTAAATCCAGTCAAATCTTCTTACGCACTAAGTTGAGATTCTTCGAATCCAATGTCAAATCCGTGCTGTTATATGCTTGCGAAACCTGGAAAGTCACGACTACCATCTCGCAGGCTTTTGTGAACCGCTGTCTACGCCATATTCTAAAAATTCGCTGGCCACAAATTATATCAAACGAGGAATTGTGGCGCAGGACAAGTCAAGAGCGGCTGGACATTGACATAAGAAAGCCTAAATGGCAACGGATTGGTCACACACTGAGGAAACCAAACGATGAAATTGCAAACCAGTCCTTTGAATGGAATCCTCAGGGTGCACGGCGGGTTGGAAGACCAAGAACAACATGGAAATCAACAGTTCTAGCAGAAGCAGACTCCCAGAGAAAGACGTGGCCACAGTTAAAATATCTAGCTGCAGACCGTGAAGGGGATGGAAACGATTTGTTGGCGCCCTATGCCCTAATTGGGGTTACAGGACTTGATGATGATGACCGTTAATTTTAGTTCTAAAAAATTAAGAGAAAGTTTGGGCGCGGGGCTGTGAAAAAAAGAAAATCGATCTAACCATAAAGCCAAACAGACGGACAGAATATCGTGACACCCATTTTTTTTTATCAAAATCTCTCTTTTTTTACAAATGCAATCTCATATTGACGGTCTTTTAAATGCAACGTGAATTGCAAGGCACTAGTTAGAAAGAGTAGGAGGATAGGAAAGATTTGACACAGTGGATTCAGATCAAGGTGTTTATTATCTTTCGTCTTAGGATATCCGTCAGTCTTGGGATATCCTTCAATCACGGACGTGTCTCAGTGTCAGTCAGTCTTGTCCGATCCATCAAGGAGAAAGGACGTTTCAGTGTGCAGGCATTCGTAGAACAAGCCGTATCGAACTCAGGCTACTACAGACGGTAAACAAAATGTCTAGTGTTTGACAACAGAAATGTATTTTCCAGTTGAAATGACTTAAAACAGAAAAAAATATTAAGAAGTAACGACAATACTTACAATGTCATGCTATAACTTTTTTTAATGCTTCACTCGAGTGATAGTGAATGTATGAATACGTACCTTTATTGGATATAGGTCTTCTTATTGGTTTTGGGCCAGTATTTCATATATTTGTGTCCATTGTCTTTTAAAAAATTGTCTACAAAATGTCCTACCACTTGCATATTAATAATTTTTTTTTTATTCAGTAGGTCCTTTTAGCTTCTTTTTAATTAATGGGAAAGGTTGAAGATAGAAATAAGATTTTCCCTAACTTTGTTAACATTGTTATTTTTGTTCCAAAAGGTTGAACTCCCAAAAATGTATATCAGAAAGTTTTCATGCTCAGCCGTTTTAACAAAATATTTTCTAAGCGAATGAAGGAAGAGAACGACAATATTAAACAATTTATCAACAATTTAGAAGTGCCCAATTTCTCTACGAAAACCCCCCTTTTATGACTAATGTTTTAGAAAGTACCTACTTAATTTCAAAAATTAGACAAGCAAGCATTAGAGTTATGCATTTTTGTATTGAAATTATGAATTCTAAGTTGCTTGGTTCATTGTATTCTTTTTCTTTAACAACATTTACCTTCATGCATATGCTAAATATTTTTTGCACCGAATCATAAGATAGAACTTTTTTTATTATATTTTTTTTTTGCGATCAATAATTTATGCAACCTAAAGACCCAATTATAATCTTGGATTGTTATAAATCTTGTTAGAAGTTATACAGAAATCGTATTCGAACGCAACAAAAAACTGGGTAACGTTTTCTCCAAAAAAAATTGAATATAAAACAGCAAATATATTTTTGTTATAAAAGAAAGATCAATTTGATTTTGGGCTACAGTTTTAAGCAGAATGCAGTCATTTTTGTACGCAGGATTAGGTTCGTGTTAAACAAAGATATATGTACATTACCTTCTTTTTTCTAATTTATTTTCAATTTTTTTAGTTGTACTCGTTGTTGTGTTTGGGTTCAGCGATGCTCTTCCAGTGAGTTTGGATCCACTTAACATTGACAATGATTCGGAAACTCGATTGATAGTACCTCCAGAAATGACTTCAAATTATTTTGAGCTTTTGAAAGTTAAATCCGAAAAAGACACTAATTTTACTAAAGCTGAAAATGCCGATTCAACACCTATGAATTTCTTGAGGTCTGCAAATAACACTAAGAACAAGGTTAGTAGACTAGAAAAAAAAAGCTTTCGTATATCCAATTTATTACTAGAATATTGTTCTTCTAGACAAAACATAAGCTAAATCAACTAATTCATTCTTGTTTTTTGTTTTCCCTTCAGAGTTCGAGCGCTTTAAAATCTCTTTTGTCCTTTGATGGAAGCAAACAAACACCAATTTTTATAACAATTCCAATTTATATCTCATCGGGTGGTGAAGGAGTACCAATCATTTCAACATCCATTGAAAAAATTACTCCCTCTCAAATGGTATCTAAAGTCGTGCCTAACGGATTAATGAAGCCCGAAGAAAAAATTAAACCGGAACCAACACCATCTGTGGGTGAAAACAAACAAGAGCAAGGCAAAGAACAAATTGAAAAACATTTTAAAAATCCGGAAACCAATATTAATAATTTGAATATACAGTGAAATCAATAAAAAAAAGTCTTTATTTACAATTCTGTGGCTTATTACTATGATTGAAAAACCGGCAGTTACCTTTCCGAAATTCGAAAGTTTTTTGTTGCTCTTAATTCGAATATGACCTCAAAAGTCTTTCAGTGAATCACCAAGAAATTTCTTTCAAAAAACATTGTTAAACATATGAAAGCACTATTTTCCTCTTCAGTCCATTTTAAATGTTTCCTATATTTTTATTTCATTCAGAAAATGTATTCGTTGTGGATTATTCAGGCGAAGGCAATAGAAAATACATTTCTCTAAGAAAGAACGGAGGTCAGTAGAAGCTTTAAGGTATTTTTGAAAAACAATTATTTTTAATGCAACATAAGGTAGTAAAGCAGTGGTAGTATTTGAATTAAGCGCATCTTTTGGGTATTGGTTTTGGTACAAACAAAAATATTTACTCAATCTAAAGCTTCATACTTACTTGTTACACAGGAATTATCAATATTGATTAGAACAATCCATATTTCCTCACACTATTCCACGCAGATTGCATTCGTAGATTTTACAATCTAATTGTTTTTTGTTTTAATTTTCACATCAAGCGCTTCAAATATTTGAATGTTACAACGGCAACTTGAGCGAGCTACCACCAAGTATTCAAACTAGAGTTATCTATACTATGATATGGTGTGTATGGGAGGAAGTAGGTAAAAAATAAATAAATTTAGTGGCGCAACAGCTCTAGGAGAACCAGGGCCTAGTGATTAACAACTCTCAACCATTCTTGTGTGCGTGTTGTTGGCAAGAATGGGAGGGATTTACAATTGTTTGCCGAGTTGAGAAGCGTTGTTCATGACAACAAATACTCTTGGAAGATTTTTGTTATTTCCTTGAGGCAGTACCTCGGAAAAAGCAATTTTGTTCTTAGGTGGAAGCGGCTGGGAATCGAATTCAGACCTTTGGCATGACAGGTCGGCACTTAAGTAAAAGGAACTAGCCATTTGTTTTTTGTATTCGTATTTCATCAAAAGTCAGATTCAGAAGAATTAGTTATTTTGATTGCTTAAACAACATTAATTTTATTTTGGGTAAATGACTCATGGACTAACATAAATATCAGCAAAAAGAAAACAAAAAAGTTAATTAAAAAAAAATAAAACTTACTATTAATGTGATAATGCATATTCTCGATGAATTGCTTTTCTTATAAAGAATCTGAAAATATTCGAGAATTTTCATGAACACGCGAGTTACAAAAACAAATATAAGCTGCTATACTCCTCATCACTTTTGCTTCTTATACAAAACAAGATTCAGTTTTTATATCTCTGGCCATAATTTTAAGGCCACCAACGGAATAGTGACCCCGGTAATAATACTCGAAATCAAGTTGACACTGTGATTGTCGAGAATTCTAAGTCCACTGATGTGTCGGACATTTTCACCGGGGACACAAACAATCTTTGAGTCCTGGTCGATGCCAGAAAACTGCAGAGTTGCACCTAACCACGAGTCAACAAGTGAACCAAAGAATCCTGCCAATCCACCGTAGATGATAATTGGCCATTGGGGCGGACTGTGATGTAGGGATTTCGATTCGACTGTGTAAAGGAGGGTAAGGTAGTATGTTAGACCAATGACGACTCCGCCAAGAAAACTGACTAATAACCCGACCATTGAAACACCGCCATTGGTGCCGCGTGGAACACGTTTTCTTGTCGTGATTAAAAATGGGTCGCATTTGCTTAATACACAGCCCAGTTCACTGGCCCATGTGTCTCCATTGCAGCAAGCTAAGGCACCTGAGGAAGATTTAATATACGATTTAACCATATGATCATCTTTAAGGGCATTTGTGCTTACTAAGAACTGCAATACCAAGCCAGCTGGAACGATAGTGCTGCTGGAAGTCAATTGGGCGCTCGCTGCTACCACAGTCAATAATGTAGAGGATTGCAAGTTGAGTAGCCATTCCTCCATTGCAGAGAACTTGAACCCAATTACGCTGACCTTCACCTAAGTCAAATGAACATGAAACAAAGCTAATGAATTTTGTGGAGCTTCCCTTATACCATCTTTGAAGTCTTTTTCAATTTTCTGTTTGATGTGAGCCCGGAACTTTGTAGCACGTGATGAGGAAAAGAAGAAAGTTACCAAACATGCAAAGAACATGTGACTGGATATGGACAGAACAAAAGCAACACAAATTCCCAATGCTGCTCCTGATTTATTTACGGATTTTCTTTTCAAGGCCACTACAGCAAAGAGCAGTGGAGCCAATGTTGAGAACAGCCATCGTGTAGGTGGAATCACTCTTTGTTCTGCGAGAAAGGAAAATATTTTTTAAATACATATACCTTGCTAAATAATGTAATTTTATACTGAATTTTTTAAATTGTTCTTACCATCGTCATCGATGGATTGGGACAACCTTGAAAAAGCTACATTTCCAATCCACATGAACATGGACAGTGGAATGGAAAGACCGCAAAATAGCACGGGATATAAATCTCTTGGATTCATAGCTCTAAGGAAACAACTCACTTTGTTACGCGATGTTTTCTGGGCTTCTATGATTATATTTGACCCAGCATTTAACTAAAAATTCGAACTGATAACAATAGAAAAATAAAAAAATAAACTTTCTTTTTTTGTTGTAGGAACGCAAATGGAATGTTTTCACTTTTTCTTTCATGTTTTTTTTTATTTTTGAATTTTCTGTCAAAATAGAAATAAAATAAACAAAAAAAAAGATTAATTCACAATAGTGGATAAAAGATATTTCTATACTACCAGGGTCGAACACAATTGATGCGACAAAGGGCCGGCCGCAGCAGTATCAGTAGTTTTCAACGTTGTGAGTATGTTCCTGTTTTGGTTGAGCAGCACAACAAGGCGTATGGTAATGTATGGTAAATGAAGTTGATTTTGATGAGATTTGGGAATTTTCGCACGAAATCTAGGTTTTGATTCGGTGTGAAAAGGCTATTTCCTTTAAATATGTATGTGTATTGTGAATGCTGAGCACACAGGATTTGACATTTTGAAAGGCAAAAATTAAAGCAAAAAAAAATTAAAATAGTAATGTGAGACTATTCGTGCTGATGCAGAAGGTGAAATATTTTAAGAAATAAACAATGAAATATTTTTTTCAGAAAAATTATAATCAGATGACAGTGTAGTGCAAGTGTGTTTAGAGCTCTAATTATACTCTGTTCAGAGTTTACTCTTTCCGATCAGGCTCTGCTCAGGGCTCAAATTCCGCAAGTGTGAATGATTTTCCGTGTTCACACTCTCTTCACGCCAACAAGTGTGAATAAATTTGACTTATAGTGCACACGTTATCTGTCATAAATTTTAAACTCACTCTTGCGGAATCGCAAAAATGTGTACATGATTTTCTGTGCTAAAAAAGAAAAACACCTTATTTGAAAATTAGCCAGCAGCTTACATATCAGAGATCTGAGCTCCGCTCGTATTATCAAAAATAAACACGATATTTCACAAATTTTCCTCATTTTTGCTGTCGACTGAAATTTGCCTGATTCGTTTGCTCAGTTATTTTTTGAAGCAATAATTTTCGTTCGGAACGACAGTGCAACTTTCACTTTTGTTTTACTAGCACCGTCACATGGCGTTCAAGTCATCGTTTAACATCAGTAAATCTTCCAAAAATCAGTGGTTTAAAATTGTGCTGCACCACGGATGATAGTTGAATGGTTATTGATTTTTGTTTGTTTTAAAGAATTTTGTTTCGTGCCCTTCTCTTACCCTGAGGCCACACGAGCAAGTACTTGCAAGCAAGTTGGCTACATACACTGATGTCTGTCAAATTCGTAATTTGCATTCCACTTGCCTGCCACTTGCTTTCCACTTGCATTCCACTTGCTTGTCTCCCAACTTGCTTCTCAACTTGCTTCACTCTACTGGCTTCAAAACTTGCATGCCAGTTGATAAGCAAGTTGCTTGGGTTTGTTTGTGCTAGTAAACAAATGTGTATGGATTGCAACTTGCTTGCCAGTGCTTGCTCGTGTGGCCTCAGGGTTACCCAAAAATGAAAGTTGTTGGAGATAAGAATCTCCTCGTGGAAAATGGATCTAGTTGTACAAACGTGGTTAAGCAATCTGATCCACGGATCGAGATTTTATTTGAGGGGTAGTTGTACAGTACGTGGTTCAAATTTTGATCCATAGGTTCGGCAATTTAAACTCACGGATTTCAACTGATTCACTGCATTTCAACGATGATTCAAGGCCCATCAAGTTAGCCAATTAAATGCCTTAATCATCCGGGAACTTCAGTTAATTCACCAAAGTCGGTGTGTTAAAATTGCTCAAAGTCGGATTAGATATTAGTATAACTGGCCTTCAGACTTCATTGATTTAAATCCTGATGTTCAACCACTGTTCAAGAAGCTATGATTTGATGACTATTATCATGCACTAGACCCCTGGGGGCCCAATTCCGCAAGAGTGAGAATTTTTTGTGTACAGAAAAAGTCGTTTTCATATCGATATTTGAGATTTGGCAAGCAAGAGTGAGTTTGAAATTTTTGACAGATAGCGTATACACTATCAGTCGAATTTAGTCCCACTTTGTTTTGGGTGTGAATAGATTGGGGCATATTCACAGATGTTGTATAAGCTGTTGCTAGGCAAATTTGGAGGTTATCATATTGAAACTTCATCAGGTAAACTCCAGTTTAGTCTAGCAACAGCTCAAACAACATCTATGAATATGCCCCATTGTGTAAATGTAAAATCATTCACGCTTGCGGAATTGGGCCCCTGTATATTAAAAATTTGACTGACTATGCAGATGCTATCTGTCAAAAATTTAAACCTCACTCTTTTGGAATCGCAAAAATTGATGTGCGTACAGCAATTTTCCATGTATACTTTAGTACGCAGATTGTGTTAAATTTTCGCTCTCACATTTATCTCCAAACAGCCAGCTAAAATCCTAGCTAAATTTGACATTCGAATTTTGTGGATAGAAAATATAGCTGTTCTCTGAAAATAAATTCTTCCCAGGACAAATTTTATTTCGGATTTTTTACCAAGCAGTACGCAGCTCCAGCGCAAAATTTGACAGTTGTAACCACTGTACGTGAAAAGGTAAAAGAAAGTCTCCAAATAATTTTGCGCGAAAAAAGAATATGCTCGAAGCATTATTTTTCCGGACAAATTGTGACGTTTTATGTATATTTCACTTTTTATAAACTAAAATCGTCTCCCTGTTTCATTCTTTCCGTTGTGAGGATTCACCACTGAAATAAAATAAGGGTATTCATGCAACAGCGTAAACTCGTCGTAAACATCGTAAAGTTGTAAACTTCGTAAATATGTCAAATTTTCCATACAAATTGTGACAGAATTACGAAGTTTAAAAGTTTACAACGTTTACGACGACTTTACGCTGTTGTATGAATACCCATAATATAAAATACATAAGGAAAATGATGGCATATGCAAAAAAATAATATAAATAGAACAGCTGTATTAAATCAGTAAGTGGCGGTAGCTGATGGGAAAGAGGGTACAAAAGGGCCACATACGGAAAATATTTTCTTCAATCAAAAATTTAAATTGATTTCCTAACCGCATTAAACCGAGTAGGAATCAGCAAAATAAGTTCGCAAATTAAATTGGATTTCTGGAGTAGTAGAAAATTGAACATTATCTGATTTTGATAAGTTTTTTTTTTATTCCATAACATCCTTTTCAATGGAATTCGACATTTGATGGCTTGAAAGATGGGGGACAGATTATATTTAAACGGAAAATGTTTATTTTGATCCAAATGTCAACCAATTCCCCTAAAATCATTTTCGGAATTTTTAGAGGCTTTTTAATCCAACGACATCGCAGCCACCCTTCAATGAAATTTGACAATAAATGGCTTGACAGGTGGAGAAAAAACAATATTTTAACGGAAAAGTTTATTTTAATACAAATGTCAACCAATGCTGTGAAAAACTTTATTTCGATCAAAATGTCAGCCAATATGTCAATGAAAACACTTTTTTCCGGAAAAGTAAAACAAAATAAAAAAAATCGAGTTTTTAGAGGTTTTTTAATTCATCAACATCATAGCCATCCTTTTATGGAATCTGACAGTTGTTGATGGCTTGAAAGATGGAGGACAAACTGTATTTTGACTGAAAAAATTATTTTGATAAAAATATCAACAAATCGCCCTTAAATCACTTTTTCCCGGAGAAGTAAGAAACTTAAAAAATTTCGGAATTTTTAATGGTTTTTAATCCATAGACATCGAAGCCATCCTTCTTGTTTGTTCTTGAATATTTTTTGATTGCGATTTTCATTTCTACGAAGTAAGTTTTCACACAAGCTTCCTCAAGAGAAAAAGAACCTGTCACATTTTAGCTCAAGAATCATTTAGCCAGTATATATTTCTTGAGCGTTCAGCTGCTTATGTCGTTTTCGTTTGGTTTTGTGTTCTTTTTCATATACTAGCTAATATAATAGGGACAATTTGGAGTAGTAGTAGTGAAAAAGGAGTACTCCAAACGTCCAATCGAAAACGACGTAAGAGAGTGGTCAGGCTGCCAAGACCTTGCCTTCCAAGCAATTTTAATTTTTCGGTATTTAATTTTAAAACTCATGTAATCCGTGCGTTGTCAATTAAGGGAAATTTGGCATCACTTTCAATAATTTCTTTTTTTAGTGTACCATATGTCAAACTGTCAAAAATCCTCACGCTTTCTGCCGATAGAACGTTTATTTCTCAAAAATCAAATCGCAATTAACAACTTTTATTTACGTATCCAGGCAACATTCCAGAAGTTTTTATTTGCAGCAAAACTTAAAATCATCGATTAAAATATTCAAAAATAATTCCCATCCCAAGATGACTGAAGAAAAAATTGAAGTTCGCGATGTAACACGCATTGAACGGATTGGCGCTCACTCGCACATTCGAGGTCTGGGACTCGATGATGTTCTCGAAGCACGGGCTGTCTCACAAGGTATGGTTGGTCAGAAGGACGCTCGTCGAGCTGCTGGCGTTGTTGTCCAGATGGTTCGTGAGGGCAAAATTGCAGGTCGATGTATTTTGTTGGCTGGCGAACCAAGTACCGGCAAAACTGCCATCGCCGTCGGAATGGCTCAGGCTCTGGGCACCGAGACTCCGTTTACCAGTATGTCTGGATCGGAGATATATTCGCTGGAGATGAGTAAGACCGAGGCTCTATCGCAAGCCCTGCGAAAGAGCATCGGAGTTCGCATCAAAGAAGAAACTGAAATCATCGAGGGTGAAGTGGTGGAGATCCAAATTGACCGGCCTGCTACTGGAACTGGACAGAAAATAGGCAAAGTCACCCTGAAGACAACAGAGATGGAGACCAACTATGATTTGGGCAACAAGATAATCGAGTGCTTCATGAAGGAGAAAATCCAAGCTGGCGATGTCATCACCATCGACAAGGCTTCGGGAAAAGTCAGCAAACTGGGTAGAAGCTTCACTCGTGCTCGAGACTACGATGCCACTGGGGCTCAAACACGATTTGTTCAGTGCCCTGAGGGTGAGTTGCAGAAGCGCAAAGAAGTCGTTCACACCGTGACCTTGCACGAAATCGATGTCATTAATTCGAGGACTCACGGATTCCTGGCCCTCTTCTCGGGAGATACTGGAGAAATCAAGCAGGAAATACGTGACCAGATCAACAATAAAGTCATGGAGTGGCGCGAAGAGGGCAAGGCCGAAATCAATCCCGGAGTTCTGTTCATCGACGAGGTGCACATGCTGGATATTGAGTGCTTCTCGTACTTGAATCGTGCTCTGGAGAGCGACATGGCTCCCGTGGTCATCATGGCCACAAATCGCGGCATCACTCGCATCCGGGGAACCAACTACCGCAGTCCCCATGGCATACCCATCGACTTACTCGACAGAATGATCATCATTCGTACCGTTCAGTACTCTGAGAAGGAAATTAAGGAGATCTTGAGGATTCGGTGCGAGGAAGAGGACTGCCTGATGCACCCCGACGCTCTAATGATTCTCACTCGCATCGCTATCGACACAAGTCTGCGTTACGCCATCCAACTGATCACGACTGCGAATCTGGTGTGCAGACGGCGCAAGGCCACCGAAGTGACTACGATGGATGTCAAGAAGGTCTACTCGCTGTTCCTGGACGAACATCGATCCAGCCAGATCCTAAAGGAGTACCAGGACGAGTATATGTTCAACGAGATTCCAGACGAACCAAAGACGGAGCCAGGTTCTACTGGGAACACCCAGCCCATGGATTGCGGCGATTACTAGAGAGCCCAATAAAGGGGTTTCCTTAGTTTGTAGTTTCTGTTTTTCTTTTACAAATAAAATATGATATTTTCTTTTCTGTGAAACTTAAAGCTTTTATTTCATATAAACATAAACATAAATCCTTGTAACTAAACTTTTGTATCATCTCCCGATCCTTTTGCCAGACTCACTTTAGTTTTATCACAACGTACAGCAAGAAGAAGACGAACAAAACGAAGAGGAACATGTAACACATATGTTTGGTGCCACCGTGCTTCCCCAAGCGGATGACTCGCGTCATTGTTGTTCCCAGGAAGCCACCGGTTCTGTCCATGTCATCGTCAATGCCACGCACCAGTTTGTCTTGGTAGCGAACCTCGTTTCCGATGTCTATAGTCAGTGACTTAAGAGCACCGATTTTTTGTTGAAGTTCTGCGGCAGCTCGTTCGTTTTCTTCTTCGAGGGAATCTTGATTTAGACGACTGGGACCAGGATTCTGGGGAATCGGTTGGTAGGAGTAGTTCGATCGACGCATGTTGGTGGTTTTGTGTGAAGCCAGTGTTACGGATTGGATGTTTCTCTGGAAAAGTCCTTCGATGATGATTCTCTGGAAGTCATTCGATTAATTGAAGTTTGTATTGCGAAATATTTGTGTACTTTGTGTTTTTGTGATGACACGTACCTGTTATCGTTCGTAGTTTATTCTTTGATGATTGTTTTTGATTGAAATGAAGAATCTTCGAAAAGACTCTGGTATGTGAAACAGTCAGTTAAAATTCTGTAATTAAATTCATTGCTAATAAGAAATTTTTGAGCAAATTTCGAGAAATTAAATTGAAGAAATTTTTGTTTTCAATTAATAATTTTGACAACCTTCTTTTGTTTTCCACATTCCACTTCATTTATGTGTGCGTTGGCAAATGTCAAAAACATGAAGCGATTCACAATGGAAATTGGGGTAAGGTTACGGTGGATGGTGAGTGGTTTATGTCTGAGGTTGGTAATATTTGGGTGTGTTCGTAGAATTGTTTTGATATTTTTTGGGTTTTTATATTAGTTGCGTTTTTTTGCAAGTCAAAATAAAATTGACTGAAAAAAAGACAGCAAAGCAAAGTGATTTTCAAGTCAATTACAACAACTACTTTGTCCAAATAGAGCTAGGCTATGTCCATATAATTAGCTGGATTTAACTTCTGTCTGGATAAAAACGGTAATGCCAAACTATACCAAATTAATTGTTGAAATATGTCTCAATATCGTTCTTTTCGCACAGCTTCATATGGACATGTAGAAAAACGCAGGCTATGAATGTTTGGTAATGTGAAATTTTCACCAAGTTCCCCAAAGTTGGGTTTTTTCTCCTATGGTTTCTGACAGCAAATTGTGAATATGTTCATTGTATATCCACTCTATAGTATTCTCATGAAACACGATTTTGTAGGTTGACATTTGGTCGATAGGTTCGCTGTGATCGCCTCTTCGAGATTCCTTAACAAAAATTAGGATTTCATTTGGACACTAGATGGCCACGAGCTATTTTTCTTCATGAGAATACTATGGAATTTATATACAATGATTTGTTTGAAAACTTGCAAGAAATTTCACGTTAACAAAACCTCTGTTAATGTACTATCCACCCACTTTAGCCCAAAAGTTCTGTCAATTTCATTATTTTGATATGAACTTTGACAGAACTTTGCACTAAAATGGGTAGAAACACACCTTATCACACTAACATATTTTCCCAGTCGTATTTTTATTAGATTTTTAATAGGGTGCTATGTTTTTATTTGGAGCCAAAACGGGGAAATTTCACCAATTAAAGAAAAAGTTAGCCAGTTTATATTTCTGAGATCTCAGAGGACTCAGATATATAAATAGAGGATTCTCCTCACTTTTCCCCTTAAAACCTGAGGTTGATATCTGTTGGATTCACTTGCTCAATTATTTTTGTTGCTGTAAATTCCATAAGAAGAAAATTAAAAGAGAGTTGTTTCGATTTTTATGTGAGAAATTTTGTTTATATTTTATTCTCCTGCTCTGTCAAAGCACGGAGTAAAATTACTGAGCGCTCAAGAAATATAAACTGGCTAAGTGTTTTCAGTTTCAGTTTTTGAAATGTTTCCGATTGTGTTCCTTAGGTTTTCATTTAATTTTAGATCTAATTTCTTGCAAATTTTCCCAGTAATAATTTCCAACTGCAACGACATTATTTGTACTACCATCCTTTTTTTGCATATCAAACAAGCTATTTGACTGTTATTATATGTAATAGTGCACTGTGGCGTATGTGTACTATTCTCTGCTTTGTTCTCACCAGAACCAATATTGAGATTTCGGTAAAAAACTTTTGATATTTCACATTGATGGAAATATTAACGAATTCTCTCAATAAAAACTCTGCACTCCAACTGAATCCTTATGAAATCCACCTGCTCCATTAATTTTCAGCTGAAATCTCAGATTTTGGTTAGGAAGGAACAAAGTACCAGCTACTCAAAACTATATAACAAGAGCGAATATGCGCTCAAAATAGAAGAGCCATAACTGAATTTATTAATGAATGAGTTGGGTACGAAAAACGAAGTCCCAAATTCCAAAATCCCGAAGATGCAAGAAATCCCAAATGCTAAAATCCCAAATAGACACAATCGCGAATGTACAAAATCCCGAATCGCTAAAATCCCGAATGATAGAATCCTGAATAGCAAAATCCCGAATGCCAAAATTCAAATGGCTTATGTTGGATTCCTTACAACCATTTCAAATCGATTTTTTTTTTGGTTGTAAGGAATACACAAAAAATCAAATTTATCCCGTGGGATTGCGTGTGTGTCATTTGACAGTAGCTTTGAGGCAAAAAGTAAACAAACTAATGCGCAAACAAATTAATTACAAATATTCAAAAGTGCATTCAGTTTACTGCGTCCATTTGTTAAATTAAGAACATATATTTGCGAGAAAAGTTTCAAAAATAGACAAAAGTAGTTGTCCAGTCATTAAAGTGAAAAAAAAACAACCCAAATTTATTCAAGAAACACTTCAATCAAGGAACACATCGGAGGGCGTGCTTTATATCTTTAAATCGGCTTTGGGCACTTTGTATCGAAGTTAATTGATCTTTTGATAACTTCTTATTAACTATTCACTATTTTTTGATGAATTAAAATTTGTTTTAATAATGTATTTGCTTTTAATCTATTTACATAAATGGACGACGAACACTTAAGAATATTTGTTCAACACGCCCGCCGCCGCAGAATACTTTCAACACCAGAGAAATGTCAAATCTTGCTAGTGTGTGTGAAATCTTGCTGAAAATGCAAGATTTGTTTTGACAGAATAAAATCGATTTTGTTAAAAAAAAAATCGATTTTGGGGATGTAAGGAATTCGACATTAGTAAATTATTTTAGGTATTAAAAATCCCGCGTGTCTTTAAAATGTACTATTTGTGGTGTTTATGTTTTGTTTTTGTACATGGGACTTCTTGATTTTGGGTTGGTATTTTCTCAGGTTCGGCAAGAGTACGATAACTTAGGCGCCAAGAAATAATAACGGTTTTTTGTAGAACAGTTCAATACAAGCATTTTTTTCTATTGGAGGGGGGGTCTATCTCCCCCCGTTTGGGCGGTAGGGGCATTTTCATAAAAAAGTACTTAAAGAATAAAAAATTATACAAAAATAACGGTAATACTTACAGGTAAGTTTTATACTTTTTTTTTAAAGCCAATACTCCGTTCTATTTGCTAATTTTTAAGTCAAGTGAAATCTATGCACAGTTTTTGAAAAAACAAATTTTAAACTCAAAATTTGGGAAAAAAAACATAAAAAAAAAGTTTAAAGTGTAATTTTTCAAAACTGTAAAATTATATATTATTTTTTTTTCTAAAATTCGTTGCTCTTATTAATTCTTAATCAATACCTGAAAACTAGATGATTTTATGTCTTCTAGTTTTTGAGAAAATTAAAAATTACTAAAACTATTTTTTTATGTTTGTTTTATTTTATTTATTTTTATTTTATTTGTTTTTTTGCTTGCTTATACATTACGGCGGCCGGCGTATAAACAGTGAGGTAGGTATTGCAACCCCCCTGCTTGGGCACATTATAGGATTTGGGGTAGGTGAAAAGTTGGGTGTATGCAAAGTTTTTTTGCCTCAAAGTGAAATCACTGTAAATACCAAAAAAAAATTTCATACAAAAATAGTTTTAAGATAAATTTAAAATTTATTTTTGTGTGAGGCTACTCAAGTGTAACGAACTGTACAATGTATGTACATAACACATCATAAAAAAAAGCCACACAAGCTTTAAAATTTGTCCCGTTATTCTTGGTGCATGCACATGATGTGTTACAAGTTAATATATCTAAGCGAAGGTCATTCTTTAATCAACCTTTGTGAGAGTAGTGTGTTTTTTTTTAAATAAAAAATGGCGGCTAAACATCCACTGCTTCATCCTAAGCTTGAAAATTTTTCCATTTTGTGTTCATTCGAAGATTTAATATCGACAAACGAACAAACCATAATTTTTTAAGAAGATGTTGGACTTATTCCAAATAAAACATCAACTCCCCCATCATGTTGCAGTGTTCCAATGAAGGTAGAAAATAATAGCAATACTATAAGTTTGGCTGGGTTTGGCGATGCTCAGTAAAAAGTTAAAAAAAAAGGTGACAAAACGTGCAGAAATTCAATCAGCCCATCCATTGGCACATTTTTTCTGGGCCACAATGCCGATTAGAGATTCGGGAAGTTCTTGCCGTGGTTATCTTGTTCGTCATTAAAATTCCAGTTAACACAGTTTTTCAGGTTAATTAATAAAATCTTGAACATAAATTCCTGGTGTTTTGAGTTATTTCTTTATATTACTTTTGATTAAATTAATCTAGCATTTACTCGCTTGGCGCCGTCATGATACAAACAATGAGCTGAGTAAATCTACAGTAATAGATTATTACAACTATTGCAGAGAAATAGCTGAAATAGTAGCGTCACCCGCTGATATATACAGTTAAAATCGATGAAACATTTTTGATGAAAAGGAAATACCATCGAGGCCGCATAACAGAACAAATGACGATCGTGGTGCTGGGCTTGTATTGTAAAGAAGACAGAATCGGACTTTTCTTTAAAGTCAACTCCAAATGTAAAGCTGATTTGTGGCCCTACATACACAAGCACGTTAACCCAAATACGAGTCGCATTTGCACCGACTCGGCAATATATGGGAATTGAGAATATATTCCCTGGGAGCACGGTCCATAACACCACGAACCACAGTAAAGGTGAATATGTGAGTGCACACGATCATACTAACACCATAAATGATCTGGAAAATCAAAATAGGCTCTTTTAAAAAACCATTTTGTGCCGAAGAACAACTAACCACCTTCACCAATACATGGCTTTGTTTTTCTATCGAAAACACAGCCTCGAAAAAAAATACAAAGAAGATATGGGGTCTCAAATTATGGAGTTCTTGTTGGATATGAAAAAAGTGTACCCATGCATTGCCAATGGAGCCGAATGTGTAGGATTACACCTTAAAGATTTTGATCCGCCAACCATTGAAAGTGACAACTTAGAGGCTGTTATCCCACCTAAACAGCCTAGGCTACTTACCATCAACGACGAACTTAATGAACTCTACGAACTTGACAGTAACCAAACTACAGACAATGACTTCATTGACGAAAATAACGTACATTTTTGAGACATTTAAGGCTCCCCCAAACCAACGTGAAACATTCGCCGACGAGGCGAAATCATTCACAATAGTACAAAATATGAAATATACACAATGCTATGCAACAACAAAAAAACGCCTTTGCGAATGATTCGCTATGATTTCGCGTTGGTTTGGGAGAGCCTTTATAATTAACTGAGACTGAATGACTGACTGACTGACAAATTGACTGACTTCGACGTGGAATGCAATGTTAGTCTACCTCCTTGTGGTGCATTCTGGGTAAAGCTAAATGACTTACTGTACTATACTTATTACACAGAACTTAATTTATCACAATCCTCAAAGAAAAGTAATCAACAAATAAAAATTTAATAAAAAGTAGGTTTGGTAATTTTCAATTTTCTCAAAAAATAGAAAACATAAAATCATCTAGTTTTCAGTTTTTGATTAAGAATTAATTAGAGCAACGAATTTTAGAAAAAAAAAATAATATATAATTTCAAAGATTTGAAAAATTACACTTTAAAGCTTTTTTTTATGTTTTTTCCCCAAATTTTGAGTTTAAAATTCGTTTTTTTTCAAAAACTGTGCATCGATTTCACTTGATTTAAAAATTAGCAAATAGAACGGAGTATTGGCTTTAAAAAAAGTATAAAACTTACCTGCAAGTATTACCGTTATTTTTGTATAATTTTTTTATTCATTAAGTACTTTTTTATGAAAATGCCCCTACTGACCAAACGGGGGGAGATAGACCCCCCCTCCCATAGAAAAAAATTCTTGTATTGAACTATGTTCTACTAAAAACCGTTATCATTTCTTGGCGCTTAAGTTATCGTACTCTCCCCTCAGGTTCTATATCTAATTAAACGTATTGGCGCAAAATCATAGACAGCCTATTTTAAGGGCCTTAGCGTGACAATTAAACCAACGCGAAACATTCGCCGACGACGCGAAATCATTCACAATAATACAAAATATGAAAGCTACACAATGCTACACAGCAACAAAAAATCGCCTTTGCGAATGATTCGCTACGAATTCGCGTTGGTTTGGGAGAGCCTTAATGCAGTTCTCTAACTTTTCTTGAATTATATACACATGCTAGTTAGTGTCGCGCTAAGACAATTTTCTAAGCAAATTAAAGTTGAACTAGCCTAAATCAATGACAGTTCGTGCGACACATGTACGTCATTTGAGCTAGTGTGATCCTAAAAAATCAAAATAAGACTTTGGTGATTTTAACTTTAAAGGCTCTCCCAAACCAACGCGAACTCGCAGCGAATCATTCACAAAAGCACAAAATATGACAAAAACACGACACCAAACAACAACAAAAATCAGGCGTCGGCGAATGTTTCGCGTTGGCTTGGGGGAGCCTTAATGCAAGTGTTTAAGCATAAAGTTGGTTTGACATCGTCTATAATTTAAGAAAACGCCATTTTTACCTAGTGTTACACTAAAGTTGTTTTAGTATCGTGTTTTATTAGGTTTATTTAAAACGTTCACTTATTTATTTCACAAAATAAAACACCTTACCTATTTTCTTACTACAAACAGCTTATTGTTCACCACTGAAATTAATTCACCACCAACTTTGCTTTTCATTTAATACCACCAATTTTAATCATTCCCGATCAAAAACAAACTGTGTCCACTGCCAGTTAAGCATGTGCCTTTTTTACTTATTTCACAGCTCTGAATATTGCTCGAATGTTTTGGTATCTACTTCTAGAGCTTTTGTAGGGGAAATTTCCTATAATTTCCCTTTTGAAAGCTCTTATTTTGACATTTAGCACCAAAGTTCTAGAACTCACGAAACCCCAGTCAACAATCGAGTTGAAAAATTTCTATGTTTGTATAAGTAAATTGCTAGCGATTAGCCATCATAGCTACTCGGTACTCGCTCGCGTGGCCTCAGGGTTAAGAGAAGAGCTAATTTAATTTCGGTCTAAGAATCAAAATGACAATTTTTCTTTCATATTAGCCCAACACCTTATACCTTCCAACACAAGAAATCAATCAAAAACTTCAAAAACATTTTTAAAGCAAAAGAACTCAAACGAGTGCAACTGAAAATCCACTTCATATTTTATGCTCTAAAGACTATCCTTTTTTTATTTCCTTTTTGAATCTTACGAAAAACAAACAAATTCAATTTGTATCTCATCAAGACAAATGTGTAGGTTGTAAGGTTCTTCAAATTAGTTCGAAAGAACAAAAAAAAAAAAAACAAACGCTAAAAGTCCTTAACTCTCGCTTCTTATCCAATTATTTCCGTCTTAGGGCTGAAAAAGCTGATAAATTAAATTGGACTAATTATTTGCCACAGAATTTCCACTCAGCCCAACCACAACCCCTCACCGCTGCCGCCATCGCACCATCTTATCATTGATGAGATATTTTTAAGGTCTGGGGTTTTGTAAGTCTCATTTTTTTTTGTCGTTTTTGGCAAGAAATGATGCGCACCGATGTTAGCAAACCTCATCCTCAAGATTGAAATTCAAATTTGCAACAGGAGACTGGACGATAAACGAAATAATTTGTCTACTAAAGTTAGGTTGCCTTATAGTGGGTAGAGACGGTAGAGCTAACTTTTAATTATAGGTACCTACCTATAGGTACTCTTACAGAAGGGATGGTGTGTTGCTAACGGCAAAAATAGATTGTAGGTGCGTGTGATAAGGAATAAAAGGTAGGTATTTGTTTAATTTCAAATTTCTAATTCAATTCATCAGGTAATTTAAAGTACCTACAAAAATCTTCTGAAAACCTTGGTTTTCGTTTTATGACCTAAGTAAAGAGATTAGGGATATTTTCCAAAAATAGACGAGTAATTTTGAAGAGCTTGGCTTTTATTCTTTGTGTAATTGCTTTACAAACACTTACAATGACAGGCTACTGTAATATTTTATCCAAATCTTTGCCCCCAATTGCTGCTCGTAATTGTGATTTAATAAAATTAGCCCCAAAAACACGATCAAAGCAGCGATTTATTTGAAAGTTAAATAAAGATTGGGTAAAGTGTCGATTGCCAAAAATATATTTAGGTATAAGTATGGCTTGAAACGTACCATAGTGATGATAAGGTATTAATAAAATAATTCAAGATGGCGGCCACCGCCAGATAGAGCGAAGAAAATTGAATTGGAGTTTTCTGGTGATAATCGCTACCTACCGTTAAAATTTAAATGGAATCCGATTAATATGACTTACTAATTATTTCGGAGGAATATAGGATAAAAGTCATAAGGCCGCCATTAATGCATATGAGTAATGCATAAATCTTGCTCTATTGAAGTTAGTTGTTATCAACAGTTAGTTGATGGTTAATTTTTTTTTTGTTTTAAACTGAGTGAATTTTAAAAATAGTAAATTAATTAAGAAAATCTTTAACAAGACATCTAACGCTAAAAAGTCAAAAACTACCACAGTTCAAATGTGTGTTTTTATCATTTCTTGTTTCCAATTTAAAGAAACTTCTGAAAATTGTGTGTCCGCGTCACATCAAGTCGTATAATCCCCCCGTTATTCCAAAGCTAATCTGCTTTGGATTATTTCATTGAAATACACATAAAAGTTCTAATGTTCTTGTCATTGCTATTGCTGCTGCTAATGCTGCTGCTGCTGCTGCTGCTGCTGCTGCTGCCTGCTGCCGCTACTGCTGTTGCTGTCCATGTTCATTGAAACATTTTAAATTGTTTCTTCAAAAGCAGCAAAGCAGTAGGACACGACTGACTGTCCCCAAAGTTGTTTTGAATATTTACTTGATTAAAGTTTTTCTTCTTTTTTGATGTAAAGTTGATTAAGAAAGTTTATGCAGTTTGCAGTTTATATAGTGGACTGCACTATAGGTATAGCAGTGATAAGGGGAATTTTCTTCATCATTTCTTAAAATCGTAAAAGATGAAGACGAAGAAGTTTAAAAAACATTTTTTTTTTTCGAAAGAAAAAGTTAAACAGATGAAGAAAGTGAATTGAAATAAATGAAGTTGCAAGTTTCGCGAATGCAGCTGCAAAATATGTACAAGTATAATATTTTTTTTTAACATTGACTTGTCGAGAGAGTGGCTAGAGGTCTGATTTCTTAATTTTAGGACATAATCAAGGGAACTTACACTGATTGCCAGGATGTCAAAACATTTGTAAATATACCTAATTAATAAATAAAATTAAAAGTTTGATGTTTTTGTTTTGCAGCAAAACACTGTGTAGAGAATTATTTATATTAATTGAAATTGAAACGCGTTGAAGATGAACGAACTTTATAGTAACATAAAGATCATTATGTCTGTTCGTGTACTTCCCAAAACTACGAATTTCTACGAATTTTATTTTTTTTATATTAGCTTTGACATAACTTTGGGCTAAATTCGTAAAAATTCGTAGTTTTGTGAGGTAGCGAACAGACATAATATCTTTAATATTGGAATAGGTAAAATATTGTGATGAAAAGAAAAGATTTTTTAAGTTGATTGTTGTTGTTGAACAGCAGTATCTAACTAACTTATTTGGTGAATACTGTAGTGTAAGGATAAGGAAGGGGAAGAACAAGAATGCCATGTGATTAGGTAACTACCTTAGGATAACAAAATTGAAAGTCATATTTATTTAAATTCCTTTTGATTCTTTTTTTCCAAAAAATCAGTAAGCAATTTTTTCAAATGGCAACCAGTTTTTCAAAACAAAATTTACAGCCCTATTCTGGCAAACCTCACTGATACCTCACAAGTCACAACAACCTCACAAGGTGAGGTTAATTTTATTTTGTGAGGTTTTGAGGTTTTCGTATTCTAACAGCAACCTCACAACCAGTGTTGCCATAATCTCAAATTTCATAATGCTAGATTTCAAATTTTATAATGCTAAATCGTATGGAAGCCCAAAAAACAGAATGCTAGATTTCAAAATCCATTTAAATTCAGAAATACTCTTAACATAACAAAAAATATAATTGATTCGAATATTAGTAGCTTTGGCTAGGTATTTTACTGCTTAATATTTTTAACATCTTCGTTAACACTGAACCGAACCCCTGAATTGAATTCAGCCAATTATAGACTTCGTTGGGCCAGTGAATAGTCAATTCATACGCAAATAAACTGTTTGTTAACCAATTTTTCATTGAGCCCCTGAATTTATTTCATAAATAAATTAATATTACATTCATTTTTAAAACAAAGGAGATGGCCCAAAAAAACCCAGAGTCGACAGAAAAAAATCATATGCAGTTTTTGAAGGCTGAATAAGTACATCAAGAATATGTATCGTTGGATCGAAAAACAATCAGGGATCATTTATATTTAGAGACAAAAAGTTCGAATTTCCATGCGTGTATTAATGCACAATCTGTTCAAAACAGAATTTTATGAATAGTTTGTTTGATATAATGGTTAAGCAAGTTTGGTATTTGTTGTTAAATATAAACAAAAACCTAAGCAAAAAAAAAACCTAACTAGTAAAATTATAGCAAAACTCTACGATTTCAAGCTTTATCTAAATACTTGTATTATAGTCTATTGAATATACCGGGAAATGAGGGGTATAAAAGAACAATTACGTGCAAGTGTTTTTATTATTGAATATGTTTGTTTGACCCATAAGCATGCTTAAAACCAAAAATGCTACTAAATTCACCCATGCGTTTCTGAGAGAATGGTCACACTGGCCACTTTTCAATATTTTTGGTGTAACTTGAAAACTAAGCCGGACTTGACAATTTTACATATGATACTTTTTGTTCAAAATTTAATTTTCTATTGGAATGGAAAGTTCAAAAAATTTTACGAAAAAATTTAAGCAGGAAAAGATAACAAAAACCAACCTAAGAAAATCAAAAAATCAAGGATATCTAATTTTTTTTAATAAATTGTGCATAACTTTTTTTAAAGCAAAGATAGGGTCAAGACAAGCACAGAAAAAATAAAGTAGAGACTAAAGGCTTTAATATGGCATGTTCACAAAATAATATTTGTTCAAAATTGACAGAGATATTCCTATTCAAACCCTATCATTTCTTATAATTTTTCGCACTTTTGGCCCGAAAGTCCCTTTTTTGGTACAATATGGCAAATTTCACCTTCGTAAAAATGTTCGAAAACAAAGTTTTGATATAATATGACATTAGAACTATAGAGAATTTATAAAAAGGATGTAAGTTCGCAATTTCGTTTTTCGGCTGTTTTAAATTTAGTAGCATTTTCGGTTTTAAGCATGCTTATTGGCCAAACAAACATATTCAATAATAAAAACCCTTGCACGTAATTGTTCCTATTTAAAAGGTCTATTCAATAGGCTATTATTAGCTATTTCACATAGGAACAAATAATTTTAGTCGTAGTAGGTTATTTTTTTTATTTTTTTTATTGAATTTTTCGTTTTTGTTTCTTCTCATTGTGATCTAAAAGCGTCGTTAGTTTTTGGATTTTCTTTAACTTGACCTCTGCTTTTTGCATTTTGACTATAATTTTTTTTTTTTGAAAACTACCATTTTCTTTTTTGTTTTGTTTAAATGGATAAAAATGACCATTGTCTGAAATAGAAAAATCGTTGATATATCTCACACACAACTTCTTTTATACCATTTTATTAGCCGTCCTTTATACAAACAAAACTATGAAGGGGATTTTCATATACCTAGTCGTATTTGGTGGCTCATAACTGCTATACTAGATGGATTTCGGGGTTGCCCTTTTGGTGACGTCAATTGCTTATTATAAGGTACCCATTGGCTAACATTTCGTTCTTGTCGATTCTGGGTTTTTTGTCCATACCTACATTTTTGGCCATCTCCTTTACTGACTCAACTAAAAATTTGGTGGTGCAATGAACTGTTTCATCAACAACTATTCAGTTGCCCAAGTAAGTCCATCATCAGCTGAAATGTAATTCAGTCAGCCATCATATGATCAAATTTGAAATTCACAAGATCAAAATTTAAAAAAGTTAACAATTTGGCTCTAGATTATACATAAATGAATAATTTTTTAATAGTCAGGTAAGTCTACGGAAAATATATCCGGGCTAACCCCGGATAAATTGTAACAAAAGAAATATATTTGCAGTTAGGTTCAATGACACATACCAAAACATATATCCAAAGTAAGCCACCACTGGGAAATGGCTTAAATTTGAATGCATTAATGCATGTGCAAGGCGTTTTGCATACGATACAATTAATGATGAGAGAATGTAGGTTGTACCGAAAAAAGATAGAACTAATTTTAAAGGGGGGTTTTACTGCCCCCCATTTGAGTGGGAGGGGCAATTTACAAAAAATTCACTTAAATTAGAAAAAAAAACATACAAAACAATGGCAGCACTTATAATATCATGCTATATGTTTTTGTAAAGCCCGAAATACATTCCTTTATTTTATTTTTAAATTAAGTTGTTTAAGAGCATAGTTTTTGAAAAATTCACCTTCAAACTCAAAATTTTGAAAATATAATGAAAAAAAAATCGTTCAAACTAATTTTTTTTACAAATTTTATGTTATTAAGTACTATTTTTGACTTAAAAAAAAAACAAATGGTCCTAGGACTTTTATTTTTCAAGATATAAACAAATAACTGAACCAACCTAGTACCTACTCATAAAAACAAGAAAAAACGAAAAAAAAAAAAGAAATGACAAAAAAGACTCTATTTAGGGATCCTATTCATAAGTAAAGATCTGAGATATAATTACTGATTCTTTTCCTTATTTGTTTTGAAGATTCATTTTGGTAAATACTGATATCAAGTTCGAATCAGCGTGAAAAATTATTATAAATAGATGTATCACAAGTCTGCTTTATATCTGAATACATTTTGTCATTTATGATATATTGGAAACGACTAAATTCCAATGTTCCCATGGGCTGATTTGGGCTAATTTTGGATATGTCTTAGGTCCCAGTAGTCTGAGTATTTTTGCACGAAATTTTCTTTTCTTACAATTTGTCCGGGGTCAAACCATAGATTTACTTGACTATAAATCAAATCTAACATTCAAGAATGCTAAGCAAAGACAGGTAATGCCAAAGAAGCATTTGGCATAGTTTTAAAAGTTCAAAATGGTTTTCACTCCTTCTAGATTTGGCATTTATCATGCCAATACGGCAACGCTGCTCACAACTTGTGATCCTCACAAAAACTATCGAAACTGTGATCTCCTTCGGAGGAGGTAAATACTGAACAGTAACACTTGTGATTTCAAATATTATGAAATTGTTTTTTTTACTATTGATTTCTCCTTAAATAAAATAAATGAATGAAAAATAAACATTCTTGCATGCGTACCTATAGATTCATATTTATTTTTAGACAAATCAAGCAAATCATGTTTCTCTTGTCAAGTTCACTATCTTCTTATGACAGTCAGCCAATCAGTGTCCAAGAAAATTAGAAGTCATGAAAATCTGACATCTTGTGAGGATTTTCCCAGAATACCAAAAATGTTATCAGATCACAACAAACTTCACACACAAGGAATACCTTACAAGAGCTTGTGACTCATGAGTCCTCACAACGCGAGAATAGGGCTATATTTACATATGTATGTATGTTTTCTTAAAAATTTCACATTTTAAAGGAGCATTTGTATTAAAATGTTGACTGAAGCCATTAAGAAAATCGAAAAAAAAACCATTGATATATTTTGTGAAATACCGTTGTTTTTGGAATTAAAAAATTATGTATTTAGCTAATTAATTAATTATGGGGATTGGTTCGAATTTCCACCACGAACTAGACCTATGCAGTTGAATAGTCAAAAAAATATGGAGTAATTTTTACAATGGCGCCTAAGAAAAAACAATATAAATATAATAAAAGTTACTCCCAAAAATAGAGTTATGTAAACAGTAGGTACATTATGTACTGAGAAAAAAATCGTATTACAACTAATTTTAATATACATAAATGGTGTCCCGGACCTGAGTGGAAGTATTTTAGGGTGTGGTTCTTGGGTATATTCTAAGAAAAAATATGTATGGGAGGTGATTTGTATCTCCCCTCCCTAAGGCAATGGGAAACATTGACTTTAAATGAGAAAAAAGCATTAGATGTAAATAAAAAAAAAAACATTTTGAACGTACGAACGTACGTACAAGCACAGACATCTCTCTAAAAATGATGGATTCCGATTTAAGGGAGCTCGAAACGTGAAGATATTTCAAAATTTTCGATTCGACAAATCGGATCAATTACAATAACTTCCAATGGCAAGTTAATAAAATATTACCCCAAAAACCGAACGGATCCATAAACTTGTAAAGTGTTTTTTGTTCTTTTGGGCCTCAACGGTAAAGAATATAAGTTCCCGTGTCAGAAGGAATTTTTTGAAACCGTTAAACATGACTCCTTCTTACTCATATTCACAGACAGATCTTCTATAAAAATTAATTTTAATTCTTTTACGAATTATGTTAGGTCATAGAATTCTAAAGTACATTTTGTTCAAATTAACGATCTTTTGAGAATAATTATCTGTAAAAACTTCCGGCAGTATCATCAAATGATATTTATCAAAATTTCACAGAACGCAGATAAAAATAATTCCACTTATCTGATGCTCATGTATAAGGAAGTAATCAATTATATTTTAAATCCCTCTTGCCATATCAATTTCTAAAGCTCATTTCCATAATATAAATTTCAATAACAACATATTACATTCCAGAGAACATAAAACTATGGAAACCTACACAAATCTTGTAGAGTTTTGCAAGGATATCCATCATATGTTCGTATATTTTATAAAAATGCCTATAAAAGTACCACCACGAACTTTATTCTCATAACTACTATTTTTTTTTGTGGAAAAAGATTCGCCTAGGATGTGCCTTGGCTGTTTTTCATTCGAATGTTCCTTTTCATCCTTCCTAGATATACTATAATAGAACACACACACACACTCTCACTAAAATATTCTCATAACGAAAATACGCAGCATAGTTTTAAGAATATGCAAACCGAGTGATAGACTATGAAACTTCATAAAAACTTTTGTCGAATTACGTGTACCTATCTTTTTTTTTTGTCACGTTAATAGATGTTCTGAGTCTTGAGTCTTGGTCTCATCGCTCGTTGTCATGGTCGCTGTCCTTGTGTTGCTATGGTCGGTTGGGTGCTTCAAAATGCGGAAATACGATAACATGGAAACTTGCCTTCGAACAGAGGATAGTAAATTTTCGTCTGATGTGTCTAAGTATATGATGGTGTGAGTGTATCCTAGATGCATATCTAGAAATTCCATTATAGTTCATCCCGTGAGTATAGTGTTGAATGGAATGCATCAGAAGAAACCCAAGAAGGCGATCCTGTATCCTGATGCTCACTTTGGCTACAAGGAACAAAACTTATCTGCAGCGCAGTGCACGATATTTTGTCTTCGTTACGCCTAAGGACGTCCGTAGCTAAGTTATGGCTATGGTTGTTAAAAAAAGTGTGTCCAATTTCACCAGTTTTATAGTTGCATAGGATAGTTTTTTACTACAAGTATAAAATTTAGTTGGGAACTAGTTGGACGCTAACGCTATATCCCCACCTAGCAGCTTGTTGCTCTTAAATGTGTGTTATATTCAAGTAAAATGATAATTATAGCTGAGTCAGGTCCTGATTTTTCTGGCATTAACTAGGTTGCCAGCAACCTAGTTGCTCACAACTTCAGACAATATAAACTAGTTGCAAACGAGTTTCAAGGTGGTTGCGCAACCAAATACTACACTTATTAGGTAAAATAAAATAGTTTGATTGCATTCACAATTGAAATAACCATTTTGGCCAAATTCACCTTAACACGTCGTGTTACCCATTGGTGCCATTAGCACTGCAAGAACTGCTGTTATTCCTCTACTTTTTCTTCATCAAAATGATAATAATGATAAGGATCATAATCATCATGAACGAAGCGACATCATTTAGGTTAGATGGTTAAATATGAGATGCATATGGGCATGGCAGCCGTCATAACCACTCACATCCATCTAAGACCTTAAATATGAATGCCAAATGGCATATAGCTTGGTGCATGGAATTAGGATGTCATGTTGAGAAAAATGGATATTATTAGCGCCTGTTCTTGGTAATAGCTCAGTTTTTATGTTTTTTTCTCTCTCTTACTTTACTTTCATTCAATTCAGTTTATGTTTTTATTATAATGAACAGGGAGTTTCTAGCTTAGTAGAAGGACTTAAGGACGAAGTTATTGTCTTGGGTTTTTATGTAATGAAGTGCGAGTATTTCCAAACTTTATCGCAGTGTTGGTGTGGATTAATTTCATTGTTTTGTGCGGTCGGAAAAATAATGTGACATTGCAAAATGTCCTTACACTCACAATATAATTAGCGGATTGTCTTTCTCTTTAAGGGGTTTTCCTATTTAATTAATGAAAAATCGGACATGAGCTACATAGCTGTAGTTGGAAGTGTGGTGTTAAGTTGAGTCAGTACAGTTTGCTATAGTTTAACTAAAATTCTATGAACGAAAACTAAATTTCATTTAAACTGAAAAGACACGACGGATGAGTATTTCATTTTTGTTTTAATTATCTTTCGGTGATAATTTTTGTGTTGACGAAGATAAAAGGCTTTCATCAAATTAATAATTATGATGATGAAATATATATAGTAATAAGTCTTTGGGTTGAAATACATACTTATATATGGAGTAACCCACATTATTCCGATGCTAATGAACGTCAATTTAAAATTACAAATTTGCAATTTACTTGAGGCATGATGATTTTGAGAGATATTTTGAACAAAGTAGTAGCAGAAGAGTGAGAGCTTGTACTAGTAACCTATTTACACTTCATATTTTGTAAAGAGGGTATATGATCTGGTTTAAGCGGACTTGTCATTATTACATTTTGGGATGGCTGGCGAGGTAGCAAATTCTTGTTAAAATTCGAAGGACACAATTTAATATTTCGAACCAGAATTATGTTTAAGGAGAAATTATGACAAGTTTTGTTTGTCAAGGTTTATCCTTGATGATGAGGATATTGTAACTTTGAAGACAAACCCCTTTCTTTTGGATTTTGAAACTCAAGTAATATTTAGAGGTACTTATAATATATTGTTTTTTTTTTGCTTTTGTTTTTTTATTTGTTTAAACTACATTATGCATAAACCATTGTTATCGGTATCAATACAGGAGTTCAGCATAGAACCTTGTGATAACCATTCACTTTAATCTGGCAATCACGTTTCTGGGACGATTCAACGTCTGCTCAGTCCTCTTATAATCACTGATGCATCATGCATGGAATGTATTTAAGAAGCTTAAACCATCAATACAATAGAAACATTTGATTTTGTTACTCCTCAATTTCTTTGGAGCGGAAATCTTTTGTATCATTTTATAAAAGGTTCAAAAACGTTTGCAGGACAAAGGGGGTTTAACTCATTTTTTGTGATAGCTGCAAATATTGACACATAAACTCAATGATTGGATACATGATGTATTAAATCTTGTCATTT
The DNA here is from genome assembly GCA_963921185.1 of Dasysyrphus tricinctus. NCBI lineage: Eukaryota > Metazoa > Arthropoda > Insecta > Diptera > Syrphidae > Dasysyrphus > Dasysyrphus tricinctus. Next base: position 87,952,826 of record OY992533.1, read on the forward strand.
TCAAAGCTAAGGAAAAAATCAAAGACTATGGTTCAGAAGTATTTGCTTTTATGTGAAAAAAGCTTAAAATTTGAAAAATGGTGTACCTACTTTAAACATCGATATTATGAGAGAAAAAAGTTTATACAATACCTAGTCAAAAAATTAAAAATAAAAAACATTTTTTTTTACCCTTTACCGTTGGTTTAGAAAATGTACTAAAATTCGGCTTTTTGTGCCTGTAGTTTTTTTTTTTTTGTGCCAATTTTGATTAAGTGACTTGCATTGGTATGCAGATTTGTAGACTTTTATAGCATTAGCACTCCTGCAAATTTTCAAATTGATTCACAGAACCATTTTTCTTCACAAAATTTTACACACCACCATTGTATATAAAAACTAGTTTTTATATACAATGATGACACCACTTAAAAGAAAAAATTGTTTTGTTCCTAAGCATTGTGTAGTCGTCATTAAAATTAATATAAAAAACAACGATTTCCGTCGACTTTTTTCCACAGTTTTGCATTGGTTAGATAATTTTTTGACTTGAAATGGAATAAAATAAAAATTTCAAAAAATTTTCATACAAAAAACCTTAAATTTTCCTTTTTTTAATTTTTTGGAAAAATTTACTTTTTATTTTATATTTTTGATTTACATATATTTTCGTCTTCCCTATGACAGTTTGATCAAAATCTCAAGTTCGAGTTAATCGCTTTTGACTGTGATTCGCATCAAAGTTACTCTCCAAGACACAATGCCCAATATGTGCACACCGATTGAGCTTAAGTAAGTACCTGTCAAGGGAGAGTTGTATAATCTCTTAGATGGAGCCTACGGATAGTATGACGTCAAGACAATACTAATAAAATGCATCTTCGAAAGATTAGTTGGTACGCAAACAACCTTTACATAAAACAACAATTCATAAGGCTAATCGTCTCTGCAGCCGCTTGTTATACGGTAATAAGCTGCATAGCCTTCTAAGACTGAAGATGCGCAACTTGCTGCTTTCTGACGGTCATACCACCAACCAAATCGACCATATTCAATGCATAGCAAGTATACCTAACCTATTATAAACAATTTTAGACGAGCGGTCAATATTTATAAAGGCAAACGTTGATTGCGACTATTTCTTAGTTGCAGCTAAATTCAGGATTATATATTGTCTATAAGTTGAGCGAGAGGTTCTCCATTGCGAGCGCCACGCCAACGATCAATGGTTTCATTATCACGTAATAATCAAAGAAGCAGTTGAAACCACCTAGAGCCTAGCCAAGACTATCAACCCACCTCAGAGAAAGAACTCATGGTTTGATGAAGAATGCGTGTACCGGAAAAATTGTGACAGAACCTTTACATGCGCGATTAGTTCATGGCTTAGTATTTTGGTTTTAACTAATCTTCAATTAGTTGTGACAGTTTTGAATTTGTTGTGCAATGTTTTCTGTGTTTTTTGGGTTCCTTGCTAACTCGACATCAAGTTGGTTGGCGTTTTTCTGAGGCTAAGCGATCAGAGCAGATTACGATCAGATTCCTCAGATTTAATTATGAAACACACTGAACACTGAACTGTCACTTCATAGGTGTTTTTGGTAACGTGAAATTTCTTGCAATTTTTTTTACAATTTGCTCTCAAAACACATACGAAAAAAACAGAAATAATTATATTTGTTCCTAAATAAACAAAAGCAATAAAACACAAAATTATTTGTTTACCAGGGAAGCCATGTTTAACTTTAGGTTTTTTTTTTGTCTTGAAAAAATAAGGACACTTCTTAAGGCTCTCCCAAACCAACGCGAAGTCATAGCGAATCATTCGCAAAAACAGTTTGTTGTTGTTGTTTAGCATTGTGTATCTTTCATATTTTGCATTATTGTGAATGATTTCGCATCGTTCGGCGAATGATTCGCTACTATTTTGCCTTGATTTGGGAGAGCCTTTAGGCTCCACCTAACCATTTTTTGATTGATGGTGAAGTTGCTTTACTAACTTGATACCAGATCAGCAGTGAAATTGAATTTGTCAGAACTTACTAACGACTAATTAACAGCAAATTATTAAGCCATAACCCATTAAGTATAAGAAGGGTGCTTTGCTAAATAAATATCAAGTTACATTGAGCGTTCTTTTAAAATTTGTCAATACGAAATAAGTAAATAATATTATTCGGTCAATGGCTGGTATTAGGCGCTTACCCTGAGGCCACACGAGCAAGTACTTGCAAGCAAGTTGGCTTCATACACTGCCTGTCAAATTCGTAATTTGCATTCCACTTGCCTCCCACCTGCTGTCCACTTGCATTCCACTTGCTTGTCTCCCAACTTGCTTCTCAACTTGCTTCACTACTGGCTTCAAAACTTGCATGCCAGTTGATAAGCAAGTTGCTTGGGACCTGTTTGTGTTTGTAAACAAATGTGTATGTATTGCAACTTGCTTGCAAGTACTTGCTCGTGTGGCCTCGGGGTTAGATAAAAATAAATTAATAAATAGCCAGTTTCAAATTTTGGAAGAATACAGATTCATTAATGTCTTGATAAGCTCAACAAAGCATTTTGTAGGCACTTGATGGAACAATAACATCTTAGAATATAAAGATAAAACACTTGTATTTTTGTTCCACGGTTTATAAAACTTTTTATTTTAATAATTTGGCCGACGCGTTTCGTCTGGTTAGGACATCCTCAGGGCACTGATTATACATTTTAAAAACAAACTTGTGCAAAGCTCAATGGTTAATGAGAATGATAATTAAAAGAAGTGTAGTAATTTTATTTTATATAAAGAAAATTAATAGTCTAAGAGCCGACAGCAAATTTTTGGAGTGGATGTATAACCAAAATCGGAGTATGAGGGATTGTAGGTACATGTATCGTGATATCAAATACCAAAGTCTGGCAGGTTTTGTTTTCAGCCTTTGGGAGGGGTGGGGGGTTAAAAAGAGCTAGATCCCCTGATTTATTTTCAGGGCTATAAACCATTAAATTCATTTAAAAAAAATCGGATATGATTCCCAGTCATTTGTTCTAAGCATAAACACCACAATCTTGTCGGTCCGATTAACAGAACTCAAGATATAACCATTTTACGTGAACCTTATCATCCTTTTTGTGGACATTTTCAGCAAAACAGAAAATCAACAAATAAAGTCTCCACAAAAAACGGCAATAAGGTTTGCTTAAAAAGGTTAAATCATGGGTCCTATTTCTCGGACCACCAAGATATAAGTCTTTAGACTTAGGGAAAATGACAGAGCATCATATCCTATCTTTTAAAAGTGAATTGAAGTGTTTATGACCCTACCATATAAAGAGGAAACCAAGTGGGTTTTAAGCCCCCACCCCCACCAAAGGCTGAGAAAAAAATCTGCCAGACTTGCATATTTCATAACACGATACATGTACCTATAATCCCTCATACTCCGATTTTGGTTATACCTCCACTCCCAAAATTTGCTGTCGGCTCTTGGTCTATAAAGATTGAAAAACGAAAATTAACGACATGAAAATTATAAATTAAACAACATTATTTGTTAAAAGAAAAATAAATAAATTATTTTAAAAGTGGACTATTGTTACATAGGTCTATTTGGCAATTTAAAATATTAAGCGTCTTGTGTCTATTTATTTCTAAAATCTCGTACTTATCAAGTACGCGTCCGGAAGGATAAGAGTGTAGAAGTTCTATATCGTCAATAGAACAAGCATGTCCAGAGTCTTTGAGGTGCTGTGAAAGGCCTGAAGCTGGATCCGAGAGCATGGAACCCCTTTGATGTTCAATAAAGCGCGTCTGTAAGGTCCTAGCTGTTTTTACCAATATACACACCGTCGCATCCTTTGCATGATATTTTATATACGCCACTTCTTTTAATATCGTCAATTTTGCGTTTAACTTTGTTATTGCATAGGGTTTTTTGAAGGGTGTGATCACTAAAAAAGGCCGGTTTTATTTTAGCTACCGAAAGAAAGGGTATCAACTTTTCTGATACGGTAGGGACATAAGGGATTTTCCGCCAATTTGTATCTCCTGTTTCTTTGGTTATAGGGAATGTGGACTGAATTGCATACCGGTGAGATTTCTGACGAAGAATATTAAAAACCACTTGTTTTTTGTATCCATTTTGTGTTGCAATGTGAAGGATAGTACAAAGTTCCTTGCAGTAATTCTTTTTATTAAGTGGCACTTTTAATAACCTGTCCACCATAGAGTGGAAAGCTGCAATTTTTGTGCTCCAAGTATGGGCCGAAGACATTGGAATAATCATATCAGTGCTGGATTCTTTTCTAAAAATGTTGAATTCCAATTTACATCCTACAACAGATATACACTAGTCAACAAAATTAAAGGAACAAATTTTTTTTTAATTTTTGTTAGCATTTTTTGAAGAGCTGTATCTTTGTGACGAGTGGTCGTATTGAGTTGAAATAAAAAGCATTTTACAGCTATATGTTTTTTGTTTCGAGATTTGTTTGCAAACAAATTTTTTTCAAGTACCGTTATTGCGTTATTGCAAAAAATGAGACGAGACAACAAAATTATTTTTTTAAAATTTTTTTTGAAGGTCCTCATTTCTATGGATAAATTTTGTTGAGTTAATTAAATGATATGATCAGATACCTTGTTTATTCAGCTTCAATTTAATTTTTTTGTTGTTGTCGTACGATTTTTTTTGACATGGTTTATCTGACTTTGAATGAAAAAAAGATACTTTTAGCCTTGATTACCAATATCTCAGCAAATAATGACGTTATAAAAAATTCAAAGACAGTTTTGGAAATTTGAGAAAGCGTTTTACAAGATTTCTTAAGATTTTGTAGAAATTATTTTTTTTTTACCCTTCACCGTTAGTTTAAGAAAAGTACTAAAACCGACGTTTTGTGGTCTTTTCGTAAATCTTTTTTTTCTTTGCAAATATTGATTGCATGGCTTGCATTGATATGCAAATTTATAGACTTTTAAATCATCAATATTCTTGTAAATTTTCAAATTGATTCATCGAACCGTTTTTCCTCACCAAAACTTCAAAGTCTCATAAACCAGGTAAAGGAACAAATTGTGTTGTTCCTAAACAATGTGTAGTCGACATCAAAATGACAAGAAAACCGCAATTCCAGTGGATTTTTTTCACAGTTTTGCATTAGTTAGATAATTTTTTGAATTGAAACTAAATAAAAAGTACATTTTTCCAAAAAAAAAAAATTTTTTAAATCGTTTTTCTGTTTGAAATTTTTGAAATTAAATTTTATTTTTTTTGTTTTATGTACTTTTTATTTAGTTTCAATTCAAAAAATTATATAATATCCATGTACAACTCAGCTCCAAAAGGTGAAAACGACGATCCCTTTGCTAAGCCAGATGTTTGTGTGTACATTTTCCCATTAAATTCAAAATAGTTTTGATCAATGCATAATGCAGCAAGCCTTTCAATTTGCCTACACTTCTCGATATCTTGAATACGCAACGAACAAGATTCTTTAAGTATTACCTTTAATTTGTCGGTTGGAATCGATGAGAATAAGCTTTTAACGTCAAAAGAAACAAGCTTAGCATTTGAAGGCAAAACTAAATCTTTCACTTTATCAATGAAACTCATTGAATTTTTAACGGAGTATTTAGGTTTGAATTCTAAAATACTTGGCAAAATGTTTGAAAGTTTTTTGCCTAACTTCTGTGAGGGCGCGTTAAAAGAAGAGGAAACCGGACGTACTGGTACATTAGCCTTGTGTAATTTAGGCAGACCATACAATGTTGGGATGGAGGGGTTAGGATTTTTAAGAGAAAACTTCTCATTCTGATCAAAAACCAAACTCGATGCGTTAATACCTTCATACACTTGCCTATTAAACTTTATTGTTGGATCAGATGTCAATTCTACGAGTTGCATTTCATCTAAACAACTCTGCATTTTTTGTATATACACCTCCTTCGGTAGTAATGATATTGAATTTCCTTTATCTGCTTTCGATAATATAAGATTATTGTCATTGATTTTCAATTTAACATCTTTTATTGTCTTTGGTAGAACAGCTCGTTGTTGGTTGAACGAAAAGTTTGCATTCTCTTTGTTGATGACTTGCACACTCTATTCTGCATTGAAGATTGTCATCGGGTATTGCAGCATCAGTGTACACAGCTAGGTTGGTCAGGTCTCGTGACTTTTGGTTAGGTACAAAAGCAAAGTTCATTCCTAACCCAAGAAGGTCCAACTCGTTGGGAGAGAATTGAACTTTGGACATATTTACCACTCGTGCTTGAAAAGGGAATGTGTTGGCTCCGCCGTATTACGATACAATATTTCAAAATTGCTAATTTCTCAGAAGTTTCTTTCTTGTTTTACTTATCATTATATGCATGTCTCCGAAATCTTGGGAGGTCATGACCCGCCCTGTTTACGCCGTTGAAAACAAGTAAGTGCCCTTTAGTCGAACATTTATTCCATTTTACTAATTTCATGCTATTTTCTCAATGACACTTTTAACACTTCTAGAATACTAGGTATCAAGTTCAAGTTTTCTTCATTGCATTTAAGAAAAAATTTGCAAGAATTCGTATACAGAATTCATTTGCATATTAATAAGCTACCAACTTTTCAAAGGTGTTCTAAAAAGCTTGTTATATCAACCTCGACATAAATAATTTGCATAATACACTCTAGCATCTGTAGGTGGTACATATATAATTGCTTTTATTTCTATTTTGAAAGTCAGCAAGTTATTTTCAGAGAACACGAATGAACCAATTCAAAATATTAGTTTCATAGCATACCCCTCCATACTTCTATTAAATTATGTACTAAGCCTTCAATATATTGTACTCATAGAATTTAATAACACGAAAAACTTTCATCTTTATTCATATTCGAAAATTTTCAATTTAAAACTACACATAGCTCCTGAAATACACATATAGGTCCTACCAAAATGCAAAAGGAGTAATCAAAAATAACCTGCTGATGTGTGTGTACATATATTTTCGGAAATTTTGAATAATCTTAAAATTTGCAAAGGATCTTGTGGGGCGACGCGACTGACGACGGTACGGTGAGGTGGTGTAGCACATGATTTTACTGAAAAAGGAGTTGCATTCTTGGAAAATTGCAAGAATCGGAATATCGAAGGAACATCATGATTTATACCTTCTTCTTTCCTGTTCTTATGTACGAGTATATTTTATGGAATGTTCCCAGGGAAAACTTTATATATTCCTACAAAACATGAGGAACTTTTGTTTTTGATATGATATGGTAATTTCTATTTCTTTTGCTAAACTATCAGTTATAACTTCTTTAGAAGTTTTGTTTATGTATGGTTAAAGTTTTTTTTTTACTATTTTGATAGGGGTATACAAATTTTCAAATTTTAGAGAAAATGTATTTGCCATTTGGGAATTTGTTGCCGCAACTTTTTGTGTTTTCAATTTTAGTAGGTATTTGTATAGTTTATGGTAGCGCACAACACATTAGGCAAGTTTTTGGCGCAAAACTTTTTAATAAAGAGTATTCCTGGCAACAAATTCGGCGATGGGAGAATACCTTTTAGTCTATGTTTAGTTCGGAAATGAAGGAGAGAGAGCTTCTTTTGTTCATTTAAAGTCATGTAAGGTTGTTTCTGAAGTATACTTGTGCTCATTAATAACATGTTCTTTCTTAGCCTTTTAGCCAATTATTGTTAGATTCTCATACTTATCGGTGAACAAAGGCAGAGGGTTATTTTGCGAAACCCCTCTGTAGCGATGGAGAACTTTGAAATTCATTTATTATTAAACCGGGTCTCCTTCGATATAGTGTCGAAATTTAAATGATTTATTTAAAAAAAAAGTACATATCTTCTGTATTAGGGCAATAATTGACTATTTTACCGATAGGTTGTTCAATAAAATTTCTAAAATATCGTATTTGAAACTTTTCACTACCTAAACTATCAATATAATTTCAGTTGACAACTTAACAATCAATATATCTATAAATTTTTTTTTTTTTTTTATCCGATGGAAATCTTCAAAAGACACTCGGTAAGAATCGGTACCAAGTAGTGTGGGACTCTTACCGCACTAAAACCACCGGTGAATCAGGACCAATCTATGAAAGATCGACAAATGATTTTTATTTCTTAATGTTTAAATCGCATTGGGGGAAGTTTAAAGTAATAACACTTTCCCATAGCTTTTAGACCATCAGCTCATGAGGCTTGGTTCTTCTTAATCTCCGAACATTGTTTCGTACATTTAGGACGGTCTCCATTTCAGAGTTTGTATGACTTTGCAGTCGCTGATTGTGTGATACAGCGTGTTTTTAACCACTTCTGTGACCATTTCAATTTGAAGGTCACGATGAAGATCACTATTTCTTATATACCAAGGGGCATCAATTATTCCACGAAGGACCTTGCTTTGGAATTTTTGGATGGGTTCAGCATTTGTTTTCTTTGTACAGTCCCATAGTTGGATGCCATATGTCCAAACGGGTTTCAATACTTGCTTATATAACATTAGTTTGTTCTGGATAGGTAGGTCAGAGTTCTTTCCTAGTAACCAGTACATTTTTCTGTACTTCAAGTTTAGTTCTTCTCTTTTCTTTTTGATGTGCTCTTTCCATTTAAGCTTTGCATCCAAAGTCATTCCAAGGTATTTGGCGGTATTGGAGTAAGGTACTGCTGTACTGTTTATATAAATTGGAACATTGTTTATGTTTTTATTTGTAAAGTTTATATGCGTCGATTTTGTTTCGTTTAGTTTGATGCGCCATATCTGCGTCCAATCACTAACTTTATCGACTGCATTTTGCAATTTTTGTGTAGCCTTCGTAACGGATTTATCTGGCACCAATATTGCAGTATCATCAGCAAAGGTGGCCATGATAGCGTTGATGTCCACTGGAATATCCCTTGTATATAACAGATACAGGGTTGGTCCTAGGACACTTCCTTGTGGTACACCGGCTTCAATTTTCTTTAGTTCCGAGTAATTTTGGTCGTACCGTACTCTAAAGAGTCGGTTCGTAACGTAGGATTTCAGTATTTCGTAGTACTGCCTGGGAAGGTCCCTATGCAGTTTGTTCTCAAGTCCCAAGTGCCAAACCTTGTCAAAGGCTTGAGCAACATCTAAGAATATAGCCGAGCATACTTGTTTTTCTTCAAGTGCCTTTTCCACAACATCCGTAATTCGATGCACTTGGTCTATCGTGGAATGTTTATTTCTAAATCCAAACTGATGGCTCGGAATTAGTCTTCTTTCTTCTATTATTTTGCTAAGCCTTTTCAGTAGCAGTTTTTCAAAAACTTTTGCCATGATTGGTATAAGCGATATTGGTCTGTAAGATGTTACTTCTGTTGGTGGCTTACCTTGTTTAGGTATAACAATGACTTCTGCAATTTTCCAGTGATGTGGCACATATCTTAGTTTAAGGCATGCGTTTATTATAAATTGGAGTTTCTTGAAGGCTATTAAAGGCATTTCTTTCAAAACCTGAGCAGTTATGAGATCGTACCCTGGTGATTTTTTGTTAGACAACTTATGTTGATACATGCTTCTTACTTCTTTGAGCGTGACAAAAGGTATTTCGAATTCGTCGTTTCTATCAACCAACTGTAAGGGATCTGTAGCTGTGTTTGCTGGGAATGGCTTAAAAACATTCGCTAGATGTTCAGCGAAGAGATCAGCCTTTTGTTTCGGATTTCCGACCCATTTACCATTTTGAGATTTTATTGGCGGGTTTTGTGTCTGTGGTCATTTTAAGCGCTTAGCTGCTTTCCATAAAGAGTATTCTGTAGAAGCATCCGCCGTCAGACTATTCAGGAATCTACTCAGTGATTCGTTTTTAAACTCACAGATTCTTTTCTTTAGTTCGTTGTTAAGACGGTTAAAAACTGCCTTATCACCTGGAAATCTCGTAACTTGCCATTTTCTTCGAGCTCTTCTTTTTTCCAATATCAGCTCCTTTATTTCGACAGGATATTTTATTTCTTTTTCTCTTGATTTCGAAATAGTTGGAGTACTTTCTTCTGCAGCCTGTTGCACATCAGCAATAAATTGTTCTACTTCATGGTCAATTTGTTCAATTGTTTGCATGGGGGATCTCAGGTTTATAAAACTTTCAAGTTTATCTCTGAATTCGTTCCAGTTTGTTCTTTTATTCACGAGCTTAGGATTACTTTTTTCTATTATTTCCGCTTCACTCAGTGTTAAAATTACTGGAGTATGATCTGACGATAAGTCGTAGTTACCTTCGACATTTATATGGTTTCGTTTAATACCTTTAACTACGAAAAAGTCTATAAGGTCTGGTATTTTGTTAGTATCAGATGGCCAATATGTTGGCGAACCAGGAGAATAAAATTCGCAGTTGTATTTGCGGCCTGCTTGGTATAGCCGTCTACCTTTTGTGGTTATGAGCCTAGATCCCCAGTGGGTGTGTTTAGCATTGAAGTCGCCACCAACAAGGAAGTTATGTCCTAATAAATTAAGGAGTTCTGCAAAGTCTTCTTCAGTTGGAGAGCGCCTCGGAGAGCAGTATATAGCTGCTATCTTAAACTCTTTCTGTTTTATACCAATACTAATTGTTGTTAATTGCATATTTTCATAAGTAAACTTTGGTTCTTCATAGTGTGTTAAGCACTTTCTTATAAGTATTGCTGATCCACCACTAGCTTTTTCAGCTGGGTGCGGAGCGTGATAACACGTATAGTTTGGTAATTTATTATCAAGACTTTGTTCAATAGCGAGGTGAGTTTCGGACACCAAACAAATGTCTATGTGCTCTATGTCTAAAAAGATGTTTAGTTCTGATACATGTTGTAAAAGACCGTTTGCATTCCATGTTGCGATTTTAAGTGTTCTGTCCATCATTGTTTCTTAAGAGCGACTTCTTCGCTTAGCTGTTTTATGTTTAAATCTTGTTTGTCAATCCTTTTAAGGATAAGTTCAAGCATTTCTTTGATAGATGTTTCTTCGTTTTTCCGCACATTTTTTACAATCTGGGAATAGGATTTATTTTCATCACTTTTGCTTAGTGCAATTGCTTTTGCCGGTTGATTTTTAGTTTTGTTTTCTACCGTTACTGTTTTGCTTTCAACTATTGATTTTATGTTTGTTGAGTTTCTAAGCTTGTTCCCAGTTTTGTTTTTTCTTTTTGTGTCTTGGAATTTTTTGGCGACTGGACATCCTCTGTAACTTGCAGGATGATTGCCTTGACAGTTAACACATTTCGCTTTCTGTTCTCTGCCCATGGGACAGCTTTTAGTTTCATGCCTGCCTTCGCATTTAACACAAGCGAACTCACGATTGCAGTATTTTTGTGTATGCCCAAAGGCTTGGCAGCGCTTGCATTGTGGAACAATTTTTGACTTTCGCAGTGGTTCAATTTTGACAACTATGTCCATAATTGATTTAATACTGTAAATCTTATCGAGACTTTCTTTATTCTCGAAAGTGAGCATAAATAAAGGTAGAGATCTCTTTTTTGTCGTTGATACCCCAGTGGAGTCTTTGATTATCTCATTTTTAATAAGATTATTGGCATCGAGAGCTTGAAAGCCTTTTTGTATAAGGTCTTCGACAATTTCTTTAGCATCACATGAAGAGTGAAGGCCTCTTGCTACTACTTTTATCGATCTTGTAGCTTTATTTTCGTACGAGTGCCACTGAATTTGCTTTTTGTTCAATTCTTCAGTGACAGATCTTACGCATCGGCGTCTTCAACAATGACTTTCCAATTGTCTTTATTGTATGATGTGTATTTACATTCCTTATTCGTTCATTTTTCTACTATTCTCTTAAGCTCGCCAAACATTGCCAACCCGGAAATCATGATTGGAGGTGGTGCAGTTTGTCTAGTGCCTTTAACATAAGACTTCTTTTGGGGTACATCTCCTGTTTCTTTATTAGATGTTTTCATTATTGCAACAGTATCTGCTTTTGAAGCTGTCGTCTGCTGACTTTTTTTTTTTTTTTTTTTTTTTTTTTTTTTTTTTTTTTTTTTTTTTTTTTTTTTTTTTAGATTGAAGATATCTATAAAATTGAAATTAATTTTGGTGAAATTTCATACACCTCTCAATTATTAGTTTGTTGCTTTGAATTGCCTCAGGTTGGAATAGTAACTTTCAATAATAATTGCTTTTTGGCACCGCATGCCGCCGGTAAATCTTTGTCACCGCATAACCTATATCAAACTAAATATGAAAATTGTCAATTTTGTAATAACCTTTATACATTTATAGGTTCCTTAACAAGGGAGAAAATAATCCCTTTTTAGAAGATATATGTAGTTTATGCGAAATGATTTATTGAATATATCATAGTAAGTTTGCACTTTAAATTTCAATCTCTATTTCCATGGAATGAAGAAAAGGTAATATTAATTCGTATCAACAAAAACACCTTCTTAGCAATCGACAGAAAGGTGTACGTTGATATTGGTTGCCAACTATTTTGACTTGCTCTATGATGTAGATGTTTAACAAATTGAGCTTCATCATTACATATATCGAGCTAGATTTTCATGAAAATCAACAAATGAAGTCTCCACAAAAAAGTTGAATCATGGGTCCTATTTATCGGATCACCAAGATAAAAAACTTGAGACTTAGGGAAAATAACAAAGCATCATATCCAAAAAGTGAATTGAAATGTTAATGACCCTACTACATAAATAGTAAACCAAGTGGGTTTTAGCCCCGCACCCCCACCAAAGGCTGAGAAAAAAACCTGCCAGACTTTTGTATTCCATAGCACGATACATGTACCTACAGGTAATACCTCATACTCTGATTTTGGTTATACCTCCACTTTCAAAATCTGCTGTCGGCTCATGGTCTATAACAGTTTTTATTTTGTTTTAATTTTAAATTTCACAAAAACGGTTCCAACGATTTTGAATAACCTTCGTAGCTGGAATACCCCAGGCCAGTGGTTTCCAACTCAGATCCACTCACAGAGCCCTTAGAGGAACTCGAAATGGCCGGATATGCACGTGAAATGTTCTGTCTCTCTTTAATCCAGCCGAACATTTAGCGGAGGCCTTAGACTACTACAAAGCAGACATCACTGCCATCCAAGAAGCGCGATGGGATGGGTGGGGCCATAGAAAAAATTAAAGACTGCGATATCTACTATGGTGACTGTTACCGACAACAAAGGCAGCGTTTTTGTTGTGGATTCTTGTGGAAGGAGTCTTGAGTTTCAACTTTGTGAGTGATCGCTTCACGATAAAGCAGTGAAACTTAGTGGAAACTAGTACGCAATTCCAGCGTCTCGATAAACGCAAAGGTAACATAGTGAATTCATGGTCAATCAACAGTCAACCAGATTGACCACATTAGGATCGACGTAAGGCACTCCTCCAGTATCAACGATGTCCGAACGACTCGGACCACTACCACCTCGTTGTAGCCAAGGTAATGCTTTGCATATCCAGACCAAAGCCAATACAGGGTAATACTGTGCGGAAGTTCTTCGTTGGTCTGCTACAGTCGCATGAAATCGTCAGGTCCTTTTCCGATCGAGTTTCTCACAGCGAAGCCCCTGGTTTGACGAAGAATGCAGCCAAACAACTGGGATACAAAGCGGCGTCGGCGTTGCATAGAAGGACCAACGCTGCTGGGGAGCTCTACGAGCAAAAGAGGAGAAAGGAACACCGGCTTCTCAGAAGAAAACAGAAAGAGGCGTGAACCGAGACTGCAAAGACGACTAGGACACAATCAAAGTAGAATCGCAGTCTGTGCTGAGGGTATGGAAAATAATCTCCGAAAATTGTATAACAGCGATGACGAAACGAACTCCACTGCCATGCAGGTTGCACCATTCAACTTAAGTCCAATAAAGCTACTGGAGCTGATGGCCTTGCGACTGATCTATTCAAAGTAACTGGTGGCTGGTGGCGAAGAATTGGTTAGGAGTATACACCAGCTCATCTGCATGATATGGTCGGATGAAAGCATGCCCGATGAATGGACCCTCAGCATTGTTTTTCCGATCCTGAAATAGGTGATCATCTGGACTGCACCAACTTTCTGCCATACTTTGTGAAGGCTCGAAGCCATTTTCAACAATCTGATAGGTCCATATCAGTGTGGCCTTAGGCCAGCAAAGTCCACCATCGAACAAATATTCACACTATGGCAGATCTTGGAAAAAACCCAGGAGTTTCAAATCGATAACCAACACTTTTTCATCGATTTCAAGGCTGCCTGTGACAGCATCTATCAAGACGAGCTACATATATAGAGCAATGTCTAGTTTTGGCATACCTCCTAAGCTCGTCCATTTGTTCAGCATGACGATTGAGAATGAACACTGCTCCATCAAGGTCGGCAAAGACATCACCGAACCTTTGTTGTCAAAAAAGGTCTTAGTCAAGGCGATGTGATGCGCTGTCACGCGACTTCTTCAACATCGTTCTTGAACAAAAAATGCAAAACTCTCACGTCTACACTAGAGGCACAGTCTTTCAAAAGTTCGTCCTATTACTCACTTACGCTTACACCGACGATATTGAAATAATCGGACGAACAAAGCATTATGTCAGTGGTGCTTTCGTGAGTATTGAGGAAGAAGCCAAGAATATGGATTAAACGGTGAATGAAGGCAAGACCATGCTGTCAACAAGAAAGGACGCCCAAGACCCAGCACCGTTGTCTCGGACAGACAGAAAGTCTCTGTCACTATTATTTTGAAGTGATCAGAGACTTTGTCTTCCTAGGCTTCGATATCCACTCAGCGAACGATATCAGTTCCGAGAAAAGACGAAGAATTTACTCTTGCCAATCGCTGTTTCCTTGGGCGGAGAAGGCAATTGAGAAGCAAAGCCCTGTGGATCAGAAGAAAAATTAAATTAAAATTTGTTTGGGCCAAGAAGCCCCTAGGATCAAACGAAGAATTACTCTTACCAATCGCTATTTCTTTGGACTAAGAACGCAATTGAGAATCAAAGCCCTCTAGGATCATACGAAGAATTACTCTAACTAATCGCTATTTCTTTGGACTAAGAAGGCAATTGAAAAGCAAATTCCTCTCTCGAGCAACTGAAGTGTCCCTGTATATAAGATGCTCCCGGTCCTGATGTATGGTGCAGAGACATAAACACTACCAACGGTGGAATAAGAACGCCTAATGCTGTTTTGAAAGGAAAATTCTCTGGGTGATTTTTGGTTCCGTCTGCATAGTGAGGAATGGAGAAGAAGGAACAACAACGAACTGTACGAGCCGTTTAGTGACACCGATCCGGCCACAAAAATGAAAAGTCAACGACTAAGGTGGCTGGGTCACCTATAGCGAATGAACATCAATGCTTATGCCCAGAAAGTCTTTGAATCCAACCCCGTGGGACGGTGCAGTACAGGAAACCTGCGAAAAAGGTGGCACACGCAATTAGAAGAGGACCTCACCCAACTTGGCGTGCAAAACTGGAGACAGCTAGCTAGAGACCGAACCGGCTGGAAGATTAGCTTGTTGTTTGTTGAGGCCCTGGTCCACCCCGGACTGTAGCACCAGTAAGTAAGTAAGTGTTTTTGTTGAAGTGGCCCTGGGGTCGTTAAAACAAAGGTTGGTCAAATTAAGAGAGCTAAAAGCTGTTGAGTTTCAGATCAGAATCACTGCCGTTGAAGTTCAACATCATGGGAGGGACAATGATGTGGATCTAAGAACAGATATGAAAATCCCAGTGAACTGTCAATAAAAAAATTATTTAGGAATATAGGGAAGAGAGACAGAGATAACAGGGATCCCTGTGGGCTGTGATACCAGCATTTATTTCATGAATTTCATTAAGAGGGATATTTACCGGGCCAAAGGATTTCTGTGTATTTTTGCAACTCTTGCAACTATTTACTTGTCCCATCAAATTGTTTCCGCTCACAAGTACAGGAGAAGTTATAAAACTTCAAGGAAGCGTCAATCAACATCAAATTTCGCTGCAAACGAATTGGCCTCTTCCAGTGAGGTGACAAAAGAGGTGTCTTCAAAAACGAGCGTTGGAACCGAAGATGAAGTAGATGTATCTCTATTTCACCAAATTTGTGAAGGTTCATTTGTATAATACTTGAATTACGCTTTGACCTAAGTTGGCAATATTACATGGACACCTGAACAGAAAGAGACTTATCAGTTGAAATTACATAGGTACGAGTATATTTGAAAATTCATGCTAAGATTTTCAATATTTTTCTATGAAAAACAACCCAAGGATGAATGCAGTGTTGTGTGAGTATATTCTTAGATATACATAGGATACGTCAAAGACAATATTATGTCGATCAACTTACATACACTGTACATAGAGAGTGTCTATTTATGTATAGGTACCTTAAGGTCTATTTATTAGACTGTGAATGAATTTGTCGGATTCAATATACACAAAAGTCCCTGATGTAGGTAGGTAAGGTACCCGGTGCATAGGTATAAGCACTACACACATTTGATATCATATTATAGAAATTAAATTTGAGTTTTGAATTTTGATTGATATGTTAATGTGATTAAACATTCAATCTATTCAGTCATCTTTGATGGTTGGATTGAATGATTTTGAATTTATTCAAAGCCTTTGGTAATTTGTTGGTAAATCAATGAAAAGCTCGCTGAGCAAGGATAATAGAAATATCAAATATTAGAGCTGTTTTGAATGGATATTGAGTATAATACGGTTGGATTTGTATTCACCTTCTTCTCATTGTATGTATATATGAAAAGATTTTTCATCCATAAAAGAAAATCATCAACAGGAAATTGAAAAAAAAAAAATAAAGAAGGAAAAAAGTTTCTTTTCTGAGATATGTATCTTTCAATCCTTTTAGAAAGGTTACGGTTTGAAAAAAAGTTATATACACAACCAACCACATTATCAAAATCTAATGACCTTACCTTTCGATCAAAAATGTATAAAAGTTTTAGCGTGACTTGGCATTCAAGTACCTAAGTATTTTTTCGAACACAAAACGTGGAGGGTTACACATAAAACGAAAACAATAAACCATTAACCATGTTGCAGTAACAGTAAGCGTAACTATACAAATCACCGTAGACTGCAAAAATAAGAAATGAACTATGAACTAGCGTGTTAGTTCAAACCTTAATTAAGTATTTTATAATATATTTTTAATTAACTTATATTTTACTTGCCAGCTTCGTTGTTAAGAGCTGAATAAATAATTTTTATTACCGATGCGATAATGATATATGAAATTTTTAATAACATTTCAGTGTGCAGTGTGTAATTTATTTCACTCACTTTTAATGGCTTACTTGATATTTTTTTTTCGTTAACATACAACTCCAACAGGGTTTTTCATATTTATGTGAAACCTTAGAAATTGACAATTTTTGCGTTGCGTTGTGGGAGAACTTGAAGATAAAATTTTCAAAATAGAAATAATATCGCAGTTATTTCTACCGGAAAACTAATTATGTTTCTACATTGTAAATAATGAAGCATTACTGGTATCACGGGGCAAATTTAAGCAATGAAGCCTTTAATCGGGTAAATTTTTTGACAATATAATTACACTCAACAGCACTTAAGAGTGAAGAATAATAGAATCCTATCTTCCTTATCATTATTACAATAAATATCTAAATCAAATGAAATTCAGCATCTTCTGATTAAGTTCCTTACGTTTTCAAGTAGGTCGTATATAATCTACAAAGTATATAAGAATAATAAAAAGTCTGAAGAAAAATGTGGTATCCCAACATGTTTAAATGTCAACCTACACCCGTTTTTGATGTATCGAATTTTCAAAAAGAATATTTGGAAACTTTTTTAAAAATTCAAAAATCTCTTTTTATTTCGAATTATGTACCTATTTAATTTTTTTTTTAAATTGGCTTAGATCCGTTCAGCCAATAATGAGAAAATTCAAAATAAAAAAAAACCTTCTTTAGGAGGTAGGTATAGGTACCTACTATAATAGTTGCTAAGTGACAATAAATTCTATAATTTTTAGCAAATTTTAAAATACCGAATATCGTTGGAGCCGCTTTTGAGAAATAAAACGATTTTCCGGTTTCTTAATATTTGTATGGAAGGTACGATTATTTTTTCATAAAATTAAAATATTTTCTTAAAATATTTTAAAGAGTGATAAGAAACTCTTTGA
Source organism: Dasysyrphus tricinctus (assembly GCA_963921185.1). Taxonomy (NCBI): domain Eukaryota; kingdom Metazoa; phylum Arthropoda; class Insecta; order Diptera; family Syrphidae; genus Dasysyrphus; species Dasysyrphus tricinctus. The sequence continues at coordinate 87,970,898 of OY992533.1, forward strand.
GGCCGAGTTATAAGAAATCGATTTATAATTATCATCGAAATGTTGAGATTTCAAAAAGGCAGCAGTCGTGCCGTTTATAATCAAAGTAACCAAAATTGTAATCTTTAATAAAAATGCGGTCTGCCATATTATATGTAATAAAAATGTATTAAAAGTAAAAATTAGTAAATATTCAGTCCTTGCTTATAAATGTATCAGGTTTAGCCAATAAGAACTTATTTAGCAGTTTTTTATAACTATGTTAACAGCTATGATTTTGTATTTTTGTTTGAAACTTTTGTTACAGAAGCAGATTATGATAAATTTGAAAATAACTTTCAGAACTTTGATTTTGTATGGACCCCAGCGGTAAGAACGAACGCGAGGGGCAGAGCGAGTGGGGGTTGTTATTTTGGAATCAAAAAATCTATTGAAAATGTGATATACAATTTTGAAAACATGAATGAGATTACATTTGTGCAAAACTATATAATAGTTTTGGATAGCTTAAGATGAAGATGCTCTGGAGCGGAAATATTATATTTGTAGGTGATGTGCTTAGACTGGGTATAAGTTGCGGCAATATCAGGGAATTGTTGTGTTAAACAAGTTGATTATAAGTTTTAATTGAAGGCACTGGCGCTTGACTTTGTTTATTATTAATCTTTGTAGCTTATGGAAAGGATTCGTCACTTATGTATATGTAGTTCCCTTAGAAGTACTTTATTTAAATAATGTACAAACGAGCGGATCACACTTACGTGTTCTTATGGCTAAGAGCTACAAATATTTAACAAATAAGTACCTAAATATATTAATGAACAATTATCAAAAAGGTTTAACGCAAGAAAGCTTTTAAATTAATGAATTTAATGTGGTATTTCTCACACGTATATATAGCACGTTTTATTTTTGTAGGAAATTCTCAAATATAAAAAGGCCAATAAATCATCATAAAAGGTCAACTTATTTCAATAATAATTGATGAGCCATAGATTTTTTTTATAATTTTTTAAGTTTTTCTTCAGGCCATAGAGATTTTTTACTGTTAGCTTGAAAGAAACTTTAAAAATTCGAAAAAAGTCTATGACTACCGAAAAAAAAATCACTTGTATCCTTAAAAACTTTAGCCATTGATTATTGTCTGGCTAACCAATTTCTAAATATGTTTGACCGCTTTGACGAATCTCTGACACTATTTTTTTCCGAATATCCCCCTATGAAGTGCTAACAGCCCAGAACCTAGTTTCGTGTAACAAAAAGTATGTGCTTAAGTATGGATCACCATCAAAATGCCAGAACTAGGAAACCGGCAAGGTTGGCAGCTGTTCAGCAAACACAAAATATATACGAAATATACGAAAATCAAAACCAAAACCCAAAAGTAATAGTCCGGTTACACTAAGAATGAAATGCAGCTTGGGAGTCATGTTTTAATCCTCTCACTTGGGCGCCATTTTCAAAAATGGCACCCAATCAGTGGCAAATTACAAAAAACTCGTAAATAACTTGGAAAATTTCCATGATCAAAATAACGATTATTGTCTTAAAAGGTATACGCATCTTCGGGTAAAAGATGTCAACGGGTGGAACCTCCACTTTTTGATAATTTATAATTCTTTGAAAAAAAGTGGCAGGTATTCCTTCAGATGCCAAAGGCGTATTGGGAAATAACGATTGATATCTTAAAAAATATGTGCTGACTAGAAGGACCATCGGTTAAAAGTTGAGCCCTCTTTTATTCTCGCTTTCTATAGAGGATCTAACGGATTGCATTTCTGGTGGTGTTGAGCTTACGGGGACCACTATAAAGGCTGATGACATAGTGCTGCTTTCTACCTCACCCCAATCGCTCCAGTTGATGATCAACCAATTGTATAGGTACTGTACTACTTGGAATCTTCAAGTTAACCTCAACAAATCCAAAATAATGATCTTCACAAAAGGTGGTGGAAGAAATAGCATAAACGAAAGGTGGTTCTATAATTCAATACCTATTGAAGTTGTGAACGAATTTAGATACCTAGGAGTGTGTTTTACAAAAAAACCTGAAAATGGAAAAGCATCTTAGTGAAAGACTTGTTAAGGCCAAGAGTGCTATTGGAGCTACTTGGAAAAAGTGTTTCACCAAGAGGAGCAAGAGGAGTATGGCTCATAGCTGTAAATTCCGTGTATTTGAAGCAGCATCGGAATTAATAATGTTCTATGCGTCACAGGTATGGGGATACCAACAATATGGAAGTGTAGAAAAATTGCTGAGGTTTTTTATTAAAAGGATATTCCACCTGCCTTCCAACACACCAAACTACGTAGTAATGTTAGAAACAGGACTATCTCCACTCTTCGTCCAAACCCTCAAAACCCAGGTGGTAATATTATTAAAGTTTTGAAACTTCTGAATTAAAAAAAAAATGTTTTAGATACTGATATTTAAGAAACCTAGACACAATTAATAAGGGTATTCATGCAATAGTGTAAAGTCGTCGTTAACGTGGTAAAGTTTTAAACTTCGTAAATCTGTCAAATTTTCCATACAAATTGTGACAGAATTTCGAAGTTTTAAACTTTACAACGTTTACGACGACTTTACGCTGTTGCATGAATACCCATAATGTATTAATGTAATTTATTTAAATTGTCAGCCTGGCAGATGGCATTGCCATGCTATACTGGATTTTGTTACTACACATGAATTGTATATAAGAAAATAAAATCTGTTTACTTACTTACTTACTATTTTTTAAAATTACCATAGCTACACAAAACTATTAAAACTTTTGTTGCGAGGCAAGAAAAAGTGAGGAGTGTCGGTTAAGACATAGGGTAGGAAAAGGAACGCATATGAAATTCGGAAATAGAGAGGTTGGAAATGGAAAAAAAATGGGAAAAATTCCACAAAATTTTGGGGGTATAGTAAATTCCCTCTCGTGGCGGGAATAAATTCCACTTTAAAAAGTGGAACTGATTCCCATGAAAGATGAAATAAATTGCCATGTGGAGCAGATGCCCATGGAATTATTTCCCTGCACCTTTTTTTCTACTTCAAACAGAGACTACAAAATTAAGTTCAGAACATGGTCCCAAATTTATTAATTTAAAAAAAAGTACTATCGAAGTCAGGAACTGAGTCATGTAAATGTTTGTAATTTTTTTAAATGTATGCCTGAACGTATACTTCCATATAAAACTGACTCCAATACTGATTTGTAAAATTTAAAGAAAATAGTGCAAAATGTTGAGAAATGTTCCCAAGGGATTAGAACTAAGTAAAGTGCTAGTTTTAATTTTTTTTACTGGCAACTATCTATGTATTTTTAAACCTAATCTGATCGAATTTCAAAGACATTTGACAAATTTGACGGCTGGAAGTTGCCAATCAAATTTTAGGTCGACTACTCTAAAACTTACAAAAAAATTATCTTAGGTAATTGTTTTAATAACGTTGGACTTTTTTCTGGTTGCATTATTTAAATCTGACATCAGGCTAGGTATTCTGATGGAAAAAAACCGTTAAATAACTATATTTTTTCTAAATAAATTATTATAATTGTTACATACCTACGTATGACGCCAGTGGTTCCTCTTTGTATATAAACTCAACTGTGAGCATTTAAAAGTCTCTACGTGCGTCGATCGGTTCAACGTTTTCGTGAAGTTTTGAACTTTTAGAACTGACGTCGCTATTCATTACAGCATTTATTTGCTCAACGCAGTTTGAAGTCTCGTATTAACATAAAAACAGAAAAACAGCAGTGAACTTCTTCAACACTTCATTTTGCAATCGACACTTTTGCTTTATGCAAATTTCAATTGATATTCTTTAAAATCACGAACACTAGCCCAATTCATATTCCCTCATACAACTAATAGCTTTGTTCCAGAGATTGTTGCCAAAAATTGTCAGTCTGTCGAATTTGTTGATGATATTTTCTCTCAGAGAGAAATAAATAGCAGAAAAAGTGTTGAACGGTTTGGTGGGAACTTTTGCAACTATTTTTCTTTGTATGTATTTGACCTATACGCTACGTCAATCGGGCATTTGACGGCCAAACTATTCTGCGAAATGAAATTTCCAAAGTACCAATTTTTAGCTTTGCTTATAACTTTAAGTCTTAACTTCAATCCAGCTATGCGTTTGAAATAAACAACACACTTTTTCCAATATCAAATAAGTATTATGTATTCTCAAAAAATAAACGTCTAACTTAGAAGGTAATTGATTTTAGACTTATGTCCTTTAAAACCACTTCAACTTGCGATAACATAAACATTAAATCATAATGGCCTTCTTAAGTTTCTCTCAAGTCACAAGTCGCACAACGATGGGTAAGGCTACCCTCAGTTCTCAGTATTGCCAAAGTAGATAAAAAGTTTGACTAAGATAGATACTCATAGTGATACCTGAAGGGGTTGTTATTTCAAAATGTTTTCATATTTATTTTTCTACTGCAACGAAAGATATTTCCTCGGAAAAATAGGTTAAAAGATGGCAAGTTCCGGCTCCAGCTCCAGTATTCTAGTACCATAACCAAACCCCAGAAAATAACTTACTAAACAAACAGGGTATAAGCAGCAAGCAATACATATACACAGGTCTTAGAAGTTATGTGTACTCTTTGCTAGAATCTACGTTTTCCTATAAATAAAGCACAAAGTGCGAAACTTTCCGGCCATTCTATAAAAGGTAGCTCTATAGTTTAAGAATTTACATGAAGTAACTTTAAATGAAATTTCAACGAAGTTTATACTTTCTTTTTGGTCTTTTTTTCTTTATCTACCATAGGAGGCTCGAGGGCAGTTTTATTTATTTCTGATGGTGTGAGAAAGTTTTCAGCTTTTCACCATCACACAGCAATACAAAATAGCGCGATGGAGAGTTATCATAAATTGGACCTAAGTACTTGAGAAAGGCGTTCCTAAGCAATGTTGCTATGTGTGTAAACAGGACTTAATATCACAAACAATGCGGGGTTGAATGAAGAGTGATGACTCCTTGGTGTGCAAGAAGAATGTTATTCCAGCGGTAAGTGCCTGCTTATCTATGCAAATTAGAAATGGCAAAAGAGGACAACACCAAGGAAATTGAAAAAGATGTACGCGCCTTGTATTTTGTTATTTGTGTTGTCCTTTTTGTGGTTTATGTCTTTGGTGTGAATAAGTTGTGTGTACATTTTTAATATCTTTGGGGTGAGATTGGCATCTTAGATTTTGTCCATATTATAAGTTGCTTGAGTTCATACATTATACAGCCTACAGTCATGTCCTTATTGTAAGTTGTATGTTTTCTAATTATATGGAAAAGTTTTATTTTGTTAGAATTATGTTAATTAAAGAAAAAGAAAATCCTAATGAAATAGTTAATAGGGCATGTTTTGTTGAACTTCTAGATGTGAACATTAAAATGCTTCACATTAAGAAAAATTTGTATGTGTAAATTCCAACACTAAGAAGTTAATAGCACATTTGATCATCAGTTCGAGAATACGTTAAGGAAAAAAATGTTTGACTGATGGATTGCAAGGGGTTGCTCTTGAAGACTAATATGTCAAAGAATTGAAAATATACGTAAGATTTATTCATCATAGATAAACTTATGAATACAATTTTTCAAAGTTTTTTTTTATAAAATCTGTGCAGCTAATAGCGATAAAATTATGAGAAAATATACAAATACTTAAGTCCAGGGTGTACTTACTTACTTACTTAAGGTGGCGCTACAGTCCGGGGTGGACCAGGGCCTCAACCAACAAGCTTCTTCCAGCCGGCTCGGTTTCTAGCTAGCTGTCTCCAGTTTCGCACGCCAAGTTGGTTGAGGTCCTCTTCCACTTGCGTGCGCCACCTTTTACGCTGTCCACCTCTACTGCGTTGTCCCACGGGGTTGGATTCAAAGACTTTCCGGGCCGGAGCATTGGTGTCCATTCGCTCTAGATGACCCAGCCATGTCAGTCGTTGGCTTTTCACTTTTGTGGCTAGGTCGGTGTCGCTGTACAGCCCATACAGTTCGTTGTTGTATCTTCTTCTCCATTCCCCATCTATGCAGACGGGACCAAAAATCACCCGGAGAATTTTCCTCTCAAAACAGCCTAACGCGTTCTCATCCACTGTTAGCAGTGTCCATGCCTCTGCACCATACATCAGGACCGGGATGATAAGCGTCTTATACAGGGACAGTTTAGTTGCTCGAGAGAGGGCTTTGCTTCTCAATTGCCTTCTTAGCCCAAAGAAACAGCGATTGGCAAGAGTAATTCTTCGTTTGATCTCAGCGCTGGTGTCGTTCGCTGAGTTTATAGCGGATCCTAGGTAGACAAAGTCTCTGACTACCTCAAAATTATAGCTGTCTATAGTGACGTTCTGTCCGAGACGTCGGTGTTGGGTGTCCTTTCTTGTGGACAGCATATATTTTGTTTTGCTTTCATTCACCGTTAAACCCATCTTCTTGGCTTCCTTCTCAATGCTCACAAAAGCACCACTGACATCACGCTTTGTTCGTCCGATTATGTCAATGTCGTCAGCGTAGGCGAGTAATTGGATGGATTTTTGAAAGATTGTGCCTCTAGTTTTGACGTGAGAGTTTTGCACTATTCTTTCAAGGACGATGTTGAAGAAGTCGCATGACAGCGCGTCGCCTTGCCTTAAACCTTTTTTGACATCAAAGGTGTCGGTAAGGTTTTTGCCGACCTTGATGGGCCAGCGTGCATTCTCCATCGTCATCCTGCACAAACGGACGAGTTTGGCAGAGATGCCAAAAATAGACATGGCTCTATATAGCTCGTCTCTATAGATGCTGTCATACGCGGCCTTGAAATCGATAAAAAGGTGGTGGGTATCGATTTGAAAATGCTGGGTTTTCTCCAAGATCTGCTGTAGTGCGAATATAAGCAACTGTTACAAACTATGTAAAAAAACGTTACAATCATATCCCCATCAAACACAGTAGGTGTCAAATATGAAAAAAGTGTTTCACGAATTAGCTTATACCGATTGCACAAAAAATCAAAATAGTTTTCGTAATTACGAGTTTTTTAGAAATTGATAGATAGATAGTGCAGAATAGAGAGAGGCGGATCTAATGAAATTATCAAGGTGATATTGTCTTTAAGTTTTAAGTCCAGGGTGTCATTTATTGCGAAAAACTTGAAACATAAGTTCTATAAAAATTATTTTTAACGTTTCAGTTTGGTTATGATTTATGAAATTTATTAAAAATCGTGGGAGGCATTTTTGAGAAACTTTTAAAAGTTTTAAGAACATCATCATAAGTATTAAATTAGTGATTTATTTTAGCTGTGTTAGCTGTTTTTATCCACAAAAAGTCTCCAATTTTTGTTATTAACTTGTTAATTTTTGAACGATAATACTTTTAATAGATCTCTTATTGAACATTTTTTGACAACCCTTTTAAATGTTTGACCAACCATAGATGTTTTTTTTTTGGTTTTCGAAATCGGCCATTCCAAAGTAACGGAGAAGACAATCGGACGCTTGTAGTAAGGTTTTTCTTGTTAAGATATTAATATTTTTTTATGAAACTCAGTGGTTTTTAAGAATTAATCACAAGGTACACGACACAGAAGTTTCACCAAAAAATTATGAAATTTAGTAAGTTTATACAAAAAAATAGATGGTAACGGAGAAGACACGTACAATTTAGAAATTTCCGACCATTGCTTTGAAGTTTAAAATTCTGCGCCATCCATTAATAATATGAAGTTGATTTTTTTTGCACACTTTCATAAGACCAACATTTATCAAAAACCATCCTTGGTTTAATGCCAAGTTTCATTTTACTATCAGAAAAAAATATGAAAGATGGTAACGGAGAAGACAACTAATAGTAACGGAGAAGACACGTACGATTAAAGATTTCTTTTTTGTTCAATTATATTGTAATTCGTATTTTTAAATTATTCTAATCAATGATAAAAGTGATTCAGGCAATTGAAAAATGTGTATAAAATTTCATTGAAATCGGTTAACGTTAACAAGTGCTAGCGAGCACTTGAAATTTTTCATTCAAAATACATGGTTTTTACTCAAAATATCAGCAAAATTGTAAAAGTTGATGGAAAATCTTTAAACTTGGCACATAAATTAATTACAAAAAAAAAATATTTTCAATAGTTTTGTATAATATTTACCCCATACAAAATTTAATTAAATATTGTTGTTTTTGTGCATTTGTTGCTATTTTAAATGGAGTAACTGTTATTTACAAAAATAAAAAATGTATTTGTAAACTCCTTGGTGCTTAGCATATGTACCAAGTTTAATGTTTTCCAATAAACGTTTACACTTTTACCGGCACTTTGAGTAAAAGAGTGTGAAAGCACCACGTATTTTATATGAAAAGCTTCAAGTGGTCGCTAGCACGTGTAAACGTCAACCAATGGGCACGTTCCGCTGGCTATTCTCAGTTATCCGGATAGCTTTGTGTTGTTGTAATCCCTTGTTAAAAAACAGCTGATAACAGCTGACGCAACAACAACTCAAGTTATCTCAAAATTTTTGGGATAGCTAGATAACATAGCGAATAAACATTGGAACGCGAGGAATTTCAATGAAATTTAACACATACCTATGTTTTTTTAGTTACTTTGATCCATTTTAAGCATGGGGATCAAAGAAATTCAGACTTGTAAAAAAAGAGCCTATGAGTCGTTGAAATTTGGATAAGAAAGTGCAATTTTGTCTTCTCTGTTACCCTATTTTAGACCGTTAGACATGATTTAAAAATCTATAAAAAATCCATCATAGTCCTTTTTCAAGTCTTGCTTTGTATGCGGAATAATTTTACAAACACTAATATAGTTCACCATTTATACCAACTTTTGTCATTTTTCGGTAACGGAGAAGACATGAAATGTTCAGTAATTTGAGGCGTATTACAATTTTTACAGCACTCCTATCAAGAAAATACTTCCGAATTTAAATAGTGTATTGCAAACACCTATAAAAACCCAACTGCACATCGCCATTTTCATCAGAATTTATAGAGAACTGATAGCTGCAAAAATGCTGGAAAATGCCCAGATACGGAAGATAAATTATGAGCTTTTTTGATCACTTACCTATTTTACAACAACAAGTACAATTTTATATTTTCAGTTTTTTCGTTAAATCTAAAATTACTTTTAATATTGGCATATTTAAATATATTTTTTCCTTAATTTGAAATTGAGTTGCTTGGTTTCGAAATTTTTGGAATGGCCGAAATTAGGAATTTCGATTTTTACGAACTTTGAAAGCGGACCACTCCGAAAAACTCAACACCCTTTGAAATTACTCTTACTTATCGAAAAGTACTATTTTTGTAAATCTAATCATAGGAGTCATCTTTCAAAATAAAAAAAAAGATTCAAAATAGCTTTTGATGGCCTTAAGTCCTAAAAATTGGCGTTTCGTTCGGCTTACTCACTTGAACTCATCAGTGACATATAGTGAGGGCTTTGTCATACGCAATTTGTATTAAGTTCAGTTCAACTTACATGGTTTTTTCAACGAAAATCCACTGTAAACTATATCCAACTAGATTAGAGTTCCTAATCATTAAGCTGGAAGTTTTTTTGCCCGGGGCCAGGCATAGTTTCTATATAAGAAGGTTTTATAATACAAATTCTATATACATACTACTGAAATAAATGAGCCAAGTAGAAGACTTAGCATTAAGGATTGTACTTGTTGAATTATTGATTCAAAGTAGCTTTTTATGGCCTTTAGTCCTACAAATTGGCGTTTCGTTTGACTTAATGCTAAGTCTTCTACTTGGCTTATTTATTTCAGTAGTATATAGTATTTGTATTATAAAACCTTCTTATAAAAAAAAAGATTTAGTCTAAAGGTCAGTTTTTCGATGTGAGATCATCCTAGTATCGGGATTAAGCCTGAGCTATCTCTGGAAACATGTTTTTCAATCAATTTAAATCCTAAGCAGATTTTCTTCACATAGTCCTAACGCCATTCGTTTCTTCACACAACTACTTTGCGCTAGCCTTGTCAATTCGGTTCCGAGAATTAGCTAGGACTCGGTACGAGCTCGCTCATAAAAATCAGGTGATACTGACTTTTTATACTAATAAGTGCTCAAATCGGTGATTTCTTCACAGAAGTACTTAGCCCAAATCTTGTCAAGTTGCTTCCGAATACTAATTAGGACCAGGTATTAGCTAAAACAATAAATTCAACAGTCTAGCAGCGTTAATACAAGAACTAGTCTCAATTTTGGTAGTTTTGTTTTTTAATTTTGTAACAATTGCATTTTATATTGCAACTTTTTATAAAATCATTTTAAATCAACAGAAATGATAAAAAAAAGTGGTTTTTATAATTTTCAATTTTCTCAAAACCTAAAGCTCCAAAAACCGTCTGGTTTTCAGTATTCGACTCAAGGCTAATAACAACATTAAATAATAAAAGACAATTTACTACTTTATAGTGTAAAATAAAACATGAAAAATCAAATAACAACATTTTTCCATTTTTTTTTTTAAGTTTTGAGTTCTCAAACCAATTCAATGTTTTGGAAATTTGTCCCCTTAATGAAAAGAGGGGGAAATACACCTCCCGTTTTATATAATTTATTTCTTAGAATATATCCAAAAATTATTTCATAAAGTATTGGCCATAACTTGGAAAAATGCTGTGTTCTTCTTACCTTTGAAGAAACAGTATTTCTCATATGCAAATAAACACTGTATCAAAAAAATTAAATAAGGACATTTTGAACAAACCACCTTCTTTACACCATAACTTGCTCTCATAATGTCCCTGGGATGACCATAAATCAATATATACTTACATTTTTCGATATCTCTGAGTAAATCGATCAAAAACCATTGATGTTGTAAGACAATAACATTGTTTTTCAATTTTTTGAATTTTCTTCTGCTCGTATCTTTCTTAACCTTGCTCCTACCGAAAATATGAATACAACTTTTTTTGTAGGAAATTTATTATTCTTTCATTTTGTAGTGCACACTTTTCCGCTTAAACGCTTAGTTTTCAAAATATTCCCGAAAAGTTACAAAAGGGGACCTTTAACCCCCTCTCCTGCCTAAAATTCGCGGCCCTGGGCTGGGGACTTTTAGTATGTTATACCTGAGGGTCACCCCTACCACATAAAATAATAACCCAGAGAGCATGATTTATTGCATTTATTTTTCCTTCGTTGATTGGACTATTACGTAACAAAGTATTTTTACTGATTTTTAAAAATATTTCAATTTTTGTTGTTGAAAAAAAGACACATGTATGTATGTACCTATTACATGTGTCTTTTTTCCCCCTCGTGGTTTTCGCCTTGACGTTGGCGAGGGGGCTTACGATATGACACTCCAGCAATCCAGCTGCAGGGGCATACAACTAAGAAAAACCAAACAAAAACAGGGATGTTTATCCAAAAGCAAATAAATAATGGTCATGGAAAGCTATACAAATGATGAAATCCGAGCGGGGATATACGCTCAAGTGTCGACAGAAGTCACGGCTGTCGGCGAGGGCTTGGCTTCGCAAGAAGCTAAGTCGCCAGTGACAAATAAAGTAGAAAACCCGACCAAACCCGTCTTAACTAGACAAGCGAATGTGCTCAACCTTGCAGCATCTCTTCTTCCTGCTCTAGATAGCTTAGCTATTGAAGGTATGGAGACCTCGAACAGACCTTCCTCTATAGGAAGTCAAACCGAGGACGAGCTGTTGCAAGACTCGAGTCAAGAAGAGACCACGCTGAAGCCTACTGCACCCCTCAAAGCTTCGAGGCAACGCAGTAACTACAGATCCTCCAAAAGATTCGTGAGTGCTACTGAGAAAAAGGACCCAAATACTCTCAGTTCAAGAGACAAGGCCCTTTTGAAAAAACATAGGAAATTGGTGAGGAACTATGAACGTCAGTCGGCAACGACCGCCACTGCACCCATTGTTTCCTCCCAACTACTATTGAACGCAAAAAAGCCAGACAGCGGGAAAGTAATTGCCGCCGCATCTAGGTCTATCCCTAAAAAGATAAACCGTGAACAGGCGGACAATAACTCTACCGCTAGTACTGGCTCAAAGACGAAACTGGAGACCTCCAGCAAGAAACAGCAGGCCAACGCTTCATCGAACCTGAAAAGGAACGAGAAAGCACAGGTAGGCAACTCTTCTGGGGCGAATCCAGGTTCATCTAAGAGAGCAAGATCGGAGGAGGCAACCAAGACTGAAGGTTATAAAAAGCTTAAAACCAACAGTTTTGACACCACCCCGATCGATCTGCAGGTGGCCATAATAAGTCGAGACGACCCGGATGGGAAAATCACGGCAAAAAATTGGTTACTCGTGGAAAACGAAATCATCAAAGCCATGATGGTGACATCCGAGGATGATAGTTCTGAGGACTACACCTTTGATGGAGCTGGTTGGCGAAAGGGAGTAAAAGTGGTTTGCTGTGGGGACCAGAAATCCCTGGAGTTCCTCACTCACACAATCACCAATATTGGCGAACTGTGGGAGGGGGCATCTCTTGGGGTTCTTCCCGTCACAGCTCTGCCACTTCGCCAGCAGGTTAATATATGGATTCCTCCTCCTGCCATGCATGAGGATGCATCCGTGATTAAACTGCTGGCGAAACAGAACAAGGAGCTGCCCATTCTAGAATGGAAACTTCTTCATTCCAAGAAGAGTCTCAGAGGGGAAGGGAAGGACCTCTTGTTCATGATTGACAAGAAATCTGACCTTCTTCTTAAAGGGAACAAAGACGTGTTGAGATATGGTCTCGGAACCGTAAAGGTAAGGAGGCATGTTAGCAAAGGGGAGTCAAAAGCTGCTGGTGGTGCAAATTAATTTGCATCACGCCAAAGCAGCGACGCACGACCTAATGCTCTACATGTCTCAGGAGGCCGTGGATGTGGCCTTAATCCAAGAACCATGGATTCGTAAGAATCAGGTACAAGGATTGAGGTCAAAAAACTATAACCTGTTCCACTCCACGTCAGAAGGTGAAATAAGAAGTTGTATTCTAGCGAAAAAGTCAATTAATGCTTTCTTTTTATCTAGGTACAGCAACAAGGACAACGTGGCAATCAGCGTTGAGTCCAAGGAAGGTAACTTCGTCTTGGCATCAACGTACATGCCGTACGAAGAGGAAAACCCACCATCAAAGACAGTCCGCGATCTTGTGGGACACACCACAGCAAGAGGGACACCTTTGGTGTTGGGATGCGATGCCAACGCCCACCACACTCAATGGGGAGGTAAGGATGTCAATAAAAGAGGTGAGTCAATTTTTGAATACATTCTCTGTTCAAACCTTATGTTATGTAATAAGGGTAATCACCCAACATTTAGGAACAAAAACAGGGAAGAGATTCTAGATCTCACTCTTATGAGCAATAATGATAAAATTTCTGTAGGGAATTGGAGAGTCTCGCCTGAAGAATCTTTCTCAGATCACTTTAGGATACTCTTTACTCTAGACAGAAACAAAAATGAGATTAAGCCCTTTAGAAACCCAACTAGAACAAATTGGACAGAGTACTCAAAATGGTTGAACGATCGTATCGACCCACCAGAGGAAGAAACGCTATCGGCAACCTCAACCATAGATACTGTTGTTCAAAACCTTACTAGTGAAATGAGAACGGCTTTCGAAAGACACTGCCCTATATCTCGTAACATTAAACCCACTAGCCCACCATGGTGGAACAGTGAACTTAAGAAACGAAGAACAGGGGTCAGAAAACTTTTCAATAAAGCCAAACTGAGTAAATTAGATATAGACTGGAATTCTTATAGAGCTGAACTTAACTCATACACCAAGGAGTTAAGAAGAGCCAAAAAGGATTCATGGGCTAGACACTGTGAATCCATTGAGAGTACAAGTGAGGCAGCGAGACTTCGTAAGGTCCTTGCCCATAATCCCGCGATTCCGGGATATATTAAACATCCCGATGGATCGTGGTCGAACTCGAGCCAAGAAACACTTGAACTCTTTATGGAAACGCATTTTCCTGACTGTAAGAGCCCTGAGGACTCAGGTAATAAACAACCAGACCCCTTAGAAGCTCTACAACCAGCACCAGAATTGGATCAGATTATCACAGAGCAGAAGATTATGTGGGCAATAAACTCGTTCAAACCCTTTAAATCAGCTGGACCAGACGAGATAATTCCGGCATTTCTTCAACATGCTCTACAGATAATCACCCCATGGCTTAGGGTAATCTTCAAAAGTTGTGTTAAACTTAGATACGTCCCTACCAGCTGGAGAAAGGTTAAAGTTGTCTTTATTCCAAAAGCTGGGAAACCGACACACTCGACTGCAAAAGATTACAGACCAATAAGTCTCTCTTCGTTCCTCCTCAAGACACTGGAGAGAATTATTGATCTGCATGTTAGAGACCTTCTCAACCCAAACATTTTGTGCAACTACCAACACGCTTACCTTAAAGGTAAGTCAGTGGAGACCGCGTTGCATGAAGTCGTTTCACAAATTGAGAAAAGTCTCGAGCACAAAGAGCATACCCTGGCAGCATTTTTGGACATTGAGGGAGCGTTTAACAACGTAAAAACGGAGTCCATTAAATCTGCTCTGGAAGAGGTTGGAGTTGAGCCTGCCATTGTAGACTGGATTTATACCATGCTCAATGGCAGAATCATAAACTCGCGACTTGGGGATACTATTGTTGAGAAAACAGTTACAAGAGGCACGCCACAAGGAGGGGTAATTTCGCCTCTCCTTTGGATCCTAGTTGTTAATAAAATTCTTACAAGATTTAGAAATAAGGGCATTAAAATTGTGGCCTATGCAGACGACATAGTAATTTTGATATCGGGTAAGTATCTTACCACCATCAAAGATATTATGGAATCCGCACTTAAAGAACTATCTTCTTGGGCAGCACAAAACGGTCTCGGGGTTAACCCTACAAAAACCGAACTAGTTCTGTTCACGAATAAAAAGAAATTAGGGGATTTTACTCCTCCCAGACTAAATAACATACCTCTGAAACTCTCCAAGGAAGCTAAATATCTTGGAGTTATCCTTGATTCCAAGCTAACATGGAAACGTAACACAGAGGAAAGAATGAAAAAAGCACTATGCGCTTTCTACACATGCAAAAAGACCTTTGGTACACGTTGGGGTATGCGACCGCAAGTTATCCAGTGGATGTACATGACGATAGTTCGCCCCATACTTACCTATGGTTCTATAGTGTGGTGGAAGGCTGTTGATAAGGTAAGCTATCTCAAAAACCTGAATAAGGTACAGAGACTAGCCTGTATAGGAATAACGGGGGCACAGAGGTCTACACCACAGGCAGGATTGGAAATTATTCTAAATCTTCCAGCCCTGGACGAGTACACTAGATGCACAGCAGCCAAAAGCGCATTTCGACTCAAAGAAATGGGCTCTTGGAAGCACAGCACCTATGGTCATGGGTCTATCCTACGAAGGTATGACACAGTGGCTGGGCTTGATGTGAAGACTGATTATATTCCACCCTTAATGGATTTTAACAAACACTTCTCTATTTCAATACCCGAAAGACATGGATGGGAACCCAACTCACTAATTAGTGAACAGGGTATCCCCTTCTATACTGACGGGTCAAAAATGGAAGAAGGAACAGGTGCGGGGGTGTTCTGTGAGGCCCTTAATATTTGGGAATCATATAAACTCCCAGATGAGTGTAGTGTCTTTCAGGCTGAAATTTATGCTATTCATAAAGCGGCAGAATTGGTACACAAGAAAAAACTGATCTCGTCGGAGATCACTTTTTTCGTGGACAGCCAAGCTGCGATCAAAGCAATAGCCAGTGAGACCATAAGATCCAAAACAGTGGCAAAATGTCGAGGCATACTGAACAAAATTTGCAACACTAACCGAGTCAAACTCTGCTGGGTTCCTGGACATAGCAATATAGAAGGGAATGATATAGCAGATGAACTGGCAAGGAAGGGGTCATTGTCAAATGCAAACAGTAGTAGCCAATTAGACACGGGACTAGACATCCCGATCGGCGTAATTAAAACGAAAATGGACCTAATAATGAAAGAGCAAATCAATAAATCCTGGATTACCAGGAACGATTGCGCTATCTCTAGAAGTTTATGGCCTAGAATTAATGAAAAGGAAACTCAGTATATTCTATCGCTGAGTAAAAAGAACATTAGAATCTTGATAGGTGTACTAACGGGTCACTGCGCCATTGGCACAATGGCCACCAGATTGGGTGTACTCGCACCCGACTGTTGTAGGAGCTGTCAGGATGTAGAAGAAATAGAAACCATTAGACACCTGCTCTGCGATTGTCCAAACCTCCAAACAAGCCGCCTCCGCTACTTGGGAAACAGGTTTGTTGGAGAACTGGATGATCTAGCGCAGGTCTCAATGGTAAATATGAGGAAATTCATAGATAGCACAGGCTGGTTCGTAAATGAGCCAGTCTATCTGAATCATTAGCTTAGGAGCATCTCTGCTTTCTTATTGTAAGGGGATCACAATGGACCGACAGGCCCCCGTGTACGCAACAGCCCTGTGCTGTGCACACCCCTCCTAACCTAACCTAACCTATGTACCTATTTCGAAAATGACTCATTAGATTTTTTAAACTTGGTGGGTAGTACCTCGTGGTATAATGGTTAGTGCGTAGGACTGTCATGCCGAAGGTGTGGGTTCGATTCCCAGCCGTGCCACCTAAAAACAGAAATGTTTAATCTGAGGTACTGCCTCTTGCGAGAAACTGACAAATCTTCCAAGAGTTTACTTGTCATGAATAAGTGCTGCTGATTTAGCCGTTCGGACTTGGCCAAAAACTGTAGGTCCCCTCCATTCCAGCCAACAACATGCACACAGGAACGGTTGTAAGTTGTAAGTCACTAGGTCCTGGTTCTCCATGAGATGTTGCGCCACCCAATTTATAATTTATGGAACATTTTGATCGTATCCTAAAATAAATACGGTCTACTTTAAAATATAAAAAAATTAACAGTAGGTAGGTACTTAAGCAATCGAAAACGCTACTTCGTGTAGCACCCAAAACGAACCATGTGTTTTCTGCTAGTTAAATTAGAACCTTTGATTTTGTAAAAAGAAAGAAGAAGCTAAAAGGTGTTGCATAACCTTTAAAAGGTCCTGGTTTTCTTGTAGCATCCAAAACGATGGAACTACCCCATTATCGGCTGCTCGGAAATTAAATAATAGTTTTTACACACAAATTTCCAAAAAGTGATATTAATATTGCATTTCAAAATTATAAAAAAAAATTTGTTCTGAATTTTTAATAAAAATTTCAAAATATTTTTTGAAAATTCGATATTTCAAAATCGGGTTGATAATTTTTCTTTCTAATTTAGTATTTAACTGCATATTAATAAATAAACTTAAGCATTCCAAAATGTTTCCTTTAAAATGTTTTGAAAATTTCATAAATAAAAAATATTGTTCATAACAGTTTTTATTAACATGTTCTAAAAAATTATGTTTTGAGTTTGAAGAAAATTAGTTAAAGTTTAAGGCTCTAGCCTCTAGCCCTATATAAAGTGAACCGTGGACGTGAAGAATCAAATTAATTTTTGGGCAGATTTTTTTGTGTGACTCTATTTAAAATTTGAATGAATGTAAGAACTGACTTTCTGGTTAGTTGTGAATAATTGTTTAGTAATGAAAACTACTAAAATTTGTATTCAATTTCCTTGCAATTTATACGTATTTCGATTGACTTTGATATTTATCAAAAAAAGTTCCTAGTCTGACTTTTTTTCCTCGTGAACGTTACAGCCTAACCGGCTTACTCGATTTTCTTCAAACGTTTTTTGGTCATTCCACCACACAATTTTTCATTTTTTTTTTAAATAACGGTACCTGCTTTACAATTTTTTTTCAGCAATTTTACATAATCATAATTTTCTCAAAAACGACTCCACAGTTTTTCTTAAAAAAAATTCAATAAATTACTTTTAGTAAAGGCTACTATACATATATATATTGGGTGGGAAATATAAACAAAAAATAGTTATTAATGGTGCCTCCCAAAGAACCATTTTTTGTATTTTCGATTTCCTTCAAAGCTGTATGACTGATTTCAATATTTTTGTTGATATGGAACCTTTGTGTACCAAATTACAGAAATAAAATATTTTTTTGGATTTTTAAAAAAATGTTTCAATTCTGTTTTGAAAATCAAATATTTCGAAAGCGACATGATCGATTTTCCTTAAACTCGGTACTTGAGAGTTTTTAATACTTTCAAAAATATATTAAGAAAAAATTGTACTTTTATGCTAAAATAACAGTAGCTTCCATACAAAAGTTAAATAACCGTTAAGGAAAATATTTTTTTTCTCAAAAACGGCTCCTAGGATTTTGATTAAACTTTGTCCGTATGCCAAAAAGAGAGGGATATACTACCAAAAACTATAAAATTTTACACTTAGCAACTATAAGTAGTACCTATGATAGAATATTTTGTTTTTATTTTGAGTTTTCTCATTATCATCAGCTGAACGGATTAAGATGAATTTGTTTTTACTTGCGATATAGGCACTATAAGGCAAGTTTTAGATTTGTGCAAAAATAATGTTTTGAGATAACAATCAAACATGATATTACGATGATAGAGAACACCAAAAAATTGGGTGGCACAATTCTGTCTGTTCGTCTATAGCCTAAACAGCTTGATCGACTTTCTTCAAACTTGGTACATAGTGCTTTTTGGTGATTATGCCCACACGTTTTTCTCATTATTTTTTAGAACCAAAAATAACAATACCTGCCATACAAATTTTTTTAGCAATTTTACATAATCGTATTTTCCTCAAAAACGGCTCGACAAAAAAATTCAATGAAATAATTTTAGTAAAGGCTTCCTTTGGGTGGAAAACCATTTGTCAAAAATGGTTTTTAATGGTACCTCCCAAAGAACCATTTTTTTAATTTTTGATTTTCTTCAAAACGGTACGACCGATTTCAATTCGTTTCTTATGCAGAAGCTTCCAATAAAAATAAATAGTTTTATGTACCAAAATTTTTGAAAAAATATTTTTTGGATTTTTAAAAAATGTTTTAATTCTTTTTTTGGAAAATTCAAATATTTCGAAAACGACATTATCGATTTTTTTGAAACTCGATACTAAAGAGTTTTTAGTACTCTCTAAAATATTTTTAGACAAAATTTTACATTTATGAAAAAATAACGGTACCTTCAATACAAAAGTTAAAAAAAACCGCAAAGGCAAATATTTTTTTTTCAGAAAAACGACTCCTACGATTATAATTTAACTTTTTCTATATACTAAAATTAGAACGATCTACTACTAAAATTATAAAATTGTGCACTTAGCAACTATTAATAGTACCTGTCATAGAACCTATTTTCTTAATTTGAATTTTCTCGTTATCGGCTGAACAGATTTAGATTATTTTTCTTACATACAAATTTCAGATAAAATTTAATAATATTGCATATCAAAATTTTCAAAAAAAAAAGTTTTTAGATTTTTAAAAAAAGTTTAAAATTTTTTTTTTGAAAATTCGATATCTCAAAAACGGGTTGACAATTTTTTTTCAAATTTTGTTTTTATATACACATAAATATGTATATACTTTAGATTACATTTTAAGTAGGTCAAGACGTTTCTTATAGCTTTAATGCAAAACCGATGTTACAGAATCTCTGGGTTTTATTGAAAAAGTGCTTATTAAGATGAAACTAAGCACTACAGAACAGTTGTTGGTGCCATTTTGGTCTGCAATTGTTTGAATGGTGGACAGCCTCTTAGATCAAACCAGAATGCCTTACATTAAGAACCAGTTTGGTTTGCATACCAAAATTTGTTTTTAAAAATGTTTTAAGAGTTTTATATATGATAAATTAAATTTAAAAAACCGCTCCAACGATTCTAATTTTTTCCCATACAATCATATTCAATCAATGATTAAGATGGGATTATTTTTGTTCACCGCAAGCAGTCAAAAGAGTTGTTTTAGCCAATTTAAATGTCGTTTTTCGTGCTTCTCTAAATTCTCTCATAATTTCCATGTTTTTATATTCAATTTTCTTAAATCCGCAATGTCTTGTCTTGAACATAAGAGCAACGTGCGACCCAGTCGTGCATTTTATTTCATTTTATTTTAGAAAACGATAAATAAAAATAAAAGTGGATGTGGCAAACATATTGCATCATTATTTTGTTCTTTGTCTGTTATTAGGGCAATTCCTTTTATTTTCATAGAAATAAATCCAAAGGCAAATTTTTCTTAGAAACGCCCCCAAAAGTGGGCGTTTTAAATTGTTCCATATAGAACAATAATTAAAAATCATATTACCTTAATTTTGTTCTAGGGAACACATTCATTTACCCTGAGGCCACACGAGCAAGTACTTGCAAGCAAGTTGGCTACATACACTGATTGTCAAATTCGTAATTTGCATTCCACTTGCCTCCCACTTGCATTCCACTTGCTTGTCTCCCAAATTGCTTCTCAACTTGCTTCACTACTGGCTTCAAAACTTGCATGCCAGTAGTTGATAAGCAAGTTGCTTGGGTTTGTTTGTGTTAGTAAACAAATGTGTATGTATTGCAACTTGCTTGCAAGTACTTGCTCGTGTGGCCTCGGGGTTACATTCACCTTTGGTGATTATATGACATATTTAAACAAAAATAAGAGTGTCAGTGGGCGGAAATTTTCTCTGAGAATGTCTCATCATATCTTTTATCATATCTGAAACTGTCATCCAAATTGGTGGACTGTTTCAGATTTTAAAGATTTGAGACCGGTTCTCCATACAACTTGAACCACTGTTGTGGCTCCATATCGATTTTGATAGTAAAAAGTGTAAAACAATGATATTCATAGTGTCGCACATCTTTCTATTGATTTTTAACAGCTGAAATATAAATTTAATCCTGAACTTGGAAACTGTTCCTGAGTGAACTCACGGTTAATTAATTTTAAGGATTTGCTAACTCTGGTTTGATTTAAGAGGCTGTCTGCCATTCAAACAATTGCAGACCAAAATGACCCAACAACTGTTCTGTTAGTGCAAAGAGAGACTTCTATGAAGTCCTTAGTTTCATCTTTTTTTCAATAAAACCCAGAGATTCTGTAAAAATCGGTTCTACAATAAAAGCTATAACAAACCTCTTGACCTATACTTAAAATGTAATCTGAAGAATATTCCTTAGATATTTCCAAAATATCTATTATTTGTAGGTACCTATGTTAGATACTCTTTTAAAACGACTTGAATATTCTTACTGCACACAATGCAAAGGTTAACTTTACAATATATTTGTGACATTCTTTTTATTCGATTTTCTTTTTAAACTATTTTATTGTCCTTGACATAAACAATACGAATACCAGTATAATACAAAACATTCAATTCAATACAATACAAGCATTATAGACAAATATAAATACATACAAACAAAATATTATACCTTTTCCAAAAGTGGTCAACTCTCAAATAGTATGTAATATCTGACCAAAATTGGAACCACTTCTCGAAATTATTGGAATTGGAATCCTTCCTCTATTTCTATATGTATATGAATTTGTTTATGTGTATGTGTATTATTATATGTCCTTTTGAGTGAAATTCCAACAGCATATCTAGAATACTGCATACGGTGCAATTTTGTGAATATAGTCAATAGGGTCAACTGGCCATAGTTCATAACATTGGATCTATACAAAACGTTTTAATAAATCTTGTATTACTGGTTCTCTGGCTCTCATATACTCTTATATATATTTGCTCTGTTCATAAAGTGCTGCATACACAGAATTAATATATGAAGCCAGCAGGATCTGGACAATTCCGAAAAGGAATTTTGAGAATTCAATGTAAATTCCTTTGACAGCCACACAACCAAATTGAAATGTGAGTGCTGGATTCTGCCTGGAAGTGAAAGTTATGTAGGTCTCTAGAGGTACATAGGTATTGTGCTTTTAATCTACAGTTTATGGCTTGCCGCAAGTATTTCCGTCACCTACGTATTCTAATATTATTTAGTTCGAAATATCCTTCAGCATGGCTTGAGTTCTAAGAGAGTTATTTAATACCTCTATATCTCATGTGTTTCATTAAATGGAGTTCAGTTTTATTATATTTGTATTTGAACACTTGTCGTAGCATCCTGAAACACACTTCTTGTTTGGATAAATGCCTTTGCACATGTTTCTGGCCCCAAAGCACTTTAAAAAATTCCATCATCACAGAATAGTTGTGCTAACTAAACTCAAGTTACTCTTTGTCTAAGTTGGATAGCCTGCAAGACACTTTACATGAAACCCTAATCTCATCACATTCTGCTCTAAACCTTGTTTGTCTTTCGATGTGTGTGTAGGTACTTAGAGTTTACCTCCCATAGTAGTCAGTATACCTTCCCAACCAAACCAAAACACTAAATGGCAACAATTTAGAATCACTTGTTCCACATTTGCAAACTGCAAATGCAAAATACACATCGCCAAAGTTGCAAGATAAAATAAGCTGACAAAATGGCGAAGGCGAAGGCAACAGCAAGACCCTTCCCCCTCCCCCCCTCCTCCGACCAACTCTTTCATCCATAACAAAATTAGAAAAAAAAAGAACAAAGAGAATTTTGAAATTTCCCAAGCTCTATTTAAGGAAGTATGCACACTAGCATGTTTGTTATGAAAGAGGAAAAGGAAATAAGAAGTTTGTGCTGCACAAAGTGAGAGTATTGCAGTCAGTTGACATTTGCTTAGAGTTGGTTCTTTGTGTCATTAGTTTTGATGTGATTAGGAGTGTTACGTTATACGAGTGCACTGCGAGAGTCAGAGTAGCTCTGTTTAGTTGGAGAAAATAATGCACAAACAATGGTGACATTGGAAGAGAATTTTTCGTCACAAGCTGGAATGTTGGGTATTTGGTTAGTTTTTATTTATAAAATGCACGAACAACAGCAATAAAATGGAGGAAGTGAGTTCTATACTGCAATTTGTATATTATTTCTATATCCATTCCCATCTACTCAATTAAATTTGAATGTTTTTTATGGTCCTTGACATAACGATACAAAAGAGGGATATTGTTTTGAATGTTGTGTTCCTTCCTTAGTATGTATATGAAGGTACAATGAACATAGATTTAAAAGGATATTTTTAGAATGCAAAATGCTTAGTATTGTGCTCATTTATTTCAATTGTTTTCTGCTAGAAGTATTGGTTGAAAAATCTCATTATTTTACATGGCTTTATTTTTTACGTAGCAACCATAATAAGACTCTTAAAATCTTATTCATCTCAGCGTATAAGGCTTCGCACGATAAATACAAAAAATAAGATGGTGTGGATCGCCTCCTTGGGAGGGCTGAATTCTTGGTTCTATCACAATTGGTATCGAATAAACATACATTGATCAATAATTTATTTTATTTTTTAGAGCAAGTTCTTCTGTGCGATTTTTTCACCTGGTGAGTTAAATCGGAGACTAAACTGAGGACTGTTTCCGTTTTGGCACCATAGATAGTGAAAGTTATTGGAATCTTTGAAAAGTTCAATTTTCAAAGATTTCGGTGGTGAAATGCGTACAAAAGTGATTTCCATACTGTTGCACATCGATTTCAATAGATTTTTGACAAGTGAAAGATAAAGTTAATCCTCAACTAAAAAACTGCTTCTGAGATAACTCATAGTTACTTACTTACTTACTTATCCGGCTCCCGATCCATGAAGGGTCTCTGCCTGAGATATTGCGGTCTTCCATCGGTTGCGGTCCCTCGCACGCTCCCTCCAGTCGTAGAGACCAAGCGCTCTTGCGTCTGTGACCGCCTGGTCCCTATAGCGGAGGTTCGGTCTTCCTGGTCGTCTCGAGCCTGGGGGCTGGGATTCGAAGATTTTCTTGGCTGGAGCGTTGTTGTCCATTCGCGCGATGTGGTCGAGCCAGTGTAGTCGACGTGTTTTGGCTCTTTGGACTACATCCACATCTTGGTACAGCTCGTACAGTTCACGATTGAATCTTCTCCTCCAATCACCCTCTTCGCATATAGGACCAAATATTCGCCGAAGAATTTTTCTCTCGAAAGTTCCCAGGATCAATTTCCCTTTTTTACTTATCGTCCAGCACTCGGTGCCGTAGAGTAGAACTGGTAAAATTAGCGTTTTGTATAGCGTGCACTTTGTCTTTCGAGAAAGGAGTTTTGAACCCATTTGTTTGGCCAAACCAAAGTAGCAGCGATTTGCTAGGGTAATTCTTCGTCGGATTTCCACTAAGGTGTCGTTCGTGGAATTGATGTTTGTTCCGAGGGTAGGTGAACTCCTTGACTACCTCGAAATTACAGCTACCAACAGTGACCCTTTGTCCTAGGCGATGGACAGATGAGGCTTTGTTTGTAGATAGCATATACTTTGTTTTGTCCTCATTCACTTCAAGACCAACGCGTTCGCCTGTTCATCAATAGCTGTGAATGCTTCAAGTACAGCTCTCTTGGAACGGCCGATGATGTCGATGTCGTCCGCATAGCCAAGCAGTTGAGAAGACCTGTTAAAGATAGTGCCTTCCATGTTAACACCACTCTTGCGCACTATCTGCTCCAGGACTAGGTTGAAGAAATGATAGCGCATCTCCTTGTCTGAACCCTGTACACGTCTGTAATAACTCGGATGAGCTGTTACCCATTTGCACGTTGCACCGCGTATTTTGAAACGTCGCGTCATTCGGCATAGCTGGATCAGTTTTTTCGGGATCCCGAGTTCCGACATCGCCAATAGAAGCTCTTGGCGACTTATGCTATCATATGCGGCTTTGAAGTCGATGAATAGGTGGTGGGTCTCGACTTGAAATTCGTTGGTCTTTTCCAGGATTTGCCTCAATGTGAAGATTTGGTCTATCGTTGATCTGCCTGGCCTGAAGCCACACTGGTACGTGCCGATCATAGTGTTGCAGAAAGGTTTTAGACGCTCACATAGTACGTTGGATAGGATCTTGTAGGCAACATTAAGCAGGGATATGCCTCTGTAGTTCTTGCAGGATATAGGATCGCCTTTTTTGTAGATTGGGCATACGGAGCTATTTGACCAGTCGTCGGGCATACTTTCCTCCTCCCAAACTTGGTTGATGAGCTGGTGCATGCACCCTACCAGAACATCTCCTCCATACTTGAAGAGTTCCGCTGGTAGGCCATCCGAGCCGGTGGATTTGTTGTTCTTAAGCTTGTGGATGGCTTTCTTAACCTCTTCAGTACTGGGTGCTGGGACTGGATCTTCATTGACTGGTCTAATGCTTCTTTGTTCCCCTGTCGCCTCCTCTACATAATGCCCATTAAGCAGTTGCTGGAAATGCTGCTTAAACACGTCTACAATTCCCTGTGCTTCGGTGACTAGGTTCCCTTCGCTGTTTCGAAGAGCTTGCGTGCCAGTCCTAAAACCAGATGCCAGTTGCTTGGCTGTTTTGTAGAACCGGCCGCGGCGGGTGTTGGTGGCGGTGCTGGACTCTTCGAGATACTTGAGCTGAGAGGCTGCGGATGCTCTTTTCTTTCCACGCAGGGTTTTTTCTCTTTCCTTCTCTTTTCACGGTACTCCTCTCTTGCTGCTCTTGTTTTCCGTTGCAGCATTTGCATTCGTGCATTTTCCGTCTCCTGTTTCAATACCGCGCATTCATCATCATACCACGGGTTCTTTTTTCTGGGTGGTTGATAGCCTATTGTGGTCTCGGCTGTCTCCTTAATAATGTCGCGATACTGGTTCCACTGGTTGTTGACGCTTGTGGCTGGGTTTACGGCAGAGAGTTTCCCTGTCAATTGCTCACTGTAGTCTCTGGCTTTCTCAGATGTGCTAAGGCATGCGATGTTGAACTTCTTTCTTTGGGCGGTCTTCGTTTTCTTTTCGTTGGACAGTCGGGCTCTGAACTTTGTCACAACAAGAAAGTGGTCAGAGTCCACGTTTGCACCTCGGAAAGTTCGCACCTAAAAGATGTTCGATGCGTACCTTGCGCCAATTAGCACATGGTCGATTTGGTTGGCAGTTCGACCATCTGGAGATCGCCAGGTTGCTGTGTGTATCCCTCGCCTGGGGAACCTAGTGCTACTTATCACCGTATTACGAGCTGCAGCAAAGTCGATTAGTCGGAAGCCGTTGTCTGTTTTCGTTTCGTGGAGGCTGTGCTTTCCAACTAATCCGCCAAAGATGTATTCCTTTCCGATTTTAGGATTGAAGTCTCTGAGCACGACTTTGACATCGTAGCTCATAGTTACTCGGAGCTAACTCAGTACTGACAAATTGGACCTTAGAGGCATATTGATGCCATTAAAATGGTAAATCATTATTTCATGTATGATATCTTTCTGTCTAAGAAAATTGATTGGGTTGTATGAAATGGTTTTAGTACAAATCTTTGGCTTCATAACTTTGTAGTCCATAACTAATCTAATTTTTTCGGTTCAAAATTTAGAAATCTTATATTTTTCGAATTTGTTTTTTAGCTGATACTCCCTGTAAAAAAATTATATATAATTTTTTAAACCATGCATTCCGATAGGAAATTAAACTATGAACAAAAAGTTTTATGAAATGAATGGTCAAATTCGGCTTAGTTTTTGAGTTATACCAAACATATTGAAAAGTGATCAGTGTGACCATTCTCTCAGAAACGCATGGGTGAATTTAATAGCATTTTCGGTTTTAAGCATGCTTAAAGGCCAAACAAATAATAAAAACCCTTGCTTGTAATTGTTCCTTTATACCCCTCATTTTCGGGTCTATTCACTAGCCTAAAAGCTTAGATTGCTTGACTATAGCTTAGCAGATACAGCGAATTTGAAGTTCGTGACTTTATTGGTACTGAAGTGTAGTTTTGAAGCTTTGCAAAATTTGTATAAGGTAGGCCATCCGTTAGCCAAAGATGTTATCGGGAAAAAAAGCAACACCAATCATCCTGTAATGGATGTGGATGGCACACTTTTGGTATCAATTGAGGATCAGCTTCGTAGACGGAAGGACCATTTTTGTGCCCTGCTAAATGAGGATTCAGTTGAGCAGAGTGCTGAAGTGCCCCAACTAAACGAGATGCGCAGGTCCTATAGGGGTATTGACATCGAACCCCCGTCAGAATCGGAAATCCATACAGCAATAAATCTCCTAAAAAACAACAAGGCAGCTGGACTGGACGAAATACCAGCTGAATTCCTGAAAGCCGATCCCGTAACAGCGGCTAGTATTTTACATCCGCTGATACAAAACATTTGGGAAAACGAAAGCTATCCCAGGGGCTGGAAGGATGGTGTGATTGTTAAGTTGGCAAAGAAAGGTGACTTAAAGAATTGCAACAATTGGCGTGGTATCACCGTTTTGTCCGTTTTCCCAAAACTAATGGCAACCATCATTCTCGAGCGAATAAAGGATAGAATCGAGTCTACACTCAAGAGGCATCAAGCTGGCTATGGATGTGGTCGATCGTCTGTCAACCATATCAACACCCTGCGTATCGTCCTCGAGCAGTCGATGGAATTTCAATCACCGCTTTACCTCATGTTCGTGGATTTTGAGAAGGTCTTTGATCGAGTCAACCGAGAATGTATATGGAGATCGTTGCTTGGTAGAGGAGTTCCACCAAAAATTGTTGCCATTATTAAAGAGTCCTACAACAACACAAGGTGTTTTGTTTTGCACAATGGGCAGCTATCCGACTCCTTCGTAGTGCAACAGGGTGTGAGACAAGGGGATGTTCTATCGCCAATTCTCTTCCTGCTGGCGATGGATGACGTATTGATGGCCAGTGTTGGTACAGCTGAGAGACAGGGCATTCAATGGAGACCGTTCGAAAGGCTTAGTCACTTAGAGAGACTATGCCGATGACATATGTCTACTGGCAAATAACATCAGTGGGCTGAACGGGATGTGCCAAACGTGGTCTAAGAATAAACAGCATAAAGACAAAAATGCTCACAGGCCGCTCCACACAGCAGCGTATTTTTCTACAGGAGAGGCCAGTTGAAGTAGTGGAACAGTTAAACTAAGGTTGCTTACCATAATTTTGGTGATGTCCTCAAATTGATGATTTGGGTTAAATATATATTCCATTAGGTTGAAAAAGCTATGTGACACACAAGCTGTCCAATAAATAATCAATTTATTGCATAAATACTTAGTTCAATAAATCAGTCGTATTGATTTAAATACATAGCTTGACCAGTACGTAGCTGGTGATTTGATTTTTGTGAGGTGTCATTAAAGGTCGATGCCGTAAGAAATTTACAGATGATTAAGCCATTTAAGAACAATATTGGTTCAGCTCTTCGTGAAATAAATGTTAAAACCGTCAAAAAATTATTGAAAATTTGCATTGACAAGATAGCCATGCTATCTACCATCATGTCAGCTGAGTAAATTATTTGAATAAAAATAATATTTCATAATCGAAATATTTATTTTTACTTGCGATTTAAGGTACTATACGTATAATGGCAAGTTATACATTCGTAAACAAAAATTGAACTCGAGATTTTGATCAGACTTTTCATTAGGATGATTGAAAGTGTGTCTCACAATTCTGTCTGTCCATGGAGCTATAACCTAAGCGGCTAGATCGATTTTCTTCAAACTTGGTACATAGCGTTTTTTCGTCATTCCCCCCACACATTTTTTTTTTAGAACTAAAAATAACGGTACCTGCCACACAACTTTTTTATCAATTTTACATAATTGTATTTTCCTCAAAAACGGCTGCACAAATTTTTTTCTTAATTACTTTTGGCAAAGGCTATACCTTTGTGTATAGAACCATTTTTCAAAAAATGGTAATTAATGGTACCTCCCAAAGAACCATTTTTTTAAATAATTTATTTTCTTCAAAACGGTACGACTGATTTCAATCATTTTTTTTATACAGAAGCTTGCAAAAAATATTAATTGTATTGTGTATCAAAATTTATTTAAAAATATCCGAAAGAAATTTAAAAAAATGTTTCAATTTTTTTTTGGAAATCAAATATTTCGAGGTCGACATGATCGATTTTCTTGAAACTCGATACTTAAGAGTTTTTAGTACTTTCTAAAATATTTTAAGAAAAAATTTACTTTAGTAAGAAAAATAACGGTACCTACCTTCTATACAAAAGTTAAAAAACCGCTAAGGAAAATATTTTTTTTTCTCAAAAATTACTGTTACGATTTTGATCAAACTTTTTCTGTATGCTAAAATTAGTACAATCTACTGCCAAAAATTATAAAATTTTATACTTAGCAACTATGTTACCTATTAGTAGTAGGTACCTCTCATAGAATGCTTTTTTTTATTTTGAATTTTCCCATTATCAGTTGAACGGATTTAGACAAAATTTCTTATGCAAATTTCAACATCAAATAATATTGCATATCAAAATTTTCAAAAAAGAAATTTTAAAAAAGTTTCAAATAATTTTTTTTTGAAAATTCGATATCTCAAAAACGGGTTGACAATTTTTTTTAAATTTTATTTTTGTATGCACATATATGTATACGTAAAAATCAGCATTGTGCGGGTAGGTTTGCAATTTTGACAGTTTTTTGAAATTTAAGAAAAAATAAAAAAGGATATTTCTTACAGTACCATCTTTTAAGACTTTAGGCCTGTCTGGCAGGACCTTTCGACCGTCCGTCCGGTCTGATATATTTTTTTTTTTCATATTTCAGAATATGTCAGCTAACATATATGTAAAAATCAGCTTTGTGCGGGTAGGTTTGCAATTTTGACAGTTTTTTTTTAATTTAAGAACAAATTAAGAAAGGGTATTTCTTATAATACCAATTTTTTAAATCTTAAGCTTGTCTGACAGAAGCTTTTGACCATCTGTCAAGTAGGTTTGGCATATTTTTTTTCATGTACAAAAAGACATAAGTTACCTATTATAAATTCAAAAATCAGCATTCTAAAAGTAGATAAGTTGCACTTGGAAGTTATTTTACATTTTGAAAAAAAAAATAGGTGGCAACCCTAGAATTGCGGAAATTTTCTCAGATCTTTATTTTTTTGACTAATCTGTTCAAGAATAAAATACACATAAGTTTAAGCCTTGTACCTAACAAATTTCTCAAGTTATCCAATATCTTTTATTAATCTTTAAGAGCTTTAGGCTCGTCTGGCAAACACTTTCGACCGCCAAACCCGTTTGGCATAATTTTTTCCATGCATAAGAATGTATAAACTAAATTATAAATAAGTTTCAGCCTTGTTCGAGCAGGTTAGTTTTTACCTTTTTTTTTGCATTTTGAAAAAATCAGATGGCAACCTTTCGACCAAGGCAATCCTGCCAGACCGTGGTTTTCATACTTAAATAGTCCCAAATCAAGCATACACAAAACAGCAGCTCTTCGTTTACTTCAAGTAACAATCAATGGTACTAACTGTCAACCTAATGAATCAAAAATCTGTACCTCTCTGATGTCACTTCTTCTGACAATTTTCACTAACTTGTGTATGTGCAGCTGTTCTTTGCACTGGTTTTCATCAAGAAAAGTAATCTGTCAAGTTACACATTTTACCAAAATTATCAATGAAATTATCTCATTAACTCTCATGAAAAAGTAGCCTTAAAAAATTTTCCGCACCCTTTGCTTCAAATAAGCTGGAGTAACATTATTCGCTGAAGGTGTCACATGTCACATCAAGCTAACACACATTTTATTCAATAGAATGACAAGTTGGATACCAAATGAATTAGTTCTGACTCGCTGCAGTTCAGTGTTTACTTATTGGGATATTAAATTTTGAATTATTTTAAGAGTATTTACGAACACTGTAGAGAAAATTGTGCTTGTTTGTTGAATTTAGAACGTTGTATGGTTTTTTCGCATTACTTCCAGTTCAATTAAGATTATTTGAACGGGGTTTTTAGATATTTGGCCTTAATTAAGATATTTGAATCGAAAATAAATGCTGCATGAAATACCTTTTGGCGTAATGGATGAATTTGACTGTTACGCTACAGTTCTAGCAAATAATTAATCGTTAATTATGCTAAAAACTCTTTTCTTTTCCAGAAGTTTTTTCTCTGTTTCGTTGAATTGCCTCCAAGAGTATCACTTGTCATGATAATCTTAGCTGTATGGATTCTGTAGAAAACTAAAGAATTTTGTTAAGTGCTGTAAGGCGTCATTGCAACTATATTTAAAAATAAATTGAACTTAGTACAAAAACGTTTGAAATTAATTCAATTTATGTGTTTTGTTTCATATTATTTGTGGGTTTTAATCATTGAAATATTTAGGATTGAATGTGTTTGATTTGACATGAAAACGAAAGCCTTTATCTAACTCACCTGTATCTTCATTATATTTGTATATCATCATGGCAATTTTCTATCTCCAAAAAAAGTTCTTTCATATAGCTTCGAGGTTTATAATACTAAAACTACAAGTTTCATTGAAATATATGTATATTTTAAATTTTTTCATCATCTTAGCTCACCCGCATTGATTCAAATAGATTTTGTATATTTTATTTTTGTTTTCTGAGTTATATCAACCTTGAATCCATCTAGGTTCTAGACCCTCTGATGTTTAGATCTATCAAAACTTCAAAGGTTCATCATCCGTTATAATCAATGTCACAGACATGCAATTAATCCCACAAGGACAGTTTTATGTATATTAATGAGCAACGGTATGTATATTAACAGTCTGGTTTTATTTAATCTCTCAAGAGTCGCAAATATTAACGCTTCATTAATTCAGTCAAGGACGATAGATTTTTGGAGGGTTTGCTTTTATAATTGATTTTCAGTAAATTGATGTTTTGCCTAAAACAAAAACAAACTTTGAGTAGAGATAAACAGAACGGGTTTTTCCAAGGTTAATATATAATGTTTTTTAATTTTTAATTTATTAAAAAGAAACAAATTCTGTTTGGGGTGAGTTTTTGAAATTTCTGTGAATAATTACTCGAGGGAATTAAATATTTACTTTTAACGAGTGGTTTAGTTGAAGCTTCACTGGAGGGGAAATTCTAATTTTATCTTACTCAGATCAATTGGTATTCGTCATTTTAATGTGCAAATAAATTTTCTTGAAGGCTTGTAAAAGGTCTTTAATTTATAAACCTTACAAAATCTTCAAAGATGATCATAAAAAAAATGCATGTGGAAATCTTAGATACACCATTCGACATTGTTCCATAATGTTTATTTTTGTATTCATTCTCCTTTCAGAGAATTAAAGCAATTTAATCACATTTATGATTATTATGTGGTCTAAGTCAAAGAAAATATATTGACAAAAACTCCGATGCCGGTAGGCTGGTTAGCAGAAATCTTTAGCAGGAATTACGAGCAAACGTTGAGACAGATGAGGCAGTAGCCTTAAGAAAATACATTTAAAAAAAAACAAAGGAAAAGCAAATATTCCTAAGAACTCGTATAAATTTTTCATTTTTACTTCACAAAACAGAGTGTTTTTTCATAATTTTATAGTACTTAGTCGATACTGCGTTTTGAACTGAGAAAAAAGCATTCAGTTTCTCAGCAGACATTTTGTTGCGGATTTGGTACATTCAAACTTTATTTTGGTCTAATCTTAAGCTCCAAAAATAAATTAAATTGGAAGCTCTCTGTGTAGTGATACTTTTCTTTTTTAATGTGAAAAATTATTTAATTAAGAATAAAAACTGAGCAAAAAAATGTTCCACATACGCCATAGTGCACCACTGTGATTAAATATTTATTTTTGTTTATATGTATATAAACTTTCTGACTGGGTCACACATTACTGTTTTAATGCAAAAGCTATACAATGTTTAACCATTGCACATACAATGTATAGGTAAGAACATAAGTATCACTAACTTCGTACTTCGTATGCTTTGGATCAGTGTTTTTCATACTTTTTGGGTATGCGACCTCTTTGTTAGTAAAAACTTTCTGGCGACCCCCATATTTATAATAATACTTTTTGTTGTTATTTAAAAAGCGACATACTTACATGATTCCATTAAAATCTCCCTTATCACAGGTCAGATATAGCTGTCAAAAGAGAAGGTATTGGGTACGTTCAGAAGACCCAAGGGACTAGAAATTAACGAAAGCTTCTCCTCTCTGATTGGTCAGCTGCCTAAATATTGCTTTTCAACTAAGGCAACTTTATTGGATAGTTGACTGGAAAGTAAATCAATAAAAATCTCACTTGATGTTAACTCAGGTGCACTTGTGTCAGAATATCAGCTGATTATATATTTTGTCACTAAACAGAAAACGTTTTCTGATATATTTATTTTTGCCTACGTTTGTTTTACAACTTGTTTTACCATTTGGAATGTGTTCCTTATCTGATACGGAAAAGGTTATTAAAAACTATGTATGATAAGTACAAGATATTGAACTTTTAGTTCACATTTCCTTTCGCCTGAAATGTTAACATGGGGAGGTTAAACTCTCCTCTTCTGTCTTCTGCCTTCGCCTGTTGTATAGTACAAAAGAATATAAAGTTACCATGAAGTCGCATCTCATACAAATTTGGTGGGTTCCAAAATTGGAACCCGTAAAAAGTATCCTCCTTTTAACTATGCTTTATAATACGAATAGTGAATATTATGGTATGCGTGGTGTTTGCCAAGATTGTATGAGAAAGAGCATTTCTCTTAATTATTTTTTGTTTCGTTCTTTTTATTATTATTTCGAAAAGAGCTTTCGGAATTGGATTTTATTTTAAGATCCAGATAATACTTACTTACTTACTTATCCGGCTCCCAATCCATGAAGTGTCTCTGCCTGAGATATTGCGGTCTTCCATCGGTTGCGGTCCCTCGCACGCTCCCTCCAGTCGTCGAGACCAAGCGTTCTTGCGTCTGTGACCGCTTGGTCCCTATAGCGGAGGTTCGGTCTTCCTGGTCGTCTCGAACCTGGGGGCTGGGATTCGAAGATTTTCTTGGCTGGAGCGTTGTTGTCCATTCGCTCAATGTGGCCGAGCCAGTGTAGTCGACGTGTTTTGGCTCTTTGGACTACATCCACATCTTGGTACAGCTCGTACAGTTCACGATTGAATCTTCTCCTCCAATCGCCCTCTTCGCATTTAGGACCAAATATCCGCCGAAGAATTTTTCTCTCGAAAGTGCCCAGGATCAATTCCCCTTTTTTACTTATCGTCCAGCACTCGGCGCCGTAGAGTAGAACTGGTAAAATTAGAGTTTTGTATAGCGTGCACTTTGTCTTTCGAGAAAGGAGTTTTGAACCCATTTGTTTGACCAAACCGAAGTAGCAGCGGTTCACTAGGGTAATTCTTCGTCGGATTTCCACTAAGGTGTCGTTCGTGGAATTGATGTTTGTTCCGAGGTAGGTGAACTCCTTGACTACCTCAAAATTACTGCTACCAACAGTGACGTTTTGTCGTAGGTGATGGACAGATGAGGCTTTGTTTGTTGATAGCATATACTTTGTTTTGTCCTCATTCACTTCAAGACCAACGCGTTTCGCCTGTTCATCAATAGCTGTGAATGCTTCAAGTACAGCTCTCTTGGAACGGCCGATGATGTCGATGTCGTCCGCATAACCAAGCAGTTGAGAAGACCTGTTAAAGATAGTGCCTTCCATGTTAACACCACTCTTGCGCACTATCTGCTCCAGGACTAGGTTGAAGAAATCACATGATAGCGCATCTCCTTGTCTGAACCCTGTACACGTCTGGAATAACTCGGATGAGCTGTTACCCATTTGCACGTTGCACCGCGTATTTTGTAACGTCATGTGGCATAGCTGGATCAGTTTTTTCGGGATCCCGAGCTCCGACATCGCCAATAGAAGCTCTTGGCAACTTATGCTATCATATGCGGCTTTGAAGTCGATGAATAGGTGGTGGGTTTCGACTTGAAATTCGTTGGTCTTTTCCAGGATTTGCCTCAATGTGAAGATTTGGTCTATCGTTGATCTGCCTGGTCTGAAGCCACACTGGTACGTGCCGATCATAGTGTTGCAGAAAGGTTTTAGACGCTCACATAGTAGGTTGGATAGGATCTTGTAGGCAACATTAAGCAGGGATATGCCTCTGTAGTTCTTGCAGGACATAGGATCGCCTTTTTTGTAGATTGGGCATATGGAGCTATTTGACCAGTCGTCGGGCATACTTTCCTCCTCCCACACTTGGTTGATGAGCTGGTGCATGCACCCTACCAGAAAATCTCCTTTATACTTGAAGAGTTCCGCTGGTAGGCCATCCGAGCCGGCGGATTTGTTGTTCTTACGCTTGTGGATGGCTTTCTAAACCTCTTCAGTACTGGGTGCTGGGATTGGATCTTCATTGACTGGTCTAGTGCTTCTTTGTTCCCCTGAAGATCCAGATAATACACTTTATTAACTTTATACTCTTTGATAAAACCAATCAAGTGTACCGAAAGTAAGAATACTGGATTCAATTAAATATGGGAACCAAATTTAAATAAGCAAGTAGAAACACACTGCTGGGGTATACGAAGCGTACCAGATAGGAGTTTCGAAAAACTTTTTGGGTTTTAAACCTCTTTCTTTATCTATCCTTCCCCCCGTTTATGTCTACGCTCTACTTCTTGTAACTGTATCGTAGACAAAGAACTAACACCTACCGTTTTTTCTTCTAGCCTTTAGCTAGGAGCTGGGCCTACCGATTATTTCTGTGCCTACCCTTCTTCAAAGAGTAACACAGACAAGCTTGTTACCTACCGCAAACAAAACACCGATTTTTCTTCTAGTCTGCCGCTAGGAGCAAAAGATTATAATATTGTACCTGTTTTTTCCGCGCTCAATTTCTTCATAGTGTATCTTGGACAAGGCATTGCCTACAAAGATTTTTCTTCTAGACTTTTGCTTGGAGCAGGGCCATGTACCACCTATTATTTCTGTGGCTACCCTTCTTCAAAGAGTACCGCAGACAAGCCTGTCATCGCAGATAGTGCACCGATCTCTCCTCCAGTCTCTTGCTCGAGGCAGGGCTGACCCCACAACCCGTATATGATAATACCTGACCTTGAAATTTCTCCTTAAATTCATTAAATATTCATAAAAAAAATCTATGGCTGACCAATTACTGAAAATAGCTGACCTTTTACAACCGTGAAGAGGCCTTTCAAATTGCATACTTATTTTTTTACTTGCGATTATAGGTTATAAGGCAAGTTTTGGATTCGTGCAAAAAAAAAATTTTGAGATAACAATCAAACATGATATTACGATGATAGTGAACACCAAAAAAGTGGGTGGCACAATTCTGTCTGTCTGTCTGTCTATCTGTCTGTCTGTCTGTCTGTTCATCTACAGCCTAAACGGCTCGATCGATTTTCTTCAAACTTGGTACATAGTGGTTTTTGGTGATTCTGCCGACACGTTTTTTTAATTTTTTTTTTAGAACCAAAATTAACGGTACCTGCCATACATTTTTTTTTGGCAAATTTACATAATCGTATTTTTCTCAAAAACGGCTCGACAACTTTTCTTAAAAAAAATTCAGTAAATTTATTTTAGTAAAGGCTTTCTTTGGGTGGAAAACCATTTTTCAAAAATGGTTATTAATGGTACCTCCCAAGGAACCATTTTTTTAATTTTTGATTTTCTTCAAAATGGTATGACCGATTTCAATTATTTTTTTTATACAGAAGCTTCCAAAAAATGTTATTAGTTTTGTGTGCCAACATTTTTGAAAAAATATTTTTTGGATTTTTAAAAAATATTTCAAAATTTTGTTTGGAAAATCAAATATTTCGAAAACTTTTTTAGTACTCTCTAAAATATTTTTAGAAAAAATTTGACATTTATGAAAAAATAACGGTACCTTCCATACAAAAGTGAAAAAACCGCAAAGGAAAATATTTTTTTGCTTGAAAACGACTCCTACGATTTTGATTAAACTTTTTTCATATACTCAAACTAGTACGATCTACCATTCAAAATTATAAAATTTTACACATAGCAACTATTAGTAGTCTGTCATAGAACGTATTTTTTTATTTTGAGTTTTCTCGTTATCAGCTTAACGGATTTAAATGATTTTTTTTATATACAAATTTCAGATAAGATTTAATAATATTGCATATCAAAATTTAAAAAAAAAAGTTTTTGGATTTTTAAAAAAAGTTTAAAAATTTTTTTTTGAAAATTCGATATTTCAAAAACGGTTTGACAATTTTTTTCAAATTTTGTTTTTATATACACATAAATATATACTTCAGATTTGCATCCCAAAATTTGTTCTTAAAAATGTTTTGAGAATTTTATATATAAAAAATTAATTTAAAAAAAACCGCTCCAACGATTTTAAAATTTTTTTCCCATACAATCATATTCCATCATGAATTAAGATGGCATACCTTTTTTTCACCTCAAACTGTCAAAAGAGTTGTTTTAGCTAATTTAAATGTCGTATTTCATGCTTCTCTACATTTTTCTCTCATAATTTCCATGTTTGTATATACAATTTTCTTAAACTCGCAGTGTCTTGAACATAAGAGCAAGTACATGCGACCCAGTCGTGCATTTTATTTAATTATAAACTTACAATTTCATTTTACTCGGAAGTAACCCAAGTGGACTTAAGCCATTTTTCCCCTGAACCATTCATTTGTTTTCCCATATATGTATATATACATAATATTTCCTTTGTTTTTGGGGCTGGGTTACCGGTAAAAAAATGAGGTGAAATTTTACAGTTTTTTTTTTTTATTTATTTGGAAGAAATTAAGGGGCGAATCAACTTAAAATAATCAATGACCTTTATTAGGAACACCCTTATGTTCATATGAATTATGTAGGTATGTATTTTATAATTAAAAAAAATATGCATCTCAAAAGTGATTGTCGAAGTCGGTCCTCTAAATATTTTCTATTCAACACAAACAAAATTTTTGAAGTCGGATTTTATTTTATCCCATTAAGGACTATTAGGGCATCTTTTCCGCCTGCATATTATACTATTTTCTCCTATTTTTTTTTTTTTTTTTAGTTTAAAGTTATTCTGGACTTATGATTCACAATGGATTGAAAAACGTCACGAAAACTAGGCGATAACGATGATGAGATTTGCTGCCATTTTTAAAATCGTTGAAGAATCAAAATTATTTCAACAATGTATATAGAATATCAATAAGACATGTATCATTTTAGACCAAGAATAATAATAAATTGATTGATGATATGGGCATATCCAAAGTCCTCTCATTGGTTTTTGTAAAAGAACTTTCAAAGAAGAATAAAGGAAGCAGGAAGAGGTGCTTTGTACAATCTTAGCACATGGTTTTTTAAGCTGCATGAGTTGAAAAATTTGCAGTCCTTTAATGAATTGACTTCCTTTCGAAGTACGACAGAATTATTACCAAAAATCCTTTGAAAATGATGACCAAACATTTCGGAGGGGGACGGGTAAAAAGCTTAAGCTTTTTAGTTGCGTCTGCATACACAATTTTATCGAAAGAAAAACCAGCCTAGAAAAATGATTTTATGGGATATATCATTAATCACGGTATTGTTTAAACTTCAAATTGAACTAAACCTCGTGTACATTTGGCTAACGAATGCATAGCATGTATAACATCCCTAAAAAAATAATTATATGTAATCCATTTTTAGTACAGTTCCTCTTTTTTCTACTTCAAGGAGATTTATTGTCTATTCCTACCGTCAGACTCACTTTAGAGGATTTGTCATCCACAAACAAAAAAGAAAAAATCAAATCAAAATTACTGGCGCTCTTTTATTTTTCAGATACAACGCCCCTGTGGCAATAATAAATAAACTTTTTCTGACTAAATCATCGATATTTAATTTATTGGTGAGTCCCACCCACTCACAAAGTCTAGTCGAGTTGGCATCAATTTTGATGTTTTTTTTCTCCCTTTCTTCGCACAACTGTTTTCAAGAGTTTCTCATCTGTTTTTTTTTTTAAATAAAACGTTTACCATCTCATCGTATGAGTTTCAGTAGGGTCGTGTGTACTTGTTAATGATTTGGCATTATGTACAAAAATTAATTTTCAAATAAACAGGCATTTTTCTTATATTATTTAAACACTGTATTGTGATGTCCCTTAACTTAGACAATAAAGTGTTATTTCTCTCTTCTACTCAAGAAATGCATTTAAACAAATCAAAAAGAGTTCAAATTGGTCATAAAACGTCTGAACTGTGTAGGAGTTCTGATTAAAAAAACATTAATATTTTTTTTCTATTGCTACAAAAACAATTTCAAAGCTCAAAAGCCTATACTATTAACATCACTATACACAATTCCCTAGGAATGAAAATCCATGTGCCTTAAAGCACCTAATTTGTCAATTTGCATTTCCATCAAAACTTGTATGTAATTGGTTTTCAGTGCAAGGATAAAGTTTCCAAAACTTACACAATCATTAATCCCCAACAGCTAAATTCTAGGTCAGAGGAGTAAAAACTTATAACCAATGCTTTCGAACCTAATCCTATGAGGATTTATTCATTCTGATGCTGTAGTCGTATCTAGTAACCTATTCTCTCACTCTTTTTATCTCTCTCTGTTTCTGGTAACCCATTTTTGAGTATGAAGTATGAGTCTGTTGGTTGTTTAAACAACTTGTTTAGTGGTTACATCAAAATGGCATATAAATTTCAGTTACAAGATCCCTAGTCTGTACTTCATCTTTTCACAGATGTTAGTTTGGTTGGGGGAGGTGATTCCCGTATCGTCTTTGTTTTATAAGAAAATGCTGTTAAAGCAGTTCTGCGTGAGACCTTCATGGACTTCACTATACAAGCTTTCTCCAAACTTAAACTATTATGTGTATGTGCAAGCCGTTAATATACACATCCTTAAGAACACAGCACACAAATCGTGAATTGTTAATTGTTTTAATAAGGTGACAGCAATATACATACAATGTAGCAGCTTCTACACATTGTTGGGTCGGTTAGCCAGACCTGCCATTAACAAAACCCAGCTGCAGTACATCATAATAATGTTAAAAGCACTAAATCTATACCCCACTGCCACTCGGCAAGAGCCAGCAGGACTAGACTTACGGGACGTCCACGGCACACGTTATATACGAGGCGTGCCGAGGCAAGGCGAAGCAAGGCGAGAAGTATTATGGTGCATAATAGATTTTGTTGCAGCATCATCATGCTGACGATATGGTGTGAAAAGTTTTCCATTTAACGTGCTTGTATGGCGTTACATTATTCATGATTAATTACAAACCTTCTAGCCCTGGTTTTGGTCACCCTGTATTATATATCGTTGTTCATAATAAACCCCCCCCCCCCCCCCAACGATTGAATTCTTCAGGGAGCTGAACTGGAATTTATTGGAGGGAAGCGAGGAAAACCTTAATGGTTGCACATATACATATTTTGGATTATGAACGACATTGGACTCGGTGTATTGCATCGTGAGTTCGAGAGATATTGGTTGTGGTTATAGAGAAATGTATGTTGATTTAGGGGTTATGTTTTCAGCAAGGATTACCGGTTGCAGGATCACATATATGTATGTATGCATGTATGTCGTATGTGTATGATTTATGCATGGTAAAGCATTGAAAAAGAATTCAACTCTTCATCCGGTTGCAATGAAGTGAGGAGGAAATTATTTGCTGACTAGTTGCTTTCTATACAAATTGTTGCTTTCACCGTTGGTAATTTAGTTTAATCACTGACCTTGTTGTATGTTAAATTGTGTGTTTTCAGATTTGATATTTATTGCATAGTTATTATTTACTTCGGGTAGATGGAAATATATTTGATTTACATTTCTCATGTTTGGTGGTTCAGATTAAATTTTGTTGAATTTTTTTTGTATTAATAAAAATTTAATCAACTAAACTGGTGCACCAGGCGACATATGAAGCAGACTATTCAACAAATCCAGCAACAAAGGTAATTGATAAAATGTACGCCTGGATCACATAAACTTCCACTTGTTGATCAAAGATTGTAACAGGTCTAGAAATATGAATAGTGTTCTACGATGAAATGATATTTCTTCAAAAAAAGATTTGAAAAAAGTAAAAAGTATTAAAAAATAATTCGATTGTATTAAAAAATAGTTATTTTTACGATTTTTAAATGCAGTATTACTTCAACAGCTAGAAGGGCCAAACAAAATCATGCTTATATATATAAATGAGGTGAGTTGATGGGACTAACTTTTTTTTTTTTTAATTTTGGGAATTTTTGGGAATTATCTTTATTTATTTATTTATTTATTTATTTATTTATTTATCAACTACAGACATAAATGTCAAAGTTGTTTCTAAAGTTTTACAAACTTATTTTACAAATTAGGTACATTATGTGTGTAATTTTTACATGAATACAAAATTCTACTGCAATCTTGAATATAAAGTATGTTTAACACTAGAAGCAGATTTATTGAAATCAATTAAGTTATAACATTTATTAAAATCACTCCTCATAACATTAAGCGGTTCATTTAAACCATAATTGACCCTGGAGGACAATATGTAAAATATATGCTACGCCCCCTGAATTGAAACTTCCAATTTTTCTATTTTTTTTCTTCCTAAGTACTTCAAGCCCTACCGACCTACCAATTTTCATAGTTCTAAAACAATCGGAAGTGCTCCACTTAATTTATAAGAATTTTTAAGAATGTGGGTGGATGCCACGCCCCCTGAATGGAGAATTCCCATTTTTCAATTTTTTTCTTTCTAAGTATTTCAAGCTCTACCGACCTACTAATTTTCATCGTTCTACAACAATCGGAAGTGCTCCATATAATTTATAAGATTTTTTAAGAATGTGGGTGGATGCCACGCCCCCTGAATAGAAAATTCCAATTTTTCAATTTTTTTTTTCTAAGTACTTCAATCCCTACCGACCTACCAATTTTCATATTTCTAAAACAATCGGAAGTGCTCCATATAATTTATAAGAATTTTTAAGAATGTGGGTGGATGCCACGCCCCCTGAATTGAGAATTTCCATTTTTCAATTTTTTTCTTTCTAAGTACCTCAAGCCCTACCGACTTACCAATTTGCATCGTTCTACAACAATCGGAAGTGCTACATATAATTTATAAGAATATTTAAGAAAGTGGGTGGATGCCACGCCCCCTGAATAGAAAATTGCAGATTTTCGATTTTTTCCTTTGTATGCACCACAAGGCCTTCCGTTGTGCTAAATTTCAAGCTTCTACGATGTCGGGAAGTGCTCCATAATTTTGATGATCTGTCAGTGAGTCAGTGAGTCAGTGTATCAGTGAGTCAGTGAGTCAGTCAGTTACGGTTTTTGCGATTTTTGAAGTCCTATATCTCGGGAATTACTAATGCTAAAGAGTTGAAATTTGGTGAGCCACCTGTGTTTGATCAGCCCAGCAAATACTGCAAATTTGAAGTTTCTGACTTTATTGGTACTGAAGTTAAAGGGGGGTTAAAAATCGCCTGAGTTTGTTCCTATAAAAAGGGTGTAGTGCCGCGAACTTGGCTGGGCACTACGGTGCCCTTTGATTGAGATTTGATTCAAACTTCACATTACGATGTAGTCCAGGCAATTTGTGACTTAACATTGACAAAACTGCAACAGAAGCTTTTTTGATGTACTTTTGTTCAGTATCCGTTACTGTTACTGAACAACAGATCAAAAATGAGTCCAAATCCGTCAGTGGGAACACACCCAAAACCGGTTTCTGAAATGGTGGATTGATTTGGGTGTTGTTTAAGGTTGTTATTTTCACTATGCAATGCTTTTAGCTGATTTTCTGTGCAGAAATCAGCTGCTTATCCTAGGAAGGGTCCATGAAACTTAACAGCAAGGAAATACCCAGTCATGACACCCCTAATCATGACTCCTCCCCAAATCCTTACCCTGCACCTGTTGGTCAGACTTGTCTAGGTTGCTTCATTGCACTTTTATATAAGACAAAAATATTTTTTATAAAACAGAGTAAAATCATATCAAATAGCCTTAAAAGTGACCATTAACACTTTGATTTTATTTTCAATAGATTTAAAATTTCAAAGGGATGTAAGCAAAACACCTTTCTTTTTCATTAAAAGTAGTTAGACTCAAGGCAACCTATAATGCTGTCTAAACATCAATATCCTATAGAAGACAATCTTACCTTTCATTTGGTAGAAACCACAATCATTATATTATAAAGTGGTAAACACGAATCTTGTGGTACAATTTACGCGGCATACAAAAGCCAAAGGCATATAAATTATATATCAATTGAAAGTTTTTTTTTTGCAGAGAAGTGCAAAATGCACAAATTTATTAATTAATTGCACCACGATTACTAAAAAACAATAAAAGAAAATTGCACAAGTGCGAGCGAGAGCCAGACATTTTTATTTTAAAATTCATGACATGACACTATTGTTTTAAATATATGTACAAGATTCGTCTTTGCCGTTTTATA
This sequence comes from Dasysyrphus tricinctus, assembly GCA_963921185.1. Taxonomy (NCBI): domain Eukaryota; kingdom Metazoa; phylum Arthropoda; class Insecta; order Diptera; family Syrphidae; genus Dasysyrphus; species Dasysyrphus tricinctus. The sequence goes on from OY992533.1 coordinate 88,014,153, forward strand.
AAATGATGATTCCTAACTATTTTCTTTTGTTTTATTTGTTATTAGGTATTCTTATATTTTTTATTCACTTTTAGTCTATTTTTCTTTGTCGGTGACGTTTTGATTTTGTCACTCAACAACCAACCAATTTTCCAGCACTGACTGGAAAGATTACGGGAATGTGCGATGGCAGCGTTCAGTGCTGCAGAAAATAATGATAAGTAGCTAATGCCGGGATTACACGAATGGAAAGCTGCCAGTATAATGACAAAAAGAATGAAATTGTCCATTCTTTTGTTGTTGCTTTTGTCATTATACTGGCAGTTTTCCAATCGTGTAAATCCGGCATAAGTTCTTCTACACGATCAAGACTGCTTTGACACGATGGAACTATTTTTGCGATTTTTTACTAAATGTTGGAGTACATCCAAAAATCGTATGCAAATACCCTGGCTCATTTTGCTATACAAACATTTTATGCAAACGTCAATTTTTGTTATAAGCGGTCTGTCATACGTGATCGATAATAGCCCTGGTTTTATGCAAGCCCGAAGGGGACTGGATGAAAGAAATGATGTCGGTGCTCATCAGCCTAAGGCTGGCCATACACGACCGAGCCATCCAATCCATTTGGCTGGGTTGGATTTCAGATTGGCTGAAAATCAAAATTTGTTAATCCATTGACGGTATTTTTTATAACAGCTTCACGTGAGGCGACTCATTTTGACGTTTCTCTTTGTTATCTCATTCCTTTTCATTGGAAAGAATGAGTTATGAACACTGTCATTGGCATCGTAGCCATCCGTCAAAGGAATTTAACAGTTGATGGCTTGAAATGTAGGAAGTGAACTATATTTTTACAGAAAAGTATATTTTGATATAAGGGTCACCCAATTGGCTTCCTTGGAGCAGTAAAAGTTCATCAAAAATTTGTAATTTTTTAGAGGTTTTTTAAGTCGTTGATATTGTAGGCATCCGTTAATGGAATTTGACAGTTAATGTCTTGGTGGATAAGAGCTGAACTAGTATATTTTCACATAAAAAGTGTATTACTATCCAAATGTCAACCAATTGACATAAAATCACCTTTTCCGGAGCAGTCAAAAACTGAAAATGTAATTTTTTTTAGGCTTTTTTAATCAATCCTAATTAAATGGTTTTTTAATGTGGAAATTGGATTTGGTACAGTATTGAATTCGTTAAAATCGGAGAGATTTAATTCTAGTGAAATCCAAGTGAATAAAAAAACATTTTTACACAAAAACCGTTAAACGACACTACGATTTTGAACAAATTTTTCAATACCAATGCTAAAATTAGTGCGGACTATTATTAAATATTGAAAAAATGTACACTTGGCAATGTAAAAGTTTTATATTTGTTTTTAATTAACCTATTATTGGCTGAACGGATTTAAAATAATTTTGTATGTACAAATTTCAAATAATTTGAAACCCTTCTATTTCTCTCGCACATTAAATCTACCTACATCCCTAAACTTATGCTAATGTGAAGCTTCCTTAGTTATGGAGCCTTGAGCACCTGGAAACATTTCTAATGATAAATACTGAACTGTTTCTCATTAATTCAAGAGGCACCTGCTTTAAAAATTAAAATATTCAAAATAAAATAAAAAAAAACAAACATTCAAAAAAACTCCATCAAAACTTATTTCATTGCATCATAATAAAGTAAAACAACATCCCAAGAGAGTTAACTTCTACGCGAAATACCTTAGCTTCATTTCTTTATTGCATAGCAAAGGGCACACCATAAATGAAGTCCATAGAGTCTTTCTTAATTTTTGAACCATTCTCTGTCAAGTGAACCAGCTAATGTGTGCAAACTATAAAGAAAAAAAAAAAAAAAAAAAATCTGCTTGGTGGCGTGAAACCTTCACGCTTTTCCACGAAAAGAAAACACGAATTTAATTAGAACCATCATAAGGAGAGTTTGAGAAGGGTATCCTTTGTTTTTCCTCAGTCACCCATCATTTCATTTTTGGTCTCTTTTGGTTTAAGCGCTAAGTGTGGTTCCTTTCATTCGTCATAAGGAAATGAGTCAAAACGAATGAAATTCAGTTTTCTTTTTAAGTTGTTTCTCAGAAGGAAATACAAAAAATACACGACTGCGTTGCGTAAACTTGTTCTTATCCTGTAAATTGTTGAAGAAGTTTTCGAGGAAATTTATTCTTTTCACTCACTAAAATTCAAGTCATGGTGGTTTTTCCTTTTATCACAAAATTTGAAGTTTTACCTTGAACTTTATCAAACTGAAAGACTCTAAGGTGCTAAGATTGATGAAAAGTTTTCTGTCTTGTCAATCTTTTAAAGAACTTGTGATGTATTAAAGGTACGATATGGCAAGTAATGAACTCTTAAAAAAATCAAACTCTAGTTTTGATCAAACCTGTAACGTAACGTACAAGTTACGTAACAAGTAACGCAAAAAACGTTGATAGGAAAGACGAACAAAGTGTTACTCACAATTCTGTCTGTCTGTCCGTTGAGCTACCGCCCAAATGGCTGAATCAATTATTTTCAAACAAAAAGCGCTGTTTGGTCATTCTCCCCACACAGTTTTTTCTAGAACCAAAAAAAAAACATAGTCGTATTTTTTCTCAAAAACGACTACACAACTTAAAAAAAGTCAATGAATTAATTTTAGTAAAATCATCCTTTTAGTGGAAACCCATAAAAAAAAATGGTTCACATCCAAAAGGAACCATTTTTTATTAATTAGAATTTCAAAACGGTTTAACTGATTTAAATAATATTTTTTTATGCAGAAGCTTCTAAGAAATATAAAATATAGTTTCAAAAAAAAGTATTTTTATTTTTAAAAAATGTTTTAAATTATATTATTTGAAAATCAAATATTTCGAAAACTAGATAGGTAGTTGATATTTTTGAAACTCGGTACTCAGGGGTTTTTAACACTTTTTAATTTTTTTAGACAAAATTTTCCTTTTATTTAAAAACAACGGTACCTTCCTCCATATAAATTTTGAATAAAAAAACGTTAAGGAAAATATTTTTTTTCTCGAAAACGGCTTTTACGATTTTGATAAAACTTTTTGTGTATTCTAAACTTAGTGAGACCTACTACAAAAAATTATAAATACTTTCACTTAGCAACAATTAATATTACCTCTCATAGAAGGGCTTTTTTATTTTGAATTTTCTCAATATCGGCTGAACGGATTTAGATTAATTTGTTTTGTATACAAATTTCAAATAAAAATAATATGCATATCGATATTTTCAAAAAATAAATTTTTGAGTTTTTATAAAAATTTGTATTTTTTTGTTTTTGTAAATTCGATATCTCAAAAACGGGTAGATATTTTTTTTGGAAATTGCACATTCATATGCACATAAATAAATGCTTAAGAATTTGATATACAAAAAAATAATTATTTAAAAAACCGCTCCAACGGCTTAATTTTTTTCCTCACAATCATAGCTAATCATTTGGGCGACTTGCATCGTGTCTGATCGTGAAACCATTGATTGGTCTGGGGCAGTAGCGCAATAATCAGTTACGGTGAAGTGCTTGTTTTACTTTCTCGTGGTGGTCCCCGGGCAACTATCTGCGTATCCCTATGTACGTAAAACGTAAATTGGCTAAAATTACAAGTGCGAAAGGCCTAGCTTTCTAGGAAAGGTTACGGAGGCTAGCATTATTCGTAACTGGAATCAATACCGCTAGCGAAACCGACACAACACCTCGGATAAGAAATGATAGAACGTTGATGACTTTCGGCTATTGTTCCCGGACAAATATTGGATTCTGGAACGATGGAGATGCTTCTTGACAACGGAAGTGGAGGTCCTCAAAATGCCAGATTTATCCAAGTGGAGAAAGAATTCATGCAGTATAAGATGGACATATTAGCGATTAGTGAAGTTAGTAGATGGTTGGGCTCGGGAAAGTTTAAGTCATGCAGCATGCACTGCACACAAAAACTCAACTGAAATTGTAAATTAATTCTTGACCAGTGTCAACTCTTTCAACTCATCCCCCCCCCCCTTGTATGACGAACGAATTGTTGGCATACGAATGGGTGCATGGGGAAAATAGAAAGAAACCAACTGAACAATAAAAATCTTGTATGTGTTAATAAACATGTTAGTCGCTGTTGCAATTGATAAAATCAACGAAACCTGAATTGGGATTAAGCAGAACATGTGGCTTCAGTAGTGCGGAGTGTAGTGCATCGGCCTCTGAATTGCAAGGTTCATGGTTCGCTCCCAGATGACGACAAAGAGTTTTTCAATTAATACGAGCATAACCAGAGTAAGAACCACTAAAGGAGTCTGATGATCGAGGTGGCTCTCGTGAAATAGCTATAACTCCAGGCTATATACTTGGTGGTAACACACGCAAGTTGTTGCTGTTCATTCAAAATTATTCAATTTAAGTCTACAACCCATAACACTGTAATACTCTACTCCTGAAAAGGCACGTGGAAATTATCGTGAATCTGGCGTTGGATTCCTGCCTTCCAAAACAGCTCTCAAAAGTTTAATTTCCTGGGAGCCTTTAGATGACAGGATCCTGAAAGCTAGGTTCCGGACTAGAGTACGTTGTGTCATTATCATACAGTGTTACGCCTCAACGGAACTCTTTGCTGTCGAGGAGAAGAAGGCCTTTTACAAACGGCTGAGTGCTGCTTATGTTAGTGCACCTGGTGGAGACATTATAATGGTGATGGGAACGGGAGACTTGAATGCCAAGGTTGGCAATGACAATGATGGGCTCGCGCATGTTATGGGAAAGCATGGTGTTGGTGACCGTAACGACAATGGTGAACGTTTTGTCGATTTCTGTAACACCAACCGCTTAGTAATAGGAAGGGCCATGTCTGAGGACAAGACGTGCCACAAAGTCAGTTGGGTGTCGAAGGACAGACAAGCAACCTCCAACCAAATTGATCACTTCAAGGTCAGTCGACGAATTAGAATCAGTCTCCAGGACGCTCGAAGTAGAAGAGCTGCAGACATAGGAATGGACCTTGACCACCATCTGATGGTTGCTACCATAAGATTACGCACTGGTGCAGTTTGGAGATACGGATAGACTTAAGGATTCTGCAGCCCACCAACAAGAAGGGAACACCTTTCACAAGGATCGAGAGCAATCGGTAGCACCGATCCCACTACCATCGAAAGCCATTGGTGTGCTGTGAAAAATGTTTGTATATCCGGTGCTGAAAGTAAAGTCAATCGGTCGCAAGAAAGAAACAGTGCCTGGCTTTCCGAAGAAACTGGCTAGGATCGATGAAAAAAACAGCTCAAAGCTTGTTTTGCAGCTTCTGCAGCAGCCGGCAGGAACTAGAGTCTGCGTATCGAATGCAGAAGAGAGAAGTTTACCGTAGCGTGTGACGTGAGAAGCGTATTTATACCAACGCATTGGCAGCAGAAGCTGCAGAGGCCAAAAATAGGTGTGAAAGTAGCATCGTTTACAAAATTACCAAACAGCTTACAGATGTCCAAAGCTCTTAACAATACCTGGTGAAAGACATCGACGGATCACAGCTAGTTTCAGCTTAGGACCAGCTCAAAAGGTGGACGGAGCTCTTTTCTGCAGTTTTAAGCCGCATTATCACCAGTTAAGTCAACCCAACACCCATTGACCCGTCCAAAGTTACAAGTTTCTGAATACGCACTGTATCCCCCAGTAGAGAAGAAATCTTTACCGCAATCAGAGCACTGAAGAAAAACAAAGCGGTTGGACTTGACGGTATTCCTGCAGAGACCTTACGAGCAGCGCCAACAACATCGAGTGAGCTGCTGCACTCACTCATTGAGAGAACTAGGGAAACAGAGAGTTTTCCTGAGGAGTGGCAAAAGGGAATGATTTTCAAGCTCCCAAAGAAAGGAGATCTTACGCAGAGTGAATACTGGGGAGGAACTTGCGTGCTGCCTGCTGTCGCCAAAGTAATAGCAAAAATCGTCCTGGAGCGAGTAAAAGACCACCTCAAAGACACGCTTGACGTCAAAAAAGCAGGCCTCCGCACAAGATCTTCCTGTGTGACCCATATCAAAACCTTGAGGATCATCATCAAGCAGTGCGTTGAAAATCGATCACCATTTCACATGTTGTTCATCGATTTCGAAAAGGAGTTTGACAGTGTCAAAAGAAAATTTATGTGGCTTGCCTTGCGCAGGAGAGGCATCCCATATAAATTTATTGCTATTATAAAGGCCACATTATGATGAATCCAAGTGTCACGTTCTGCATTAAGAAAGGTTGTCAGAGGAGTTTGAAGTCCAAAGTGGGTGTATAAAGGGCTGTACTCTGTCACCAATACAGCTCCTGTTGGTGATAAGTTTTATGATGCATGCAGCTTTGTCGACTGCAAATGGAAGAATTCAGTGGAATCTGCAATCATACCTCAAACATCTGCACTACGCGGACGAAATATGCTTGCTCTCTCATAGGATCATGAATCTTCATCAAATGACAACAGGGGAAGAGAGAGGAGTTGAAACAGTTGGACTTAAGATCAATACGGTAAAATTAAAAAGGATCAGCCTTGGAACTTCCTCATCTCCCCTGGAAGATATTTCTGGAAAACTGATGGTATCTTCAATATCTTGGAAGCCTAGTCTCTTCTGATGGCGGGACAAAACTAAATATAATCAGCTGAATCAGAAAAGCAAATGCTGCGTTATAACTAAATAACTCTACAAGCCTTAAAGCCAAAGCTAAAACTATTTTGCTCCAAAGTTGAATTCTTGCTTCTTTATGTGTGAAGCACTTGTAAAGTCACACCAAGCTGCAAACGCTCGTGAATAGATGTCTGCGAAACATCGTAGGAATATTCTGGCCTATCCGCCTCTTCAATGATGAACTTCAGGCGAGGACTGGTCAGGAAACCTTCGACTCAATAATACGAGAACGTAAGTGGCAGTGGATTAGGCATATACGCTTCGAAAAGGTCACAAGTGCTTTGCGAGTCAAGCAATTGGGACGACCTAGAAGTAATTGGTGAAGAACTGTTGATTTTGAGAGAGCTGAGGTACAACTCTAGAAACCATACACGATGGGGCGTAGGAGTACTGAAGGCCCTATACCCCGCAAGGGTAACCTCACGGACGTCACAGGTCCGAGGATTTTTTTTTTAATCCTCAGCTTTTGAACTTCATACCTGTTTAGTATGTCCAATTTGAACGCAATAAAAATGTTTTTTTTTATTTTCTATTTCGTATTTCTCGTCAAATTCTCCATAGATTGTGACTCAATTTTTTACAAAAGTAGTTTTTGCATTCTAAAATTTCTTCAAAAAGCTTTTTTCTTTGATAAAAAATTAAAGATATAATTTAATACTCCAATACAACAACACTCCATTTAGCATATATGAATTTGTTATAATAAACTAATATTTTATATTTTCAGTGCTTGGTCACCGCATAGCCTTTGACAAAAAAAAAACAGCAAATTCATTCAAATCCGTCAATGCATTTTATTTTTTAAAGAATCCATATTGTAATATTTTCTCAGGTTCGTTAATAAAACTTATTTACTTTATTCAAAACGTCCACTTATTTATTTCGCAAAATAAAACACTTTACTTTTCTTACTACAAACAAAACGATTTATTATTCACCACTGAATTAGTTCACAAACTTTACTTTTCACTTTTATTACAACCAACTTTATTCATTCACGATTAAAAACAAACTGTATCGCTGCCGTTCAAACATGTGCCTTTTATACTTGTTTTCCAAACTCTGGAAATAAGGAGAACGTTCTAGTCTCTGCTTCCAGAGCTTTCCATAGGGGAAATTTCCCAATAATTTCCCTTCCAAAAGCTTTCATTTGACAGCTGGCAAATCTGCTATAATCCGGCAGATGGCGCTTCCTTCGTTTGAGAGTTGCTATAATTATTGATAATAAGCTTTATTGTGTCCGTTTGCTTACATTTCGAAGTCGTTATAGTTCAAATATGGAAAGTTATTACACTGCCCCCCTCTTAGGATTGATCGTCCCGAGCAAATCCATCACTTCCATCACCATTATAATGATGCAAACGGTCGCTGTGAACTACTTTTAGTTTGCCTCTTAATCCTCTCTGAATGCGGTAGACAACATCGTTTATTCGTGTTACGACAGTATAAGGGCCTTCCCAATTTTGTTGAAGCTTCGGTGAGAGTCCCTTCCGACGGTGGGGATTATAAAACCACACAAGGTCTCCCACTTGGAATCCTGTCGTTGTGGCTTTTGCGTCGTATCTTGTTTTCATCCGATCACTCGACAGCTTTATATTTGCCCTCGTCCTTTCGTGAATGTCAACTAGCTTTTCTTTGAGGTTGTCCACGTAGTCATCTATTCCTTGTGGCTCTCTTGTATAACATCCAAATTTGATTTCGCTTGGTAGTCGTATTGAGCTCCCGAGCAGGATTTCTGATGGTGTATGTCCTGTTGAGCTATGTACCGCACTTCGATAGGCCATCAAGAATAATGGAATATGCCGATCCCAGTCTCGTTGGTTGTCGCTTACAACTTTGGAAAGGTGTTCTTTAAGGGTTCGGTTGAATCGTTCAACCATCCCATCAGATTGTGGGTGAAGCGGTGTTGTCCTCGTCTTCTTAATGCCAAGGAGTGTACAAACTTCCTGAAAGATCTTGGACTCGAAGTTCCTCCCTTGATCTGAATGGAGTTCCATAGGTACACCAAACCTGCTTACCCAGTTGAAAACAATCTGATCCACAACTGTTTTGGTTTCCTGGTTTGGGATGGCAAATGCCTCAGGCCACTTGCTGAAGTAGTCCATTACTACCAGGATGTATCGGTTTCCGTTTTCGGTTTCTGGAAAAGGGCCTGCAACGTCTATTGCAATCCTCTCAAAAGGCGTTCCCACATTATACTGCTGCATTCTACTCTGGACTTTTCTGCCTGGTCCCCTACTTGCAGCACAAGTATCACATTTTCGGCACCATTTTTCGACGTCTTCCCTTGCATGTAGCCAGTAGAATCGCTGCCTTACCTTTTCCAGTGTCTTATTCACCCCCAAATGTCCTCCGGAAGCTCCTTCATGCATCTCTTGAAGAACATCATTAACCTTGGAACGAGGTACGACTAGCTGCATCACATAAGATTTGCCGTCTGTGGATTCCCACTTTCGTCTTAGTACTCCTTCTTGTACATGAAGTGAGTCCCATTGTGCCCAATACGCTTTAAGAGCTGGACTTCTATCGGAGATGTCACCCCATTCTGGTTTCTCTTGGTGTTCCTTCCACGCAAGAATAGGCTCGATATCCGAGTCTTCTTGTTGGGCAGTCCTCAGTTCTTCGTTACTCCAACCGTAAATGGGATCAGCTCTTAATCGCTGGATAGCAGCAGCTTCCTTTTCTTCCTGACGTGTGCAGTGCTTGCAGTCCGGTTTGCATGGTCTCCGAGATAAGGCATCTGCATTTGAGTGCAACCTTCCTCTTCGATGTTGGATCTGGTAGTCGTATGTCTGCAATCTCTCGATCCACCTCGCTACTTGACCTTCTGGATTTTTGAAGTTCAAAAGCCAATTGAGTGCGCCATGGTCTGTTCGAAGAAGGAACTTCTGTCCATAGATGTACTTATGGAAGTGTTTTGTAGCCGATATTAGAGCTAGAAGTTCTCTTCTGGTCACACAGTAGTTTCTTTCTGGCTTTGAGAGTACCTTGCTGTAGTAGGCGACAACCTTCTCTTCTCCTTCGTGAACTTGTGAGAGTACGGCTCCAATTCCCACGTTACTCGCGTCAGCGTCAATGATGAAAGGTTTCCCTGGTGTCGGATAGGCCAAAACTGGCGTATTGCATAGGCGCTGCTTAAGTTCCCGGAAGCTTTTCTCGCACTCGCTTGACCATTTGAATGGTTTGCCTTTCTCTGTTAGCTGGTGCAAACTTTTCGCGATTCCAGCAAAATCCTTCACAAATCGTCGATAGTACGTGGCTAGACCAAGAAAGCTTCGGAGTTGATGTTTATCCTGTGGTGTTGGCCAATTCTTTACAGTGTCAACTTTTTCAGGATCAGTCTTCACTCCTTGGGAAGAGATGATATGTCCCAAGTATTTTACCTCAGACTTAAAAAATTCGCACTTGTCTGGATTCAATTTCAAGTTTGCTTCTCGAAGCCTCTGGAAGACGGCCTTAAGGTTTCCACAATGCTCATCAAATGTCTTACCATAAACGATGACATCGTCCAAATAGACTAGGCAAGATTTCCAAGTAAGTCCTTGTAAAACGCACTCCATCAAACGCTCAAATGTTGCCGGAGCGTTGCATAGTCCGAAAGGCATCACTTTAAATTGCCACAGACCATTTCCTGTGGAGAAAGCCGTCTTTTCTCGATCTTCTGGATGGATTTCTACCTGCCAGTAGCCACTCTTTAAGTCCAATGTTGAGAACCATTCAGCTCCTTCCATCGCATCCAGAGTATCGCTAATTCTTGGCAGAGGGTAGCTGTCTTTCTTTGTCACATCGTTCAGCCTCCGATAGTCCACACAAAATCGAGTACTTCCGTCCTTCTTTTTGACAAGAACAACTGGGGATGCCCAAGGACTTTTAGAGTTTTCGATTAGCCCATCTCTCTTCATTGTCGATATCATCTCTGCAACTTCGGTTTGTTTGGCTAATGGGAGACGTCTTGCTGGTTGTCGAATAGGTCTCGCGTCTCCTGTGTCGATTCGATGCTGCACCAGTTTTGTTCGACCATACTGCCCACTGGGTGACGATAGTATATCAGCGTACTCGTGAAGGAGGCTTCCAGCAACACTTAGCTGACGTTCATTTAATTTGGATGACTTCAGAATTTTTGCCTTCATAGAGTTCACTTTCCCAGGGTCCACAGATTTGTGTGTGTCAGCTTCTATAATTTTAGTTATTGCGGATACGGATTCACACCTTCCAACAACTTCTCCTTTTCTAAGCTTGACTTCGTACGGTTTGATGTTGAGTATGCGTACAGGCACCATGTTGTTCTTTGGTTCCACAAGTGTCTTCCCAAGGATGATGTTTTGGAAAGACTGCTCAGAGTCTGGTTCCACCATTAGATATCGATGGCTACCCAAATCACCCTTTATTTTCGTCCAAACGAACACTTCTGAAGAAGGTGGCAGGCAAATATCTTCCTTAATGACGGTCCTTAGTGTTGATGAGTTTTCGTTGCCATAAACCATAGGAATTTCCACATTTTGGTACTTAAGAACTTGCTTCCCGATATCAAGAATTACTCCATGCTCTTTCATGAAGTCGATTCCAACGATGCACTCGTCACATATATCTGCTACCAGAAACAGATGTGAAAACTCTAGTTCTGCCAAACGGATCGTTAGACGAACCTCCCCGTACACTCTGGCTGCCTCTCCTGTTGCTGTTTTCAGACGGTAGGCGTTGGTGTTATGCAGCCACGTCATCTTCACCAAGTCCTTTCGAACAATGGAGGCAGTGGCACCGGTGTCGATCGTAGCCACTTGCTTCTTGCCGTTTAGTGTTGCCTCCACAGTCAGACTTTTGTTGTTTCGTTTCGTCTGTGAGACCTGGATGGTGGTTCTGGGGCCATCGATACCAGAAACCAGCTTCTGCCCCTCGAAGTTGGTTCTTACTCGTTTCCCGGTTGAGAAACGGGGCGAGTAGGAGTATTGACATTGTTGTTGTTAAAGTTTCTGCTTCCACAATGTTGACATGTAGGTCTTCTAGGTGGCAATCTGCACTGGCGTTGAAGATGTCCGGTCTTGTTACAATTCCAGCATCGAGCAGGTCCATCTCGCTGGTTCCTTTGGAATGCAGTTCTCTGGCAAGAACACTCCTCAATTTCTAGTTCTCTTACCCGATGAACTCCTTGAGAAGCCTGTTCTGCTGCTTCCATAGTCAGGGCGAACGCCAATGCTTCAGGGAGTGTGCGTTTTCCAGCCGTTCGAATTGCTCGCTGAAGGTTGATGTCAGATACAGCACGGACAAAGGCTTCTGTTGCGAATTGGTTGATGATTTCATCTCCTGCAGCTGGATATGCCAGATGTGCCAATCGTTCGATGTCTGCTTGAAGCTGTTGCAGAGTTTCTCCCCTCTTTTGGATTCTAGTATTGAGTTGAACACGGAAGACTTCTTGCATATGGCCATCTCCAAAGCGTTTGTCAATGGCCTGAACAAGAGCACTGAAGTTGCCACTCTTATCTGCTGGTATGGTTTGCAGCAGTTCAGCAGCAGTTCCTCTGAGGGCAAGCGTCAGAGCTATGTATTTGTCCTCCTCATCCCAGCCATTTGTTGCTGCGGCTGCTTCAAACTGCTTCTTGTAGATTGACCAAGAAGTTTGTCCATCGAAGGTTGGGGGATGCATCTCCTTTCTCCTAGGACAGTCACCAGAACTTTCTCGAACCTTCATTTTTCTTACTTTGTCCAATTCCTTAGTAATGGATTCGATTTTATCTTCCACTTTTTCGAACTTTGATTCTACTGTCGACAATTGCTTATCGACATTAGACAATTGTTGATCGACAGTTAACAATTGTTTATCGATAGAAGAAAATTGTTTATCGACACGCTCGTCAAGGGCAATAATTCTATTGTCAAAGGCATCTAACTTACATTCTAGCATATTTGTCTGTTTTTCCAGTAGACACTTTTGTTCTTGGCTTTGTTGTTCTAGAAGATTCTTCTGCTCTTGACTTTGTTGTTCGAAACGTTCGAGAAGATTCTTTTGTTCATTACGTTGTTCTTGGCTTTGCTGTTCTAGAAGATTCTTCTGCTCTTGACTTTGTTGTTCGAAACGTTCGAGAAGATTCTTTTGTTCATTACGTTGTTCTTGGCTTTGCTGTTCTAGAAGATTCTTTTGTTCTTCAAATTTTGCGAGCAGCTGAGAAAGCATATTGGTCATGCCCGATGTACTTACTTGTTCTTGCTGTTCTTCCATTTCAATATCGAATATAAACGTGTCCGGGTTTTTTCCACATCTTCTTAAATCTTCTTGCAGACGAATTATAAGATCATTCTTTGTTCCAGCAGTAGGAAGATCTCGCTTATTCAGTTCTGCCTTGAGTTCCACTACATTTAAATCATTCAAAGATTTACCCATTGTCTTTTTTTTTTGTTTTTTTTTTTACTTTTCACACAATAAATTTACTGAGTGCACAGATAAATTAAGTTTTATTCCACTTCTAACACCAATGTAATATTTTCTCAGGTTCGTTAATAAAACTTATTTACTTTATTCAAAACGTCCACTTATTTATTTCGCAAAATAAAACACTTTACTTTTCTTACTACAAACAAAACGATTTATTATTCACCACTGAATTAGTTCACAAACTTTACTTTTCACTTTTATTACAACCAACTTTATTCATTCACGATTAAAAACAAACTGTATCGCTGCCGTTCAAACATGTGCCTTTTATACTTGTTTTCCAAACTCTGGAAATAAGGAGAACGTTCTAGTCTCTGCTTCCAGAGCTTTCCATAGGGGAAATTTCCCAATAATTTCCCTTCCAAAAGCTTTCATTTGACAGCTGGCAAATCTGCTATAATCCGGCAGATGGCGCTTCCTTCGTTTGAGAGTTGCTATAATTATTGATAATAAGGGTATGTTTGCACTGCGACCGTAAGCTTTATTGTGTCCGTTTGCTTACATTTCGAAGTCGTTATAGTTCAAATATGGAAAGTTATTACAATATTATACCTTTAAATTGCAAGTATGAAACTTTTTAAAGGAAATAACGTAACACTGACACAAAAACCGTAACCGTATAACAAGGTTGGATAGGTCATAGCTCATAGGTAAAATGAGGGCTGGAGATAGAGAAACCAAAACTTCATGGAGAGAAGAAAAAAAAAAATATAATACTAACCACCTAAATTAAATTTCCTTTGACAGGACGATAAAAAAAAAGAACAGGTTGTGATGGTTGAAGACTTGTAGGGGATACATAATATCCTTGCAATTTCTATGTATATGAAAAAACTTCTGTGCATAATATTCTTGTAGGAGGATGAGTATTAAAGTGAAATAAAGTTCCTTCATTAAAAGACATTATTAAATTTCGTGTGTGTATAATTGACTTTAAGTTTCATAGGGTATTTTAAGTTTTATAAGAAAAAATCTCATAAAGAAGATTATAATAACAAGTTCCACGTTGGGCGCCAGTTTGAAACTAAGTTTTTCTTTGAGAGAAGGTTATAACCTGAAGTTTGTATGGACCTGGGTGTTTTTTCTTAACTAAAATTGAAAAGGTTCTGTCAATTAGTGGATGCAATGTCCATGTCCATATCCAATATTTCTTCGTCTTTATTTATACAAAAAAGTGTGGTCTTAAGAACTTTGGCTACAGGGCAAGGCTGATTCAATAAAAACAGGGCAAAAAAGAAAACAAAATTGAAATCCAAACAATTAGTTCAACGTTTGGTGCAATTTTTAAAAATGTAGTGTTGTTTGTGGAGAAAGTTGCAAACTGCAGGTCAGGAGCTTCATCTCATGGTAAGAAAGAAATGAATTATTGAAAAGGTTCTGAATGGCATTCCACCTCGATATAATACTGTACATAGTTTATGAAATATGTTGAGTATGTCCGAAAAATCGAAGAAAACATAGCAACTTAGAACCTTTTCATATTAAGTTCCACGTTGGGCGCCAATTTCAAATAAGTTTTTCTTTTGAGTGACAATCACAATCTAAGATTGAATGAGGATTCAGCGTTTACTTTTCAAAGGGAAAAACTAATAAGTCCTTAAAATTTATGATGTAAACAAGGTCGATAGAGGAATTAGAAAAGCAAACACACGATTACCTAAAAAAATGAAATTTAATAAATCCTTTTTTACAGATGATAGCTCACCCTTGTTTGTTTTTTCTCTAACTTTTTTTTTGTTTTGTATCCTTTAATTGCTCTAATTATGAGTGTACTGCCACCCTCTTTCAAATTGAAGGTTAGGTAAAATTTTATAATCACGCTAAAGACACACAAACAAAGGACAAAATTATTTTTGTTAATTAATTTAGAGCCGATCCTATGTATATGTAAGGCTTCCGTACCGACAGGCATAACACCATCTTTAAGTACTTTGTAATAATAATAATAATAATCGTGTGAATATAATTGTCAGCCGTCAAGAACAGCGCGCCAATCTGGCAGTCTTGTGAACACACAACAAAACATAGCCAAAGGTTGATGGCTAATTGGGAAGGTGTATAAAGGGTGGTCGATGATGTGATGTAGGAGCCCGGAGAAGATACAAAGGATAACAAATTGCCTTCGGTGTTCGTTGGCCGTTGAATTGTTAGGCTGAATTTGTAGTTACAAAACACAATGACCTACAAAGGACTTCCTTTCTCATCACCTCAACTCTATATCGTTGCTGCGCTGCTGACAAGACGGATGAAAGGAGAAAATCGAAATTTTCTTTTTTTTATATTTTTGGGTTCGCTGTTGTTGATGTTTGTTTTTTGTCTACCATGCAACGTCAATTCATCAGGATCGTATTGCTTCCCGATTTTTTGTGTGGAATTACAAACAAAAAAAAAATGTTGGAAGACACCATATAGCTTTGCGTGGTGACTGGCAACTATCGGTGGCACGAATATTAATTTTGTCCTGTCAGGTGAAGTTCGTAACATACGAAAAGGTTCGCGGATTTCTGCCTTTAGGAATTAACACGCGCATATGAGCACACAAAAATGTAGATAGTTATTTTTGTAGACAAGATACTGAATGGTTTTGCGTTTGTGACCTATACGAGTAGAAGCAGAAGGTAATTTTTTTTTTTTTTTTTTCGTTTTTGTGGAAACGACACGACGACGATGACGCGATACGGTTGGTTGATTTTTTTTTCACGCTACATGGTGGAAGATAAAACTTTGATGCATGATGGAGCTTCTGTGAAACTATTATCTGTGAAGAGGATTTTTCTATGGACAAAGGGATTTTTTTGTCTGTGGGCAAAAGGCTATTCTTGTTAAGCTTGGTATTTTTTCAGGATAAAAATTAAAACAGAATTGACAAACAAAAACTACCTACATCAATATCTACATAGGTAAGGATATTAAAAATAACGAGAATAATTTTATATTAACAGAAATCAATTTGAAATATAACAAATAACTAATAATCGGAAATAATGCTTAAATATAAATATATAATATTCGTTATTGATATTTTTTTCCAAGTAGGTATTTTTGTGTATAAAAATTAATGCAAACAAAAACCCCTCGCTTTTATGAAACTGGGCAAAAATGTGGCTCTGGACCTTTGGCACCTCATATGAGGCAAATTTGAAAAAAAAATGCCATCTAATTGCTCAGTTATTGGTCGAAAAAGGTCAAGTGGTCCCAGAGATTGGTCAGCCCTAGATAACTAGTAATAGAGGCTTAAACTTTCGCAAGGTCACTCACGGTCTCACGCGATTTTTGGCACCTCATTAATGGGAAATTTGCAAAAAATGTATACCATCCGAAAGATTTCTAGATCGTGATAAAAGGTCAGCTATTTTCAGTAATTGGTCAGCCATAGTTTTTTTTTATGAATATTTAATGAGTTTAAAAATAAATTCAAGGTCAAAACAATTTTTGGCACCTCATTTTAGGTTAATTTACAAAAAATGTGTACCACCTGAAAGATCTTTTGATCTATAATATAGATATTTTTATATTATAAAAGGTCAGCTAGTTTCAGTAATTGGTCAAAATTTCTTTAAATGAATTTTTACAAATTTCAAGGTCATAGCGATATTTGGCACCTCATTTATGGGAAATTTGCAAAAATTTAATTTCATCAAAAAGACCCCAAGAACTATATAAAAGGTCAGCTAGTTTTAGCAATTGGTCAGCCATAGTTTTTTTTATGAATTTTTAAATTATTGTTCAAGGTCATAGCGATTTTGGCACGATTAATACCTAAGATCCTTATAAAAGGTCAGCTCGTTACAGTAATTGGTCAGCTATAGATTATTTTATACGATTTTTTTTAAGTTTTTTTTTCAGGGTCACGAATCGTTCATGACCTTGAAAAAAAAACTTTAAAAAAAAATCGTATAAAAGAATCAAGAACTTGAAAAAAAAAACTTAAAAAATAACCTTTGGGGCAAAGGGATTTTTTGAGACATATAAAACATAATATGATTTTCATTTTGTTTAATGCTTGCGAGCATCAGCCGCTATCTTGGAAAACGCGTTTTATCAAATATCTCGTTTTCGTGAAAAGTTTTTGAGAAACAAATTTCAAAGTATGTATTTTTGAAAACAATAAACTTGATTTTTTTTTTTCAAAAATATTGAATTTAGAATTGAATTTCTCAATATAACCCAGTCAAATTAAGAATTTAAATCGCATTTTTCGGCGGACAAAAAGAGCTGCCATCTTGGAAAAAGAGATTGGATTTGTTTTTAACGGGTGATTTTTTAAGAGGTTTAGAACTTTTTTTTTTAAAAAACACAAAAAATTCGAAAAAATGAATGAAATATTTATTTGAATCGATAGTTTGAACCTTGCAATTTAATGTTTAAAGATAATTTCATGCAAATGTTGACCGCGGTTGCGTCTCAGGTAGCCCATCCGCTGAGTCCAATTTTGGCATACTCTTTCACACATATCGGCCGGTATCTCACGAATGAATGCATGGATGTTGGCTTACAGTGCGTCAATCGAAGCGGGCTTGTCCCTATAGACATTAGCCTTGACATATCCCCACAAAAAATAATCTAATGGTGTCAAATTGCACGATCTAGGCGGCCAATTGACCGGCCCGAAACGTGAAATTAACTGTTCACCAAACTCGCCTCGCAATTGCGCCATTGTTTCGCGTGCTGTGTGGCATGTGGCACCGTCTTGTTGAAACCACATATCATGCAAGTCAAGAACTTCCATTTCGGGCAAAAAAATTTTCCACGTAGTGCTGTAACAAAGGCCTAACTGCTTGGAACGGCGCCGAATCGACATTTCGCGGTCTTCTGTCACACTAGCTGATACGGCCGCAATATTTTCTTCACTACGCACAGTACGTAAACGTGTTGGTGGTTTAATGTCCAACAAAGTAAATTTGGTGCGAAATTTGGTCACAATCTTCCGAATAGACTGCTCAGAAGGTCGAGAATGCCGACCATAAAATGGAAGCAGCGCGCGATGAACATTTCGAACCGAGCACGAATTTTGATAGTAAAATTCAATAATTTGCAAGCGTTGTTCATTTGTAAGACGATCCATGGTTAAATTGCAAACCAAACTGAAGCTGTTTGACAGTGACACAAGGTACTAAACACACGTCAACTGTCAAAACCAGTGTTGCCAAAACCAAACCAGCTAAAAAATCACCCGTTACTTAACAACTCATTCATATTTCATTTAACAACTAAATTTCCGACTAAAACCTGGTAGAGGATAAAATTGTCTGCAAAATAAGCTATTATCTAACGATTTTTGCGAGTTGTTTCATAGTGGGTCAAAGTTCGCCTATGAGTCAAGTGTTGGGGGTCGTATAACGTTTCTTGTAATATCTCGCTTTCCTTTGATTTTTTTTTGGATAATGCTTGTAGAGTCATTTGTAAAAATGTATAAAATAAGCCCCGATTGGTATTTTGGCCACCTAGGGTGTGATCAATCCAACACTAAAGTGAACACTTTTTTTCTGAATCGAGAAATAAGTTGAGTTACTTTCGAATTTTGTTCCGAATTATAGTACGAAAAAACATAAAATTACAATATTGTCGTCAAAAACAATATGAATTTAACAAATATAACGAACGATCAATATGAAGAAAAACCTACTAAAAAGGAACAGCAAATCTGAAAGGCTCTACATTACGACTCACTCTTTCCAGCCATCACATCACTATCCATTGGTCTCATTTCTTATATTATTGAAAATCGAAGTAAAAAGTTAAATTAATAGAAAGCAAAGAAGAATATTCTTAAAAATATATACTTATGTGCTTCTCACTCTTACTAAGGATATTAAATATCATGATTCATTTTTAGTACAAATTTAATTTAATTTAAATTTAAAGTAAGAGGTCGTTGACATTATCTTATCAGCTGATTGAAGAACTTCGCATCAAATAGTAGGAAGCCCACTAAGGGATCTTGGAATTTACTCGAGCGCGTCAGATTAGTATTAAGGGGGGCACCCTGCTGAGTACCTCCACTATATATCAGTTCTCTATGTAGGGCCGGGCGCCTAGGGCAGGTTGTCAGATTAGAAAAAAAATCGATAGCTCGAAATACTCGAGCGCGTCAGATTAAGACAGGGTAGGTAAATTACATGCTGAAAAGTGTGTATTTCAATAATCTGACGATTTGAGTGTGACCTTAGGTAGTGGGAGGGTTACAAACTTGCATACAAAAAATTGTCACCTGGACATTCTCGAGCGTGGTTGAATTTTTTTATTGTGAAGCAAATAATTCTAGGATAACGGGAAAAGTATAATCTGCCGTTTTTCTCGTCCCGTTTAGGAGGTAGAGGTGATTTTCGAAAAAAAAACTACTCAAACGGAAAAATAGATATTAGAAATCAACGACAATACTTAAAATGCAAAACAATAACGGTTTTAAAAGCCAGAAATCTGTTCTTTAATCCTACATTTAAATTGAATTATTTGTTCAAATAGTTTTCAAAATATTTGCATTTTAACTCAAAATTTTTATAAAAAACGCAAAAAAAAATGTTTGAATCAATTTTTCTCAAAATTGTGGAATAAAAAACTAAATTTTCTTTTTGTGGTCAATGCTCGTATTAATTTTGAATAGAACACAAAAAGCTAGAAGACACAGAAGCTTCGGGTTTTTTGTGTTCGATTTTAAATTTATATGAGCATTGACCACAAAAAGAAAATTTAGTTTTCACTTCACAATTTTTAGAAAAATTGATCCCAACATTTTGTTTACGTTTTCTTGTGAAAATTTTGAGTTTGTGCGCGAACATTTTGAAAACTATTGACATAAATAACTTAAATTAAATGTAAGATAAAAGAACAGATTTCTGGCTTTTAAAACCGTTATTGTTTTGAATTTTAAGTATTGTCGCTGATTTTTAGTATTTTATTTTTCATTTAAGTCGTTTTTCTTCAAAATTGCCTCTACCTCCTAAACGGGGCGACATAGAATCCCCCCTCCCATAGTAAGAAATGCTTGTACATATTTGACCCGTTAAAAAAAACCGTTTTCAATTTGTGGCGCCCAAGTTATTATACTCTCCTCAGTGATTGAAAAAATCCTGAATAAAAATGCTTCTTCTTTTCAAATTGTCAGATTAAGAAAATCCCTACAGATAATCGTCGGATTAAGGTTTAGCACATGTAGGACATTGAGTTGAACAATATTCATATATCAAAATTTGACGAGCTCGAGTATTTCAAAATGGCGATTTTTTTTGCATTTTCAAGAAGCTGCCGCAATCTTGCGTCACATCCGAATCGTCGGTCTTTTTAATGTGAGCATCCTTGGGGGTTACTTATCATCCCCTATTAAAATCTGACGCACTCGAGTAAATCCATTTGTTTTTACGTTACTGTTTTTTTTAAACATATTTGAACACCTGTAGATGCTCCCCCCACCGATGAAACGGTATACGTTACTAATAGCCTATTGAATAGACCTTTTAAAAAGGAACAATTACGTGCAAAGGTTTTTATTATTGAATATGTTTGTTTGGCCCATAAGCATGCTAAAAACCGAAAATGCTACTAAATTCACCCATGCGTTTCTGAGAGAATGGTCACACTGGCCATTTTTCAGTATTTTTGGTATAACTCGAAAACTAAGCCGAATTTGACAATTTGCAAAATGTCAATTTTGAAGATTTAAAAAAAATGCAAGATGTTGTTATTTGAGGTTTTGGCATATGGTAACGACTTGGTACCACCCCCGTTTGTTTCAGGTGGATTTTTGTGTACTTTTCCTGCTTCAATTTCTTATATATTTCTTAAACCATCCAGGTTTTAAGGAAAATTTAATTTTCTGCAGAGTTTTCCAAAATCCCCAAATGAAATTTTGTGGAGTGGATTCAAATGTGTTCGTTTGTCCACCAGCTCCAGATGAAAATCCATGAAAAACATCGTTTGTCCAACCCCAGGAATTAAAATATTCTAATTTTATGTTTTTATATTGGACCTCGAAGAACAAAAAAAGTCCTCTAGCACCCCCAAATGAAATCATTCGTTTGTCCAATAACTCAGCCTCCAACACCACAAGGAAAAAGTTATTCAACTTTTCTTTTTTTGCACGTAAAAAAAGGGGTGTAAAACGACAAAAGATGGACACACCCAGAAATTTTGAGGTCGGGGTTCTATTTACATGCTGTGAATTCAAAGTTTTTTTTTTAAGACTTAGCCGATATACACAAAATATTTTTGCTCACCACACTATTTTCTGACAGTTACCGATCAATTGTTTTTATGCAAAGAAGTATTTTTGTATTTCAACTCAATAATTTTTGACAAGCAAAAATAGATTTTTTCTTCGCACGGCAACTGTAAGTACTAGGCTTTATAAGCATGCTTAAGTCCCACACAGACATAATTTATAATAAAAACCGTTGAATGCAATATTGTTCTTTCTTATCAAAAGATCAAAAAATAAGTAATTTTATACCAGTTTTCGATTGGATTTTCTGACTGTTCCACTCCCTGTTGATTCCAATCGAATAGATATGAAAACATGGTGATGTCAAATTTGCACACACACTACTTAATAACTCCATTTTACAAAATGGCTTCGTCAAACATTTATTACTTTTCACACTAGTCCCACGAAAAACTGTAAATGTATACATGTGTTGCAAAGTCATTCTTGAAATCGGGAACAGAAAAAGACTGTGGGAAGTGTTGCGTTGTCCATCAGGTTGAAAAACGTAAATGCAGTTTTCCCGGCTTTTACTCTAGGTCCATAGTCTATACTTTTTTTATATTGCAAGTTAAAATATTAGGTCTGATCCTTTACTTTGAGTTTCTGTGATTTTTGGTCCAGGCTTCTGTCAATTTTTTTTTTATATGAGCTCTGACAGAACTTTGGATTAAAATGCTCAGAAATACACAGAAAATCACAGAAATTCAAAGTAAAGGAACAGCCCTATTTTTAAAATTTGTGTTCACAAATGTTTTTAACATATATTTCCAATAAATAGTAATTGTCAAAAAACTGACGACAATTTTTAGTAAAAAATAGTTTATAGCGTTTATCTCACCTCCTATTCATCTGAAAGAAAAAATGATTAAGTAGCTTTCTGTACAGCATTTACTACATTTTATGTGAAATAAAAAATGTCTAAAATGTCAATGTTACAAAGTGGCCAACTAGAGATTTAAGCGCCTCTTTGTTGACATATTTATGTATTTGAAAAAAAAAATCATATCTGATAGGCCACTTAATCGTTGTATAAGGTCAACTTGATTCGGTATGAGTGTCCAAAGTTTGTTTATAGGTCTCACTATGAGGTCTATGCTGTGACCTGATGGAAATATTAAAAATTCATTTAAAAACTTCTATGACTGACGATTTACTGAAAACGATCAAAAATGTGCATCAACTTAGGAAGCGGTCATTTGACCGCTGAAATCATGTTCAACTTAATGTCATCAATTAACCCTTAACCACCTGCCACCTATTTCAGTCCTCTAACCACCTACGTGCGGTCCTGGAGACCGCTCACAGATTAGTACCCTGAATTCAGAATTTTCGGTATAAACTAAATAAAAAACTAATATCATTCTTGACAATACTCTTAGGCTTTACTCAAAAGACTGAAATAACATTAACTAAAGTAAAATTTCGTAAAATTCTTGAAATCTTCAAAAAATGACTCTGTTACCACAAAAAATAGCTATGCTCATACAATAATTTCTGTAGCAGTAGGAACTTAAAATTTCAACTTCTTGGTATTAATTCTAATAAATTTAGGAACCAAGCAATAAAATAAAAATAAGAAACCAAACTTAAAATAAAAACTTCGACAAAATTGCAGCCCACCAACATTCACATTTTTTCGCTGTAGTTTCCCCACATTTTTTCGAAATATCGCGAAATCCTAGCTCATAGGCGATACAAGGTGATCTCTAAAAAAGGTACATGGATGCTCTCTGTAATACGACACACAAAAATTGAAATATTTGCATTTAAAAAGTCGTTGGTGTCTCTGAGACCGGTGGTAGGTGGTTAAGGGTTAAGGTACTGCCATTTCTCATAATGACATTATCTTTGTCCCTGCTTTGTACAATATTTTTTCCTTAATTTCAAAATAATAGAAACATTTCCACATAGAATTAACTTCCGATGTACCTCCATAAGCTTTGCCAATATTATCTGAATTTCCATCAGTCGGAAGTTACTTATTTACTGTATCGAACAGCAGATACAAACAAAAAAATAATTCCTACTTTAAGTTAATTACTTCTGCTTCATTTTCCATCGAATGCTTAAAAAATATTAGCAAATTCCTAAATTCCATCTAAAGTCTTCCGGTTCAACTGGCTTTCTATTCACTTTAAATTCCTTTTTGATCCTATTGAAATTAAGTTTTAAGTTTGTCCAGGACATAAAATCACTATACTTATACAGAACGACGAAAATGTTTCACGACACGATGGCGATGGGTATGATGGTTGCAATTGGAAATGAGATGGGTGCGCGCTAGCTATACACAAAAGTGTGCAAAAGACATTTCCGAAAACTTCAAAATTAGTTGCAAAACTTTTTCTCAAAAATTTATAAAATTTGTGAACCAAATACCAAAAAAAAAAAAAACAAAACAACAAAAATGAAAACAAATTTTCAGTAGCATTTCTAATTAAAGTTCAAAGAATTGAAATAAGAATAAGAAACAAAAGTACTTAAGTATCTGTTTTACAATTATTATACAACGAAATGAACATATTTTCATTTTGTTTCTTCAAATTGTCATAATATTTTATTTTGTAAAACATCAAAAGCGCCTCAAAAGTTGTGCCACTTTTAATTTTTAATATTATACTCAGGGAGAATTTAAACCACCAAACCCAAATTGGGCTTTGTCCTTTATGGAAAAACTGAATTTTGTTTTGAATTACAAAGCCAATACCAATTCCAGCTTTCAGCGGGTGTAAAATATGTATCTGTTCTTCAAAATATGAACAAGAACATTTTGTACAAAATTTTTAAATTTATAAATTAAATGTTCCTATTCCTAATTACCTATGGTTGCAAGACCAATTTTCATGACTATAAAATCTCATATTCGAATGAGCTCAAAAGTATTTTTGTGAAGTTTTGCCTAAATCGGTCCAGCAGTCTGCCAACAACTGCATTTTGAAGGCTATGGAACATTGAAAATTGAGTGCAAATTATCCTACTAAAAAAGTGTTAGGAGTTTCTTTTGCACTTGAGTACGGAGTAAAATGTAATTTGAGCCAGCAATAATTAGTAACAACAAATTTGAAATAATCATAAAAATAAAATATAATTCCTGAACCACCAGGATTATTTCTGTTATTGAAAATACCCAAGAAGGATGGACAAATGAAATTCCGTGGCATCGTCGGCACCACCTATCAACAAAAGCAGCAGCCTTGAGAAAAGAAAAAGCTGAAGGAAACGCCAACAGAAAAAAAAAACTGTTTATGCACGCACATTTTCCACAACAATAATATCAAACCATTATTAGCCGAGTTCCCTTTTTCGTTGTTGTTGTTATTCTAAAATAAAAAGGCAAACTCTCAGGACTTGTTTATATTTTTTTTTCGTTGTTGCTCTTCCAAGGACTTTATTATCGATTTTCTCATACACACACACATACTAAATTTTATTCGCTGTCTTTAAGAAGAATATTAAGCGCAGCATGGTGTGCTGCTTCTGGTACTGCCTTCACCTTACTTCCGTAAATATAAATAATTGATTCCAATCAGTTTTGCCATTTCCTATTTAACTTTAGCGGTAGGGATCAAAGGAGCAGTACCCAACCCACCCCTTGCAACATATCCTGCTAGTTCCTATATACAAGTTGAAGTTGAAGTCCGTTTGTAGAAGTGGTATCGAGGAGTTGAGACTGCATAAACTCCAGAAAACGAATTTTCACTATGTAAGTGCAGTACGAAGTCGAGTATTCAGTATTGTGAACGGGAATGGTGGTGCACTGCCTTAATTCATGGCAAATTGGTCGAGAATAGAGAGTTTTTTTTTTTATTGAAAACGACAACGGCATCGACAACAACGAAAAGTGAGTAGAGAAGAAGTACTAGCAGTCCTTGTTCCACTTGAAACGTCCGTCGTCGTCGTCTTTTTTTTTCCTTTGAAATTATACTTTGAAAAGTTCAAATTAGCGTAATTCTTTAATGGATTCTTAACTTTTTATAATAACAGTTTATTGGATTTAAGCTTTGGTATAGGGTAAGCAGGAGGAAAAGGAGAACGAATAATGTGCAATTGGAAGTGTGTTATACAATCCATTGATTTGGAATAAGTATCCAGTAATGTTGGACTTTTTGAAATAACGTTAAAGAATTTAGCCAGTAATGGTTGATTACAACTTATTTCAATATATTAAGGAGGTACAAAGGTTATAATAATTATATTGTATTGCACCTATTAGGTAATAAAAATCACAACAAAAACATAACTGCTAAGAAAAGAGCTAAGTTCTTATATGTACAAGAAACCTGTACGTAAAAAGTCAGTCAAAAAAGGAATTAGATCTAAATTATATGCCAAGTTTTAAGATCATGAAGTAAGTTTAATATCAAATATCTTAAGTAGAGTAACATCGAAACAATTCCAAATTATGACAGATATTTGGTATTTAATGATTACTGATTAAAATTTGATGGGTTCATTGGACAAGTCTTAATATATTATCAATTTGTGATTTAGTAAGTAATTAAGAGAAAACTTGCCAAGTAAATCCACCAAATTTTAATCAGTAATCATTAAATACCAAATTTCTGTCATAATTTGGAATTGTTTTGCTATTACTCTACTTAAGATATTTGATATTAAACTTACTTCGCATGAACTTAAAATTTGGCATATATTTTAGATCTAATACAGGTTTCTTGAACATATAATAACTTGGCTCTTTTCTAAACAGTTATGTTTTTGTTGTGATTTCGCTCCTTTTTGCAAAGATTTTATTTTGCCAGGTGTAAATCAAGCCCTACCGCTGTACAAATTTTAATAATTCTACGACAGCAAAAAGTGCTCCATATGAATAATAGAAACTCTGAGAAAGTGGGTGGATGTCACGCCCCTGCAATGGAAAATCTCAAGTTTTTATTCTTCTCTTTGTATGCTCTTCAAGTCATACCGTTCTACCAGTTTTCATCGTTCTTCAACAATCGGAAGTTCTCCATATAAACTATAAGAATTTTTAAAAAAGTGGTTGGATGCCACGCCCGCGCCCGCCCCATGAATAGAAAATTGCGGATTTTCGATTTTTTCCTTTGTATGCACCACAATGCCTTCGGTTGTGCGAAGTTTCAAGTTTCTACGATATCGGGAAGTGCTTCGTAATTTTGATGATCTGTCAGTGAGTCAGTCAGTTAAGGTTTTTGCGATTTTTGAAGTCCTATATATCAGGAATCACTAATGCTAAAGAGTTGAAATTTGTTGAGCCACCTATGTTTTATTTGTTCAGCAACTGCCGTGAATTTGAAGTTTCTGAATTTATTGGTACTGAAGTAAAGAGGGGGGTTGAAAATCGCCTGACTTTGTTCCTGTAAAAAGGGTGTAGTGCCACGAACTTGGCTGGGAACTACCGTGCCCTTTGATATCTGGTAAACTGAGGCACCGTTTGAGACTGAAATCTCCAAAGATTCGATCAGTGGCGCAACAACGCACGGGGAGGAGGGGCATTTGAAATTGACAGCTAAATTGAAATAATTTTGTAATTTTAAAGTCCTAAGATTTTATATTTATCTTACCAACTTAATGCACACAATAGTTCAGACATATTGTATTTCTACCATGTGAATTGTTGGGTTGTTTCGATTTTGTCCTCATTATGTTTTCAAATCTGAGGTTTGCGACCTAAATTTTGTCACGCAACATGGACAAAGCTGCCAAAAAAATGATGAAAAAATGCCCATTAGGGCTCAAACGCTGGTTGAATATTGGCGTATTTTTGCTGTTCACGAAAAACTACCAAAGATAAATGAAAAGTATTTGAAAGATTGGAAAAAAGTTTTGAAGGCAAATTTTCATACTTTTTCATAGAAATTTATTGCTGCGAAAACCCAAAAATGCATTTTTTTTAAATTCAAGATTAGAATATCTCAAAAAATTGAAGTGATAGAGCAATTCTGAGGCCAGATTTGAATTCAAAAAAATCAAATAACATCAGAAACGTATATTTTGGTTCTTCAAAAAATTCAAATTCAATATTTGTCACACAGTGTTATTGATTAGTGTTTTCGAGTTGATTTTCGGAACAGTAAGAACACGCACCATTTTGAGCTAGCGCTTAAGACCAACCAGGTTGTTGTAGAAAAAATGCTTAAACCGACTTTTGTTGGAAACTGTTAATGCTTTCAATAATTTTTTTTAGATGTAATTTGCGAATAATTGATTGCTTTCGAGCCGTAAGTGAAAAACTCCCAAGAAATGCACTTGTTTTACTCGCAAATCTTAGATTCGGACTCAGCACCACCGAAAACATATATGTAGTATGCAAAAAATCAAAACTGCCCCAAAATTTGGTCACTAAAAAATAGTTACCCCCAGAACAAAATACAAGTTACGCAACTGGATTCGGTACCTTTAGCGGTGCAAAAGCAAGATAACTACAGCAGAAAATTGCGTTTTTCTAATTTAGAGTCAAAGCAGTGCTTTAAGTCAACTTAGTATTTTAAGTCAACAAAACAATGCGGGATTTCTTGTTTGTTGTTCCTGATGAAATTATACTTCACCAAATAAAGCAGTTACCTGGCTTGTGACCTGGATGCGTCAATTCTAAGACTGTTCTGTCAATTTAATAAGAAAGTATATTTTTGACACGATCAGCAACTGTTACTTACTTACTTACTTAAGGTGGCGCTACAGTCCGGGGTGGACCAGGGCCTCAACCAACAAGCTTCTTCCAGCCGGCTCGGTTTCTAGCTAACTGTCTCCAGTTTCGCACGCCAAGTTGGTTGAGGTCCTCTTCCACTTGCGTGCGCCGACTTTTACGCTGTCCACCTCTACTGCGCTGTCCCTTAGGGTTGTCCTTTCCGGGCCGGAGCATTTGTGTCCATTCGCTCGCTAGGTGACCCAGCCATCTTAGTCGTTGGCTTTTCACTTTTGTGGCTAGGTCGGTGCCGCTGTACAGCCCATACAGTTCGTTGTTGTATCTTCTCCTCCATTCCCCATCTATGCAGACGGGACCAAAAATCACCCGGAGAATTTTCTTCTCGAAACAGCCTAACGCGTTCTCATCCATCGTTAGCAGTGTCCATGCCTCTGCACCATACATCAGGACCGGGATGATAAGCGTCTTATACAGGGACAGTTTAGTTGCTCGAGAGAGGGCTTTGCTTCTAAATTGCCTTCTTAGCCCAAAGAAACAGCGATTGGCAAGAGTAATTCTTCGTTTGATCTCAGCACTGGTATCGTTCACTGAGTTTATAGCGGATCCTAGGTAGACAAAGTCTCTGACCACCTCAAAATTATAGCTGTCGATAGTGACGTTCTGTCCTAGACGTCGGCGTTGGGTGTCCTTTATTGTTGACAGCATATATTTTGTTTTGCTTTCATTCACCGTTAGACCCATCTTCTTGGCTTCCTTCTCAATGCTCACAAAAGCACCACTGACATCACGCTTTGTTCGTCCGATTATGTCAATGTCGTCAGCGTAAGCGAGTAATTGGATAGACTTTTGAAAGATTGTGCCTCTAGTTTTGACTTGAGAGTTTTGCACTATTCTTTCAAGAACGATGTTGAAGAAGTCGCATGACAGCGCGTCGCCTTGCCTTAAACCTTTTTTGACATCAAAGGTGTCGGTGAGGTCTTTGCCGTACCTTGATGGAGCAGCGTGCATTCTCCATCGTCATCCTGCACAAACGGACGAGTTTGGCAGAGATGCCAAAACTAGACATGGCTCTATGTAGCTCGTCTCTATAGATGCTGTCATATGCGGCCTTGAAATCGATAAAAAGGTGGTGGGTATCGATTTGAAACTCCTGGGTTTTCTCCAAGATCTGCCATAGTGCGAGTATCAGCAACTGTTACAAACTATGTAAAAAACGCTACAATAATATCCCCATCAAACACAGTAGGTGTCAAATATGAAAAAAGTTTTTAACTTATACCGATTACACAAAATATCAAAATAGTTTTTCGTAATAACGAGTTTTTTTACAAATCAATAGATAGATAGTGCAGAATAGAGAGAGGCGGATCTATTGAAATTATCAAGGAGATATTGTTTTTAAGTTTTAATTTTATTTTTTAGATCTAAATAAAACAACGGAAGGTGAGAAACCGAAAAGTATCTTTGTATTAGAGAAGCTGTGAAGATTGCATGCAGACAAAAGTGCTTCATTGCATAATTGCATTTTACTGCATTCCTAAAAAGAAGACTAATCCTGAGATGCAGACTACAAAGTTGACTACAAAGTATACATAGGATCGGTAGTACCTCGTGGCTTGATGGTTAGTGCGTAGGACTGTCATGCCGAAGGTGTGGGTTCGATTCCCAGCCGTGCCACCTTAAAACAGAAATGTTTTATTCGAGGTACTGCCTCTTGCGAGGAACTGACAAATCCTCCAAGAGTATACTTGTCATGAAAAAGTGCTTCTCATTTAGCCGTTCGGACTCGGCAAAAAACTGTAGGTCCCCTCCATTCCTGCCCAACAAACACGCACACAGGAATGGTTGTGAGTTGTAAGTCACTAGGCCCTGGTTCTCCTCGAGCTGTTGCGCCACCCAATTTATTTATTTATTTATATACATAGGATCGAATGCATGCAGGTCACTGACGTTTGAGTAAAGATATATTTTATCATTATAGCATATTAATTTTTATTCAATTCTGCACATCTTTCGTAATAGGCTATAAAGTGGCGGATCCAGAGATCCGTTTATTTGTCAAATATCAATCTTTATTGTTTGCTTACGTGTTAGGTGAAGGGTTCTCAAATAGCAATTTTAACACTTTCAATTTTGACAGCCTGTGCAATATACAATATATTATCTTAGATGTGTGTACTGTGGCGAATACTTACTTTTTATAGCGGTTAGTTGTCAGTTAAGCGCTAAGAGTGCTAATAAGCGGATACCAGTAATCCTATGCAGACAGCCGAGTTTGAGGAAATAATCAGTAATAATCAGTCGCGGGAATAACTTTCATAAGAAAATAATTTCATACTTATTATTTAAAATTGATGCCCTTTCAATCCACATTCTTGGTTTTTTGCTCATGCGTTTTTGGACATTCTCTAGTAAAACCAAATTGTTGTTTTTTAACGTAAACATTTATTTTTAATAAAAACAAAAGTGTTTGTTAATCCTACTTTTAAGAAATTGCAATTAGAATTGAAAAGGATTGGCGAAAAGATTTTGACGCAATTTCACTTTCCATCGATAATGGTATACATTTTTTTACAAATTTCCCATAACTGAGGTGCCAAAAATCGCTATGAGCTTGAATGTTTAAAAATTCATTAAAAAATCTATGGAGATCAATAACTGAAAATAACTGATCTTAAACGTAAAGTGAACTTTTGAATGGTTAACTATTTTTACTTGCGATTATAGGTACTATAAGGCAAGTTTTGGATTCGTGCAAAAAAAAAAAAATTGAGATAACAATCAAACATGATATTACGATGATAGAGAACACCAAAAAAGTGGGTGGCAAAATTCTGTCTGTCTGTCTGTCTGTTCGTCTACAGCCTAAACGGCTCGATCGATTTTCTTCAAACTTGGAACTTAGTGGTTTTTGGTGATTCTGCCGACACGTTTTTTTCATTTTTTTTTAGAATCAAAAATAACGGTACCTGTCATACATTTTTTTTGGCAAATTTACATAATCGTATTTTTCTCAAAAACGGCTCGACAACTTTTCTTAAAAAAAATTCAATAATTTTATTTTAGTGAAAGCTTTCTTTGGGTGGAAAACCATTTTTCAAAAATGGTTATTAATGGTACCTCCCAAGGAACCATTTTTTTAATTTTTGATTTTCTTCAAAGTGGTATGACCGATTTCAATTATTTTTTTTATACAGAAGCTTCCAAAAAATGTTAATAGTTTTGTGTACCAACATCTTTGAAAAAATATTTTTTGGATTTTTTAAAAATATTTCAAAATTTTTTTTGGAAAATCAAATATTTCGAAAACGGCATCATAGATTTTTTTGAAACTTGTTATTTAAGACTTTTTTAGTTTTCTCTAAAACATTTTTAGAAAAAATTTTACATTTATGAAAAAATAACGGTACCTTCCATACAAAAGTGAAAAAACCGCAAAGGAAAATATTTTTTTGCTTGAAAACGACTCCTACGATTTTGATTAAACTTTTTTCATATACTAAAATTAGTACGATCTACCATACAAAATTATAGAATTTTACACATAGCAACTATTAGTAGTACCTGTCATAGAACGTATTTTTTTATTTTGAGTTTTCTCGTTATTGGCTTAACGGATTTAAATGAACTTTCTTATATAAAAATTTCAGATAAGATTAAATAATATTGCATATCATTTTTTTGGATTTTTAAAAAAAGTTTCAAATTTTTTTTTTGAAAATTCGATATCTCAAAAACGGGTTGACAATTTTTTTTCAAATTTTTTTTTATATACACATAAATATAAAGTTTAAATCTGCATACCAAAATTTGATCTTTAAAATGTTTTAAGAATTTTATATATAAAAAACTAATTTTTTTAAAAACCGCTCCAACGATTTTAAATTTTTTTTTCCCATACAATCATATTCCATCATGAATTAAGATGGCATACTTATTTTTCACTTCAAACTGTCAAAAGAGTTGGTTTAGCTAATTTAAGTGTCGTATTTCATGCTTCTCTACATATTTCTCTCATAATTTCCATGTTTGTATATACAATTTTGTTAAACTCGCAGTGTCTTGAACATAAGAGCAAGTACGTGCGACCCAGTCGTGCATTTTATTTTCAACTACTGACCCAAAAATGAGGAGGCGCCAAAAGTTTTTTTTTACATTGAAACGAACAAATTTATAAAGAGACAAATTATTATAGCTCACCAATTACTGAAAATAGTTGACCTTTTATCACGATTCAGAGATCTTTCGGATGGGAAAATTTTTTGTAGATTTCCCACCAAAAAACTCACGTGGGCTTTCGTGACTTTGAGAAACTTTAAGCCTTGATTAGAAAGTTATTAAGGGTTGACCAATTTCTAGGACTATTTGGTCTTTTCTCCTTTTCTGACCAATTACTCACCAAATAGATGGCATTTATTTTTTCAAATTTCTCACATAAGAGGTGCTGAAGGTTCCAGAGCCATAAATCCCGAATTGCACAAATTTAGAATCCCGAATGCATTCGAGATATCTTGAATTTTAGTGCCTATTTAAGTAAATACTTTGGTTTTCAGTCAAAGAAGGGATTTTGTCATTTTTCGGATTTTGTCATTCGGAATTTTAGCATTCCCAATTTTGCCATTTTGGGATGTTGGCATTCGTGATTTTGTACCCAACCCATATTTATGCTACTCATCTCCCATGACAGAAAATTAGCACGAAAGAGCAATCCATTTGGCAATCGTGATGGTTCATCAGAGTTAGTGTCTTTTGTTAAATAAAAAAAAAAATCAGTTATTATAGCTCCGATAAATTGATGTTAATCAATCATAAATGGCTGAAATATGCTCATATAATTACATTCGTGTATGTAAATCCAAACTAAAAAGTGCCCAATTTTTAACTTTCCAGAAAATACTTTTTTTTTTCATTACCACAGTTTTTGAAAGCAAAGTTTAGAAAAATCTAATTTTGAAAAGCATAACTTTGAAAGCAGAACTCCGAAAAGCAGATTTTTATAAGCGGAATTTTTGACAAAAGAGTTTTGACCCCAATAAAAACAAAACTACCAAAACAATCTGAATCCTCAAAATCACTCGCTCTCAGTAAGAAAATTTACAATTTCACTCAGTTTCAATCAGTGCTGTCGTTTTAGAGACGACACAAGGCAATGCATTCAAAAAAAATTTCCATAATATTTAAGCTACTTGAAGCTTAGAAATTTAAAATTTCCAAAGCTATAAATATGGTTTATTTAAAGAAAATTGCTTTCCAGGGTGTCAAATTACAAGTGGAAATAGAATGGAATAGATTCAAAAAGATGAAAAGTGATGCCAAGTCTATTGTTGTTCGATACATTTTTTATTTGTGAGCAAAAAGTAGATATAGAGAGGGGCAATACAAAAATAAAAATACAGTAAAAAGTAGAGGTGAGCAGTACAGAAGTACCCACTGCTTGAAAGAAATGCCATAATTGCTGTTGCAGTATGTTCGACAGCACTGGCAAAAATATAAACATACAACTTTTTCATTTTTAAATTTTTTCTCAATTTGTATGTTTATGAATGAAAACTCATTTGGAAAATTTTGAAAAAGGTACAGTATAAGTAAGACAATTTTCTAAAATATAAACTAAAAATATTGTAATATTTTCTCAGGTTCGTTAATAAAACTTATTTGATTTATTTAAAACGTCCACTTATTTATTTCACAAAATAAATCACTTTACTTTTCTTACGACAAACAGAACGATTTATTATTCACCACTGAAATTAATTCACAAACTTTACTTTTCACTTTTATTATAACCAACTTTATTCATTCACGATTAAAAACAAACTGTGTCGCTGCCGTTCAAACATGTGCATTTTATACTTGTTTTCCAAACTCTGGAAATAAGGAGAACGTTCTGGGTCTCTGCTTCCAGAGCTTTCCGTAGGGGAAATTTCCCAATAATTTCCCTTCCAAAAGCTTTTATTTGACAGCTGGTAAATCTGCTATAATCCGGCAGATGGCGCTTCCTTCGTTTGAGAGTTGCTATAATTAAAGCTATTAAGGGTATGTTTGCACTGCGACCGTAAGCTTTATTGTGTCCGTTTGTTTGCATTTCGGAGTCGTTATAGTTCAAATATGGAAAGTTATTACAATATTGTTATAAGTCTTACTTAAATTGCTTGAGAGCATTACAGGTACAAAGTTTATAAAAAATCAGTTGAGTTATGGCAGCTATACGCGTTCTGAATGAGCAACAACAAAAATTCGAGTTTTTCCCTAATAAATCATGACATTTGAAGGACAGACACAGTCACTCGAGCGTACATACGAATATAGGCTTAGGCACATAACGATAAACATAATGACGAAACCTACCTTGTTAGATTTCAGCATTTTGTGTTTTTGTATGCATACAAATAATATCAGGGTCTGTTGGAGCTGGTGAAATTCAGGTTTTCAGTATTTAACACTAGTCTCCTATTTATAAAAGCTCTCATGTCAAGAAAAAAACTAAAGACATTCGCATAGCTTTAGTTTATCAACCGCCCTTATGGATGCAAGCCCTTAGAACCCCAGACGACAACTTGACGGACATTCTGAGATGTTTTTCTTTGGCTATATACATATGTATAAGTTAAGTACATATGTAAATGTATATAGATATATCTACAACTCTTTCATGTGCATTTTTCTACAGATCAACTGTAAGAAGACATGAAGAAGTTATTAGAAAAGAAAAATGTTGTCTTCGTTATGGAGTAAGTCGTGCTGGCGGGTGGCTCTGGCTCTGGGTACTGGCTGGCTGAGTTATTTGATGTTATATAGGGTCGTCTTTGAAGGGTTAAGAGAGTTTAGAAACAAGATTCTTGTTAGCTTTGTATTCGCTCCTTGGGCGCTATGATTGTGAGAATACAATATTAAGCTAAAGGCAGCATGGTGCAATTCCATATGACTGCATGCGAAGAAGTAGCCTGAGGATATTTTCTTCCCCCATTGCTATGTAATGATGTTGTTTTATTTTTCTGAAGAAGATCTTTTTCTCTTTGGAGAATGCAAACATAGACGTTAACTTTTAGTCTTGGTTCTCAACTTTGACTTGACTCGAAAACATAGTAGAAATATATTTTGTATCTTATTTACGATTAATTTTTATTGAATTTATTTTTCATTTAAAGATCTTAATTTGAAGAAGCTTTAGAAGTACTTGGCACTATCATAAAAGAAAATGAAGAGCAAGTTATTTGTGGGTAGTAAATTAGAGAGTTAATTATTTGTCTTTGAGCTTTGAACAAATTTGTATGTATTTTATAATGAATACAAAGTAAGTTGATTATATTGAAATGAAATGCAGCTTTGAATTTTCCGAAGGGAAAATATAATTTAAATAAGACAAATGAAGCTCTGAAATTACCAAATCAAAGTATTTCCGAATAAAGCATTTTCCTTTTAAATAATTTGCAAATTCTTAGAAAATAAAATATGGAAATAATTATTTTCAACCAACACCTTAACCCCAAGTAGTTCCAGGTACTTTTACAAATTCATTTTATCAAATATCATTTTCTTCGAGATTAAAAAAAAACAATTCCTTTGATTAAGTAAGGCAAGAATAGCAAAATGATGGAAAATGTTTGTATTCCCAAAATTTATTAGGAAGAACAGGTCACCAAGGACTTTCCTAGATTTCACCATATGCCAGTCTAGGCTAAGGACTCTTAAAGGAATAATTTGAAGACATAATTTAAAGAAATAAAAAAACCAATCAAAGTTTTAATCCACTTTAGACTTTTGGGGAAAAGTTAACTGACAGCGGAATTTCACTGGCCTCCTGTCAAAATGATTTAGGGCCTAGAGAATTGGTCTTTGTAAATAGAATGAATACAATACATGTTCTGAAATCTTTAATTTTTATTCTAGTGGCATGTTGCTTAGTTATACAACACTAAATGACATAAATTCTGCAAATTTCCCTTGGGATAGGGGGAATAATAACGAGCCAAGGATTTCATTAAATGTGACCAAAATATATATGAATTTTAGGTAAGTTTCCATAGATTTTCTCAAATTTATTATGCAACACCTACATACTTTAGTATAATTTCCATGTATACCCTTGAAGCTCAAATGAAATTAAACAACAACAAAAACTTCTAGAAAACTTTCTTAATCTCATCCTTAATTCCTTTTTTGTTATTTGATTTCTTAAATTAGATCGGATTTCAAAAGAAAATTCACCTGAAAACTTATTCAAAATTATTATCATAACAAAATCCACACAGCCGCATCCTTTTTATCGCCTCACCAAACTTTCCTGGTAAGTTTTGCTATATCCCGATTTTGACAGGAAACATGACGAAGGTAAAACGAAATAAAAAAAAAAATATGGAAAATGTCCATCATCTTTCGATGTAAATTTAAATAACCATAACCACAACTTTCTCTTGTTCTGTTTGGATATTTTTTTTTCTGATGGTCTTAAATAAATATAAGTAAAAAAAAAATCTACTTAAGAAACAATAAAAACGACCTCAAATATGATTTTATTCTTTTTTTCTATCTGCGTGAAGACAGAAAAATAGAAAGAAAGAGAAAAAAAAAACAAGAAATATTTTAGATAGGTAAACTTTTTGATACTTGGACTTTTTTTTATTCTTTTTCTTGCATAAAGTTGTTGAGGATAAACTTTATGATTTCAGATTCTTTTATGTGACAGAAATGTTTTGGAACGAAACATCAAAGAAACTTACATGATTTTGATCATCATGTAAAGTTATTTAGTAGTCAGAGTAAAAAAAAAAATGAAAATACATATGTGTATAAATTTATAATAAATAAACTTTTTGATGGTAAAGGATGCATTTTTATATGGAATTATATGAACACTCGGTGTAAACGGATTAGGATATCATTTTTTGTTTGAGATATAGAGGTACCTTAGGGATTTCCAGTAGATAGGGGCCGGGTCGATTGTAATAGTCTCTGATGGTGGCCATAGGCTATGCTGAAGCCAAATCACCATGGCAAAGAATGATGATTGAGCAACGGCTCCATGAAATAAATCCCCAAGAAATAAGACCCAAATGATAAAAATGTAATAAGGCCCCAAATTGGGGAAATTTTTCATATTAAAATTATGCCAAAATGAAAAAAAAATCCAAAATATAAAATAAAATAAAATAAAATAAGCCCCTCCCCCTGTTTGTTTTGTCCTTTTTTCAAAATTGAAATATGTAATACCCCAATTGCTGTTGTAATATTAAATTTAATCCTCGGAATTGAAATAACACAACAAAATTTCTAACAGAACACCCCAAAAAAATTTACCAATTGGATTGTATTAAGTACTATTTCTCTTGTACAAGAGCTCTTAGAGTTCTTTGGCCTTCAGTGATCGAAAGCTCTTGAATTTTTTTATTGCCTTCAGCACAAATTTTTAAATGTATACAAGGCAACAACACCTATCTGCCCTTAAACCTTTACATGAAATGCAAATATGTTCTGTTGCACGCAGACTGTTGTTGTTCAACACAATTCTTATGTTCAAGGCATCAGTACCTAAGTAACCAAATAGCTGGAAAACACTGAGTAAGTAACTGATGGGCCCACAATAAGCGATATTTGTTTGCTCAAAATAATATGAAATTAAGCCCAAAAATTAATATTGGGATTTTAAGAATATTGAAATATTTAAGACCAGACCCCAAAAAATGAAATATCACGCCAAAACTTAAGAATTTTCGTTGCTGTTGTCTTATAAATTGTTTTGGAGACTTATTATTTTTTTTTTCCTTGGGGCTTAAATTTCAGGGGCCTAATTTCATGGAGCCTTGAGCAAAAAATATGCAGGTGATAAATCTTTTCTGTCAAAATTTTGAATTTAAAAAGCCACCCTACGTTTGTATCTATCCTCCTTTCTTCTCAAGACCTTAAAAAGATTAATTAAAACTCATATTCGCCTTAATCTGAGGGATGGTGTGCTCTCACAGGCCCAACATGCTTTCATTCATTGCATTATTTTTTTCCTTTCATTCTTTCAGAAAATTTTTCGTTCAACTGGATAACTGTAAATCAAACATAAAGACCATCAGAGCCGGAGTAGCTCAAGGATCGAAACTTGGCCCCTTTCTTTACAACTTGATGACATCTGACCAACCTGTCGCAACTGGATGTGAGAACCTCCTGTATGCTGATGACTCGCTCACCTACGCCAATTCAACGTCACCGCTACTCGCCGTGCGGAAAGTAGAGGCTCACATCAATAGACTCTTTGATTTCTACAGGAAATGGGGCATCCGGATCAACACTTCTAAATCGGAACTTGTCTGCTTCAGGAGACCCTCAACAGGCAGAGGCAGTTGCACTGCAGCGAAGTGCAGAAACATCGTTCTGAGACTCCCAGATGGATCCACCATAACTGCCAAACGGAACGTCAAGTATTTGGGAATCCACTTCAATGAGTTGCTTAGGTTCAACCCGCACTCAAGAAGTGTGCTCAAAAGAGCCAGCTGGGTCTTCCACCGTTTACACCCCCTGATGAGAAAAAGAACCGGATTAAGTCAACAGACGAAAACATTGATGTACAAGCAACTCCTGCGGCCAGTTATAGCCTATTGCTTCCCAGTCTGGTTCTCAATTTCCAAGACAGCCATGAAGGAACTTCAAGTGTTCGAAAGAAAAATACTTAGAATTTGCACCGGACTACACTTCGACCGCCAGCGACGGAAACACTACAGGAATGAACACCTCTACACAGAAGCGAACATAATCCCTCTGGACAGGTACCTAGTGCTCTCTACAAAGAAGCTAATAGAAAACATCCCCAGTCATCCAAATCAGCTGATAAGAAGTATGTCCACCGAGCAACGACAACCCGATCCGAGGTACCTCAGTGTGATGGAAACCCTGGACGACAACATTATCCCCATAGACAACGAGGAAACAGTTTCCTTCTACGCTGACACAGGGTCAGCCTACTACCGCGGCTAAATGCCAAACCTCCTAACAATCCACACCAAAATCACCACTAGACAACCGGGATGGAACACCCCGAGAATGAAAAGTCAACCGACGCTTAAATTAATTTTGACATGTATTTTATACCACCACGCCGTCAGCGGGCCGACTTTCGATTTTTGCAAAATAAAAAATGCCAGTCGATTTGTTTCTAATTGCACATTTCAAATATATAAAAAAATTAATTTGCACACCCCCCCATTTTTTTAAAAAAATATAAACAAATTTCACTTTGTATGCAACTTTCAATTGGTCATATCTCGGTAACCAAGACGAATATCTAAATGCACAGGGGCTTAAAAAATTGAACATTTTGAAATTCAATTTGCACACCAAAAATTTTAATTTGCACACCCTCCATTAATTAATAATAAATTAATTAAAATTTCGGTAGATGAGAGAGTTATATAATTAAAGTAAACTTTATTACAATTCAACCCAAAGTAATTATATCAATCGGTAGCCTAATAGAAGAGTTGCCGACCGTGGACCGCAGTGTCACAGGTTCAAATCCTACGAGGGGCAGAAAAGTATTTTTTTTTCTTGCTTCTATCCTATTTTTTTTTTTTTTTTAATAAAAAGCGAGTGTATGTGCATTTAAATGAATATTAACAGCACTCTCAATACTAAACAATAAAAATTTAAAAAAAATACAGATAAAGGAATATACAATATTGCCATTTTAGTGCCTGACTGATAATGCAATATCTCGGTGACCATAAATTATATTGAACTGTTCATAATTTAAAAAAAATATATATTTCAAATTCGAATTTGCACGCTTAAAATTTAATCCGCAAACCTTTAGTAAATTAATTAAAAAAATTATTAAGAAATTGCTAAAAACATGCTAAAATGCACTTTTCATGACTTACAGAAATGGCTATATCTCAATAACCATAAACTATTTTGAACTGTTCATAATTTCAAAAAATTATTCATTTCAAAGTCGAATTTGCACACCAAAAAGTTTTATTTGCACACCTTTGGTAAAATAATAAATCAATGATTAAATAATTGCTAAAAACATGTTAAAATGCACTTTTCATGGCTTACTAAAATGGCTATATCTCAATAACCATAAAATATTTTGAACTGTTCATAATTTCAAAAAATTATTCATTTCAAAGTCGAATTTGCACACCAACATTTTTTATTTGCACACCTTTGGTAAAATAATAAATCAATGATTAAGAAATTGCTAAAAACATGTTAAAATGCACTTTTCATGACTTACAGAAATGGCTATATCTCAATAACCATAAACTATTTTGAACTGTTCATAATTTCAAAAAATTATTCATTTCAAAGTCGAATTTGCACACCAAAAATTTTTATTTGCACACCTTTGGTAAAATAATAAATCAATGATTAAGAAATTGCTAAAAACATGTTAAAATGCACTTTTCATGACTTACTAAAATGGCTATATCTCAATAACCATAAACTATTTTGAACTGTTCATAATTTCAAAAAATTATTCATTTCAAAGTCGAATTTGCACACCAAAAATTTTTATTTGCACACCTTTGGTAAAATAATAAATCAATGATTAAGAAATTGCTAAAAACATGTTAAAATGCACTTTTCATGACTTACAGAAATGGCTATATCTCAATAACCATAAACTATTTTGAACTGTTCATAATTTCAAAAAATTATTCATTTCAAAGTCGAATTTGCACACCAAAAAGTTTTATTTGCACACCTTTGGTAAAATAATAAATCAATGATTAAGAAATTGCTAAAAACATGTTAAAATACACTTTTCATGACTTACAGAAATGACTATATCTCAATAACCATAAACTATTTTGAACTGTTCATAATTTCAAAAAATTATTCATTTCAAAGTCGAATTTGCACACCAAAAAGTTTTATTTGCACACCTTTGGTAAAATAATAAATCAATGATTAAATAATTGCTAAAAACATGTTAAAATGCACTTTTCATGACTTACTAAAATGGCTATATCTCAATAACCATAAACTATTTTGAACTGTTCATAATTTCAAAAAATTATTCATTTCAAAGTCGAATTTGCACACCAAAAATTTTTATTTGCACACCTTTGGTAAAATAATAAATCAATGATTAAGAAATTGCTAAAAACATGATAAAATACACTTTTCATGACTTACTAAAATGGCTATATCTCAATAACCATAAACTATTTTGAACTGTTCATAATTTCAAAAAATTATTCATTTCAAAGTCGAATTTGCACACCAAAAAGTTTTATTTGCACACCTTTGGTAAAATAATAAATCAATGATTAAGAAATTGCTAAAAACATGATAAAATACACTTTTCATGACTTACAGAAATGGCTATATCTCAATAACCATAAACTATTTTGAACTGTTCATAATTTCAAAAAATTATTCATTTCAAAGTCGAATTTGCACACCAAAAAGTTTTATTTGCACACCTTTTGTAAAATAATAAATCAATGATTAAGAAATTGCTAAAAACATGATAAAATACACTTTTCATGACTTACAGAAATGGCTATATCTCAATAACCATAAATTATTTTGAACTGTTCATAATTTCAAAAAATTATTCATTTCAAAGTCGAATTTGCACACCAAAAAGTTTTATTTGCACACCTTTGGTAAAATAATAAATCAATGATTAAATAATTGCTAAAACCATGTTAAAATACACTTTTCATGACTTACTAAAATGGCTATATCTCAATAACCATAAACTTTTTTGAACTGTTCATAATTTCAAAAAATTATTCATTTCAAAGTCGAATTTGCAACCAACATTTTTTATTTGCACACCTTTGGTAAAATAATAAATCAATGATTAAGAAATTGCTAAAAACATGATAAAATACACTTTTCATGACTTACAGAAATGGCTATATCTCAATAACCATAAACTATTTTGAACTGTTCATAATTTCAAAAAATTATTCATTTCAAAGTCGAATTTGCACACCAACATTTTTTATTTGCACACCTTTGGTAAAATAATAAATCAATGATTAAGAAATTGCTAAAAACATGTTAAAATGCACTTTTCATGACTTACAGAAATGGCTATATCTCAATAACCATAAACTATTTTGAACTGTTCATAATTTCAAAAAATTATTCATTTCAAAGTCGAATTTGCACACCATATTTGCCTTCGCGACCTGCTTTTTGAATAACATTCAAGTTATACAAGAAGGGTGATTCGCAATCTCCATACTCCATTATCTTATCGGCTTCGTCAACTCTCCATTGTCTTGGAGCTATGTTCCTGAGTTCATTTTGTACTCTTGCTCTTTCGGTGTATGTCAGTCGTTTTTTTTGTGCATGTGAAATTCCTTTTGAGTTGTTTGTAACCACGTGCAATATCACTTGCTCGATATCAATAGGTTTTTCGAAGCACCTCACAACGACGTAGTTCTCGCATTCTCTGCACCGACCTTCCAAAAATATATAGCATACCA
Source organism: Dasysyrphus tricinctus (assembly GCA_963921185.1). Taxonomy (NCBI): domain Eukaryota; kingdom Metazoa; phylum Arthropoda; class Insecta; order Diptera; family Syrphidae; genus Dasysyrphus; species Dasysyrphus tricinctus. The sequence goes on from OY992533.1 coordinate 88,056,496, forward strand.
AGCTCCCAACGCTTTGTTGCTTGTATTTAAAGGCGCATGGCAACTTTTGGCATTCATAAATTGCCTTGCCAATAACATTTGTCCACCCTGGCTTCAGTACTTCTACTATTCTTCCATTTTGCCTGGTCTGTTGTATGGGTTGAACTAGATTCCACTCACCTGCTGAAAGTTTTATTTTGAATTCCAATTTTGTTTCACTCTTTATGAGTTCCCACTGATAATTTTCGTTCACATAACTCGATTGATTTTCATCATTAAAATCTGATGTACTCTCGTTTTCACTTTCACTTGATTTAAATACTTCATCTTTAATTGAAAGGTACGCTTCCGTTAGTTTTTTTTCTTTTAAATAAGATGTGCGGATTTTATTTCTGTCGCATTTGAACATCAGAAATAAATTTATTGTTGATATTTTCCTTTCGAAAAAAATTGAAATTTCAGACCATACCGCATCTGATCTTTTTTTTAATTTATTTAAATCATCTAAAAGATCGTATTCTAGGAGTTTTTGCAAAATAGCATTATGGGATATCACTGGCTTACGACCCGGCATTTTGGTTAGCAAATTTGAAATTAAATCTCATAAAAAACAAGGACAAACAACTTGAAAGCAACTTAAAAACCATATGAATGACTATGAAGGAAAAAAAACTATTTCGTTGTCTATATATTATAACCAGCTAGTACCTATAATATGATTATGAATGGAAAAGAGAACTAAAGACGCTCATTAATACCGTTTTAAAACTAGGCTTGTTTATTTCGCGATCGAACTAGTTCAATGAACTAGTGGTTTAGTGAACTGAGTTCATACTCCTAGGTCATTACGTTATCTAATTTATTAAATATTGATTTTTGCTTTTATTTTTTAATGCTTTTTTCAATTCTTTTTAATCAAATTTTCCATATTTCAGTTTCAAAATGCACTAGGAAACGAAATAACTAGCGCAGAGACGTGATTTGAACAAGATATGGTTCATTTCTGCTTGTATGTACATATTTCAAATATCGGAAATAGATGTTATGTTGGTTTCCGATTCCTGTGTCGCTGTGCAATATTTAGAATTAAGAAATAAATTTGTTTCCGTTTCCTCATTTTCTGATGGATCAAAATTTAAATGCTGAGATCGCAAGGACATAGAATCTACCACATACAGGAGCAAACGAAATTAACCAACCCTAATAATAAATTTAAGGAATAAGTAAACAAAACGACATTAGAAACATTAAATGTATTTACATATAAATATTTTATGTACATAAATGTATGTATATTCAATTATTCATAATTAATTTCAAATTGACTTTCAAAACTTCAAATAAAATAGCATTTGGTTTCCTGTTCCTGTTTAGCTGTCTGTCAAATACTAAGGAAATAGATTTTGGTTTCCGCTGAATCGAGACTCGTCTTTGGTTTATCGTTCAATGATTTGAATGGTTTTATTTATATTTCTGCTCTTACACACCTTTTTAAAGTTGTTTTTATTTATTGCAAAACTATAAGTAGAACAAATATTATTCCTTATTATTTAATATAAGATACAATAAGTATACATAGTTTTCCTCGATTTTTGTTTTCCATAAATATTTATTATTATATTTTGGCCGTGTTTGACGTTTTAACTTCAAGTATTTGACATGTTTTTTATTTTTGTTTTTTCTCAAGGTGTGTTCGATTTGGTTTATTTCCAAATTAATTGTGCGCTTACACTAGGCGTGTTTTTTTGGGATTCTATAGTACAGTGAGAAACTCTAAAAAAAACGAATTAGTAGCTGTCTATATTTTTGTTTTGGAATATGCCAATCACTAATCTCTACAAAACGACATCGGGGCTAAGCGACGCCATTACAGAAAAAGAATGGAGTTTCCATACAAACTATCGATAACATGTATGAAATACATGCCGGTAACACAGTTTTTATCTGGGCTTAAGTTAAGCCCCGAAAATTCTCTGGGCTTAGCTAAGCCCGAAGGTGCTTAGTTGTTGTTGCTTTTAAAATGTAAATTGCTTAGCCCCGACATCGTTTTTTTCGTCCAAGCCCATTCGGGCAAGGAAAAAAAACACAGCTAAAATGTAAAAATGTCATTTAGTCTAATTCACACGAGGACTTTGTAGTCGACTTAAACCCAAGTAACTTGCTCATCAACTGGCATGGAATTTTTGAAGCCAGTAGTGAAGCAAGTTGGGAGACAAGCAAGTGGAATGCAAGTGGAAAGCAAGTGGAAGGCAAGTGGAATGCAAATTGCGAATTTGACAAGCAGTGTATGCAGCCAACTTGCCTCCGGGTTAGTGCCAGTAGTACAAATGTGGCTCGAAATTTGATGCATGATTAAGCATATTTAACTCATCGAAATCTGTGAACTAAAATTGCTGAACCACGGATCGAAATTTAAACCACGATTGTACAACTAGACCATAGTTTCTTGGCCTCGCCTACCAAGCATTTTTTGTTGTCTATTTGACGATTCGCAAAGCTATTTTTCATTTGGTTTCGACACAAAGCTTTCGCGATAGTTTTCGAATAGTATAGTTCTAGCTGAATTGTTGTTTTAACTTTTCGACAAAGTAAATAATCGTTTATATCTACAAATTTAAAAAGAAAACACAGCTTAAAACTTGTTTAAAGGCTCCCCCAAACCAACGCGAAACATTCGCCGACGACGCGAAATCATTCACATTAATACAAAATATGAAATATACACAATGCTAAAGAACAACAACAAACTGTCTTTGCGAATGATTCGCTATGATTTCGCGTTGGTTTGGGACAGACTTATGTCGTTTTCGACTGGACGTTCGGAGTACGCCTTTTCTACTCCATTTTCACTCCATCTACTCCAAAAGCCTTCGATTGGCTGTTCGGAGTACTGTTTTCAGAGTATTTTTCTGTTCCCGATTTGAAGAAGGTGTAGATTTGGAACACACGCATACATATACAGTTTTTCGTCGCACTACTTGTCAAAAGTGAGGATAGCTTGAAGAAGCCATTTTATAATATGGCGTCATTTAGTAGTGTGTGTGTAAATTTGACAACATAATGTTTTCATATTCTATTGGAATCAAAAATGAGTAGAACAGTCAGAAAATCCAATCGAAAATGACATTAAATCATGAAATTTAGGATTTTTCACGTTTTCTGCCAACTGTCAAACGATATTTCGCAATCCACATAGCTATGAATGAAAAACTCGCCTGAATTTGACCTCTACATATTTTAACAGCCATTTTCCTGGTTTATTATTTTATGTTAATTAATTATTGGCGACCAAACAAATGACTCATGTGTATGAAATGTCAAGATTCACGAATTCTGACATTTTTTCATATGAATGGTTGCCGACAGACGCGAATGGTCATAAAAAATAAACCAGTAACATGGTTGCTAAACAAATTTGAGGTTAACTTCGCTCGAATTTTTCATTCACAGCTATGTGGAATTCATCTTGATGTTTGTAGGTTGCGAATAAGTGTTTGACAGTTCGCAGATATTTTTTTTGATCACGTAGAAAGTTTAAAATGCAAAATTTTAAACCTTAAACTAATTGTGTGTTTTTTCTTGTGAAATTGTAGATAAAGGATGGTGTATTCCCTTCGTCGAAAATTTACAACAATATTTTTTGATATTTGCACTTGTGCGTAATAGCCATTCCACACTATCCCACTGAGTATTAACACAATCATGTCAAAAAAGTGGGAAGAAATCATGTATAATAATGTGGCAACAAAATATGAAATTTCATCACACACAAATTGACAGCGCATCAGACACGATTTGATGTGTTTATACTTGAAAATATTTAGGATCGGTTCTAAAACCATCACACATTCTATCCCACTTGGGCGTTTGAGGTTATGATGAAACTGATTTGCATTGATGCAAGTGTGGAAGCAAAATATGAAAATCATTTTCATCACACAAATTTGGCAGTCGTATGAAATTCTTTCCCACTTTATTCTGACATGTGTTAATACTTTGTGGGATAGTGTACACGATTTGCTTCACACCTTTTAAACATGTATTAACACTCAGTGGGTTAGTGTGGAAGGGCTATAAGATGTGTTCCACATTCAGCCATATACCCTGCTTAGATTGGGAAGATTGAGTCCGGAATCATAAGTGTCATCGTATCTACATTAGAAACTTTGAGGCGCCTCACAACACATTGAGAGAACAACAACTTCAAGTTCTTACACTTTAAAGTAACAACAAATGGGAGTCATGAGTTCACTGTTTATGATTACTTCATTACTCACGATATCCCTGATCCCTGTTGTTGTTGGAGTTTAAATATAAAAATTTTGGCTCATTTGAACGCAGCCAGTTCAAGTTTCAGTGGATAGTCGGTGTTGGATATATTTGTATCCTAAAATTTTAAGGATAGCTTGGGAACTTGGGATATCTTTTTTGCCAACAGCTGTTTTATCATCAGGTGTGTTTTAACAAAGGATTACAAAAACACAAACCTATCCAGATCGCTTTAACTATTTACAAGTATGAACGTGGCCAAACTGAAGCATTTAGGGCAAGTTTGTTCACAGCTAGTCATCTTTAATCAATGATTATCGTGATTGATAAATCCTTTTGACTTTGAAATGAATAATTTTTTGAAATTATGAACAGTTCAAAATAGTTTATGGTTATTGAGATATAGCCATTTTAGTAAGTCATGAAAAGTGCATTTTAACATGTTTTTAGCAATTATTTAATCATTGATTTATTATTTTACCAAAGGTGTGCAAATAAAACTTTTTGGTGTGCAAATTCGACTTTGAAATGAATAATTTTTTGAAATTATGAACAGTTCAAAATAGTTTATGGTTATTGAGATATAGTCATTTCTGTAAGTCATGAAAAGTGTATTTTAACATGTTTTTAGCAATTTCTTAATCATTGATTTATTATTTTACCAAAGGTGTGCAAATAAAACTTTTTGGTGTGCAAATTCGACTTTGAAATGAATAATTTTTTGAAATTATGAACAGTTCAAAATAGTTTATGGTTATTGAGATATAGCCATTTCTGTAAGTCATGAAAAGTGCATTTTAACATGTTTTTAGCAATTTCTTAATCATTGATTTATTATTTTACCAAAGGTGTGCAAATAAAAATTTTTGGTGTGCAAATTCGACTTTGAAATGAATAATTTTTTGAAATTATGAACAGTTCAAAATAGTTTATGGTTATTGAGATATAGCCATTTTAGTAAGTCATGAAAAGTGCATTTTAACATGTTTTTAGCAATTTCTTAATCATTGATTTATTATTTTACCAAAGGTGTGCAAATAAAAATTTTTGGTGTGCAAATTCGACTTTGAAATGAATAATTTTTTGAAATTATGAACAGTTCAAAATAGTTTATGGTTATTGAGATATAGCCATTTCTGTAAGTCATGAAAAGTGCATTTTAACATGTTTTTAGCAATTTCTTAATCATTGATTTATTATTTTACCAAAGGTGTGCAAATAAAAAATGTTGGTGTGCAAATTCGACTTTGAAATGAATAATTTTTTGAAATTATGAACAGTTCAAAATATTTTATGGTTATTGAGATATAGCCATTTTAGTAAGCCATGAAAAGTGCATTTTAACATGTTTTTAGCAATTATTTAATCATTGATTTATTATTTTACCAAAGGTGTGCAAATAAAACTTTTTGGTGTGCAAATTCGACTTTGAAATGAATAATTTTTTGAAATTATGAACAGTTCAAAATAGTTTATGGTTATTGAGATATAGCCATTTCTGTAAGTCATGAAAAGTGCATTTTAGCATGTTTTTAGCAATTTCTTAATAATTTTTTTAATTAATTTACTAAAGGTTTGCGGATTAAATTTTAAGCGTGCAAATTCGAATTTGAAATATATATTTTTTTTAAATTATGAACAGTTCAATATAATTTATGGTCACCGAGATATTGCATTATCAGTCAGGCACTAAAATGGCAATATTGTATATTCCTTTATCTGTATTTTTTTTAAATTTTTATTGTTTAGTATTGAGAGTGCTGTTAATATTCATTTAAATGCACATACACTCGCTTTTTATAAAAAAAAAAAAAAAAATAGGATAGAAGCAAGAAAAAAAAATACTTTTCTGCCCCTCGTAGGATTTGAACCTGTGACACTGCGGTCCACGGTCGGCAACTCTTCTATTAGGCTACCGATTGATATAATTACTTTGGGTTGAATTGTAATAAAGTTTACTTTAATTATATAACTCTCTCATCTACCGAAATTTTAATTAATTTATTATTAATTAATGGAGGGTGTGCAAATTAAAATTTTTGGTGTGCAAATTGAATTTCAAAATGTTCAATTTTTTAAGCCCCTGTGCATTTAGATATTCGTCTTGGTTACCGAGATATGACCAATTGAAAGTTGCATACAAAGTGAAATTTGTTTATATTTTTTTAAAAAAATGGGGGGGTGTGCAAATTAATTTTTTTATATATTTGAAATGTGCAATTAGAAACAAATCGACTGGCATTTTTTATTTTGCAAAAATCGAAAGTCGGCCCGCTGACGGCGTGGTGGTGTATTTTATATAATTATAAAATTTTAAACCTAAGACATAGTATAAAGTTAGGCCCCCTATGTGCCAACAAATGTAAATTTTTCAATGTATCTTATTAGTTGTAAGCCAAATTGTATAATTATGTTCAATAAAACAAATTGAATTGAATTGCCCAACATGCATACATGAAGGGCAAATCTGTTGAGACAGCGCTGCATGAAGTTGTCGGCACAATCGAAAAATCAATCCATTTCAAAGAATTTACTCTTGCAGCATTCCTTGATATAAGGGGCCTTTAATAATTTTGATAACAGTGCAATTCGACAAGCCCTAAGCTATGCCAGCACTGATAAAATAGATTGACTCCATGCTCCAAACGAGACCAATAAATGTAGAAGTGGGTGATAGCAAGTTAAAAATTAGGGCGTGTAGGGGTACTCCACAGGGTGGAGTCTTATCTCCTTTGCTTTGGCTCCTTGTCGTCAACCAGATTTTAGTCAAACTAAATCTGAGTGGTATCAAGGTCATTGCATATGCCGATGACATCTTGTAAATGGCCTCAGGAAAATTTGTCCCTACTCTGTGCTAGCTCTTGACAAGCTCAGCAATTGGGCCAGTAGCTCTGCGGACTCAACGTTAACCCACTGAAAACATAACTGGTAATGTTTTCGAGGAAACACAATATTCCCGACATTGATCCACCAACCATTAACGGTACTCCGCTATAGGTTTCGGGAACTGCCAAATATCTTGGCGTTGTACTTGATCGTAAACTAAACTGGAAAGAAAACATAAAAGGAAGAGAGAAAAAAGCCTCAATTTCATTCTAGAATTCTAGAATCTTTGATAAAAGATGGGGTCCTAGCCCTAGAACCAACACCTACAAAAGCCCTAGAATCTTTCCTTTCACTAGCTCCGCTCGATCTGTTTACGAAAGAGCTTGCAGCGTAGTAATTGGAAAAAAGTCCACTTCGGTTCCAGAACCATAATGAAATTTACTGACATAGACATTCAAACAGATTACGTCAAACCGCACATAAATTTTAGCTCAGTGGCGATGACAGATATCTCTAGTAGGTATGTAGGTAATTCTGGAAAGAAAACAGGGTCATCAAAGCAAATCATTTTTCGGTGTTTACTGATGGTTCCAAAACAGACGAAGGGGTAGGGTAGGGTCAGGTATATACTCGGAAAATGCACCTATAAACAGACCGATAAAGTTTCCAAACTTTTGCAGTGTTTTCCAAGTGGAGGTGCTTGCAGTTTGCGAAGCCGCAAAATATCTTGTCTTTCATGAAGTAGGCAATAGCAATAGATAGCCAGGTGGCAATTAAAGCTATTTCTTCGATCACAGATGAACTGGCCAGAAACGGATTATCTCTTGATCCAAGGCAAATCGAATTTTTGGCACTTATGCCACTGGAGCAGGAAAAAAATAGAATCCACCAGAATTTCCTTGAAGTTGCAGACGTCAGATGGTCATAACTTGACACCTGTCAGGTTTCAGGAAATTTATGGCCAAACATATCGAAGAAAAAAACTGAATATTTTTTTGTGCTGCATGTTTTATTATTGTTGATAATCATCGACCTAAATATTGCGTCTTAGAAGGGTAACGACAGCATCTAACCGATGAGTCCAACTGTCTTGCGTGGGCGAAACGCATTTGGACTAAAGGTCATAAAAAACCTTTAAAACTGAATTAAATTCAATAAAGTCCACAAAAATAAAAACAATAACAATAATTCTCTGGGGACGCAATGCATCCACGGAGATCCAAATGAGATGATGCGCCTTACCGTATCATCACCCCTTCTAATAACCTAACCTAACCTAACCTTGTTAATGTAAGAAAATGTTGTGTATACGCCACAGTGTACTGTACAGTGCATACTTCCATATTATTGAAGAAAAAGTGGGTAAATAGTCGAGTACAGACGAAATTGGAATTGTCATTCGATTTTAAGAATATAACAATCCAAAATACAAAGGAAAATTTCACAAAAAACGGGCCACCAAAATGGGGTGATCGTTATTTTTTCACATTTTATTATAAAATAGCTTTATACATTGTTCACACAAATCCAAAAAGAATTTTGAAAAAAAAAATTTTACTGGGTTTTATGGACAGTCAAAGCTAAAATAGCAGTTCTTAATAGTAGTTCTTAAAAATATAATATATCTTCTGATCTGCTGAACCAATTTTGATGATTTGAACGGTATTTAACTGGAATTTATTTTTATTTCTTAACATTTTTTTCAAAAAAAAAAAAAAATTGGATTTAATTGTTTTTAACAAATGGGCTAATAATTGTGCTCTGCACCTCCTATCGCGACCAAAAAAAAACTGCTTAGGCCGCATTTAATTCTTAAAAATATTCCGTTTAGAAAAATAATTAATCGCAATTAAGCGATTAAGCTAAAAGAAGTGCTAAAAACCCTTTTTTATACACAAATTTCATTTTATTCAAATTTTCACTAATTAAATCCTAATTTGATGGAGAAAAAAGTCTGATTCGTCGATGTCTTGAATCTAGACAGTGAAATATAATTTGTTCCATAAGTAATTTTTATTCAAAAACAACCGAGATTTCTTTTTGTTAGGTGTTGTAAATTTTTAGCTGCAATTTTTTTTTAATTTTTAAATCATGCATTTCGATAAGAAATTTTATTTAATGTGGAAAATTTTCAAATTCAGCTTAGTTTTCAAGTTAAACCAAATATGTATATTGGAAAGTAGCTTTTGTGACCATTCTCTTAGAAACGCAAGGATTAAATTAGTAGCATTTTTGGTTTTAAGCATGCTTATACCCCAAACAAATATATCCAACGATAAAAACCCTTGAACGTAATTGTTCCTATATTCTCATCATTTTCGTGTATATTCAATAGCCTATTTGCCAAAAAGCCCACTTGGCGGACGGTTAGACAAAAAGTACTCTTTTAAAGAAAACTTTAACTTACTAAAGGATGTGTCCGTTAAATTACCTACCTAATTGTGGTTTTTAAAAATATAAGACACTCAAGCCGATAGATTTACTCCGCTTAAAACAGTTGATGGGACAAGTTTTCTCATGTTGCCATATGGTCAGAAAATTGACACTTGCTAATTGATAATTGAAAAACTTTTTGCCTTCATCTGGTAGCGGATCATATACCATAATACCAAGCGTCTCAACTCAAAAGCCGATAGACTACACATCCCGCCACCGAAGTCACATGCTTAGCTCAATCCCAATGCAAGCTTCATTGTTCATCTATTGCAACATTGTTCATCAATTGATAAACGCACACAGGCTTGTTATTGTTCAGTCAGTTCCTTTCTTTTGTATCCCCGTACCCGATTTATAAGCCAACAATTCTTTGATCATACTAAAGGAATCTTAAGATCGAAGTGGCACTCTTGAAATGGCTATAACTTGGTGGTAAACTAAACAGGTTTGTGTTGTTTATTATTAATTAAATGTTTATTCACATATAAATTATATTAATTAATAAAAATGAAATATTCAAGTGATGCGGATTGTATATACAAGCAGATAGAGTAGGATAACTTTTTCACTAACCAGCATGTATAAAAACGTCAAACATAACGAAAAAATGCATGTATTTTTTTTGTTTGTCAAAGAGAACCAGAGGGTAATAATTTTATGAAAATGTGGGTTTGCCACAGTTACGTTTGAAAAATAAAGTTTTAAATAAATAGAGAAAACAGAATGTGTAATATAATTCTGTTTATTATGAACTTTTAGTTGGTAGTTACAAAAATTATGTTTGACGGTATCATGCGCAAATTAGTTTGCAGCTTTTGTAGTATTTAAGTAATGATACCTTAATTATTTCTGTTTTGTTTGCCTTAATATTATTAGACATAATATAAATTAAACGTAACAAAAACTCTTTTAAAATAATGTTTATTCCCTGTCTAGGCATCTCCAAAAAATACAGTACCATATTCGTAGGATTTATAGTTTAGTCAATTTTATAAAAATATAAACAAAACCTGACCTCAAGCTCTCATAGGAATTAATTTATATTCGTTAATATTATACTACCATTTTTTGTTTTCATTCTAGAGTAACAAGAATCTAATATACACAACACATATTCATATTTTTTAATAACCACCTTTAAAGCTGCGTCCACATTATGTTAAATTGTGTAGATCAACATCGTTGATCAACAGTGTTGAGTAAGTGTAGACGTGCTGATCGACAATGCCAATCAACATTTGTTGACCCGAACGCAACCCGACTCAAAATGGATAGCAATCGACAAAGTTGTTCAACAAATTCAATTTTATAAAAAAACATTTGTAAGGTTTTAATTTCTTGCACATAAATTATTGATTTTGTGCGTAATTAATCAATTTTTACTAGATGAAAAATGCAATGTTTGTTTGGAATAAGTATTTAATGTTAATAATATCGTTTTAACTTTATTGTTCACAAAAAAAAATTAAAAAAAGTTGGGTACCCCCAGGATTTGAACGCTGAACCCTTCGGTTGGATCTTGACGCACACAAATTGTTGCAACGATAGTTTTTGACGTATACACTAGCATGTTGTTCGACAAAGCTAACCAACAATGTTGATCGGCATAGTCTGGACCCTCCTTTATACCTACATTTTAAATTGAAATAAAACCCTACAAATGCAAGTCATTTACATTTCAAAATTTCAAAATTTGTTTATTTTTGGCTTAATTCAAGCTCACATATTCTAAAAATTATCACGAAGCTGTTTTAATATAAGAATTTTTAAATTTTTGCACTTGTTTTAAGAATTTCCGAGCTAACCAGGCTATTGTAAATCTTGCAGTGAGCTTTTATGGATTGGGTATAAAAATCCGAGTGGCAAAAACCCGAAAAAGCAAAACATCTCGAATGCCAAAATATCGAATGACAATTTCCTGAATGGACAAAATTCCGAATAACTTAAATCCCTATTGCCAGAATTCTGAATGACAGAATCCTGAATGTCAAAATCTCGAATGCTAATATACCGAACTATTTAGTACCGCAAGTGATTTTAAATACCAAAAACCAGTTCTAAGCCATTCGATATTCTAGCCCTCAAAATATTCTTTTTGTAATGCTTTGTTGGTGCTTATTAGTACTTGTTGATTTTGACAATCAAAACGGGTTGAGGAATTTGTTGTTCTATATAATATGGTATGGTACACTTTTGGCTTAATGAGGATTCTGTTGAGCAGAGTGCAGAAGTGCCCCAGCTTAACGAGATGCGTAGATCATATAGGGGTACTGACCAGAAGCGTAGCAAGCACTTCAGGGGCCCCGTATCAAAAATTTTTCAGGGGCCCCCTTTTTCCTGACAATGGCACTACCTTTATTGTTCCCTGCAAAATAAACGTACATCAACTTATTTTAAAACTATTACAATCTAGGAACTTTACATAAGTTAAGCTACGATTAGACGGTCAACGCAAATGGTCGATGCGCTGACTCTCTGACGTCAAAGTAACTGCAAATTCTGTCCCAAAGTTGTTTTGTGGTGTGATCGTCAGCGCAGAATACTTTCGAAGCGTTGTTGGCTGCATTGATACTCTCATTGACACAAATTTAAGGGTCAATGCGATGACTATTTTCGTTGGCCGTGTAATCATTCTGTCAACAAAGTTAGGACACTTTCACCAACGTGTTGACTGTGTCTTGCGTTATGCGGTGACCTTCATATCAATCTAGAAAATTTTTGCATTTTATTTGGGGATTTTTAATAAATATGCAGTTATAATAGCTTGACAGATGGGGGACGAACTATATTTTGACATCAAAAGTATATTTTGATCCAAACATCTGATGGCTTGACAGATGGAAGACGAACTATATTTTGACGGCAAAGGTATATATTTCGATCCAAATTTCACGCCATTACCCTAGAATCACTTTTCTCCGGAGCAGTAACAAAACTTCAAAAGTTTCTGATTTTTAGAGGTTTTTTCATTGTGTTGCTCGATAACACTAAGAGTACAGAAAATGTCATGTGATTGTCAACGTTGAAAATGATTGAATTTTAATTTTGTCCACTCTGCGTCAACGTTCAAAATATTTGGATGTGATCAAGTGGTATAATCGTCTATGTTTCACGTGTTAATTCGTTGACATCAAAGAGCACCAATCGCATTAAAATATATAACACGTCAACCCATTTTGGGACAACATTGACCGATTGGCGTCATTCGTGTGATCGTCAACGTTTCATGTGTTGACGTGGTCTACTTTGACAGTATATTGACGATGTTTATGGTGACGTCAAGGAGTCAAACTTGACTAACGTTGACCGTCTAATCTTAGCTTTACTCTTTAAGTTATGGTGGTTCAATGATTGCTTTTTATTTGTACGGTAAAAGGGACAAAATACAGTTTTTATAATAATCTTCAAAACCGTTTATTTGTTCAAAAGATTTAAATTGTAGCTCATAAAGTTATACACATAAAAGATTAAAACACTTTTTTCGGCAGAACAATAGATTTTGAAAAAATACGCTAAATCAATGAGTGTGTTCAGTATTTATATCTACCCCAGTGTACCGCAGTCGTTATCTTTCTCGTATCTCTCAAAATCTGTTGCTCTAATGAAATTTTTTTCGGCTAAACTGGTCATGAAGTTCTTGTAGGTTTTTCTCTAAATTATTGATTGTAGATAAAAAGTAAGCTATTTTGTTTAGTGCATATTAACATTTGCCTCACCCCAAAAATATTAGCCCCAGCTCAAACTAAGAGTATGAACTGTTCTTTAAATGCTTAAGACGTTAAAACGACACATCTAAATTCAGTTTTGTTAGAATGTTTTCCTAGTTTTGTCATATTTTCGTCTAATTTTTCTGGGCTTCTGGCCCACATTCCAATAAAAAACAAAGTGGTTGCTCGTAACAATAACGTCTGGTTTAGTTGGTTGGATGAAGATAGAGATAAGAAAACTATCGAAAAGACACATGCAAAAAAACAAAGTACATTTTAAAAATGTAATCGACATTGTGTGTCGTATTCATCTCAATGAAAAATTTCTTACACACATCGAGTCCTATCGTGGGGGCCCCTTTATATCGGGGGCCCCGTATCATTGATACGGCTGATACCGCAGTAGCTAAGCTACTGGTATTGACATTGAACCCCCTACAGTACTGAAAATTCAATCTTCGATAAATCTTCTAAGAAACAACAAAGCAGCTGGACTTGATGGTATACCAGCAGAGTTCCTGAAAGCTGACCCTGTCAGAACGGCTAGTATTCTACACCCGTTGATACAAGCTGTGTGGGAAAACGAAGTCTATCCCATCGACTGGAAGGATGTTGTGATTGTTAAGTTGCCAAAGGAAGGTGATCTTAAGAATTGCAACAATTGGCGAGGTATTACAGTTTTGTCCGTTTTTCCAAAACTAATGGCAACCATCATTCTGGAGCGGATAAAGGTTAGAATCGAGTCTACACTCCAAGAGGCATCAAGCTGGTTTCCGCAGTGGGCGGTCTTGTGTCGACCATATCAACACTCTGCGTATCGTTCTTGAGCAGTCTGCGGAGTTTCATTCACCGCTTTACCTCATGTTCGTGGATTTTGAGAAGGCCTTTGACCGAGTCAACCGTGAATTTATATGGAGATCACTTCTTGGTAGAGGAATTCCCCCGAAAATTGTTGCCATTGTAAGAGAGTCCTATAACAACACAAGATGTTTTGTTTTACACAATGGGCAGCTATCCGACTCTTTCGAAGTATGGCAGGGTGTGAGACAGGGAGATGTTCTATCACCAATTCTCTTTCTACTGGCGATGGACGACGTACTGACGGCCAGCGTTGGAAGAGCAGAGAGCCAGGGCATTCAATGAAGACCGTTTGCAAGGCTTACTCACTTAGACTATGCCAATGATATAATGTCTCTTGGCAAATAACATAAGCGAGCTAAACGGGATGTGTCAAGCTCTGAAGTTAAAAGGACAGTCGAGTGGTTTTAAAATAAATAGCAAAAAGACAAAAATAATGCTCACAGGCCGCTCCACACATCAGCGTATTTTAATACAGGAGATGCCAGTTGAAGAGGTGGAACAATGTAACTACCTTGGAAGTATTGTTTCAAGTAATGGTGGTACTGATCTGGACGTTCAAAGAAGAATAAATAAAGCTCGCGCAGCCTTCGGTTCTCTGTCCCAAATTTGGAAATCCAGTCAAATCTCCTTACGCACAAAGTTGAGATTCTTCGAATCCAATGTCAAATCCGTGCTGTTATATGCTTGCGAAACCTGGAAGGAAAGTCACGACTACCATCTCGAAGAATTTGCAGGCTTTTGTGAACCGATGTCAACGCCATATTCTAAAAATTCGCTGCCTACAAATTATATGAAACGAGGAATTGTGGCACAGGACAAGTTAAGAGCGGCTGGACGTTGACATAAGAAAGCGTAAATGGCAATGGATTGGTCACACACTGAGAAAACCAAACGATGAAATTGCAAAGCAGTCCTTTGAATGGAATCCTCAGGGTGCACGGCGGGTTGGAAGACCAAGAACAACATGGAAATCAACTGTCTTAGCGGAAGCAGACTCCCAGAGTAAGACGTGGCCACAGTTAAAATATATAGCTGCAGACCGTGAATGATGGAACGTTTTGTTGGCACCCAATACCCCAATCGGGGTTACAGGTCTTGTTGATGATTATGATGATATTATTTGATTCATGATTTTTATATTCTAGATTTGTGTGCGTTTGAAGTTTTCAAATTGAAATTTTGTTTCCCCCCTAGGTATACGATTGATTATTATCAGTTGATGATTGATAAATATTGAATCTTGATGTTTTACAACGTGATTGATAAATTTTTTGATGTAGACCGTTACGAGTTCCAAGAATTTTTATGAATGAATAGTTGGTCACTTTTTAAGCAATTGCCTCTTGAAATATCATTTTTAAATATTTATCAATTATGAAATTGATAATTGACAGTTATAATAAGGGTGATTGTTTATCTAAAATTTTTTGTATAGACGATTTCATGATGCCGTAGCAGAAAAAAAAGTACTGAAATAGTTTTAAGAAAGTATTTAAATTCGGGATTACGTCAAAAGCTTCTCAAATACATTTTACAACCATTAATAATTTAATTATTAATTTTCACTAAGAAGCGTTATCTAGTAAAGTTCATGCACCTGCTTGTATTTGTTTACTCACTGACTAACAAAGAGGTAACAGGTCTAACATCCCACCGCACAAAGCAAATACAAATTAGTTCCATGAATTTTTGTCTGAATAAAGAAAGATTAAAAAACGATTAAACAAAGTGGCTTACGGAGTCCTTAAAAAATAACAAATGATATTCTCCTTCGTTAAAATAATAACTTTTTCCTTAATTCTAATTCAAACATGTTCTAAAGGACTTTAACGCCATGGTTGTATGACCCTATTATTCCCAAGTGAAGTGACCTAAAAAAAAAGATTTTACAAAAGTCTTAGTTAGTTTTTAAAATTCACTTTCCTTTCGAACTTTGTACGCGCGCCCTAGATTAGTTTATAGCTAGAGCTAACTGCAACGCGTCCTCTAATCAAGGGATTCAACAAAAAACACAAAAAAATGAACAAAAATATAATTCCAACAAACAAATCTTATTCTTGCCAACCCAATTTATTTATCTACCACATTCCACATAGACTGTGGTCTACATTTTGGAAGAAGTGAAGTCTTGGAGAAAAAAAATTATAAAAATGCCAACAAAATGGTTTAAAAATTGAGGCAAATGCAATGGAGGAAAGCAGCAGAAAATTAAAGAAACGGAAGTGGTTTATTCAGCATTATACTCGTACCTACGTTACGTACTATATTTTGGTAGCACGTACTTTTGGTTCTTTTCATAAAATGATAACTTAACTTTCTGTAGTGGTGTGCGGCGGTGGTTGGTATATGGTGATGGTATCCTGGCTAGTAGCACATTTTTCTCCAGTGTATCCTGCTTGATGATGGCAGTGCTGCTCTGGATCATGGGTGGGAATGAATGGGCCTGCTCAGCTGTGGCACCATGATTGGTGTGATATGCACCTCAAACACACACAAGCCAATGCTGATGCCTCTCGTATAGTAGCTCGCACAGGAAAACCAAGAGTTGACTATTCCCGGTGTGGTGTGCCTTCTAAATTTTCAGCATTTTTACCGAACCGAACCTAAAGGGCTTTTTGATACAGGTGTGGGCTCATGGTATGGCGAACTTTGTCAGTTGGTAGGGGTAACCTACATAATACTTTTGGGGCCAGTGCGGATCGTTTAGCATAAATTTGAAAATCTATTTAAATTCCTTGGCACACTATTTTTCAAAAAATCGATTTTTCGAAAGCTGTGATTGGTCAAAAAACCTTAATGGGTTCAAAAATGGTCATCTTTTGCAAACAAGAAATTCAAAATTTGGACATTTTTACAGAGCTAAACTCAGAGAGTCTTCTATAGCTCGTCAAATCCGCCTCTGTTTCTTAGTTTTAAGGTGTTTTTTTTTTCTACCGATTTTTTTTATATTAAATTATTCTCTGTGTAAAATGAATACTTTGTGGTGTCGTTTTTAGAGGTATGTATACAGTGCAGTGGTAATGGAATTCACGTCGTCATGTCCACGTGAATTCTCTTTAACGTCGGTAGTTTAAGATATCTACTTTATTTTATTTAAGTTTTTTTTTTCTCTTTTATTTTTGTTTTGTGGACATTCATAAATTGTTCTACACTCGCCTGGTTCTTTTTTGCTTTCCTCTTTATTCCCATGCTGAAAATGTGAAGAGGAAAATATTTTCACCTTTTGCACTATTATGGCCTTTTTGAGACAGGACTTAAATTTTTTAAGGGTATTCCTATGTACATTTCGAGTTGCATTCTATACCAAATTTGTACGCGGTAGCATGAAAAGATATTTCAAAGTATTTGGGTCAAGTGTTGATATGTTTTTTTAATCAAGTTAGTTTCGTTCTTGGTACAGATAAAAAGGAAAAAAAAAATATTTTAAAAATGTTGTCATAATATTGGCGTTTTACGACTGTGGTGTACAAGTCATGGTATAGTGAAGCTTCATAAATGAAAGTTAGTTAAAATTTAAAATTTTTAGAGGCTTTTTTTGAGAAAAAAATACAATGCTCATATGCATTTTCACTTTTTGGTTTAAAATTTTAGTACTTATTAAGATTCTATGAAATTCAAAGGAAGTACTTGCTTTTAAAGTGGAAGTGGCAGTTTGTGGTAAACGGTGACCCTCCAAATAAATTAGGCTATGGCGGCCATGTTGTTAAGAAACAACTGCCAAATTTGTTGTGAATTGTTGAGCAGTGCAATTTTAATCACTATGGAGGAAATTAGTGTTAAACAACGTATTTATGTAATTCATTATTTTTACTGGTGATATATGTACAGTACTGGACACGAATCTAACACACTACTTAGTAACAAATGCATATTTTAAATGTACCTCTTCTTTATTTTCTTCAACCATCGGTTAGTTTTCATATCGTCAACGACAACTTAGACTTCGCTTAAAAAGTTCTCTGCTTTAAATATGACGTTGTTAACTGTTTGATTTGTACAGCTACACATCGACATGAGATTTAGTCCAGTAAATTTAGACTTTTTTTTTTGCAAAACATTGGGGGAGCAATTTTGTTCTTGATTTCATTAAAGTACCATACAGAAGGCTTAAGTCCAAATTTTCGACCATCAACCCCTTGCGGGGTTGCCGCTTTATTGATTTAAAGAGTGAATTTGTTTTTAACAATTAATATCCGTAATTTTAAGTTTATCGAAAATATAAAAATGCATTCCTAACAAAAAGAGTAAGTTCTACTAATTTGAATACATTGTTTTTTTTCCAGATTTTGTGTATTTAAAGATAATCACTCCTTCCTACAGTTTTGTCCTTAACATTTTCTGTTTCGTTGACCGACTGAAAGGTATCCTCACATCATCATAATTATGTAAGTGTTTTAAAAATATGAGTGGGTTTTTCTCAATATAGAAACGGGAAAGACATTTTTTATTTTTGAGTTCGTTGAAGAACTACAAATAAAGCTTAAATCCAAGTTTTTGACCATCAACCCATAACAGGGTTGCCGCTATCCTCAATTAAGGAGTTAACTCGTTTTTCACAAATAAAATCCGTATCTTTAATTTTATTGAAAAAATACAAATGCATTCCTGACAAGAAGAATAAATTCAACAAATTTGTTAAGTGGCATTTTTTCGTGTTTTGTGTATTTAAAGAGCTATAACCAATTATAAGCAAAAAATGGAGCTCACATATGAAGGACCCAGGGGCAACACGGCTTAAGTCCAATTGAACTGATTCCGAGAAAAATGAAGTTGTAAATATATTTTTATTCAAACACCTCTAGATTTTCATAATAGAGTTTGAAAATAAAATAATTTTCACAAGCGTGACATTGGACGGTCTTTGCAATTCAATTTGTTAGGAAGAGTATCTAATTTTTTTTGTTTTAATTATTTACCTGACAAGTCGCTAGGTCTATTCACAAGATTATCTTTTTTTGATATTGCTTTGTTTAATTTTTGGAGCAAAAAAAAAAAATACTTTTTGAAACAGTTTTTTTTAAAGTGTACTTTTTTGCGAGTTTTCAAAATCCTATGTGAAGAGAGCTAAACTAAATTCGATACTCGTACTCACACAAATCTATAAGATGTCATCATTAGTTTAATTTTTTCAAAAACTGGACTTGAGCCGTATTTCCCCTGGGCCCAGTTTTTGTTCAGTGATACGTTTAAAATTTCTCCTTAAAGTTCTTTAAAAATCGTTAACATACAGTTTTTATTTTAATATTTCTTAAGCCCAAACAGTTGTTAACTTACTGTAGTACCTGAAAGGCAGCATCACACTTAAGGAATTGCAAGCAAAATGGTACCTTCCTTATTTTCTTGTTTTTAATCAATATCAAGGCTCGGTTGTTAGTTGCGAAAACTGAATTTGCTCTTTCACTGGAAGCTTGCAGGCCAAAAATCACGTATCTGATATGCAAAATAATATTTATAAGCTTGAAAACTCAAATTAATACATGCTCACACTTTACTCTTATAAGCTGCTATCAAAAAAAATTTTATGTGACTTCTCTGCGCTCAATATTGTGATGAATCGATTGAACAAAAATAAAGGTTGATAGACTACAACATTTCTAATGATTTCCAATTTTTAGACCCATCCCTCAAAAGTATAAAAATCAAATAGGTACTTGAACACATTGATCTCGAAAAATTGCGATTTTCAAACAAATTTTGATTCAAAAACTAACACATTGATCAAAAATTCCTCAAACATGGGTAAAATAATTTTTTCTTACCTTTCCAAAAATATAAAAATTTTTAAAAACAAAAATGTCATTGTGACTTATTGCAAATTATTTCTTAGCCCTCTACTTTCCCGTTTTTGACTTTTAAACGTTGATAAATCCATTCCTTTTATTTTCCGAAATTTTCATTACACCTGCGACTTTCTTGTAATTGCATAATCTATCGAATACAGAAAAAACATCTTTCTACCCCTCCCCGTTTAGAAAATAGCCAAAACCGAGTTCACTGTTTAAACCAAGATGGCGGAAACCCTGCAAAGGGATGGTGGTCGAAAACTTGGATCTAAGTTTTCTATAAAGAACTCTATCAATAACAAGAAAAAAATGTTTTCCCCAACGTTTTGCAAAATTCCCATAGGAGCTATGACTAAATATACTGGACTAATTTGTGTGGAGAAAATATCACGTAAGGCCTCGGCCACGCAGTAAGCGGCTGAGCGGCTAAGCGGCTGAGCGGCTAGCGGCTGAGTGGCAGCTCTAAGCGACGTATGGCCAGGCACTGAGCGACTGCTTTTGAGCGATTAGTAGTTAAAATGCCGAGATGGTCGAGACTGCACACACGAAATTAACAACTCAATGTTTACTTTGGCCATCTTTACTTCTTGCCGCTCAGAACATTACTAAAAATTAAAACAGGTTTGGTTGCTGAGCGGCGCCGCTTAGCCGCTCAGAATTTTGTTTCGCCGCTCGCTCATAGCGTGGCCGCTTCTATGTGATTTCATATGTTTTATATTTTTTTTTCCGCTCAGCCGCTCAGCCGCTTACTGCGTGGCCGCGGCTTAAGACGGCTGTTTTCTGAATACAAACTTGATTCATTAATTTCAAAAAAAATTGTGTTCAATATTTAGAGTACCTACATCTAGTCACATAAAATGGCTTTGAGTTTGGAAAATCGTTTGTCCTCAAATATTTCTCGTTTTCGATTTTCACTTTATCAAAGTTAAGTTCATATAAATCTCAAGGATACAAGAACCTGTCGCAATTTAGCTCAAGAATAATATGCCAAACAAATATTTTTTTGCGCTAATTATTGACAGATAAGTGACGTACAGTAAGGAACGATCGTTAAATTTTTTAGTTGAAGTTCCGTATCGCTAGTCTAAAACACTTGGCTAAATTGACAAAGTTTTGAATGGGAGCGAACAAGGTGGCGCACGCAAGTGGAAGACGACCTCAACCAACTTGGAGTGCGAAACTGAAGACAGCTATCTAGATACCGAGCCGGCTGGAAAAAGCTTGTTGGTTGAGGCCCTGGTCCAGCCGGATTGTAACGCCACCTTAAAAAAAGTATGTAAGGAAAAAAAGTGACATTTAACTCTAAGGTAAAATTTAATAGGATGAATGCTATTGAAACCGAAGTATAGATTCAGCTAAAAGCAAAGTAAAATGTTTCACTCATAAAAACACCTATCAGGATTGCGGTTTTTCAATTTCTGTAAAAAAAATATCATATGTTGTCTTTAAGTTCCTTATTTGCTTTTAACTTGTTAATTTGCTGAACGAACTTCGTTTGTTTCGCGCAATTTTCTTAGGGCTTGAACAAAATCACAGCATTTATGCACATTTTTACACTAGTTTCAAACCTTTCTCTTCGTCAACCTTGGTTTTTCGAATTAATCCTTATGGCTTTAAAACAGTTTTATGTTAATTGTGAAGCTCCATTAACATTTTGTTTGTTCAATTTCTTGAAGCTTGGGAAAACATCATTCCTAAATTGTTTAGCCCCTACTTGAGACAACAACAAACAAATCTGATTTTGTTGATGAAAGCAAATTTTCGGACAGTATCCAAAATTTCTGAGTAATTTGAGCCAGTCCTCCAAGAAAATGGTTTACAATATTTTTGTCATTTTAAAATGTTTGAAATTGTCCAGTTCATCGAGATAAAAAAACAACTCACTCAAGTAATTTATCGTCAATAGACCAAAGTTCGATTTCTCACTCCAGAACTCAAATGCGCCGACTAAAGCAGACTAATGTCATAAGATCACCATGATTCTTTAAAAATCGGTAGATGATTAAATTCAAATTATTTGCCTGGATGCATTATATAAAAATAGCAACTATTTGTGAGCAAGAGGGCTTTGAAGCTTTGAAACTAAGTTTGTTCGTTTCAGGTTTGATGGTGTAAGATGGAAATAGTCTGAATTCACTGTTCTAGTCAAGGTAGTGGTTCCATACTAAAAATTGAAACAAATACAAAAATGGACAAGCTTCTCTTGACAGTATAATTTAATTTTCAGAAGACAATTTGGCAGTTGTGTGTTGTTTCACGTACTTTTAACACTCGAAGTACACTTGAACACTAGTTCAGAGCTATTGAGAGGTAATTTAAGTAAAACTTTTGAAATGACTTTGAAATGAAAACCTTAATCGAGAACAAAAAACCAAAAAAATGTATCTGAATTGTGGTAGGAAATAGACAATGCTAATTTACATTATAAAAGCCACAGTATGTGACTTGTGTAGAAAGTTTATCACCAAGAATCACTCCTGCCCTAAAACTAAACGATATCCCAGAAAGTGTGTCAAAATATTTGTATTATTGTAAGCGATAAGTAACATCAACCCACCATTTTAGTTCAAAACTGATAAAATTGTGCTTAATTTGTGTCCAAGCAATAAGTCGATGCTTCAGTCTGGGTTTGTTATTTCCTCTTCCCGGTGTTTTATTAGATATGGTTTGCATTCGGTATACATAATGTAGATACTGCTTAAGCTATTAGTGGATAATCAAATAAAATAAACTTATGAAAATTAATTGGTAGAAACCGAAAAATGAGAGATTTTGATCCTTCTTCTAAAAGTGTGCTAAATTTGTGTCCTCTACTGTACAGTTGGAACTTTGACCATTTTTCAGGGACAAATTGCTATTGTTCAGTCGGTTTCTTTCTTTTTTCCCGCACCCGATTCATAAACCAACAATTTGTTTTCATACTAGGGGGGATGAGTTGAAAAAGTTGCCGCTGGCCAAGAATTAGTTTCAAGTTAATTGAAAGAGTGTTCCGGACTGAAATGGTGATTTCATGAAAAAGATTGTGAAGCGTGTACTTGTCCGATCAGATCACAATTAAGGTGTTTATGGATAGATAAACTTATTTTCTAGGACATCATTGGAAAACATTTTTAATTTTTTGCTCTCGTTTTTGGTAAAAGCCTCTAAGAAAACAAGAAAATGGTAAAAATGGCTGTTTTCCAAAGCAAATGTAGCTTACACTATAGCATTTTTTGCAAAACAATGTTTAATAACGTAAAATTCCATATTTTTATCATGATACTATTGGAGAAAATTTTTAGTTTTGGACCTAATTAAAATTTTATTAATTCAAAATAAAAATGCTTGTAAATTTAAAAAAAATGCATTTTTGACAGTCAATTTTTTATACCTAACGGTATATTTTGACAAATTTTTTTGCAGTGGATATAAATTCAATTTATTTTCCACAATTTTCATTAATTATGTAATCATAATTGTATCATCTGATATTGAAATTTTCAATTCTAAAAAGGCACTTTTTGACAAAAATGTATGTAAGCTTGGAAGTTAAAATCCGTTACTTTTACAAAATGTTTTTTTTAGTACAATAATACGTCTACTAGTGACCAATTAGTAAAAATAAAAAGTTTTATAAAACAAAGTACATATCTGATGAAAATGAAAAAAACCGGTCTTATATACGCAAAAAAAAAGCAAATGACTGGTTTTGTTCAGTTTGGAACACTCTTAAGTGTGTAGTACTACTATGTCCAACGGGTACGGGGAAAAAATAAAGAAACTGACTGAACAATAGCAAGTTAGCTCTACTTGAAAGTGTTTATAAAAATGCTTTTCACTGTTGCAATTGATAAACAACGAAACCTGCATTGGGATAGAACTAATCATGTATCATCAGTAACGCGGTGTGTAATGCATAAGCTTCCAAATCACTTGGTTCATGGTTCACTCCCAGATGACGGCTCAATTAATATGAGCATTACCTAACTTAACACCACTAAATGAGTCTTTAGATCAGGGTGGTACATTCGAAATAGCTATAAAGCCTATAACTACAGTCCATATAGGTACATACTTAGTGGTTACAGTTGATTCAAACATTATTCAAAATATGTAAATTGATGTATACTTCGCAGCATGAACTGCACTTGTGTGCATTTCCATTTACACACAAAAACCCAACTTAATTTGAAACTTTTGAAATAAGAACCTAATTACACAGGTTTAAAATACCTATCTGTTAACTTTTTTGACACAATAAGTGAAGAGTTTAATCCTTTCCAATATATTTTGTATTCTCAAAGAAATCCCTTGTTGAAATGTATGTGCTCAGGATATTAAAACAAATGCCAATAACAATTTGTTCTTGAAAATAAAATCACAACAAAAACAAAAATGTTAAAAAAGGAGCCAAGTTCTTATGTGTACAAGAAACCTGTGCGTAAGAAGTCAGCCAAAAAAAGTAATGAGATCTAAAATATATGCCAAGTTTTAAGTGAAGTTTAATATCAAATACATTTGTAACGGGGCAAAAGGATAGGGACCCGGGGATAGGATTAGAATTCAGGACAGGAAAAGCAATTGAAAGGAAACCGGAAATGGATAGGGGCCGGAAATGTTTTTGAATTAGGCGGGGATAGGATGGAAAGGGTACCATTGTCTAGCGGACAGGGCTGTGGCATGCTGGCGTAGCACGGCTAAGCTCGCCGGATGTAGGGGGGGATCTTACCCCTCCGCTAAGCCTCACCTCGCTACAAAACTAAATTTCATGCCACTTACTTGTATCTCATATACCTACTGGGCTGTCACACATCGAGAATCTGCAGCTGGAATTGCAGTTGGACCATCCCTACCCACTCTAATATATTAAGTAGAGTAATATCGAAACAATTCCAAATCATGACAGAAATTTGGTAATTAATGATTACTGATTAAAATTTGGTGCGTTCACTGGTCAAGTTTTCATACATTTTAAATTTGTGATTAAGTAAGTATTTAAGAGAAAACTTGCCAAGTAAATCCACCAAATTTTAATCACCTCCCCCCCCTGAATGGACAATTCCAAATTTTCTATTTTTTTCTTTCTAAGTACTTCAAGTCCTACCAACCTACCAATTTTCATCGTTCAACAACAATCGGAAGTGCTCCATATAATTATAAGAATTTTTAAGAATGTGGGTGGATGCCACGCCCCCTGAATGCAAAATTCCAAATTTTCTATTTCTTTCTTTCTAAGTACTTTAAGTCCCACCAACCTACCAATTTTCATCATTCTACAACAGTCGGAAGTGCTCCATATAATTTATAAGAATTTTTTAAAATGTGGGTGGATGCCACGCCCCCTGTATGGAAAACTCCAATTTTTCAATTTTTTTATTTCTAAGTACCTCAAACCCTACCAACTTACCAATTTTCATTGTTCTACAACAATCGAAAAGGTTCCATATAATTTATAGAATATTTAAGAAAGTGGGTGGATGCCACGCCCCCTGAATAGAAAATTGCAGATTTTCGATTTTTTCCTTTGTATGTACCACAAGGCCTACCGTTGTGCGAAATTTCAAGTTTCTACGATGTCGGGAAGTGCTCCATAATTTTGATGATCTGTCAGTGAGTCAGTGAGTCAGTCAGTTACGGTTTTTGGGATTTTTGAAGTCCTATATCTTGGTAGCTACTAATGCTAAAGAGTTGAAATTTGGTGAGCCACCTGTGTTTGATCAGCTCAGCAAATACTCCGAATTTAAAGTTTCTGACTTTATTGGTACTGAAGTTAGAGGGGGGTTGAAAATCGCCTGAGTTTGTTCCTGTAAAAAGGGTGTAGTGCCGCGAACTTGGCTGGGGACTACCGTGCCCTTTGATATTTCACACATAACATGTTTTATTTACACTTAAAAATCAAGCGTCCTTATTGAAAGGCTCCTCATAAAATTTTAAGTACTGCATCTGACAAAATGTGATAAAATAACATTTTCATATTCCGTTTCAACTTTCCCCCAAAGAACATGAGTATTATTAATTTCATTAAACTTTCCAGAGATCAATAAAAAAATATTTCCTTTAAGTGATATTTAAAAAGAAAACATACCTACTCGTACTTGCACATATTCTTTGTAATGAAATTAATATCCTTTGTGTTTTTATGTCTTCACAATTATAATTAACATTTTCATTTTTATATTTATAAATATAGAGCTCACGCATATCAAACATTGGAGCAGTGGCGTAGCGTGGGTTTTTGCCGCCCGGGGCGGTGTCTAATTTTGCCGCCCCCAAAAATGTATTCAAAACAAACAAAAAATACAAATTACATATATATATGTACATACATAGACATAAAAACGCTACAAAACTTTTCATGCAAAGTTAAATTTATTATTGTCACATACATATGTATACGAGAACATATCATTATTTTTGAATGTCAGTCAGAAAAACATTATTATTACACATTTTTTTTTAAGTAAAGATACATGGATGGTTGAAAATAAAATTTAATTTTTATATCCTAATAGTGTTGGTGACATGGTCGAACACAGAAAAGTGGTGGAAAAGTATAAATTATGTAATTTTCGATACAGTTTGTATATAACTTGAACGAAAGCCTTTACAATTCATTTAGGAAAATATAATTATCATATCTAGCCATTAAAATAAAAGTCATCTTGATTCAAAGAAAGTAGGTAATTATTCTTTTTTTATATGGTGGCTTTTCATAAATGGCAAAATGTGGTGAAAAGCGAGGCACACATCTCTAGTTCTCAAAGAATAAAAATAAGAATAGAATAAACAAACAAAAAAAATACTTCTAGTGTAATTTGCTAGGAAGTCATAACCATAACTCATAACTAGTCAAATAACAAATACCTATGTACATATAATTACATTATTGTTATAAAACTATTGGTATTTCGTTTTGGTGTCAAATTTTTGACTAATGCACAAATTTTAAAATAAATACAAATAAAATGTTAGAAATGTTGTATCGGCAAATTGCACTCGAAAACTCTTACTTCGAGGACGTCTAACAAATAAATGACAAATGACCCATAAAAAAACATTTTTATATGTATCAGGAAAAGGAGATCACAACAAAAACATAAATGTTAAAAAAGGAGCCAAGTTCTTATGTGTACAAGAAACCTGTGCGTAAAAAGTCAGCCAAAAAAAGTAATGAGATCTAAAATATATGCCAAGTTTTGTTCATGAAGTTTAATATCAAATATCTTAAGTAGAGTAATATCGAAACAATTCCAAATCATGACAGAAACTTGGTAATTAATGATTACTGATTAAAATTTGGTGGGTTCACTGGTCAAGTTTTCATACATTTTAAATTTTGTGATTTAGTAAGTATTTAAGAGAAAACTTGTCAAGTAAATCCACCAAATTTGAATCAGTAATCAATAATTACCAAATTTCTGTCATGATTTGGAATTGTTTCGATATTACTCTACTTAAGATATTTGATATTAAACTTCATGAACAAAACTTGGCATATATTTTAGATCTCATTACTTTTTTTGGCTGACTTTTTACGCACAGGTTTCTTGTACACATAAGAACTTGGCTCCCTTTTTAACATTTATGTTTTTGTTGTGATTTCACTCCTTTTTGCTAAGATTTATTTTGCCAGGTGAAAGTCACGCCCTACCGCTCTACAAAGTTTCATAATTCTACGACAACCGAAAGTGCTCCATACAAATAATAGCAATTCTGATAAAGTGGGTGGATGGCACCCCCTCTGAATGGACAATTCCAAATTTTCGATTTTTGTTCCTTTCTAAGTACTTCAAGTCCTACCGACCTACCAATTTTCATCGTTCTACAACAATCGGAAGTGCTTCATATAGTTTATAAGAATTTTTAAGAATGTGGGTCGATGCCACGCCCCCTGTATGGAAAATTCCAATTTTTCAATTTTTTTTTTTTAAGTACCTCAAACCCTACCGACTTACCAATTTTCATTGTTCTACAACAATCGGAAAGGCTCCATATAATTTATAGAATATTTAAGAAAGTGGGTGGATGCCACGCCCCCTGAATAAAAAATTGCAGATTTTCGATTTTTTCCTTTGTATGTACCACAAGGCCTACTGTTGTGCGAAATTTCAAGTTTCTACGATGTCGGTAAGTGCTCCATAATTTTGATGATCTGTCAGTGAGTCAGTGAGTCAGTGAATCAGTGAGTCAGTCAGTTACGGTTTTTGCGATTTTTGAAGTCCTATATCTTGGGAACTACTAATGCTAAAGAGTTGAAATTTGGTGAGCCACCTGTGTTTGATCAGTTTAGCAAATACTCCAAATTTGAAGTTTCTGACTTTATTGGTACTGAAGTTAGAGGGGGTTTGAAAATCGCCTGAGTTTGTTCCTGTAAAAAGGGTGTAGTGCCGCGAACTTGGCTGGGCACTACTGTGCCCTTTGATTGCTTCATGATAATAAACTTTTTCTTTATTCAAAACCATTTAAAAAATCAAATTCTTTGAGAATCAGAATTTTAAATAGACTTACGTGGATGTTATATCACAGTACTCATATTAAAGGTAATATCATAAGAGTTTTGCTTTTGTTTCTTCTGCGCATTTATCAAAATTTGTGTGAAATGTCAATATTTGTTGTTGTTTTTACGTGTATTTAAGTCATCACATTCCCAGCCATTTTTATTTTTGACATTTTCAATTTTAATTTGTTGTTGTTTTTACGTGTTTTTTTCTTCCTCACGTTCACAGCCATTTTTTATTTCCGACTGACAACCTGCGCAGTATAATACCTTAGATTTGTGTACTGTGGATGTATATGATGTGTATATAATAGCATAAGAACTTTAAAAACATTTCAAACTTTTCACATGAACAATTTCCGATTACTACATTTCAAGTAGGTAGGTATCTTTACAGAAAAGCAAAGTTCAAACGAAGTTTTTTCCCGTTATTTTATTTTGGTAAGACGGCATAATGTTTCAGAAAGTAAAAGGAAGAGCAGTCTACTCGTTTTTGTTTGTGTTTTTTCTCCGCCTTTCACGTATACTATTTTCTCACTTCATCTCACAATCTTAAAAGCGCTATGGTAAAAATGTTTAATGAGTTGTCCGTCTGGCGAATAATTTAAATGAAAGAGCTGTGTTCAGAAAAGTTTTCAATGTGCTACCATTGGGAGTCCCCAATTTAAAGTTAAAATATTTAGTTCTATTTGTGGACTTCTTCATTATGGTTTTCATTCAATAAATTTCTTGAACCGATAGTAGGACTTAACCTAAGGGTTTTTTAATCCGACGACATCGTAGCCATCCTTTGATGGAATTTGACAGTTTATGGCTTGACAAATTCTCCCTTTACATAAAAGAGTCCATTAGCTTTCATAAGAAAACATATTAATACAAATATATCTTTCTATTGAAAGGGTTTCTTGTTAGATAAATCGATGAGAACCTAAACTTGCCATATCCAAGCCAGAAACACTCGTCATAAATAATAAATAAATAAATTGGGTGGCGCAACAGCTCATGGAGAACCATGGCCTAGTGACTTACAACTCTCAACCATTCCTGTGTGCGTGTTGTTGGCAGGAATGGAGGGGAACTTCAATTTTATGCTGAGTCCGAACGGCTAGATGAGAAGCATTTTTTCATGACAAAGTATACTCTTGGAGGATTTGTCAGTTCCTCACAAGAGGCAGTACCTCGGAGAAAACATTTCTGGTTTTAGGTGGCACGGCTGGGAATCGAACCCACACCTGCGGCATGACAGTCCTACGCATTAACCATCATGCCACGAGGTACTAACCACTCGTCATAACCAAGCGTGAAACGTAATAGTAAAATTTCTTTTTTATGGAACTTTAAATATCAATCCTATAAAAGTATTTTAACAATTATGTTTGGCTATAGTTTATTCTGGTCCGGGTTCCGATTGGTTCCGATCACATCATACATACATGCTGGAAGGCTCCAAAGTTTTTTGCACAATATAAATGTTGAACTTGAGTTTGCTATCACTCGAGTTGTTGTTGTTGCATTCAAATATTCAATATTATTCTTTCTATTGTTTAAATGAATTTGATAATAATTTTTGGTTGGTGACATGATTTTTTTTTGATTTCAATACCGCCCGGATATATTTTGGGAAGGGCAAAATTAATGAATCATGCTAATTACGGAATTTACAATGGGAGCGGAAGCAAGGTGGTTTAGCACATTGCGTCGGTATTACAATTGAACGGGTAACGATCGGGAGATTCACTTATTGAAATCTGATGTAAAGCATTACTGATCGAGTAGCTTTCCGCCTGGATTGAGAATTCGATAATAGACATGAATAATTTTCTAAGAGCGCCGAAATTTCACAATACAATTTAATTATTAAATAAAAAAAAAATTTTAATTGCCACCAAATTTGCCGCCCCCCAGTAAGTGCCGCCCGGGGCGGGCCGCACCCCCCGCCCCACCCATGCTACGCCACTGCATTGGAGAAAAATAAAAATAAAAAAAAAACAACATTTTAATTAAAAATCACTTCAGATTAAAATATTACCCTTACGCATTAAGGCTCTGATGCATTTTCATTGGTAAAATTGGTAAAGGAACTTCGTTCCATCTCAAATGACAAGCACTTCGATACCGAGCGATATATATGCATGAATGGGTATAAAAAAAAAAAAGAAAGAGAAATGACTTTTATTAATCGATATAGATTCTATATGAACCTACTTTCATGTCCTCTCGGACAAGTAGCATAAAACATGTAAAATTACTTCACACATCCTGCTGGCAGATGGCAGAGACAGTATGAGTTGTATGTGATAAAGAGAAACAGCAAGCAGAGTAGGTCAACAACCTGCCTGCTCATTAATTTCAACAAAAATACGTACAGAGTGAGTACACAGAGAATGTGATGCACATCATCATCATCATCACCGTCATGTTGTGAGCACTATATCTATCTACCTTCACTCTCGACTTTTATTCGTATAGGTTAACACAAAAATCCTTCCTGTTTCCATTACGACCAACAAAAAAGTCGAAAGTAATTTCATTTTATTTACCCAACCATTTCTACGTGTCTGTGCTTTTCTTTGTGAAACGTACTCGCTGCTTGCTGGGATTTACGTTGCCAGACGACCGACACACAACCTTTAAATAAAAATGCAGTTCCATATTTACTTATCATGGCCAACTTCACCCCGAGATCCAACCGCCAGCAGCCCCAAAACCTCAGCCTCCAAGCCCGAGCTTGATTCAGAGCTCCATGCACACACATTTCCAACAGCATCCAGTTCAATTGCAGCAAGCAGGTGATCCAAAAAATACGTGAGATTCACACCGGGTATAATTTATGAAGGCTCTGTTTCTCACCATATATATACCTACTACTCGTACTCTCGTATGTCATTTACACATTTTTTTTTTTAATTTTTTGAGTCTCATCCTGGGATTCGTCCTTGCCCCAGCTTCAAAATGTAGGTATACTAAAGTGCAAAAAAAACTGACAGCCTTATAATTTGATTTCGAAACAACAAAAGAACAAAAAAAAATTCCTGTTTCTACTTGCTATACAATATACGAAAAAATGGCTCCACGGAATTTTCATATCAAGAAATTTTGTATAAGGACTACCAAATTAGAAATTTTTTTCGAAAAATTGTTACATACGAAGTATCGCAGACTAATATCTCGCATTACGAAATATCGCAATTACAAAATCCCGCTTTTAACAATCTCGCAATTACAAAATCCCACAAACTAAAATCTCGCAAATTAAAATCTTGCAAATTTTAATTCTATTGAAACAAATAAATTTCTTTGTTAAATTTTCTATTAAATTTTGCGAGACTTCTAACTTCTGCAAAATAAATTGAGTGCCTTGTGTTCTTACCTACTTTTAGACCATATTGTGATTTTTTGAAATGTTAAAAAAAAGTTTTGAAAAACATTTAGCACCACCTTTTTGGATTTTCAAAAAAAAGATTATGCTGTAAAGTGCCCAACTTGTGCTGCTATGTGCAGTATTTTAAAAAAAATCGTACTAAGGGTTTGGTTTTTAGAGGGTACCCACTTTTTTAGTGTGAAGTTAGCACTGCCATTTTTTATTTTGGAATAAAAAAGTTGGGCTGTATTGAGCTCAACTTGTGCCGTAAATATTTTTGAAAAATTCGCGAATTTGCAAATTTTACGAATAAAATTTTTGCGAAATTTCAAAATGTCTTAAAAGAAAAAGTTGTGCTGTTTTGTGCTCAGAAAATGCTACTAAGAAACAAAAAGAGAAAAAAATCGCATAGTTGCAACTACATATATTATGGCCAAAACTAAATCTTGCCAAGGGCTGTAGCTTGAAGTTAGCACCGTCAGTTTCGATTTTCAAAAAAAAATTGTGCTGTATTGAAAAACAGCACAACTTTAATTTTTTACAAAATTGCAAAATTAAACAAATTTTCATCCGTAAAAATGTGCATTTTTTTTAAATATTAACGGCACAAGGTAGCACAAGTTGAGCACAATACAGCACAATTTTTTTTTTTGAAAATCGAAAATGGCGGTGATTACTTAACGCTTCGCAAAACTGTTTTTTTGCCGTAAAAGTTACAAATATGCGAATTTTTTATCTCTTTGGAATCCGGCAGCACAAATTGAGCACAAAACAGCACAACTCTCACTTTTAGTAATTACGAAATTTCGCAAAAGTTTCATTCGTAAAATTTGCGATTTTTTAAAAATATTTATGGCACAAGGTAACACAAGTTGAGCACAGTGCAGCACAATTTTTTTTTTGAAAATCGGAAATGGCGGTGCTAACTTCACGCTACAGCCCTTCGCAAGATTTAGTTTTGGTCATAATAGATGCAATTATGCGATTTTTTTGTATTTTTGGTTCTTAGTAGCATTTTTTGAGCACAATGCAGCATAACTTTTTTTTTAAAGAAATTTTGAAATTTCGCAAAAATTTCATTCGTAAAATTTGCAAATTTGCGAATTTTCAAAAATATTTACGGCACAAGCCAGCTTAATACAGCCCAACTTTTTTTTCGAAAATAAAAATGGCGGTGCTACCTTCACGCTAAAATTGTGGGTACCCTCTTAAAACCAAACCCTTAATGCGATATTTTTAAAAAATACGGCACAAAGCAGCACAAGCTGGGCACATTACAGCACAACCCTTTTTTTGAAAATAAAAAAGGTGGTGCTAACTTCACGCACATGCAAAAATCAGATACTGGCATAAATATCGCTTACGACTTAGCTAATTTAATTTACATAAAATGTATATTTTCTGAATGATCTGATCTACCTCTTTGTAACAATGTACTGTGTGTGTAAGTAAGATTAAAATTTAATAAGTTACAGGCACTCAGAGTTTGAAAAAAACGTGAATTTTTGAAAAAATCTCGATTTTGGTTGCTCCATATGGGTAAAAAAAATATTTCAAATAATTTTTAGACCTCATGTGAAAAACAATCTTTTTAACAAAGATTTGAGCCAAAGTTTTTCGAAATCGGACGATAAATCTAGAAATTATAAAATAATGAGTGAAAGAAGGCAATTTCAATTTTTTTTCAAATAAAGACATATAAATTTATATTTGGCCTATTATTTCCCAAAATTATTTTTTAATATCAAACACTCCCTACACCAAAATTGTTTGCCATAAAATAAAATTTTTGACCGGCAAAATTTTGTCTAAGATGAAAAATTGGTACATCTTAGGCCGTTTCTTTTTCCATAAAAAGGAGAATTGGACATACCAGTGTCTCCAAGACCAATAATGATGATACAAACATAATCCTTGGAAAGGTATTAATATGAACTGCAATAATTATTCACAATAAAAGCTCATTTCAAATCACTATGTGAAAAAGTTATTTGCTAGTCAAAATTGCGTTTCAGGGCAGTAGCGGATCCAGGATTTGGCTGTGGGGGGGGCTTGGAGTTCCCTTAGACACATTTTTTTTTTAAATTCTTAATCATATACGAATCCCCTACCAACCCAAATTTTCTTTTCTCGGAAAGTAGGCTAGTCGGCAGCTGAATCAAAATAGATTTTTATACAAAATTAGGAAAATTCTGCAAAATCTTATGATTGCGGAATAGAGCATCTAGAATTAGTGAGCTTCAGTTGCTATTTTGAAAAGATGCTTTAACCAGTTTCTCCACAAAGACACATCGTATAAGAAAGTTGTTAGGATATGTTTATAGGAACTTTAAATAAGTAGGTACTTTTCTTTATTTGAATAGTTTTTGTAGGATTTATAAATACTCATCCTACAGTACTTTGTCTAACTTTAGACAGCCGTATACCTCCGAAAAGTTATTGATAAACTTTATAGGTTACTGTTGTCCTAAAATTTTTTAACTTGGACAACGGAATTGGTTGTCCAAGATTTGATTAACTAGTACTAGACTGTTTGTTTTTGACACGTAACGTAAGATCCGTACGAAAAATAAATGGAAAACATTGAAACAAAAGGGCGTACGCCAAAGGGGAAGCTAGATGCGCTTGCCCCCCTCTAATCAGAATATATTTCATATATTATTCAATCTTTCTTCTTTTGAAAACATTTTAAAGCAAGATTTCTGTAATAAAACTATTTTTTGAATAAGTTTGCCCCCACCTAATCGAAATCCGGCGTACGCCCTTATATCTCACCTATCTAATTCTTAAAATTTAATTCTTAAAGAAGAGAATGCTATGGCAAAAAAGAAAGGTTATTAAGCTCCCTATAAAAAAAGACAATTGCAAATTTAGTGTACAAGTAGCTGTCCCAAGAAATTAGCTTATTCATGTTTTTCAATTCAAAAAAAAAAATGAATTTGGATGTTCTGTATCCATTCCATCTAAAATGACTTAAGTCCATGTGGATTGGTATTTCGAACATAAAAATTCGTGTTCAACATTCCGATCATTAACTATTTTAAGTGAATTCTATTCATATTTTTTGTCAATTACAGTTTGACGAAGATTTGAAAAAAAATTGAGTTAAAATTTTAAAAATTTTGTCTGCCCTTCAATTTCTATTTATTTATAAGTTACGAGTATTTTGTTCATATTAAAACAAAAATGTATATTACACTTTTCAAAGAAAAAAACATTAACCGTTACAGCTGATTTTTACATTTCGAAAACGAGTTCGAAGTGAATTGAAATTCTTTTTCATTTTATTTAATGAATATTGCTCGCGGGAAGAGCTCTCTAATCTTTTGTTAGAGCACAAAGGAAATCACAAGAGAAACTTAGATCAAAAATCGCTTCGTCTTAAAATAGTCTTTGAAATCGTCATTTTTACTATGAGCCAAATGTCAAAATTGAGCCTGACTCATTCGTCGGATTCTGTTATCAGGGTGATTTTTTACACCAAAAACTGAGTTTTTAAACTAAAGCCCCAAAATTTATCTGGGCTCAGCTAAGTCCAAAGAGGAGTTGAAGGATAAAGGTAACATTGATTTATTTTGTCAAACTAAATTTGATCTTTAAGAAATATCGACACCCAAGGAAATCTAGTTAACAATAACAGCATGAAAGTCAACCTCACTAGTTTCAATATAAGGACTTGGAAGAAAAAACACAGCATTTAGGTATGCTTACTTACTAGCCCCAAACTTGGTATTTCCTTATTCCGATTACCTAAGGGATTGGAAAAAAACAAAGGTTACATACAAATTGTTAAGCCCTAACCTCCATTTTCCCTGGACTTCAGAAAACAACAGCTTTCACGCTAATTTTTTAGCTCTTGCCTCTTATTTTCGTCGGATTTCTTTAATGCCTGGAAAAAAACAGCTATTATGCTAATTTGTTAGCCCTATCAGTGTTATAGTTTTCGTCCAATTCCCTTGCAGACTTAGGAAAACGCTCCGTAAAGGTTTAGCCCCAAGCCTCAATTTTTCTTCTTATACCTTTAGGGATTGAAATAAAAAGATTCTACGTAGGTATATTTGATTTTTTTATATAATCGCCTTTTTTCATTCAATTCTCTTGGGGCTTCGAAACAAAAAAACACAGCTTGCATTTAATATGGTTCAGCCCAACAATTCGTTTAATTTCCCTAGGGCTTGGAAAAACACAGCTCACAATAATCATAGTGTTGTTTGTCTAACTCTCTTCTGAATCAGCCGTGGGGGGGGCTTCAGCCCCTATAGCCCCCCCTCTGGATCCGCCACTGTTTCAGGGCATTTTGGTGTGAAAAAATTATCCTTATTTAGCGAATAACTTTTTTTACTAAGGGCCAGTATTTCAGTGTGAGATCATCCTAGTCTCGGGGTTTAACCTGAGTAAACTCCTAAGCGTGTTTTTCAGTCAATTGAAGTCCTAAGTTAACTCCAAGCAGGGCCGGCCCGAGCTAAATTAGTGCTCTGTTCAAGCTTCATCACTAGCATCCCTCAATTGAGGTTTTTGGTGGAAGAAGTCATGTTCTCATTAACCAAGCGGTAGACTTTGATATGCGATTTTTTTTTAACTAAGTATCCCCGAGAGACGAATGATGTATCCCCGAACAAAATCGTGCCCTTTGCAAAGATTTTGTGATTAAGTTTTTAACTGTGCTGTGGGTTGTTTGTCACTATATAGGAAGCTAGCCGTCATCGACTTATTTGTGGAATCGTTGATATCTGTCTTTAAATTCGAATAAGTATGTTTATCAATATTGGTGTGAGCTATTGACATGAACTGAAAGTTAAAAAAAGTATAGGTTGGAAGTGGTTGTGGGTTTCTTGATACTTCCTCAAGGCGCCCATTGGGCTCAGCACCCTGTGCATTTGCACCGCTTACACGGGTAGCTTGTCCGGCCCTGACTCCAAGTTAACTCATCAAATTTGGCGAATTAACTCAGGAACCAAATTGAGGGCTTTTTCAGTTGCGGTGCCATCTCGATTTCGATATTGAAAGTTATTGCCAGCGCAATTCCGTTATGGCGCCATCTCAATTCCGACGCGTAAAAGACGTAGGCGGGTAATATCTATTCTGTCGCGCATTGTTGGCCCTAGAATTTTGACAGCTGATAGGTAAAATTAATCCTCAACTGAAAAACTTTTCATGAGTTAACTCAGGGTTAATTTATTTTCAGGATTAGCTAACTCTGATTAAACTCAGAGTAAACCCAGAACTGAAAAACTGGCCCAAGTGATTTAAAATAGCGGTAGATTTATCCCAGTATCTGAAAAAATCTGGAAATATCTCGAAAACTCTTCTTTGAAAAAAAAAAAATTATTTCGAGTTCAGCGACCCAAAGTTTTGTTAACGAGTGTAATTTGCGAAATTCAGTTTTTTGAGATTTTAGGAAAAACACGAGATTTTGGCTTGCGAGATTTCATAGAGCTCCCTTCGAAAAATATGGGTTTTAATGGTAGATAACTCCAATAGAAACCGATTTTTCTTACTAGTCCTAGAGCCAGAGCAAGGGAAGGTTCATAATACAATTTATTACTGAACTGAATAAATAAAAACAACTTGATTTATAAAAACAAATACTAGAAGGGAAAGCTTCCAAAATTTGTTTACTATTTTTGTCGTACGATTTTTTTTTATAATTGGCACGCACTCAAGGGGCTATGAATACCCTAAAAATGTTTTCACACAATGCGAGCGTTAAGGAAAAAGAGGGAGAAGAGAAAATGAGATAACGCCGTACATTTGTCCTGGATATTGAAATGGGATGGAAAAACAGAGTTGGATAAGGAATACCGCATTCGTGTGGTATGGCTAAAGAAAGAAAGATCTCTATACTTGGCGGTACGTCCAAAGTTAGGCTCAAGTGTATACTGATGAGAATTCCTAGCAGTGCGTGTATTACGCTGAAATTGTTTAAGGGGAGGAATACAGATAGCTACTTCAATAGAGCAACGTTTGAAAAAGTAGCGATAAGATAGTGATAAGCAAGAAACATTTCGACGGTTTTCCAACGAAACAAATATTGCTGAAATTGATCTGTCACCTATCAGTTTTAAAGATCCATTTTGAATTCTATCCAGTAGGTGCAGTGATGTTTTGGAAGGAGAGTTATACTCCAGCCTTGGGCTTATGTATGCTTTATATTTATAGTAGCCAGAGCTGAAGGGGAAACAAAGTTCTTACATCGTCTAAGGAAACCTAGGCATTTCGCAGCATTCTTAACAGTATCTTGTATGTGGTCGTTCCACAAGAGCTGATCAGTAGCGCACATACCAAGCATCGAAAGCTTTTCAGTTTCCTCGATGCA
Organism: Dasysyrphus tricinctus; assembly: GCA_963921185.1. Taxonomy (NCBI): domain Eukaryota; kingdom Metazoa; phylum Arthropoda; class Insecta; order Diptera; family Syrphidae; genus Dasysyrphus; species Dasysyrphus tricinctus. The sequence continues at coordinate 88,094,510 of OY992533.1, forward strand.
AAATCGATTTATGTATAATGGTAAATTGGGTATATTCTGCCTTAACGACTGGAGACAACTTTGGATTTTAGATACATTAAATTCCACACGATTATTAATACCCCATTTGACAATGCTGTTTAAGTCTGAATTTAATGAGCTCAACATATTCTGCCATAGCTGCTCCACCTTTGGAGAACAGGGAGGTGAATCTGGAAATGAGTATGAAAAGCTAAGGGCGCTGTCATCAGCGAAGCAGTTTAGTGGATTAGTAGTTTCAGACAAGAGATCATTGATGAAAATAAGAAATAGTGTCGGAGACAATACGGAGCCTTGGGGTACACCAGCATTAATTTTGTGAACTTCAGACTTGAAACCGTCCAAAACAACTTGAATTGAAAGGTCAGAAATGTTATTACTAATCCAGCGAAGAAGTGATTCGTTGATTCCAAAAGCATGCATTTTCGATAAAAGAGCTTGATGCCAAACTCTATCAAATGCTTTAGAAATATCAAGTGCAACTATTTTGCTTTCTTTAAAACTATGCAATGATTGATTCCACTTTTCGGTTAGAAAAGCCATCAAATCACCAGAGGATCTGTTACAATGAAAGCCGTATACCTAACCTTTAGTTGTTCAAGATATTTCATAATAGGGGGAAAGCTCTCCCTCGGATTTTATTTTTTCACGGGAGTTGAATACTCTCATCTGCAATATCCCCCGGAATTTTGTGAATAAATTAATGTATAAACCTTCATTTTTGAAACATTCAGATCGGTATTTTTTAAAATCTATTCCATAGCGATTCAGATTAACCACCGAAGACCCTTTCTTCGGTGGTTAATCGGAGAAATCTAAACAGAATTAGAAGAAACTTAAGGGATGGAAATAGGTATCGTTTGCATTGATTTTCAAGCTTACTTAATACTTTTTCATGATAAGGGAATGCATTCTGAAAAGGAAACGATAGACGAGACGTTAGTGGTTGGGGAAGGGTACAAAATCCCGAATGCCAAAATCCCGAAATGCAAAAAATGAGAATCCCGTACTAAGCCATTCGGGGTTTTGGCTTTCGGGATTTTGGCATTCGGGATTATGGCATTCGGGATTCTGGCATTCGGGATTTTAGCCATTCGGGATTCTGTCCATTCGGGATTTTGTCCATTTGGGATTTTGTCGTTCGGGATTTTGGCATTTGGGATTTTTTGCCATTTTGGTATTTTGGCATTCGGGATTTCGTACCCAACTCAGTGGTTGAGTTACGCGAAGCAAATCATTGCCGACCACGTTAACGTTAATCGTTTTGACGATTGTCATTTTTAAATTACCGAATGACGCCCCAGCTTTCAAAAAAGCATTTGGCATATCTTTTTTTCCTTTTTTTCGAAAATTGTTTATGATTGGAGAGTATCACAAGGGGGAAAAAATCCGGGGGAGAATTTATGTGCGATAAGGCTGATTATTTTTAGTTTTGGAGGCTATTGAATGTAATTCAACTTAATGTTTCTTGTGACTTTTAGTCTAAATGGTTGATTAGTTGGGCTTGTCAGTTAGATACTGTTGTACCATTCTAAAACGCATTGTTTTTGTATTTATTTATTTATTTGTACAGTTACTATTTTAAAGATATTTTGCTGTATTTTTTCTAAATTTAATTCTCAGTTGTGTAAGTAACAAATAACTGAAATTCCTATACCAATGTTTTTTGATTTATTTTTAACTTTGAAAATGTTAATATAAAAAATATTTTCTTAAGATTCCTAAAAAATAAATAAAAATATAAAAAGTGTCCAAAATTACCTATAAGATGAACATAGTCCAACAAAATTCTATATCCAAAGAACTGTAACTGCTAAGGTACCTATAGATTTAAAAGCACTACACTGAAGATCTACTTTTAAACAAAAAAAAATCATTTCTCAGAAATAGTAGGTCTTTAAAAAAGTCGGTTGGTGTTTTTTTTGCACTCAAATAGTTTTCATATATATGAACATCCGGAAAGGCGGTAAGGATATTCCAACATCACGTTCACCTAACTTGTGTGAACATTGCAAAAATTGTATATCGTTTTTCTTCTTGAACCTACTTTGGATGATTTTTTTTTTGTTTTGTTACTGGTTTTGAATGATTTTTCTTTTATTTTAGATCCTTGCAATTGGTTTCTTATTTTTATTTTTGTTGAGTGACCTTTGTCCAATCAAGAATACATGATGATGCGGCTATACAGATTATATAACGATGCATCATTGGATGCAACAGGTTCAATTTGAAAGTCTGAAAGCTGATAACTTCTATTGTAATGTTTTTTTGAATTAGGCATCAGGCTTATAGTATATTGATGGGTGATAATGACGGATTCAATTCTCAATTGAAATCATATGGAATCACTTTAGTTCGTGATTGAACTATAGATTGTTTTTTTTTTTTTTTGTTGTAGAGAGTGTGAATTATGGAAGCATTTGTAGTATTTAATTCTAATCGAGCGTAGGAGGATTTGAGTTAGAATTTTTTTGTTGTCTACATTTACTAGAAGGGTATCAGTCAAGCAATCAAATGTATAGATTTAATGGGTAGCATAAACAACAGTTATGTGGAGGAAAAAGTCTAAGAACCATTTTTGAAATAAAACTTTAATATTTATGTTTAACTTGAGTGCTTATGTTTTAATTTTCCTCATCATTAGCGGTCACATATAAGCTTTTACCTAAACTTAAATAGTTAAAAGTTTAGTTTCAGCAAATGGGTGTAAGTGTGTTTTTACAAAATGTTAATGGCAATAGAAGTTGAATGCTAAATGCTCTAATGAAGTTTACCTTTCTAGTAAAGATGACAGCTTAGAACTAGTGCAAATTAACTTGTTAATTTTTCAAACTATTCTTCAAAGACAAATGTTGACATTAAAACAAAATGTTTTAATGATACCTACCTAAAAGATAACTTAAATCAGTTATCATCGACATAACTGTAAGGACTGGTTATTTATACATTGTCTTTAATTCAAACATATTTAAAAGGAGTTTTCATTTAATAAGGAACATCTTTATCCCAAATAAAACATTCAAAAATTGAACTGCAGTCTGGTGTTACTAATTAGATTTTAATTTTATTCTGTTCAAGAACAAGCTTTAATTTTCTTTTGAGTTAAGACTTTTCTTTGAAAAAAAAAATACTATTAAATTAAGTTTTGTACAAAATACAAGAACATTTTCTCCATTGAGAAACAACTTTAATTAAGTCTCATGTACATACCTGGGTTTAAAGAGAATTCCAACATCATAAAGCTATATGTACGCAAGGCACACGTTATGAAATATCATCATCATTAAAGAGATGCAACTATAAGGAAACAATTAAAAACTCAACAAAAACTATACTTCATTCCTTTTGTTTTTGCAGTTTGCCATAAAGACAATATACTTTGAAGATTTATGAATTAATTATTATGAAATATTAAATCAGTTTTGCCAAAAGCTGGAAACTTTTTAGTATACAAAAATGCGTTGAACTGAACTCTCTTTTTAAACTTGTTTCAAATGTCAAATAGCAGATAGTACCAGGAAGTCAAGGTAGAGTACCATGTTGCAGTTTATAATATGAATTTATTGTCAGATAAAAAAAAAATCATTTTATTTTAAATTTTCAAGCAAGTGAGATTCTTATGTGCCGGTGGAATGCGGCTTTGTACAAACTCATAAATGTTTGCACACAATAAATTATTGCTATTTTATTGTTATTTTGCTTAATTTAAATTATTGTAAATATTTCTATTTTTCATTTCTATTCTTCTTCCTTGTAATGAGAGCTCCTGTGTGAAAGATTAATTCTAATGGCTCAGCAGACAAAATATGAACTTTCGTCATTTTAATTAGTTTGCATATTCCCACGAATACAAAGTAATGAGATCTAAAATATATTCCAAGTTTTAAGTTCATGAAGTTTAATATCAAATATCTTAAGTAGAGTTATATCGAAACAATTCCAAATCATGACAGAAATTTGGTATTTAATGATTACTGATTAAAATTTGGTGGATTTACTTGGCAAGTTTTCTCTTAAATACTTACTTAAGCACAAATTTAAGATTATGAAAACTTGACATAATTAAATACCAAATTTTTGTCATGATTTGGAATTGTTTCGATATAACTCTACTTAAGATATTTGATATTAAACTCCATGGCATATATTTTAGATCTCATGACTTTTTTTGGCTGACTTTTTACGCACAGGTTTCTTGTACATATGTATAAGAACTTGGCTCTTTTTTTAACATTTATGTTTTTGTTGTGATTTCATTCCTTTTTGCAAAGATTTATTTTGCAACGTAAAAACCAAGCCCTTCTGCTCCAAAAAGTTTCATAATTCTACGACAACCGAAAGTGCTCCATGAAAATAATAGAAATTCTGATAAATTGGGTGGATGGCACGCCCCCTGAATGGAAAATTCCAAATTGTCGATATTTTTCTGTCTAAGTACTTCAAGAAGTGCTTCATATAGTTTATAAGAATTTTTGAGAATGTGGGTGGATGCCACGCCCCCTGAACTGAAACTTCCAATTTTTCAATTTCTTTCTTTCTAAGTACTTGAAGCCCTACCGACCTACAAAGTTTCATCGTTCTACAACAGTCGAAAGTGCTCTATATAATTTATTAGAATTTTTAAGAATGTGGGTGGACGCCACGCCCCCTGAATGGAAAATTCCAATTTTTTTCTTTCTAAGTACCTTAAGCCCTACCCACCTACCAGTTTTCATCGTTCTACAACAATCGGAGTAAAAAGGAACGGTGCAACAAGAGGAAGAGCATCAGATGGAGCACTTTATGGCTATAAAAAATCAATTATAATACAGTGCAGTTTTAATGAAATAGAGGAATATAAATATTAAGAGATCACAATAGATAACAAAAATATAAATTTAATCCCAGTTTATTTAAATTGTTCGCATTGGCAATCAGACTTTGCAACTTTAGTCGACTCAATGCATATACTAGGCGAAAAACATTGCATACTTATCGGTGATTTTAATGCACGTACTGGGGAAGAACAATGCGTATCTTTTGGAAGCCGTTCAATTTCGAGGAAATCCAAAGATAAAGAAATTAACGCAAGAGGAAAAACAATTTTGGAAATGGGGAGCGCTTTTGATTTGGCCATAATAAACGGTACACAGAAGGAAGACGAAGAAGGGTTGTTCACTTTCATCCGAAATCCAGGGCAGTCTGTTATCGACTATCTTCTGATGTCCGTTGATATATCTTCTATTTTATTCGATTTTGCGGTGGATAGTCAGTTATATTCTGACCATATGCCTCTGATCACCACTCTGACCACTTCAATATCTAATAGCGAAGTACAACCTGAAAATCAAAATTCCTTGCTTCCGAAACTACAATGGCAGAAAAACCGAGTGGAAGCGTATCATATCAAATTAAATCAAAATATGACAGCGCTGGGACTAAATGATTGCCAGCCAACTATAGAAGCTCTGCAAAATGTCATAGTGTCGACAGCGTTTTCACATCGGTTTAAATCAGCGTGGTACGATAAGGATTGTGAGTCTGTCAGAAAAAGATCCTTTGCTCTTTTACATTTATACCAACATTTTAATGCTAATTCCCTAAAAGAAGAATACCTTGAAGCAAATCGAGCCTACAAACATACATTTAAGACAAAAAAAGAACTTTTTTGTAAAAAAACAGGCAGAAAACTTAATAGGCTGTAAGAACTCTTCAGCGTTTTGGAAAGGTATACAAAACATCAAAGGGAAAAAGTTTACAACAAATACTATTTTAACTGCACCTACACTAAGAGATCATTTTGAAAGGCAAGTGAACGTGGAACTTTTCGCTCAACCAATGCAGTACGCTAGACCTTATTTTGAAGATCAAATCTTAGATCGTGAAATAACGGTATCAGAAGTGGAGTCAATTGTAACCAGACTTAAAGATAACAAGGCTCCTGGTATTGACCAGATCCCGAATGAATTTTTCAAGAACGCAACAAAAGAATTCTTAAAGCAGCTCACAAAAGCTTATAATGAAATCTTCAGTTCAGGAGAAGCACCAGAGGCTTTTCGAAAATCTATTATTTTCCCTATATTTAAAAAAGGAGATAAGATGAATACATCAAACTACCGTGGTATTGCTTTTCAAAATTCATCAGTAAAAATTTTTATGGAAATTTTAAGATGCCGCCTTACTGCATGGATCGAAAGCAACCACCTTATTAGCGAGTTCCAAATAGGATTTAGGAAAGGATACTCCACGGTAGATCATATTTTTAGCCTGACAAACATTGCAGAGATATATATTCGTAGACGCAAGAAATTATATGCCTTCTTCGTCGATTTCCAAGCTGCATTCGATTCAATCGACAGAAAAGCTCTCATTTTTAAACTTTTTAGAGATGGAATGTCTTTCAAATTTGGAAGAATGATTGAGGACATCTATAACGAAACACTCTATGCAGTATGGGACGGGAAAATCCTATCAGACTGGTTCCTTGCGTTAGTAGGATTGAAACAATGGTGCAATTTAAATCCATCAGCCTTCTGTCTTTACATTGAAGATATAACAAAGGACATGCCATATGGCATATCAATTGATGGACTCTCGATAAAAATCCTCATGTATGCAGATGATCTGGTCCTTCTTGCCGAATCACCAGAGTCCCTTCAATTAATGATTAATAAACTTCGTGAATACTGTTTGAAGTGGAACCTCACTATTAACTTAAGCAAATCAAAAACAATGGTCTTTCGAAAAGGAACAGGGCGCGTAGCGAGGAATGAAAAGTGGTTTTATGGAAGAGAAGAAATTGAAACTGTAACTGAATACCAATACTTGGAATTTACATTAGCCAACAATCTTAACACGGAGAAAAAGCTTTCGTCTTCAAAAAATGCGATTGGGACGGTATGGCAAAATATTTATGGAAACAAAGACTTGGCATTTAGTGTAAAATACAAAGTTTTTCTTGCAACCTCTGAATCAATAATGCTCTACGCTGCAGAATCATGGGGATGGCAAAAATCTGAAACCACCGAAAAGCTTCTGAGGTTCTTCCTAAAACGGCAATTTCGACTACCGGACACAACACCAAATCACATGATACTACTCGAAACTGGATTGTCACCACTTTATCTCACATCTTTGAAACTACACTTTAATTATATCATGAGACTTCTATATAGCCAAACCAATAAAGTTGCTAGGAAAATTGCAGTCTCAATCATAAATTCTCAAAGCTCTTGGTTTCAAGGATGGAAAAATCTTGCAGAAATGTGTGAGCTACCTTTCAACTTAACTTTAAATAATCTTGCAGATTGGAGGCCGTATTTATGCACTTTACTTGAAAAACTGCATTCCAAAGTAAGAGAAGACAATATGGAGCAGGCAAAAAGTTCACTTCATAGGGAAGTCTATCCAAGGCTCCAGTATGATCTTGGCGAATTCAACTATTTTAAGGACACCTTCAACGCTGAAGCAATATCGATGATTTTTCGTGCAAGAGGAGAGTTGTTGCCCTTAAATTTCATTCCGCACCGAAATGAACTTAGCACTTAGCACTATATTGCTCGTTATGTAACACGAACGAGAGTGAAAATGTAGAACATTTCATCGCAAGATGCCCAATGCTGGTGGAGATACGGCGACAAATGTGGCAGCAGAAAGACCTAGAACAAGCGGATTTACTAGCTATTTTGAACGGGAATGACTGGCAAAAATTATATAAGTTTATCAAAATATCATTAGCATATAGAAAAAGAATTATAGGAGAAAACTTTTGAATTCAAATTCTTAATTGCAAAATCATTAATCAACTAATTTAACAAACTTTATTTTATAAGGCTATCATCTGGCTGACGGCCCATGCCTCAAAAGATTTATGATAAAATTTAAAACTGAATTTTGTAAATATTTTTTGATGAATTAATAAATCTCAATCTATCTATCTATCTATCTATCAACAATCGGAAGTGCTCCATGGAATTTATTAGATTTTTTAAGAATGTGGGTGGATGCCCACGCCCCCTGAATGAAAAATTCCAATTTTTCAATTTTTTTCTTTCTGAGTACTATAAGCCCTACCGACCTACCAATTTTCATCGTTCTACAACAATCGGAAGTGCTCCAAATAATTTATAAGAATATTTAAGAAAGTGGGTGGATGCCACGCCCCCTGAATAGAAAATTGCATCTTTTGGATTTTTTCCTTTGTATGCAGCACAAGGCCTACCGTTCGTTGTGCGAAATATCAAGTTTCTACGATGTCGGGAAGTGCTCCATAATTTTGATGATCTGTCAGTGACTCAGTCAGTTAAGGTTTTTGCGACTTTTGAAGTCCTATATCTCGGGAATTACTAATGCTAAGGAGTTGAAATTTGGTGAGCCACCTGCGTTTGATCAGCTCAGCAAATACTGTGAATTTGAAGGTTCTGACTTTATTGGTACTGAAAATCGCCTGAGTTTGTTCGAGTAAAAAGGGTGTAGTGCCGCGAACTTGGCTGGGCACTACCGTGCCCTTGGATCATTACAATTTCACCGCTCAACCACAGCAGTTGTTTTCGATTTAATTTGTATACATCATATCGTCTTTGCCTGGAGAAAGATTTTGTATTGAACATTTTGGCGACCGTGGCAGGACTCTACTAGAAGAATTTAGTGTGCTTGAGTTTAACTAACATTAATTGAGTTTTACTTTAATTATCAAGAATATTACAGCTTGTGTGTGTTTAGTTAGCATTTGAACCAAAACTAGAGTGTCGGATATTCATCTAACATTAATTGTGTTATTGAAGTAATATATACAACAATTGGTCGTTCGCATTTTCAGTTAGTATTGTAACCAAGTACGAGTGTCATTTGTTAAATCGAAATTGTTATTTTAATCACAACTACACCAAAACTTCATTTCAACAAAAAATTAAAATATTTTATCGTGTGCAAACATTTATGAGTTTGTACAGGCTTAACCACTTAAAACCTGTTTTTGGTAGAGAGTTAACCACTGTTAAATGCTTTAAAAATATTTTAGCAATTTTCGCCATCGCAATCGAGATGGCGCAAAAACAGATATAGCCCTCAGTTTAGGCCCTGAGTTTAGGGCGTATTTTTGATACGGCTCATACCGTAGTAGCTATGCTACTCACTCCGAGACTAGGATAATATCGTACCTACAAACTGGCCCTTAGTGGAAGATATATGTGCATTGTGCATATCATATACCTTTTTTTATACTTATAAAAATTGCAAATAAAGAGCTATTCAATAAGGGCGGGTTGATGTTGAATGTACTAAAGCTGTGTGTGACGTATTCCCGAGATTCTGCCATTATGTATAGAATATGTTAATATTCAAAAATCCACCACGGCTTTGATGGGTGGCACGGATCTGACCGGTTCAATGTTCATCAATGACTGTGCCACATAATCCGATTTTATTTGAGCAATGTCCTGCATTATGTTGACTTTGAGTGCTTCAGTCAGTTATGGCTTATGGGCATAGATCTGTGACTTCAGAAAATCCTTCAATACAAATTCTAACAGCAGCGTCAGATCACACAATTGGTGGCTAATTCACGCAATAACAAAATTCCGCTCTCTTCATAACCTCGCAATTACGAAACCATGTAAACAAAAATCTCGCAAATCAAAGTCTCGCAAAATTTGATTGGATTGCAACTACTTTTAGATCACACTGTTATTTTGATTTGAGAAATTAAATCAGAGATTTTGGTTGAAATTTGCGAAATTTTTTGGTGGGAGATATGATTGCGAGATTGTTAAAAGCAAGATTTTGTAATTGCGAGATTATGATAAACATGATTTAAAATTTCCGAGATTTCGTTATTTTGGCTCGCGAGATATCGTACCGATCCCCTTTAATAAATATTTGAGGCTCTAAGTGCAAGTTGCAAAAGTTTTGTGACCACTATTTTCAAAATTTCGCAAACGTGTCTAGATGGAATATACTTATATATTTTTTGCATGTTATTGATTTAAAAGCAAATCTAATCATTATTACGTTTCCGTTTGCAATTCTATACAATAGCACGCATACGCCACAGTGAACATATTATATAAAAGCGGAATAACTGTTTCTCTTGTAAAAAAATACAGTATTTCAAATGTCAGCTGAAGTGTACAAATAATGTATTAGATACTATGGATTAATTAGTAAGTATAAAATCGGCCGTTCACATTATTGCCTATGCAATGCAATCCCAAATGAGCTATATAAGAAGTTTCTTATCCTATTTAAGCACCCCGTTGTGTAGCATTTAGTACAAATAGAGCTGTGTGTTTTTTATTCAATTTTTCTAAATGATCTCATTTAAAATTGAGTTTCAAACTCCTTAACTTATTTTATTTGAAATCGCATGTGCTTGGTTGGTTGAACCACACTAGGCATCCGTAATGATAGTCAATCGTTTTTCCCTCACTACATTTTATTAGGGTATAATTTCTTTCATCCTTAAAAGCAAAGCATTTATTAAGAATCAACGAAAATAAATTTAAGCCACGTTCTACACGATTAACACAATATACGAGTTATAACCTTGACAATACAATTCTATAGAAATCACTAGATTCATATTGTCTTTGCATAAATGTTTTGAAATGCCCTCGAGATTGCTTGGAAAAGTACTTACATTCATTGTGACAATAACGTTAACAAAAGTCTTATTCATTTCATAGAAATTGAATGAATTCAAAAATTTCCATGTTCATATATCTCGCGCATGCAAAATACTTTCTCAGCAAATAATAATGACTTCATTTGTAGGTACATACACATACTCATATTGCTATATGAAAACTAATAAACCCTGGCTAACATCTTAAAACAATGCAATACATCAAGTTAGCTGTGAAGGACTATTTTGCGAAAAGGGTTTCTGCCTGCACTTGAAAGGAAATATTGAAAGTTATTATAAAATAGGTCGAATGTACTCGCTGTTAAGTCTTGCTATGTGTTTGTTTGCTAATTTTTTATGGGAACATCAAGTTTGGTTGGTGAAAAGTTATTTTTCAATATTACTTAATACACAAAAACATTTCTACGTTAACTTATGCCCATCAGCTAAAACTCCACAAATATCTGTTTATATTTATTAAATTTACAATCGCATGTAAAGTTTACTATCAATGTGACATTGGCTCACAAACATACACTAATTTGACATCCTACTTTCATACTATGTACTCTTGTCATCTTCCCCTCTACGAAGCGTGTAGCTCTTAGAATTATCTGTAAAAATCACTGTCACTAGGAAAAAGTATTGCCCCCATAAAAAACACCCTTTATAAAGTAATGACTATAAAAGTAGTCTGTCATACTAACTTTTTTACTTTCTCAATCTTAGATTTGTCATCATGTTTGATTAAATTCCTGAGTTCGAATTTTTTTTTATAAAAACATAACTTCCCTTAATCAACTAATATTGCAACAGAACAACAACAAAAAAAACTCAATTTAATTGCATGCACTTTTGTTCTGTGCTGTGTGTGTGTGAGCTATGTGTGTAAAAGGTTTTCGCCTTGAGCTAGGCAACGCAATCATTTCCTCGATTTGATGTCAATTGTTGTTAAACAACACACACAATTCGTCCTAGTCGTCCTCGTTCGTCGTCCTACAATCATTACCAGCGCATATAGTCAACAACATCATGGTGTTCTTGTTCATGAAACAACAATAAAATTCAATATTCAACATACATAACGGCAACTTGGTATATGAATTGGCACGTAGAATTTCTAAGGCATGAAAGTAGCGGAATATGCTTCAAAAAAACACCAAGTCTGTTAACAGGTTGTACAAACAATTGTTATGCGTATAAAAGGACTTATAGAGTCACTGTGTTTGTTAGAGTTTATTGAAACTTCAATGACTAAATGTTCGTATACACAGCCGAAGGTCATGGTTGCTACTTTTTCGTATAATGCACGAAAGGAACACATATTCATTTTTGTGAAGTGTATAGATATTATATATGCATATTCATTTTCATATTTTTACTTAAATTTATATTAAATTGTTATTAAAAATTATTGACTTACAACATTTTAACTCGGTTTAGAAATTTCAAGAGAGCTTAAAAAATAAAAACGGGTTATTTCAAAGCTCCCTTCAAAAGCAACTTAAAAAAAATTAATAAGCAGGGATAGGATTTTGCTAACTTTGCCTTTTTTTGTACGTTATCGTATAAAAGTATCGACTTCATAAAAACACGTTTCATGTCCTCCTGATTCCAAAAATATATAATTTATTTTGCCTTTTTTACCCGTTAGTGCCTTTTTTGCCTTTTTCCTATTTGGCCTATTTTAACTTTGCTCTATTTTTTTTCTTCAATTTTCATTGTTTTTCAAGATAAAAATATATTAAAGTACAAAAAAAGGTATATTTGAGAGTCTATTTTTTTATTCAACAACATAAATTTGTACCAAACATGGACCAAAACGGCCAACTTGTTCAATTTTTGTTCCACACTTCTAAAAAGTGTTTGTTTTGGGCAGAAGGGAGTGCTCCCAGAGAGTAAAACACTTTCCCTTGCTGATAAATTCTATCCAAGAAATTTCTTTGGGCAGAAATTCTTAAGTCAGTCAAATACCAGGTCAGAAAAGATGTAAGTAGCACAAGAACACCTTTGGCAGACTGAAAATGTTCTCAATTTCAAGAATATAAACAAAAATCTGGTAAAAGGAAAGGGCCGATTGCAATTTAGGTTTTGAAAAAGTTCACTTCTGTTTTAAATGCAAATACGGAATTTAAAACTGTTGAGAAAAATATGCTGTAATGAATGGTGACGTCAATTCCAAAAATCCCAAGAACATTGAAGAGAATGGATGTTTGGGTGTTTAAAATATGAACGTTAAGTTATGTAAATATCTCTTTATTTAATAAATGCCTTTTCTTTTGCCTTTTTTAAGATTTGTAGGTCCACAAAATCGTTTCCCTGTTAATAAGCCACCAAAGAACGTACTACATATTTTAAAACCTACCCAGAATTAAATTTCGGCTATCAGTTGGGTAAAGCCCAACTTCAAATAATAAGCTCATCCAACCAAGCTCATTACAAAAAAAACAAGATCCAATTACACACACCAAGTTTGTTTTCAGGCTAATGTTAATATTTGTCTTTAAGGCGCCATTTATAGCTGTCATTGAAACTCATCATTGAAAACTTTAATGATTGATTTTGAGACGTTTAGAAAGCAAATTCTATTAATATTTTGATAGACGATTAAAGCTCAAGATTTAATTAATATTTCTAGTCAAAAAAATAGGCGCAACTTTTCACAAAAATTGAATTTTAATTTTTCAATGATCATTGGTAAGGCAGTTCAATCATTGAAATAAGAAAAGTATTTTTATGTGGAAAGTTGGACCTATTTGAATATTTTTTTTTGGCTAGAAATATTAATTAGCTCTTAAGCTTTATTTGTCCATCAAAATAATAAATGATTTTACTTCCTAAACGACTCAAAATCAATCATTAAAATTTTCAATGATGAGTTTCAATGATATCTATAACTGGCACCTAACTCTCCATACTTATACTTATATAGCCCAGGAAAAATATACAAAAAAAGGCCAAACTTCGGTTGTCAAAGATAAATTTTACCTACTTTATGTGTTATTATATTGTCTACAAAAAATACGGTTCAACATTTTTCATAGGAGTGATCAGTTAGAAGATATTAGTACTTCAAAAAGGTGAGTTCAAAATATGGGTTTTTCGCCTACAACTTTTAAACAAGAAATTTTGTCAAAAAAATGTTTACACAATTTACAGATTATATGACTCTCTACAAGAAAACATTTTCATATTTGTTGTAAAATTGATCAATTAAATCATATTACTATTTCTAAAATTGATCAAAAGCCAAAAATACCGGTTCTAACGTCTTTTCTCTTAAATGATGAAGTTGTCGAAAAATTATTTATGACCATTGTTAAGATAGTCATATTTCCAACAAGAATTATTATCATAACTTTTTTGATACGAGTGCTCAGTTACGAGATATTGCTGTTTTAAAAATGTTCGAATTTCGAAAATACAAGTTTTTCGGTGTATTGTACCTTGTATATACGACAGTTTTTCAATAACAATTTATGATCTGAAAGAGATGTCAAAAATATTTTTAGGCAAAATTTCTATAAAATATTTTTACCTTTAAAGTCAAATAAAAAATATTACACTCAATAAGAGCCGAGAAAATCGCTTTTACGTCTTTCAAAGCTTTTTTTCAAAATGGCGAACAACGCATACACTTTTTAGTTCAAAAATTATGAAACTGAAATTATAAGAGTAACTCTTAACAAAAAAAAAAAAATAACGCAGTATTTTTCGTAAATGCTAACTTGCCTGGCGTATATTTGTTAAGTTTTGAAGGTATAACAGGTTTTTTCATTTATATTCTCATTTCTTTCAAATAGCTTTTGATTCTTTTCTTTAGTGAATTGTATAAGAATTGCAAGAAAACATCTGTATTTCTTTCTGATGACATTAACCTTCATTTGTATCAACTTTAATACGATCATTTGATTTAACACTTTCAAAAAGTGGGCGTGTAAGTAGGTGGACATCTATATTATATTATATATTATATTTTACTACTTTCAATATTTTGTATTGTATATTATTCGGTAAACTGCTTCAGACAACAACCCTGTGCAAATGTACAAAATACAAAAAATAACTGACCATAGTTCAGGATGAGTTTAAATTGAAATATATTTTGTATTGGACAAAAAACTTGCAATATTTTTCTTAATGAAAAGTCAAATTTCAGAACAAGAGAAAAAACACCGTGCAGGGGAAGAGTTTTTAGGGGATTGGGTAAGAAATCCCAAATGCCACCATCCCAAAAATGCAAAAAAAATCCCGAACGTCAAAATCCTTAACCGTTTTGGTTTGTCTACCCTGATATTTAAAAAAAAAGTGAGGAAATTTTTCATCTCTCGAGTTTTTGCCCGATCAAAGTTTTGCATTCGATTTTAGTATTTTTATTCATGTATTGTCATTCGAAAAAAATGAATCATCCCAAAATTAACGAAGTCAAGCTTATACTAGAGAAAACAGTTTGGTTTCTTTGAACTGAAATATTACATAGGTTTAGGTACTAAAAATACTTTGAAATTCTAAGCTTTTTCCGGTGTTCTGTCCATTCGGGATTTTGGAATTTTGGATTTTGTCTATTCGGGATTTTGGCAATGGTGATTTGGGTTATTTGGGATTATGGCATTCGGGATTCTCATTTTTTGCCATTCGGGATTTTGGCATTTAAGATTTTGTACCCTTCTAGTTTTTTGGAGAAGTCCCTTCTTAAATTATTCAGAAAATTTACTTCCTCTCCCACCAAGGGTGGATCCAGACTATTGCTCAGGGGGGGGGGGGTCACTTTCTTCAAAGTTCAATAAAGTATTGCACTCAAAAATTTTTATATCTGATAAAGGTACTATATGGAAAGTTATGCATTCGTAAAAAAAATAAACTCGAGATTTTGATCAGACTTGTAATAACGATGATAGGGAAGACAAAGAAAGTGGGCCTTGCAATTCTGTCAGTCTGTCTATCTGTCTGTCCGCTGAGCTACAGGATGGATCGATTTTCTTTAAACTTGGAACATAGCTTTCTTTGGTCACTCCCCCCACACTTGTTTTCATTTCTTTAAACCAAAAATAACGGTACCTGCCATACAACTTTTGTAAGCAATTTTACATAATCGTATTTTTCTCAAAAACCACTCCACAACTTTTCTTTAAAAAAAATCAATTAATTATTATTGGTAAAGGCTACTTTCAGGTAGGTAACCATTTTTCAAAAAATGGTTATTAATGGTACCTCACAAAAAAATATATGATTATTTAGCTTTCGACTTCCTTCAAAACGGTTTGACTGATTTCAAAATTTAATTATACAAAAGCTTCAAAAAAATATAAATAGTATTTTGTACCAAAATTCTTAAAAAATATTTTTTGAATTTTTAAGAAATGTTTCAATT
This sequence comes from Dasysyrphus tricinctus, assembly GCA_963921185.1. Taxonomy (NCBI): domain Eukaryota; kingdom Metazoa; phylum Arthropoda; class Insecta; order Diptera; family Syrphidae; genus Dasysyrphus; species Dasysyrphus tricinctus. Next base: position 88,110,499 of record OY992533.1, read on the forward strand.
TTTTTTCTGAAAATCAAATATTTTGAAAACGACATAATCAATTTTCTTGAAATTTGGTACCTAAGAGGTTTTTAACACTCTCTAAGATAATTTTAGACAAAAATTTACTCTTATGCTAACATAACGGTACCTTCTAAACAAAAGTTACGTTAATGACAGTATTTCTATTCCTAAAAACGGCTCCTACAACTTTGATTAAACTTTGTCCGTTTGTTAAAATTAGTTCGATGTACTACCAAAAATTATAAAATCTTACACTACGCAACTTTTAACTGTACCTCTCATAGAATGTTTTTTTTTTAATTTTGAATTTTTGAAAAAATATTTTTAAAAAAGTTTCAAACAATTTTTTGAAAATTCGATATCTCAAAAACAATTTGACAATTTTTTTATTTTATTTTTATATGCACATTAGTAAGCACTCAAGATTTGCGTACCACAATTTTTCCTTAAAAATGTTTTAAAAATTTGATATGGGCATACAATTTTTTTAAGCTGCTCCAGCAAGCAAGTACGTGCGACCCAGTCATGGATTTTATTTCTTACTTAAATTTGCTTTTTGTGAATGAAATATTTTTAAACTTATTTTTTATGGATAAGAAATTCTCACAAAATGAACCCATTCCACGCTATTGTGCTGATATAGATACGCCCTCGCTACGATAATTTTTAAACGACACAAAATTAAAGGAATGAAAGCGTAGCAGGCGATGATGAGAATATACTTATTGGTGCATATTCATAGATGTTGTAAGCTGTTGCTAGACAGTAAACTGGAGTTTACCTATTGAAGTTTCTATAAAATAAAATCCAGATTCGTTTAGCAACAGCAACAGCATTATCAAGATCTATGAACAAGTCCCATTATCTTTTTCTGGAAAAATATTTTATCGTATCGAGACCTTATCGATATTGGAACAATAATGTAAATCTGGCCTAAATATCGTCCCCTTAGTTCTTGCAATCAGATGACGATCATTTGTTTGTAATTTCTCATTCTAAAAAAGAATTTTTTTTAAATACTTCATTTTGTATAGAAAATTGCACTAATTTTTCAACCTTTTTCCTAACTTACATTTTGAAGCCTATATAACCAAAGTTCCCATGGACTTTAAGGTTAAAGCCCTAGGTATACAAATTAGTGAGTCGTGCTAAGAGTTCTTTCGATGACATGTGGGTTAGGTTAGGTTAGGTCACCTAAAAATTTTTCGGGACAATTTTCGGTAGAACTACCTTTTGTGAAAATCAATTCAATTTTTTATGAAAAAGTGCTTTTCATCTTAGCCGTTTTGATTTGACTAACTCTTTGTAAGGCCCCCATTCTTGCGGACTAACAAACATGCACACAGGATTTGGCAAGAAGGTCGTTTTCCACGACCTGTGAATTAATATGTAAGTAACTTTAATTCGATACTTGCTTCGTTCCCGAATCCAAATTAAATCAATTCATGTCTCTGATCTTGACTTTCCAGATCCATTATTTTATGCAAAAACCTAAATTCCCCTATTATGCTTTTATATACAATAATTGAAGAACAATTTGCTTTCTCTCTAAATGATGTCTAGCAATTTCTTTGTCTTAAATAACTTCACCGTTATGTAGAAGAAAATCCCACTTCATAGTCAAGTAATGTGCATAAAACAACCGAAAGATAAACAAAATGGGTCAGGCGTCATATTGTGTTTTTTTTTCCTGACATTTCCTGTGCCCAAGCAGAGCGATTCCTTGAACTATATGAGAACCCTGTAAAGGCACCAGTTGTTGTTGTATAAATTTTTTATCCATTTTAAAGTGGTGCGTTCTTTCCTATGACGTGTGCAAGTACATGCTTCGGTTTTGTATTTTGTGTTGTTTTTTTTTTTACCATACATCAGGAACTGATGTTGTTGGAGCACTTGTCGCTTCATCCTGTTCAAACTCTATATATAAGGTGGCGTCAATGATGGCTTCCATGCTAAAAACTTTTTCCTATAACAGCCGTTTTTTTTGTTCCTGCTAGTTTATTTGCGCTTCAGTGTTCGGTCGTTCTGTTGATGCCTTTTGCAAAAGGAAAAGGATATTTCATATAGGTACATTTGGTACATATGTATGTATAGTATATGTACTTTATTGTATAGGAGCTGCGTAACATACTCCAATAGAGGTACAATGTAGAAAGTAGAATGCAATAGCCTCCAGGCAGACACTATTCACTTTTTTCAAATGTACGTAGACTACTCGTCGTCCTTCCTAACTTACATCGTATTAGATGGATAGAGTCTCTATTTCACCTTTTTCAACCAAACAGTGAGCTGATTTTACTTCGTGTTGCATAAAACTTTTTGTTGAAGCTTTTTGTTCGGCCTTCACACATCGTCAAAGGTTTTTTGTTTCATAAATGAAAGTATCGAGTTTTTCATTGAAGCCATCACGACAGAGTTTATATCTAGCAAAATAAACTTTAAATAGCTTAGACTGACATTTATTTAACATGGTTTATTAAGGGCCAGTTGTTCAAATAACTTAGCCTGCCTTGTTGAACTTCATGGTAATCTAAATCGGTGGGTTATAGAATGTTGATCCGGGCATGAACCCCGGTTTGTACAACTGGCCTTAAGATTTCGATTCAATTTATTTTCGATACTTTAATCACCAACAGACAGGTCAAGAACTTGTGCCTTAGAAAGTTGAATAAAACATTAGGTCTGATCCTTTACATTGAATTTCTGTGATTTGCAGTCCAAACTTCTGTCAACATTTTTTTTATATGAACTTTGACAGAGCTTTGGGCTAAAATGCATAGAAAATCACAGAAATTCAAATTAAATGAACAGCCCTAGTGAAGTGAGTCAGCTATTTATAATAATTTTTATTTTGTTTAAATGAAATAATTTTGCTTAGGAGATAATTGATGTGTAAAAATATTTGAACAATTTCAAAACTTCCATTCTTTATGTTTTTAATCAAAAATGCATTCCATGCTTAATAGAAATATTTATTTTTTCAACATCATCGCACTTATTGAAAAATATTTATTTACCAGCCAACAAAATTACCTTCCTTGGGAAACACACCATTTATTTAAACATCGCTTCATGAATCTGCCATAGAAAGGGAAGAATTATTTTGTTTTAAATTAAATCCGATAACACATGTGGAGGAATGTAGGTTATGTTTTCTTTTTTCCCTCGACATTTTCACCCAATTTTTTTTTTTTTACAATAGAAAAAGAAAATTAAATGAAAATCCCCTTATTTTCCACAAAGGTCTAGTGTTAGGTACAAGTCTATATCTTTGGATTAAAATCGAACTCTCTTATACCCAGAAAATTATTTCGACAAAATGAATAAAATTCAAAGAAAATAAACGGCGCGCACACACATCGAAGAATCTTCAGGAAGCCATATTAGCAATTATCCAGCTTGATTTATAAAGCTGTGTACCTATGGCTAAATTTTATCCAATATAACTGTATAATACCTACCTGCCTAGACCATAAAAGGTATAGGTATATACAAAGTACCTATCTATACAAGAGTATCAAATTTTAAATTACCTCCGTTTCTTCCTTGCTTAAATTTCCTGTGAATCCTTTCAAGAGAATTGAAAGAGATTAATCCTTTTTATATTATTGCAGGTGATGGAGAAAGGGGATATATTGGGCTTTGCGAAATAACTCCACAATCAGCAAAAGACCAAAGGAACGGCCAAAAAGCGGTTATCCATTGCCAACCATCAGAACAAGAACATCACTTACCAACGATGCCAACGGACGCCAGCGAACACAGTGGGGCAAAATAAAGTTTTTCTTTGCAGAAAAGAGGAAAATTAAATAAAATGCACTATTTGATGGGAACTTCTTTCTTTAAAATTTTGTAATGTATCTTACTTTAAATATAAAGTTTCCAGTCATATTTTGTATTTACCTTTCTGGAGGTTTGAGTTTTCTTTGAGTTTTTGGGGTTGTCATTGGCGTTCACCAAATTGTTTTGCCTGGCAATTTCAGTAGTGAAATAAATAAGAAGGTATAACTCGTCTCGCTTGCTTTTCACCAGGCTATACTCTTAGCTGACAAATGCCATGATTGTTCATCAAGGAAACCGCTTTAAAGATCACAAACTCTGGACTCTGTCCATTACTCTTCATCGTTGAAATCCTAGTATTTCTGGGGGCAAGAATTTTTTCACTGAAATTGTATATCTACTGAATAATAATTGTAAGCGTTGAATTCGGTTTAATATTTGCTCCAAGAAAACAAAGGGTACAAGGCAGAGCTATGAAAATAATGAACTGATGAAAAAGGCATTGCATGTTCCTCGTAAATTGTACCTATTTGATGATTTCAAAGAACTTCCGGTTCTTTCCTAAGAATTTTTCAAAATATTCATTCTAAATACATGACTTCAACGTGAAAGATCCTTTTGACTCATATCACGGTATAGAATAAAATAATTCATACAAGACAAAGTAATTAATTTCTTTAATCAATTTACCTTTGAATTTATCTTTTTTTATTAATAAACTTACATTTTCATTTTTCTCGGAATCAATCCAAGTTGGATTAATCCCACTGTTTTCAAATAAGAGCTCAAATATTCACGAATATAGTATTTAAAATATGGACAAAGGTATTTTCATTAAATCACGTCACTTACTTTGGCGGAAACTTCTTGAGGGAATCATATAAATTTGACATGTATCTTAATTTGAAGATTAATTAAATGCCAAATTTGTTGCGCAATCCACAATTTTACAGCTCCAAAGGTTTCTTTAAGTATTCAAGTTTCGCTAGAGAGTTGGGTACATACATTAATTGTCAAATCACTCACCGCTCTCCTCGCTTCTCAACTGGCTTCGAAAGAGGCAAGCCAGTACTTGACTAGCGTGTAGAAAAAGTTTTGATGTATTTCTAACTCGCTAGCGATTGCTCACTCGTGTGACTTCTTTTTACTTGTGATATACATGATTACTATAAGGCAAGTTTTGGATTCGTGCAAAAAAAGAATGTTGAGATAACAATCAAACATGATATTACGATGATAGAGAACACCAAAAAAGTGGGTTGCACAATTCTGTCCGTCCGTCTGTCTGTATGTCTGTCTGTTCGTCTACATCTACAGCCTAAACGGCTGGATCGATTTTCTTCAAACTTGGTACATTGTAGATTGTGGTGATTATGCCCACACGTTTTTTTCATTTTTTTAGAACCAAAAATAGCGGTACCTGCCATACAATTTTTTTTAGCAATTTTACATAATCGTATTTTTCCCAAAAACGACTCGAAAACTTTTCTTACAAAAAATCAATAAATTTATTTTAGTAAAGGCTTTCTTTGGATGGAAAACATTTTTCAAAAATGGTTATTAATGGTACAAAATAACCATTTTTTTTATTTTTGATTTTCATTTTTTTTTTATACAGAAGCTACCAAAAAATATAAATGGTTTTGTGTACCAACATTTTTGAAAAAATATTTTTTGGATTTTTAAAAAATGTTTCAAAATTTTTCTTGGAAATCAAATATTTCGAAAACGACATGATCGATTTCCTTGAAACTCGATATTTAAGAGTTTTTTAGTATACTTTCTAAAATAGTTTTAGAAAAAATTTAACATTTATGAAAAATAACGGTACCTTCCATACAAAAGTTAAAAAATCGCAAAGGAAAATATTTTTTTTCTCAAAAACACACCTACGATTTTGATTAAACTAAATTTCATAGACTAAAATTAGTCCGTTCTACTATCAAAAATTATAAAATTTTACACTTAGCATTTATTAATAGTACCTGTCATAGAACGTATTTTTTTATCTTGAATTTTCTCGTTATCGGCTAAACGGGTTTAGATGAATTTTGTATATACAAATTTCAGATAAGATTAAATAATATTGCATATCAAAATTTTCCAAAAAAAAGTTATTGGATTTTTAAAAAAAGTTTCAATTATTTTTTTTGAAAAGTCCGTATCTCAAAAACGGGTTGACATTTTTTTCAAATTTTGTTTTTATATAGGTACACATATATATACACTGTAGATTTGCATACCAAAATCTGTTCTTAAAAATGTTTTAAGAATTTTATAGGTATATAAAAATTATTTTTTTAAGAAACGGCTCCAACGATTTTAATTTTTGTTTCCCATACAACCATATTCAATCAAGATTTAAGATGGCATTCTTTTTTCACCTCAAATTGTCAAAAGAGTTGTTTTAGCCAATTTAAATGTCGTATTTCATGCTTCTCTACATTTTTCTCTCATAATTTGAATGTTTTTATATACAATTTTCTTAAATCTGCAGTGTCTTGAACATTAGAGCAAGTACGTGCGACCCAATCGTACATTTTATTTATAATACAATTCTATATATTCTATATACTACTGAAATCCTAATCTCGTTGAATATAGTTTACAGTGATTTTTTTTTGTCAACAAATCCACCTAAGTTAAACTGAACTTAATACAAATTGCATGTGACTAAGGCCAATACTATGTCACCAAGTGCGTAAGCCGGACGAAACACCAATTTGTAGGAATAAAGGCCATAAAAAGCCATTTTGAATCAAGACTTCACCTAAAAGCCCAGGCAATTTATGTCTTAGCATGGGGCAAAATTTCAAAATTGGGCTTTTGCTCAGTATCCATTACTAAACAACATATCCAAAATCATACAAAATCCGTCAATGTGAACACCCCCAAAAACGGATTTTAAGATGCCAGATTGATTTGGGTGCTGGCTTAGGTAGGTTGTTTATTTTATTACGCAGTGTCTTAAACAGTTTTTCTGTGCAGAAATCAGTTGTTTATCCTAAGAGGGGGCCATGAAGCTTACCAATTCTGATATCGCCAGTCATGCTCCCCCCCTTTTCAGTCCCACAGGATAGAATGGACATTTAGAATATTCACCTTCCTCCTTTTACTATCCCTTTCCCCTCCCATTCAAAACCCCCCCTCCCATTCAAGATCCACCCATATTCTCCTCTCAACAATGATCTCAAAAAAATTTTGTTAATTCGATACACTCAAGTTGCCAAGATGGCATCATGGTCTTTCCATGACGTCACAATTATCTTTTACTTTTACCGAGTGACGGCATTTTCATTCATAGACAAGGTCAAAATCTTACAATAGGTTTATTTATGTACGTCCTCATTTTCTTGCGCTATTACTAAAGATCAGTCGTGTCTATCATTTTCTGTTGAGCCATTACTGGGAGGGGGACATGGCTTGGAGGGGTCATGAATAGGGAGTGTTTTTTTTTATTTTTGATCTTAGTTTTCTGGGACTATAAAATTAAAGATTTTTCATGCCCACATTTTTTTAAGGGAAAATTTAGACTTGGGAGAGGGGTCATAACTGGGAGAGAGGATACCATGACTGGGGTGTTTCATAACCACATAATGGGACCTGCAACTGATTACAACACAGAAAAACAGCAAAAATCACTGCGTGTTCCCATGGACGTATTTTGTCCGTTTTTGGATATGTTGTTCAGTAATGGATACTTAACGAAAGTCCATCAAAAAAGCTTCTGTTGCAATTTTGCCCATATGTTCATGGTAGTTTTAGCTTAGTTTGCCTCGACTATAAGACCAACTTCAGTCTGACTATAGGTGTCTATGTTGATATACATATTTGAAATTCGCAACCAGCTGAGCTACAAAATCGTAGTTTGAATGATTAATTCAGTATTTAATACAAATGAAAACATATTAAAGCCTTGAGCCTCTACTATTCGTTAAAGCTAAATGAACTATAAAAATGGACTTCTGGATTTCCAAAAAGCTACAAATCATTACTGTAAGTGTTTTTGTTGTTCTTAATTATTTTTTTCTATTTTATGCTGTTGTTTTATTAAATTACCTCTTCCGTCCAGCAGCGGGGAGTGATAATATCCCCTCCTATAGGATTTTTTCTTTCCTAATTCCCACCTATGTACAATTGTACTTGCTCTGATTTTTTTGGCATTAAACGAATTTCTCGTTATGCAAAAAAATAGAGACATTTAATTTACTCCTACAGCGACTGTATTATCATCATCATCATCATCGTGTCCTGTAACCCCGGCTTGGGCATAGGGCGTCAACAAAACGTCTCCATCCTTCACGGTCTGCTGCAAGGTACTTTAGCTATGGCCACGTCTTTCTCTGGGATTCTGCTTAAACTAGGTATTATAAGGGATTAAAATAAAAATCTAAACAAATTAGGGATTTTTTTATTTTTCTTCATTAAGAGTCGATTCAGGCCCATCCAAATATAAAAACTAAAAAAAAAAAAAACATACATAACGACGACCCCAATATCAAAGGGCACGGTAGTGCCCAGCCAAGTTCGCGGCACTACACCCTTTTTACAGGAACAAACTCAGGCGATTTTCAACCCTCCTCTAACTTCAGTACCAATAAAGTCAGAAACTTCAAAACTTGAAATGAAATGAAAATCTTAAAAACCGTAACTGACTGACTGATTCACTGACTCACTGACAGATCATCAAAATTATGGACCACTTCCCGACATCGTAGAAACTTGAAATTTCGCACAACGGTAAGCCTTGTGGTGCATACAAAGGAAAAAATCGAAAATCTGCAATTTTCTGTTCAGGGGGCGTGGCATCCACCCACCTTCTTAAATATTCTTACAAATTATATGGAGCACTTCCGATTGTTGTAGAATGACGAAAATTGGTAAGTCGGTAGGGCTTAAGGTACTAAGAAAGAAAAAAAAATGAAATTGGAATTTTTCATTCAGGGGGCGTGGCATCGACCCACATTCTTAAAAATTCTTATAAATTATATGGAGCACTTGCGATTGTAGTAGAACGATGAAAATTAGTAGGTCGGTAGGGCTTGAAGTATTTAGAAAGAAAAAAATTGAAAATTTGGAATTTTCCATTCAGGGGGCATGCCATCCACCAACTTTATCAGAATTGCTATTATTTATATGGAGCACTTTCGGCTGTCGTAAGATTATGAAACTATGTAGAGCGGTAGGGCTTGATTTTCACCTGGCAAAATAAATCTTTGCAAAAAGGAGTGAAATCACAACAAAAACATAAATGTTAAAAAAGGAGCCAAGTTCTTATGTGTACAAGAAACCTGTGCGTAAAAAGTCAGCCAAAAAAAGTAATGAGATCTAAAATATATGCCAAGTTTTAAGTTCATGAAGTTTAATATCAAATATCTTAAGTAGAGTAATATCGAAACAATTCCAAATCATGACAGAAATTTGGTAATTAATGATTACTGATTTAAATTTGGTGGATTTACTTGGCAAGTTTTCTCTTAAATACTTACTTAATCACAACTTTAAAATGTATGAAAACTTGACCAGTGAACCCACCAAATTTTAATCAGTAATCATTAATTTCCAAATTTCTGTCATGATTTGGAATTGTTTCGATATTACTCTACTTAAGATATTTGATATTAAACTTCATGAACTTAACACTTGGCATATATTTTAGATCTCATTACTTTTTTTGGCTGACTTTTTACGCACAGGTTTCTTGTACCCATAAGAACTTGGCTCCTTTTTTAACATTTATGTTTTTTTTGTGATACATATTACGTGGAAAACATTTAATTGCCTTTTTCAAAAATTAGGATATGGCCTTCGCTTCCTTGCACACAAATTCTTCGAGGCTGATCCCGGTTCCGAAGAATTCGCTGCAGCCGTGGATCATTTTTAAGTTCGATAAGCTCAACTTTCGAATTTCATCGGGAATTGATTCACACACCCACAATGAAAGGATTTCAAATCATTTGGCGAATATTATCATACTCAGCTTGGCTTAATTTTGGAAAATAGTGTTCGAATTTCGCTCGCATGTAATTCGTCTTCAGAAATGAAAATTTTTGCCAAATCCTTTAATTTTTCAATGCTGATTACTTGTCATTGCAAGTTGAGTTGATTCAAGTAAGCAAAAATATGCACAACAATTATTATAAAAATTTCACGGTTTTTTCTTTTTTTTCTTCTTTCATAATTAAGGGCAATATTTGGAAATAATAACCACTGCAGCTAGATGAACCAACTACCTACTTTGAAAAAGGCGAGGTTACAAATCCTTCTTCGCCAGTTGATATTCAGTGAGAATTGTATTTCATCAAAATACAATTCACATTCTCTACAGGCATGTCATTATTTTCATTCACCTAACATACAGCTCCCTCTCAGTCTTTACCCTTTACCGGGAATATAACAAGTTGACCTGCTCGGGTAAACGAAAACTTCCCCTTCGATCAAAGTCAACGTCATACGGCATTATAGTAAACCTGATCAATTTGACTCCTGCCCCAGATCAGTCCAGTCGTTTAGATCACTTAACTTTTAGCTTTCTTGGAGCTTCCCCCACCAGTGGTCTTTGTTTCAAAGACAAATTTAGGCAGGAGAGATTGTCCAGCTATTCCTTCCTAAAATTTCCCTTCACCAAAATTTCCCTTATCACCAAGGGCTTTGATACCTACTGATCTAGCAGAGCCAGAGCAAAAGCCTACCGTTTTGAGTGCCATCAGGGGCCTAGTACCTGCTGACTAGTGCCGCCGGGGCTGATAGAGTGGCACTATGGGTGTAGGCCCTACTGATAAGAGAAACCAGATGCATTGTTCTTGCTGATTTTTGTCTAATAGCTGACGATTGTTCGGACGCAGTTTTGAAAATTACGATTGGAATAGATTCGATTGATATGGGAATAGATGACCATTTTTAAGCTTCGTGCTCTCTTGAGGACAACCCCTGCAAAACCAGGAACAATAACCTTAGCTGGAAACCAAAAAGCACATCACAAGGTGTGTCAGTGAAAATTCAAGTTCTGGAGCAGATATTGTTTTCAATAGTTCATTCTTTTTATCTCCTGCAAAAATATTTTAACTCCATATTTCAACTCGAATTATAACGTGCCAACATAGCTAGCTATAGCCTTTTGATAACCAATGAACTTCAGTGTGATAAAGCAAAGTTTCATGATCCCCATCCATTTCAATTGTGTGCTTAGTGATGTTTCTTTGCTTCACAAGGGTTGATGATGTTGTGAGATACAGGCATCAGTCTCGTCAAGCTTTAGACAAGGTCTTCAAAAGAGATTTTGCATCGATACTTACTCACGGTGTGTGCTTTGGAGAAGGGAAATCAATCCAGATCCCAACCGTTATCATAACAAGCCGCTTCAAGGCAAACTTTCACTAAATTCCTTTAAATATAACTTTGTGTGAAAAAAATAAAAATTGTAATTAAGCTACTGTTCGTTTTGTTTTTGGTGAACCCTTTATCAAATTTGCTTTGACAAAAACTATCACGAATCTTTTTATGTTCGTATTCTTATCAGAAATCATAAACGGTGTATTGTCAAAATAAAATCTATATTTTTTTGCTATGACATTTGATTCTTTAGTTCCACTGTGTGCTGACGAAACATGCCATACAGCCAAAAACCCAAGAACCCAGAATTGTGCCACAACAAAACACTGAACTGCACACAAAATGAGGAGAACAAAAAAAAAATAAAACTGGCCACGGAACATTCGAACATGCTATCCTCCTATAAGTGGCTGGTGATGGAAAAGCCAAAAAGGACTTTGAAAATTTATGCTTAATGTCCATTTCGCAGGAAGCAGATGGAAAAAGAACCGAGAGAAAAATAAATTCGCGAGGCAAAAGTAGAGTAAGCTATCGCCAGCGTCAGATCTCAAGGAGTCACGCGAATCCTTTTATTTTTTTTTATGGAAATGCAACCCTCCTTCCCAATCAGCTGTGTGCTAAATTTTTCTTGGCCACTTCCTGGTTTTATACACAAAAAAAAGGAGGGTGGGTGGATTTCTGTACGTACCTATAGGAAGCTACAGCTAAGCCAACGAAACCACCCTGCCTACGTATATCAATATATTTATGTGTTCTTACCACTTTTGTAGCCACGTAATCTAACAGATTAAATGAAACAATCCCTGCGTAGACACCGCACATTTGGGATTACTATTTGTGTACAAACAGGGATCAGTATTGTGTAATCCCGGATATCCTTTATCGAAACAAATTCAGGTGAAATGAACCGCATAAATCGATGGCGGTCTCCAAAAAGCGTGTTATCAATGACCCTCGTTCTCCACTCCATAGTTCCAGCTGCAGCGCTCGAGGGGTGGTTTATGTTGCTGCAACAACCCAACTTGGGTCAGTATTATGGCTTCGTATGGCGGCTCGGTTGTGGTATATCTATAAAAATGGCGGCAGGTGGCATGGCATTGGTGTGGTGGCTGGCAGTGGTGATCAAAGACAAATGGTGTTGGCATTTGGGGCTGTACAATATGCGGTTCACATTTTGTACGTTATCACGCAATAATAGTTTTCACTTTGTTATGGAATTATGAAGTACAGCTACCCCTACCTAACCTCTATTAAACATAGAGTATCAATGGAAACAAAACACGAGATATTTTTTTCAAGCTTTGATTTTCAGATAAGCCCGCATATCTACAAAAATGGTTAACAGGAGAAAGGATATACTGTGCGCATGTAATACACATGTTTGTGTATAAACCAACATCCATTAATGTCACAAGGAAGTAATTCGAGGTTAATTAATTAATTAATCGCGATTAAAATTGTACACACTTCATTATTATAAAAAATGGCAGTGCGCATTAATTAACCGAATTCTCTTCTAAGTATAAGGTACATTTCTTGCTTAGTTTTCTCAATTTTCTCACATCAGAACGAAGCACGAAATTTTCCGAAAGTATTGTCATAAATTCAATTCCAAACAATTAAAGGATGTAGAAGGTTTTTGGTGCCGTGCTTAGATGTGCTAAATTAGGCACCTTTTCCTATGATGGTGGTATGCTTTTGAGCTCGAAGAAGTTTACCCATATAAACGGAAACCAACGCTACCGCCTTAATGAACCCAATTTGTTTTCTAAATTGCTATTTGGAAATTAACTGCTCTACCTGTACCTCTACCTCGTATAGGTATATGTAGGAGAATATTGCTACTTCATAAAAGAAGTTTATGATATTAAGGAATTTAGAGTTTGTCAGTAGAAATTTAATTTTTATTTATATGTACAGTCAAAAAAGATAGGTTTAAAAATAAAGGAACAGTCCAAGCTTAAAATCATTGACAATTATAATGGTGTGAAGTTTTTCAGGTAAATTTTATAAGCTGATCACCTATGCTCAGAGAAAAACGTTGGCTAAAAAATTTAACAAGGCCCTTGTTAAAATGACAAAATGCAATATTATTGAGCATGAAGTTACAAAAATTTCAAAGATCTACCTGATTTCAATAACCTTGTATGCAGTTTAAAGTTCACCTGGTGGCCTTATTCATCATATTATTGTTAATTTATTAGTATTAATCAGGGTTGTAAAGGAATGCAATCTTTTGTGAATGTACTCTTTTGTGAATGCAATTTTTTGTGACTTTAATTAAAATATCATATTCATTGACTTCACTTTGAGACTGCGGGCTCAAATTCTGAAATCACCCTTCATTTACCTTAAAAAGGTTATAATCATGTTTCCTCAATCATTTTACAACTATCAATTGAATGCAATTACTTAGAATAATTATAGTTCTGGTCCAGACGGCATTCATCCCGCAGTACTTAAACATTGTTGTGACTCCATTTGTACTCCTTTATATATTATATTCAATAAATCTCTCCAAGAAGGGAACTTCATTGAAGAATGAAAACTTTTTTACTTAGTCCCTATTCATAAATCTGGTTCCAAACATGATATTGAAAACTATAGGGGTATTTGTAAACTCTCTGCAATACCCAAACTGGGTGAAAGTATGGTTAAAGATAAGCTTGATTTTCTTACAAGTGAATATTTATCAGAAGTTCAGCATGGTTTCGTCTCCGGTCGATCTACTGTTACCAATCTGAACTATTTCACTTCGTACGTCACTAACGCTATGGAACAAAAATTTCAGGTGGACGCAGCTTACACTGACTTCAGCAAAGCTTTTGATTCGGTGAACCACCAAACAATTCTGAAAAAACTTGAGGCTTTTGGTTTTCATTCTTAACTACTTCGGTGGTTATCCTCATATTTATCTTGTAGAACACAACGAGTTAAGCTTGGAGATACAAACTCAAAGGAAATTCAGTGTTCATCAGGTGTCCCACAAGGTAGCCACCTGGGTCCGCTCCTTTTCATAATTTTCATTAATGATTTTGTCTCGGTCTTTGAACATTGTAAATGCCTATTATATGCCGGCGATCTGAAACTATTTTTAAAAGTTGCGAGTTTGAACGATTGTCAACGTATTCAATCTGATATCGATTCTTTATCAAATTGGTGTTACATCAATGGTTTTAAATTGAAAAAAGTATAATGCTATTTCTTTTTCCAGAAAATCTCAATGTTTGCTATTCAACTATACAATTGAATCTGAAGCTTTAGATAGGGTCTCAAGTATTTAAAACTTAGGTGTTATTCTTGATTCAACTGTTTCTTTTAAAAGTCATTTCGATGTTTGGTTCCTAAGGCCAACTCTATAGTAGGTTTTATCAAACGAAATGCAAAAGACTTTACAGATCCCTTTGTGTTATTATTCTTGTTTACATCACTTGTCAGATCACTTTTGGAATACGCAGATGTCATTTTGAGTCCCGCATATAAAGTCCACTCTGATCGGATTGAAAAAAAGACGATTCACGAAATATATATTTAAAAAAATGAGTTGGGACTTAAGTCCTGGGTATGAAGCTAGATGCCAATTACTTGGAATAAAGTCATTACAATCCAGAAGAAAAATTCATAGTGTAAAATGCTGATTAGAGACTTATTATGCAACCATAAAAAATGTCCATCGCTTCTTGCTATAGAACCTATCTATGTTCCCGCTAGGTAAATGAGAGCTAGAGTATTCTTATTTCAAAGAACTCATATGACAAACTATGGTTGTAATGAAACTTTATCAAGGTCCATTGTATATTTCAATAAGGTCTCTACACATATTGATTTTCTTAATATTAATCGTAATAGATTTAAAATAGAATTTCTGTATTTTCATTTTTAGTTCATCTCTTGGAGTGCTTATATCTGTTAGCTGTAATATTGCTTGTAGATTAAGTAAATAAATAAATAAATAAATAAATAAATAAATAAATAAATAAATAAATAAATAAATAAATAAATAAATAAATAAATAAATAAATAATACAAACACTCCCCAAATTTTCTGTCGGCCCTTTTGCTAGTATAAAACTATAATTTTTTTAAAAATCAAGTAAAAATAGGCTTGGGCAAACTTTGACAGAATCAGAAATAGGGTAAGTAGATGATTTTAAGGAACTGAAACTTTCAGGCCGTGATATACATAGCTAGGATCCTTGACTCTTTAAATTTAATCTTTTTTATTGAACAATTTGTAGACCTGCTCACAGGCATCGAAAAGTTCGAGAAAAAATATTTCTTACAGGTATTTATCGAGAAGAAACTTTCGTGAAAATAGTGGCTTTAAACAAGTGACTTGTAGTATACCTACATATGTACCTATGCAGTGGTATATTTAACCTTGGGCCATGGGGGCCATAGCAAGAGGAAGCAGACTATGAGGCTTGGCACAAGAGACCCTTTGCAATCAGCTTTGCACATGTTACCTGCATAAATTTTAAACAGCATTAACGCATACAACTCAGAGAAAAACGTCAAGTAAATGACTAAAATGGGCTGTTTTAAATTAACCAGATGCACTTTCTCAAATAAAGTTTCAGAATGTCAGAAATTTAACATATTTTAATAACCTCATATTCAGTGAAAAATTGATTTAAGAAGATTTCTCGTTATTTCAACACTTAATTCTGAAAATAATAAATCTTAACAAGAACACAGTTTTAATATTAACCAATATAGTGTTTTTTTAGTACTGTATCTTAAAAATTTCTATTTTACCACAAATCAGGATGAAATAACGTTTTATTATTACAGTAGACGCTCGATTTAGTGAATCTCGAAATAGTGAACTATCCACAATAGTGAACACACAAAACTTTATATAAAAACGTATTTTGTATAAAGATGTCGCGCAAGCGTTTTACATAGTTTGAGAACCCTGAAGAATTGTTTCTGTTTTTTTTTTAAGTCTGAGGAAATGCCTTGTTTAATGCTTAGTTAAAATTAAGTACATACACATCGAACGAAATGTGCATTTTGGATCAAATTCACCTTTAAACAGCCTTAGAAAACTCCCGCTCGAAAAAGTGAACAATCTCGAAATAGTGATCAGGCCTGGTTTTTATTACTTCACTATATCGAGCGTCTACTGTATTACAATTTTTATTTAAAATTGACTACGGTAAAAACTGTTCTTTTTACATTCCAAAATCCTTATTCCTGTCATTCTTTCTTTTATTTTATGAAGTGGTTGCGTAATGCAACTTGGCATGAATAGATGGGACCTACAACTTTCTGTCAATTCCAAATGGCAAAATTTGTCGGCACTCCATCGCAAAAGTTAGTACCCCTTGAAATAATATCTAACTTAGTGAATCTCAAAACAGTGAACTATCCACAATAATGCGAACACACAAAATTTTATATAAAAATGTATTTTGTATAAAAATGCCTCGCAACACCTGAAAGAAAGCTTTGTGTAACGCTTGAATAAATGTAAAAACAGAATTTTGATCAAATTCACCATTAAAACCCTTTAAAAACTCCCGATCGAAAAAGTGAACAGGCCTGGTTTTTATTACTTCAATATATCGTACGTGTTATTTCACTTTAGAAAAGCGAATCAAAGCTGAATTTCGAAATTCGGCGTTATTTCTTGGTATCGGTGCCAAAGGTATATAGAGCCTCCTTGGGGCAATTTTAGTATTTTTTAAATAAAAATAAAAATATATAATATCAAGCATAAATTAAGGTATGACAGGTTACCTTTTAGCATGAGAAAATACCAAATGAAAACGTCATTCAAAAATAAATTGGATATTGTGATGTATGAGGAAAATATAAAATAAAAAATATTTTAAAACCAATTGAAAAAAAAAAAAATATTCTTATCCTTAATGCTAAGTCTTCTACTTGGCTGATTTATTTCAGTAGTATATAGAATTTGTATTATAAAACCTTCTTATAAAAAAATTATTCTCTAAAATGAATTACAAAATAATTTTAAAACAAAATTGACACTCTAATATTAAGAACTGATAGTTCCAAGAAAATATTATAACAAGATTTGCTGATTGGGCTATATACCCACATGCGAAAGACTTTCCAGTTGAATAATCAAATGCATCAGAGCTTCAAAAATACTATAACTTTACCGAAGGCTTTTGACGAGTTATATTAGAATTCGATCTAAAAATTGTGGTCCCGCTAAATAACTCCCTCTTCAACGATTCAACCCCCCAAAATTTGTATGGAGATGGGGGGTTAATTTCATTGGTTTTTGGGGGCTTATTTCATTAATTTATAGGAGTTCCTTTTATTTGTGCCCAAGGGCATATGCATGGGGGAGGGGGTAAGGAAAAGGGCCCTTGCCCCTCCCAAACCAAGATATTCGTCTGTTTTGAATGCATCTCAAAGCTAGATAGAAATTTTCGAACGAACGCGGTGTGTCCGTATACCTAGATTATACCATATCTTAAATATCTAACAGATGGAAAAATAAACGAGGCATATATGTATAATAATATCATTTTAACAACTACTCCCAATTATTGAAATTGGCACAATACTTAAGCCACCATAAAAAGCCAAAATAACTTATCTTCTGTTATAACAAATATTTCTAAAATTATCGTTAATCCTGACTTTATTTGGGTTTAACTGAATTTTTAAAAACAATAGCTTGCTATCGCCTTGGAGATCGTAGCATGTGTTTATTTTATTTTAATACTCTCATTTCATTTAATCCCTGTTTCCAACAAATATTGATATGAAAGAGATGCGAACAAAAAATTTCAACAAAACCCAGATTCAAAATTGGATTTTCATTTCACAATATTTCACTTCGGCCGACCAACACACGCACAACGTTCATATCTAGGTATATGCAACAATATACTTTGCAGCCGATAAAGTCCACTTGCTTGCTATCCCCAGCTTATTGTATCCTCATCCACACAACATTTATAACAAAAAGGCTATCAATTTACGGATAAATCGAGAGAGTATACAATATAAAGTTTTGCCAACCAATTTCCATTCAAATCGAAATCAAATCAATCGCTGTTCTCTCCTAAATAGCTCCCCATATCCGCTCTATAGCTAAAGAAAAATCTCTCCCCCCACCTCCCCCTTCCCAATCCTTTCTGATGTGAACAAAAGCCCTCGATATGCTTCAATGACGTTAAGTTCATATTCAAAAACCAAATGAGTGACATAAATTGAAATTGGAAAACGATTGCAAATCAATTTCAAATCAACCGATATCGTTCGCATCTGCAAATTTGACTTCATCAATCAAAAACTATTTCCGGTATTTTTTGTTTGTTGTGTTCGTCGTCGTTTTTGTGTTTATTCTGTGGGTCGTGTTTGTGTGTGCGATTGGTAGAATTCC
Organism: Dasysyrphus tricinctus; assembly: GCA_963921185.1. Taxonomy (NCBI): domain Eukaryota; kingdom Metazoa; phylum Arthropoda; class Insecta; order Diptera; family Syrphidae; genus Dasysyrphus; species Dasysyrphus tricinctus. Next base: position 88,128,986 of record OY992533.1, read on the forward strand.
GATTCGACCACACAAAACATGCCAATCAGGCGTTTTGCAGTATTGAAATCAGACAACTGGAATAAGAATCGTATTAGTGTACAATATTTCAGAAAACTGTTGAAACAATAGATAATTCCTAAGTCATTATGACTATACCCTGCATGGCCACGGGTTTGACTCCCGATACTCAACCGACTCACGGCCAACATCATAGGCAGGCATTACATCGGATTAGTGTCTATATTGAATTCAATAGACGGACATTTAAAATTTTTAACAATCAGCTCTGGAAATCAATTACTTAATTAAATCACATTTCAGTAGGTTTGATACTGGCTATATACGGCGGCATTTATACATATATATGAAACGTGTGGGTGTCACAAAAATAACACCATCACTCTGGAGATAACTGTCCCATGGAAATAAAATTAATAAATATATCTGCAAATAATAAACAAGCCCAACATTTTAATGTAAGTAGGTACTTAGATACACTTTAGAAAAACGCATGGTAAATATTTTAAACAAATATGTGTTTAACTTTACACTCATATGTTGAAAGCTTAGTTTGGAACATATTAGTTAACAAAAATTAAATATTAGAGGCTGGATTAAAGAATTGTTGAGAAAAATGTTCAGCAGGCCAGGTGCGATTGATTTATACAGGGTGTTACCAAGTTAGGCTCCTCCCTTGGGAAATAGTTGTTGGGCATATAAAAGCAACACAAATCATACAGACGCAAAGTTCAATTTCTACCGTCTATATGTAGGAAGATGTCTGTTTGTCTATCTGTCTGTCCAGCCACAGACTTAAACGGCTGGATCGTTTTAATTAAAACTTAGTACATAATAATTTTTGGTGATTCCCAAACACGTTTTTTATTTTTTTTTGGAACAAATATGAAGGTACCTGCCAAAAATTTGTTTTTTGCAACTTTTTTTAGTAAAGGCTACCTTTGGAAAGGAAACCATTTTTTCAAAATAGTTGTTAATGGTAGGTAACTCCCAAAGAACCATCTTTTATTTTCGATTTTCTTCTAAATGGTACTTCTGATTTCGATAATTTTTTTGAACAGATACTTCTAAGAAATATGAATAGTTTTTTTTACCAAAACTTTTCAAAAAAAAAATTTTGGAATTTAAAAAATGTTAATGTAACTCGGTATTTAAGGCTTCTAAACACTCTCTACAATATTTGATGAAAAGAAATGGTAGGTAGGAACAGGGTTGCCAGTTTGGGGGTTTTCCCCCCAGATTTAAGGGATTTTTCATCGTTAGGGGGAAATCTGGGGTGACAAGATATCTGGGGGGAAATCTGGGGGTATTTTTTTTTTAAAGTTAAACAAATTAAAAATTGTATGACTGTTTAATTTTTTTCATTCTCAAAATTACATCGTATGGGAATTGAAATAACTGATAGTAACTAAGGCCGTGAGTGCAAAATTAGCGTTACGCATATATTGGAAAAATTAATACTTTTGTTTCGTAGTCCGTAGACATTTATGCATGAATAGTCATAGAAGCAGTAGTACCTCTGGTTTGATGGTTAGTGCGTACGACTGTCATGCCGAAGGTGTGGGTTCGATTCCCAGCCGTGCCACCTAAAAACAGAAATGTTTTATTCGAGGTACTGCCTCTTGCGAGGAACTGACAAATCCTCCAAGAGTATACTTGTCATTAAAAAGTGCATCTCATTTAGCCGTTCGGACTCGGCAAAACTGTAGGTCCCCTAAATTCCTGCGAACAAACACGCACCCAGGAATGGTTGTGAGTTGTAAGTCGCTAGGCCCTGGTTCTCGATGAGCTGTTGCGCCACCCAATTTATTTATTTTATTTATTTTATAGTCATAGAAGCAAAAAATCTTTATTCTTAAATATTATCTTAGCCTTCCAAAGATGTCACATATCCTGCATGAATATCAAATAAAATAGTTATTAACATCGATTAAAAATAAAAACTATACAAACAAATTTTGTACTCACTGGCTCATTTGTGTTGTGAGTGAGATGTTCCTTCGCAGAATCTTACACCGTTAGAGGAGATGTCGCTTGTACAAAAATGAAGATGACGATCGTATTATTCTTGATTTTTTCAAATAAAGTATTTTAGTGTAGGTAGAGATGCATATTTTCATTTTTACTATAATTTTTTCGAAAATTTTATCTGAAATATATAATGATTTTATGAGTATTGAAAGTAAAAACAAAATCTAGGGATTTTTTTTGTCAAAATGTGGTAATCTGGGGAGTTTGTTAATTTTTCTGGGGGGAGATTTTTTTTTTCATCTGGCAACACTGGGTAGGAACCTTCCATACAAATGTTTTAAGAACCGTTAAGTAGAAAATTAGCCCTCTAAAAGTACTTGAGAGTGCTAGGACGCCATATGGCCCTAGGCTCAATGATAGGAAAATCTACTATGCACACCTCCGCGTGGTAGAGGGCGGGTAACGCTAACGTGCAGGGGGACCGAATGGATGCCGGGATAAGCAGACAGCCCAGCTTTGCTGGTCAGGGCACAAACTTGTCCTTGGGATGGTTAAAAGCCCCCTTAAGACGGATGAACTGCAGGCAGTGGTCAACGGCATGATAGTCTGGTGGCGGAGGAGCTTTTTTTCGTAAAAGGCCAACGGCAGCAGCAGGTAGCGTCTGTGACACATATTGGGCGGCTAAAAAAGGCGTCTGTTTTCCCATAGTGGGCGGCCTCGAGCAGTTATGTGTTTGACCATACAAAAGGCGGGTGTGCCTGTCAAATCTGAGCTTATGTATGTTATTAATCATATCTCGGAAAACACCATGGTGAAAGGATATATGCAAATACATGAACTATGACAACAAATGGAAATGAGTCCCCAACAGGTAATATTTTTATAGAAAATCCTTCTGTAGCTTCGGTTGCAGTAAACCGCACATCGGATTTTGGGGTGCGGCATCTTTCATGTACGAGCGTCAATCAAGACGCCATAATAATAAATGAATAGTTGACAAACAGAAGAAGTCTTTTAAGAAGCGCAAATGTTACTTTTGGCTACCGCATACGTATGAAAATCGGAGCATGGAACGTTCGATCCTTGTACGGCGATGGTAGATACGAGCAGGTTGAGCGTGAAATGCTTCGTCTAAAGATCAGTATCCTGGGCATAAGCAAAACTAAGTGGAAAGGAAGAGCTGAATACAGATCAGACACTGGACAGACGAGAATGCTGTATTCCGGGGAAGATGAAAGAGAGGGTGGCCAAAGACTGCATGGTGTCGGAATTATGTTGAACGAAGAAGCGAGGCGTAGTTTGATCTCCTGGGCGCCCATTTCTGCGAGATTAATGACTGCAAGGTTTCGTTCAAAAATTCGTAACGTCACAATTATTCAGTGCTACGCCCCCACAAATGAAGCGACAGAGGAAGACAAAACCGCATTCTACACTCATCTTAACTCGGTTTACAGTAGTGTTCCGAGAGCTGACATCATAGTCGTTTTGGGAGACTACAATGCCCAGGTCGGTTCAGACAATTACGGACTGGAACGCGTGATGGGAAAAAATGGCTTGGGGTCACGGAATGAAAATGGTGACTTGCTTGTCGACTTTTGTAACGCGAATCGTCTTGTTATAGGTGGGACTGTATTTAAGCATAAGACGTGCAACAAAATTACCTGGGTGCATCCGGATGGTCAAACCGAAAACCAAATTGATCATATCATGATTCAGCAGCGATGGAGGAAGTCTATGTGTGATGTCCGGAGTATAAGAAATGCCGATGTGGGAAGCGACCACCATTTGGTTCTGATGAGTCTCAAACTACGAACCGCTGCCGTACAAAAACCAGCGCATGATTCAGCAAGGAGCACAAAATTCATTACTAATGCTTTAAATGACCCCAACATTATGTCGAAACTATGTCACCACCCTTAACGACAGAGCCTCGTCATTAAATGGAATCCAGAATTCAACAATTGATGAGATGTGGGGTGAAATTAAAAGTGTTTTTATGGAGGCTGGATCCGAAACTGTACCCAAGCGTAGAGACGTAGAGACTCTTGGATATCCCAAGACACCTGGGATAAGATCGAACTTCGCAAATCGTTGAAAATCCAAATAAATGCCGAAGCTGATGTTCAACGAAAGGCTGACTTGCGAAGAGAGTACCGCATTGCACATAAGATGGTCTACCGCTGTGTGAGACGTGACAAGAGGGTGAAGTTGGATGGACTCGCAGATAATGCGGAAATCGCTGCCAGAAGAGGAGATATCCGGGAATTGTACCAAATAGCCAAAGATGTTATCGGGAAAAAAAGCAACACCAATCATCCTGTAATGGATGTGGATGGCACACTTTTGGTATCAATTGAGGATCAGCTTCGTAGATGGAAGGACCATTTTTGTGCCCTGCTAAATGAGGATTCAGTTGAGCAGAGTGCTGAAGTGCCCCAACTAAACGAGATGCGCAGGTCCTATAGGGGTATTGATATCGAACCCCCGTCAGAATCGGAGATTCGTACATCAATAAATCTCCTCAAAAACAACAAGGCAGCTGGACTGGACGGAATACCAGCTGAATTCCTGAAAGCCGATCCCGTAACAGCGGCTAGTATTTTACATCCGTTGATACAAAGCATTTGGGAAAACGAAAACTATCCCAGGGATTGGAAGGATGGTGTGATTGTTAAGTTGCCAAAGAAAGGTGACTTAAAGAATTGCAACAATTGGCGTGGTATCACCTTTTTGTCCGTTTTCCCAAAACTAATGGCAACCATCATTCTCGAACGAATAAAGGATAAAATCGAGTCTACACTCAAGAGGCATCAAGCTGGCTTCCGCAGTGGTCGATCGTGTGTCGACCATATCAACACTCTGCGTATCGTCCTCGAGCAGTCGATGGAATTTCAATCGCCGCTTTACCTCATGTACGTGGACTTTGAGAAAGCCTTTGATCGAGTTAACCGAGAATGTATATGGAGATCGTTGCTTGGTAGAGGAATTCCAACAAAAATTGTTGCCATTATTAAAGAGTCCTACAACAACGCGAGGTGTTTTGTTTTGCACAATGGGCAGCTATCCGACTCCTTCGTAGTGCAACAGGGTGTGACACAAGGGGATGTTCTATCGCCAATAATTCTCTTCCTGCTGGCGATGGACGACGTATTGACGGCCAGTGTTGGTACAGCTGAGCGACAGGGCATTCAATGGAGACCGTTCGAAAGGCTCAGTCATTTAGACTATGCCGATGACATATGTCTACTGGCAAATAACATCAGTGGGCTGAACGGGATGTGCCAAACACTGCAAGTGAAGGGAGAGTCGAGTGGTCTAAGAATTAACAGCAAAAAGACAAAAATAATGCTCACAGGCCGCTCCACACAGCAGCGTATTATTTTACAGGAGACGCCAGTTGAAGTAGTGAAACAATTTAACTACCTTGGCAGTATTGTTTCTGCAAACGGTGGTACGGATCTGGACGTTAAAAGTAGAATAAATAAAGCTCGTGCTGCCTTCGTTACTCTGTCCCCAATCTGGAAATCAAGTCAAATCTCCTTACGCACTAAGTTGAGATTCTTCGAATCCAATGTGAAATCCGTGCTGTTATATGCTTGTGAAACCTGGAAAGTCACGTCTATCATTTCGAAGAAATTGCAGGCTTTTGTCAATCGCTGTCTTCGCCATATCCTAAAGATACGCTGGCCGCAAATTATATCAAATGAGGAATTGTGGCGCTGGACAAGTCAAGAGCGGCTGGACGTCGACATAAGAAAGCGTAAATGGCGTTGGATTGGTCACACACTGAGGAAACCAAACGATGAAATGTCAAAGCAGTCCTTTGAATGGAATCCTCAGGGTGCACGGCGGGTTGGAAGACCAAGAACAACATGGAAATCAACTGTCTTAGCGGAAGCAGAGTCCCAGAGAAAGGCGTGGCCACAGCTAAAATACCTTGCAGCAGACCGTGAAGGATGGAGACGTTTTGTTGACGCCCTATGCCCCAGCCGGGGTTACAGGACACGATGATGATGATGAAGTAGAAAATTGTCTTCTTAAAAACCATCTCCTACGATTTTTATAAACTTTTTCTGTATGCCAAAATTATAGTGATTTATACTACCAAAAATTATAAAAATTATATTTGCAATGTTTAATATTAGGTAACCTCCCATAGAACCTTTTTCTACTTTTTCTATACATAAATTTCAAATTAAATGAAATAATATTACATAGACAAGTTTTCATAAAAAAAATTTCTCGTTGAAAATTCAATATCTCGAAAACGGATTGACAATTTTTTGGAAATTTTATTTTGCATGCACGTACAAAAACAAATACTAAGAATTTGCTAGCCAAAAGTTTTACCTAAAAATACTTAAAGAATTTGATCTTAAAAGATTATCTTTTTTTAAAAACCACTTCAACAATTTAAAATTTTTATTTTTAACTAAGAATTCTCAAACCCAAACTTGGAGGTTATTGTAAAATTTTGATAGACATTTTGTCAAAATGTTAAAAACAGATGATTGACAAATTTTCTTGGTTATTTCGTTAATACACAAGCATGTGTTATACCATTTTGAAAAGTGCATTAAATAGACAACTTTTTTAAGCAATTGGCCACTCATGTTCTTATACAATTTTAATTTATTAGAGGTGGTCAAACTTTTTCGAATATAAATGTTTGTACTGAAAAAAATATTTAAACAACAGTTTACAACAGTTATTCTAGAATATTACAAAAATATAAAAATAGTAAAAATTGTTCATCCATGGTCGTAGCGTTCACGTATTCGAGGAAAGTAGTACTTGTTAACAACTTTTGGAAAAAACATGGATAGTAACATAGTAACCACAGGGAAAACATAACATAGTAACCACAGGGAAAATATTTTTTTATATTTTTTTCTGGAAAGGTCATAAGGCCTGCTACAACCAGTTGCAAGGTTATCCATTATTTACAGGACACCCTGTATATTTTAGATCAATTAAGAAACGTAATTCAAATTTTTTCACACAAATTAATTATTTAATGTTTTCGAATGGACTTTCGGAAATAGTAAAAATACGTAAATTTTCAACTAGTGCTTCAGTTCAAACAGGTTGTTGCAGAAAAATTTTGAAATTAACTAATAATTGATGGTAAATGGAAAAACCCCCAAAAACTGAATTTTGCATTATTTTTTGCATTTTTTGTCCATGTTTTGTCGCTTAATTTTAGTCCCAAACCTAAGAATCGGGTTCAGCACACCGAAAACAGAAGCAGGAATTAAATTATAACTACCCCTCAACTTGCTCACTAAGGGCCCTTTTCAACACAAATTGACTGGACTATGAGTGGTTTTAATTTTTTGTATTTTTAATGGAGAAATGGTAGAAAGAACTGCTGAAGAAGGAATACAGTTTAAATTTCACAGTCGTATCTCATTTCATTTTATTTTATATTATCACATTTCATATCATTTCATTTCATTTCATTTCATTTCATTTCATTTCATTTCATTTCATTTCATTTCATTTCATTTCATTTCATTTCATTTCATTTCATTTCATTTCATTTCATTTCATTTCATTTCATTTCATTTCATTTCATTTCATTTCATTTCATTTCATTTCATTTCATTTCATTTCATTTCATTTCATTTCATTTCATTTCATTTCATTTCATTTCATTTCATTTCATTTCATTTCATTTCATTTCATTTCATTTCATTTCATTTCATTTCATTTCATTTCATTTCATTTCATTTCATTTCATTTCATTTCATTTCATTTCATTTCATTTCATTTCATTTCATTTCATTTCATTTCATTTCATTTCATTTCATTTCATTTCATTTCATTTCATTTCATTTCATTTCATTTCATTTCATTTCATTTCATTTCATTTCATTTCATTTCATTTCATTTTATTTCATTTCATTTCATTTCATTTCATTTCATTTCATTTCATTTCATTTCATTTCATTTCATTTCATTTCATTTCATTTCATTTCATTTCATTTCATTTCATTTCATTTCATTTCATTTCATTTCATTTCATTTCATTTCATTTCATTTCATTTCATTTCATTTCATTTCATTTCATTTCATTTCATTTCATTTCATTTCATTTCATTTCATTTCATTTCATTTCATTTCATTAAGCCTCGGCAATTAATAATTTTTTTAAGGCACATGAATTTAGCGCCACGAAAATTACCGCCCGAGGCATGGTCTCCGGTTTGCCCCCCATTGATCCGGGACTGTAAGTAATTATTTTTACATAATAACATCCCACAATTTGCTCGATAAGTGCCCTTTTGAGCACAAATTGACTGCATTTTCCGAATTAGGTAGCAACACGTAAACTAACGATTTCTCGAAGATGGATGGAGGTTTTTGAAAGATTCGAAAAGAATTTTGAAGTAAAATGTTCATACTTCAGAAGCTGGAGAAATTCCAAGGCCAGATTCGAACTCAGCGCATCAAAGATCACCAGAAAAGTATATCTTGGTTCATGTTACAGATAAAAATTCAAAGAACTTTTTTGAACACAAATTGACTGGACTAAGAATGGGAGGCCTTCGCAAGTAGTAGTAGATATTTCTGAAAAGAAAACACATTTCTGGGATTCAAAATAATAAACATAGTTTTCGAATGAATGCCTATGTGGAATGCATAATTTTTTTTACTGGAGTTAAGTACTAGATCCTGAGCTGATAGCTTGAAGAATGCGAAATGTCACCGAAATTCCAAAAATATTGTTTTTTGAAATTAAACCAAGTATTTCAAAGGGAAACGCTAATAAACCTCACGTGGCAAGGTTCTCTATTGACAAGCAAAACAAATGGATACCAATTTGAAATCATTTTGATTTTCTCTTTGTGATAGTAGTAGTAGACAGCACAATTTTAATCTAAGTTTGGATATTAAAAGTTCTAGTGAAAATGAAATTCTTCTGCAAAACTATCAAAGTTGATATTAAAGTAAGAAATCCACACCACCTAACATTTATTCATATCAATTCAAATTGCTTTTAAACCTAACTAAGCATACGTTATTTGCCACAGTGCATGCAAATGGAATTATGTTTAATTAAGCGATACCATGATTTCACCAATCTTGTTTGACCTTTTCCGTTTCCGACAAATTGCTCACGTGTCCCGGCTCCCGGACCGGACGGCCTGCTCTGTTCCAGCGCTCTTAACTCCAACTCCAGCTCGATATTGCTTCAATTCCATACGGCCAAACCAAATATCCGAAATGTCCTCTCATCATAGCGCGCTTGGGCGCATCCTAATGACATGCACATCCTTATATCCGTAGCAGGTACCGTAGCGGTGGTGTTAGTTTTGCTAATTTTGTTTAGAAGCAAATTATATTGTCGACGCGTTTGTGTGTTTACTTGGTTTGATGTAATTTTCAGAATAAAATTGTCTATTTACAGTGCAGTGGCTAATTAGAACATAAAAATTACTAACTAGAGGCATCAATGGGATGAGGATGGGGAAAGGCCGGGCTTTGGGTGTAAAATATAAATGAACAACAAACATGGGATGTTGGAGAAATCCATAGACGCAAACACAAAAAATGGAATGTTGTTTACCTTGTACCACGTCCACGGAGCGGCAGCGTCCATGGCTAGAGAATATTGAGAGTTTAATTAGTGTTTGCAATCGATGTTCTAATACAGAAGCACCAGAGAGGCTTTATTTTTGAAACATGATATTGTGCTAGTATATGGAAAAGCCAGACCGTGTGCGGTGTTTAGACAAGGTCTTATGTTATTAATATTCTGCATTTAAATTAAGGGCGTATTTGTTTTGTGCCATAATTTCCAACGTATAAAACAGAGAGTGTATTTATTCAAATTAAGAAATTAGTTGAATTCATACTGAAAATGTTTACAAATTTTTAAAGGCAAATAATATTTGAGCAAGGAAAATAAAGAAGAAAGAATGAACAAATAAACTCTTTTACACGCCATTTTGTCTTGTTTTCAAAGGAATTATAGCTGGTTTGAGTCAGTTTTATGACTTTTTGTAGAATTTCTTAAGAACGAATTTGTGCTTAAAGGTTGTATTTATTTAAATATTAAAGTGCTCATTTGCTTCCAAGATGTTTTGTTGTTTTATGTACATTGGTTGAAGACAGGAACACGGTGAAGACTGTTTGCACACCTTAAATCGATAGGTACCCAAAATTTTGTTGTGCTTCAGACTTTTATAAAATGCTAATTAATGTCTTTAAAAATGGATGTAATATGAAAACAAGTTTGACTGTTCTACTAAGGGAGGATATGGATTTAATTCAAATGTGGTACAAAACGCTTACAATTACAATTCAATTTTAATGTCGTTTTCCATTATTTGTTCTATTTGGAATAAACAAATTCGTCACTCTAAAGAAGTGAAATAGGAGTGCTATAGGAGTGACCAAAAGAAAACGACATTAGATAAAAAAGTATGCTGAGCTTGAATTTTTGTTTCAACTCATCTAGTTTAACTTGTAATGCTTAAGTGTTTATTGCAATAAAGCTCAGTTGACAGTTTATGGCTTAAAACTCACATAACAGATACATATCTTGCGATCATAAGCAAGTGTGGCGCCAAGCCCGGTAGATACAATTCTACTCTCTCCAGTACTTGTGTCCAGAAATTATAAAGGCATGACTTTTATTTTGTATTTTTAAAAATTAAAACAATTGATAATTTTTAGTGTATTCTGGATCGTACTTACAGGAGTGGTAGTTTGCTAGGTTGCACAGAGGGCTCAATTAGGCTAATCGCAAGATTTGTATTATGATTTTTTTACCCAAGATGGCAGAAAAGCTGGGGGCCAGAAAAATACTTGGTGCATATTAACATACTCAATTCTGCTGAATTCTTGGAATGTTCTGTCTGTCTATAAACTAAGTGCAGCCAAACATTTAGCGGAGGCCCTAGACTGCTACAAGGTAGATATCACAGCCATCCAAGAGGTGCTACGGGATGGACCGGGCAAACGAAAACTGAATGACTTCGACATCTACTACAGCAACTGTAACTGACACCAAGGAAACGCCTTTTTGGGTTAATCGCTAGAAGCAGACTCAGGCAAGAAGTCTTGAGCCTCAAGTATGCATTGTGAACGAACGCCTCTCACTGAAGAGAAAGACTATGAGACAAATGAAGAGATCTACGAGCTCGTGGACAAAACATATGAGCAATGCCCTAGCTATGACACTAAAATTGTCTTGGATGATGTTAATGCAAAGCTATAGGAAGAAAAGAAATCTCTTTGGTAGGACAATTGGCCTGCACGACACCACCTCCGTTAACGGACTCAAGTTAATCGATTTTGTTGTTAGTATGCAGTTACTACGCAGTTGATATCTACAAGGGGACTGGCAATAAGCTGGTCAATCAACCGCCAAGCAGATTGATCACATTGTGATTGACGCAAGGCACTCTCCAATATCAAGGATGCCCGAACGTTCCGAGGAGCCAATGTCGAATCGAACCACTACACCTCATTGTAGATTATGCTGCAGATACCACAGACCAAAGCCAAATCAGGGAAATACTGTGAGAAAATTCAACGTCTGACGGCTACAGTCGTATAAGAATTCCCCCTGGTTCTTTTCCGATCGAATGTCTTGCACCCTCTTACATATGTCACCAGTGGAAAAATTGCCAGGAAACAGGAACTGAGCCAAGTTTATGTTTGAAATGTCCTTAAATATGTGCCTTAATGCGTATACTTTCATGAAAAAATTACTCCAATACTGATTGGTAAAAAATTTAAAGAAGATAGTGCAAAATGTTGAGAAATGTTCCCAAGAGATAAAGAACTAATTTGAGTGCTAGCTTCTAAAAGTTTTTGTGCTGGAAATTAGCTTGGAACTAATCTGATCGAATCTGAAAGAAATCTGGCAGTTTTGATGGCCAGTAAAATTTTAGACCAAATATCCTCAAAAACTGTACCTAAACAAAAATAATTTTAAGTAAAAGTTTTAGTATTATTTTTGATATTTTTTTGGTTGCATCAAGTCAGGCAAAGAACGAAACCAAAATCTTAAAAATTAAAATTCCTGAAATTTGAAATTTCGCAAATCAAATTATCTGAAATTCAAATCTCACAGCGACGAATCGCACGGCTTTTACGAACAAATTTTTTATTTTGAGTATTATGCATAATTTTGTCTATCCAAGTGATTACTAAACCCATCAATAAAAAGTTTTTACCTCCATTTTTACTTATAACAACCTCCACATTCATTTCACGTTCCTTTGTCTTTGTCTTGTTTAACATGGATGGAAATTTACACATGACACATTGCAACTGGATATATGTACAATCTCTATATTCTCTTTCTAATAGTCTGATAGCCCATTGTAAGATTACCTATCTCATCGCGGCCACGCAAAAATTGGATGCCAACCGATAGCTTTAGTCTAAACACTTACAAAACTGCTGGTCGGACAAGCTTTATCTGGTCGCAATGGTTAGAAAATGCATTTTTCAGGTTGCATTTCCCGCTAAGTGTACCTAGAATACAAGCAACTTATATAAATGGGGTTTCAAATGAAAGCTAGGACTGTCTTCTTCACGATACCATTGGTCGGACAGACTTTTTTTGGCTGTTGCCACGATGCCGACCATCATCATCATTATGTCCTGTTCTCCGGCTGGGGCATAGGGCGTCAACAAAACGTCTCCATCCTTCACTGCTGCAAGGTACTTTAGCTGTGGCCACGTCTTTCTTTGGGATTCTGCTTCCGCTAAGACAGTTGATTTCCATGTTGTTCTTGGTTTTCCAACCCGCCGTGCACCCTGAGGATTCCATTCAAAGGACTGCCTTGCAATTTCATCGTTTGGTTTCCTCAGTGTGTGACCAATCCAACGCCATTTACGTTTTCTTATATCGACGTCCAGCCGCTCTTGACTTGTCCTGCGCAGGCGCGGATCCAGGATTTCGTCCAGGGGGGGGCAATTTTCGTGAGTTTCCAAAATCTATATGAGGTCTATAGAAAATTTGAGTGCACCATACCGCTCTACACGCCTGGTCACACAAAGCAATGTGAGTTGATGAGTTTGAAATTTGAAGAAAACAATAAACTGCCAAAGTAGTTCTCAACAGCGTGTACTTTGAACTTTGTGAATTGAAGTTTTGCAGTTTGTAACTATAGCATGGTGTCTGTACAGCGTTTTTTAGTTCCCTCTGGATCTACACAAATCGACAATTATGGTCGAAAAACATAATGGTACAGTGGTATGTTCCTATTCAGACACATGACGTCCAAGTTCGAGTGAAAATTCAAGCCTCTTCTTTAGCTGGCAACCTAACCTAACCTTGCTAGTAAAAGGCCGTTTTCGAGAACGTCATCAGCGTCAAAAATTGCAGAATGTTCTCAAACGCAAAATCCGAAGTCTTGTGTTAGGAAAGGCAAATTCAAGCTTTACTGTATAAGCATTGTGTTCGATAATGCAGTTTGCTAAAGTCATATGTTCGAAAACATCATGTGTGGTGGAATTCTGCAGAAGAAAAATCGAGTTGGCAGCAAAAATATTGAGAAACCGGAGAACGTGTTCATAAACGTCAATTGCGTTTGCAAGGAAATTGAAGGACGTTGATTAAAAAGATTTTGCGCAAAACAAAACCATTGCATTAATTTGAATATAGCTGTATTTTAGCTTAACTAAAATTATAGATCAAAACCGAGATGAACCGTATCGTTTGTTCAGACTTCAGATGCCTTCGTCCATCGATACAAAACCAAACTTTCCGACATTAAAATGTAACACAGATTTCCTATAGTGGAAAATACAAAGAAAACACCACTCTTAATTAAATCTTTCCGTCCGACCTTCTCGATTGTGAATTTGTTATACTTTCGTTATACATTTTATTAACAATATACTTAGCCTTCGTTAAGTTTTGATATAAATGTTTCATACATATAAGCTCAAAACATCGACTACAGAGTTGCCAGACTCATGCAGTTCGATAAAATAGCAATAGCATACAATAGCAATATTCGCGGCGAAAAATGTCAATCATTTGACAATCCAAGCCAAAACAACTATCCTTTTCTTAGGTATAAAAGTTCCATCCAACTTCTCTTCGGCAGTGACTGCTGTCGTCGTTTCCTGGTTTCTCTCCAATCTTCTTCGTTGGATTCGCACTCTCTGCCAGTTTTATAATATGGAACACGGAAGTTCCTAAAGCACATCCATAAAAACGACAAAATCCTCACATCAAAAACGTATCTTATGGCTGAAACATATGTGCAGCACGTCTGCACGCATCGCAGATTCGAGCATTTGAAGCTTATTACTCGTAATTCGACGCATTTTTAAGATTAAATTGTTTTTTAATTGAATCGGTCATTTCAAAAACCACTTAAGTCACATTTTTTTCAAATATGCTTTTTTTGCTGTAAATGCTTCCTTAAACGTAGATGCATATTCTGAGAATAAATTATGTCGGTCCAAATATTCCTTCCTCTCCAAATAATACCTCACAATAAACGTTCCATGCAGAAACAATAACGTAAGTCAATTGACTTAAGTGGTTTTTGCAAGCACTACTAGATGGGGGAAGTAGTTATATCTTGTTTTGACTTAGGTTTTAATATACTGAAACACGATAAATTAAAATATGTGACATGTTAAAATGTTAATATTAAGTATAATAAAAAAAAATTTGATTTGGTTTAAATTATTGTATACTACTGACCCCGTTTCTTACTAAAACAACGTAAGTCACCCGTTTCTTGCTATATCAACGTAAGTCAAGAACGGGTTTTCAGACTTTTTTCAATATTAATATTGATAAACTGTGAATATTTTTTTATATTTCAATCCTTTACAACTCTAATATTATATTGAGCACAAAAAGTCCTTTAAAAATAGTTTATTTTTTAATTAAACTGTTTTTATTGATTCCTGAAAAATTCTAATTGTGTGACTTAAGTGGTTTTTGAAATGACCGATTCAATTAAAATCAACTTCAAGTTTGAAAATTTAGATAAGTGCCCCTGTTGCCTCTCCCGTTACATTTAAGTATGTATAAAAAACCACTAACAAATTTGTAGAATAGGGTTGGAGGTGAAGAAATAACTTTTTAAAACATCATTTTTCAAACTGTGAAATTTTTTATTCAAAGCATATTGAAAAGTGAAAATGAAATCGATTTGGGATTCAATCTGCTTTTCTCACCAAATTTTATACAGTAGATAATGTAGCCTGACATTCATCTTTTAATTAAAGACTGACCTTAACTTTGTGGCTTGATGGTTAGTGCGTAGGACTGTCATGCCGAAGGTGTGGGTTCGTTTCCCAGCCGTGCCACCTAAAAACAGAATTGTTTTATTCGAGGTACTGCCTCTTGCGAGGAACTGACAAATCCTCCAAGAGTATACTTGTCATGAAAAAGTGCTTCTCATTTAGCCGTTCGGACTCGGCAAAAAACTGTAGGTCCCCTCCATTCCTGCCAACAAACACGCACACAGGAATGGTTGTGAGTTGTAAGTCACTAGGCCCTGGTTCTCCATGAGCTGTTGCGCCACCCAATTTATTTATTTATTTAACTTTGAATATCGAGATCTAAAACCGAAGTTATAAGCTTTCCACTCAGTCTATTCGAAGGCGCTATTTGTATTTGTACATAGCGGAACTTTTCTTAACTGAACCTTGTCAGCCAGCGGCCAATGAACAACCACTCATTGCTGCAACACTGCGCTGCCAAGAAAAAAATTTATAAACGTGTAACGAAATAACCTTTTTTTTGGTTACATTTTATTAAATTCATATTTTATGCTACGTTCGTTCTTGCCCAGGGGGGGGGCAATTGCACCCATTGCCCCCCCCCCTGTATCCGCGCCTGGTCCTGCGCCACAATTCCTCATTTGATATTATTTGTGGCCAGCGAATCTTAGGATGTGGCGAAGACAACGATTGACAAAAGCCTGCAATTTCTTCGAAATGGTAGATGTGACTTTCCAGGTTTCACAAGCATATAACAGCACGGTTTTGACATTGGATTCGAAGAATCTCAACTTAGTGCGTAAGGAGATTTGACTGGATTTCCAAATTGGGGACAGAGTACCGAAGACAGCACCGGCTTTATTTATTCTACTTTTAACGTCCAGATCCGTACCACCGTTTGCAGAAACAATACTTCCAAGGTTGTTAAACTGTTCGATTTTTTCAACTGGCGTCTCCTGTAGAATAATACGCTGCTGTGTGGAGCGGCCTGTGAGCATTATTTTTGTCTTTTTGCTATTTATTCTTAGACCACTCGACCCTCCCTTCACTTGCAGTGTTTGGCACATCCCGTTCAGCCCACTGATGTTATTTGCCAGTAGACATATGTCAACGGCATAGTCTAAATGACTGAGCCTTTCGAACGGTCTCCATTGAATCCCATTTCGCTCAGCTGTACCAACACTAGCCGTCAATACGTCGTCCATCGTCAGCAGGAAGAGAATTGGCGATAGAACATCCCCTTGTCTCACACCCTGTTGCACTATGAAGGAGTCGGAAAGCTGCCCATTGTGCAAAACAAAACACCTTGCGTTGTTGTAGGACTCTTTAATAATGGCAACAATTTTTGGTGGAATTCCTCTACCAAGCAACGATCTCCATATACATTCTCGGTTAACTCGATCAAAGGCCTTCTCAAAATCCACGAACATGAGGTAAAGCGGTGATTGAAATTCCATCGACTGCTCGAGGACGATACGCAGGGTGTTGATATGGTCGACACACGATCGACCACTGCGGAAGCCAGCTTGATGCCTCTTGAGTGTAGACTCGATTCTATCCTTTATTCGCTCGAGAATGATGGTTGCCATTAGTTTTGGGAAAACGGACAAAACGGTGATACCACGCCAATTGTTGCAATTCTTTAAGTCACCTTTCTTTGGCAACTTAACAATCACACCACCCTTCCAATCCCTGGGATAGCTTTCGTTTTCCCAAAAGCTTTGTATCAACGGATGTAAAATACTAGCCGCTGTTACGGGATCGGCTTTCAGGAATTCAGCTGGTATTCCGTCCAGTCCAGCTGCCTTATGTTGTTTTTGAGGAGATTTATTGATGTCTGGATTTCCGATTCTGACGGGGGTTCGATGTCAATACCCCTATAGGACCTGCGCATCAGCACTCTGCTCAACTGAATCCTCATTTAGCAGGGCACAAAAATGGTCCTTCCATCTACGAAGCTGATCCTCAATTGATACCAAAAGTGTGCCATCCACATCCATTACAGGATGATTGGTGTTCCTTTTTTTTCCAATAACATCTTTGGCTATTTGGTACAATTCTCGGATATCTCCTCTTCTGGCAGTGATTTCCGCATTATCTGCGAGTCCATCTAACCTCACCCTCCTGTAACGTCTCACGTCTTATGTGCAATGCGGTACTCGCTTCGCTATTCAGCCTTTCGTTGAACATTTTTTTGGCATTTATTTGGATTTTCAACGATTTGCGAAGTTCGATCTTATCCCAGGTGTCTTGGGATATCCAAGAGTCTCTACGTCTCGTTCGCTTGGGTACAGTTTCGGAGCCGGCCTCGATAAAAACACTTTTAATTTCACCCCACGTCTCATCAATTGTTGAATGCTGGATTCCGTTTAATGACGAGGCTCTGTTGTCAAGGGTGGTGACATAGTTTCGACATTATGTTGGGGTAATTTAAAGCATTAGTAATGAATTTTGAGCTCCTTGTTGCATCCTGCGCTGGTTTTTGTACGGCAGCCAGCGCAGCGGTTCGTAGTTTGAGACTCATCAGAACCAAATGGTGGTCGCTTCCCACATCGGCATTTCTTATACTCCGGACATCACACATAGACTTCCTTCCATCGCTGCTGAATCATGATATGATCAATTTGGTTTTCGGTTTGACCATCCGGATGCACCCAGGTAATTTTGTTGCACGTATTATGCTTAAATACAGTCCCACCTATCACAAGACGATTCGCGTTACAAAAGTCGACAAGCAAGTCACCATTTTCATTCCGTGACCCCACGCCATTTCTTCCCATCACGCGTTCCAGTCCGTAATTGTCTGAACCGACTTGGGCATTAAGGTCTCCCATAACGACTATGATGTCAGCTCTCGGAACAGTACTGTAAACCAAGTTAAGATGAGTGTAGGACGTGGTTTTGTCTTCCTCTGTCGCTTCATTTGTGGGGGCGTAGCACTGAATAATTGTGACGTTACGAATTTTTGAACGAAACCTTGCTGTCATTAATCTCGCAGAAATGGGCACCCAGGAGATCAAACTACGCCTCGCTTCTTCGTTCAACATAATTCCGACACCATGTAGTCTTTGGCCACCCTCTCTTTCATCTTCCCCGGAATACAGCATTCTCGTCTGTCCAGTGTCTGATCTGTGTTCAGCTCTTCCTGTCCACTTAGTTTTGCTTATGCCCAGGATACTGATCTTTAGACGAAGCATTTCACGCTCAACCTGCTCGTATCTACCATCGCTGTACAAGGATCGAACATTTCATGCTCCGATTTTCGTACGTATGCAGTAGCCAAAAGTAACATTTGCACTTCTTGAAAGATTTCTTCTATATGTCAAACGATTCATTTATTATTGTGGCGTCTTGATTGACGCTCGTACATGAAAGATGCCGCACCCCCAAATCCGATGTGCGGTTTACTGCAACCGAAGCTGCAGAAGGATTTTCCATAAAAAGATTACCTCTTGGGGACTCATTTCCATTTGTTGTCATATTTCATGTATTAGCATAATATCCTTCCACCATGATGTTTTCCGAGATATGATTAATAACATACATAAGCTCAGATTTGACAGGCACAGCCGCCTTTTGTATGGTCAAACACATAACTGCTCGAGGCCACCCACTATGGGAAAACAGACGCCTTTTGTAGCCGCCCAATATGGGTTACAGACGCTACCTGCTGCTGCCGTTGGCCTTTTAAGAAAAAAAAAAAAAACAAGCTCCTCCGCCACCCGACTATCATGCCGTTGACCGCTGCCTGGAGTTCATCCGTCTTAAGGGTGCTTTTAACCATCCCAAGGACAAGTTTGTGCCCTGACCAGCATCGCTGGTCTGCTTATCCCGGCATCCATTCGGTCCACCTGCACGTTAGCGTTACCCACCCTCTACTACGCGGATGTGTGCATAGGGATTTTCCTTTCATTGAGCCTAGGGCCATGTGGCGTCCTAGCACTCTCCAGTACTTTTAAGGAGCAACAAAAACTTACTATCGATTTATTTAGTACAAATTTTATAAATGTTTAACTTGTTTGGCCGGTCGTTATGATGCAATGGTCGTAAGTTTGCATGATAACTTATAGATGCGTGTGTTCAAGCTCCATTAAAGGTTGTGATTTGGTCCTATATTTCTCCATTTTTAGTTTTCTTTGGTATTAAATTGTTGAGGAAATTGAAACTCATGTAATGATTTTGATAAAATAATTTTGCCTTTATGTCTGTTTACTCCTGTTTGACCAAGTCTTAAGAAATTCGATTTCTAATTTACACGTTTTTTGAATAAAAATATTTGTATACAAACATATGTATCAATAAAACCAACAAAGTCATTAAAGTATCTATATATATCTTTTACGAGAAGCAAAGAATAGGATGCCTTCCATTAATGCTTATCTAAATCCCTACAGCCAGTAGGCATTATTGATAAATGAATAACAATAATCCCTTTCATTATGATTACACTTTACTACACGAATAAGAATAATACCTTCCATAATACTTTGTCCAAAAACCCATAGCCTTTTAAGAACGGACAGGTGTATACAACCATAAAGACAAAAATGAAATAAAATTCAAGGACAAATTTCGTTTATACCTTCATTATTATCATCCATAATGTCAGATTTGATTAAAATCTCGTTTTCGATTTTGTCGATAAATAAAAATCAAAGTAACCTCTGTTCAAAGACTGCCCACAGGCTTCAGCAAAAAAAAAGAAAAAGGAAAAAAATCATTCATCATAATTTTAACGTTTATTGCTACATTAATGTAAAAGAAGCAACTTCCTCCAAAATATCCTCCATTTGTTCACCGGAAACCCATAAGTCTCTAAATACCAGACCATAAAAAAATACCATTTATTTCGCTTAGTAAAGGTTTTTCGTTTTTTTTTTTTCTTACGAATTCTTCCTCACGACACATTTTATAGATTAATATTTAATTGAATTTAAGCTACTTCGTGCAACATAATTTCATCCCTTCTCCAAAAACTTCCAAATAGTGAGCAATAAACATAATGTCGAACATTAAAATCCTTTTAATCTGCAAAATTTTACATTAATTTTTGTTCTACAAGATTAAAGGCAACTAGTGGTTTATGGTCAGATTCTTTTTTTTTTTTCGTTTGTACACCTTAAAGTAAATATCCATGATTAGCTCCCTTAAATTTATGGTAGCAATTTCATTCAGTTTATGGAGGTAAGATTGAAGCACATTCAACATCCCTTGCTTTAATTTCATATTGCCTTCAAATCGAACAATGTGCTATGTGTTTCGAACATGTTTGAGTGTTCTCAGTATGATGTTGTGGTTGTGGACTTGGGAAAATGTTAAGTCAGCTGGATTCTCTTTATCCGGTTGTAGCAAGAGGGGTTCAAGCAACTCCGAAAGTATGAGATTGCCTTCTAACCCATGTTTGAGTCGAACTCAAATCATCATGTTCGATGGAACTTCCTGACTAAAGAGTTTCAGGTGGGGCTTCATGGGCGCATTTTCGGATACTTCGCTCATTTACCCCTGGATGAACTATCAGACTACTTGAGAAGCCGAAACCTAGACCCAGTTTTTTGCTGGAAAGCCCATCAGCAAGTCGGCAATAACCCGCAGAACAATGTTTTCCCATATTTGTTTTTTTTTTTAAGGTTTACTTTCTTGCCAAAGGTTACGTTGCCCTCTCTTCTTTCATCCATTTCCCCCTGCTCTAGCGGTAGCAAACGGCTGGGATGTAGAGTGTAGGTGTTGTATCTTTGAACTTTGATAGATACTTTGTGTCCGTATTGAATAAGTAAAATATTTCCCGCAAAAACATGGATGATTCTTCGTACAGAATTTGTGAATTTTTGATCACAGTCAGCAGAGTAAAAATGCTCTGATGATGATGCGGACCCTGGAGATGAGGACATCATTTGTGAATGTTTAAAAAGGATTTTTTTTTTTTCTTCAATTAAAAAAGACAATTTATTCAGAATTTCATTATTGACAAAAAATCAAATTATAACACATAACAAAAGTCTTGTTTAAATTTTGTACAGCGCAGGCTGACAGATGAGAGTCTGAAGAAAAGAAAGGGATCAATGTCGGAAGGGGTTGAATATATGTAAGTGAAGGTGAGGGAGTGGGTGAATTGTTGTCTGTTTGCATGGAAATGTTTTTTAAAATATTGCGCCAAAACGAAACTTTCATTAATTCAAGGCTGTGATGATAAACACAGGTTTTTCGAATTAAATGAACGCAAATACACACCTCCACATCGAAGCACTCAAAACAAAACAAAACACAGAAAAATGAGTGAAAAAAAAATGAAACAGAAAAATAACATTGAGGGTGGATGTTGTGAATAGAAAGACCTAGTTTTTTAGTTGACCCATTAAAAAAAAAAAGAAGAGCATGGTCGGTGAAATGAAACGGTTTGTGATTGTTTTTTCGTATTTCGTTTTATTTTTAATTCTTTTTTTTTGTTGGTGTAGAAAGGGGGTGAGGATGGATGGTTTTGATTTGGGGGATGTGTGAGGTTATTTCATTGCAAAAATTAGAACCAAATTGAAGCAAGAGAAACATGTTTTAGTTCAGTTGATTGGAAAGCACTTCGAAAATTGTTGTTTTTCAATTTTTTTTCGGGGAGTTTTGGGTATTTCGATTGATTTTTATTTTTTAATTTGTTCGAGTTGTTTTAGTTTATTTTTAAAGGTTTTCCTTTTCTTTTGTTTCGTTTAGACTGGAGGGAGTTTAATGAAATGTTTTTTTTTTTAGTCCATTAAAGGATGTGATTAAAAAGAGGATGTTGGTGCATTGGAGTGTTCGAAAAATATTGATTTATTTATTTTTATTGATTTGTAATTTTTGTGGAAGAGAATATACAGATTAAATTTTAATTTGAGCTTTTTATATTGATATTCAGAGGTTTCATAGCGCAGTTTTTTTTAAATCAAACGTACGTATACGTAGACATGGATAAGAAAGGTGTTGTGACGTGTTTTGATTTTTTTATCTTTAAAAACGTGTGTACGCCATTTAATTTCTTGTAATATGTTTAGCATTATAACCTAGGTACTGCAAATGGCAAAACTTCAACTTTGAGAGTTTTTTTTTCATTCAGAAATACATATAGGTAATGGCTAATTTAAGCTTCAAATCATGGTTATTATAGAACCATACACAAGAACCTATGCTTGAAGTCAAAATTAGAAAAATATTTTTAAACTGTAACTTTCTTATTTAGAAAAAAGGAGAAATATTTGATATCAATTTTTTGTTCTCAAATTTTTTTTACGTTAAGCAATAATTAATTTTCGATGCACTTAATTTATTTTAATAAGAATGATAAAAAGAGGTGCATTTATGTGGGACTATCATTGAGGCGGCAATTGAGAAGAGAATATTGATAAAGAACAATATATTTTTTTAAAGAAAATATTAGAGGTATAGTATTAACCTTTTGCAAAAAACATTAGAAATTCATTAAAAATAAACTGCACGACTTGATCATACGTTCTTCATCGTATGTTCAAGTTGCTTGAAAATTTTAAAATAGGTACGCAAATTCTTATAGAAAAAATAAATGGAACAAAATATGAAGAAAGCACTTAAAACGTTCTTTGAATTGTATAAACAGCTTGTAACCAGGGCTACCTTCATGGCTCTAAAGAGCCAATTTGGCTCTTATTTTCATGTATGGCTCCTTGGCTCCACTTTTCTTAAATCATCCAAAATTGGCTCTTTTTGATATTTTCATGGCTCTTTTCACTCTTTTTCAGAATAAAGGCCTAAATACAATATATTCTAGTGACACCTTCCTGCGAAAAAGATTTGAGTTGAGCTGAATGCATTCAAACACCGAAGAGGCTAGACCTAGAACTATAATGCTCGGAGGGGCACTTAAGTGGTCGGAAAAAAGCAAGCAAATACAAGGAAAGCATATGACACGACTATAATTGCGGAGGGGAGCGTTTCGTCAAGTTTCGTTCAACTTTGCTTACGGAAGTGAGGTTTGCTCCCGAGCGCACCTCACATATGTAAGTCAAAATGAGATTTGGTGAAATAGGAATGTCAAAAAGAGATAGATGATAAGTACATCATGTGTGTGTTCCCCTTTTGACGCTACGGAAAGCAACTTTTTGTTGGTTTTTGACTTTAGCTTCAGTGGCTTTCTGACCACTATAGTTCTACCTTAGTTCAGCAACTATTATCGATGTGAGTGACATCTATGAATTAGTTTTTTTTACTATTTGTTTAGATGTAGTTGTGTTTCACTTTTCTACAAAAGTAAAAGTTAGGAACGCTCTTACTTTTACTTTTGTAAAACTTGAGATAAAAGGTAGGATTGAACAGATTATTGGAAAAAGACAAAACACTTTTTCACTTTTGTACACAAGAGAATTGAATGTAGTTAGGCCTTAATATATCTATCTACCTAAATTTCCTTTTTCAAAATTTTCGAATTTCCCTCTAATAAAAAAATTCTTGGAAATTCTTCATCTGAGTAAATAATTCTTTGAAATCTAACTACGAAAACGAATTGCTCATTAAAATTTGGAAGATATTAATTTATTCATATAGCCCACGAAGCTGAAGCTTGTTTGAAAAAAGAAAATGTTTCTCATGATGATTTTGTTGCTATAAGAAAATGTTTTACTAAAAAAAAATAGTGATTTTTTTGTCTTTAGTTGATATTTTTCAAAATTTTACGTAATTAAGTGCTTTTTTTGTGTTAAATATTCCATGCCTTCATTATTTTTTAGTCCATGACTGAAAACCAAATGTAAAAATCTTTCTTATAGTACAGCGGATTAGCTAACCTATTGTGCACTTTTTGATAAAAGCACCAAATTTGGAACAGAGGCAGACCGATGTCATATGAGTAAATTTAGATGTGGAGCCATCGGCCAACTGCCCCCTGGGGGCCGTGGCAGCCATTTTCCAAAATGGCGACCAGTGGAGACCGAAAGACAAAAGAAGTTATATAAAGTTTGCTGCTGAAGGTTTAAGTGAGTGTTTATTCAATATTTTGAGTGATATATATATACATATGTTCATATATATGTATACGAATGTACATATATATATTATATATATATATATGCATACATTATATAACTTAAAAAAAAGCATAATTTGTTTCACACTTTGAATGCAGTATATATAAAGATATGTACATATATATAAATATATTTATGTATACATATACATATATATATGTACATATATATATATATCCATTTATAAAGAAATATATGTATATATAAATAAATATATATGCATATATTAACTTACAAAAAGCTATGTTTTCATTCAATAAACATTCACTAAAACATTCAGCAGCAAACCTTATCTAATACA
Source organism: Dasysyrphus tricinctus (assembly GCA_963921185.1). Lineage (NCBI taxonomy): Eukaryota > Metazoa > Arthropoda > Insecta > Diptera > Syrphidae > Dasysyrphus > Dasysyrphus tricinctus. Next base: position 88,153,496 of record OY992533.1, read on the forward strand.
TATATATGTATACATATATACATAATACATATATATTAATATATATATATATACATATTTATTATATATATGTATATATAATATATATATAAATATCTATTTGTTCTTTTTTCAAGAAGTATGTCGAAGATCTTCAAACTTGTTAAGCCTCGTGGTGAAGAAGCAGAAGCAGTACAGTCTACCCCCAGCCGAACAGCAAGAACAGAGGCAGACTGGTCATTATGTTTTATGTGTCAAGAAATAACCCAAGAATCGCTGACATATCCATTCAGGAATACCCGTCAAGACAAGGGGAGCAGCTACAGCATTCTCGCATGTCATTTGAAAAAGTTCAATGACTTTGGGTTGCTACCGGAGTCTTTTCTTTTTAGTCGACTCGATGAAGGAATTGGCGTTGAAGCAGCATTGCTTGCAAACAATGCACGATACTACAAAACCTGCACGCTGAGGTATAACAAACCCAAGTTAGACAGAGCTGAGAAGAGGCAACTAGAAATAGACGAAGATGACGAAGTACAAGGAGCTGTTGACCAAAAGCGAAAATGCAGTCTTTCACGAGAATCAAGTACAGAACCGAAACAGCGAGAAGTGAAATGCTTCTTTTGTGGAGAAACTGCTGGTAGTGCACCTCTTCACGAAGCTGCTACATTCTAACTGGACTCACGTGTCCATTCGTGTGCAATGATTTTGGACGATATGGACCTCCAGACGAAACTGAACGCTCGGGAGATGGTTGCACAGGATGCTAAGTACCACCGAAAGAGTGCACACGACTCGTCTTAAACAAAGACTACTTTGTCACTTTCCTAAAATGTGTGCACAACATCAGGGGCGCGATGAAGACCTTGGCGATGCCTTGGCGAAAGCTGCTCACAATGGCCACAAGAAGAAAATCCTCATCAGCACAGTTGACACGGATGTAGTTGTCTTGGCAGTGTAGTACCTCGTGGCATTATGGTTAGTACGTAGGACTGTCATGCCGAAGGTGTGGGTTCGATTTTCAGCCGTGCCACCTAAAAACAGAATTGTTTTATGCGAGGTACTGCCTCTTGCGAGGAACTGACAAATCCTCCAAGAGTATACTTGTCATGAAAAAGTGCTTCTCACTTAGCAGTTCGGACTCGGCAAAAAACTGTAGGTCCCCTCCATTCCTGCCAACAACACGCACACATAAATGGTTGAGAGTTGTTAGTCACTAGGCCCTGGCTCTCCACGAGCTGTTGCGCCACCCAATTTATTTATTTGTTTATGTCTTGGCACGCACCTTTAATGAGGAAACTGAAGTGTGGGTGTAATTCGGCTCGGGAAAGACTTTCCGCTTCTTGGCAGCTCTTGAAATTGCTCGGGCTTTGGGTCCTGAAAAAGCTTAGCCACTACCCATGTTTCATGCTTCGCCGAACGTGGGAAGAGGACAGCATGGGCAGTGTGGACAGTACTACTTGAGCTGACTCAGACGCTCACTCTTTTATCCACTGCACCAGATAGTATCAAGGAAGACGCCATGCACACCATTGAAAGCTTGCTTCATCATACTACTTTATGACAGAAAAAGCACAGAAACCGATATCGACAAGGCACGGCGCAAAATGTTTGCAAGGAAAAGCAACGTCCAGCTGATCAACAAGGGCAGCCCTGGAGCAGTACGTCCGAAGAGCAGTATACCATGTCTGGGGTCAGGCCCTGGTTTCTGCACCAAAACTGCCATCACCAACTGACTGGGGTTATCAAGACCAGCGGCGTGTTTGAACCTCTCTGAACAACGCTTCCCGAAGCATCCAAGATCTGCTGGGAGCCGATATCTTGCAAATGCAAAGACTGTTTGAGAAAGTGTAAATGCAAAAAGGCCGGTCTGGAGTGCACACCACTGTGCGCTTGCGACGGGGAGTGCTCTCAGAATTAATTTATATATTTTTTTATTTATATATTTATTTTTATTATTATTTTTATTTATTTTTATTAACTGTTTAACAGATTTTTAATTTTATTTTTAAATGCAATATGAAAAATGTACTAAAAGTTTATTTCAATGTGATAAATATTAGTTTTCCATTAACCTTTTAATTCAATTAATGTCAAATAAATAATTTAATTATAATTAGATCTGTGAAAAATAAAAATATTAAGTAAATATATATACATATCAATAACTACAAACTATGTGTCATGTTTTCATTCACTATATACTATGTAAATATAAACATAGAGAAGGAAGAATAAGTAAATATGTAAATTAGTGTCAAAGCAGCATTGCTAAAATGTAACTTTTCATTCATATACATGGATATATATATATAAATACATAGGTATATATATAAATATACATATATACATACAAACATATGTATAAACATATGTTCATATACATATATGTATGTATATAATAAATGCAAATATTTGTATGTATATAATAAATGTATTTCATGAAAACATGCCTTTTTGTAATACATATACATATATATATGAATATATATACATGTTTATGTATAATATGTATATATACATATATTTATACATATATAACGTACAAAAAGGCATGTTTTCATTGAAAACATTCAATAAACATTCACTATAACATGCAACAGCAATTCACTGGCGGCCATTTTGGAAAATACCCGCCACGGCCACCAGGGGGCAGTTGGCCGATGGCTCCACATCTAAATTTACTCATATAACATCGGTCTACCTCTGTGCCAATTTTGGTGCTTTTATCAAAAAGTGCACAATTGGTCTCCATATCCTAGCTTAACTGCCGCACTATTAGTTTTTGAGAAATTAAGAAAAAACAAAAGGTACTTTTACCAAAAAAGCCCAAAAAAGGGTTAAATTATGGATAATTCATGAATAAATTAATTTTTTCGGGCTTATTTAGTAAATGTACCTCGTGGCTTGATGGTTAGTGTGTAGGACTGTCATGCCGAAGGTGTGGGTTCGATTCCCAGCCGTGCCACCTAAAAACAGAAATGTTTTATTCGAGGTACTGCCTCTTGCGAGGAACTGACAAATCCTCCAAGAGTATACTTGTCATGAAAAAGTGCATCTCATTTAGCCGTTCGGACTCGGCAAAAAACTGTAGGTCCCCTCCATTCCTGCCAACAAACACGCACACAGGAATGGTTGTGAGTTGTAAGTCACTAGGCCCTGGTTCTCCTGGTTCTGTTGCGCCACTCAATTTATTTATTTAATTTATTTAGTAAATGTAGCTTTTGTTTTTTCTTAATTTCTCACAAAACTGCCCCCCTGCCTTAGGGAGGGGAGATACAACTTTCTCCCAATACATTTTTTTTCTTAGAATAACCCCAAGAACCACATCCTAAAATACTTCCACTCAGGTGCGGGACACCCTGTATATCAGACAATCTGCGATAAAATCACGTTTAGAATTGATTTCAAATATAAAAGATTGTTTGTGCTAAGATTTTTAGATCCAGTCATTATTAATTCTGATGAAGACATATCATGTTTTGATCTAGGTTATGAAGTCTGCCATTTAATAAGCTCTCCAGAAAAAATATAAATTGACTTAAACTTTTTGAATTAAAAGCAAAAGAAAAGGCTTACAGAATTTATTTTGTAATCACTATTATGGAGGAATTTCGGTTAAAAATTGGAAATATGTTCATATTAAAAATCATTTGGACGAGTAACCCTGTCTCTGTCCCAACTTATACAGGTTTTCAGCAAACATTTTCACTCTCCCGCATAGTAGCGTGTGTGTTTTCAATGAAAACAAAATGTACAAACTTCCTTAAATTAGAAACATGTCAATCGAATCTTTCAGCTTTGAATTTAACTTTTAACAAAGAGCTACAAGATTGGACAACAATGTAATTTTTTTTACAACTGTTTTTTTTTTAAAGTTTTTGTGTTTTTGGCATTTTTTTATTTGGGGACGTTTGCAGTGGTGGCTTTTTTTTTGTTTAAATGCTCTTTTTATTGGCTCTTTCTCAAAATCTAGAAAGGTAGCCCTGCTTGAAACTACTTTTGGAGCTCTAAAACAAGTATGACATTTGAATACTTGAAAAAACATGAATACATATTTTACATGCAAGGAAAATTTTGAAATCGTTGGGGCGGTTTTCATTAAACTTTTTTTTTTTTAAATAAAATGTTGGTAATATGTATTTAAGAATTAGAACTAGTTTCAAAAATCTTCATCAACCCGTTTTTGAAATATTGAGTTTTCAAAAAATTAGGTAAAAAAAAATATTTTTTCAAAATTTTATATGCAATATTATTGACAATTTAAACGAGCTTTTCCATGAACATTTTGATTGGAATTGTTTAAGCTATTAATGAGAAAATCGAAAATAAAAAAAAACAGGAACTGTTAAAAAAAAACAGTTTTTAGATTTGTTACCAGGAAGAAGGTATACTATACTTATGCTAAGAGTACACGGCATGTAAAATGCCACATGTGCATGCGCAGTGACATCATTATTACGTCAGATATGCGTCCCAGTTGCCGTATGCCGTGTAATCGGCATGTTTGTGACAGCCGCATGTAATGGACATGAACATGCGACAACAATGCTGCATGTTAACATGTGGAATTTTCGCATGTCGTGTACTCGCTCGGCACATGCAGATTGTGAATACATGCGAAATTTTTTCAATTGCCGCATGCATATGCGGCATGTCCCAAACATGCGCCAGCGCGAGTTTCTGCTGTCGCATGTTTTTGCATGTAGAACGAATTCTGGTATTTGTCGGAGCCTGTATTTTGTATTTTTATATATTATTTCTTGTTTCAATCGATTTTTTTAAATTTCTATTAATTCATTCATGTTGTGTGCACCATGCAGTGAATTTTGAATAAAGAACATTTTGATGATTCTTTGTTTGACGATTCAGAGAGGGTAGAGGGGTGATGTTGATGACGGGAATAATATTGATTTCATGCCACCCAGTGACCCAGTGTATAGCTGAAAAAGTGTCACGAACTATATTTTGCGGAAAAAGTAGGTATATACCTATGTCAATTCAAATGGTACCCCACTTGCCCTAAAATCACAGCATTAAAAAATCTTAACATATTTCAGATTTCTTAAGCCGCGTCCAGATCAATAAAAATTTGCGTTGTGAGCCGTATTTGGCGCAAATATTTGTGTGAATGCAAAAAGAAACGTCAATGTGGACGTCCGGACGCACACAAATTTTTGTGTCACATTCAACGCACGCTATCCGATTCCGATGGATTTTCGACGCACACGAAAAAATTTGCGGCGCACAGGTGCTTTGATGTGGACGACATAAAACATTTTAATGCAAACTGAGCACTCACGCACGGCACACTACGCAAAAATTTATTTCCAAATTAATTTGAGTTTTCGGTGAAAATATTTGTGGTGAACACAAAATTCAAGGCGCACGGCGCACAACGTAAATTTTTATTTATCTGGACGCGGCTTTATGTGTTTTTCAATCCATTGACATCATCGTAGCCATCCTTCAATGGAATTTGAGAATTGATGACTTGACAGATGGAGGACGAACAATACTTTGAGGAAAAATGTGTATTTTGATCCAAATGTCACCCAATTGCCCTGAAACCTCCTTTCAATAGAAGATGATATAAAAAAGTCCAAAAGTCCAATGCAGGAAAATAGAATATTTCAAGTGTATGTGTTAATATGCGGCTTTTTCGCATTTCGTGTACTCGCAAGCGACATGCACATGTCAGGTTTTGCTCATGTGCTTGTTACATGCAAGCAATTTGTCACATGTCGTGTACTCGGCATATTTTTCCTTCGCATATGCATGCGGCGACAGTATATGTAACCAATGTTGCCGCATGCAAACATGCAGCTTTTGGGACAGATTTTGCATGTCGTGTACTCAGCATTTTTTTGCGCATGAAGTCACTTCCGCATGTTCCAAGCATGCGGCACATATGTAGCAGTTTTTGGTGACGTCAGTGCCACATGTGCATGCGGCATTTTACATGCCGTGTACTCTTAGCATTACAATTATAAACTTAATGTTTTTACAAAAATTGTTTGAGCCATTTTTGAGATGAATAAGCCATTCCTTAACGATTGTATGACAGGGACCGTTATTTGAAAACAAATTCGAGTTTCCCCTTATAGTACAGGGGGTCAATTCTGGTTCCGTGAAAGAGTGAATCAAAATACTTTTCACACTTTCACACTAATTCCAAATCCCGTTCTGTGAAAATGTGTAAATGAATAATTTGCTTTCACACCGTCATTTGGAAGTGAATATCAAAAATGAAAGCGTGAATACGAACAAAAACAATGACTAATTCAATCATATCTTTTTCTCTGTTAAATCCATAAAGAAAAAAGTATTCCTATCTCATGCATTTCTCTTAAAAAACACAAGAAAATTTAGAGAATCATGCTGTTTTCAAGAGAAATGGCAAGGTGGTTCAAGCATCGAAAATATAGTTTTGATTCACGGAACCAGAATCGGTTATTTGTGGCAAATGAATCGAAAAAGTGAAAGCAATGCTTGACAGCGAATGTGAAAACGATTTATTCGACTTTTTCACAGAACCAGAATTGGCTCCCAGGTAAAATAGTAAGAAAAGCCTTTCGAATAAAATAAAAACTAGTACCATCATGAAACTTGGTGAAAACTTTTCATGTATTATGAGAATGAAAAATCTAAAGTTTTTAAAAATATTTCACGGAGTTCGTATCGACTTGGTTTTGGTGTCATTTGATTCAGCATTCAAAACTACCTTAAAAACATGCCTCATATGGTTAGGTTGCACCAAAGTTAATTTTTCTGTTTGATACACCACAATTCCCCCCCCTCTCAATCTTAAAAAAAAACACTCTTTCATGTGAAATATTTTTATAGACTCTTGCGATTTATCATTCTCATAATACATGAAACGTTTTCACCAAGTTTCATGATTTGTTTGTCTTATTTATCCTATTTTATCTGTATACTAGATATATTATTATTTCTTTATTTCAGTAAATGTTTACAATATTTGAAATCAAAATAATTTATGGACATGGCGAGCTGCCATCTGCCAGAAAGTGACACTTTGTATATATTGTCATAAAATAAAAATTATAAGCATGCTCAAAACTGAAAATGCTTCTAAAATCACTCATGCGTTTCTGAGAAAATGGTCACACTTGCCACTTTTCAATATGTTAGGTATAACTCGGAAACCAATCCAAATTTGACAATTTGTCCCTTAAAAACCTCTTGTTTAAAATTTAATTTTCTATTGATATGAATAGCTCAATAATTTTATAAAAAAATTAAAGCAGAAAAAGTAAACAAAACCCAAATTAAAATAATCAAAGATTTAAAAATTTTTGATTGAATTATGCATAACTTTTTTTGAAGCAAAGATAGGGTCAAGACATGCGTAGACAAAATAAAGTAAATTTCTTATAAATTTTCACAGCTATGGCACGAAAGCCTCTCTTTCGGTACAATATTCAAATTTTTATTTTTACAATAGAGAATATTTAAGAGTATTAAAAAGTATGTCCACAATTTTATTTTACTGCTGTTTTTAAAAGCTTTCAGACCTACAGACTGAACGGCTGGTCCGATTTATATAAGATTTGGTACTAGGTGCATAGAATGTTAAATTCGTCATAAAGTACCAATAAAAAGGTTTTCAGGCAAAAAATGCGAACAATTATAAGAAATGGTAAAGTTTAAATGGCTACATCTTTGTCAGTTTTTTTTACATTACATATTTACATATTTACAAAAATATTTCCAAATTTTAGAATTTCGTTGTTTCTAACGTTGGTTTTGGGTACATTTTTCTCCCTAAGGTATTTTATTAATTTTTGTAAGCTAATATTAGAAAATTTAATTTTGAACAAAAAGTTTTAAGTGTAAAATGTTGAAAAGAATATTGTAAAGTGGCCAGTGCGATTTTTCTCTCAGAAATGCATGGATGAATTTAGAAGCATTTTAGGTTCTAAACATGCTTATTCCCCAGACAAACATATTTAAAATAAGAACCCTTGCACGTAATTGTTCCTTTTTTAAAGATCTATTCAATAGCCTATTATGACGGGATGACATGTACACAATTAGAATGAGTGAAGGTATTTTTTACTAAAAATATTAGTTGTTGTACGCAATTGATTACCACTCTCAGTGCTTAACTGACAATCAAAAATCGTAAAAATTCGAATCGGTGTCCGCTTAAAAAAGTAAGTATTCGCCACAGTACCTATACAAATCAAGGGCAGGTAGTCAAAATTTCATATTTGCCCCTTGGACAAATCTATTTTTATCTAAATCAACGATTTCTCGGGGCTTTATGGGGCATTCTCCTTTTCCAGTTTTTTTTTCATCCATTAGGTGAAATAAAAATACATTTGAAATATAGGGAAAAATTGATTTTATTTATGCACAAACAAGTTCAGTAGGTACAGTTCTATCAAGCTAACATTTTTGACAAAAAAAAAATATTTTCGAGACACATTTATACCTACATATTTACGGTGCAGGGAATTAACTTCACGGGAACTACCTTCACATGGGAATTAACTTCACCACTAGTGGGATTTAATTTCACTTTTTTGAAGTGAAATTATTTCCCACTGAAAGTGAGTAATAATTTCACTTTTTTGTGGGAATTAATTTCACTTTAATGTGCGTTTCTTTAAATCCAGATTCTTTAAATGCAAAAGAAACTTTGCATACACCCAGCCTCGCACCTACTCCAAATCGTGTAATGTGCCCAAGCAGGGGGGTTGCAGGGGGCAGCATGCCCCCCCATACATACCTCACTGTATATTCGCCGTAATGCTTTGCCTTACATGAATACAGTGCTAGCATAAAGCATTACGGCGAATTAACAGTGAGGTATGTATGGGGGGGCATGCTGCCCCCCTGCAACCCCCCTGCTTGGGCACATTATAAGATTTGGGGTAGGTGTGAGGCTGGGTGTATGCAAGTTTCTTTTACATTTACAGAATAGGGATTTAAGGAAACACAATTTTATATATTTGTAATTTTTATCATATCATAAGTGGGAAATAACTTCACACAATTTTCGGATGAAATTATTTCCCACCTTCCGTGGGAAATTACTTCACAAAAAAAAGGTGAAATTAATTCTCACTAGTGGTGAAGTAAATTCCCATGTGAAGATAGTTCCCGTGAAGTTAATTCCCTGCACCCATATTTACAGTACACTGAATTTTCTCCTTTATACTATCAGAATCAAAAGCCAAACTTTGAGCGACTGTAACTTAAGGATTAATCAAAGTTTGCTAGTTTTGTAGATACTAATTTTACTTTCTAAAGGTCACTTTTTCGTCATTTGGTTGTTAAATAAAATTGGAACGAGTTTAAAATAAAAGAAAATCCACATCGTCTTTTAAGATGGTGGCCTTTCTCTTATCACTGCATCTAAATCATAACCTTGCTTTCTTAATGAAATACAAAAATAGCTTATCGATAAATGCAGTTTAAATATATATTTTTTAGACTAAACTTGCTACATCATGAAGGTATTGCACCTTTATCTATAAAAATAATACAAATATTTTGTAAGTAGGATTGTTTAAAACACTTCACCTATATTTTCATCATTTCTTTCAGTATTCTGGTAGTAAAAATAAATCAAGATTTGAGCTCTTGTTCAGTTTATTCCTTGTAATACCTAGGCCGGGTTTCCTTCTGTCAGCTTAAATTAAGAGTGAAAATATAGTATTTAAAAACAAGTAACGTTGGTGTCATGGCCTTCACGGTTCACCTATAATGTTTTGTGTCACGGATGCACCTCAACAGACCATATTTGTTAAATTCATATTATTTTTGTGAACAATATTGTAATTTACTGTTTTTTCGTACTACAATTCGGAACAAAATTCGAAAAAACTTTAACTTAGTTCTCAATTCTGAAAAAATAGTTTACTTGAACGTTGGATTGATCACGCATTATGTGGCCAGTGACACCAGTCAAGGGCTCATTTTATAGGTAATTAAATTGACTATCTATAAGCATTATCAAAAAAAACAAAGGAAACCTAGATTATTACAAGAAACGTCATACCACCCCCAACACATGACTCGTAGGTGAACTTTGACCCACTATAACTTAAAGATGAAACAACATTGAAAAGTCGTTTATAGCTTATATTTTAGACAAGGTTTTAGTTTGACATTAAGTTGTAAAATGAAGTGTGAATTAGATAATAAATAAAAATGAAGCCAATCTCTTTTTCAAGATGGTGGCTCTTCCCTAATCCTGAAAATCCTGAAAACTTGGTTTTATAGTGAGGAAGTTACCATACAAAACATTGAAAAGTGCGCTTTCATGTCTTTTTTTTTTTTAATATTTTGACTACCTAGGCTTTTATTATTTTTTAAACTTCTTGTAAGATTTTGAATACAAAATTATATAATAAGATAATCAGAAAATAAATTGAGGCAGTGAGAGCCATAGTGGCCTAGCTGCATTTTTCATTATTTTAAGTAGAGCAAAAATAAGGAGCATATTATTTTTAAATACTTGTAGTTTTAAAAAAATTAAAAAATTTTAGTTTTTAAATAAATGAACATAATTTTGATTTTTTTTTTGCAATATAATAAAAAAATAGAAGGTTTTTGATTTTGTATTAATGATTCTTCAAAATACCGTTAACTGATCAGATAGGCCAGTCTGGCACTTAGGCTTTGAATTTTCTGGTGGATCACCTCTAAGTAGATACAAAAAGTCCTATAAGTATGGCATGGAGCTATCAATTCAAAAAATTTAAATCCAGAAATATTGTTTAATACATATACAGATTCAATTTTTGTAACAAATTCAATGTTGATAAAATTGCTGCTAGGCCACTCTGGCTCTCACTGCCTCAATTTTACCTCGAATTTTTTCCCCGTGTGATATTCTCTCCAACAATTTTCGAAAAAGGAACAACTTCCAAGGAAAAAAGTAGGTTCCTATCGCCAATTTTTGTTTTCCGAAGGAAATTAGTGATTTTTCCCTGGAAAACATTCACTTAAGTTTAGCTGGATGATTTAAAAAATATAACAGTTTTTACTTTTTTCTTTTTATTTCCAGTTTTGCCTGTTTATTTTAACATTTTTATCTTACTTGTTCAAAGTGATGCAATTGGGGCAGATTTCTCTCTCAAACATTAATTAAACTTCTGCCAAGACTTCCCTGATGAATTGAGCCACCTTTTTGGAAGCCATACCTTATGCCAAATACTTTTTTGGGTGGTGACACTGAATTCATTTAAATATCCAAAGCCTATAGCGTTTTGACGATTATCGACTTACGTGAAGTAAATATTTGATTTTCAAACTGTTCCAAACGATAAATATTTTCAGTTTACAGAATGCAAGACTATCGTCTAACGTAAACACGTTATCGACGGGCGATAATCGTTTTACGGAATGAGTGCCCTGGCTTACTAACATGGTTTAATTTTGGTTACATTTGTAACAAAAATAAATTTTATAAAAAAAAAATACTTTTTAAATAATGTGAACCTGCACTTATAACGCCTGGGGTAATTCTAATGGATTTGAACAATCCCTTTACGTTCCCACCAGAGTGAAATCTCGGATTTCAGAGATTTCAGTCCAAATCTTCACATTTCCCCATACAGTTTTGGGATTTCGAAATCCGAGATTTCGTTGAAATCTCAATGAAATCTTGTATCGATGCGAACATATCTTTATGAACAGACCCATTTTCAGCTTTCACCACACAATGGTGAAAAGCTTTTTTATACAAATTGTGATCTATCACTCCAACGCCAAGCAGGCAAAAAGAGAGAGTATGATATTGTATTTGACATTTGGGTGGAGAGAAATACAAACACATAGGAACACAAAGGTAGTAGTTTGTGTTTATATGAGACGAAATCTTGGTTTTGGCAGTGTGAACACTAATTTGAAATCTCGAAAGTATTCAGCTGAAAACCCAAATTTCGCTTTGGTGGGAACATAGTATAAGTTTCTTCGAATTCTGTTTAGGTTTTTCCGATCTGTTTCTTCGTGGTTAAAAAAACAAATCGAAAAATTGTACGGTAAAAATAATATATAAAAGTTAAAACAACTTGTCAGGGGAGTAGCTTAAGAACTCTTCGTATGCAGGTACCAAGTTTAAAAAAATCGATGCAGCCGTTAAAGCTTTAGCTGAACATACAGACAAACAGGATTTTGAGAACTAATTTTTTCGTTTTCCTAATCTTAGTTATGTCAATTTTGATCAGTTTGGCTTTTATATAAATACATTATGTACATATTTGAATTGAATTTACTTTAAATTTAAATGCCTTCAATTTATATTGATGTCCAGAGGACCTTATCAATTGTATGCATGTATACAAATTAGTGTGCAATTATACCTTTTCGACAGATAAGATCAAATTAACAAAACTGTACCTGATGGCTTCTGGCCATATTGGTCTTTGTTGAAGTCCTCTTGGTTTGAATCTTAATTTCTACCGAGTATGACCTAAATTTGTTTTAGACTTTTAATTGAAAATTTAAATTTTAGGTAGGTACTGTCCATAGTCCTTGAAAGTATTGCTTATATTTACTTATGTAGGTACATATTCCAGGTACATATAAATGCAACTTTCATGTTTTCTGGTTACATGAGGTTCCTGGTTAGCTTTATTTCATGTATGGAACAAAAACCTTCAAATCTGTCTCATTCTCTCTTACTCCCCCTACTCTCTTTTTATCTAAAATGTAAATTTGGTCAAGTTTTTCTAAAAAAAAAGTTATTCTGTTCATATAGTTGGAATTCAAAATCCGGAATTCCATTTTACTATGTTCTTGTTTTACTGAAAACATATCTACACGCATACATTCAAGGTATAACTATTTTTCTTTCAGGGAAAATGTACCTACAAACTAATAAACGTTTTAGAGCTCCTGTATAGAATTAGACAAATTATTTCGAGGCTCTATGTTCTGGTCCTGTCTCTGTATGTCTATGAAGGTTCTTTTTTAATTTTAATTATTTTATTTTTTTTTTGTAAAAATTCACATTTTATGTTGAAAACTAAGTTCTATTCGAACAAACAGTTACAAAAGACAAAGACACGTTTGCGATGAGATTTTGGTTCTCTTTTAGTCTGAGGTGGAATTATAAGTCTGTGATATTCATTCCATTTGTATGTCCGTAAATATACGTTAATACATAGATTTTCCCAGGAGCAAGTCGAATGCTGAATTACATGCTTGTTCAGAAAAGTACCCCCAACGTGTATGCAATTACTCTTGTATTTATGCTGCACTTGCCTTCATCATCGTAGTGTCGTCGTCGGTCGTCGTCGTCGTTGTTGTTGTCCTCTTCTCATTCTCAAATTCTCGTCCTCTCATGAGTTGAATCGTTTTCGACCATAAAGGATTCCACCATATATGAATGCTTGTTCCTAAATACATTCCTTTATTTTCTGGGTGCAGTTGCCTTCTATATCTGGTTTGGGTTCCAGCCACATCAGGCACATCAGGACAGAAACAGAACCAGGACCAATGTTGTGTCTTGTGTGGTCGGTTGGTTGGTGGTAGTGGAATCAGTTCAAAGAGTTTACTCGTTTGTTCAGAATTTACCAGACGAAACGAATGACTATACGATGTTCGCCTGCTGATTTTCTGTGTAGAATGAAGCCTCTCTACAAAGTGAATAGAAGGCCGAAGGCACACAAAAAAAAATATTATCAACAAAAAGGATTCAAATAGCCCCGTTCGTCGTCGTCCTCGTCACTCTTTATACCTACTGGGCTAGGAACTTGGATGTTTTTCTTCCATTTCTATTTTGTCCTTCTTTTTTTGTGAATTGCAGACCACATCGTCGGATTGTTTGCAATATCTATGCGCAGATTTGAAATTTAAATCATTGTGGACCACCACACTCAACATATACAGACCTGACATAGCTTCATTGCCCATCACATCCATCCCTCTTCTCTTTAACGTGTGCTTGCACTCCTGAAGTGGCTTGCACAAAAATGCACAGTAGCAGCAGCAAGCAGCACAGTCCGTTTAACAGCTTTTATAAATAGTAACAAAATGAAAATGCGAAAAATAAAACGATATCGTTATACTTTTTATTTTTTTGTGTTTAGATCAACATCAGCCTGCAGGGGAATTATTTGAAGCGTGCCAACTTCAACAGCCTCATATTCACCCCTCACTTCCCTCATCATCATCATCATATGCATATAAGTGCATTGGGGGGGACTCTAGTGACCACTTTCGTCAATTGCAATCCTAACTGCCAAATAAGACTGAAGTACCCTGTGGGACCAAACTTAAACGAGAGGAAAAAAGTGTGGACGTTTGTAAAAAAATAAAATAAAATAATATTCGTTAGTGTTTGCAGTACCTAAAAAGCATACAATTACGGTATTTTGTCACAATTAAAGATTTCGTTGGTTTGGTTTGAGCAAATAAGTGCAAAATTATAACCACGAGGAGGAGTTATTTTTTTTGTCATAATTTTGAGCAATCAAAGCTGCAATACAGTTTTTGGATAGGTATTTAAATGACGCATTATTTGAACATTTTACGGAAGACCACCTTATGTTTGATGAACTATACCGGAGCTCACAAAGAAGTAGCAACCATGTATCTAATCAGGCAATTGCTGATATCGGGTATGAGCGGTAAAATAATCCCAGATAACCTTTATAACAGCTTCGTTGCAGTGTTGGCCCAAAGTTAATCTGATTAATGATTAAAAATTAATGATTAAAAATGATAATCAAAAAATTTGACTACGATTAATTAATCATAATGAAAAAATTTGATTAAGATTAATTGATCAAAATCATTAATTTGATTAAATATTAACTATGTCTTAGAAAGATGCACAGTAAGGCAACTCTACTTGCATTTGAGTAGTTGAGAACCAAAACTCGTTATATCCAAAATTTTCGTTTTGTGAAAATGGAGAAAAACTTAATACGGCTAAATGATAGTTGCTAGAAAAGATTTTATTTTGTATAATAAAAGATTTTTAAATCTATATGGTATAATTAAGAGCAAAAATATATTGGATGTCCGTTTAAAAGATATTTTACAATTAAATTAGGATATGAAGCGTTTTGATGCAAATGATTGTATATTGGCCAGTTTCCCCACCTTCCCCCCTCTCTCAATTGCACCCTCTAATATAGTAGCACTACACTACTTTCCAATCTACAATGACCCATTTAAAGACTTACAACAAAAGCCCATGAACGTTTTAGTTCCTTATTATATGACATAATCAATAGCCTATGATGGATAAGAAGAGCTTTGAAACCAAACCTACTGCATACAATGGATATGGAAAGTTTTGATGCAAATTGCACTGTGGATATGGAGAGTTTTGGAGACAATTACGATGTTTGACATCGATATTAAAGGGGATTGGAGGGGTAAGGTTATCAAATTTTCCTTTGAAACTATTCAATATGCCCATCTTCACAAATTTGCATCAAAATCTCAATTTTTGATAAAAGTGGATATGACGAGTTTTGGTTCTCATCTATTCATTTGAACTCTATAGGGTTGGTGGCTGTGGTAATTTCCGTTAGGTTTAAGCACAGCTACAATAGAAGGAAAAATAACGAAATCCCGCCACATAGAATCCCGCCGCACAAAATACCGCCGATTACAAATAGAAAAAAGTCCCGCCGCCGCAGGGTGATGGGGTTAGGTGGTCTAGATTTGGGCAGAAGTGGATCTGGATCTGGACAGAGGTGGATCTGGATTCTGGACAGAGGTGGGAATTTTTGTGTATGGGTGACGGGTTGAGTTGGTCTACACCTTGTTAACGTGCAAATCGTACATCGGTTCATTTGGGAATATGAGCAGGCAAAATCCCTTCTGCTCATTGTAGTGCTAGTGTAAGAGTAGGATCTGCTTGTGCAACTCGGTGAGTGTGGCAGATGGATTGAGTTAATATCGCATTCCATATCTGACCAGCAATGGGCGCTCATCGAGTTAGCGCCTTGCTGCAGTTTTAGTTTATTTAATTATATTAATAATTATATAGTTCTTAAACCCTAAGTTAACAAACCTGGACAAAGGTGGGTCTAGATCTGGACAGAGGTGGGTCTGGATTCAGGACAGAAGTGGAATTATTTTTGGTGAAATTTTTTTTAAAATATAAACTTTTCGAATTTTTTGTGAAAAATTAAGAAATAAAGTATAATTTTCCTCATTTTTTAAAAGAAAATTTCAATCAAAAATTAAACATTTTTTCGTTTTTTAATTTTTCATTGAAATATGAACGATATGTACTGTTACTCAAGAAAACTTGACATTGGCAATGGAACTCACTAAAAGCGTCATATTCATAACCTAGTATAGGAAGTGCCACTTTTCAGTTGATGCATCTCATTATATGAAAAATCGACTTTTATCTTTAAACACGATTTGTAGCTAAACTAAACGTCCTAGAGGCATCAAAGTTGAGACCTTCAAACTTGATTTGCGGCTAAACTAAACGTCCTGGCGATTTATAAAGTGCATATTCGTGATCTACGAAGTGCCAGTTGTACAACTTAAAAAAAATTGGTACAAAAGTAAATAAAAAGTTTGTTCTTCTTTTTTTAATTTGTAAAAAAAAAAAAAATTGTTATTTTGTCGGGGTTGGTTTGTGACGGAGGTGGATCTGGGACTGGGGCAAAGGTTATGGAACTGGGACAAAGAATAATTTTTTTTTTCAAAAAATTATTGAAAATAAAAAAATTGGAAATTTTCATAAAAAAAAATGTTTGTAGGTACCTACATTTTTTAAAAATTTTATAAGCCGCAAATCAAGTTTAAAGGTGTCAACTTTGATGCCTCTAGGACTTTTAGTTTAGCTGCAAATCGCGTTAAAAGATAAAAGTCGATTTTTCAAATAATGAGATGCATCCATTGAAAGGTGGCACTTCTTAGATTAAATATTTTGGGTTTGGGTGACGGGGTTAGGTGGTCTAGACCTGAACAGAGGTCGGAATATTTTTTGTTTTGAGAAAAATATATAAAAATATAAACTTTCCCTGTTTTTTTTTTTTTGAAAAACATAGGAAAAACAACTTTTTTCCTAAATTTTTTTTAAAGAAAATTGGTTTTATTAACGCGGGATTCTGTCTTGCGATATTTCGTTACTCTCAATATTTGAGTGTGTAGTTCGCCCTGCCACACTGTTTAAAAAAAACAGTTTTTCACTTTGAACTTTTAATTTTTTAAACTAACTATATATACTCAAATGGTCTCGGATTCCGTGATATGTGATCCGAGGAGCTTATCTAAAGGAGGGGTGACACATAATTTCGGCTAACAATGTCACCCTCGAAGTTGCATTCATATTTTTTTCCATGCACTGTTTAATCAAGAGTTTGATTTTTTGAATAATCTTTGCTCCAGCTTTCGACGCCTGTACTTCTTTGTTTGCTATCACTTACACCTAATAATTGCTGTGGGCTCTCGGTCTAATATTGAAAATTACAAAAAAAAAAAACAAGTCAAACATTACACTTTGAATTAAAAGATTTTTAATACAAAAAGAAAACATAAATAAATTAGGTGAGTGGTAACACCAAGCTATTAAGAACGCTCATACAACTTCTGCTTTAGTGTAAGCTTAGAAGCACTCAAGCCAAAAACATTATGGTTTTTATTCACCTCATGTTTCATACGACTCAGTGGCTCATTGAGATCATAATCCGAAATTTAATCAAGTTAATAAATTAATGATTAATGATTAACATATTTAATCATGATTAAGATTAATTTTTTAATCATGATTATTTTAATCATAATTAATTGGTTAAAAAATTAATTGATTAATGCCAACACTGCTTCGTTGGCACTCCGTAAGGTTTGTCATTTTAACATCTGAGAAATATAATATAACTGGTGGGCCCTTTGAGATTGATTTTGGTTTATCACAGGACTCTAGAGGGTTAATCTTTTTATGCGTTCTAAGAAATGATTTGTTCTATCAAACTTTTCGATTGTATTGAAGGTTTCCTTGTAGTTAAATGTTATAGTAAATATATTAATTCAGAGCTAGCAAGAATGTGAGCTCTCGTAAGAAGGAGTCTTACCTTACATAGTATCCCCATGGCATTCTAAAGAAACTTTAAAAAGCCCCATCGATATGAGTGCCACTAACAACATTACGGGGGCAAAAGGCCCCCCAAACGGTTTTTAAGGAATATCTCCTGAACGGTGACGGAAAAAGCTAGAGCGTGTAGCGTGGGTTGAGAAAAGAAAACAAAATTGTGAGGGACGGGGGTTCTATTCTCCCCAGTTTAGTTGGGAGGGGAAATTTTCTAAACAAAATTACTTAAAAATAGAAAAAAAATATGAAAAAACAACGGTAACACTTACAATACCATGCTATATCTTTTAAAATAAGTCGTTGGAATGAATAGCATTTGAAAAATTAATTTTCAAACTAAAAATTTTGAAAAAGAAAGAAAACTGATTTTTTTCAAAATTTTACATATTTATTTAAGATCTCTATTTGAGTTCAAAACAAAATAGTACGTAAAAATAAGTTTGAAGTTTTCTTTTATTATTTTTTTTTTTTTTAATTTTCAGTTTGAAAATTTATTTTTTTTTAAAACTATTCATCGAGTAAAGAGTTATTATATTCTAAGACTGTTTTTAAATCCAGAGTTAAAAAATAATTTTTTTGAATCTATAGAAAAGAAATATAAATTCTCCACTAGAACTTTGATGATTTTTGCAAAGAAACTTCAAGGTTTGAATTGAAATAAATATGTAACCAGTAAAAACAAATCTAAGCTAGATTAAAAAAAAAAAATAAATAGAAACATAAATATTTTTTCCCCAATAATCTTTGTCGACATCGGACGTCAAATCAAGAAAAATATTAGTTTTTTTCATAAGTTTTTTTTTTCAAATTTACCTCTAGTTTTAACAAATCTCAAATATACCTACAAAATACTAAAATGTTTTTTTTTGTCATTTTCTGATGGAAATAACTTGAAAGTCCCAGCTAATGGCAAAAAACGAATGGCTTGTTTTTTGAGTTGGGTTTTCAAAAACATTTTAAGAAAGAATCCAAATTTTGTAAAAAACAAACCTCTCGTTGTTACATAACCTCAAAAATAACAAATAAATATATTTGACGTTTTCTAGCGGAAATATCTCGAAAGCCCGAGGAAGCCAAAATGGATGGTGGATTTGAGTTGAAATAATCATCATTGCTTGCATTACAAAATTAACCGGTAGTTGTGAGCCTTTTGGCTATGTCAAAATACTTTTTCCATCACATTCTTGCAATATAATCTCTATTGAAAATCTAATAGTCTAGAATCCCGCCATAGGACGACCTACCCTCATATAGGTACCCAGATAAGCAGTATACAGTTTTGTAGGCAGTGTTTTAAAAAACAATTTGCGCATGGGTTGCATATCGAAATGTGGTCAAGGCAAACGGTTGCCAAGCAATTATTCTCAATTTTTGGGGTTTTTAAATTTATACAAAATATATAAACAAAATACCATATAAATAAAATTTTATTTGTAAATTATAAACTACGTGATTTTTTAAATTCAAAATTTCAGTAGGGTAAATGAGGGTAAAAAAATAGGAAAGTCTAAAATATATTTTCCAAATGAAAACCCTGACAGTAGGAAAGGAAACATAGCCCTCTTACTCAGATTTTGGTTATATACATCCACTTTAAATATATGCAGTCGCCTCTTGTACTTGTATTTAAAAAACCTAAATCATACAAAATGTTCCTAGAAAAAATAAATGTGCTAATTTCAAAAATTCACTAGGTACACTAAAAATGAAGGTTAAACACAAAATTCTAAAAATACAAGTTATATTTTATAAAATCACCTTTCTTAAAATATATTAATATTTTTCATAGAGCATTATTCTGATTTTTGGTGAATTATTTCTGAAACCTCTACTTTGCAATTCTCGACTTTCAAATGTTCATATCAAGATTTGAAATTCTTTTAAAAATTTTCTTACGTAAGTAATGATTTCCTTATATTTCAAAAATCTGCCGATCCCAAAAGAAAAAATGTCTATCATTTTTCGTTTGGAAAATAAATTCTAAACTTTTCTATTTTTTTACCCTCCTAAAATTTCGAATTTCAAAAAATCACGTAGTTTATAATTTTTAAATATACATTCTCTACATAGTATTTTTTGTTTATCTTTAAGGCTTACCATATAAGCTGGGAAAGACAATTGAAACCCCCAAAAATTGAGAATAATTGCTTGGCAAACCTATGCCTTGACGACGACGACATGACGACAGAGCCCATGTGCAAATTGTTTCTTAAGATGCTGCCTACAAAACTGTATACCGTTCATCTGGTTCCTCAATGAGGGTATGTCGTCCTATGGCGGGATATTCTATGTACTATAAACTATGTTCTTCAAAGCTCAAAAATTAATTTCAATATAAGAAAGAAATAAATAGTTGTGTGATATATTTTTTTGAGCTACAAAAGCTCGTCCAGAAAAATCCATTTTTCATGCAGCACTAGCTGCAATAAGGATCGTAACCGAGCAAGAAATGCACCAACAAGGCCTTAAGCGATGATCCTTTTTTCCTCCGTCCGGTCGTAGACACCAAAATAAAGTGCATGACTGGGTCATACGAACTAGCTCTTATGTTCAAGGGGCTGAGGCTGAGGGTTTAAGAAAATTGTGTATAAAGACATGCAAATTATGAGGGGAAAATGTTTAAAAGCATGTTATACGATATATAAATTAGCTTAAATAACTCCTTTAATGGTTTGAGATGAAAAAAAAAATCTCATCTGAATTATTGACCAAATAATATATTGTATTGTAAGGAAAAACAAAAATTTAAATCGTTGGAGCAGTTTAAAAAAATATATTTTTTCTATAAGTATGTATGTATGTATATCAAATTCTTAAAACATTTTTGATGAAATATTTTGGTATGCTTATCGTTAGTATTTATTTATGTGCATATACAAATAAAACTAAAAAAAAATTGTTCACTCGTTTTTGAGATATCCAATTTTCAATAAAAAAAATTGAAGATTTTTTTAATAATTCAAAAAAATCTGTCAAGAAAATTTGTGTATGCAATATTATTTAAACTTACTTGAATTTGGAAAATTTATAAGAAAAATAATTAACATAAATCCGTTTAGCAGATAATGACAAAATTTAAAATAAAAAAAAAAAATACATGAGTGGCACTATTAATAGTTGCTAAGTGAAAGTTTTAATAATTTTTTGTATCCAATTGCACTAATTTTAGTACACAGAAAAAGTTTTATAAAAATAGTAAAAGGTTTTTTAGCATTTGGATGGATGGTAACATTATTTTTTTTTTCAAAAAAGTTAAATGTTTTCTTAAACGAATCAAGAGAGTGTTAAAAAACCCTCAAATGACGAATTTCAACTAAATAACCCATTTAGTTCTCAAAACAGTTGATTTTCAAAAAAAAAAGATCGTCAACATTTTTTAAAAATCCAAAAAATATTTTTTTGAAATTTTGTGGTAAAAAAAAATATTAATATTTTTTTGAAATCAAAATCAAATATACAGTTGCTAAGAAAATCAAAAACAAATAAATGAACATTTTTTGAAAAATGGTTTCCTATTTAAAGGTAGGCTACTAAAAGAAATGAATTATATTTTATTTTATATTTTAAAAAAAGTTGAACAGCCGTTTTCGAGAAAAATAATATTTTATAAATTATCTAAAACAACTATACCGCAGGTACCGTTAATTTTGGTTCTTAAAATAAAAAATAATAAAACTGAGCGAAGATTCCCCATAAGGCATTTCGTGCCAAGTGCTAAGAAAATCGAAGCAGACGTTTGGGTTGTAGCGGAAGAGTGAGACTCACTGTTTTCGTTTTCCCTCTACCATCGTTATGACAAGTTTGATCAAAATCTCAAGATCAATCTTTTTAACGAATACATAACTTGCCGTAAAGCATGCATATACAGATGTATTGCAGATAAAGGGGTTTATAGGCTTTTTATTATAAAAACGGTGCACTGTGGCGTATACGAAATATTATGCTATTTCAAAAAACTATACTAGTCCACAAACATTTTTGCGATTTTTTTTTTCATTATATGTGAGATATTTGAAGCAAAATCAAACTGTACAACAACAAAAAAAAGACTGAAATAAATCTGTATAAACAATTCAATGAAATCGTACCGATCCATCACTCTAAAATAATTTATCTGCATGTAAAATTTCCAAGCACAAATCAATATTTGTAAGGTCCCACTGTTCCCCAGTTTATCTATGTCACTTTTCTGGGTGAACATCAATGACGAACTTGCCCATGACTATTTTCAAAAAAAAAACATATTTCTCTCATCTGCTAACGGATCTCCTAGTCTTTTTTACCTTTTCTGTCATTTTCCCCGAAAAAAAACACACATTTCCATTTGAGATTTCGTGTTTTTGTGTTTTTGAGTTTTTTGTATTCTTTGTAACTACTGGTCGGGAAAATGTTCTTTTTCTATAACGAATACCTAATGGAGCATATTCACCGATACACCTGCAATTTTAACAGCAGCAGCAGAGTTTTTGAATGCTCTTTCGCTTTGTTAGATTTGAATATCGATACAAAAATGCAAAGGCAAAATTTTTTGAACAAAAATGACTATCTGGACAACTGGTGGCGTTTTTTCTGTTTTCCGTTATTGTTTTGTTGTTGCAGAACATTCAAACAATAACACAATTTTTTTTTTTTTGGATGTCGGTTCTCGATGCAATATAGCAGCTGAAAAGGATAGGAATCGGCGGATTGTGGGTGAGCGAACATGAATTGAACATATGGAAATCTGTACAATGGAAACGTAGCTAGGAGGCACATCACTCAGGTCTCAGGTGAAGTTACCTTATGGTTGAATCAATGTGGTATTTATTCCACAGCTGGAAGCCGCAAAAAAACAAGGATTTCCAAAAAATACGGCTTTCAAATAAGAGACAAAAAAAAAAAAACAGTACAAAGCTGCAGAGAGTCGATTGTAGTCGGAAGAATCGTAAACAGTAGGAACTGGTAACTGTATATGATGCAGGGAATATATAGGAACTCGTACATCCTCGTAAATTCCTTGTGGCTTATTGTGGTATTTTTGAGATGTTGTTGGTTTGGTGGTGCTGGCTGGTTGAATAAGAGGGTGCTTCGTCTTCTATGATGATGTGTCTATTACCCTTACCGATTTGAAATGGAAGGTCATGCTCGGCTGAGCGTGTAATTGTATATTATGTATTATGGTTCAGTATTTATTTATGATATTAAGTGATAAATTTATTGTAAGGCAAAGGCCTATCAGAGTTCTTAAAGATAAACGATTGCTTTATGTCTTGAATATTAAAATAGGAATGTTATCTTGGGAATGAACAATTACTTTAATTGTACGGATGGATATTCGAATGTTATATTCAAAGCTTTAATGGTTTCTAAATTTGAAAACAAAGAATGATAGGTACTGTAGATGTGCCCTATAGTAAAATAAATTTCAATGAAACAATAAACAGTTGTTGTGCTTTTATTGGCTTTAAGAAATGCTATGCGTAATATTGAAGACTTATTTCTTATTACAAAAGATGGAATTTGTTTCTGTTGTAAGCAATAATTAAGTGAGATATAGAGAATTTGAAATTGAACAATCCCTTTGCTTAGATTTTTAGTAGCAGCTTTTCAAAATATCAGTAAATTATTATAGGCTATTAATGTTTAAGGACCGTCTTCAAAGATGTTGACTCAAAAAAGTATTTTGACTTCGAAGGCTTATGGCAGCATAATCAAAATTCCACTTTCAAATACCCTTGATTAAAGTACCACATCAAAATTATTTTTTTTGTTCATCTTTTTACTGTATTCAATTTTAGTCTGGTATAGACAGATCCAAATTTGCCCTTTGTCTACTGTCCAAAAGAGCACCAAGGATACCTTCAAGCTAAAAATTTGATATATCTACAGGGTGTCCCGGACCTGAGTGGAAGTATTTAAAGAGGTGGTTCTTGGGGTTATTCTAAGAAAAAAATTATATGGAGGGAAAGTTGTATCTCCCCTCCTTGAGGCAGGAGGGGGCGGTTTTAGTAATGGATTCAAAAATAGTGAGGGCATTGAATATTGAACACAAAAAAGACTCTTAATTACGTAAAATTTTGAAAAATATTGACTTAAGAAAAAAAATCACAATTTTTTTTTTTAATTTTGACTTTGAAATTTTATTTCTCAAAAACTATGCGCTTAAACAACTTGATTTAAAATCCAAATGCAAGAATGGAGTATTAGCTTTCAAAAAAAATATAGCACATTATTAGATTTGTTTTCATTGCTTTTTAATGTTTTTTTTTTGCATTTAAAGTCAATGTTTCAGAAACTGCCCCCCTGCCTCAGGGAGGGGAGATACAACTTCCCCCCATACAATTTTTTGCTAAGAATAACCCACAAGAAACACCCTCTAAAATACTTCCACTCAGGTCCGGGACACCCTTTATATTCTTAAGCAATGTTAAAAAATAAAATTATTGGTTAATAACATCACAAAGCAACTACATAGTAAAAACTTTTTTTGAAAGTGAAAGTTATTGACAGTGCAATTCCGTTATGGCGCCATCTTTAATTCGATGCGTGAAAGGCGTAGAAAGTTCATATCTTTAGTGTCGCACAGCGATGAAAATAGTTGTATGTCAACTGAAAAAAAGCTGCACCTAACTTTACTCTTGTTTAATTTATTTTCAGAATAACCATACTTTTATTTAATTCAGAGTAAACTCTGAAAAGAAAAACTGGCCCTTAGCAAAAAAGGATCAGTTAAATCCGTTTTCCACTAAAATGTTTGTTTTGTTTTGCTCCACAACAATTTTGTAAAGGTTAAGTGACATTTTTAGATGTCAGTACGTGGCATGTCCGTTCCTTGTTTTTTCTATTAAATCTACTTTCTACTTGCGATATATGTAGGTACTATAGGGCAAGGTTTGGATTCGTGCAAACAAAATTTTTCGAGATAACAATCGAACATGACATTACGATGATAGAGAACACGAAAAAAGTGGGTGGCACAATTCTGTCTATCTGTCTGTCTGTCTGTCTGTCTGTCTGTCCGTACCTGAACCTACAGCCTAAACCACTGAAGCGATTTTCTTCAAATTTTGAACTCAGGTTTTTTTGTAACTCTCCAGAGGGGAAATTGAAATTTTTTTTAGCTCAAAAAATAACGGTACTTGCCATACAACCGTTAAGGGCAAGCTTATACATATATCTCAAAAACGGCTCCAACGATTTTGATAAAAAAAAAAATCAGTATATTATTGTAGGCATGATATACCTTTTAGTGAGAAAAAAAATCACCAAAAACATTTATTAACGGTACCTGCCATATAACGGTTTTTTTGATTTTTGTTATTTTATATAAAAAAAATTAATTTTTAAGAAAACGGCCCCAACGATTTAAATTTTTTTTTTACATATATTCATTTTTTTTCAAGTAATCAAATGGCATACTTTTTTTTGAGCTCTAAGTTATTTATCAGACTGTTTATACAATTAAAAGAACGATTTAAATGCTTTTTATACTTTTTCTATGATTTTTTGAATATTTTTTAAGTTCTTAAGTGCCACACAACTTGAACTTAAGAGCAAGTACGTGTGATCCAGTCGTGCATTTTATTTTTATTGGAACGCGTGCCAGAAGCCCAGGAAAATTAAATTAAAATATGGAAAAACTAGGAAATAGTTCTTACAAAACTAAATTTAGATGTCAAGTTTCATTTTATCGTCTTAAGCATTTAATGAAATGTTCCTGCTCTTAATTTGGACTGGAGCTAATATTTTTGGGGGATAGCAAATGTAAATATGCACTAAAAAAAATTAGCTTACTTTTAATCATGCAATCAATTATTTATGAAGAAATCTGCAAGAATCTTATGACCAGTTTAGTCAACAAATTTACTACAAATTTCGAAAGAGCGACAGATTTTGAGAGAAACATGCCACACTATTACTGAAAATGTGACGACACTGGGTGTTTTACCTCATTTTTCTCAAAATCTGTAGCTCCGCCAAGAAAATTGTTATAATCTTTTTTGTGTACAATTTTAAGATCTAAAATTTAAATTTTTTGAAAAACTAAACGGCTGTTAAGATATTTATAAATAAAACTGTATTTTGTCCCTTTTACCATACAAATAAAATGCAATCATTGAACCGCCATAACTTTAGCTTAGATTAGACGTTCAACGTAGATGGTCAACGCATTCTTGACATCACTAGTTGACATCAGTGACAACGCGATTGGTGCTGTTTGATGTCAACTTATTGACAGGGTGAAACGCTAAAGATTACACTACTTGACCACAACCAAATACTACGAACGTTGACGTGGAGTTGACAAAGATGGCTACAATGTCGATGGATTAAAATACCTCTAACGATCTGAAAATTTTGAAGTTTCTTTACTGCTTCGGGAAAACTGATGAGCATCTAACTGATGAGCCCAACTGTCTTGCCTGGGCAAAACGCATTTGGACTAAAGGTCACACAAATCTTTAAAACTGAATTATATTTAAGACCTTTAGAAAAACAGAAATTGAAAACCAGATTTTTTCTTTGAAAATTCAATACCTATTTTGAAGACGACTTTGTTCAAAGAGGTAACTAGGTAGTTGAAGTTGAACACCATTGAATTGTTCTTGAAAACAAAATTAAAGGTAAATACTTGCCATATACTGTCATACTGCCCTACTCTAGGTACGGGTCTCTTTCCGAGTAGATGGAAAACAGCATTTGTCTAGCCTGTTTCTAAAAAAGGTGAATCTTCTTCTCCATCTAACTATCGTCCAATTGCACTTACGTTCCTTCTTTCCAAGGTCATAGAAACGCTGATATATTATCAGCTTAAGAAATATCTCGAAGAACGAAAGCTTCTTAATGACCGGCAGTATGACTTTGATAGCAATAGGTCCACTGTTGATTTGATGGTATATCTCACCGATCAGTGGAACAAATCCTTACATCGTTTTGGAGAAAGTAGGATTATTGCACTTTCAAAAGCATTTGAAAGAGTTTGGCATCAAGCTCACTTATAGGAAATGCCTGCATTTGGTATAGATGAATCTCTTCTTCATAAGACTAGAAATTACCTTTCGGACCGTTCAATATAAGTTGCGTTGGATGTTTTTAAGTCTGATATTTTGAAAATAAATGCTGGTGTGCCCCAGGGCTCCGTTTTGTCTCCGACTCTCTTTCTTATTTTTATAGTATAAATGATCTTCTGTCTGAAACTTTTAATCCATTATATTATTTTGCAGACGACAGTACCCTCAGCTTTTCATGTTCGTTCTTAGATTCACTTCCTTGTTCTTCGGATGTTGAAATTGAATGGCAGCGTATGATAAGCTCATTAAATTCTCATCTCAACAGCATTGTCCGATGGGGAATAAAAACCGCGTAGAAATCAATGCTTCAAAAACTCAATGCTGTCTTTGTTTTTAAAGCGAAACCCACCCCTTATGTCACTATCCATGAGTGACACTTGCATCGAGGAAACTGAACAACTATCAGCTCTGGGTATGGGCACCACAATTCACAAACCACCTTCTGTGGAATGATCACATATTCGACGTTGCCAAAAATGCTGCAAAATGTTTAGGTTTTCTTCGAAGATACAAGAAATTTGTCTCCCCTTTGATCTATAATAATAATGTGACGATTTGAGCGTGACCTAAGGTAATGGGAGGGATACAAACTTGCAAAAAAAAATCGTCACCTGGACATTCTCGAGAGCGGTTGAATTTTTGTTATTGTAAAGTAAATAATTCTAGGACAACGGGAAAAGTATAATCAGCCATTTTTCTCGTAGGAGGCAGAGGCGATTTTCAAAAAAAAAAAAACGACTTAAATGGAAAAATAAATATTAAAAATCAACGAAAAAACTTTAAATATAAAACAATAACTTTCTTAAAATCCAAAAATCTGTTCTTTAATCGTACATTTAAAATGAATTATTTGTGTCAATAGTTTTCAAAATATTTGCATTTAAGCTCAAAACTTTGATAAAAAAAATGTAAAAAAAAAAGATGTTTGGATCAATTGTTCTCAAAATTGTGAAATAAAAATCTAAATTTTCTTTTTCTAGTCAATGCTCAGATTAATTTTGAATCAAACAGAAAAAACCGAGAGCTTCTATGTCTTCTAGTTTTTAAGAAAATTGAAAATTACTGATACTACTTTTTCATGAGATAATTATATTATATCATTATGTAGCTGTTCTCATTTATAGCTATTGACATTGGAAACAGAGAATACATTCAAAGTTCTTTAAATGCAAACAAAATTTGGCAAACACCAAACCTCGCACAGACCCCAAATCCTAAAGTGAGCCCAAGCAGGGCCGTTGCATACATATCTCACAAAACGCAACCGTAATGCTGGCTATGCAAGCAAATTACAAATATCTCAAAAAAGTAGTATAAGTAACTCTCAATTTTCTCAAAAATTAGAAGACATATTGGCTTTCGTTTTTTTGTGTTCGATTCAGAATTAATATGAGCATTGACCACAAAAAGGAAATTTAGTTTTCATTTCACAATTTTCAGAAAAATGAATCCCAACATTTTTTGTTGCGTTTTTTTAATCAAAATTTTGAGTTTGAATATAAATATTATGAAAACTATTAACTTAAATAATTTAATTTAAATAATTTAATTTAAATGTAGGATTAAAGAACAGACATCTGGATTTTAAAACGGGAGCGGGTCAAAATTCTGGCTTCAAAATTCTGCTTTTCAAAATTATGTTTTTTGCACGAAAATTCTGTTTTTCAAAATTCTACTTTTTTCAGTTCTATCTGTAGGAATTCTGCTTTTCAAAATTCTGATTTTCAGAATTCTGTCTTATAAAATTTTAAGCAATACAATTCTGCTTATTCTGTTTTTCCCAAAAAAGGAAAAAGTAATTTTTCAACTTTATTGTTAGACAATTCACAGTAACACTTTCTTGCAGTCTCGAAGAAACTATGTTTTTGCTCGTCATTTTTTTATGTTATTTGATTAACATAATATTTTTCTACAACATGTGGTTCATGAGTATGTTGCCCAGACTACAACTGTATAACTATAGGCAAATCACTATACAATTTCTTCATTTTTTGATTGTTGGTTTAGTTTCATGCAAAAAAAAACCATTGCTGTCATGGAATATGCTCGCAAGAAAATAGTGTGGTAAATAATTTTGTTCGTATGGTTGGTTTACACTTTTAAAAAAATATATTAACCTCACAGTTTTTGCATGCAAATGGTTTTTGCATCCAAAACGAATTGGTTTCCGTTTTTAGATCTATAGTTTAATAATTAAGGGTGGTAAATCAAGCCAGGGCAAACATTTTAAGTCTTGAATATTATACAAAATTATAAACAGAATAGGTAAAAAATTGTTAAGAAAATATTGTTTTTGTACGCATGGAACTGTAAACTGTGCTTATATGTAGCTTCAATTATTGTCTTAGATAAGAGAACAGCCTTAAAACCTAATACAAGAAATTTTTTTTCGAAAATCGCCTCTAACTCCCAAACGGGGCGACATAGACCCCACCTCTTATAGTAAAAAAAAGCTTGTACATATTTGATCCTTCTACAAAACTCCGTTTTCAATTTTTGGCGCGCATTATACTCTCCTCAGAAATTTAAAAAATCCTGAATAAACATGTTTTTTCTTTTCAAATCGTCAGATTAAGAAAACCCCTCCAGATAATCGTCAGATTAAGGTTCAGCACATGTAGGACATCAAGTTGAACCATATATATCAAAATCTGACGCGCTCGAGTAAATCCATTTGTTTTCCAATTTCTACCCTCTCATACAGCCATCCCCACCACGCAAACCGGCAGATTAACATACCTCCGTTATAAGAAAGACGCAGGCCATTTACACTATCTATATCTGACGCGCTCGAGTCCTCGAGTATGCCCATGTGACTGTTTTTTTTTAAAAACATTTTTGAACACCTGTAGACGCTCCCCCCACCGATAAACGGTATACTTTACTTACATTTTTTTCTCTCCATCATCAAATCTTCAAAATCCAATAGGTCTCCACGATGACGCTCGAGTAAATCCACATTTAGCATCTTGGGCTCCCCTACTGTACCTAGAGAAAATACTATTCCTTTAATTTTTTTGATTAGTGCATGTGCATTAGGGTGTCCGTTACTTCCCAAAATCGTTTTTAAATAGCAGACACTTCCCAAATCAAAAGTTTATGCAAAAAAAAATATTTGGCCAAAAAAATGTTGTCCGTGGTCATTTACACGTGGCTCTAAGCACATACTTTTTCCATATAAATTTGTATGGGAATTTCGCTCTTTTCACGTTTTATTTTTTTTTTTTCGAATTACTGCAGCTATTTTTAATTATTTTTTTGTTGATTTTTGTCCTTTAGTCACCCTTTCTTCATTCTTCATTCAAAAAAAAAAAAAAAATCGATTTTTTTGGCTCGATTCCCATATAAAAACATCATAAAAGTGAACGTCTTAATATTTAATTTTAAATTTTTGTTACTAAATTTTTTGAACGAGATCTTTTAAAGGAATGATTAAAGAACAAAAATCAAGAAAAAAATTTAGAATAGCTTCAGTAATTCGAGAGAAAAAAAAATAAAACGTTAAAAGAGCGAAAATCCCATACAAATTTGTATGGGAAAAGTATGGGCTTAGAACCACGCGTAAATGGCCTAGGTCAAAATTTTTTTTGTTAATTTTTTGTTTGCCATAAACTTTTGATTTTGGGGGTGTCTGCTATTTTAAAATGATTTTGGGTAAAAAACGGGCATCCTAATGTGCATATTAAAGTTAAAATCTCTTTGTATAATAAATTAGTCTAGTTCGTTGGTGAGCTGCGGCATAAGTTGGTATTCATATTAATGTGATATGTTCGTTTTCATGTTTTCAAGTCAAGCACACAAGGGTTTTCATGAAATTGTATCAAAGAAAAATATATTTATTACATTACAGTGTTTCTAGTCCTGAGGCGTTGTTATTCCGCATAATGTGCTTTGACGTTTCACTTCACTTACAAGCACTTTCCACGGAAAATGTTAATAATAGACTTGCAATGAAGTTGGTTATATTAATATACATATTTTGAAATTTATATTATACTACGTGGGTTTTGAGATTATAATTTGATTCTATTCTGAGAAAGTAACGAAGGCAATTTCATTTAATAATAATAATGTGTCAAGGATGTTAGAACTTGTTATAATTGCAGTTCACAGCAAAAAAAAAAAAACTTAGAATCATCTCACAGTTTAATTTCATAATATTCCGGATATACATTTAAATACGAGGAAGTAGGTGTTTTCATTCAAATGCAAATACAAAATGTAATAAAACTATTCGAAGAAAATATTACAGCTCCATCATGCTGAAGTGGATAATGCGTAGGGGAATTCAGAATTCTTGTAAGGATGATAGTGGGTTGTGATATTGAAAGAGCGGACTGGATAAATTTGTATTGACTTTAAGAAATTATGTGGTTTCTAACAATTTAATTCAGGTTCAATAGAACAAGCTAAGAGTAGCAAAAGGATGACATGAGAAGGGTACAAAATCCCAAGTGCCAAAATTACGAATTGCAAAAAATGAAAATCCCGAATGCTATAATCCCGTATGCCTAAATCCCGAATGCCAAAATCCCGAATTTTCAAAATCCCAAATGCGTATGCCTAAATCTCAAATGCCAAAATCCCGTATGGAAAAAATCCCGAATGCAAAAATCCCAAATGGACAGAATCCCGACAGCATTCGAGATAAAATCAATACTTTTTAGTACTTAATATTTCAGTACTTTTAAAGAAACCAACCTTCTGTTAATTTTGGAATCTCGAATGAAAATAAAAATAAAAATCTCGAATACAAAAATTTTGAACGAACAAAATTTTAGAATATACAAAAATCACGAATTGTATAGTACCAAAAAAATAGTGTCTGAACCCATTTTGAAAATCAAAAATCAACAAATATCAAGAAAATAGTTCAATTTGAAGGCTAGAACCTCGAATGGCTTAGTTGTAGGCATTCGGGATTTTGGCATTCGTGATTTTGGCATTCGGGAACTTAGCCATTCGGAATTTTGTCCATTCGGGATTTTGTTGACAGCTATGATGTGACAATAAATTTGATTATAACGGCTGATTCCAATGTCACACGTTTGGCTTCACGGAGCAAAATATTATTTGTATGAAAATGTATTAACTTTATTGCATTAAGCGACAACTGACCTTCATGGTTTGACACTATCAGGTACTATCAGGCATCGCGCCATGCAGTTCCGTTCAGTTCTGTTTTCGCAAAAGCTGTTAGCATGCGTCATGTAAATATGTGCTTGGTTGTGCTCTCTAAAAAAATTATATCGATCATCAGGAGATTATAAATATTATGTTGGTCGTTACGAAAGGGTTGAGTATTAAATCTTGAAAATAAAAATCTCTCAAATAATAATCTCGCAATCAAAATCCTGCTTTACGAAATTTCGCAATTATTAAATCCAACTTTTGATATCTCGCAACTACAAAATCCTGTTTTAAAAATGTTCGCAAAATAATGCGCGATTTCGATTGCGAGATTTTAATTTGCAAGAATTCGTACTCGTCCCGTTTTTATATGTATTTCGCGAGATTTTAGTTTGGGGGACTTCATTATTGCGACATTATAGAAAGTCGTATTTTGATATTGAGAAATTATGAAAAAAACTGGATTTTGTAATTGCGAGATTTCATTATGTGGGATTTTAATTTGCGAGATTTTGATTGGGAGATTTCAAATTGCTAGACTTCTCAGTGGAAGATGTATACAGAAGATTGATAAAAGCGAGATTTTGTAGTTGCGAGATTTCATAATGCGCGATTTCAATTTGCAGGAATTCGTACTCGTCCCGTTTTTATATTTCGCGAGATTTAAGTTTACGGGACTTCCTTATTGCGAGATAAGGGAAAGTGGTATTTTGATATTGAGAAATTATAAAAAACGGGATTTTGTAATTGCGAGATTTCTTTTTGTGAGATTTCAAATCCGAGATTTAAATTTGCGAGATTTTGATTTGTGAGATTTCACTTTCCACTTTTCAGTGGAAGATGTAAATAGAAGATTGTTAAAAGTGAGATTTTGTAGTTACGAGATTTCATAATGCGCGATTTCGTTTGCGCGATTTTAATTTGCAGGAATTCGTACTCGTCCCGTTTCAATATTTCGCGAGATTTTAGATTGCGGGACTTTGTTATTGCGAGATTATGGAAAGTGGTATTTTGATATTGAGAAATTATGAAAAAAAGACGGGATTTTCTAATTGCGAGATTTCTTTATGTGAGATTTTGAATCCGAGATTTTAATTTGCGAGATTTTGATTTGTGAGATTTCAAATTGCGAGACTTTTCAGTGGAAGATGTAATAGAAGATTGTTAAAAGTGAGATTTTGTAGTTACGAGATTTCATAATGCGCGATTTCAATTTGCAGGAATTCCATCCCGTTTTTATATTTCACGAGATTTTAGCTTGGGGGACTTAGTTATTGCGAGATTATGGAAAGTGGTATTTTGATATTGAGAAATTATGAAAAAACGGGATTTTGTAATTGCGAGATTTCATTATGTCAGATTTCGAATCCGAGATTTTAATTTGTGAGATTTTTCAGTGCAAGATGTAAATGGAAGATTGTTAAAAGCGAGATTTTGTAGTTGCGAGATTTCATAATGCGTGATTTCGATTGCGAAATTTTATTTTGCAAGAATTCCTACCCATCCATTTTTAAGATTTTGATTTGCAGTATTTTGTTTTTGGGATTTTGTAATTGCGAGATTTTGTTATGCGAGATTTAAAATCCAAGATTTTAATTTGCGAGATTTCGATTGATGAGATTTCGAATTGCGAGATTTAGGTTGAAATTTACGGTATTTTTGGTGCGAAATGTAAATGAAAGATTGTTAATAGTGAAATTTTGAATTGCGAGAATTATGGAAAACACGATTTTTAATTTGCGAGATTTAAAAAAAATGCAGGATTTCGTTAATCGAGATTTTGGTTTGCGGATATCGTACCGCTCCCAATAATAACGTAACGGTCTCCTGATGATCATAGTTTTCAGAGAACACATCCAAACACTTCGTTACATAACGCTTGTTATTCCGTATTTGCGGAAACAGAACTGAATGGATCTGCCTGTCGCAACATAGAGGTATATAGAAATTCTATGTATATGCAGTTGTGTAGGGTTAATTTGACTTTGCCACAGACTTTAATATGCGAGATTTTTATTTGCAAACTTTTAACTTGCGAAATTTTGGTTTATATTTGCGAGATTTTTCAGCGCAACGTTTAAATACGAATTTTTTAAAAGAGAGATTTTGTAATGCGAGATTATGGGAAAAGCAGGGTTAATAAATTTGCTCGAAATCAAATCGATGACAAATTGAGGTTAAACAGTTAATTTTATTAATATTTTCAAAATATTCCTGTTTAGTCTACATAAATATGTAAACATTATATACCTACCTACATCCTTACATATTATATAACCCTAGGCTGCTTTAAAGGGTTTTCATACTTAATCGAGTTCCATCATTTATTTTATTTGCACAAGGCATGCTTCGAAAGGAAATCAAGGACACGAATAGAGGAAGCAATTTCAAACTCAAGGTCAATTATGGAAATTCAAAACTGGCAAACCCTTTTCACTACTCAAACGTGCGAGATCGAAAAAGTAGATTTCGAATTTTAAAACTACGTTCGTTTATTCATAGTCAGTATAGTACCTAGACATAAGAGGTGCGCTTCCTGGGCTCAGCTTATACCTATACGTGAATTCCTTTATTTTTAGCCTTTATCTGTATGATTGTCCTGATTTATGCAGTAATTTTTCTCTGTCAAGATAACGTCGATGATCCCATTTGTATGCCAAGACTCACATCGTCATTATAAACCGTGTCCTTATACCGGGCAAGAGAGGATACGATAAGGGTGTTGTTGGTTGTGGTGGTTTGGTTATGGTATGGCCTATACCACCATCATAGAATCGACTTGGCTCACCGTACTCATTTAAAAGCCTATAGCCACGCCAGAGCTCTTCAATATGACTATCCCCCTACCCCGTCCCATCGCATCGCATCAAATAACATCAACCACGTCTATGCCGACTCCTCGTGGCTGAGGTGGTACAAAAGTCATGTGGTTCGTATTTAAATAAATACTCGCCAAGGTTCTATTTCCATTTTCCACTATACTCGTAGAACATTGTGCTTGTGTATATGCTGACGATAGTGATGATGATAATGATGATGATGATGCTATATGTATGGTTTTTGCTTTTGGTCTTTAGGGAGTGGAATGGAATTGTACATATGACTTGTTCACTGAAGGATCCAAGTGTAGGATACACACAGTTCCAAAAGCAGCATAGTCATTCAAGGTTCTGTTTGACTTCAAGCATAGTATTGGGAGTTGTATTTTTTGTTTTTGTTGTTGTTTAAGTTCTGCAAAACGACGCGAATAAACAGAAGCAGGTGGGAAAAAAACTGGCTGCATAGTTTGAAATTTTTTTCATATTTAATAAAAAAGTTCTTTTTTTTCATAAAAAAAAAAACCTTTTTATAATACTTGTAGACTTAAAGTAGGCACATTGCCTAAATTAACATTGGCAACGATTCAGATGAATAGGCTTTAATGTAAGGTAAGTCAAGGTGAAGGTAACTATTCTTTTAGGTGTTGGCGTTTCTGTGACAGGATATTTTGGTCTCTTAAGTTACTTACTTACTTACTTACTTACTTATCCGGCTCCCGATCCATGAAGGGTCTCTGCCTGAGATATTGCGGTCTTCCATCGGTTGCGGTTCCTCGCACGCTCCCTCCAGTCGTCGAGACCAAGCGCTCTTGCGTCTGTGACCGCCTGGTCCCTATAGCGGAGGTTCGGTCTTCCTGGTCGTCTCGAACCTGGGGGCTGGGATTCGAAGATTTTCTTGGCTGGAGCGTTGTTGTCCATTCGCTCGATGTGGCCGAGCCAATGTAGTCGACGTGTTTTGGCTCTTTGGACTACATCCACATCTTGGTACAGCTCGTACAGTTCACGATTGAATCTTCTCCTCCAATCGCCCTCTTCGCATATAGGACCAAATATCCGCCGTAGAATTTTTCTCTCGAAAGTGCCCAGGATCAATTCCCCTTTTTTACTTATCGTCCAGCACTCGGCACCGTAGAGTAGAACTGGTAAAATTAGAGTTATGTATAGCCAGTGGCGTAGCGAGGGTTCGAGCCGTGGGGGGGTGACTTTCATTAAAATGCCGACTTGGTTTTAGGAATTTGCCGTTTTTTTTTAAAATTTGCCGACTGTATAGATTTAGCATTTTTCGGGTGAAACTCAAAATAAGGGAAAAGAAAAAAGAGATTTTTTCGGAGTGGAATGACATTCGGGCAAAACTCCTGATAGGGCTGATTGATTTTAGCTCAAATCTTCACTTCGCCACATACACTTTTGAGATTTCGAAATGCGAGATTTTTCAATGAAACCGCCTTCAGCTGATGTAAGAAATTTAAAAAACTTAGGAGCAATGATTTTCCATGAAACAATTTTAAAATCTTGGAAACTATTATTTGGTAGAAAAATAAGATATCAATTATTTTTGGAATTATGTATTTATTTATAATAAATAATTAATAACAATGGAATAAATAAATTAATATTATTATTGCAACGATTAATCTAAATAAGAAATAATTTTTAACTTCGAATTAAATTCATGAACATTTATATTATTATTGCAGCAATTTTTTTTGTTTAGGTATAGGTATTAAACAATGTTTATAAAAAAATTAAAGTAACGCATAATTCTATCAGCATCAGCAGTTTAGTCATTTATAATAATAAAATACATTTATTTATTAATATTGCAGCAGTTTATTTATTTAAAATAAACAAATTTTAATAATATAGCTAATTATTTATAATAAATTAATTTTAATAATAAAATTTATTAATTTATATTTTTTATTATTTTATTGCAGCAACTTAATAAGTTGTAATGAAAATTTAATATTTTAATCTAAGATTTTACTATCTACATAGATTTTAATTCGGCGGTGTTTTAATAAGGACCATTCTTCAACGACCTCATTAAGAATAATTTCGTCCACTTTATCTTTCGAAGAATAAAGCAGCATCAAATTATCCAAACGATCATCACCCATCGTCGTGCGCAAACTTGATACCACAAAATGTACATGTTATCACAGAATATTAAAAGATATCAGTGTACAAAAGCAAGACTAAGAAGAAAATTCTCTCAAAAAGTTAAATGTAAATATCTCAAAATATATTAAACGTAGCTAAATAATTGTTTGATGGTTTAATTTAATGGTAAAAAGATGGCAAAAATACCTTTCAGTTGATACCAAAATCATTTTCCTACGTCTTTTACATTCCAAGATAAAACAAGTTATTTCAAGAAAACACTGCAGCAATTAATTCTATTGTTTACATTTTTTGCCTCCAACAAAATGGTCGCAAAGCTTCACTTTGTATCTGTACAAAAGATCCTATGTTGGCCATCTAGGTTTATATTAAAATCTATGTTGTGAGCGCATCCAGCAATCAGCTATTCGAGAAAGAGAGAGAAATAAGTTGTTGGCTTGAAACACATGACGTGCATGTCGACTAGAAGGCGATTTGATTTCCAGCGACTTTTCTTAAGCAGACGCCACATGAATTCGATTTGCAAGTTATTTATTTAATAATAATAAAGTATATTATATAACTACGATTTTGCGTAAACTTTTACTTATATAATAGCCCAGTCAAATAAGCAAAAAAAAAAGGGTCAACCTTGGAATGGGAGATAATAAGCTGGAAACTCGTGTATACCTTCATATTGGCGTTATAAAAGCTGTCTCAAAAGTCTCATGAAGTCTCGTGTCTGTAACGTCAGTTATTCAAGGTCAAATGTCACAAAAATCGGCTTTTCGCGATTTTCTCGGTTTCTATGGTTTCAATGTGGTAACATCCATGATGAAAATTGTAGAGCATTAAATTATCAGCAAACTGTCTTGTAATTGTTTTTTCATGCGCTCAAGCGTTCTTGAGATAGAGGGCGGAAACCGCGTAGAGCACAGTCATACATACCCCAACTAACAATTTTGCCCCTATAATCATCCAAAGAAGCTTCCCATAATCATCTCTTGCAATCATATAAGCATTATATAATAGTCCATAAAATTGAAAGGGCGCACTTTTTAAGCTCCTATTGGACCTTTATGAACTAAATTCAATTGCCCCGGAAAGCACTTACTGGACTCAATTTAGAGGTCTTATAGAAGAAGGTGGAAAAATAAAAAAAAAATATTTCACAACTGATTTATATTTATTTATTTATATTTTTATTTTATTTTATTAATTTTCTGATATTTTATTTGAAAGTTTTTATCTGAAATACAATCTTAGAATTTATTAGATATTATTTAAGTTATAAAAATTACAAAGTTTCTGTGACTGTGAGATTCGAACCATGGTCCTCTCGCACTGAAAGTCCACCACGCTAACCGCTCGGCCATTGAAGAATATAATTACGATGAAAAAAAACGTATTCACTTTCTCCACTGCTGGTTTGTGTCTATACTCTTTAGTATACCAGAAGTGGTTTGTGTTTTTACTAGTACAGCAGAAATGGTTTGAGGCTGAACTTAGCAAGTAACAGAAACTGACATAGAGATTGTATAATAATTTTACAGGATGACTATAGAACAAAAGCTCCGTCGTCATTTCATAAAAGCAATATAGAGAGATTAAAGAAACATTGGTATATCGCTTCTATCAACCTGATAAAATTTGCACCAGAAAATATTCAAGGAAGCAGTAATACTCCAATAACGTATTTACTTCACGTCAGAGGGTAATAGGCGCGCTATAGAAACAAATAACACTATAATGTCTGAAATGCGAAGCAATTTTGTTAGTTGGGACTGTAATGCAAGGTCAACCGTGAATCTCGGTGAATAATACCTTGTATGAAGTTATTGACTATAAATAATAAGTTATGAACTATAAATAATTTGTATTGTTTACTAGTTAATACATTGTATTTAATAACATTTAACATATATCTTGAACTTGATTTAATACATTGTATTAAATAACATTTTAAATAGATATATAATAATTTAAAGAGCCAAAGTATTAGTTTTCGTCTTCATCGTCATCTTCCGGGCGTTCAAAAATTTCTGTTTCACTGTCACCATCTTCGTTGTCCTGAATCGATGTTTCCAGGCCTTCTAGAATTTCCCGGTCAAATGCACTCTCTTCTCCGGGTTCGCTTTAAGATGAAACAGCATTAAGGCTAGCTTTCCCATTACACTGGCCACAAGCCAAAGTGCATTGCGACCCTGACTTTCTGCAACCGCAGCGTGGACCACATCCATTCTTGCAATTACAAAATATACTATTTAGTAATTCATCTGGAGCTGGTATTAATATTGTTGTCATTGGCTCCAGGTTTATTCATTAGTCGGCATATTTGCGAAATTCGCAATTGGCAAAAATGCTCTTTTCATTAATTTTTTTTTTTTCAAATTAAGCTTCGTTGATTTGCCGACTCTTGAATTAGTCGGCATATTTGCGAAATTCGCAATCAGCAAAAATGCTCGTTGTATTAAATTTTTTTCAAATTAAGATTCGTTGTAATTTAATTAAGCAATTTAATCGCGAAATCTGTTAGCCAAATTTGTGGTCTGTATAATTATTTAAAAAATAGTTTGTACACCTTATAGACCGCAAATATCGTCAAATAAAAGCAAAACAAATTAAAACAAAATTGAAAAACAACAACTCTTTTTTTTTTTTTTTTTAATTTAAACTTTTATTTTTAACACGTATGCATTTCGGTTCTCGGCTGCGGAGCCATCATCAGCGAGCGACAATTAAACAAATACAAAGAGATCACAAGGAAAGTAGAAATAAGAGATAAGAGAAAGTAAAACAAAATAAAGAGAGTTAGAAAAAGAGTAATGAAAAACAGTTGTTATTATTTCTTCTTCTTCTTGATGACGTTGAATAAATGAGAATCAATTGGTCCCGGCTCTAAATTCATCAAGTTGTTGTTTAGGTATATGTGAATTGATTCGTATGCGTCTAGTTTATGTGGTTTGTTTACATTTTTTATAAGTTTAAAATTACTGTCAAAAGATGAAATTGAGTGTGGTTCTTTATTTTTTGGATCATAAATGTGAGCAGCTATTGCTTTGTCTATCTCTTTCTTTTTTTCCGAACGGAGATGTTCATTAAATCTGGTCTCAGCAGCTCTTCTCGTTTGTCCAATGTATTTTTTGTCGCAATTTGAACAAGAGATTTGATATATGCCACTGCGTCGATTAGTCGGTATGTGGTCTTTTGTGGATCCCAATATTCGACAAACACCATCGTATAACAGTGCCCTTTGCCCCGAATGTCACCAACAAGTTAGTGCATGTTTTCGCCAAAGCTGAAATGAATATCGTTCACACCAACAACAACAAACTAAAATCAATATTGGGATCCACAAAAGACCACATACCGACTAATCGACGCAGTGGCATATATCAAATCTCTTGTTCAAATTGCGACAAAAAATACATTGGACAAACGAGAAGAGCTGCTGAGACCAGATTTAATGAACATCTCCGTTCGGTAAAAAAGAAAGAGATAGACAAAGCAATAGCTGCTCACATTTATGATCCAAAAAATAAAGAACCACACTCAATTTCATCTTTTGACAGTAATTTTAAACTTATAAAAAATGTAAACAAACCACATAAACTAGACGCATACGAATCAATTCACATATACCTAAACAACAACTTGATGAATTTAGAGCCAGGACCAATTGATTCTCATTTATTCAACGTCATCAAGAAGAAGAAGAAATAATAACAACTGTTTTTCATTACTCTTTTTCTAACTCTCTTTATTTTGTTTTACTTTCTCTTATCTCTAATTTCTACTTTCCTTGTGATCTCTTTGTATTTGTTTAATTGTCGCTCGCTGATGATGGTTCCGCAGCCGAGAACCGAAATGCATACGTATTAAAAATAAAAGTTTAAATTAAAAAAAAAAAAAAAAAAGTTGTTGTTTTTCAATTTTGTTTTAATTTGTTTTGCTTTTATTTGACGATATTTGCGGTCTATAAGGTGTACAAACTATTTTTTAAATAAGATTCGTTGATTTGCCGACTCTTGAATTAGTCGTCATATTTGCGAAAGTCGCAATCGCAAAATGTTCGTTTTAATAATTTTTTTTAAATGAAGCTTCGTTGATATGCCGACTTTTGAATTAGTCGGCAAATTTCCGACATCCGCAATCGGCAAAAATGCTTAGGCTCGTTTTATTCATAATTGTTTGCAAATGAAGCTTCGTTGATTTGCCGACTCTTTAATTATTCGGCATATTTCCAAAATCTGCAATCGGCAAAAATGTCGATTTGCATAGGTACCTACATTTAAAAGTTTAAAAACCTAAATATAATGAAAATACAAACTTACTTTTTTGAATTTTTTCCGAAAAATATTGTAAAATTTCTGGTTTTATTATTTTTTTTTAATTGCTTGAATTATTACCTAAATCTAGCTTGCTGAATTTGCCGACTCTTGAAAAGTTTTGAACCCATTTGTTTGGCCAAACCGAAGTAGCAGCGGTTCGCTAGGGTAATTCTTCGTCGGATTTCCACTAAGGTGTCGTTCGTGGGATTGATGTTTGTTCCGAGGTAGGTGAACTCCTTGACTACCTCGAAATTACTGCTACCAACAGTGACGTTTTGTCCTAGGCGATGAACAGATGAAGCTTTGTTTGTTGATAGCATATACTTTGTTTTGTCCTCATTCACTTCAAGACCAACGCGTTTCGCCTGTTCATCAATAGCTGTGAATGCTTCAAGTACAGCTCTCTTGGAACGGCCGATGATGTCGATGTGGTCCGCATAGCCAAGCAGTTGAGAAGACCTGTTAAAGATAGTGCCTTCCATGTTAACACCACTCTTGCGCACTATCTGCTCCAGGACTAGGTTGAAGAAATCACATGATAGCGCATCTCCTTGTCTGAACCCTGTACACGTCTGGAATAACTCGGATGAGCTGTTACCCATTTGCACGTTGCACCGCGTATTTTGTAACGTCATGCGGCATAGCTGGATCAGTTTTTTCGGGATCCCGAGTTCCGACATCGCCAATAGAAGCTCTTGGCGACTTATGCTATCATATGCGATGCGGCTTTAAAGTCGATGAATAGGTGGTGGGTCTCGACTTGAAATTCGTTGGTCTTTTCCAGGATTTGCCTCAATGTGAAGATTTGGTATATCGTTGATCTGCCTGGCCTGAGGCCACACTGGTACGTGCCGATCATAGTGTTGCAGAAAGGTTTTAGACGCTCACATAGATTAGGCATATGGAGCTATTTGACCAGTCGTAGGGCATACTTTCCTCCTCCCACACTTGATGGATGAGATGGTGCATGCACCCTACCAGGACATCTCCTCCATACTTAAAGAGTTCCGCAGGGAGGCCATCCAAGCCGGCGGATTTGTTGTTCTTAAGCTTTCTTAACCTCTTCGGTACTGGGCGCTGGGACTGGATCTTCATTGACTGGTCTTATGCTTCTTTGTTCCTCTGTTGCCACCTCTACATAATGCTCACTAAGCAGCTGCTGGAAATGCTGCTTAAACACGTCTACAATTCCCTGTGCTTCGGTGACTAGGTTACCTTCGCTGTTTCGAAGAGCTTGCGTGCCAGTCCTATAACCAGATGCCAGTTGCTTGGCTGTTTTGTAGAACCGGCGGGTGTTGGTGGCGGTGCTAGACTCTTCGAGATACTTGAGCTGAGAGGCTGCGGATGCTCTTTTCTTTCTACGCAGGGTTTTTTTCTCTTTCCTTCTCTTTTCACGGTACTCCTCTCTTGCTTGCAGTTTCCGTTTCCTGCTTCAATGCCACGCATTCATCGTCATAGCACGGGTTCTTTTTTCTGGGTGGTTGATAGCCTATGGTGGTCTCGGCTGTCTCCTTAATGATGTCGCGATATTGGTTCCACTGGTTGTTGACGCTTGTGGCTGGGTTTACGGCAGAGAGTTTCCCGGTCAATTGCTCACTGTAGTCTCTGGCTTTCTCAGATGTGCTAAGGCATACAATGTTGAATTTCTTCCTTTGGGCGGTCTTCGTTTTATTTTCATTGGACAGTCGGGCTCTGAACTTTGTCACAGCAAGAAAGTGGTCAGAGTCCACGTTTGCGCCTCGGAAAGTTCGCACGTCCAAGATGTTCGATGCATACCTTGCGCCAATTAGCACGTGGTCGATTTGGTTGGCGGTTCGACCATCTGGAGATCGACAGGTTGCTGTGTGTATCCTTCGCCTGGGGAACCTAGTGCTACTTATCAACGTATTACGAGCTGCAGCAAAGTCGATTAGTCGGAAGCCGTTATCTGTTGTCGTTTCGTGGAGGCTGTGCTTTCCAACTAATCCGCCAAAGATGTTTTCCTTTCCGACTTTAGCATTGAAGTCTCCGAGCACGACTTTAACATCGTCCTCCGGACAGGCTCCGTAGGCTCCGTGCAGGAGG
This sequence comes from Dasysyrphus tricinctus, assembly GCA_963921185.1. Lineage (NCBI taxonomy): Eukaryota > Metazoa > Arthropoda > Insecta > Diptera > Syrphidae > Dasysyrphus > Dasysyrphus tricinctus. The sequence goes on from OY992533.1 coordinate 88,197,021, forward strand.
TCGGAAAAGTCCTCCTTGTTAGACTCCTCAGCATCATCGGTAGGGGCGTGTGCACATATTAGGCTGATGTTTTGGAAGGTAGCTTTGATGCGGATCACAGCCAGGCGATCGCTAATCGGCTTAAAATCGATGACTTTCGATCTGAGTCGATTACCCACGACGAATCCGCATCCTAACATGTGCAGTCTTTGATGGCAGCTGTAATAAATGTCGCAATCTTTTCTTTTCGTCATACCCGATCCTATCCATCGTATCTCCTGGATCGCGGTAATATCTGCCTTGTACCGCGAGAGGACAGATTCAAGTTTTTGAGTAGCACCTGGTGTATAGAGTGATCTTACATTCCAGGTACATACTCGTAGGTCATAATGCATTTTCGTTCCGGTTCTGGTTGCCATTTGAGGGGGGTCGTTATCCGAGGCTTCTCGCGTCTCTCTCATAACAATTGGCTTTTTATTGTGGTCGGGTCGTTAGCCCAACGCACTAACTTCCAATCTGTAGGGCCATGGGTTTAATGTTGCAATTCTTTCCTTGGTCAACATTCGCACTTACAAGTTTAGCAAGTCAAGGCATAAGGCCAAGAGCAGTATCCGGCGGCCACCAACGTGGAGGTATTGTAAGCACTTGATGTGTAGGAAAAGATACAGCTCGAGGCCCCCAGTTCCTACAACATCCAACCACATCCAACCTCCAACAATAATGGAGTTAAGAAGTTATTTATCAGTTTTCAAGTGAAAAAATGCTTTTGAATTAAATTTAAAGATTGAAATTGAGGGTAGACACGTGTAGCTCTACACTACTCTAGAAAATACCAGTATCCACTGGATTTTTTCATAGCAGATCTGGGTCTATCAACTTTTAGGCTTTTTCATGGTAAGCATTAGGTGCGCATATAGACAGACCTTAACTGATAATTGGGTTTCAAAGTCTTTGATCACATTATAAGAATTCCCCTTCCTACCTTTCATCACTCAGTTTTAGTATGCTCCTTATCGTCTACTGGAAAGTCTTCGTACTGGTAGGCTAGACTATTCGTTGTGGAGGACGAAGTTGTCCGGTGAGTAACTGAGTGATGCAATATAGCTAACCTCGCCTAGTTTTTATCTATTTCAACTAGCCACGTTCCTGATCAGCCTCGTCGTTGATCTTCTTTCGCTTTATGAAATCCAACGCTCTTGCCACTTTTCTTTCATGAGCTCTTCACCTCATTGGTTGCATCTTCCACTCCACCTTTTTACCGTACTTGTTCTTCCTTTCTGAAGACTTTTTCATCTGGGATCAGCAGCAACGTCTGCAGTTGCAGTAAAGCTGAACTATTAAGAAACATTTTTATGGGGTATCACATTATCTGTGATCAGACTGAGGCTATATAATTTTTATCCAGTGCCACGTTCTTGGGAACTTTGGAGTATTATTAAAAATATGAACCTCCAGGTTAGGGTCATGCCATCGTAGTATCTTAAAAAGTCTTATGACACTCATCAAATACTAAAAATCAATGGCAACAATGCTAAGAAGTCATCTAAGAAGCCGCCTTTGACATGGTGGGCTTTATTTTACAAAACCACCACAACCGGAAAGCACATGAAACCTACATAGCATTAGAGCAGTGCTGCATTACAGAAGGTCCATAACTACTCACGACCTCTATATGAACAAAAAAAAGACTATTAGAGAAAGATCGGCTAGTAAGAGCAGTACCTAGATTAGTGCGATTGAAGAAATAGAGATTACTTACTTATTTAAGGTGGTGCTATAGTCCGGCGTGGACCAAGGCTTCAACCAACAACCTTCTTCCAGCCAGCTTGGTCTCTAACCAGCTTATGTCTTCAGTTTTGCATACCAAGTACCAAGTAAGTTGAAGTCCTCTTCCACTTATGTATGCCACGTGTTAGTCTGTTCTCCTCTACTTCACCGTCCCACAGGGTTCGATAGATTGAAAGACTTTACGGGCCAGAGCATTGATGTCCCTTCGCTCTGGGTGAACCAGCCACCTCAGTCGTTAACTTTTCACTTTTGTGCCTCTGTCGGTGTTGCTGTACATCCCATATAGTTCGTTGTTGTATCTTCTTCCTAATTCTCTATCAATGCAGACGAAACCAAAAATCACCCTGAAAATGTTCCTCTCAAAACAGCCTAAGGCGTTCCCATCCACCGTTCACATGTAGTTTCTATGCCTCTGCACCATACATCTGGACCAGATGATAAGCGTCACTTTAGTTACTCGTAAGAGGACTCTGCTCATCAATTGCCATCTTTACCCAAAGAAACAGTGATTGGCAAGAGTAATTCTTCCTTTGATATCAGCACTGCTATCGTTTGCCGAGTTGGTAGTGGGGCCTACGTAGACAAAGTCTCTGACCACCTCAAAATTATTTGTATACAGTGATGTTCTATTCGAGACGTCAGTGTTGAGTTTCCTTTTTTGTTGACAGTGAACATTGTTTCTTGTCTTCATGCACCGGTAAACTCATCTTCTTGGCTTCCTTCTCAATACTCACGAAAGCACTACTGACATCAAGATTTGATCGTCCGATTATGTCAATATCTTCAACCTAAGCGTGTAGTTGGACGGACTTTTGGAAGGCTCTGCCTCTAAGGATGCCAAAACTAGACACTGCTCCATATAGCTCGTATCTATAGATGCTGTCATATGCGGCCTTCAAATTGATCATAAGTTGATGGGAGTCTAAAGCCACACTGATATAGATATGGACCTATGAGGATGTTGACGTTTGGCTTTCCTTGAGGATCGGGCAAGCAATGCTGAGGTTCCACCGGACATATGCTTTCCTCCGACCATATTTTGCAGGTGTATACTCCTCAAAAATTCATCGTTAACCTCAAGGCCATCAGTTTTTGCAGATTTATTAGAACTGAGTTAAGGTATAGCCATCTTCACTTTGCCAAGAACGGGTGGACGAAATTTGTTGGCTAACGTCGCACAGTGGGGCAAAATGGTAATTTTATGATATTAATTATTTTGTAAGGTGGGAATGTTGTTTTAATGGCTTCTTGTGATTTCATGACGAAAGTAATATATATTCGAAGCTTGTCATACAGTTTTATGTTACGGGGATATGTTTTGAATACCCCTGGGATCACTTATTCAAAGAGTTTTAATGGACATTTTACACTAGTTTACTACATTTAACTTTTTCCTTATCTGGAATCCAATTTTCAATTTTCCGAGGAACTTGAGTGCTGAATTCGAATCTAATGTTGAAAAAAATTCCACATATTACGTTTTCAAGATATTCTAATAAGTGCCATAAAAAGCTTGTTGGGTATTTTTACGATATACATACTACATAACAAGATATATTTTTTTTTTCGTTAAACTTGAATTTTGGTTTATGTTACCCTTAAATTGAAACCAAGCTGTAATCTTTTTCTAAGTTACCTTTTTGAGATATTTCAATCAAAATCAAAAAAACAAAACATTTTTGGGTACTTTAAAGGTTATGTTATATTGCGAGATATTTTTGTCCCAAAAACTTGTAATGAAATCTAAAAGTACATAAGATACCCTTCGAAATTCAATTCCCTTAATTCTCTTAATAGATAAATAAATAAACTGTTGCAAATAATAAAATAATACTAAATATTTTGCTTTCGCTTTGCCTGCTCACTACTACTGGTAAAATCATTTGCAGGGCGTCCAACGGACAATGGACATTTTTTAAATGAAACAATTTCATTGAGACAATTTTTTACAGAAGAAAAGAAGCGTTTTTTCATTCGGTGTGAACGATCCCACCTTATTTAAAAATGGTGTTTGAAGCTTTTCAAAGCTAATTTTAAATTAGTGACGTGACTTTTGCCGCAAAAAGTTTTATTTTTTAAATAAGATTCTACCTCTAAGAATTTTTGGTCAGGATTTTTCTGTTTGCTGGAGAAAAAAATTTCGACTAACTTTTTTCTTGAGCACCGGTAATTTTGGTCATCAGAATCTAAATACAAGTTATAAAATGCAAAATGAAAAATAGTGAATATAACAAATAATTAAAACAAGAGAGCCACATACAGTCAAAAATGAGCTGTTAAAGTGTGTCGTAAAGACGTCCCGATACCAATTAATTTGGACTAGTATACAACAAAAAAAAAAATATGGGAAAAATGTAAAAACAATTTAACTGTGTAAATATGCTTTAAAAATTGTAAAATATTCACCAAAAAAATTTTTATATTAAAATATGAACAAAAGTCAGTCAATTTTTCACCCATTAAATCTCTTAATACTCATTTCAAAATTTGAAAAAAAGGATTTGGGGCAAAAGTTAAGCACATATTTTTTTATAATTTTATTAATCAAGTATTCCTTTAACTTTCCCTATTTTCAGACCTGCTTAACTTTTGCCCCAACAGGAGATATTGAGTAAAACGTACCGCGAAGTCTAAACAAAAATGTCTTTTTTTCTTGCCGATTTTTTTATAACAAAGAAATGTTTTTTTTTATTTTTAAAGTTTAAATATAATCTATCTGCCATCAGCTAGGTTTGACATTTAAGATATATGTATTTGATATCACTCTTAATTTCAATAATATGAACAAAAACAAAAGTAAACCTTTTTTAACACTTTTTAAATATTCGATTCGCGCACCTTTAAGTCCAACTTTGATTGCCTGACAAGCCTCCACTAAATGACTTAAACAACAAAAATCACCCTCATCATATCAAATTTACCGTATAGTTTGAGAAACCAAACTTTATTTTCCCGGTACTTTAGTTTTGCAAGGTGACCTTTTTATCATCACGATGTATGGAGCTGCCCCACTGTGCGTCGCCATCTTGTCGTCAAGGTTAATGGTGCAATCTGCATGGTAGCGAAGTTCTGTTCGCCATCGCAGTTATACAATTTGCAGAAATTATTTTTCCATATCCTCATTACCAACTGCGATTCTAACCCCACGATGTTCGTCCTAACAGGCTTAAGTCCGAGCCTTTTAACCTTGGGAGGTTCTATTTACGTTTTGATTAAACTTCCAAACTTCATTCCTGCAATTGAATCCCTATATTTCCTCGATCGGGCTCTCTCCATGCTCCTTATTTTTCTCTCTGAGAGGCTGGTGTTCCTCTCTCTTCTTCTGCTCGTACAGCTTGTGAGCATCTCTGGCCCATCTATGCAGCGCTGCTTTGTAGACCTGTTGTTTTGCTGTGGTATACCTATACTATCCGGCACTATTCGTCGATCTATAAGGGCATCGCTGTGAGGGTTGTGTATGGCCAAGCAGAGAGGTGGTATCTCTGAAGGCTTCCTGGCAATATTCCACTGGTTCTCGGTGCCTGAAGTCGGTGGCAAAGGACTATTTAAGATGGCGCGAGAGATTCGATCGGAAAAGGACCTGGTAATTTCTTGTGACTATAACCATTCGTTTTGGTTTTGGTCTGGATATCCGCAATCCGTAGCATAACCTTGGATATAACGAGGTAGTTTTCTGAGTGAACTGCTCCTCGGAACGTTCGGGTATCCTTGATACTGGAGGAGTGCTTTACGTCAATCGCAATGTGGTCAATCTGATTGGCGGTTGATTGACCAGGAATTCACTATGCCACCTCTGGTATATCGATATGTGGGAACTGCATAAGCTACCAGAATGTTTTGTCCCACAGCAAAGTCAATTAACCTGAGTCCGTTATCGGAGGTGGTGTCATGCAAGGTATATCTTCCGATTGTGCCACCAAAGATATCTTCTCTTCCAAGTTTGGAATTAAAATCAGACAATTTTAATGTCATAGCTAGGGCATTGCTCATATTTCTTGTCCAGCAGCTTGTAGAACTCGTCCTTGGTGTAGTCATCTTTCTCCTCTGTGGGGGCATGCCTTGATGCGAATTGTCTTGAGGCGTTCGTTCACATAGTTAAAACTCGAGACTTTTTGCCTGAGTCTACCTCTAACGACGGATCCAGATCCAAAAAGATGCTGCCCTTGTGGTCAGTAACAGTCAGCGCTGTAGATGTCATAGTCTTTTAGTTTTCTTTTGTCCATCAGGACATCCCATTGCACTTCTTGGATGGTGGTGATGTCTGTTATATCTGCAGTCTAGGGTCTCCACGTAATTTTCAGCTGATGCACGTAGTCTAGAGATACAAAACAGCACGTTCGTTGTTTTTTTTTAAATTATAGTTTTTGTGGCGCAACAGCTCGTGGAGAAACAGAGCCTAGTGACTTACAACTTTCAACCATTCCTGTGTGCGTATTGTTTGCAGGAAAGAAAGGGACCTAAAATACTCTTGGAGGACTTGTCAGTTCCTCGCAAGAGGCAGTACCTCGGAAAAAACATTTATGTTTTTAGGTGTCAGCGGCTGGGGATCGAACCCATACCTTCGGCAGCTTAACGCACTAGAGACTTGTTATTGCTTCGCAATTAAAATCTCCCCCACGGCACGATCTCCAACCTTTAGGACCAGACCCTAACAAGTTCACTCCAAGGAAGGGGGTCCGGATTAACCACGCTTTATAGGCCTGAGCTCCGAATATGCTATAGTAGCCCGTATAAGGTGTTCACTAGGTGGTTCAACTTGACTGGAACCCTAGACGCAACCGTTGATTCGATCTGGGGAACTTTTCCGCTGGCTGCCATCTTTATAAAAAGAGAAGAGCCTTAGCGGGAACACTCCTCCCGGTTTCTTTCTTCAACACTGTTAATGGCACCGTTGATTCCCTATGCTGAATTCATCTGCCACACACTATCCTTCTGATAAGCTCGTTCAAGATTTCAGCCAAAATATAGAGCCAGTCATTTCTGACAGAAGATTGTCGCTATTTTTGTGTTTTATTCAACACTCGAACTTATTTGTTTAGCAAGTCCGGATGAACGATATACCAGTATCCGATGGTTACCACTTGGAGGTTAAATAAACACAATAATAACTGACGTGTAGAATTTGTTGCATCACTATGGACTTCGTCAGGTTCACGCCAATCAGTGACTTCCTTCTGTCTTCAGGAGCAGACTTTTTGAATTTCACCAGCCACAAAGGAGTTCCAAGGATCTCATATCCATTTTTAGGTCTTTTGCATCGTTGCTTTGCTTTGGGTAAAAGTTGTCACCAGCCAGTCGCCAATGTCAACTATTTTCTAAGCTAACACTAACTGTCTACAAAAATAAAATGAAAATAAAACGAAGCCAAATTTGCTTTACTTCGTTTTATAAGGGAAGTAAGGCCAAATCGGAAATTAAACGTTATTTCCGCATTGAAAACGAACTAAGGTCAAATTGTATACTATTTCGTTGGGTCTCACTTCACATCACCAAACAAAACATTTCGAAAGCCCATACTGCCGAAATTTTTTTAGTTTTACTTGTATAATTTTAGTGTTTCGGGGTTAAGCAATAACATTTTTAAGTGTGAGATCATCATCCCAGTTGTAACTGAGGTGACTCCAGAAACTTATTTATAAGTCAATTTGAATCCTATAGGTTAACCATATAAATTGGTGAATTAATTCAGGACCTAAACTGTAGAGCATTTCTGTGTCTGTGCCATCTCGATTTGGATAGTGAAAGGCGAAAAAGTGTGAGTTTCTCATAGATTTCTAAAGATTTTTGACAACTGATAAAGATAATCCTCAGCTGAAAAACTGCTTCTGAGATTGGGGTCGGGTCAAAATTCTAGATTTCAAAATTCTGTATGACCAAAATTCTGTTTGAAATGTTTTCAAATGCTGTGTGACCAAAATTCTGTATTTCAGAATTCTGTATTTCAAAATTCTGTATATCCAAAAGTCTAAATAAATAAAATAAAATTTTGAAATACAAGAATTTTTACCCGATCCCAATCTCAGAAGCAGTTTTGAGAATTTTGAAAACAGTAGTTAGAAATGCAGAATTTTGAAATCAGAATTTTGACCATACCTACCGCATTTCGACCCCAATCCCCGGAGATTAGCTAGTTCAGATTTTACCAAGAGAACTCTACACTGAAAAACTGTCCCTTAGGGCCAGTTTTTTAGTTTAGGCTTTACTCGGAGTTAAATCAGAGTTAGCTAATCCTGAACAAATATTAACCCTGAGTTAACTCAGGAACAGTTTTTCAGTTGAGGATTAACTTTATCTTTTAGCTGTCAAAATTCTCAGGCCAACGATGTGCGACACTATTGATATCACACTTCCACGACTTTTACGCATAGGAATAGAGATGGCTTCACAAAGAATTTCACTGGCAATAAATTTCACTATCGAAATCGAGATGGCACCATAACTAAAAAGACCCTCAATTTGGTGCCTGAGTTAACTCACCACATTAGACGAGTTAACTTTCGATTTCAATTGACCGAAAAACGCGTTTTTGGAGTTAACTCGCACTGAAAAACTGGCCCTTAATGTAGTAACCTGTATCTGATGGTCTATTTCCACATGTTCCTTTCTTGGGATCTAACTGTTCTAATGTTGCCGCCCCACTTCTGGTGGCCCTGTTTAATGATTACATCAAGAAGACAGGTATCTTTTGTATCCAAAACTAAGCTCGTGTTTCTTTTTGAATTATTCTTCTTTATTGAATGGTAAACACAAACAATAAATATAAACAGAATCACACAACAACAAAAAAAAAAAAAAACAAAAAATGAAAACCCACCACACACAACAACCAAACAAAAAAAAAGAAAATATTTTTGTTCGAAATAATGCAAACATGATGAAAAATTATACAGAAGTCTGACAACAACAGAAACATTCAAATTGAAAAAAACAACAACAGCAACAACAACTAAAAAAAAAAAACAGAAACATAAATGTTAAGATTAACAACCAAAGCGAAAAGAATCACTCTGACGCGCGTCCGTAATTTTGTTAAAGAGGAAACTTTTACACACAATGCTTATGGTAGAAAGAAGTGCCCTTAATGGCAGTGCTGTGTGAATAGCAAATTTTCCTCGCTTTTGAGTATGTATGTATTTTTGTCTATGTCTGTCTGTCTGGCATCAACTTTAACATCATCTCTGTCTCTGCTTAGAGTATATGTAGGTACATTCTCCAGCCTCAGATGATGGATGGCAGATCCATCCGGTAATATTGTTTGTCTGTTGTTTTTTCTATCACCGTATAGCATACCCGTACCCAAGGGGATTTCCATTGAAATGAAATGAATATGACATGATTCTTAACAAAGTGTTTGAAAATAAAAAATGTTTAACAAAATCTGGGCCTCAACTTCCAAGCTTCTACATCCAGCTAGATCTCTAGCAACGTGCTGGGTATACAATTTTGCAAATTAAAATTTCGCAAATTAAAATCTCGCATTCGAAATTTCGCATTACGAAGTCTTGCTTTACATAATTTCGCAATTACAAAAGCTCGTTTTTTATATTCTCGCAATTATGAATTCTAAAAAATGAAAAATTAAAATCTCGCAAAATTGAATTGCATTGCAAAAAATGAATTTTTTTAAATCTTGGATTTGCGAGATTTTGATTAAAATATTTTCATTTTCGAGTTTCTTTTTTTGGTTCACAGGACTTTTATTTTTCAGTGCGAAACTGAAAGCGATATGTTTTGTGTGATATTTGAGTTTGCGAAATTTTAATTCGCAAGATTACGTATGCGAGATTTAAAACTATGAGATTTCAGCTGATATTTGCAGAAGTTTTTGGAGAGAGATGTAAATGCGAAATTGTTAAAAGCGAAATATTGTTATTGCGAGATTATATAAAGCTCGATTTATTAATTTGCGAGATTTCATATTTCTTGATTTTTAAAAAAATGGGAGATTTCGTAGTTCGAAATTAAGATTTTAAAGAGTTTGTACTGATTTGGTTGAATTGTTGCTATCTTATTTATCAGGATACGGGCTTGCTTGAGCATTCAGTGTTATTGAAGCATATCTCCCCCTTATAACCACCTAAAGAAATACTGTATACCATTGACTATAATAGTCGGGAATGAAAGTTTTTTTTTTTTTATAAATCCACTCCAAAACAGGGTAGAAGACAAAAGATGGAAATAAGCACAAATAAAACCAAAGAAATCCACATAACGAAAGCATCCCAGAACCAGGACTACACAAGAAATACAAAAAAAAAAACCACATTAGTTGGTGCCTACTCTCAAGCTTCAAGAAGGACTAAAGATCTCAAAAAGAAACAAAAACTAAATAGAATAAACCAGAGTCTACCCATGCTTATATAAAGAGATAGAATTATAATAGTACCTATGTGTTGTATCTCATTTGGTTTTGCTTTTTGCTAAAAAAAACACAAAAACAAATATATTATCATTGTATATAATGTATGTGTATTGTATGTATGTATATGCAGGATATATGATGGCAAAAGGACTATGAAAGTTTAATGTAAGCAACAAATAAAAGCACCGAGAAATGCATTAAATATTAAAGTAGGGAGGCACTTGAGTCCTTAAAACGTGGAAAACGCTAAAGATGGACTCCTGGAAAATTTATACAATAGATATGAGAGTATACTTCTACCATTGAGTTTATATACATAGAGGAATCACGAAATCTTGCGTTAAAGCCCCCGAAGGTGTCGCCACATACACTAAATTGAGAATTTATAATTTTGTGGAACGCAGCTCACCAAGGAGTGCCATGACAAAGAGAGAAGGTGTACGAGGGGGGTCTGTTTTTGTTATTTTGTGGCTTATGTATGCAGACTTATGCAATATCCCTTTTCAGCTTTTTTGTGTGCAGGCACAGGCGCTTGTGCATATTGGGACATCTATAGGTAGGTACATATATTATATATCTGTTTCAAAGCGTATAGGGACGAGTTATGTATGTAATTTGTGCGTTTGTATGTCGATCGGTGATGGTCGCGTCAATTTAAAAATAAAAGGCTGGGAAATGTACATACATATGTGCATTCATACGTTAATAGTTTAGGTCCTGATTTTATACTTTAAAGGTATTCTTTATTTTGTTTCTATTTCTTTGGAATCAGAAACTTTTTGGTAGGTAGTTACAAGACTGTGTTCCTATGGTGTAAATAAATATTTACTGTACACAGAGGTCGAAGATCTGTTTTCTAAACGAAAATTATAAATTTGTACTGTGTCTATCTAGGTACATAGGTACATACCCACCTGGATAGAAAGTCTGTTTTTGTGTGCAATTTGATTAGCCTGGCCCAGGAAAATCAGACAAAAATGGCAAAACTACGAAAAAATCATGAGCTTTGTTTTGCCGTCTTAAAAATTTAAAGCCGCTTAAATTTAGACAGGGTGAACATTTTTTAGAGGGTAAAAGGGCATAAATTTCAGTTTTTTCTTCTCGAAAACTAACAGAAATATATCAACAATTTGCAACTTCGTTTCGTTGTTCATTGAGTGATTTCAATAAAATTGACACAGGGATAGCTGAGATAGAATTTCAATAGAAACAAATATTTTTAAAACAGGGTATTTCAAAAAAATTACAACATTTTGCAACTTCGTTGTTCCTTGGGCGATTTCAATGAAATCGACACAGTCGATAGTGAAAATGCCCATAAATAAAAATTTTATAAAAAATAGGTTTGATACTTTTCAATTTTCTCGAAAACTAGTAGACTTAAAACCATCTGGTTTTCACTTGATTTAAAAACTAGATGACAGTATTATAGACTTTAGGCTTTAAAAAAATGTGCAATGCTTAATTTTAGGTATCACCGTTATTTTTAAATATTTTTCTTTTCATTTTAAAAATAGGATGAGATAGACCCCTTCCTAAAGTAAAAATTGCTCGTATCTAATTGTTCGACAAAAAGCCGTTATTTTTTCTTGTCGCCTGAACTATCGTACACTTGGCGAAAGCTTTATTAGCCAACAAAATTCTTCATAGTAAATAAGCCATTCGAAAATTGTTCCTGTTTCGTTTTCCTGGTCGCAATAACTGGCCCCTAAGGGCCTTATAGTGCAGGCTTATTAACATATTTTTAATCGAAAAAAAGAAAAATTGTTAACAGCAGTTTAACGATTGAATATGGTGAAGGGGGCTTTAAGGTATGTACAAAAAATCTATTTCCTAGAGGCGGAGTTGGAGGGGGGATTTGAGGGGTAAAAAAGAGGGGGGGAATTGTATTATTGCATTTTCCGACTAAAGTTGACCCCAATATGAAGAGTGTTCGATAGAAATGTTGTAGATCTTTTTAACGTAACCCCAAAATTTCCGAGATATTGGCGAAAAACCGTATTTTTTCTGGTTTTTGTTTTTATTTTTCGAAAAATTGTTGAATTTAAATGAAAATTTGTGAAAATATATCTTGCTGTGTCCTTAATTAGGACAATTTTTTTCAAGCATAACTTGAGATATTCAATTTTGTTTGAAAAAAAATACTTTTTTTCAAATGAAAAATGTATTTCGTACCGAGTTCATTTAAGGATCATTAGTTTTGTTTTTAAATTTACTTTTATATGAAATAATGAGAACATATAGTAACCACGTACAAAAATGCGAAAAAAGCAAAAAAATCATTTTGCATCAAGTATTTTTTAATAATGGTTGATAAATTGTTAAAAATTTTTGGAAAATGCAATAACTAATCACACCATTGAATTTTCTACAGAAAAAAAGTACATAAAACATTGTTTTATTATTTCACCCCAGACAAACGTTTATGCCGATGCCGCAACGATATTGCTAGAAATATTCATTTCAATGAGGTTCAAAACCAGCTTGGTTTCCTATTTAAATTTAATGGTCAATAACTCTTCAATGCACTTTTAAAAAAATAGGAAATGATGCTCTGTCATTTTCCCTTAGCCTGTAGACTTTTACTTTGATGATTCAATCAATGATATTAGCTTTTCAAAAAAATATTATCGTTTTGTTTTGGAAACTTTATTTTGTTGATTTTTGTTTTGTTTGAAATTTTTGAAAAAAGGGGTGATAAGGTCCGCAAAAAATGATTATATCTTGACTTTCATATATCAGACTGTCATAATTGGTTATTTTATATAAAAGTTTATCTAAAAACAAAACTAATGATCCTTAAATGAACTCGGTACGATGATTTTCTGAAGTACATTTTTCATTTGAAAAAAAAAAGTATTTTATTGCAAACAAAATAGAATTTCTCAAAAACTGATCAATGGTTATGCTTGAAAAAAATTTTACTAATTGAGGACACAACAATATATATTTTCACAAAGTTTCATTTAAATTGAATTATTTTTGGAAAAATGAAAAATAAAAAACAAAACCCAAACAAACGGCTTTATCATTTTCCGAAAAGAAAAATACAGTAAGAAAAAGGTAAATTTTATTTTCTCTTATCCAAAAACAAAAAAATTATTGTCTGCCTGTTAAGTGCTAATGCATGGCTCGTATCCAGCGTTTGTACCTTACTCCAATCGGAGCAAATTTACTCCAATTTTGAGGATTAACAAAAACTAACTAACTCCACTAATTTGAAATCTACCTCTTTTTTCCACACTAAAAAATTCTTTTGTCAAACAACATGAAATTAAATCAAAACACCGTTTTATTCAATTTTCCAATCATCTCCGACTCTGAAATCTGAATGTTTACATCTGAAAGTATAATTTTAAACGGAATCATTTGTGTTTCTTATCTTGTTCGTCGTTTCTCGATCTCGATCATATCGTGATTTATGATATTTTTTATTGTTAAAAATACCTATTTATTTTTGTTTGAAAATATAGTTTTGACAACTTGAGTTTTTCCTTCGTTTTCAAAATTTTCTATAATAGCCTATTGAATAGACCTTTTAAAAAGGAACAATTACGTGCAAGGGTTTTTATTATTGAATATGTTTGTTTGGCCCATAAGCATGCTTAAAACCAAAAATGCTACTAAATTCACCCATGCGTTTCTGAGAGAATGGTCACACTGGCCACTTTTCAGTATTTTTGGTATAACTCGAAAACTAAGCCGAATTTGAAAATTTTACATATAATACTTTTTGTTCAAAATTAAATTTTCTATTGGAATGGATAGTTCAAAAAATTTTAGGAAAAAATTTAAGCAGGAAAAGTTAACAAAAACCAACATAAAAAAAATCGAAAAATCTAAGATTTTTAAATTTTTTTCTAAATTGCGCATAACTTTTTTCGGAGCAAAGATACGCTCAAGACGTTCATAAACAAAGTAAACTGGAGTCTTACGGCTTAAATATGACATGTTAAAAAAGCCATATTATTTAAAAATTGACAGAGATATAACCATTCAAACTTTACCATTTCTTATCATTTTCCGCACTTTTTCCCGAAAGCCTTTTTTTTGGTACTTTATGACAAATTTAACGTTCCTAGCACCTAGTACCAAATTTTATGTTAATCGGACCAGCCGTTCGGTCTGTAGGTCTGAACGCATTTAAAAACAGCCGAAAAACGAAATTGCGAACTTACATCCTTTTTATAAATTCTCTATAGTTCTAATGTCATATTAAATCAAAAATTTTGATTTCGAACATTTTTACGAATGTGAAATTTGCCATATTGTACCGAAAAAGGGACTTTCGGGCCAAAACTGAAAAAAATTATAAGAAATGATAAGGTTTGAATGAGAATATCTCCGTCAATTTTGAACAAATATCAATTTTTGAACATGCCATATTAAGGCCTTTAGTCTCTACTTTGTTTTGTCTATGAATGTCTTGACCCTATCTTTGCTTCAAAAAAAGTTATGCACAATTTATTAAAAAATTTAGATATCCTTGTTTTTTTGATTTTTTTTAAGTTTGTTTTTGTTAACTTTTCCTACTTAATTTTTTTCGTAAAATTTTTTGAACTATCCATTCCAATAGAAAATTTAATTTTGAACAAAAAGTATTATAAGTAAAATTTTTAAATTCGGTTTAGTTTTCGAGTTATACCAAAAATACTGAAAAGTGGCCAGTGTGACCATTCTCTCAGAAACGCATGGGTGAATTTAGTAGCATTTTTGGTTTTAAGCATGCTTATGGGCCAAACAAACATATTCAATAATAAAATCCCTTGCACGTAATTGTTCTTTTATACCTCTCATTTTCCGGTCTATTCAATAGGCTATAAACCTAGCTACCTACTCCGCATTTTCAACAAATCTGCTCCGAAATTTTGCTGCTGAGATTTGAACCTTGCCATGTCTACCAAATACCAAAGCTAGCCCTTTATGCGTATAGGTAGATACATTGATGGTTACAACAAAGAAAAACAACAAAAAGTACACATTTCCATTCCACAAAAGAAAGAAAATTGAATTTCTACCTGCAACCTGCTCATGCTCACTGCTCTATTCTATTCATTGTTCATGTTGTGTTGGTATAGGTAGGTGTTTGCTTCCCACATTTCATGGGATCCACAATTTTTTGTTTTTGTTTTTATTATGAAAGGGTTCAAGTATAAAGACAAATAAGGTGACATCTAGCAACATGATCCACAGATTAGTTTTCTTTTATGAGTAAAATGGTTGTAGTCCTTGGATGCACAAGGCGACATCTGAAGTCGCTTTAACGTAGTATTTTCATTTTATCGAAGTGGTTCCTCTATGTATATAAACTCAATGCTTCTACATAATATATATACAGATACACATACAAATATGCACATTCACCATTCCATTACCATTTAACAACCAGGTAGGTAGGTAAGGTAGATTGGATATAAGAGAATAATGGTGTAGCTCTTTGTAAGTTGGTAAAGGCATAGAGAGGTGATTCACCAGCAACAGGTCAAGTATCAAATGAGAATAAAATGAAAGGATACGCTCTATACGCATTGGAGTGCCTATTAAAAAAAAAATCCACTCCAAAGAGGGAGGGGGGGGGAGTAGAGGGGTTCTTTCTTGAATATAAATACAAATTTGTAAACAAAACAAATAAAAAAAAACAGTATGGTAGCAGGTAAGTAGAGGTATGCAAACATTTATCTGAAAAATAGGCATTAAAGCTGTTGGAAAAAATATTTAATTTAATTTAACGTCGTCGTCTGTTTAACTTTTGTGCGGATAAAATCGGTCAAGGTTTTGTTTTTTTGTTTTTTTTTACTTAGGGGTATTTATGTGGAAATAAAAAAGATAGACTTTCATTGAGTCATATGTTGCAGACAGTTGCATTAGCTGAAGCATACAAAACTGAGTATGAAAAGAAAATAATGAATCAAAAGTGTATTTAATGTTCAAGTTCATTCACTAATGGTTGCAGTTAGGAGAAATGGAAATATTTTTTGATTTTTGTTTTCTTCATCAGCAATAATGGCAACACTTAAAATATTTGTTCGATACGCTCAATTGATACGCAATATCGTCCCCTGATTGCAAGAACTAGGTAACTCAATTTTCAACTTTTAAAATATTTTGACAAAAACGGTATTATTTAGTACAGTTTTTGAGATTGTTCGTCCAATATTTTTCTATTCTAGACACAAATATAGAATATTTGTGAAGTGTAAGAAACATACAAATTAAACTTTTCCTCATTCTCTTGTCGATAGGCATCTATGAACGTTGCTATCTAAATAAAAAATTAATAAATTTTTTTTGAAATTTTATTTTTATATTCGCATAAATAAATAGTTGAGATTGGAATACCAAAATTTTTCCTTAAAAATGTGCTAAGAATTTGACATAACATATAAGAAAATATATTTTTAAAAAAGCGCTCCAAAGATTTAATTTTTTTTTCCTTACAATTGAATATGCAATAAAAAATTAAAGAGATATTCTTTTTCTCAACTCAAACTATCAAAAGAGTTGTTTAAGCTAATTAAAACATCGTATTTGATACTTTTAAGCCTTTTTCTCTCATAATGTCCATGTCTATTAGGGTGGTCGTTAAAATGTTTTTTTTTTAGTTTTTTTTGGGTGGGCCTAGTTTTTTCAGATTTTTATTTTCATCCCCTTTAGTCGCTGTAGGAGTAAATTAAATCTCCGCCATTATACTTGCGATATACATAAGTAGGCAAATTTGGGATTTGTGCAAACAAATTTCGAGAAAACAATCAAACATGTTATTATGATGATAAAGGGTCCGCCAAATAACTTTTTTTTTTGAAAATGCTATAAAAAAAAACTACTGAATATTTTCTCAAATTTCTTTTTTTATTTGAAAGTACAATCCTTTTCCTTTGGTCCAGATGCATAATTGGGCCATTTTTCTTTGAGTGGCCGTTACAGTCAATGGCGATCGTTATCGGGCCATGTTTGTCACGGTAAAATTTACCGCGACAAAAATCACCCTTAATCATCCACATCCTCCTCCTTCCTTTCCATTTTTTTCTTTTCCCTACAGGTGCTTGTTGCAATATACTGAGAGAGAGAAAAGGGCAGCAATGGTCCATCAGCCATTGTTTCACTCTCTCAGTATCTTGAAGAAGCAAAAATCGATATTGTCAATTTGGACACGAGAAGTGGATGGGTGATCCACTATATCATAACCGACAACCAGTCGAACAATTTGATCCGAATCACGGGCGACAGTTGGTCCCCGAAGACGAACAGTATACTGACAGACGGGTGGTCTGCTCAATCATTACTATTGCATCAGATACGTAGGTGACAGTTGGTCCCTAACGCCGAAGTTACTTCTTGGCAAAATGGCTGCTTGCCCAACATAACATTACTTATTTTTCTTGTACAAGTTGGAACGTTAATTGCTCGTCCTCATTCCCCAAAATCTGCACAAAAAGCCAACGACCTAGGTTAAATTCGCGTATTCGAACTGCCAACTGCCAACCTTCCTCCGAAATATAACAAAGGGGTAATTAACTTTTCACCAAGGTTTCACAATAGTTGTTTCATTTAGTTCTGAGGGGAAAAATGCACGCGTTGAATTAAGTTTCCTTTTTGATTTTCTGAATTTTTCTTTTCCAAAAAACTTAGTTGGGGATAATAGGTGGCTGAATGCACTCATCGAATTGCCGCCCACTGGAAGTCATGCCAGAGTCCGGCGAATTCGATGATGACTTTGCATAAAGCTGGGGTTGAAGTGCGAGTAGAAAAGGCGTACGGGTTTGCAACTGCGTTGGCTCACTCACGCCAATGGGCTGAGTGTTGCTGAATGATGACGCGACCGAAACCCCCGTCACTGATTGGCCGAAAGCACTGGGGCATTGGAAAAAAGAAGAGGTCGTCCAGGCATAGTGAAAGCCTGGAGGGACACTTCTTACCCATCGTTTAGATCGAGCAGAAGATTTCTGAAAAATCGAGAAGAGAAAAATTAAGAGAAGTTTAAAAAGGAAATTTAATCACGTTTTGGCTAGTTGAAAAAAAAGGAAGAGGAAAAAAAAATTGGCGAAAATTGTAGAAACTATTGTGGAAAATTGGAGGAGAAAATTTGGGAAATTTATCTCGGAGGAAAAAAAGGGATTGGCAGTGGAAATCAGGAAAAAAAAGCTAAGTATAGTGATTTATTAGAATTTATAAATCTGTGGTAAAATTGGTCATACTTTCTTAAGCGTTTGTTTCGAGAGTTATCAAAACTCAACATTTTTAAATCGTTGGCCTTTTGTTCCGTAAGCTTTCCGATAAAGCGGAACTCGCGACCCGTTTCAGAAACCGTTTTTTTGTATTCTTTCGGGACCAAGCGTTAACGGTCCAACTTAAAAATCTTTGATTCATTGTTCTGTTATTCTAAAAGATCTTGGGTTTTACTCCTACTCGCAAGGTTTCCCAAGCAATTTCATTTTATTAAAACATTACTTCAAAAGTATAAATATCTTCTTTTTCTTTTTTTTTTTGTTCCTCTTAAATTGCTTTCACCGTCGGATTCGCTTCAGAAGGTTTGTAATTTCCTTCAAAACAAAAAAAAATTGCTGGCGCCCTTATTTTACTTTCCAGGTACTACGCCCCTGTGGCAATCAAAATCGTTGATTTAATATCAACATTAATCGAAAAATAATTAATCGTTCATTAAATTAATTGGTGAAACCCACCCCTTAATTTGAGCTAGTCGTGGTGGTAGCATCCCAAGTGCTACCTCCTGTTGCACTTTATTCAGTTCGAATTCGAACTTGTTGTGTATTTTCTTTTGGTTGACATTCGTGTAACCAAAAGTCGTGGTCTTTTCGTCGATGCCGGTCGTTTGTTATTTCGTCGTCGTTTTGTATATATTATTTTATTATTATTAATTTAGTCGGTTCGGTTCGGAAAAAGTGTAACAAATTGGCGCCCAACGTGGGGCTTTTGAGAAAAAATTATTACTATCCCTACCGCGGTGTAAAGCAAAAAAAAAAAAAACAATAGAAAAGCAGAATTTCTGCCTAGGGTGGTTGGTGTCTAGTGTGATTTTCGTTCTGTTTTCAGGGAAGTTTTTGTTCAGTTTGTGTTGTGCTTTTTTACTTTTCTTGTTTTCTTTTTTTTTCAGTCTAATTAAATTGGTGAATTGATTAATTGATCAATTAAGTAGCGACATCCTACATACATACCTACTTATAATAACAGCTATAGTGAATATAAAGTTCCAGAAGGGGTTCCCGTTCCCGTTGGTAATAGCGATATAGGTACATACATGCCAACGTACCCATATATAACAAAAATAAAACAGTGCAGTGTTGTAAGGAGTGGAATACCTACGAGAAGTAAATTAATACGAGGATTTTGGAGTAAGTTTTATTTTTCATTTCTTCTATTCTTCGTTGTTGTCTTAATCAAAAAATATTCATACATTAATATATTTACATACATATAATTGAAACCAAATTGGTTTCATATTTCGTTTATATAAAAGATTTACGGTAAACATTATAAACGGGGACTATATATTTTGGTTGCTTAAACTGTTGAAGTAGGTACATAAGTTTCGGTTATTTTTTCTGTGCTATATTCATCTCTTTCGGACAACATTTTTTTTTCTGAATACGGTGCTTTAGTTGTTTGACATTTCTTTTTGTTTCGAACTACCTACTTTGTTTTGATAATTTAAAACACGAAATTGTTTACCTACGATCAGTGTGACCATATTTTGGTGTGAACACACTTAATAATTTTTTTTTTGGTGACATTTTTTTTTAAGGTTTGATATTATTTGAGCTTCTTCCTTGGTGATATTTTATCCGATTTGCCTCGATAATTGTAGTTTTCATTTAAGTGTGGATTTACAGAAACAGGAAAGTTTTATTTGGGACATTGAGGAAAATTGAAATCGAATAATCAACCGGGTGTTGGTTTGCCGATTATATTAGTTTCGGTAGTTTTCTTTGAAGTTTTTTTTTCTTTCGCTTTTATAATTGGGAGTTATCGCAGTGATTTGAAACGAGTTTTGTTTTTTTATTGGATATTAAATCGGCTTGACGACTTTATAACTGGGCATTTTTGGATACACCCTAACGAAATATTTAATCATATACCAACTTAACGTGTGTTTCGAATATTAATATTACAAATCAACTGGGTGTTGATTTCGGTAATATATTATCTAAAAAGTAATAAACAACGGTGGAGTGTTGAAATACTAAAACTTCAAAACAATCAAAGCAACGTCGGTGTTTTGAAAAATTGGAAGTAAAAAAAAAAAAAAATCAACTGGGTGTTGATTTGGTGCTTTAATTATTAGGATTCTACTTCTATATATTTCTTTACCGAGGTGTGAGGTGAGGCTTATTGAATGGTTTTTTTTTGTTTTGGTTTAATTTCGATTGAAAATTGATTTGGTGGTGTAATCATCATTTTTTTTATTCTATTGTGGTTTCATATAAAGCAATCAACCGGGGGTTGATTTCTTTTGCTTGATAGATAGTTCCGTGAATAAATATTTGGACTTTAGGTTTCGTTGTTGTATTTTAGGGTTGCCATTGTTTTTTTTCACTATTAATTTTTTTTTTTCGATTTGAGTTTTGTGTTTGTACCTACTTTAACGATAATCAACTGGGTGTTGATTTTTCGTTCTTTTTTCTTATATTTTGAATACTTTTCATACTGTTCTTTTGGTACTTTTGCGCGATACTATTACGTTCTTATTACTTTAACATGGATGTCAATAGATTAAACAAGGAGGAACTCGTTTATGAGTTGGTTGCCCGTGGTTTGAAAGAAGGGACAGTTGATAGCATGAGGATGACGCTCAGAGCATCGCGTACTCTGGAGCGTTCGGGCTCGATATCATCTGAGAGCCCACACTATCCTTTTTCTTTTGAAGATGATGTTAAGGCGGTTCGAGCCAAAATGTTGGAAATCAGGGACCTTTTGAAAATCCCGCCGAAGAATCCGAAATCTTCGGAATATCTTAAAGTGTTGACCAAAATTGAATGGTCTTTAGGTAGAATGGGTAGGGCGAAGGCAGAATCGACAGATGAGGTCAACGAAGTGGCAGATATAAGGGGGGAGTTGTTGTTATTGATGGCAACTCTAACTGAAGGGGGTGAAGAGGCACCTCAAGATAAAGGGAAAGACAAGGATAATACGTCGATAGCAGGCCTGGATGCGTTGCCAACTGCACATGTCGACCAACGTGCGAGTTCAGGGTTTCAACGACCGACTGAGACTTGTGTACATCAAGTTGAGGTCCGTGACCGGAACCCTGAACGTATTGAAAAATGGGATCTTAAGTTCTCTGGTGAGCGATGTGGCTCATCATTGAATGCATTTTTGGAAAGAGTAGAAGAACTTAGAGAGTCACGTGGTGTTTCGGAGGCGAGACTTTTTCAATCGGCTGTCGATCTTTTCTCTGGGAAGGCACTCCTTTGGTTTAGGGCGATTAGGGACACTATCTCAACATGGAAGGAATTGGTTACGGAGGTGAAGTTGGAGTTTTTACCCTCCAACTATGATGACCTCTTAATGGATGAGGTCAAGCGACGTACCCAAGGTAGAGATGAGTCGATGGGAATGTACATCGCACTCATGCAGACGCTTTTCAAAAGATTTTCGGAGCCTCTGAGTGAGAAAAGGAAGTTGTCCATTCTCATGAAGAATATTGCTCCGTTCTACCAGACGCAATTGGGGTTGGCTGATATTAAATCAGTTAACGAACTTGTTGCGTTAGGTAGAAGATTAGAAACGATTAGGACCAACGTTGAGGGTTTTATTCCACCTCCTACAAATAGATCCAGACAGGCTTTGGAGCCTGATGTTGCCTATGTTGCTTCCGTTCAGGACGCAACAGCAGCAGTTGCAGTTGATAGACACCCACCACCTCGTAGGCCCACTCGATGCTTCAACTGCAATGGGGAAGGCCATTTTTCGAATACCTGTTCCGCTCCTAGGCGTTGTTTTGGTTGTGGGGCTACAGGAACGACACGTCGTGACTGTCGAAGATGCTCGGGAAACGGGCAACGGACTCTTGGGCCAGCAGGACAAGAGCGCCGTCGCGTTTAGATAGGTCGCCTGCTGACGACCAGCTGGCGATAAAAGTTAAACTTGGTTTCACATTAGAGACGAGAGGAGATGATAGGCGGCCATATTTAGGAATTAATATTTACGGTTTTAGGTTTTTAGGACTTTTAGATTCAGGAGCTTCCCGAACTATAATTTGTAGGGACGTTTGGAAGATATTAAAAGATTTAGGTTTAGGATTAGAAAAAAGTAGTATTAGGCAGGTACAGCTAGCAGATGGTGCAGGTGTAGGAGTTTTAGGGACACTTAACTTACCGATAGTGGTGGAAGACAAATCGGTTTTGATTGAATGTTTAGTTATACCCTCGCTCCCACATGCGATGATACTTGGTGCGGATTTTTGGGCACTATCGGGAATCGTCCCGGATCTTCGATCACGAATGTGGAGCTTTTCAAGCCAGGAGATGGTGGCTTCGATTAATAGCTCGTCTATAACAGAAGAGTCTGAGTTAGACGATGAGCAGAGGAGTAGGTTAAAACTTTTAATTGAAGATTTGTTTAGGGATATGCCAGAAGGGCTAGGAGTTACGAATAGGGTAGAGCACATTATTAGAACGACTTCAGAGCCAATCAAACAAAGGTATTATCCGGTTTCACCGGCGATGCAGGTCCACATCGACAAATCCCTTAAGGAAATGTTAGATGAGGATGTGATTGAAAAATCAAACAGCCCTTGGGCTTCTCCTATAGTTTTAATTAAGAAGAAGGATGATACCTTTAGGTTCTGCGTCGATTATAGGAAATTGAATCAGGTCACGGAAAGGGACGCTTATCCGCTTCCAATAATTTCGGCGATTTTGGATAAGCTTAGGAACGCTAGGTTTCTTACATCGCTTGACATTAAGTCAGCTTATTGGCAAATCCCTATGTCTGAAGAATCTAGAAAGTTTACAGCTTTCACGGTTCCGGGTAGGGGTTTGTTCCAATTTAAACGCATGCCTTTCGGATTACACAATGCCCCTGCAACTTGGCAGAGGTTCATTGACAGCGTTTTAGGGCCAGAGTTGGAGCCTTTCGTTTTCGTGTATCTGGATGATATTATTATCGTCACAGATTCTTTCGAAAAACATTTAGAGATTCTCAACGAAGTTTTAAAAAGACTTCATGAAGCAGGTTTAAAAGTAGGGCGGGATAAATGCAACTTTTGCAGACCATCCCTTAAGTTTTTAGGTTATGTAGTTGATAGGAACGGGTTGCATGTTGACCCCGAAAAAGTTGAGAGTATGGTTAGGATACCTGCACCCAAAAATGTTAAGGAAGTTAGGAGCTTTGTAGGAACTGTTTCGTGGTACAGGCGTTTCGTACCAAACTTTGCAACAGTTGTTAGGCCTTTAACTGATCTACTAAAAAAGAGCAAGAAATTTGTCTGGACTCAGGAATGTGAAGACTCGTTTAGGAAAGCAAAGGAATATTTGATCACGGCTCCCATTTTAACTTGTCCCGATTTTAGTCTTCCATTTGTAGTCCAAACCGACGCGTCTGATTACGGTATCGGGGCCGTACTTACCCAAACTTTTGAAGACGGTGAGAAGGTAATTTGTTATTTGAGTAGGTCTTTAAATCGTAGTGAAAGGAATTATTCAACAACCGAGAAAGAGTGTTTAGGAGTTTTGTGGGCGGTTGAGAAGTTACGGCCGTACATCGAAGGAGTTCGATTCACGGTCATAACAGATCATTACTCGCTTGTTTGGTTGAGTAACCTCAAGGACCCACAAGGTAGATTAGCGCGCTGGGCAGTAAGGCTCCAGCAATTTGATTTTAAAATAGTCCACCGTAAGGGAAAAGACCATGTCGTGCCGGACATGTTATCTCGAGGAGTTCCAGTAGTGTCTGGAATCTCAGATGAGGATTTAGACCCTTGGGTGGTAAAAATGATTTCGGCAGTTGAGTCGAATCCATTAGGTTATCCAGCTTGGAGAGTGGAGAGTGGCCGACTATATAAATTTGTCAAATCGACACATATAGTCGTGCATGAAAATAACGAAGAGTGGAAGTTAGTGGTAGGCAAAAAGGATAGGTTAGGGATTTTGAAAGAGTGCCATGATAACCCATTAGCGGGACACATGGGAGTTAGAAAAACGTTTGCGAGAGTAGGAGCTAGATATTATTGGCCAAAAATGAGAAGAGATGTTACAAATTATGTTAGGAAATGTAGTGTCTGCCAGCAAGTGAAACCAGTTAATGATAAACCAGCCGGTCTTATGTCTGAAAGGATAGGAGTTTCTTCTCCGTGGGAGATGATAAGTGTGGATCTAGTAGGGCCATTACCCAAGTCCAATAGAGGATATATGTATATCCTGACTGTCGTAGATTATCTTACAAAATTTCCGTTATTGTTTGCACTAAGGTCCGCTACTGCAAAGGCAGTATGCAAAGAGTTAGAGGATAATGTTTTCTTGTTATTTGGGGTTCCAAAGGTTGTCATTTGTGACAATGGTCCTCAATTTAGGAGTAGGGAATTAAAACAGCTTTGTGAGGGATATTCAACTAAGATTAGGTTTACTCCACACTACCATCCTCAGGCTAACCCCGCGGAGAGAATAAATCAAATTATAAAAACAACGTTGAGAGCTTATGTTTCCGAGAATCACCGAGTTTGGGATTCTCAATTAGCTAAGGTAGCCTGTGCTATACGCACCTCCCAACATGAAGTATTAGGAGTTTCGCCTTATTATGCCAATTTTGGAAAAGAAATGTCTACGAGTGGTAGAGAGGAAATGGCAATTAGTGACCAGGGTATAGATAGAAATCAAGGTACAGATTCCATCGGAGATGTAGGAGAAAGGTTTAGGAGACTTAGAGCGGACATAGCTGCTAAACTTAAAACAGCATCCAAGAAATCTGCAGAATCATACAACCTCAGGAGGAGAGATATTCAATATCTTCCAAATGATGTCGTATGGCGCAGAAATTTCGATTTGTCGAACGCGGCAAATTACTACGCAGCAAAACTGGCACCGAAGTACGTCGGGCCTTTTAGAATCCGAAAACGGTTATCTCCTTGGACGTATGTTCTCGAAGACGATAACGGAAAAGATCGTGGCACTTGGCACACTAAAGATCTTAAACCTTTTAATGGTTCTTTCGAAAATGATTAGTCCAGAAGTCCCGAGTAACGTAAAGTAAAGTAAAGTAAAGTAAAGTAAAGTAAAGTAAAGTAAAGTAAAGTAAAGTAAAGTAAGGAATGAAAAGTTTAGTAAAGTTTTTTTATCTTTTTTTTGGAATTTCACATTTAAGCTTTGATTATTTTTTTTTTGGACTGCCATATTTGGCCTGATGGGTTTCTATCTTGTTTTGTTTACCAGGTCCATCCGTGAGAAATGGTTTACTTTTTTTTCAAAAGGTAAACACACTTCCAAGGAGGAAAGGGTGGAGTTTGTCACGGTAAAATTTACCGCGACAAAAATCACCCTTAATCATCCACATCCTCCTCCTTCCTTTCCATTTTTTTCTTTTCCCTACAGGTGCTTGTTGCAATATACTGAGAGAGAGAAAAGGGCAGCAATGGTCCATCAGCCATTGTTTCACTCTCTCAGTATCTTGAAGAAGCAAAAATCGATATTGTCAATTTGGACACGAGAAGTGGATGGGTGATCCACTATATCATAACCGACAACCAGTCGAACAATTTGATCCGAATCACGGGCGACAGTTGGTCCCCGAAGACGAACAGTATACTGACAGACGGGTGGTCTGCTCAATCATTACTATTGCATCAGATACGTAGGTGACAGTTGGTCCCTAACGCCGAAGTTACTTCTTGGCAAAATGGCTGCTTGCCCAACATAACATTACTTATTTTTCTTGTACAAGTTGGAACGTTAATTGCTCGTCCTCATTCCCCAAAATCTGCACAAAAAGCCAACGACCTAGGTTAAATTCGCGTATTCGAACTGCCAACTGCCAACCTTCCTCCGAAATATAACAAAGGGGTAATTAACTTTTCACCAAGGTTTCACAATAGTTGTTTCATTTAGTTCTGAGGGGAAAAATGCACGCGTTGAATTAAGTTTCCTTTTTGATTTTCTGAATTTTTCTTTTCCAAAAAACTTAGTTGGGGATAATAGGTGGCTGAATGCACTCATCGAATTGCCGCCCACTGGAAGTCATGCCAGAGTCCGGCGAATTCGATGATGACTTTGCATAAAGCTGGGGTTGAAGTGCGAGTAGAAAAGGCGTACGGGTTTGCAACTGCGTTGGCTCACTCACGCCAATGGGCTGAGTGTTGCTGAATGATGACGCGACCGAAACCCCCGTCACTGATTGGCCGAAAGCACTGGGGCATTGGAAAAAAGAAGAGGTCGTCCAGGCATAGTGAAAGCCTGGAGGGACACTTCTTACCCATCGTTTAGATCGAGCAGAAGATTTCTGAAAAATCGAGAAGAGAAAAATTAAGAGAAGTTTAAAAAGGAAATTTAATCACGTTTTGGCTAGTTGAAAAAAAAGGAAGAGGAAAAAAAAATTGGCGAAAATTGTAGAAACTATTGTGGAAAATTGGAGGAGAAAATTTGGGAAATTTATCTCGGAGGAAAAAAAGGGATTGGCAGTGGAAATCAGGAAAAAAAAGCTAAGTATAGTGATTTATTAGAATTTATAAATCTGTGGTAAAATTGGTCATACTTTCTTAAGCGTTTGTTTCGAGAGTTATCAAAACTCAACATTTTTAAATCGTTGGCCTTTTGTTCCGTAAGCTTTCCGATAAAGCGGAACTCGCGACCCGTTTCAGAAACCGTTTTTTTGTATTCTTTCGGGACCAAGCGTTAACGGTCCAACTTAAAAATCTTTGATTCATTGTTCTGTTATTCTAAAAGATCTTGGGTTTTACTCCTACTCGCAAGGTTTCCCAAGCAATTTCATTTTATTAAAACATTACTTCAAAAGTATAAATATCTTCTTTTTCTTTTTTTTTTTGTTCCTCTTAAATTGCTTTCACCGTCGGATTCGCTTCAGAAGGTTTGTAATTTCCTTCAAAACAAAAAAAAATTGCTGGCGCCCTTATTTTACTTTCCAGGTACTACGCCCCTGTGGCAATCAAAATCGTTGATTTAATATCAACATTAATCGAAAAATAATTAATCGTTCATTAAATTAATTGGTGAAACCCACCCCTTAATTTGAGCTAGTCGTGGTGGTAGCATCCCAAGTGCTACCTCCTGTTGCACTTTATTCAGTTCGAATTCGAACTTGTTGTGTATTTTCTTTTGGTTGACATTCGTGTAACCAAAAGTCGTGGTCTTTTCGTCGATGCCGGTCGTTTGTTATTTCGTCGTCGTTTTGTATATATTATTTTATTATTATTAATTTAGTCGGTTCGGTTCGGAAAAAGTGTAACATGTTGAACGAATTTTTGTTCACAAAAATTGAAGAGGAGGATATTGGCAACATTTGGTTTCAACAGGACGGCGCTACGTGCTACACAGCCAAAGCTACACTCCATGTAGTAGTAGCATTTTCAAAAAAAAAAAAAAGTTATTTGGCGGACCCTTTAGATAAGACCAAAAAAGTGGGCGGCACAATTCTGTCTGTCCGTTTGTCTACAGCCTAAACGTCTCGATCGGTTTTCTTCAAACTTGGTAGTGGTTTTTGCCCACACGACTTCACAACTTAAAAAAAAATCAATAAATTTCCTTTAGTTAAGGCATTTTTAAAAAAATGGTTATTAATGGCACATCCCAAAGAACCATTTTTTTAATTTTCAATTTTCTTAAAACGGTAAGACTGATTTCAATATTTTTTTATAAATAAGCTTTCAAAAAATATAAGTAGTATTGTGAACCAACATTTTTGAAAAAATATTTTTTGGATTTCTAAAAAATGTTTCAATTTTTTTTGAAAATCAAATATTTCGAAAACGACACGATCGATTTTTTTGAAACTGGATACTTACGAAATTTTTAGTATTCTTTAAAATATGCTCAGAAAAAAATTTACATTCATGAAAAAATAACGGTACCTTCCATACAAAAGTAAAAAAAAAACCGCAAAGGAACATATGTTTGTTTTTTCTCAAAAACGACTTCTACGATTTTGATTAAACAATTTCATATAGTAGAACTAGTACGAACTACTACTTAGCAACTATTAATAGTACCTGGTCATAGAACGTTGTTTTTAATTTTCTCGTTATCGGCTAAATGGATTTAGATTAATTTTTTATATACTAAATTCAGATAAGATTAAATAATCTGGCAAATAAAAAAAAAAGCTTTTGAATTAAAAAAAAAAAGTTTCAATTTTTTTTTTGAAAATTCGATATCCTAAAAAAGGGTTGACAATTTTTTTCAAATTTTATTTTTATGTACACATAAATACATACTTTAGATTTGCATACCAAAATTTATTCTTAAAAATGTTTTAAGAATTTTATATACAAAAATTATTATTTTTTTTTTAAAACCGCTCCAACGATTTTAAACTTGTTTTTTTCCATACAATTAAGATGACATTCTTTTTGTCCACCCCAAACTGTCCAGGAGCTGTTTTAGCTAATTTATATATCGTATTTCATGCTTCTATACATTTTGTTCTCATTTTTTTTTTTTTTTTTTTCCCCCCGTGGGTAGGTGCTAAACCTGCATCAGGCTCTATGAGGACCGAAAAACGCGTGCTCATAGAAGTGTGAGATTCTTACTACACTAAAACCACCTCCACTTCCCGATTGCAACTAAGTTGAAACTTATCTAGCAATTTCACCAAGTCGGAAGGTTTTGTTCTTTGCAGACGGCGTACTAAATTCGACTCGTCAAGAATGTCAATAATCGTTGGATTAGCGTGATCTAATAGCCGATTTCTATGTTTTCGCGCGAAACTCTTAATTTCGTCTCGAACCGTAGGAATCCCGAGATCCCTGTGAAGATCTTTGTTTCTTATATACCATGGTGCATTTACAAATGACCTAAGCAATTTATTTTCAAACGTTTGTAGTTTATTTAAATTTGTATCGCAGGTACAACCCCAGAGTTGTATACCGTAAGTCCAGACAGGTTTAAGTACCTACCTGTATAAAATCAACTTATTATCAATACTAAGCTTAGAATATTTACCGAGTTCATGTCTCTTAATTTACTTTTTAATTCTTCGCATTTCTTTTTTACGTGCGGCTTCCATTTTAATTTCGCGTCTAGAGTCATTCCCAGATATTTTGCTTCATTCGCAAATGGTACACGACCGGTATTAAGAAAGACGGGCAATCTATTTATTTTTTTATACGTAAAGTCCACGTGGACTGACTTTTGTTCATTGAGCGCTATTCGCCATGTTTTTGTCCACTCATTAACATTATTAAGAGCATTTTGTAATTTAATCGTAGCTTCGTTAATCGTTTTGCCTACTGCTAGTATTGCAGTATCATCAGCAAACGTTGCTACGAAAGTGTCTTCTGTTTGAGGTATATCACGTGTAAATAGAAGGTACAGAACTGGACCTAAAACACTACCTTGTGGTACCCCAACCACTATTTCTTTGAAATTAGAATATTCATTTCCGTGTCTTACACGAAAAAGTCTGTTTTCTAGATATTCGTTAAGAATTTTATAAAGTCCTTCAGGCAGAACTTGTCGTAATTTGAATTTGAGGCCTTCATGCCACACCTTGTCAAACGCTTGCGACACATCCAAAAAGACCGTCGAACAGATTTTCTTTTCTTCAAGAGCTCTCTCAATTACGTCAGTTGTTCTATGCACTTGATCAATTGTTGAATGCTTGCTTCTAAATCCAAACTGATGTTCAGGTATTAATCGTTTCTCTTCTATTATAGGCTGCAGGTGCAGGAGTAGTATTCTTTCAAAAACTTTCGATATTATTGGAAGAAGTGAAATCGGTCTGTAAGAGTTTTTTTCATGTGATGGTTTGCCAGGTTTCAAAACCATTATGACTTCCGCTACTTTCCATTGGCTTGGAACATATTCTAGCCTAAGAGCGGCATTTATTATATAAAGGAGGTTAATAAATCTTTTATGAGGAAGCATTTTTAATATTTCCGCTGTTATTAAGTCATACCCCGGAGCTTTATTAGACTTTAGCTTCTTTATTTCTCTGTTTAATTCAGCGAGCGTAGCATTTCTGATTGTGTAGTTCTCACTAGAGCTAAAACTCATATTAATATTTCCATTGAGTGCTTGCCCATCAGAAGGTTTAAATGTTTCTTCCAGGTAATCGGCGAATACCACCGCTTTCTCTTTGTCACTTTTAAGAAGAAGAGTTTTTAAGAAAATAAATAGAAAAATTATTTATTGTCAAAGACTATAAACAATAAATCCATTTATTTCTTAATTTTTGTGGAGTTTATGAATAAAATTCAATTAAAAGGTATTTGTGGCCTTTACTCCAGAATGCGTTTCGCCCAGGCGAAAGGCCACAAATACCTTTTAATTGAATTTTATTCATAAACTCCACAAAAATTAAGAAATAAATGGATTTATTGTTTATAGTCTTTGACTATAAATAATTTTTCTATTTATTTTCTTAAAAACTCTTCTTCTTAATTACTTCGCCTGGCCACGGGCAAAACAACAACAAAATCTAAGTGCACAACTTTAGCCAAAGTTCCTTAGATAGCATAATTCACAGTGAGTTTTCTCACAAAATTGTGATATGCAGACGTCGGTAACCATCGACTAAACAATGCGTCTTAGATTGGGTATGGTGGCATCTAACTGATGAGCCCACCACCATGCCTGGGCGAAACGCATTCTGGAGTAAAGGCCACAAATACCTTTTAATTGAATTTTGTCACTTTTAGCCAATTCGTATTGGCTTTTCTTAATCGGGGGCACTGGAAGCTTTGGTTTTTTCGTTGTTTTTATAGCTTTCCAAAGTGAGTAGTTGGATTCTTACCCCGCTGTCAAGCTTACAAGGTAATTTTCAACTTCACGGTTTTTGAAATCTGATATTGTTGGGGCGATTCCTCTTCGAATCGCAGTCAATCAAAAAAGAAGACGAATCTTCTGCTGCTCTGGGTTGGCAGCTACGTGGGGAGCTTTTGTCCGAAAAAAATCATATGCACAGAAGTGCGCTGTGGAAAGAATTTCTGCAGTACCAAATTACATACAAAAGACCAATTTGTTTTTACCCTTTATTATTTTTTTTTTAACTTTTAATTTACATTAGATAATTTTCAATTTTTAATTTATATAGACAACCTTCTTCAAGAAATATTCACAGAGAACTAACTTATACAAAATTATATAATAATTCAATTGCACCGACTGATTAGCTCGGTGGTGAAAGCTTAACTTAAAAATATGTTGTGGTGAGTTGCTTAATGATTGAGTTACTAACATTAAACTTAATAATTAAGTTTAAAGTTAGTCACTCAATAATATATTTCTAATATATTTATGTTGTGCCTAAAAGTAGGCTACTAAATTTCGAGGTAATGAAGTCGATGAACTGTAGCAAAAATTTCGGCGTAAACATTCCGGCCTCCCTTTGCAGGAATGCAAAGAGTCATATCCATATCCACATCATTGAAAAGAATTTTAGATTTGAAAAATGTAAATCCAACGTTGGAGGTATTTTATTAAAGAAGCGCCTCGATTCGCTACTCAGGAAAAAAAAAAGAGATTAGTAAATCCATCGGTGTGGGTTGATTAAAGAGTGCCCAGACTCACTCGCCCAGACTCACTCGAACATGTTAATAGGAATAAGTTTATATAATTTAAATGAATGGAAAATAATTGTAGGTTTAATTTCATAAGGTGCTGTGCATTTGGAATCATATAGTTTGTATGGTACAATAAGAACAACTTGTTTAATAAAAGGAAAAATTAAAGGAATTAATTCATCTTCTGTGAAGCAAGATATACCTGATGCAATTCCTGATCAACGGGCAAAAGACATAGTCTTACAACAGGCCGCAAAATATTTCCCTGCTGAGTTTTAACGGTAGCAACGCGAACCCTTCCATCTTTCCCTGGGTGAACAGCAACAACTTTTCCTAACCGCCAGAGATTAGGTGGCAAATTTTCATTACGCACTACTACCACGTCTCCAATTTGAGCATTTCGTTTAGGATATTTCCACCTTGTTCGTCGCTGAAGATCTGTCAAATATTCCTCCTTCCAGTTTTTGAGGGTAGTGCCCTCAATAACCTGACTTTCGGGTAATGAAAGCAAGGGTGCACCTTTCAAAAAATGACCCGGTGTTAACGGAAGTGGTTCAAGAGGGTTTTCGCTTAGAGACGAAATAGGTCGAGAGTTCAGACAAGACTCTATTTTGACGAGCAGTGTTGAAAACTCTTCGAAAGTAAGTTTTGAGTTCCCTACAACTTTTTTAAAATGGTTTTTAAAAGGACTTAATACCGGCCTCCCATAGACCGCCCATATGAGGGGAACCTGGTGGGATAAAGTTCCATTTTAAATCCTTGGGCAAATATGATTTTTCAGCTTCCGAGGTTGCATCTGCCAAAGCCTTTCTAATCTCTTTTGTTAGCACTTTATTAGCACCCACAAAATTGGTGCCATTATCAGAAAAAAGTTGTTGGGGGACGCCCCTACGCCCAACAAACCTATCAAAGGCTGCTAAAAACGATTCTGTAGAGAGACTTCCTACTGCTTCTAAATGAACAGCTTTTGTACAGAAACATACAAAAAGACACGTATAGCCCTTTGTGGCTTGATAAAAGCGACCCTTTTGAACCCTTAGTTCAAAGGGACCAGCGAAATCAAGCCCAACATGAGTGAAAGGAAATGAAAAGTTAACTCTTTCGGGTGGGAAACTTCCCATTAGCTGAGTTTGGAATTCCATTTTGTGCAAAACACAAACGTTGCATTTGTTTAGAACCGTTTTTATTAAATTTTTAAGTTTGGGAATCCAATATGTTTTCCGCATCAAATACAAAACCTGCTGGTTCCCACCATGTAAGGAAATTTTGTGTACGAAATCTACCAACAGTTTTGCCAATGCACATGAATAGGGTAGAATAATTGGGTATTTTTCGTTGTAACTCAAATTCGCATTCGTTAAACGACCATTTACTCTCATAATTCTTTGAGGGTCAAGAGAAGGATTGAGAGATAAAATTGAGCTATTTTTACTCAACGGGTTTGAATTATAAAGAGCTTTATAATCCTCACCAAAATACAGACGTTGTGCTAATATAACTAGCCGATTTTTCACAAAAACTATTTCATGGTGAGTTAAATTGATAGAAAAATATCTATAAGGATAAAACCTTTTTCTTTTGCGAGAAGCTAGGTTTATAAATCTAAATAAATATGCAATTACTTTGATAGCACGACCGTAACAAGAAAATCTCCTCAAAATGTCTTCAGTGAAATTTGGACTTACCACGAAGCTCTTGATTTTCCTTAACTCAAGGTTCCAACTAGGATCTTGATGAATTTTTGTAGCAGGCCAAGTTTCCTTAGACAAATTTAACCAACTCGGACCATGCCACCACTGGGAGTTTTGTACTAAAAACTGAGGCATAATACCTCGAGAAGCGATATCAGCGGGATTATGTTCAGAGGGAACATGTTTCCAAGTACTGCTTGGAGGGCTCTCAGTTTGTACTTTGGAAACCCGATTTCTCACGAAGGTTTCAAGACGAGATGGACATTCACGAATCCAATAAAGTACAATCATAGAGTCGGTCCACAGGTAGACATGACAATTTTTTAATTTTAGGCTACTTAGTACAGCGTTCACCAGCTTCGTTAGCAAAACAGCTCCACAAAGCTCCAATCGTGGAATTGAAATGGCTTTCAGGGGTGCCACCTTTGTTTTTGAACAGAGAAGGTGGGTATACACATTTCCAGATGAATCTGAAACCCTAGAATATACGGCAGAAGCATACGCATTAAGAGATGCATCACAAAAGCCATGGATTTCTACACACATCTCTGGGGTATAGTTAATCCACCTTTGGATTTTTATATCTTTTATTATTGGAAAGGATTTCAAAAATTCTTTCCAAGTTTCCAAATGATTAGATTTTATGGGTGCATCCCAATCGATTTTATCTTTCCAGACATCCTGCATTAAAACTTTTAATAAAATTGTTGTTGGAGCTAGCCAACCAATAGGGTCATACATTTTCGCAATATTTGAAAAAAGTTCTCGTTTCGTTAACAGAGAATCTGGATGAGTAAAAAGTTCACATCGTATGTAGAAACAATCTTCCTTGGCATTCCAGCCTATGCCTAAGACTTTCGTATTTGAAGATTCTTCAAAATGCAGAAAGTGTTGGTCTAAAACATCGCCCCTAGGTATGTTTTCCAACAAGCGGGGATGGTTGGCAGTCCATTTTTTCAAACAAAAACCTCCGGACAAAAGAAGTGCCTTCAAGTCTTCCTGAACTTTGACAACTGTGTCTAAATTGAAACCTCCAGAAAAGACGTCATCTACGTAAAAATCTGACAAAACGACCTCTTTTGCTAAAGGATATTTATTTCCTTCATCGGAAGCAAGTTGGTGCAATGTACGGATTGCTAAATACGGAGCACAGTTGACCACAAAAGTAACTCGATTTATTTCAAAATCTGCCAAATCTGATTCCGTATCTCTAAAAATTATTCGTTGGAATTTTTGGTGGTCCTTGTGAACGTATATCTGGCGATACATTTTTTCAATGTCGCTATTGAAAACATATGGATATTGTCGCCATTTAAGAAGAATAGTTTGCAGATCATTTTGTAGAGCAGGACCACTATATAAAAAGTCGTTCAGACTCACTCCTTTACTCGTAAAAGCACTTGCGTTAAAAACTACTCTGACTTTAGTAGATACACTATCTAGTTTTATCACTGCATGGTGCGGTAAATAAAAATGTCCACTGGAAAGATTTAAGCTATTTTTGGTAATGAGATTCATATGATTTAAGGAAACGTATTCTTTAAGCACCTTGTCGTACTCTTCTTTGAGAGATATATCATTAAGGAGTCGCTTTTCTTGGCGCAGATACTGTGAAACTGCACTACCTCTTGAAAGACCTAAATCAGAGATATTTAAATGGGGCTTAAATGGAAGTTTGACTACATAACGTCCATCTGCGTTTCGACTTGTAGTGTCCATAAATAATTTTTCACAGTATTTATCTTCCTTTGAAAATGGTTTTACTTCTGGAACTTCTTCGAGTTCCCAAAACTTCTGAATTTGTTTTTCCAAACAGAGTTCACTAAAAAATGTATTAAGGGTGGGCTTACTCTGGTATTCATCACACGGTCCTGAAAGGATCCATCCAAAGACCGTATTTTGTGCAATCGGGGAAAGGTCATTTTCTCTTTTTACACCTTCACGTAAAATGAGAGGGTAAATATCTGCTCCGATCAAAATATCTACAGAAGCAGGTTTATCAAAGTTAGGGTCTGCCAGTCGCAAACTTTTGAGCTCAACCAAGTTTGATGCGTCAATTGTTTGTGATGGCAGATTGCCTGTCAACCTTTTCAAAACAACGGCTGAAACGGGTATACGTACATCAGGGTTGATGCGAGATTCGAGAGTGAGAGGACACATACTCGTAGAAAATTCACTTTGAATTTGCCCAATGCCGCAAATAGATGCATTGGTTGAACGGGTGAAAAGCTTTAATCGGTTCACTACAGATTGCAGAATGTACGTAGCCTCAGAACCAGGGTCGATTAAAGCTCTCAAAAGAAAAACTTGGTTGTGAACAGTAATCTTCACCAAAGCTGTAGCTAGCAAAACATTTCTTTTCTGATTAACTATAAAACTTTGAAGTGTAGGAGTATCAGATTGAATATCTTCTTCTAATTTAATCTTTGAAGTCGGTTGTTGTTGGGTTTTCGTAGTGGACTGTATGGGGGAAGTATCAAATGAAGTGTGGGGTTGAGATCCTGATTTTGTTTCTTGACTGATTGGGCTTGGCTGTGTAAAGTGAAGTAAACTATGGTGTCTTCTACCACACTGATCACAAGACACTTTACTTTTACACTCATATACAGAATGTGTGAGTGCTAGACAATTGTAGCAATACTTTTTGGATTGAACTATTTTTCTTCGGGATGAGACATCCATGTCCAAAAATTTCTTGCATA
The DNA here is from genome assembly GCA_963921185.1 of Dasysyrphus tricinctus. Classification (NCBI taxonomy): domain Eukaryota; kingdom Metazoa; phylum Arthropoda; class Insecta; order Diptera; family Syrphidae; genus Dasysyrphus; species Dasysyrphus tricinctus. The sequence goes on from OY992533.1 coordinate 88,233,225, forward strand.
AACGCAAGGGGTGGTTGCTATTGCATATCCTACAACAAAAATTCTTTTGTTCTGTGTGAAACGAGTTTACTTTTTTAAAGTTAGAACTAATTTGATTAGTGTTTTTACGTGGGGATTGTTTGACTTCTTCAACAGATTCAAGAATTTTGTATCTAGAAGCTAAAAAATCTTCCAAAGATTTCCAAGTAGGAATTTCATTTTCTTTCGGAAGACTTTGTTCAAAAAGAAACAAAGTGTTTTCAGGAATTTTTTGAGAAATTATGAAAATTAAAATCGGATCCCAATTGTCCGTTTTCACACTGTAGCTTGAAAGGACTCCTAAGCAATCACAAACCGTTCTATGAAGTCTTCTCAAAGCTGAACCACTTTCAGTTGAGATAGACGGTATAGAAAAAAGTGCTTTAAGCTGCGTATTAATAAGGATGCGTTTATTTTCATATTGGGATTTTAATGCATCCCAAGCAAGTTGAAAATTGTCTGCGGTAAGAGGAAACTTATCGACAATATCATGCGCCTCCTTTTTTGTTTTTAACCGTAAGTGGAAAAGTTTCTCTACACTACTTAATCGCGGGTGAGCTATGTAGATCGAAGTGAACATGTCACGAAAAGTAGGCCAAGATTTGTAGTCACCTTCGAAACATTCCGCATCGCAAGGTGGAACTCTAATTCCAAATTCTGGCTCAGATCTATGATTCAACGGAGAAAGAACCAAATTTTCTTTTGTTTCCTTGGCTGCATCGTTTTTTATCAAATCAATGATGCTACCTACTGTAGCGAAATAACTTCCTGAAACCGAAACGTATTTGGATTTGATGGCTAGTAACTTTGTGTCGTCTACACTTTTATCTTCATTTTTTAGACATTTAGCATAAACTGCCCTAAATTCCTTCCATAAAACTTCAAATTCTTGTTTCCAAACCTCTAACATCCCACAAGTCAAGGTTTCCGTATTTGGAACTTCGCGAAAACTTTTGATAGTTTCATTTATTTGTCTCACGCACAGAAAGAAATCCCCGGAAATAGACATCTCGAAAGTAGGAAGGATTCAAATTGAAAAGATCTCAAACGAAGAAAAAGGAAAAAATGCAATAAAGTTAAAAAAAACTTTATCTTCGAATGTAAAAAGATGTAATAAATTTTCTTAAAAATCGAGAAAATTCTTTGGAATATTTAAAAAACCGATAATCCCTAACGGTATCGAAAAAAACTGTATATTTGTTCACCGAACAAAGTTGGAAAACGTGTAAAATCACGAGATCAAATAACCGTAACCGAGACTGTACTTTTGCCTGAAGAACAAAAATCCCCTCAAATACATCCAAGCTCCACAGAAATTTTTTAGATTCCACTTTTGCTTAATTTTCAATTAAAACGTAGAATTTAATTTCACATAAAAATATGCAAAAAAAGCTTTCATTTAAAGATATTTGACTACGAGTATACTCTTTTCTCTATCAAAAATATTTCAATTAAAAAGAAAACTATAATTTTTAATTTATGTAGGTATATATACCAATCCAAACTTTCGAACAAACTACTTTATATTGGTAATTAATTTAATTGAAAACTCACGAAAAATATTAAGGTTGCACAGCACCTACCTTGATGGATACGGGATAAAGGTTTTCCAATAATTTTGCAGGGATTTAACCAAGTTTATTTTCTTCAAATGGTTTCTATTCGGCTCGACTGGACCAAAAAAATGTTGGGGCGATTCCTCTTCGAATCGCAGTCAATCAAAAAAGAAGACGAATCTTCTGCTGCTCTGGGTTGGCAGCTACGTGGGGAGCTTTTGTCCGAAAAAAATCATATGCACAGAAGTGCGCTGTGGAAAGAATTTCTGCAGTACCAAATTACATACAAAAGACCAATTTGTTTTTACCCTTTATTATTTTTTTTTTAACTTTTAATTTACATTAGATAATTTTCAATTTTTAATTTATATAGACAACCTTCTTCAAGAAATATTCACAGAGAACTAACTTATACAAAATTATATAATAATTCAATTGCACCGACTGATTAGCTCGGTGGTGAAAGCTTAACTTAAAAATATGTTGTGGTGAGTTGCTTAATGATTGAGTTACTAACATTAAACTTAATAATTAAGTTTAAAGTTAGTCACTCAATAATATATTTCTAATATATTTATGTTGTGCCTAAAAGTAGGCTACTAAATTTCGAGGTAATGAAGTCGATGAACTGTAGCAAAAATTTCGGCGTAAACAGATATCGCCGTTTTCAGCATATTACACAAGCGATTTAAATGAGCTTTGTGTTGAGGAGCACGGGTTCGCTGCCATTTCTTACGTGCTTTTCGTTTCTCTTTTATTAAATCTTTTATTTCCTGCGGATATTTTATATCTTTATAGCGCGGCATTACCCTTTGATAAGGTGTGTTATTCCATGCTGCCTTTTGTATTATATCAACAAAGGTATCTACTGCGTCTTCAAGCTCAAGAGGCGTTTGTAATGATACCCTTAATTCAACGTTGTCCTCGATATCTTTCTTAAATCCTTCCCAGTTGGTTTTACCGTTTGTTAACCTGGGTGGTTTTTCAATTTTGACAAGGCTTTCGCTCATTGTGAGTATGACTGCAGAGTGATCAGAGAACAGATCATGGCCTTCTGAAATTTCAATACGGTTAGAGGGTATTCCTTTTACCATAAACAAATCGATTAAGTCAGGTATTTTTGACGGATCAGTAGGCCAGTAAGTTGGCTTTCCACTCGAATGAAAATCGATTTCTCATGATTTCTATGTTTTTTATATACAATTTTGTAGTGTCTGGAACAAGTCGTGCATTTTATTTCATCTTCGATTTGCATATGGCTTACATACACATATAGTTCCTACATAATTAGCTAGTATTTTGGAAGTAAAAGTATCGTATAGGTTAGGTGGTATACCTACTGGTCAGTAAAATATGTTAAGGGCTTGGTAAAATTAATCCTTCCCAAGAGGACAACGACAAAATAACAAAAATTTTCGGAGTCCTTTCTGAGAACCCAAAATATAAGAAACAATGGGTGTGGCAGTGGGTGGATTTTACGAAAAAATCACTTCCAGACCAAGAGAATTAGAACTAAATACAATTATTTTGAAAGCAAAATTAAAATGAAACAGTTGTTAATTATTTTTCTAAAATGCTCATTTTAAATTTTTTTTGTTGTTTTAAAAACTGTTCATTCAAATACTCGTAACATAAATGAAAATTTATGAATTAGTATAAGAATATTAGAACAGGTAAAATAGGATAAATAAAACAAAAAAATTGGTACCATCATGAAACGTTTCATGTATTATGAGAATGAAAAATCAAAAGAGTCTATAAAAAAAATTCACATGGAAGGGTGTTTTTTGAGGGGGAGAAGGGGGAAAGTTGTGGTGTATCGAACAGAAAAATTAGCTTTGGTGTAACCTAAGCATACGATACATGTTTTTAATGTAGTTTCAAATGTTGAATCAAATTACACTAAAACCAAGTTGATACAACCTTCGTGTAAAAAGTTATTGTATTTTGTATGTAAAGATGACTATATTTTCATTATAGGTAAAAGTAAAATTTTTCCGGAAACCAGTTGAAAATAATGGCCCGTGGATGAGACATGGCATCAGTGATTCATTTGTTATGAAAAGCAATAATAAGAAGAGTCTATAAAAATAACTGTGGTTAAAGGGTGTTTGGGGAGTTGGGGTAGTAGTGGGATGATTACCATAAAACCTGTGACAAAAATGGTACCCCCCTGAGATTTTGTTTATATATGTGCTATGGACTAACAGAATGAAGAATCGAGAGAGTCTTTAGAAATATTTCACTGGGAAGGGTGTGTTTTTTTAAAGATAGGGGGAAGTTTGTTGTTATTTTTCAAAAAAAATGTAAAAGGATGGTAACATCAAGAAACTTGGTAAAAGTGTTTTATTTACTACGAGAATGAAGAAACAAAGGAGTTTACAAAAATATGAAGGGAGAAAGGGTATTTTTGTGGGTAAAGGCTGTTATTTGCTTTTGGAAACAATTTTTTGTTTTTAGAAAAAAAATTATACCTTCCTTCACTCATTAAAAACATCCTTTTACCATATAGATAGTTTAAAGACTGTTTTAATTCTTCATTCTGGTAGTTTTTTTATAAAGTTTCATGAGGGTACCATCTTTTTCACAAGTCTAATGGTAATAATCCCACCATAACCCCAATCCTCACCACAACTATCTTTAAAACACCGTTTAACCTCAGATATTTGTATAGACTCTTCTTATTATTGCTTTTCATTACAAATGAACCACTGATGCCAAGTAGTGTCATCAACGGACCATTATTTTCAACTGGTTTTCGGTAATATTTTACTTTTACACTGAAAATATAGTCATCTTTACATACAAATTACAATAGCTTTTTTCACGGAGGTTGTATCGACTTGGTTTTAGTGTCACTTGATTCAGCACAGCCCCGGATCTATGGGGGGGCAAACCGGGGCCTGTGCTCCGGGCGGCAGCTTACAGGGGCGCCAAATCCATGTGATTGACAAAATTTAGAATTGCGACGCTTAATGAAATTAAATGAGGTGAGATGCGGCAATCAAATTGTATATCTCTGCCAGCTTTCAGCAGTTTTTTCTATCATTATTTCACCATTTATAATAATTCAAAAAAACTATTGACAATTATAGCTTGATTGAAAAATCAAATAAAAGAAACGAACTATAATACATTGTTGAAAGTTTTTTTGGTGTTCTGGCTGCCCTCACGCGTATCACAGAACCAGCCAATCTAAAATGTCTTGTGTTTTGACGTTGCTTAGCTCTCGTAATATTAAGTATTGAAATTGTGTGTGTCAATTTCATTAAAATCGTTCAAGGAACAACGAAGTTATAATATGCTGACATTTTTCGAAACATCCTGTTTTGAAATTATAGTTTTCTGTTAAAATTCATGTATCAGCTTTCAGGTGTAAATTTCATTGCTATCGCTCAAGGAAGAACGAAGTTGCATAATGTCGACATATTTTTGAAACATCCTTTTTTTAAAATATTTTGTACTGCTATAACTCTGTCTCAGCTATCACCTCTGTCAATTTCATTAAAATCGCTCAAGGAACAATGAACTCCCGAGGATTAAAAAATGTTGCCGAAACTTTGTACTTCGAGACTTTATCTTGCGAAACTTTGGCTTTTGTCCTTTCGTAAAATGACATTTTTATTTCTTATTTGAATGGTTCGTGAATGGATCTTCAATAGTTCTCTCTTGATATATTCGGGAACCAATCATATTTTACAGATTTGATTCGAATGAAAACGAATTTAATTCGGAACCAAAAAATAAGATTCGCGATTGAATCAAAAATAAAATTCCCTTTTTCTGTGTAAGCATTGTCAATTTCTTATCTATAATGAAAAGTTTCTGGTTAGGTATGGACTGCACATCCATTAAAAAGTATTATTCTTCCAGTGACAAAATATCCAAACAAGTAGATATGCGTTTTTTTTTTTCATTTTTATCAAAAACGGCAGGGGCTCTAAAATCAAGTTTTTGCCCCGGTTCGGAAAAATCGTAGATCCGGGGCTGATTCAGCATTCAAAACTACCTTTAAAAAAATGTGTCATTTGCTTAGGTTGCACCAAAATTAATTTTTCTCTTTGATACACCACAATTTTCCCCCCTTTCCCCCTCAACAAAAAAAAAAACACCCTTCCGTGTGAAATATTTTTATAGACTCTTTTGATTTTTCATTCTCATAATACATGAAACGTTTTCACCAAGTTTCATGATGGTACTAATTTGTTTTTTTATTCGAAAAACTTTTCGTACTATTTTACCTGTACTATGTATATGTATATGGACTTCTGGCTTTGAAAAAAGCTAAGCAATAATAACGTAGGAACTGCCGTTATTTTTGGAACATTTATTAAAACTCAATCAATTTCTTGGAAATTTTTCCTTTCCACCTAAACGGGGGGTAGTACTATCTATACATCCTGGGTTTTTTTCGCTTCTTTTTTCTTATTATTAGGCGAATCGACCGCTTTATTTTTTTTTACACTTTTTAAATTTTCTAACGGTCTGACAGAGTTCCAGCCGCCACCAAATGGTCCTGAACCTACAATTTTGTGATCAGGAGAGCATTGTTTAGGGGAAAGTAAAACAAATTTGGGTTCATACCATTATCTCTTAAGATCACTTTTTGGGGTTTTTCAAACGGTCTAGTAGACTTACGGCCCCCACCAAATGGTCTTGGACACGCATTTGTTTTTAAGGGAGCATTATCTGGGGAGATGTGACGATAAATTAGGGGTCATACAATCCCCAAATTTGATTTTTTTTAATTTTGACGTAATATTACTCACTAGAGACGTTCAATTATTTCATAAGCCTCAATGCAGCTTTGGACCATGTACTTAATTTTTGGTTTAATTTCATACCCACAGATTTTCTGTGGACTCTTAGAATATTCTGTCATGATGCAAGAAATGTGTCGGTATTTAAGGGCTTACTTACCATCCAGAACCTTTCATAAAGAACTTCGTTCTACAAAATTGTGTGGTTATGTCCTTCGAGAGCTTTTTTAAAGTGTCACTTCTTTTAAGTTGAATTTTTCTGACGTAAATTATTGTAAGCTTTCAACTGGTTTGCCAGTGAATGGCATTATTTTATCTTTAAAGAATAACCACTTTTTTTTTTGTTAATGTCTACAAATAATACCGATTTATTATAAAGTGTACAATATTAGATAAGCAATTCAAATCAGGAATATGGACGTAAAATAGTAATTAAATTAACATTTTTTTATTTTGACAGAAAAAAAAAACAAGAAAAGGTATGTCAATTACCCACGTTAACCTTAATTGTGAGTTATTTTTTATAAGAAAGAAACAACAAACCTTAGATCAAATGAAACAGAATAACTACCGTTAAGGTTTAACAACTTAGATTATTTGCCATTTATTTTGTGAAATGAATTGAGAATAGGACAAAATATAAAGGTATTTTTAGGTACTTAAATAGTTACTATGGGGGCTTACTTCAAATAGCTGCCTGTGTGAAAAAAGTTATTCGTAAACTGATGAAATATTGTGGTTAATTTTGGTGTGAAAAAAATGTTTTTTTTTTAGTATGGGCAAAAAGTGTGATAGTAAGTTCAACCAATAACAACGGGACGTATGTCGTTGGAAAGTAAGTTTTATGTACTACAATAATCAATATGGCAGCTTAACTCAAATCACTGTGTGAAAAAAGTTATTCTATAATTATTGTTACCCATGCTCCGTACATTTTATCTAAGCCAAAATTCCCTAAAACTGCGAATAACTATTTCCACACAGTGATTTTTAGTAAGTTGTTATGGTAACTATTATTGTTCATAAAAATACCTTTTCAACGACATACATCTTATTAGTCCTGGTAAGACCAGTTTGTATAATTTTTGTCCACGCTAAAATGTACCGAAACAAAACCTGGGTCAACGAATAACTTTTTTCACACAGTGATTTGAAATAAGCCGCCATAGTGACTATTGTAGCGCATTAAAATACCTTTCCAACAACATACGTCTCATTGTTATTGGTTCCTAGACCACCTTCCATACATTTCTGCCGATTATCCTTTTGGAGAGTCTCTACGAAGTATTCAAAATATTCGAAAATATTATTATCAAAATCAGTCAAGATACCTACCTTTTAGTTTCATTTCAAATTCAACTATGTATTTTCAAAATAGATTTTAGAATTTAGTTACAGAACTGTCTGCTCTAGGCAATAAAACACATTTAATCTATCTTCATATCTCCTTTGTTCTTGCATAAGATACCTATGCAACTATTTAAAACAAGCCCCTGGATAGCATTTGAATGCGTATTCAAAGCAAATTAAGTAAGTATTTTATGCCTATTTGTGTATACCCCTTACCACTCTGTACTTACGAAATAGACTTACCAGGAATCAGATCTTACGAACTTTCAACGCAATTCAAACACTAAGTAAAAACAAATTAAATTGGATTTGGAATACTGAAATCAATCTTTTTTAAAAATTAATCAATGAATTTGAAAAAAAAAAATCCTTTTCTTCATCTGCCCAATTCCAAATTAATTGAAATTTAAAAATTCTGAAATTGCATCGTGTTTTTGTTTCTTTCTCCCTTCGAAGAAAACAAACAGCTCAAATACAAAGTACAACATGTACGAGTATACAATTGAATTGGGAATTGAATTTAACAGGGGTGAATATTTTAACATTTATTAGCTAAATGAAAACACAAATCGTAAAAAAAAGTCTTCTTCTTATTTTTCTTTTATTGATGAAGAACATCAGTAAATTAAATTGCTTGCTTCTGTGTTGATACACTTAATTTGATGAGAGCTCTAACAATAGTACCGCATTGTTAAATAAAAAGGTGGACAACAATTCAGTCGCACAGAGTTGCTCTTATAAATTTATTAAAGTCTATTTTGTGATTTTTAAAGACTCTTTTTCTAAATCTTATTGGGGCTATTTTGCTCTTAGACAGTTATTGGTTTTGTGTCAAACAAATTATTTTCTAACGATTTTGATTTTACTTTGAATTTGAACCTCTCATTTCCTAAATATTTGAAGTTTGAATTGTATTTTTGGTTTTTTGGCGAATAATACGGCAAAGCAGAAAAATCGTTTTGAATTTTTTGAGAAATCTGTCATTTTTTGGTTTTTGGACCAAAATGTATAACCAAAAAGGTTATACATTTAAAACAAAGGGTATTTTTCTTGTACCTTGATACATGCACTTACAAATTTTGCATGTCAAAATCAGAATTTATTTTGATAAAAACACAACTGAACCTTTAAATATGAAATGAAATAGAATGTAAACAAGATAAAAACATGACAACACTTCACTTTTTTTATGACCGGATACTTTTACAACGGAAGAAATAAAATAAAACATCGTGTTTCATGTTTTGTTTTTATTGTTATTGCAAACAAATCTTTAAAAAACACAAATAAACAAAAAAAAACAAATATAATAATAATTGAGGTTTCACAATACAAAAACTTGTTTTCTTTATTCGATAAAAAACAACAATAATAAAGAAGCTCCTTTGGAGTACATAGTAAAATCAACTTATTTTGGTGTTCTTTTTTATATGACTTTGAATAAGTTGTAAAATTCATAGCAAAACAAACATCTTATTTATTTTTTATCGAAAACAGCTTCTATGATTTAAATGAACATAAAACTTTGCATTCTCTGGAATAGTGCATAGTTAGATTTAAACAGAGGCAACATCTATTACAGACTGCAGTATGGTATGCACCTTCCCGGGAAATCGTTATCCGCATACAAAAAATTGTATTTCAGATTTGAATAGCGAAACATTTTAGTTTGAATACAAAACAAAATTTAAGAATACTTAAATTCAAGAGCCTAAATCATAAATTCCGATATAGCTTAAAGCAAAGAAAAAAACGAGAAAATTACTTGTAAAGTTTTTCGACCTAAAATTATCTCAGGGACCCATAACTAAAAATGGGTGGCTATTTTAATTGCATTAAATGCAGTTTCATCATTATAATAAAAGAAGGTCTAAATTGGTTTAACAAAAATGTGGCTGGAATCCAAAAATAAAATAGATGCAGTTGCAGCTGGAAAAAATTAAATTCATTCTGGGAAAAGGTATATTTTAATAAATTTCTCAAAATAATAGCAACAAAAGCAGGGTGCTGATTCAACCATGAATCATCAATTGCCAGTAGCAATAAAAGCTAAAGTTGTAATTGAAAAAAAAGTCTACATCGTCTTAACCAACCAACGCAAAATTCTCCAAACAAATTCGCAAGGTTCCTAAAGTTAAAATCAAATTAATGGCATTAACTAAATTAAAATATGACAATCAACTCAATTCAAATGTAGTATGAGAATAAATTCATTCATTCATTCAATTTAAATAGTGGTAACTCGGGCGTATACACACTTTTCTTGCGCCTGGAACAAATTTCACTATTGCTTCAAATTTATAGGTACATAAAATTTTTCTATAATTTTTACTTATGCACAATAAGTTGGTTTTGGTTCAAAAGCCAAAGGATAATTGAATTGTGAGCCGGTGTTTTTGATGACTCATTTTTTCATGGTAATTATTTTCATGGTATTTAAAATGTTGCGTTGAAAATTTCATTGATCTTTTAATTTTTTTAAATTTTTGAATTCCAAAAGATATTGTTTAAAAAAAAATATCATACATAAACTTTTATTTCAAAACTTTAGTCTAAATTTAAAAATGCATAAGCCAAGGAAAATTTCAAAAATTTTGTCTCCTTCTTTTTCATCTTAATTATAATTTAGATGATTTTATATACCGTTTTTGATTTTTGAGGGCTCCATGAAATTACGCAAAAATAAAAATAAGTTGAGAAAACGCTCAAAAATATCCATACATTAGATATGGATTTGTTTTTAGGAAGAAAAGCCCAAGAAGATTGGCATAGATTTCAAAAAATTTTGGGCTTTTTTCCAAAACCAAATTGTAGGCCATTTTTCCTTTCTATAGAATATTCCAAAAAGGCCCAAAAGGCGTTTTTTTAAAGTCTAATAGGGAAAAATGCCAGAAAAAAAATATGAAATCACAAGTTCAGGCTTCAGAACAAAAGCGTTACAAATGTCCAGCGTGGTATCAGAAAAATGTAGCAGATGTCCTTCAGGTTAAAATTTAAATTCCACAATCAAGTAAGGACCTCCCGCCATTGATTTATTAACTAGACTTTTTCGACTTAAATTCCAAATACATTTTGGAAATAAGGCCAGAGAAAATAATTTCTTTACTTTTCGGCCTTAATTTCCAAACTGAACTGTTATTCAGGTCTTATGTTCAATATAAATTTAGAAATTAGATCAAGTAGTTATTTTCTTGGATGTTTTAAACTTTTTATTCAAAGGTTTTTGACCTTTTATCCAAAAGTACGATGTTATTTTCACGCTTTTACTTGCAATATTTAAGTTGGTACTAATGTAAAGTTATGGATTCGTAAAAAATCAAACTCGAGATTTTGATCAAACTTGTTATTACGATGATAGAGTAGATAAAAAATTTGGTATCAGAATTCTGTGTATTTGACTGTCTATCTGCCTGTCTATCAATTGAGCTACAGCCTAAGCGACCATACATTTTTTTAAGCAATTTAACATGATGGCATTTGCCTCAAAAGCGGCTTCACAACTTTAATTATAAGAAAAGTTCAATAAAGACTACCTTATTAAGGGTACCTCCTATTTTTTTTTGTTCTTCAAAACGTTTCAACTGATTTCAATAAATTTTGTATACAGAAGCTTCTAAGAAATATAAATAGTATTAGACCGAGAGCCCACAGCAGATTTTGGGTGTGAGTGGTATCAAAAAAAGAAGTATTGGCGTCGAAAGCTTCATTAAAGACTATTCAAAAAATCAAAGTCTTGCAGTCAACAGCTGGGGCCTTTGCGAGAAACAGTGCATCGAAAAAAAAATATGAATGCAACTTCGAGGAAAATCGTGTTAGCCGAAATTGGTTTTCACTCCTCCCTAGATAAGCTCCTCGGATCACATATCACGGAATCTGAGAACATTAAACACTCAAATGATCTCAGATTCCATGATAAGGGATCCGCGGAGCTTGTCTAGGGAGGGGTGAAAACCAATTTCGGCTAACACGATTATCCTCGAAGTTGCATTCATATTTCTTTTTTCGATGCACTATTTCTCCCAAAGGCCCCAGTTGTGGACTGCAAGACTTTGATTTTTTGAATAGTATTTAATGAAGCTTTCGACGCCTATACTTCTTTTTTTGCTATCACTCACATCCAAAATCTGCTGTGGGCTCTTAGTCTATATTGTGTAGGTACCTAAATTAAAAAAAAAATTAGATTTTAAAAAATGTTTCGTTTTTTTTTTAAATCAAATATTTCGAAAACAACTTGATCGATTTTTTGAAACTCGGTATTTAAGAGTTTCGAATCACTTTATAAAATACTAGAAGAGAAAATTGTTCTTTAAGGAAAAATAATGATACCATCCATACAAAAGTTAAAAAACTGTTAAAGATATTTTTTTGTTTTCTCAAAATGGCTCCTAGAACTTTGATAAAACTTTTTTCGGAGGTTGAACTAGTGAGTTCTGCTGTAAGAAATTATAAAAACTCTTCTTAGCACAAATTTCAAATGAGTTCAAATAATGTTGCACATCAAAAATTTCAAAAAATAAATTTTTCGATTTTAAGAAAAGTTTCAAATTATACTGAAATTTGTCTTTCAAAACATTTTAAGAATTTGATATACACACCTACATATGTATAATTCATATATGTATAAGAAATTAATTTTTTTTAAACCGCTTGAACGGTTTTTTTTTGCTGCTATGCAATCATAGTTAGTGAAGAATTAAGTTAAAGTTCTTTTTCCACCTCAAACCATCAAACCATTTTCTCTCATCATTTCCATATCTTTATGGGTCAATATTTCAAAATATTTATATTTGAATCTCCTTCATTTTTGAACCGAAATGAAAAATTATATTATAAAGGCAGTATTACACTACCATATATATATGGCAAACTTGCCATATAAATACGATCCAAAAGTGACATAGAAGCGTGTTATATATGAAAGAATATGTATACATGATACCATATAGATACGTTATATATATTCCTTAAAAAAACTGTATCTATCACACTTATATGTCACTTTTGGACCGTATTTATATGGCAAGTTTGCCATATTTATATGATAATGTAATATCGCCTTAAGTTTGTTAGTTAGATAGCTCAAAACATTCGCTCTAAAAAAATTGTTTCACAAACTAATCATACCCGCTATTTCCATTTAACAACCCAAAAAGTTCATTCCCTTGACGTGCCCCCAGGCCTACTGAAATAGATTTTAGCAACGAAACTAAAAACGATACAAGAAATCTTTTGATGCAATCATTTTTGAAATTAAATGCAGCCTCGATAAAAAATGGTTAGTTTATTTTAAATTGCTTTACTTTGTAAAATAGGAGCTATTAAGTAAGTGTCCCCAATAGAGCAATCATTTCTATCCCACCAATGGAAATTAAATTTAAAAAAAATATATATTGACCTAAAATAGAAAACTCATTTTTTTTTTTGTTTAACGGGACAGGATTGTTCTTTGTAAAAATTGAAGTAAAAGCTGGAAAAAACCTTGCTGTCTTTTATATTTTAAGTTAAGGCAACGATTTTCCTTTTCATCTAGCAAATTTGTCATTTTTTCTCTAACGCGAGTTTTTAAATAAACCGTGTGGTATAGAAATTAAACAACTTAATTCTTCTGTGATTTTTACAAGGACTTACATGATAAAAAATATGAAACATCAAATTTTCTAATTATTTCAATTTAATTCTCATAAAACACCCTTCAGAGTCATTCCCCAAATATCATTTTATGTGTGATTCCCCTGACTTTCAAGTTTTTATTATAATGATTGATTGCGTTTTATTACTTCTAGAAGAATCAATAATATTGCATTTTAGCATATTTACACTATTTTTAGTATGGTGTTCATTATTTTTACATTTTTAATTCAAAATATTATAAAATAATATGATTATTACTATAAAATGTTTAGTCACCCAAAATCCTTGGAACACAAGAGCTACTTCATGCGAAATAGTCGTGCATGCTATTTTTCATGTAAATAATTGTTTTATTTTTTTTTTTCTCGTGAAACCATCCGCAAAATTAAATATCCATCTAATCACCGGAGATAATATAAATTTTTGTCATTCTGATACAAGTGTCATTTCCTTGACTTAAAAAACGTTTAGATTGAATCAAATATTATGAGTCAATGTCTTAAAGTGGTTATTCTAGAGTAATTAAGAGATATAATTGTTATTCTGCAAAATATGTAGGTTGATTTGAGTGAGGATCCAATTTGGAGTGAAAAATATTAATGTTTTGAAAAGTATACAACTTAAAACAAAACTTAAACTTAAACTTATATTTTATGGGCTTTTTTTCCAAAATAATTTTTGGCGAAATTTCTATGTTAATTTCAAAGGGTATTTTTCCTTTTCGATGCATTTTATTGCATCACCATTTTGACAATACATGTATACGAGTAGGTATGTACACATACTCATGTGATGTTTTTGTTTTTGATCGATTCAAACCCAAATCTTATCATCAAAAAATTTGAGATTTTCCTGTTTTCCAGTTGTAGTAAATAGTACGCATACGCCACAGTGAACCATTTAAATAAAAGACAAGTAGCTTTATTTTGTTGCAAAAAAGGACGCTAGCACAAAAGTTTACAATTTTTAATTGGAATACAGTAAACATAAAACATAAAAATAAATTGAGATTCCATTCGCAATTATTACAGTTAGACAGAAAAAAAGTGTTTTGAGAAAGATTTATTTAATAAAAGGTGAAGCAAGCATCAAGGTGACTACTTTCTTTAGTAATTAAATATGTTTATTAAAACAGGTTGTTGGCCCGCGACATTATTAACTAAAATCTCCTTTTTTTAAGTAAATATGTATAAATGAATATTTTAGAAAGGAAACGATTTCAGGATTTTATTTTTTAATTAAAAAAAAATTAATATTAAAATATAATATTAAATAGGTTAAACAATTTAACCTGCAGCCAATTTTTCTAAATGAAAGCCAAAGTAGCTTCTCGAATTTTTTGACGAAATTTTTTGTCAAAATAGCCCAATTATTAATAACAAGATGCGTTACGTATTAACTTCACATTCAAGCTATAAAAGAAACGTGCGTACAAGAAATCAAAAATTTATGGATGAAAGATCAATTAACTATGCAAGTGTGTGATGTTATAAAGGTAACGTTTTCATAAACAATGTGGGTGTAAGAGGGTTTGACTGTATCATAACATTTTCAGCAAAATATATTTTTTGCGGACAAAAAAAAATGTATATTTTAACAAAAAGGTCTGATGAATCATGTTTTCGTTTCATAATTTTAACAAAAGTACAAATCTACCTTTTGAACTCTCAAACAATGTGCTAAATGTTTTCCATCACCACATTTAAGGGATATAAAATTCATGCTTCACGGTCACGGCACACAGGTTGTGTGTTAAATATAAAAACACGTGCTCTTAAATTCATCATGGGGTTTCATAAAAGAAAACATGAAATAACAACAGCAACAACAACGACAACAACAACAACAAAACGAGAACATAACATTAATAAACACCTTTTTCATATTTTTTAACTAGAATTTTGTGCACATCTCTCTTAATCAAAAGTATCCCTGGTGACATTTTGAAATGTAAATATAGTACAACCCAATTCACACATAACTTATGTATATTATTTTAAGGATTCAAGGTAAGGGGTTGGTGTTCTCGTTACTTAAAAAAAAAACTTCTTTTTATGTTCATTGACAGGTGGTATGGGGAGGAGTTGAATTTTTTGTTTGGAGGACGAAAAAGGTCATGTTGGAGTACTAGTGTTTCTAGGCCAGATAGATGGTTAAAATATCAGTCAATGTCCGATGTGTGAGTTGTAAGGATAAGGCCAACGAGGTGATTTGTTAGCTTTTACCTAATAGGATTTTCCTTAAAAAAATCTTAAATATTTTTAATTTGTTTCGTTTAAAAATGAAGTAAAGGAGGTTTGGATTTGATGTTTCAAATCATTGAAAATTACTTTAAGAGCATGAAGAACTTAAAATTTGTTCCTGCAAGCCTTACATATATTAAAATCTCAAGGTTGAAAGGCTTTCTTAACAAGCAAACTTCAATTTTGGGAGCAAAAAAAAAATTTTTGTGACACTTTCGCCATATGATTTTTTAAATAATGAAAAATCTTGAATTATTTGCCAACCTTTCTTAGTCCCAAGAACCTTTCAGTCAGAAAATCAAGTTCTTCTGAGAACTAGGCATAGATACCTACACTATATGGCTTCTCCCACATGTGCATAATAAATTTTCAGAAAATTTGTGCAAAGAACAATATCAAATTAGTGAACCGAGGCAAACAACCTCAAATTTAGCTTTCCAAAAATAACTGACAATTCTCAAGATTGAACCCCTTTAATATGAAACCCATCATTTTATTTTTCTTTATACAACAATCTGAGTTAAAGTCAACAAAAAAAGTATTCCATAGACAAAAAACGGAGAGAAAAAGAGAGATAGATAGAATAAGTGTTGAATGAAAACACAAAACCCTAATAAATAATAGCTCGAGGGTTTATATACACACTCTTTTTTATCCCTACACAGGATAAACATTATCCAAACAATAGGTCTATGTTATCTTATAAATATACTACTTTTTATGCTGACACTACTTAGATTAGAGAAATCGTGCGACAGAAACAAATTAGAGTTTGTTTGATGCTTGTTTTCTTCTTTTTTTTTGGTCACAATTCATGTTAAAATAAACCCTCAAAAGACCATTAACACCCTCATTAATAAGCATTTCATCTATCAATCTTCTCCTCATCTCTGATGCCCCAACTCCACTCGCCGCCACCGGCCGTCACTGCCTTGGTCGTCGTCAACTGGTCTTGAAAAAGACATAATTCAAACGCCCAGGTGGTTGCGCAAACTAAAAAGCAAAGTACCCACATCATTCCGTTGTCATGTTGGAAATTATAAAATACAAAAAAAAAGAATGTAAAATTTGAATAGTTAGTTGGTGTAAGAATGATAAAGAGTGGCGAGCATGCCACCCTTATTATTTTGTCTTATCATCATCGTCTTTCTCTAGCTTTGCTTCCATCCCATTAGAGTTCCATCTTCCATGTAGCAGCATACTCTCTAGCCCTTGAAAATTTTCTGCTTGGACTTCCATGGAAACGCTATACATTTTTTTTTGTATGAATTTTCCTTAATTTATGTTCAACGAAATATAAGATCGTAAATAAATTAAACAGAAAATTACTTTTGTAAGAAAATGTATTTATGCACAAGAAATGACCGAATAAAGTATACTGTCGCCAGTGGCGTAGCCAGCACTTTGGGGCCCCGTATCAAACAATCCTTAGAGGCCCCCTTTTTCCTAACAAGGGCTCAGCCTTAGGTCTAAACTTTTTTACTTGCGATTATAGGTACTATAAGGCAAGTTTTGGATTCGTGCAAAAAAAAATTTGAGATAACAATCAAACATGATATTACGATGATAGAGAACACCAAAAAAGTGGGTGGCACAATTCTGTCTGTCTGTCTCTTCGTCTACAGCCTAAGCGGCTCGATCGATTTTCTTCAAACTTGGTACATAGTGGTTTTTGGTGATTCTGCCGACACGTTTTTTTCATTTTTTTTAGAACCAAAAATAACTGTACCTGCCATACATTTTTTTTTTGGCAAATGTACATAATCGTATTTTTCTCAAAAACGGCTCAACAACTTTTCTTAGAAAAAATTCAATAAATTTATTTTAGTAAAGGCTTTCTTTGGGTGGAAAACCATTTTTCAAAAATGGTTATTAATGGTACCTCCCAAGGAACCATTTTTTAATTTTTGATTTTCTTCGAAATGGTATGACCGATTTCAATTATTTTTTTTCATACAGAAGCTTCCAAAAAATGTTAATAGTTTTGTGTACCAACATTTTGGAAAAAATATTTTTTGGATTTTTAAAAAATATTTCAAAATTTTTTTTGAAAATCAAATATTTCGAAAACGGCATCATAGATTTTTTTGAAACTCGATATTTAAGACTTTTTTAGTACTCTCTAAAATATTTTTTGAAAAATTTCACATTTATGAAAAAATAACGGTACCTTTCATACAAAAGTGAAAAAACCGCAAAGGAAAATATTTTTTTGCTTGAAAACGACTCCTACGATTTTGATTTGATCAATGAACAAAGTAATGTGTTAGCGAACGGACGTGTAAATTTTTGCTGTCTAAGATTGTTTAACCCCAACTGTATAAAGTGCCTCATTTAAGTTAATTTTGATTGCCAAATTAAAAAAACTATATTGTAACCTAGCACAAATACTTTCGTGGAAAAAGGAAGGTGAAAACACAAGATAAATCGTATTTAACTTTTTTTGTGTTTCCTCATAATTGGTTATTATCTATTTCTTACTGCCTTTGTTCTTTGGTGGTGTTAATTAACGAAAACACTAACACTTACACGTTCACACGTAAATGCCTCTTTCGGAAAGAACTCGGTCAAGAAATCCACTCTTAAAGTCCAATATGAGTACCCCCATTTTATCTCGTACTTTATCAAACTCACCTTATAAAAGTAAACTCAAAAATAAAAATGAGAAAATCACTTCCAAGACTCCCCCTGCCACTCTTGCTTCTTCTTCTAATGCTGCTGTTCCTGCTCCCAACAAAAATGTTCCTGTTGCTGATGTTCCTGTTGCTGCTGTTCCTGTTGCTGCTGTTCCTGTCGGTGCTGTTCCTGCTGTTGCTGTAGATGCTAAGTCTAATGCAATTGATGCCACCTCTTCGCCTACCCACACACAATTATTACAAAAATTGGGTAGACAAGGTGAGTCCATTTTGGGAAGGTTATCAACACTTGAAGAAAATTTAACGAATAGAATGGATAATATAGAAAAGAATATGTTTGACAAGTTAGAGATAATCACTCGTGATTTCACTAATTTAAAAGAAAGGGTCACGCAACTTGAAAAACAATGTGCCGAAATTAATGAACTCCGCATTGATGTCAACAAAATAAATTTGAAAATGGAACACTGCGCGCACACCTCGGATGTAAGCAATGCAACAAACACTTTGCACACAGAACTAGAAAACTTAAAATCCAAATTCCAAACACTGAGCATCAATAATCTAGCTGCTGATGCTATTCTTATTGGAATACCATATACAGAAAATGAGCAACTTAAAAACATTTTTAATTTATTGTGCCATTCAATACTTTTCCAACCACCAACAATCTCCGGAATATTTAGATCCAAGCCACGCACAAACTCAGGTGTAATAATTAAATTCTTCTCTGCCAGTGACAAAAAAACACTATTAAAGAACTCTCTGAATTCCGCAAATCCAATTCCCGACAATTGTGCTTAAGAGACATTGATCCTAATTACAACCAATCCAACACACCAATTTATATTCATGAGAGCTTAACAACTGAAAATAGAGAGATTTTTCGGAATGCTATTCAACTAAAAAAAAACATTTACTAAGCTCTGCCTTCACCGCTCGTGGACTTGTCCATGTCATAATAAACAAAAATGAATCAGCTATATGCATTAAAAGCTTGCAAGAACTAGATCAGCTTGCCTTTATACATCTACATAATAGTACCACTCCAAATCTTCAATCGTTGCAGCATATAATGCACCAATATGAAAACGAAAACAATAACAGATCGAACAACAAGACTAATGATGCCATACCAGGAAATGATGACTAATCAGTGTTGCCATTTTATCAAAAATTTATTTTTTATATTTTTATTTTCTGCTACTTTTATTTTATATTCTATAAACGCTCTCGTCACTCTATTATTTCTTTTATACATATTATATACTATATTTTTTTCTTTATTTATTTTGAATATTATTACATTAACTCATTCAATGATTTTCTTTGCTAAATTTTTTTCATTTCGGACCTATTCTTCTTTTTTATTTTTCTCTTTTTCTTCAGTTATTGGTTTTTTACGTTTTCTTTTGTATAATGCCATTCTCGAGTGTTTCTATGGTTCTTTTCCAGCTGCTTTTTCTCGATTTGTTGCTTTAAAATTTAAATTAAATGACGTCGTTTTATGACGCTGCAAATGGCAATGCTAATTTCAAATCCGCGCATTTAGTGATGAGTTACCTGTCCAAAGCAAGGAATGGTTTTAAAGTTTGTCACTTTAATGCCAGAAGTCTTAATGACTCCAAGTTTGATAGCGTTAAGGAAATTTTCAATGGTGTGGATCTTGATGTAATATGTGTAAGTGAAACTTGGTTTAGTCCTAATATTCCTGATTATGTTCGAATCTTACCCAATTACACTCTTATTCGGAATGACAGATGTACTACTACAATTGGTGGAGGGGTTGCAATTTATTGTAGATCAACTCTTAAATGTAAAATTTTGAGCAAATCAGATTCAACTGGAATTGAGTATATTATCTTGGATGTTTATGACGGAAATGAAAAATGTTTGGTAGCGTGCGTATACAATCCGAATAGAAGTTGTTGACCGGCTCCTTTCTTTACTGCATTAGAATCCTTCTTAATTTCTTATGAAAACATTATTATCTGTGGCGATTTTAATGCTGATCTCCTTAAAGTGGACTCACGCTCCATTCAGCTTCTTGATTCTGTTGCAACCTCAGGGCTCAAGGTTGTAAATGCTTTTCCAACAAGATACGCACCAAATTGCTCTCCTAGTTTACTTGATCTTATAATTGTATCTGATCCAACTTATGTTCTGCTAAATGATCAACTGTGTCTTGATGGCATTTCAGATCATGACCTTATTTTTTGTACCTACGATATTGACTTCTCTCATTCCCAAACCCCTACTTCATTTACATATAGAGACTTCAAATCAGTTAATCAGGAATTGTTGTGTTCAGATGCAAGTTGTTTACCTTGGTATGATTGCTTGAATATTATAAGTGTAGATGATAAGCTTGAATATATTCTTAACTTTATCAAAGAACTTTTCGATAAACATGTCCCTCTGAAAACCGTTGCCATAAAAAATAAAAAATGTCCGTGGTATAATTTAGAGGTTCAATCTGCGATTAAAAATCGTAGAAAGTTCTATTTAAAATGGAGGAAGTCCCCAAGTGCTGATACCTGGAGAATATACTGTTTTATGCGTAATAAAGCCACTTCATTGACGCGACTAGCTAAACGAAATTTCTTCGCCTCAAAGCTCGACGCAACCTTACCCCTAAACAACTCTGGGCTAACCTACGTGAAATTGGTGTTGGAAAACGCCAAATCTCAAAATGTGAGCTTAGTGCTAGTGTACTTAATACACAGTTCACCGCTAACACCCTAATTCCGAGTAATTTTAGCCCAAAAAGGGAGTTGATATATGAACATGTTGATACTTTTGATTTTGAGGTTGTCTCGGAGGATGAAGTCATTAGCATTTTTAAAACCCTTAAGTCTGAAGCTATTGGGGAAGATGGAATTCCTCTTCGATTTATAAAATTAATTTTTCCATATGTTATAAACCCACTTACCCATCTCTATAATCACTGCATTGTTTCTTCAACGTTTCCAACTTTGTGGAAAGCAGCTAGGATTACACCGGTACCTAAAAAGTCTGTACCCATAGAGCCGTCCGACTATCGACCGATTAGCATCCTACCGTGCTTGTCAAAGGTCTTGGAGAAGATTCTAGCGAAACAAATAATAGAGCATCTTAACACGAAAAGTCTGCTATATCCATATCAATCTGGGTTCAGAGCAAACCACTCTTGTTCCACAGCAATGGTTAAAATTCTTGATGATATCAGACTGCAATTCGATCAAAATGATTTGACTGTTTTATGTTTGCTGGACTTCTCTAAGGCCTTTGACAAAGTCAACCATGATGTTCTATGTGAAAAACTTAAGTACTATTTTGGGTTTTCTGAGTTGGCTGTCTCCCTAGTAAAGAGTTATTTATTTAACAGGACTCAGCGTGTTGTGGTTGGCGATGATTATTCACGGCCTAGTTTCTTGAGGACAGGTGTACCACAGGGCTCTATATTGGGCCCAATTCTCTTCTGTCTATTTATAAATGACCTGCCTTCTGTTTGTGAAAATGTCTCCTTTCATCTTTATGCAGATGATATACAGATCTATCTCTCAAGGAGAAGTGGCCTGATCGAGGACCTTATTTTTCGGATCAACGAGGATCTTATATCCATCTGTAAGTGGACTGAGGAGAATGGTCTAACACTTAACCCTAAAAAAACACAGGCTTTGTTGGTATCCAAGAAAGAGTACAATACGGAACAGCTCCCCACGATATCCTTGTATGATTCAACTGTTTCTTACGTAAAATCTGTGACCAGTCTTGGTTTCAAAGTGACGAATGATTTATCTTGTAGGGATCAAATAAACGCTATCGTGGGACGAATATATGGAACTTTAAGAAAACTCTGGATATCAAGTAGTTTTACACCTACTGATACACGACTTCGCTTAGTTAAAACGCTTCTTGTGCCTATTATTTCATTTTCAGAACTAGTGTATCCTAAACTGGATTCTATGTCCGAGCACAAGCTGAATGTTGCATTTAATGACATGACAAGATATGTTTACGGTCTACGTAGATACGACCACATATCTTCCTACAGCACCAAAATTCTAAATTGCACCCTATCCAAATATACAAATTATAGGAACTGTATATTCTTGCACAGAGTGATTCACACAAAAACACCTCTGTATCTTTACGAAAGAATTAGCTTGTGCCATTCTTCTAGGACCGGAAATATATTGACACACACTTTTAAGTACCTTAACTCCCCTCGGTTATTTTTTGTAAATAGCATTCGCCTTTGGAATTCGCTGCCAATAAGAATAAAACAGATCAGAGAAATTGCAAACTTCAAAACTGAGGCATTCAAACACTTTTCAAATGGGCATCAGGGTTGTCAGATGGGGCGATTTGTCGCCAAAGAGGCGATTTGAAATTTGATTTGGCGACACTAATATCGGCTTGGCGATGTACCTTAAAAAAGGCGATATTTTTAGGTTTTGGCGATTTTAATTTTTTGAATCAAAATCCAAATATTGTCGGTCAAAATGTTAACCTCACGGAGTACCTACAAAAAAACATATTAAAGAAAATGAGAATGAAGTGTTTTCTTGACCCAAAAAGTTTAATTTTTCAAGGTAGATATTTATTGAAATGTACATATGCCCTGGAACTTTATTTCAAAATTTAGGGAACGTGACTTTTCAGCTTTAAAAAGTATTTTTTAACCTAATTTCGTTCAAAAGTGTATTTTATTAGTTCACGAGTAGTTAAGTCTTTGAACCGATTATATTTTTCTGATCTTAAACCAACATCTGTTTATTGCTATTTGCTAAATTGAGACATCGAAATACTAAATCTTAGTGCAGCCAAAACTGAAAATCGATTTCATTCCCATCACTAAAATAATTTTATTACATTTTTATGATTTTTGAATTTAGTCATTTATAAATGAAAACATTTTAATTTGGCAATTTTTTGGCGATTTATATTTTACATTTGGCGATTCCACTTTTTTAAACCTGACAACCCTGATGGGCATTCGTAGATTTATAGTTAGTATGAGGAAAGGTAGGAATATTAAGAAGAATAGGAAAAATTTGTTGTGCTATTAAAATAGGGTTAAAAAAAGAAATAAATATAATGTTACGAAGATGTTATTAATTAATTTGAATAAGCATTTATATACATAATTTAATTTCACTTTGTATTTTTAAGTTTAAATTATAATCTAACCACTCTGTATAAAAATACTATAAAAGACTAAGTCTTACTGTATTATCCAATAAAAATTGAATTGAATTGAATTGAATTAAATTGAATTAAACTTTTTTCATATACTAAAATTAGTACGATCTACCATCAAAAATTATAAAATTTTACACATAGCAAATATTAGTAGTACCTGTCATAGAACGTATTTTTTTTATTTTGAGTTTTTTCGTTATCAGCTTAACGGATTTAAATGATTTTTCTTATATACAAATTTCAGATAAGATTAAATAATATTGCATATCAAAATTTTCAAAAAAAAAGTTTTTGGATTTTTAAAAAAAGTTTCAAACTTTTTTTTTGAAAATTCGATATCTCAAAAACGGGTTGACAATTTTTTTTTTTCAAATTTTGTTTTTATATACACATAAATATATAGTTTAAATCTGCATACCGAAATTTGTTCTTAAAAATGTTTTAAGAATTTTATATACAAAAAATTAATTTAAAAAAAACCGCTCCAACGATTTTGAAATTTTTTTCCCATACAATCATATTCCATCATGAATTAAGATGGCATTCTTTTTTGTCACCTCAAATTGTCAAAAGAGTTGTTTTAGCTAATTTAAGTGTCGTATTTCATGCTTCTCTACATTTTTCTCTCATAATTTCCATGTTTTTATACAATTTTCTTAAACTCGCAGTGTCATTTTATTTTTTTTCGAAAACAGAAAAACTCAGGTTTAACTCTAGGTAAACTTCAACGAGCGAACCTATTAAAATTGTGTATCGAATGCATCTCAATGAAAATTTTTCACACACGTATCTCGGGGCCCCTATATCTCGAAGGCCCCTATATCTCGAAGGCCCCGTATCATTAATACGGCTGATACCATGGTAGCTACGCTACTGACTATCGCAAATGTATGTAGCTAGAAATGGAGGGTTACAGAGAGATATAAGAAGGAAAAAACAAGAAATAACCCAAATAAATAAATAAAATCATGGTTTGATCTCAAAATCCTGCTGTTATGGATGTCTTACAATTATAATTATGACTTGTGTCCTTGGAAGTTTACGAAAACAATTTTAAATTAAATACAGCAATATGGTGGGGGTTTATCTAACCCACTGAAATGAAGAAAAAAAAAACAGTCATAATAATCAGTTACAAATTATAGAGCTTGAAGTGAAAATTAAAATTTTCTTTTAAAAACTTTGTGCATAGTGGATTTTAGTGGTTCTCCCCCCCCCCCCCCCACATATTTGTTTTCATTTTTTCTTTACACCAAAAATAACGGTACTTGTCATGCATTTTTTAAAAATCTTAAATTTTGTTTTGAAAGTACGAGTCCACACGCAAAATAGATGGTCTATTCTTCAATTAACCATAGATCTTTTTTCATACTGAAATTTTATTTAAGGTAATTTTATCTTAGATAATAAGTCCAAAAGAAATTTTTTTAGAAAGCACACGGCTTAAATTTTTCTTTCATCTCAATCAAAGATAGATGCGCAATAGTTGATCTAATCGCTTTGGCTGGGCCCTATACCAAACCAAACAAGACTTTTATTGGTATCGTCTCGATATCGTTTAAATTGAAAAATGTCGGTATCGTCTCGGTATCGGTCTCGGTCTCGGTTTCTTATTACTAAGTCTCGTGTCGGTATCGTAAGAGTAGGTTTAGTTTGGTATCGGTCTCGGTCTCGGTCTCGGTCTTGGTCTCGGTCTCGGTCTCGGACTCGGACTCGGTCTCAGTCTCGGTTGCATTCAGATTCAAACATTTCAAGATAAATTGAGCTGTATTTGTATCAATGGTCATCAGTTGTAACAAGGCATTACAACAACACAAGACCACCCGGATAGCTGAGAGTAAGCATAGGAACGTGCACATTTGGACAACTGTTGCTTTTGTTCCTAACACATTTAAAACTTATTTGGAGAATTAAGAAAAGTTAACAGAAAAACCATCTTGCTGTTTAAGTAGTTACAGCCAAATTAACATAAAGACAGAAATTCGTGATCCTTTTTTCATACTCTCTTTCATCGTAATGCAGAGTTTTATCAAAATATCGAGTTCGGCATTCAAACTAACGCATAACCTACCATAAAAGCACCTATTATCCCAATTAGTAAAAAATAATAAAAGAAACAAAACTATTTTTAATTAAAAATTTGCTTGTTTTTATTTATAAAAAAAATTCAAGACAACCAGGAATTCAAACATAATGTTGCTCTTGCAGATTCATCGTTCATGGGGCTCCTTAATTTAGTCATTATCAGAAATCAGACCTGCAAGAGAAAACAATCGCTTAATTCAGTTTCGGGATTTGTTTTCTTAGACGTCTTTGCAAAAAGTACCCTAATATCGATGTCATCATCGGAGTTTTTGAACTTATCAAAAGCTTGTTCATCGAATCGCTCTTCGGTTTCTTCAATTAGACTGTTCTCTAGGCAATGTTGTCCATAAACTTTTTTGAATTGTTGCAATGAATTTTTCTTTAAATCACGACCCCATGATGTTGATTTCTATTTTATGACGTGGGTTTAGCATCAACACAACACAGTAAATCCAGTTTGTAAGCTTGTAGTGCTGGAGCATTTGGTATCTTGCTGCTTGAAAGGCTTTGATAAGAATTTCGTCAACCTTAGTCCGGCCAGCTTTATTGTCCAACTCTTCGAAAATGCTCTGAATTTTGCCTATCAGCATGTTGAAAGCAACTATGACCGTTGGTAGTGTCACATTATTTGATTATTTTTTATTAATTGCGATAACAGGTGCGCTTTTAGGGTAAACTTGAATCGTTTCTACTAACAAAGCACTCCTTTTATTATCATATATTGGACAATTTTTGATTATCATTTGGCATAAAGAAAAATTAAAAATATCATAAGGACTAAATTTAATAATTTTATGAGGTAGTAATTTGTAAGTTCCTGGCTGACAATGGGATTTTAAATGTCTTTTTAAATATTTCCCCTGTTAATAAGAACTAACTCCTAACATTTCTTCCAAATCGCTTACAAGCCGTTTACGAAAACAGTGAAAATTTCATCCCTATCGAATAAGCCGTTCCTAATAAACGAAGATATAGTTAAAAATAGGCGTGGCAGTGGGTGCATTTTTCTAAAATCACTTTCTCAGCCTTCCTGTAGCTAAAAATAAGTAACTTTGAGAATATCATGCAAATCGTAAGAGCCGTTTCCGAGAAACCAAGAACAAAAATTATTATTTAATAATAATATTCAAAAATCCATTTTTTCTGCCGATACCAAATGATACCACCGAGAGACTCGGTAAATTTCGGTACTTAAGGTTCGGTATGGTTTCGGTTTGGTCTCGGTATCGTTTTGGGCGTTTCGAGGATGGTTTGGTCTCGGTAACGTTTCCGATACCGATTCCAAACGATATCGAGACTTTTCTGGTATCGGGGCCAGCCCTACTAATCGCTTTTTGGTGCAAAATAGTTAGTCTAGAACTATTTATGGCTTTGGTTTAACTGAAGAAAATTGACGCTAAACTGCTGCTAAAATAACTGTTTAATGGACAAAATTAATTCTTAAAACTATTTCAGCCGACACTGTTGAAAGAAATGGCGGTACAAT
Organism: Dasysyrphus tricinctus; assembly: GCA_963921185.1. Lineage (NCBI taxonomy): Eukaryota > Metazoa > Arthropoda > Insecta > Diptera > Syrphidae > Dasysyrphus > Dasysyrphus tricinctus. The sequence continues at coordinate 88,260,177 of OY992533.1, forward strand.
TTAATAATATTTGTTTTAAAGAATTCAAGTTTTACAAACTTTAAAACTACTAAGCTGGTTCATAACTCAGGCATGAGAAAACCCACTTTCGACACCTTAACAGAAGAAAAGGTGACATCGCGGAAAACAAATTCCAGTTTTCCATTGTTTGGTACACTTAAGTCCCCTTTTATTCTGTTTAAGTGCCAAAAGTGGTTTTTCTTTTGCCTGAGTTATGAACCAGAGAGTTTTCAACACCCGCTTACACATGTGTGTCGGTTGAAATAAATTTAAGAAATTATTTTCTCCATTAAATAGTTATTTTAGCATCAGTTTAGCGTCGATTTTCTTTAGATATATTTCTTAAACCGCAGCAGTCACAAGGTTTTTCATCGCTGGGTGTACCGTTTTTTCACCTACTTCCATATTTCCAAATTTTTAAACATTAAAAATAATGCTCTGCACCGAAGAGCGTGTAAATTTTGATTTCTAGCAATTTTTGAGCTCGAGATTTTGATCGAACCTGTCTGTATACCTACAGCTAGATCCTTAATGGCTGGATCGATTTAATTTTTTTTCAAACTTCACAGTTTTTTACAACCAAAATTACCTACCTAACTGCCGTTAAATTTTTTATATGATGTTCATTAGGTTGTCCAAAAACACCTAACCTTGTTGTCTAAATCAATTGTGCTATCGGCACAAAATTTCAACCTCCTGTCCTAGGTATAATGGAAAGCGGTACTCAAGCGACTTACTTTTTTCAAGTTTTGCTAGAAAAACCCCTGTATTCGTGTATATTGGGTGTCCCCAAATCAGTTATTTATAGTTTGGGAGATGATTTCTGGTTTAATTTTAAGAAGAAAATTGTATCGGGGAAAAAAAGTGAGGCAGTTTCTGTAAAATTGAGATTAAATGGAAACAAAAATTATTTAAAATCAACGCAACAAAATTATTTATTTCTTTTTTAAATCAAATTGTTACTGTTAATAAGAGCATTGAAAACTTAAAATTTGGTGAAATTTTGAAAAAAATCAATTTTGAACAAAGATTCAAACTTGTTCAAAAATACTGACTTACACAATCGATGGAGGTAACAAAATTATGGGGTGGTCTAGTATAAAATAAGAGAACGGTTTGTTTGGACCATCATAATGTACAAACATATACATATGTATATACCATACAACCCAACTAACAAAATTCCTTCGCATTTCAGACATTTAAGTGTTATTTGTTTCTATAGTGCTCCTATTACCCCTCTGACGGGAAGTAAATACCCTACTGGAGCATTACTGATTCCTTAAATATTTTCTGGTGCAAATTATATCAGCTTGATAGAAACGATATACAAATGTTTCTTTAATCTCTTTATATTGCTCTTATGCTTCTTTAGTCATCCTGTAAAATTATTATACAATCTCTATGCTAGTTTCTGTTACTTCGTTTCTATATTGCTTGTATTGGCATGCATAAGTGCAGCCACAAACCATTTCTGCTATACTAGTGAAAACACAAACCACTTCTGGTATACTAAAGAGTATAGCCACAAGCCAGCAGTGTGGAGAAAGTGCATACGTTTTTTTTTCATCGTAAATATATTTGTCCATGGCCGAGCGGTTAGCTTGGTGGGCTCCCAGAGCGAGAGAACCATGGTTTGAATCCCACAGAGACCTTGTTATTTGTATAACTTAAATAATATCTTAACAAAATTCTAAAAGAGGGTCTACACTATGCCGATCAACATTGCTGGTTAACATTGTCGATCAACATGCAAGTGCGTACGTCAAAAACTTTCGTAGCAACAATTTGTGTGTATTGGAATCTTGTGATCGATGCGTCAGGATCCAGCTGAAGGGTTCAGGGTTTGAATTCTGGGGGTACCCAACTTTTTTTTTTGTTTGTTTTTTTGTGAACAATAAAGTTAAAACAATATTATTAACATTAAATACTTATTCACATCAAATATTGCATTTTTCATCATAAAAATTGATTAATGACGTACAAAACCAATAAATTATGGTTATGAAATTGAAACCCTACAATTATTTTTAATAAAATGGAATTTGTTGAACAACGATTGTTGATTGCTATCCATTTGAATCGGGTTGCGTTCGGGTCAAAAAATGTTGATTGGCATTGTCGATCTACACGTCTACACTTCCCCAACACTGTTGATCAACGATGTTGATCTACACAATTTAACATAATGTGGACGCGGCTTAAGATTACATTTCAGATTAAATTTTTCAAATAAATTATCAGCAAATAAATAATATAAAATAGAATATATATAAATATCAATAAAAAAATATAAATCAATCGTGAAATATTTTTTTATTTTTCCACCTTCTTCTATAAGACCTCTAAATTGAGTCAAGTAAGTGTTTTCCCGGGCAACTGAATCTACTCCATAAAGGTCCAATAGGAGCTTAAAAAATGCGCCTCCTAAACTCTATGGACTATTATATAATGCTTATATGATTGCAAGAAATGATTATGAGAAGCTTCTTTGGATGATTATAGGGGAAAAATTGTTAGGTGGGATGTTATGCACTCGTAAACGAAAATCGAGAAGACGAGAAAGTAGATCTCAGAATTCTGTCCGTTGAGCTATAGCCTATACTTGGTGAATAGAGTTTTTCAGTCATTCCCCGACACGTTCTTTTCATTTTGTTAGATCCAAAAATAACGGTACCCGCTATACATTGTTTACTTAGCTATTCTACATTATCGTAATTTTCTGAAAAACGGCTTCACAACCTTTCTTAAGAAAATCAAAAAATTACTTTTAGTAGAGGCTACCCCTTTGGGTTGAAAACTATTTTTAAAAAAATGGCTATCAATGGTACATACCTTACATCCCAAAAACCAATTTTTTCCGACTTTCTTGGAAACTGTATACGTATACGTAACGTAGAAAGAAGCGGTACGGTATGTAATGAAGATCTATCTCACTCTTATTACCGGTAGGTAAACGGTATTTTATTTGTATGCCTCTGTTTATTTTACGCAAGCTACGATAAAACCAATTTTTTAGTACAAAAAAGCATAATTCATATAAAAATGATATGAAGCTAATTGGGGTCTTTTTGCAAATAAAAAATCAATATTTTTTTCGAATAAATAAATAGCAAGTGTTGTTCCATTGTAAAATTTTGATTGAAAGGGCCATTTTTTGAATAACTTCCCGAGGGTTGTATAGTACATGAGCCAGAGGATTTATGATTTTGATCAATAGCTTGATTATCAAAGATTGCGAAAAATATAAAAAAGCTTTTAAATACGATATTGTGACCATAGTACCTAAAAACTTGGCTTAGGATACCGATTTTCATTACTTTTCTAAATATGCATTGCTATTATATTACTAAGCCAAGGGAGATTGTTTTTTTCTTATTTTTCCCAGTACAGGTGTAACCTACACGGGACACCCTGTAGACAATTTTTAAAACCCTTTGTCTTTTGAAACTAGAAGCAAAGTATATACGACCAAGTAACGCATTTTATTTTCACCTGTTTCTGATCAAGCAATATAAAGATAAACTGGGAGAAGGAGAAGCAATTGTTCAGAAACACAGTGCAGCTATAGGGAATTAAGAATCATTGACAAATTGTCTTAGCAATTTCCTTCCCAGAGGTACGCACAAACCTATCAATCCTACAATGGTGATGATGGTAAAAGATAGATTATGGTTTTAAAGGAGTTCTTTCAAATTTTAAATAAAGCGCATAACAAGAACTTCCTAATTGATAATGTTTTTAACATTCCCTAAACACTTTTATTCAGCTCAACCATAACAATTTACATATTTCGAAATAACAAAAAAAATTAAGAACCCATTACAAGCTTCTAGCTACCTTCAAAATCTCGTTTTATACAACTGAAATAGAAACTGAAACATTTCAAAGCAAAAGTTAGTTCCCTATACTTAACACCATGTTCAATTTAACTTTTCCACAAACTTTAAGTACTCTGCTCCACCAGAAAATGTTCCCCAAAACACAGAGTCGCTCGATGTAAATAAGTTTTGAGATCTCTTGCATACGTGAAACCATCCTTTTGCTTCGTTTTGCAGCTTTTATGTAGTTACAAAATTGAAATCCCATTTAAATAAGAGCTTCGAACCGAAACCAGGCGAAAACGAACAACACTATCTTGTACTGGTAGGTATATGAAAGTCTCAAACTTGCAACGAATTAATCTCCATCAGGTACGGAACTACGGACCTACTTCTAAAACTTGACACTTGTATACGAGAGAGCTTAGGTATAGCAATCGAACGTTAGAATTCTCCTATTTTCTACTCCGCAAAGGACTATATCGTTCGCGAACATTTAATCCCCTATAGCACCACCCACCCTTAGGATCTCTGTGTTTAACATTGTTTTCTAAATGGAGCTGCCTTAAAGCCCTCTGGAAACGTACATATACACGAGCGAAGCGAGTATAAATAAAACTGAAACCTATATACTCAAACCAGGCAGGAAACCAAATAAATCCAATTTCAAATTGGAACCAAATTAAGGTATTACGCTTGTGTGTTTGCCGTTATAAAGGACCAATTGTTGAAATTTTCTATCTGAACCCGACCATCCTTGAGGTATAACGTATAAGCTGGCAGTGGTATATTGGCAGCGGCTTTCGCTTTAGATTTGGCTTTTATACATCAGAATCAGTGGTGGCATGGAAATCGACAGAGTCCCTTATTTAGGGGCGTTTTAAGTCGTGTCGGCATCGTTGCCTCCCACCCTGATTGTGTGTGTGGGGATTTTTTGTTTTGTTTTTTTTTTGGCAAACATTCATTGGGTTTGGTTTGAGGACCCGAGGGCAGAGCTGCTGAAATTAGACGACTCCGACGATATGGTTGCGATATTGGTGCTCTGAGAACACAGAGGGTTCTATTCATGAGAATTTCAACTCCCGTGTTGGGTATATAATTTCAGCCTCGTATCCTTATTGTAGACATCCAAATATTAACTTGCCATCGGAGACTGGGGTTAGATTTTACTTTGTTTGTATATTTATACTCCTACACATATGCGAGGCTATATCGACATGTCGCCCTTTGATATACACATGTACAAACATCCATTAGGAATAATATATGCACATCCAGCTGGGCATTGCGATAGCAATCATGATGATGATAAAGACTTCTTCAATTATTTGTTTTCGTCCTTTCAGTTGCAAGGGTTAATATAGGATACGTTGAAATGGCATTTTATTTATTTTTATTGGATATATGTATGTTGTATAGGTATACAAACATATAAGGACGAAAAAGTTGATTCTTTTGTATCCATATAGACAGCTTTGTGATATATCCAATCAAACTGATGGGGACACAAGAAAATTGCCTTTGAAATGAGCACAAAGTCGTTAGTTTTTGCAGCTAATTTGACTTCCTTAATTGAAAAGGATTTCTGCCTTACAATATCGTTTTAAGAATAGGTATGCCTACTTTTGCATTTCTTTAATAAAATGGGATCAAAAGATGTATTTTTTTGGAGTTAATAAAATATGAATGACTTTAGGAAATGCAGATTCCACGAACTTGCTTTTATGCTTTGACATTGAAAATATTAACGATTCTACGTGGTGCGGCAGAAATGACGGGCGTCTGAGTACACGAATAAATATAAATTAATGCGAAAAAAATGTTAAAAATCAAAGCAAATTTTAATTTTTACCTGCGTTATATATATATATGAATATATATTCTATATGGCAGGTTAGGCATTGGTAAGAAAATTTAACTTGAGATTTTGATAAGACTTGTCATTGCGATGATAGATAAAATGAAAAATATGGGTCTCACAGTTCTGCCTGTCTGTCTGTCTGGTTGGTCGTCTACAACCAAAACGGCTGGATCGATTGTCTTAAAACTTGAAACATAGTGGTTTTTGGTGATTCTGTCTACATGCTTTTTTTTAAATTTGTTTTATGACCAAAAACAACGGTACCTGCCAATTTTCTAAGCAGTTCTACATAATCGTTTTTTTCTCAAAAACAGCTCCATAACTTTTCTTTAAAAACAAATCAATAAACTACTTTTAGCAAAGGTGGGAAACCATTTTTCAACAAATGGTTATCAATGGCACCTCCCAAAGAACCATTTTTTTAATTTTCGATTTTCTTCAAAACAGTAACTGATTTCAATATTTCTTTTAAACAGAAGCTTCCAAAAAAAATTTACTTTTTATGCTAAAATAACGGTCCTTTCCATGCAAAAGTTAAAAACCGTTATGGACTATTTTTTTCTCAAAAACGATGTAAATGATTTTGATGAAACTTTTCCCGTTAGTGCGTTCTACTATCGAAAATTATAAAATTTTACAGTTAGCAACTTTAAGTACCTACCTCTCAGAGAATGGTATTTTTTATTTTGAATTTTCTCATTATCAGCCCAACGGATAAGTTCAAATAATATTGCAAATCAAAATTTTCAGAAAAAGCCTATTGAATAGACCGGAAAATGAGAGGTATAAAGGAACAATTACGTGCAAGGGTTTTTATTATTGAATATGTTTGTTTGGCCCATAAGCATGCTTAAAACCGAAAATGCTACTAAATTCACCCATGCGTTTCTGAGAGAATGGTCACACTGGCCACTTTTCAGTATTTTTGGTATAACTCGAAAACTAATCGGAATTTGACAATTTAATATTTAATACTTTTTGTTCAAAATTAAATTTTCTATTGGAATGGATAGTTCAAAAAACTTTACGAAAAAATTTAAGCAGGAAAAGTTAACAAAAACCAACTTAAAAAAAATCTAAGAAACAAGGATATCTAAATTTTTTAATAAATTGTGCATAACATTTTTTGAAGCGAAGATAGGGTCAAGACATGCATAGACAAAACAAAGTAGAGACTAAAGGCCTTAATATGGCATGTTCAAAAATGAATATTTGTTCAAAATTGACAGTGATATTCCCATTCAAACCTTATCATTTCTTATAATTTTTCTCAGTTTTGGCCCGAAAGTCCCCTTTTCGGTACAATATGGCAAATTTCACTTTCGTAAAAATGTTCGAAATCAAAATTTTGATAAAGTATGACATTAGAACTATAGAGAATTTATAAAAAGGATGTAAGTTCGCAATTTCGTTTTTCGGTTGTTTTTAAATGCGTTCAGACCTACAGACCGAACGGCTGGTCCGATTAACATAAGATTTGGTATTAGGTGCCAGGAACGTTAAATTTGTCATAAAGTAGCAAAAAATAGGCTTTCGGGCAAAAACTGCCGAAAATGATAAGAACCCGAGTAGCACAGAAGGGTTTTTATTTGGTAGATATAACTCCAGTAAAACATTCAAGTTGTTGTCCATTTATTGTAGAAACGTATTCTGGTACAATTGTGTAACCCAAATAGCCGCATTTCCCCATCTCATTTTTAACAAACTTGTATTTATTCGGTTTTATAGAAGTTATATTTTGTCGTTTCTCAGTTTTATAATAATTGTTATTTGAACCAAGAAATGTTACATGTAACCTTATCTTGTTGTATATAACATGGCTTAAACAAGAAACAAAAGTTTAAAACAAATTACAATAACTTGAATAATGTTTCTTCGAAGTTGCTTTTATAGTTACTTTAACTTTTTCTGTTCTTTTATGTTATAATATAATGCGAAATAATGTTTCCGATAACATTGTAAAAGTTTCTGAAAAGTTATTAATCAAATTCTTTTAAAATGTATAATACCTTTGAGATGTTATAAAAAAGATAAGCTTCAAAGTATTATAAAATCAATACGTCTAATATTGTGACTGAAAATGCGATTTTTAGTAATTTTTGAACGAAAAATCTAATACAAACACCATTTTTATCATAAAAATTGATGTTTTACTTCCAGAAAATTCACGCGCCACCTAAAAAATTTAAATTGGCCGAAAATTTGAAAAATACAAAAATATTTGTGGTTCTATTTAGGCATTCAAGTTGAAAAAATGTATGATATACATTAGGAAACGCAACTTTTAGCCATTTCCATTGAAATTTACTATGGAAAAAGTAATACCAACTGGAAAAATCAGTTAAAAAATTTCAATTTCTAAGAAAAACTAATTTTTTTCTGAACAATATGGCGCTTGTTGCAGGAAATATCAATAAAACATTGTCTCTTTAAATTAAAACTTATATGTTATTAAACCAAAGATACAACAGAGTATAAACTTAAGGCAACAAAATCCTCATTTTAACCAATTTACACTGCTTATAAAACAGAGCAAATTGTTTCTTTTATAATATTTTCTAATCTTCGTTACTGAAACTAGAATTCTTATGTTAAAAAAACCATATTTTTTTCTGTTGGGAAAAAAAGTAAGCAAAAACTTACATTTAACTTTGGTCTCTATCCGCTAGAGTTGCCGCAGTTCAGTTTTTGTTTATATTTTTAAAACTGAAATTTTACAACAGAATTCATGTTAAATCTCAAAATATCAATTTTCTTTTTTTTTAAAGCCCTATTAAATGTCAAATTCTAGAAAATAAATTTCTACTATTACGATGGATTTAAAAAATGTCCACAAACAAATTTTTTGCCATTTTCTTAATGCTTCGCAAGAAAATGATTTCTAGGCAGCCTGTTGACATTTGGAACAAAATATTCATGAAACGTCAAAACATAGTTGGTCTTCTATATTTCAAGATGTCAAAGTCAAATTCAATCCAAGGATGGCTATGATTAAAATGGATTAAAAATCCTACAAAACAAAAATTTTGTTGACTTTTTATTAATGCTTCATAAAAAATCGATTTCTAGGAAGTCTGCTGACATTTAGAACGAAAAATACATAAAACATCGAAATGTGTTTTATTTAACAAGATATGCAATACAAAGGGAATTGCTCATTTTTGTATGGCGCTCCGGCCAAGAGTGAACACTAATGAATTTGGTATCAAATGAAAGCTTATGTTGAGCTTGTTATATGAGTGAAATATTTTCAAAATCTGTCATGGGAGATCTGAGATATTTGAGCTTGAAGTGGGCAACTGCAAATAGAGCTTTTTCAGCTTTTTGTCGATATCTTCCGATCTAGGATATGTAAGAAAATGATATTGATGTCAAATGAAAGCTATATTTCTAGGCTTTTCAATATACCTAAAATTATTTTGCTTCTTTAAATATATTTTGAGATATCTTTAAGAAACTACTTTTTTTGCACTGCCTTTTGCACAACGATATCTTTAAAAATTCAGTGATGACATATACTTTTTTTGGCACCATTGATAAGCTTAAGTTCAAGCCTTTAATTTAATATATAATTGAGTGGCCTTGCTCAAATAAATAATTACATATAAACAAAACTTAATTTAAAAGTCACTATAACGAAGCAAAGTGCTTCAAATGTGTGAAAATAAACCGATTTCGAGGAAACATTATTTAAATCAGGCATGATAAGTGACGTTTCCTAATGATAAATGTTATTTTTCTTTGGTTTTTCTATTTTGTATTTGCATTTCTTCTTTTATGTACAGTGTTACATAAAACTTATTTATTTCTTATAAAACTTCTTTTTAATTATTTTGTAAATCCATTATCTTAATTCATAATGCTGTCTGATTTATTAGCAAGAATATAAAACGAAAACTAATCCAAATCATAGACAATTAAAATATTATCTTAAAACTAGACAGGTGACGTTAAATTATTTGTGTGCCCTACCCAGCTTAGATACCAAGTTATGGTCATGATGTGAACGCAAAAACTTTTCGTTAACATTAGGAATGGCTTCCCTAGGTTCGTTTGTAGGTATACTTGTGCAAGGAGTTTGTAAGTACTAATTGGTAAAGATAGTTTTGTCGGTGAATATTTGTACAGATTTACCATCAACAGGGCGATAAGCCATTAATGAGCACATTAAGAGACCCACAGGATTTTTTCAAAATTAAAAATATTTTGGTAGCGTGTATTTTCCAGCAGAATGGAAAATGCCTCTTCTTGGCCCTCCCTACCCACCTACGGATGCCTATACTTAAGTACCTTTTTTTGCGATTGCCTTTGTAGGTCGAAGAACGGTGATTTGCTTTGCTCAAACCGCTCCCATTATGACCATAATTTGGTATCTAAGCTGGGTTGGACACGAAAATAATGTAATGTAATGACAGCATTATGAATTAAGAAAATGGATTTACAAAATAATTAAAAAGAAGTTTTATAAGAAATAAATAAGTTTTATGTAACACTATAAATAAAAGAAGAAATGCAAATACAAAATAGAAAAATCAAAGAAAATAACATTTATCATTAGGAAACGTCACTTATCATGCCTGATTTAAATAATAGCTGTGTTTTTTTCCTTTTCCGAATGGGCTTGGACGAAAAAAATGACGTCGGGGCTAAGCAATTTACATTTTAAAAGCAACAACAACTAAGCCCTTTCGGGCTTAGCTAAGCCCAGAGAATTTTCGGGGCTTAACTTAAGCCCAGATAAAAACTGTGTTACCGGCATGAATTTCATACATAGTATCGATAGTTTGTATGAAAACTCCATTTTTTTTCTGCAATGGCGTCGCTTAGCCCCGATGTCGTTTTTTGCATCCGATTCCCCCGGGCTTGCAAAAAAAACACACCTAATGTTTCCTCGAAATCGGTTTATTTTCACACATTTGAAGCACTTTGCTTTGTTAAGTGACTTTTAAATTAAGTTTTGTTTATATATAAGTATTTATTTGAGCAAGGCCACTCAATTATATATTAAATTAAGGGCTTGAAATTAAGCTTATCAATGGTGCCAAAAAAAGTGTATGTCATCACTGAATTTTTAAAGATATCGTTGTGCAACAGGCAGTGCAAAAAAAGTAGCTTCTTAAAGATATCTCACAATGTGTTTAAAGAAGCAAAATAATTTTAGGTATATTGAAAAGCCTAGAAATGTAGCTTTCATTTGACACCAATATCATTTTCTTACATATCCTAGATCGGAAGATATCGACAAAAAGCTGAAAAAGCTCTATTTGCAGTTGCCAACTTCAAGCTCAAATATCTCATATCTCCCATGACAGATTTTGAAAATATTTCACTCATATAACAAGATCAACATAAGCTTTCATTTGATACCAAATTCATTAGTGTTCACTCTGGGCCGAAAATGAGCAATACCCTTTAGTTTTTTAATGTTTAGTTATGTGTGTTATGGCCATCTTAAAATCTTCGAATTGTTTAATCTACCTTGTGAACATTTTTCAATCCAGCGGCAACTCTACCATGTTTAGTAATTTTTTTTATGTCCAAGCAATAACTCATGATTGATTTAAATAAATTAAATTAAAATATACCATCAACATTTATAGAACAATGACTGCCTGTCAACATTTCAATCATCAGCTTTAACTATCGAAAGATATAGAAACTCAACTACAACATCACTTGAATCTCAAGAAATGTTGCTGTTTTGTTTCAAATACAAACCAAATATTTTTTTTCAACTCTAGTACTTTGGTTATTTATTTGTTCTAATGTCGTTGCAATCTTTGTTTCATGTTTATAAATAAGAAACCAAAATATAACTAGTTCTCCACCCATTAAAAATGCAAGCAAAGTTATGTTTCAACTTAGTTTCAACGATGTTTATTCCAACATTTTGCTTGTTGCATTTGTGTTATGCCAACTATAAGGAAAGGACAACATAACAAGACACATTTAGAGTTTCATCTTTGTTTTGAGTTGTTAATAGTAACTAGAAGTTTGAAATGTAATACAAAAAATAATGGTGGAGATTTATGCATACTTCATTTATGCATAAAACATGTGCTATTCAAGGAATGATGTATTTCATTATAATAAACATAATTTTGTTTCGTATTGTGAATAGACAACACCGATTATCTAGTGTTATATATATATTAAACTAACTTGTTCATTGAAATTCCGTTAAAATAAATATTTTAAGAGGAAAAACGTTACAAAAATGTTTTTGTTATTTGTTTCCCTCTTCTTAATTGTAAATTATATTAAAGTTACCCAAATGTTCTTACAGATTATCGCAAGAAAGTTATTTTAACATTTAAGTTAGAAGATAACGAAACAGAAATTCAATAGATGTAATAAAAACATATTACCAACTTTCAAATGTTTGACTTGCTTATAACCTTTTAATAACAACTTCAGTTTTTTGGAAACAAGTTCAAACTTTATCGAAACTGATTTGTAGCATTTCAATACACAAAGTCACAACTGCTTTTCGATGAACAATTGAGAAACTCAGTTACAACCAATAATGTTGCAGATTACTTCAACAAAACACAGATACAACCAAATTCTTGTTATAAATCGAATTCTGTGCTACTAGGGAAATGGTAAAGTTTGAATGGCTATATCTCTGTCAATTTTTAAATAATATGGCTTTTTTTAACATGTCATATTAAAGCCGTCAGACTACAGTTTACTTTGTTCATGAATGTCTTGAGCGTATCTTTGCTCCGAAAAAAGTTATGCGCAATTTAGAAAAAAATTTTGAAATCTTTGATTTTTCGATTTTTGTATGTTGGTTTTTGTTTACTTTTCCTGCTTAAATTTTTTAAGAAATTTTCCAAACTATCCAACTATCCATTTCGATAGAAAATTTAATTTTGAACAAAAAGTATTATATGTAAAATTGTCAAGTTCCGCTTAGTTTTCGAGTTATACCAAAAATACTGAAAAGTGGCCAGTGTGACCATTCTCTCAGAAACGCATGGGTGAATTTAGTAGCATTTTCGGTTTTAAGCATGCTTATGGGCCAAACAAACATATTCAATAATAAAAACCCTTGCACGTAATTGTTCCTTTTTAAAAGGTCTATTCAATAGGCTAAAAAGAAATTTTTGAATTTTTAAGGAAAGTTTCAAATTATGTTTTTGAAAATTCAATATCTCTAAGATGGTTTGACCATTTTTCGGTAAAATTTTATTTGCATATGCACATAAATAAGTACCTATGTATTTAAGATTTTTTCACCAAAATTGTTCCTCAAAAATATTTTAAGAATTTGATATATAAGATATTATTTTTTAAAAAAACCGCTCCAACGATTTAATTTTTTTTTTTCAAAAAAAATAAATTGACATTTTTCTCTCATTATTTTCGTGTCTTTTATACAATTTTACTAAACCCTCAGCGTCTTGAACATAAGAGCAAGTACTTGCGACCGAGTCGTTACTTAATTTTTTGGAACTAGGTTTATAAATGTTTATTAAATACATTTTATTTAACAAACATTTGTAAACCTTGTTTCAAAAATTTAAGTAACTCGTTTTTTGAAATATTGAATTTTCAAAAAAAAAAAAAATATTTTTTACAAATACATTTTTACATATTTTTGTATACATTTCTGGTTTGAATTGGGTGAACGGCTATTAACTACAATCTACATTCAATATCATGACTAAATTTGCTACTTATTCCACAGAATCCACTAAATGCAACCATGTACCATGGCATGTCCGTACCTTGTTTTTCCGATTAAATCTACTATTTTCTAATTAAATACTTCATTGAATAAAAATGCTATCCTTAGAAAAGTTTGAGTGCAATACTAACATGACAAAGTTTTGCAAAAATTAAGACAACATACTTATTGCTGAATGAAATAATCATGAAGGAATGTTGTCCGAGGTTTTAGTTTTATTTTAGAATTCAAAAGATTTCCCGCTCAACCGCCATTTTGTTAGGTTTTAAAACGTTTGTATTGTGGTTTCTAAAAGAGACACTATTTATGTATAGTTAACAACAATCATTTTATTTTGTGTACGTTGTGGTACCTTAAGAGTAATATGTTTTCATGCAATGAAAGAGTGTCACAAATTTATTTGTCAGTGCCATGGTAGTGTTTTGTAAGCATGTTATAAAATGTTTTTGGTTGGTTTTCAGAATTTTGTATTCCTTTTAACGGCATAAGTTAAAATTGTCCTGGAAATTATTTTTTTCAAAAGCATAGAGAAGTGAGGTTACATAAACTGTCTAAATGTCAGTACCGTGGATGGCAGTTCCATAGTATTTAAAGACTTTCTGAACTTTAAATAAATATAATCAAATAATTTCTTGCAATTATATTTTATTTCTACCAATTTCCTTATAAAAACTGTAGCAATACCTCGGACGAGCCAAATAAAAATTATTCCGTGCAATCAAAACTAATAAAGAGCCCTGCACAAAGAAAAGGGTTGCCATTCAGAAGAACATACTTCAAAAACGAAAAATAAATATTTTTTTAAAGAAAAATGTCAAGAGGTCCAAACATATTAGACTATCAAGAATCTCAACAAAAATATGGCCAAAAAGATAGAGAACAAACTAAAAATAAAAAAGAGTGTCATTATATATCTGTCTATTCCAATTTAAGTACATTTCACCACATTTTATGTATTTTCAAAAGTTATAGCAAAATGCTTTTACTGATTTGATACTCTGACTAAACGAAGCCACAAAAATTAAACAAAAATTGTCTCCAAGAAGTTTTGATTTTTGAAAATTTTCTAAAAAAAGAATCACAGTTGGTGGAGAATCACCCATATGCATTTTTTTATTTTAAAGGTGCTTTTGTATTTAAATTTAACTTAAATCTATGGAGCCATTTATAAGAAAACCGAAGTTCAAAAAACCGTTGTATGGTAGGTACACTTAATAAAAGTTTCTTGTTTATCTTTTTCACCAAAAAATATAGTACCTGCAATGATACACTGATTTCTTTAATCTAAGAGCCATTTTTGAGGGGAGTGATACGATATCCCGCAAACCAAAATCTCGAATAACGAAATCTCGCTTTTTTTAAATCTCGAATAACGAAAGCTTGAAAATTCAAAATCATGATTTTCATAATCACACAATAACAACATCTCGATTTTAACAATCTCACATTAATATCTTGCAATTTAAAATCTAGCAAATCAAAATCTCGCAAATTAAAATCCCACAGCAACGAATCGCTCTAGGTCTCGCACTGAAAAATAATTATCCTACAAATGGAAAATAAAAACCCGAAAACGAAAAACTTTTTAACATTGAAAATGTTTATAGGGTCGTTTTGGATAAATTATGGTGTTACTAAAATGAATAAAGTGAAAAAATGTGTATATGAGATGAACGCTGGCGTATATGGGGGATAAGATCGAATTTTTGGTGGTGTTACTAAAATGAATAAATTAAACAAATGTAATATGAGATGAACGCTAGCGTATATGGGGGGTACGACAGAAAATTTGGTGGTGTTACCATTCATTTTGGAGTGAACAGATTTGTATAGAAGATGAATGCAAGCGGTAAGGAGGGTACGATTGAATTTTTGGTTGGTGTTGCTTAAATGAAATGAGTTTTAACTATACATATGTAGGTTAGGTACATATTACTATAATTATAAAATGCAAGAGCCAGTACATGCAGCAGTGCATAGCGCTTCTTAAACTAAATCTAAGCGTAGGAAATTTTTTGATAAATGTTTATGATAGGTAAATAATGTAGAGATGCAATATGACGGGCTTTTTTTTTAATTCGAATTGTAAGGAATTTAAAATATGGTTTTTATGTGAAATGGTCGAACAAAAAAAAAAACAATAATGAGAAGTGCCACAGTAATATTTTTTTGTTAATCGATGGTTAAGTTTAATATATTAATTTCGTACATACATATGTATATCTTGAAATTGCAAAAGAAATATAAAGTGAGATATATTAATGGTGATTTAAAAATTCAAAAATAGATGGTTCACAAATGCTACACATCAGGGTTAAGGCTGATTGTAATAAATTTTATAGTTTAAGAAAGATAATAAATAACAAATTGTTTTTGTTTCAGGAAATGTTGATAGTATTTTTTATATTTAATTAATTTTTTTAAATATACCAATTTTTGTTGATCGATTTTTTGCAGTTATTATTTTTTATCTTTTTAACGGTTGTATTTAAAAATCTCAAATTCATACCGGAGATAGATTATATAGATTCACATATAGTATGTAAAATTTGATTTTTTTAATCATACCTTAGCCGAGATAATAACATATATCTGTTCATTTACATATCTCCTTATAACTCTTTAATCTATGCACCTATACAATTCGTTTTTGTTTTATTAGCAGCTTCAATAATTGACAATTATTTTGATATATCAAACGTAGCTGTACGTTCTATATAAGCTTCACAAATTGAAAATACAATTCAATTAAAAAGTGGTACTAAATCTTTAATCAATATTCCTATAATTCATCGTCGTCGATTTGCAAGCAGCGTTGCCCCCCTATTACAATTGTAGTGTTTTTACTACACTTTTTTTTCAAAAGCACACACTACGCACGCTTCTCCAAACACTACACTTTTTTTACATCAGAAATAGTGTGTTTGTAGCTTTAAATCTTAACCAATACTTTTTGTGTAAGCCCTGAACACAACATCCTCAATTCCAAAATCCACTTCCAGAATGGAATACACAGTTTGACAGATCATATTGGTTTTCTCTTTCTAAAATAAATGTATATTCTTCACATTTCTACTTCAATTTCACAAT
This sequence comes from Dasysyrphus tricinctus, assembly GCA_963921185.1. Taxonomy (NCBI): domain Eukaryota; kingdom Metazoa; phylum Arthropoda; class Insecta; order Diptera; family Syrphidae; genus Dasysyrphus; species Dasysyrphus tricinctus. The sequence goes on from OY992533.1 coordinate 88,276,645, forward strand.
GAACCGTTTTGAAATTGGAATGTGAACTGTTTTTTAAATTATTCTCGAATGTTTGATGGAGTTTCACAAAATATTGTGCTAATCTATATTTTATTTCGTGAATTTCTATTGCCAGGAGTACCAAATGAAAAGATAATTTTCAGCTATCAAAAAGACTAAGTAAGGAATATCTTATTGCTGTTTGGATTCATGTACATATATGTATAATGTTTTGAGTGATTTATTAATCCTTAAATGTATATTTTTGTTTGTAAAAATGTAAATAGTTTATTTATTTATTTGTATATAAGGATATTTAATGCGTTATGTATGCATATTAGTTTACTATACCTTTTAATATACCTATTTAAAAGTGATCAAAAAATTTGTAAAATATTTTTTTTTTGTTTCTTACTACGTTTTTACTACACTTTTTTTTCCTAAACACTACACTTTCAATCAGTTGGGGGGGCAACACTGTTTGCAAGTCTTTGTGCGGACAATCAGCCCAAATAAACAGAACACAAAAATAAAGTGCCATAGTTCATTTAAGATTTCTTTCTATCTCTGGCAGTGTTGCCCCCCCAACTGGTTGAAAATGTAGCGTGAGCGTTGCTGATTTAATTTACTTGAAAACGTAAGAAAACCATTCACTGAATTATTTAAACCTTTCGAGTTTTAGAAATTTTAATAAAAATTACTTATCAAATAATTAAAATTTTTTACTTTTATAACCTATGTAACTATAAAATCACTTCAAAATTAGGAAAGATATTGCAGATTTTTATCATTTCTTTAGTGGCGCAAAATTATAAACACCCTATTTTAAGGACATTAACGTGACACTAATTAACAATTTTCAACTGTGATGCAACTCTCTAACTTTTCCTTAACTATAAACACGAGCGTTAAACCATTTTTTTAACAAGTTTAAGTTAAACTCGCCTAAATAAATGACAGCTTCTGAGAAAAAATGTGACAGAAGTATAAAGTGGGTTTGACATCGTTTATAATCTAAACAAAAAAACCATTCTTATTTAGTGTTTAACGAAGCGAATTTCAAATCAAATCATAATTTAATTTTTCCACCAATTTTCAATAATCCTTACGCAGATATTTTATTCCAAACAATCAGAATTTTAGTACAATTTTTTTAATATATGAACTTTGACAGAACTCAGAGCTTGATTCGTAGAAATTCATAGTTTTGGGAAGTATGCGAACAGAACTTTAATCAATTTTTTTGTTAAGATTTTATATTTTCTGAAATTCTAAAATTGTAGTGTTTTGTGAATATTTTAGGATTGTACGTAGTGACTTTTTTGGAAAATAAAATGTAGTAAAAACACTACAACTGTAGTAGGGGGGCAACGCTGATCTCTGGCTCTGTTTATTAGTTTATTATGAAAGACTATTCATTTCAGTATTCAGTGCAGTGTTCAGTTCAGTCTTCACTCTTCAGTTGCAAAGATGCCTTGAGGTGTGAAGGTTCTATGTTACTTGCCGGTAAATAATTTGTTTTTAGTCGTACCATAGACTACGATGTGCGTGTAAGGTTAGTAGGATAGGATGCATGTGTGATGTTTAGTTTCGGGTAGGTTCGTTGCGATATTTGTTGGGGGTTTTTTGTTTTGTTTATTATTTTTTGTTTTGTTTATTATTTTACTTTTGTGTTTTGTTTAGCTATGATTGGCTTGACTATCTTGACAGCAAACAATGATATTGGCTTCGAGGTAGTTTAATTTTATATATAATTTTATAGATACAAATTGAAAGTTTTTAAAAATATTGAATTAATAGTTTTTTTAAGAGCTAAAAACAGCAAGCAGTTCTACACACTAATTGTAAAAAAATTGTGTTTGCCTCAAATATCTTGAGAACAGACAATGATATTGGTATCGGGTTAATTTAAATCTACACACCAAGTAGTTTAAAATTGATAATTGATAGAATTTGTAAAAAATTCAACAAGTTGTTTTTTTTAAGGTGAAAAAAAAACTACAAGATACTTCACTAAAAATTGTGGAAAATTTTTTTTTGTCTCAAATATTTTGAGAACAAATAATGATATTGGCTGTGGGGCAGCTTTATTCTTTAAATAAGTTTATAATAAATAATTGATAAATTTTTTAAAAATATTCAATTCAACAGATAGTTTCTTTTAATCGAAAAACCACAAGAAACTTAGCAAAATTGTGAAAAATTTTTGTTCGTCTCAAATATCTTGAGAACAAATAATGATATTGGCCTTGGGGTAATTTTTTTCTATAAACAAGAACTTGTAAAAATATTCAATAACCAGTTTTTTTAAGAGAAAAAAACTATAAAAAACCTTACCAAAAAATGTTGAATTGGTTTAGGTCTCGAATATGTTCAAAAAACGGGTTTTTTTAACCAAAAAAAAAAAATACAAAAACTACAAAAAACTGTTGAATACAAAAAAAATAACATTGGGCCTCCTTCTAGCTTTCATGGCACCATCAAGCCTCTTTTTGAAAATGAAATAAAGGACCTTATTGCGAGAATCTCTTCAAAATAGACTGGTTAAATTAAGTCTAATTATTGTTATTGCTAATTTTGACTAGTAAATATTTTCCTATTTGATAGAAATTTCAAGTTCATCAAGAATCTTTGATCGACTTTGGTTATCTTGATTTTTTTTGAATTATTTCAAGAAGACTCTTAATAAACCCCAAAATTTAAAAAAAAAACTACAAAGAGAATAGCAAAATTAGAATTTTTCGGACACGTAACAAACACCAGCATTAAAAATTCATTTTTAGACATATATTTGAGGGAAAATCAAATATAAGTAAGCGTTGCCTACCACAAAAGTTACACGAGTTAAGAAAAATATATACAAGTATAGACCGAAATAAACAAGCATAGGGGTAGAAAACATTGAAGTTTTGTTTGGTGTTACCACAAAGCTAAATCAAAAAGAAAAAAGTGAGGTCCCTTACGGCGTATATGAAAAATATTAGATTAGATAACAAGCAGGAAAAAAATATAAGTGGGTCAATAAAATGACAAAAAGAAAACATTTCTTTTGTATTTTTGAAAATGAAACAAAATACAAAAACTACAGTGGGAATAAGGGAAATAAAATTTTGTGGAGAGGTAACAACTACCTTTAGAATATTTGTTTTTTGGAAAATCTAATTTTAGTTAGTGTTACAAAAAACGTGATTTTGGAAAGGGAAAAACGAATACAGGAGGAAATAGCAAAAAAAAAAAAATAGTGATACATATGCTAACATCATTTTGCACTTAGGGAAAAATCAAAATTTGGCTGAAGATAAAACGGAGGGAAAATAAAATGAAGGTTTGTATTAAGCAATTAAGAGTTCCGATGAAGAAATTGTTGTTGGATTAACGTCTTAAAAACTATTCTTCCTTAATAATTTCTGAAGCTGAAAAAAAAAAAATTAATTTGGTGTAACTAAGTGCAAGTAAAGATGGAAGTGCGTGTGCAAGTTCTAATAAAGTTTGTTTAACAAATTCTTAATTTTGTTAGTTCAATATAATGCTTGGATTGGTCTTCATAAAACAGATGAATTATCTAAATTGTTATGTATATGTAGGTATAAAATGGTAAAGATAAAATTCAAAGTATAGGAAAGATTATAATTATAAATAATAAAGATTAAGGATTTATCTAGCATAAGCAAGTCATTTTCAATGTCCCCATCGTTACTCAAGGAGTGAAATCTGTAAATTTTTTTCAACTTATGTTGCTAACAATTATTTTTAACAATTGAAAAATGTAACTAAAAACTAATTTTCTATTAAAATAAAAACAAAAACAAAAACAAAATATAAATGTTGTTTTTAGAAAAAAAAATTAATTTCTTATTTTTAAATATTTTTTTATTTTATAGCAAGCGATATGTGTTTAGCAATGCTTCACAAATTATTCAATTTTGTACATGTCACAAATTTATTTATGGAACTAAAAAATATTTTCCTACGGCAATAGTTCCTATGTATATCGCAAGTAAAAATTGAATGGCAAGTACCGTTATTTTTGGTTCTAAGAAAACGATGGTTGTTTCAAGTTTAAGGAAAATCGATGCTTAGGCTGTAACTCAACGGGCAGACAGAATTGTAAGACCCTGGTGTGAAATTTTGTTCAACGCAAATTTAAAGATTTCCGATGAGTTTAAATGATATTTACGATGGGGGAATAACAATCCGCAAACCGAGTTCGAGTTTGATCAATAAAACGACGAATAAAATTGATACCGAAAATACATATATGATTTGAAGGTGCAGGGTGTAGTTGAAACAAAACGAGTGCCAGGAAGTATTTTGGTACTTACAATCTCCTTTTATGACAAAAGCTGAGAAAAATGAATATCTTCCACAAATATGTAAATAAGAAATTTTTTCTTTTTCCTTTTTGGGGTTTTCAAGTGTTTATAAGTGAAATATCTGGGGAACCTTTATGGGTGCAGGTATAAGCCCAGAAATGTTTCGAAAATAAGCGAAGAAGATATAGTTTATTTTAGAAACTGGTATAGAAGGCCAATTTTCCAAATATAATTTTAATGAAATATCTAAAGATAAAATCGCAAAGAAAAGAAAAATGGAGTGCCTTAAAAAACACAAAGAAAAATAATTTCGGGAAAAGTTTCCGAACACACAATGGCTTTAAAAACGGACGCGATACCCACTATTTCGGAGGAGAAAAAAAAATGGAACAAGCCAGGGTGAAATGTTTGCCACTATTCAGGCCACAAAACAACACGTGAATTATCACTTAGATTGAAATGTTGGACAAACCAAACACCGAAATACTTAGTTTTTTTTTCAAGGAGTCCTGTCTTCAACTTTGCCCCAACTGGCACTTGATCAATGGATCGCCTCCAACAGATCGTTTTCCTCTTCCTCAATTTCTTTATCAAATAGTTTCTCTTATCTCTTCCAATACATAATATATTCCCCAACTGGGATTATACATATTTCCACTCAAATTTTTTGGAAGAGAAAAATCAAACTCGAATTAATTACGTTAATATTTTTTCGCTTTTTCTTTCTAAAAATCAAATTGCTATCAAGCTCTTTCGTATCTAACCAAAAAGTTTTAAAAAATATGGTTGAGTTGGCTGAATGAACGAGTAACGAGTAACCACATCAAATGTTGGTATACTAGATTGTTCGAAATGTGAGTAGTAATGTCAAATTCACATAATTAAGTCACGTAGGTATTACTCGATGACTGATGCGGTAATTTACTGTACCTTAATATGTTAAACACATTGCGAGTGTTAGGAAATTAGGATAGGGTTTAAAAGGACATACCGATGCACATTGGTTTTGAATTTCTGAATATTACAATGGGAAGGAAATATAAGGTAGTAGTGATGTATCAAACCGAAAAATTTTCTAACCAAGTTTACTCGAGTTGAAATTTAAGTAACTCGAGTTGTAACTCGAGTTAGCGAACTTGTGTTGAAGTTAAAATTCGTGAATACTTTTCATGCATTGTTTTTGCAACTCGAGGTGGCTAACGAAAATTAAAATGGTTGTATTGAAAACTTTATTAAATTACATTTTTTGGAGCATACAAAACTGCAAAATTTCGTGATTTCTTTAGGTTTTTTCAATCCATCATCATCGTAGTGATCCTTCAACGGAATTTGACAGTTTATAATTTGACAGATGGTGGACGAACTATATTTTTAGGCAAATAGTGTATTTTGTCCAAATGCCATCCAGTTGTCCTCAAATCACTTTTTTCTGGAGCAGTCAAAAGAACTGCGATTTTTTCTGATTTCTTAGAGGTTTTTTAATCCATCTTCATCGTAGCCATCCTTCAACGGAATTTGACAGTTTAGAGTTTGACAGATGGTGGACGAACTATATTTTAAGACAAATAGTGTATTTCGTTCCAAATGTCATCCAGTTTGCCTCAAATCACTTTTTTCTGTTTTTTTTCTGATTTTTTAGAGGTTTTTTAATCCATCGTCATCGTAGCCACCCTCCAATAGAATTTGACAGTTAAAAGCTTGACAGATGGTGGACGAGATTTATTTTAAGACAAATAGTGTAATTCGTTCCAAATGTCACTCAGTTGCTCTTAAATAATCTTTTTCCAGAGCATTCAAAAAAACTGAGCATTTCTGATTTTTATCATTTTGTTTGTCCATCATTCCATCAACCAACATCGTGTAAACTTGCAACTTGGTTTAAATTTTAATTCAATTTCTATTTAATTTTAGAACAATAACAAACCCAATACCAAACTGTACCTATACGTTCAACCCGAGTCGATGCCAAAACAAAAACCGAGTTAATTTCCCGAAAACTTCTACTATTTTCTTAACTAACCGAACCGAGTTGGCTTTCGGTTCAGGTAAAATCTAACTCGAGCTAGGCAAAATTTAAACCGAGCTAACTGGAGTTGTGCTTAACTTGAGTTGACTCGGGTTAGCGAACCGAGTTGACACATCGCTATAGAGTAGGGTAAGGCATTCCACATTCGTACCCCCGGAATTGGGTTAACTGATGGGCATTCATGAAAGCCTTTTCTTGTATACCATCTACAAGGCTCAAGTAGGTTGAAGGAGCAACTGCTCAGATATGCGAGTTATACTCCAGCTTTGGACGAATGTACGCCTTATAAATAACAGCAAGTTCAGAAGGGGAGAAAAACTTCTTGCATCGTCAAAGAAAACCTAAACACAAAGCAGCGTTTTTGGCAACGTCGAATATGTAATCATTCCAGCAAAGATGATCTGTGATACACATACCAAGAACTGATAGCTGTTCAGTTTCCTGGATGCAAGAACCGCTCATGGATAGCGGCATTGGGGGTAGGTTTCGCTTAAACGACAGGAGACAGCATTGAGTTTTGGAAGCATTAAATTCTACACGGTTTTTGATTCCCCATTGGACAATGCTATCGAGATCTGAATTTAATGAGCTTAGCATATGCTGCCGTTGAAAATCCATATCCGAAGGACAAGGATGTGAATTTGGCCGCAGACTCACAGAATTAAGTCACGTATTACTGATTGATTCGGTAATTTGGCCCGTGATCTTAGTCCGTGGAGGTATTCTGTAGCTGTCTAACAGCGATACTCAGCTTTTCCGCAGGGGTGCTTCCCGCTGTCGAACCCAGACAAGCATGTGATCTCTTTCATGTTGGTAATATGAACAACAACAGTGGCTCAGTGGTCGAGCTTCTTCTCCGTCAAATTCAAAATGGTGTAAAGAAAAGCAAACTAAAATGACGAGACAAGATCGGATGACTTTCGCGAAAATTTTAACTACTCTAAGCCCGAGAGCCCACGCGCAGAATTTAAGGGAATAGGGAAACCCTTCGTTAAGTGTTTTTTTTGTTTGTGTTTAAGACACTTTAGGTTTGGTATTAAAATATATAGAAATAAAAATAAGGATGGTGCGAACAGGGTGTCACACATATCGTTGAAGATGGGTTGTACTCGATATGTTTTAGAACTCCTGTGTGGACCATCTGTCACACACTCAATGAGCTTGTAAGTTCGAAGTTATAGGTGTGGACTACCTGTCTCATACATTAAGTTAATTGTATTAACGGCCCGTCACACATTGGGGCATATTCATAGATCTTGTTTAAGCTGCTGCTAGGAAGAACTGAAGTTCACCTGATGAAGTCATGATGAAAACTCCAGATTTACCTAGCAACAGCTTAAACAACATCTATGAATATGGCCCAGTGTAGACTACCAGTCTCACAATTTAAATACGGATACCTGTTTTTTTTAATTTGCCAAAATACTCAAAGAGCAGGACTCTGATGGCTGATGGATACCAGGTTTTTACTTTACCCTACGAGCATTTTGGGGTCACAACGGCAATAATGGCTTAAATGGACGAAAGGAAAAGAGAAAAGGTTGTTGAAACTTGTTGTAGTAAATTTTACCTAATCTCGAGTTCGATTATGCTGATTGAACTATCTGAACAAAAAGAAAAGTAGTTTTAAAGTTTTCAGCAGCAAAAGAATATTTGAAATATTTAACACATTGTCTGTCCGGCTTAATTTTGTACGATCTGATTTATTAGCCAAAATCTTGAAATTCTTGATTTTTATTTTCTTAGATCAAGGCTTCATTCGATTTTGGGTGGCAATAGTGTAGTGGATGCGTAGGGCTTGACTGTTGACTTAGAGGTGTGGGTTCAAGCTCCACTGTAGGCAGCTTTCTACCAGCTTTAACTGGACACCACCCACGGAATTTAATGAGTTAATGAACACCTTATTCTCAATACACTGCACTAACAAAAATAAGTCTTTCCCATCCTTATTATTCCTTCTAATTAGTGCCATGCAGTTCAAGTTGCATTATAGCATCCATATAGCCAAAATTATTATTATCCTTATTTTTCAATTAAATTTTTTCATCATCTTTAAAAGTGTTTGGTTTGATAATACTAAAGGAGTGTAATGTAGAACAGTACATTCTAGCTGTGGTGAGTAAGTACCTTTTTTAAGTTAAATGTCCTTACATATATAAAATATTTATTCCATTGTTGCTCTAGAGATTTTCTTCGAATTCACTCCGCCTCAATTGATTTTATTTTATTTTCATTTTTTCATGAACAAATTTCCCCACAGAATTCAAATTCCTGATTGTATATAATTCATCAAAGCAAAAAAAAAAAACAAATACCTGCCGTAACTCACAATGGATAATAAAAACTTCTACTAACTAATAAAATGTTAAAACGTGTCAAATTCTATTGATTTTACTTTTCAAGTACTTACTCTAGGTATTTCTAGGTATGAAGGTGTATAAGGTACATTATTTCCTCAAGCAATTTTCCTCAACATGAACAACCTTATAAGAGGATCAAATTTCTATACTATAATGATTCCATCATATAGAACAAAAGAGAATTCAAAACCGAGTTCATTGCCTTTAATAGAATACAAATAAGAAAAAAAAAATACTATTTACCCCCAGGTTTGTCATTGTAATCTGATATCGATTAGTTGACATAAAGATGGGGCTTTTCACATAATAAAATGTTTACATAATGTTGGTCATTAAAACGAATAGAATAGCCCATTGAAAATATACCAAATTGACTATTAATAGAGAAAGTTTGTTTAAGCTTTACGGGTTGAGTGTGTATCAATTTCAATTTTGAACGAAGGGGGCTATTAAAGGTATTAAGGGATCATTATAGAGTAAAGAAAGAACATTCAAAGTTAAATTTGGGATTAACAAAAACCATTTTAGTATAGATTGACTAATTATTGTTTTGTTAATTATTTTACAAGAGATTAAATTAATGAAACGGACATGAGTTGGATAATTTCTGTGTAGCTTCTTGACTTTTTCACTGTTTTGGACTTGCTTACGATATTGAAAAACGAATCAAATTTAATCAAAAGTAGAGTTCAATTGAAATTGTTTTTCAAAAAACAAAATATTCCAAGCATTTTCCGGTGTTAAGGGTATGTAAATGAGTAAGTTTTAGTTAAATTTAAACATTGAAAAAAAATCATATGTTTTTGATTATAACTTTTTTATTTATAACTTTAGGGTAAAAAGTATGTTAACATAATTTGAAGAGAATTGAATTTGCTACAAATTTGTACCAAAGTTTTTTTCTAAGACTAATAAATTTTAAGTTGCCATGGAAAAGATTTTAGAACTCGTTTTCCAATATGGTGGCCAAATGGTGGGGCTTTCAACACCTAAACTAGAGTTTTATACTTGCACTGAACCCCCTTACACATCAAAAGAGAAAATTGTTGTCCAACCCAAATTTGGAGGCTATTGTAACATTTTAATAGACATTTTGCCAAAATGTTAAAAGCAGCTTTATTAGATGATTGACAAATTTTCTTGGTTATTTCGTTAATACACAAGCATGTGTTGTACTATTTTGGAAAGTGCATTAAATAGACAACTTTTTTAAGCAATTGGCCACTCATGTTCTCATACAATTTTAATTTATTAGATGTGGTCAAACTTTTTCGAAAATAAATGTTTGTACTGAAAAAAATATTTTAAAAAATTATAATAAGAAAAATGCAATAACTACTGTTAAATTTTACCACCCATCTATTACAACAGTTATTCTAAAATATTACAAAAATATAAAAATAGTAAAAATTGTTCATCCATGGTCGTAGCGTTCACGTATTCGAGGAAAGTAGTACTTGGGAACAACTTTTGGAAAAAAACATCATAGAATAGTAACCACAGGCAAAATATTTTTTTATATTTTTTTCTGGAAAGGTCATAAGGCCTGCTACAACCAGTTGCAAGGTTATCCATTATTAACAGGACACCCTGTATATTATGGTGTACTTTTTGGTATGAAAAAAATTTCCAAAAATTGTTATTAACGGTACCTGCCATATAACGGTTTTTTAGTTTTTCGATGTTTTTATACATAAGCTCTTTTAAAATGACAATAAAATTACATATCAAAATTTTTAAAAAATAAACTTTAGATTTTTTTAAAAATATTTAACAAATTTGTTTGAAAATTCAATATTTTGAAAACGGGTGGATGAATTTTTTTTAAAATAAATTTGTAAATGTATATTAAAAAAAACTTAAAATTGGCATCCCAAAATTTTCTTTTAAAAATACAACTAATATTTTATATATATAAAAAATTAGTTCTTAAGAAAACCGCTCCAACAATTTTAAATCTTTGTTATTCATATATTTCTATGTTTTTAGGTAATAAAATGGCATTCTTGGCTTTGAGCGCTAAGGTATCTTAATAGTTCTTTAAATGCCTTTTTATATTTTTTATTTTCTTATATAAATTATTTTTATAATGACTTACATATTTTAAAAGTTCTTAAGTTCCAAGCAACTTGAACATATGAGCAAGTACGTGGGATCTAGAGTCGTTCATATTATTTAGAGTGAAATCATTTGCCATTTTCGATTTAAAACAAAATTGGGCTTCACTGGGCTCAACTTGTGCTACCTTTTGCCGTAAATATATAAAAATAAAATGCATGACTGGGTCGCACGTGCTTGCTCTTATGTTCAAGATTCTGTGAGTTTAAGAAAATTGTATATAAAACATGGAAATTATGAGAGCAAAATGTAGAGAAGCATGAAACAACTGCTTTGATAGTTTGAGGTGGAAAAAAGAAAGCCATCTTAGTTCTTGACTTAATAATATGATTGTATGGAAAAATAAAATGCACGACTGGGTCGCACGTACTTGCTCTTATGTTCAAGACACTGCGAGTTTAAGAAAATTGTATATACAAACATGGAAATTATGAGAGAAAAATGTAGAGAAGCATGAAATACGACATTTAAATTAGCTAAAAATGCTCTTTTGACAGTTTGAGGTGAAAAAAAAGCATGCCATCTTAATTCATGATGGAATATGATTGTATGGGAAAAAAAATTTTAAAATCGTTGGAGCGGTTTTTTTTTAAATTATTTTTTTATATATAAAATTCTTAAAACATTTTTAAGAACAAATTTTGGTATGCAGATTTAAATTATATATTTAGGTATGTGTATATAAAAACAAAATTTGATAAAAAATTGTCAACCCGTTTTTGAGATATCGAATTTTCAAAAAAAAAGTTTGAAACTTTAAGTAGGTATCCAGTTTCAAAAAAATCAATCGTGTCGTTTTCAAAACATTTGATTCTCAAAAAAAAATTGACATATGTATTTTAAAAATCTAAAAAATATTTTTTCAAAAATTTTGATAAACAGTACTACGTATATTTTTTGATAGCTTCTGTGTGAAAAAAAAAATAAAAATAAAAAAATGGTTTTTTGGGAGATACCATTTTTAACTAGAGGAAATTCATTGAATATTTTTTAAACTGTGGAGCCGTTTTTGAGAAAAAAGAGATTATGTAAAATTGATAAAAAAAATTGTATTGCAGGTACCATTATTTTTGGTTAAAAAAAAAATAAAAAAAACTTGTGGGCAGAATCACTAAAAACCACTATGTACCCAGTTTGAAGAAAATCGATCGAGCCATTTAGACTGTACTCGAACAGACAGACAGACAGAATTATGCTACCCACTTTTTTGATGTTCTCTATCATCGTTATGTCATGTTTGATTGTTATCTTGAAATTTTTTTTGCGCGAATCCAAAATATGCCTTATGCGTGTTTCCATCGTTACGGGTGTGACAGTGAGACTCCATATTTTATTAATTATTCCCATACCATTCTTTATCTTTCTTTTCTTTTTTAATTTAACTATATGCCTGTAAGACCTAAGGTCTTTTAAATGCAACCTGAATTGCATGGCACTAGTTAGAAAGAGTAGGAGGATAGGAAAGATTTGGCACAGTGGATTGAGATCAAGGTGTTTATTACCTCATTTAATCTCACGTGTGGCGTCCAGTTAAGCTGGGAGAATATAGAAAAGAATGCTGCCTAGAATGGGGATCGAACCCACACCTCTAAGTTAGCAGTCATTCCCAATTTATAAATAAAAACTTTACTATTTTAAAAGCCCTTTTAAAAAATTAGTGTATTAAAGTATGAACAATTAATGGTTCAGTTATAGGATGCAATTCAGTTGCGTTATGGGTGTGACCTTAGAAAACTGGTGATTTGCAATTAAGATATCTTATTTTCATGTGGTGTAAAATATTACATAAAAAGTATGTATCATTCTTTTGCAAATATTAATCCAAAACTACAAAAAATTATACAAAATTTTTATTTGAAAACGTTATCTACGTGTGTGATAGGTCATCGTTACGGGCGTGATCGAGTATGATTTTTATGCATGAAAACAATATAATATACAATATTTTGACGGGAAATTGTTGTCATCGATGTATAATCATTTCACGCATGATGTCAGAATAGAAACACTTTCTCTAGAAAAATTAAGTTTTTCTCACTGAAAAGTGAATAGATTTCTCACTTCAATGAGATTTTTTCTATTTTCTTAGAAAGTAGGGAAAACGTTCACTTAAAGCCGATTAAATTTATATTTAAAGTAGATTTTCTTAGAATTATATCCCTACGTCATGAATTTCATGTCTAAAAGCAAAAAAACTAAAATTGAGTTGAAAATCAGAAAGAATCAATATAATTTGAAATGCCAACCTGTTACGGGTGTGACATAGACTTAAAATTTTTTTAAATACGGGGTCAGTATTAATTTCAAAATCTTGAAATTTGTTCTGACATGGATCATAGTATTCTCCTTTTTTCCCAAATTATCACATTGATACAAATTTTTTCAAAAAAGTTGGCAACTTATTTTTGTGATATCGAATTTTCAAAAAAATAATTTTAAACTTTTTTTTTGAAAACTCAATGTTTTTTTTTTTATTTTGATATGCAATATTATTTGAACTTATTTGAAATTTGTAAATAAAAAATTAATCCGAATCCGTTCAACTGATAATGAGAAAATTTTAAATTAAAAAAACATGCTATGAGAGGTACTAATAATAATTACCACGTGTACATTCTTATAATTTTCGGAAGTAGATCGCACTAATTTTAGCAAACAGAAAAAGTTTTTTTTAAATCGAAGCAGTCGTTTTTGGGAAAAATAATTTCCTTAACGATTTTTTAAGTTTTGTATGGAAGGTACTATTATGTTTGCATAAAGGTACAGTTTTTTTTAAATGTATTAAAAAACTCTTAAGCATCGAGTTTCAAAAACACGACCATGTCATTTTCGAAATATTTAATTTTCAAAAAAAAATTTGAAACCTCTACAAAAAAATATTGAAATTAGTCTTACCGTTTTGAAGAAAATCGAAAATAAAAAATGATTCTTTTGGAGGTACATACATACATACTACTTATAATCATTTTTTGAAAAATGGTTTCCCACCTAAAGGTAGCCTTTCCTAAAAGCAATTAAGGTACACCTACCTACCCAAGTTGTGGAGCCATTTGTGATAAAACCACGTTTATGAAAAAATTGCTAAAAAAAATGGATGGATCCTACTGTTTTTTTTTTTTTGGTTGTAAGAAAAAATATAAAAACGTGTCGGGGAGGAATTAAAAAATGCTATGTGGGTACCAAGTTTGAAGAAAATTGGCTGAGCAATTTAGGCAGTAGCTCAACGGACAGAAAGATAGACAGATAGAGAGACAGAATTGTGAGACCAACTTTATTCGTAATAATAAGCTTGTTCAAATTCTCGAGTTTGATTTTTTTTTTGAATGCATAACTTGTCATTTGTACTAAAATATCGCAATTAAAAATCCATAAATTTGCAAACTTTTCGAATGAAATTCTTTTGAAAATTTTACATTTCTGCAAAAATTAGGTTGTATTGTTTGGTAGTCAGTTTGTGCTTCCATATATCAAAGAGATAAAACAAACATTTTGCATATTTGCTTCTTTTACGGCGAAAAAGAAAAGAACAAAACAATTTTGTGAAGCATTAAGTTAGCACTGCTTTTCCCAAATTTGCTAGTTTCACAAATTAATTCTTTGAAGTTTTGAAATTTCTTAAAAAAAAAAGTTGAGCTTTTTTTGTGCTGAGTTTTTTCTGTCATATGCCGAAGAGATGAACAACGATTACCTTTTTTTCCACTTTACAGCTATAAACCAATTTTGCAAAGTGTGAAGTTAGCACAACTATTTTCTATTTAAAAAAAAGTCGTGATATTTTGATGCTGACTTGTTATAGACCAGGAAAAATAGCACAAATCGTATGGGGAACCTTGAAAAAATTAATTCATGAAATATTAAAATTGGAATCGACGCAGAATTGCAACCTGTATAACATATCCAAAGTCCCCCAAAATCCCCGCATTGGCTTTTTGTGTAGATGCATTTGAATAGGTGCAGACGGGGAGAATTTGGAGGTCTATCAAACTAAAATATTTGTTTGGGAAAAACCTTATCATATGATACATGCTTTAAAGGTAGTTTTTAACGCAGAATCTAATGAAATCAAATTCAAAATGATACAACCATCCAAAAAGAAGTTATAGTCCTTTTTATGTAATGATGACTTTTTTTTCAGGTACAACAGGTAAAATATTCCCGAAAACCATTTGCAAATAAAGGTATGTTAGTGAAATTTGGAGTGAATGTTCCATTTGTCATTCGAACTAAGAATCAAGAGAGTCTCTAAAAATATCCATGGTGAAAGGGTGTTTTTTTAAGGGGGAAGGGCAACAAAGAATGTTAACCATAACACCCACGTAAAAACTCTTACACTCATGAAACTCGCCAAAAATATTAAACGCTTCATGGCAACCAGGAATCAAAATAGTCCATACAAATATCTTTGTTCTAATAGTGTTTTTGGTAACTGTTAACTTTTGACTTGTTCTACGGAAAATACGATTTCAAAAACTAATTTTTGCTTGAAAAGGCCCATAACTTTGTTAAGGGTGCTTGTATCATTTTAGTTTTGCTTTTATTAGATTCAGCGTTAAAAAATACCCTTAAATCATATACCATACTTTGTGTATATACCTCAATTACACCAAATCGGAATTTTGGCTCAATTCTTCCAACTTCTTCCCAGATTTTCCCTCTCTTTAGTCTTTAATAAAAAAAACCCCAGAACAAATATATTTATGAGGACTATTTTGATTCTTGTCATCATTACATAAAAAGGACTATAACTTCTTTTTGGGTGGTTGTATCATTTTGAATTTGGTTTCATTAGATTCAGCGTTAAAAACTACCCTTAAAGCATGTATCATATGATTAGGTTTTACCCAAACAAATATTTTAGTTTGATAGACCTCCAAATTCTCCCCGTCTGCACCTCTTCAAATGCATCTACACAAAAAGCCAATGCGGGGATTTTGGGGGACTTTGGATATGTTTTAGAGGTTGCAATTCTGCGTCGATTCCAATTTTAATATTTCATGAATTAATTTTTTCAACCTCGGAACCCATTTTTCCTGGCCTATTACTACCTTGTGCCTTGTGTATGTGTATTAAAAAAAATGTATTTGTAAATTTTTTTAAAAATATATACGAAATGAGTCAACATAAGTTAGACTCAATAAAGAAAAAATTTTTTTGTTTGTAAAATGAAAATGACGTTGCTAACTTCACGCTTCGCAGAATTGTTTTTTGGTCGTCAAAGTTGCAAATATGCGAATTTTTGTTTTATTTCTTCAGTATATGGCTGCCTTGAGCCGTAAGTATTAACACAAAAATTGAAAATTTGCTAATTTTACGAATAAAAATTTCGGAAACTTTTTTCATCTCTTACAAAAAGAAATATGTGCTGCTTTGTGCTCAGTTTATGCTGCTAAACTTCGAATAGATAAACAAAATTCACTTAATTCTAATTTTTGCGAAGGTTTATTACGTGAAGTTAATACTACCATTTTTAAATTTCAACAGGCAAAAAACTGTGCTGTATTGTGCTGAACTGTGCCATCTTTTACCGTAAATATATAGGTAAATATATAAAACAAAATCGCAAATTTGCAAATTTTATGAATGAAAATTTTTGAAATAAGAGTAATGCTGTTTTGTACTTACTTCGTGCTGCCATAGCCATATGTGGAAGAATATTTGTCGTTTCTACAGCTAAAAAACAATTTTGCAAAGCGTGGAATTAGCACGTCCATTCGCAAATTAGCAAATTCTAGGAAAGAAATTATTAAAATTTCGACATTTCTTAAAACAAAAATTGGGCTATTTTGTGCTCAGTTTGTGCTGCCATATGCCGAATAAATAAAAAATCATATATTTGCCGTTTTTACGGCCCAGAAATAATTTAGCAAAAGCGTGAACCGCCATTAATAAATTAGAAAATTAACGAATGAAATATTTTGAAATTTCTTAGAACCAAAAATTGTGCTGATTTGTGCTTAGTTTGTACTTCGATATGCCGAAGAGTTAAAAAAATCGTATGTTTGCACCACCATTATCGATTTAAGACAAAGCTTTGCTGTTTTGGTGCCAATTTGTGCTGCTCTGCTTGGTGTCATAAATATTTAAAAAAAATCATTCCCAGGAATACCAAGTTTGCAAATTTGCAAATTTTTGAAAAATATTCACTCCACGTGGAAAATATAAATATGGTAATATGGTAAGGAACCCTCTAAAAACAATACCTACTCTTAGTTCGATTTTTTTTTCATTTGAACAACTTGATATAAAAGAACAAATAAGAGAATACAATTCTAGGTTTCAAAAAAGAACATTATTGTATGGTATATGCTTTTATTGATTTTTTATTAATTTTTGTTTCCATTTTAAGTCAAATTTTCAGTAATTGCCCCCTGTCCCACGGGAAGAGATATAACTCCCCCCGTAAAAGTTTTTCCCAGAAAGATCCCAGAAATTATCTCCCAAAATTTCCTGCACAAATTAGGAGACGCCTTGTAGGTATATTAAACAAATAAATAAAACTTCTGTATAACTACGATCTTGTTCTTTTAAATAGACCTTACGTTCTCAATGCTCAATCATTATTGTAGAGCCTCGAGCAATAAGAGCAACCCAGTCCTTAAGTGCATTTAAATTTAATTAAATAAAAAACCCTTCATACCGGTTACAGCTGGTCACACTATTGATTGGTTAATATAACCTTAGGTACCTTACTTCCATGATAGTATAAACAAACGTAAGCAAATCATTGAATTTTAGGCTGATGAAATCCTTAGTCCTGTCCTCCGATGGCAGAGCAAATGCATCAATCCTGTCTGTTTATTTTCTTTTTGTAGA
Organism: Dasysyrphus tricinctus; assembly: GCA_963921185.1. Classification (NCBI taxonomy): domain Eukaryota; kingdom Metazoa; phylum Arthropoda; class Insecta; order Diptera; family Syrphidae; genus Dasysyrphus; species Dasysyrphus tricinctus. The sequence goes on from OY992533.1 coordinate 88,294,254, forward strand.
TATACATCTAACTATAGTCTACATAAAATCGAAGGACTTCGATGCAGTGAGTGTACCTTATAACCATGATCCATGACGACAAATTCTAAATTTAATTTTCAAATAAAAAAACAAAAATAAGAACAAATTGGAGCACCAGCTGAAATGATGCTGTGTCAGTTCACTTGGGTACGAAATACTGCAATTCATCTGTAAATAATTAAAAGGTTTTCGTTGAAATTTGTTTACGTAGTTCTAGGTTTAGCTGCAAACTTGAGCCAACAAAAACAAAAAAACAAAATGTTGACAACAACCAACTAGGTTAAGGATACACTCGCACTGGGTTTTATTTTTTTGTAATCACATTGAAAATGTCCAGTCCAATATTATGTCGTCCAGCCGAGTATAACTATGATCTCCTATGACCTAGCTGACTCAGCTGGTGGCCATACTGTCATTTAAATGTGGACAGCCAACATGAACATGTCAACCAGGCTCCACCATGAATAGAATAATTGCGAGTGCAATGTAAACGAATACACAGCATCAATGTTTGGTCCAAAGTTTAATTGAATTTCAACGACGATGACGAAACAACAAACCGAAATCACAGTGATTTACTTCTACTTTTGTGCACTAAGAGGTTATCGAACTGTGTTAAGTTTATTTTGAAATTACTCTGCGAGTTTTATTGCAGAATTCCTTAGCAAATTAATTGATTCATTGAAACTTTATGTAGTGCAAAGGACCTCCATACAGATATTTTTGAATTGTTGTTAATTCATTTTCAATTAATTAAATTGAATGTCCTTTCTGTCTATATTATATTTCGAAATCATCAGTATTGAAATTCAAAACGAAATCGCATGTCCTTGCACTCATGGCTGATGAGGATTTGGGTATAGGTATCAAGAGTATTGACAGTGAATTCAAAAGGAATGCATTGTGGAGATTTTTTGTTTGTGTTTCAAATGTATCGATTTTATTAAAGACAAAAAGAATGCTTTATTGATGTCATGGAAAGAATTCTTATTTTAAACTGAGTGGGAATGCTTTTTTTGTGCTTCTTTTTTTTTAAATTTAATCTGAAAGGTTTCATTCAAAGTCAAATGAATGAAGTTAATTAAATTCCAGAAAAAAAATAATGAAGATATCGAACGAAAATATTTGTATCCTTAATCAATTTGTTGGTTTTTATTTTTAATTCAGTCTGATTTATTCAAATACAGTTCACTCGAAACCTTCAGTATTCAAATAAAAACGTTTTTTGTTTTGAAATATTTGATGCTTGAATTTTGGAACTAAGAATATTTGAGAAAAACAAAACACAAACATATCAGAAAATACTTAAAAAGATTGAAAAAATGGAGGAAAAGAAATGGATATTTAATATAAGCCCAGGAAAATTAGACAAAAAAATGACAAAACTTCAAAAAAATTCCGACAAAGCTGAATTTTGGTGAAGAGCTTTGTCTTAACGTCTTAAGCATTTCCTATAAAGTTCTGCTAATTTGGGCTAGAGCTAAATTTACGGAAATTTTAAAGAAATGCTTAAGACGTCAATTATTGCATATTATCATATGTTAAACGCCCTGAATATAGGCCCAGAATGTAGGCATAAATGCATTCAGTTAGTAGCTGTATTTTCAACTTTTTGACCAGGTCAATGTCGCTGGAAAGCCCGTAAAGGTCGTTGTTAAATCTTCTCCTCCATACTCCATTGATACAGACTGGACCGAAGATCACCCGAAGAATTTTCCTTTCAAAGCACCCAAGCAGATTCTCATTCGTTTTTGACATGGTACATACTTCTGCCCCATACAGCAGGACCGGGATGATAAGGATCTTATAAAACGTCTCCTCGGTTCTTTGAGAAAAGGCTTTGCTACTCAAATGCCTTCTTAGCCCGAAAAACAGCAGTTGCCAAGAGTAATTCTTCGTTTGATCTCTGCACTGAAGTGAAGCCCAGGTAGACAAAGTCCTTGACGACTTCGAAGACGTTCGTGACGTTTTGTCCGATTCGACTATGTTGAGATTCCTTTCTTGATCATAGCATATACTTCGTCTTGTCCTCATTAACAGCCAAACCAATTTTCGACGCCTCCGATTCAATACTTGGAAAAGCGCCGGTAACAGCTCGCTTTGTGTTCCCAATGATGTTAATATCATCTGCTTAAGCAAGTAGTTGAACGGACTTCTCCATCGTCATCCTGCATAAGCGGACGAGTTTGGCAGGGATGCCGAGATGCAACATGACTCTGTATAGCTCGTCTCTGTCTACGCTATCATATGCGACTTTGAAATCGATAAAGAGGTGGTGTCTATCGATTTGAAACTCCTGGGTTTTTTCCAAAACCTGTCGTAGTGTGAACATTTGATCGACGGTTGACTTGCAGGGCCTAAAACCACACTGATAGGGACCGATCAGATCGTTGATAAACGGTTTTAAGCGATTACAGAGTACAGATGATAGGATTTTGTATGCGACGTTGAAGAGATTTATACCTCTGTAGTTGGCACAGGTCAGAGCATCTCCTTTCTTGTGGTTGGGGCACACTATACCGAGGTTCCATTGATCGGGCATACTTTCATCCGACCAAATTTTGGTGATAAGTTGGTTTATACTCCCTACCAAGTGATCTCCCCCTGCTTTGAATAGCTCGGCTGGCAGGACCGCCGCACCAGCAGCCTTGTACGCTTTAAGCTTGGCTGTCGCTAACCGGACATCATTTAGGTCGGGTGGACGGAAATATTGACCATCATCGTTCAGGTTGAATGGAGTGTGTTCTGTCTTACAGCGGAATTTTGGCCATCTTCGCCGTTAAGCAGTCTAGAGAAGTGGAATGGAGGGGACCTACAGTTTTTTGCCGAGTCCGAACGGCTAAATGAGATGCACTTTTTCATGACAAGTATACTCTTGGAGGATTTGTCAGTTCCTCGCAAGAGGCAGTACCTCGAATAAAACATTTTTGTTTTTAGGTTGCACGGCTGGGAATCGAACCCACACCTTCGGCATGACAGTCCTACGCACTAACCATCAAGCCACGAGGTACTACATTCCTGCCAACAAACACGCACACAGGAATGGTTGTGAGTTGTAAGTCACTAGGCCCTGGTTCTCCATGAGCTGTTGTGCCACCCAATATATAATTTAGTCTAGAGAAGTGCTGTTTCTAGATCCTCAGCACGGACTGTGTGTCTACCACCATGTGTGCCCACTCTCGTCTCGGCAGACTTCCGTTCTGGCCTTGTTACTCTGGGTAGATTGCCTCACCCGTTCGGTAGAACTCTCGAACATCTCCCCTGCCACTACAGTCCTAAATAGACTCGACCACCCGCTTCGCATGCTACTTCTTTTCCCTCTGAGAAGTCAGCGTTGTTCCCTTCGTTTTTGCCCGTAGAGCTCCCGGGCTGCACTCTCAGCAGCAATGGTTCTAGTTAGCAACATTAATTGTTAGGCCTCATTCTTTGCTGCATGCACCAGCCTGCATTCTTCATCGAACCAGGGGTTTCGTTGTGGTGGTCTAGTGAAACTCAGCACATCACTCGCGGCACTCCTGATGGCGTTTTGGCTGTGTTTCCACATGGTACTCTGCAGATGATGCTGGCGGCGTACTTGCTGAGAGAATTAGAGAGACGTGGTCTGCAAAAGTCCTGGCGATATCTTGCAATTTTAACTTCACGACGTTAAAAGTTAAATCTTTTCACAGCAATCGCTCGTCGTTGTGGTGTCATGGATATCCGCATTCGTACTTGAACTATACCCACCAAGTAGTGATCCGAGTCTATGTTGGCAACTCGGAACGTTCGGACATCCAGGATACTAGAAGCATGTCTGGCATCTATCGCAACATGATCAATCTGGTTGACGGTTCGTTGATCCGGAGACCACCAGGTTCCTTTGTGTATATTGAGGTGTGGGAATCGAGTGCTGGTTTTGATGACATTACGCCCCACCACAAAGTCAATCAGCCTGAGTCCGTTGCCGAAAGTGTTGTCGTGCAGGCGGTGTCATCCGACTTTCGAACTAAAGATGCTCTCCTTTCCGATCTTGGTGTTGAAGTCGTCAAGAATAATCTTGAAGTCGTACTTGAGGTACATGTCATATGTGTTCTCGAGGAGATAGTAGAATCCTTCCATGGTTGAGTCATCTTTTTCGTCCATTGGGGCATGGGCTTTGATGCGAACTGTGACCAGGCACTCGCTTACATTTCTGCCTAAGTCTTCCCCTTACCAAAAAACTGCATCCAAAAAGCCGCTGATGCTGCTCCTTGCAGCACTCGCCCGAGTAGATGTCACACGATTTCATCCTTCGTATGCCCTCTCCATCCCATCGCACTTCCTGGATGGCTGTAATGTCAGCCTATAGCCTATCCAGGCTCTCTACCAGTTGTTCGGCTGCACGTGGCATGTTTACGGTCCGGACATTCCACCTGCAGATCCCAAATAAATTGTCCTTGTTTCGGTTGCTGGGGTCGTTAACATTAAAATCATCCATATCCGAGGCTTGTGGTTGTTTCGGAACCAGTTTGTTTTTCTGTGGTAGGTAAGTTACCTTGACGCACAACCCCCAACTTGGAGGACCAGACCCTAAGTATAACTCCAAGAGTGGGGAGCCGGATAAACCGCTCCTTATAGGCCTGTGCTACGAATACGTCATAGTAGCCCATATAAGGTAGGTGTTCAATATGCAGTTTAACCTAACTGGACCTGTAGACGCCATCGTTGATCCCATGTGGGGAACTCTTCCGCTGCTTCCTGGATAGAGAAAAAGTGCCTTACTGGGGACACTAATCCCCCCTCTCTCGATTGTTGCTACCTTAAACCGTCTACAGGTATTGGAACCCCATCTTCAGTTAAAGGTTCACTAGGCTAGGCACCCGATGTTCACCACTTGGAGGTGAGAGTAGGAGTTGATAGACAAAGGTTCACTTTGAGAAAAAAGCTTGTGGACACTTGTGTCCTCTTATATGCACATGTCTACTTTTGAACATCCCTTAAAATAATTCAAAGTTAAAAGTTCAAGTGAGCTCAACTCCATGATTGCGTTTCGCCCAGGTACGATAGTTGGGTACGATAGTCATCTAACTGATGAGCCCAACTATCGTACCTGGGCGAAACGCAATCATGGAGTTGGATCACTTGAACTTTTAACTTTGAATTATATATTCGGTCACTCCACTTAAACAGAAGAATTTCTTTTCAAATTTTCTTCATATTCAATTATCCCTTAAAATATTTTAAATTAACATATTTGGGGCGAATGAATGCTTAAAACCGAAAATGCTGCTAAATTCACGGCTCTGGATCTTTGGCACTTCCTCCATGGAAAATCTGAAAAAAGAAAATGTCATCTAATTGGTCATTGAGGTACCAAAAATCGCACTTGACATTGTATGACCTTGAGAAACCTTAAGCCATGATTGCAAGTTGTCTAGGACCAATTTCTATTTGACTTTTTCTGATTAAGATGGCCTTTTTTTCTAATCTCCCATATATGAGGTCCCATAGGTTCAGAGCCCATACTATGTTCGGCTCTGGACCTTTGGCACCTCATATGAGGGAAATTTGATAAAAAGATGCCATAATGAGTATAAAGTTCGCGCTAAAGTAAAAACTCATTAAATGCACCACCTTTCTTAACTTTATTATTTTCCTGGCCAATATGCATACATACATACATACTTATGTATATCAAAAGATTGATTGGATTTATTTTTTAATTAATAGAAAAATATACATAATGAAAGACAGTGAGGTAATAATATGACTTTATGGCATTTGTATTATTGACTGCATTGACATGAGTATAATACCTAGTTTAATGGGAATTTGTAAACAAACGCAACAAAAAAAATTAAATTACCTCCATGCTGTGCTATATCTATGCACACATACACGCATTTAACACTTTCAACACATACATGCTATTTATTTTTAATTTTTTGTATTGTTCTTATTATTATGTATATTAAAATATTGCTCTTTAGTTTTACGAATTAAATTTGAATTTCTGTGTGGAATAATAAAATGTCTGTTTTTGATTTAGGTAGTTTTAACAAAATAATAAGTGGGCGATGGATGTGTATTTTAGGGACGTTATGTATTTATTTGACATTTTTTAACACTAACATTAAACGTATATTATTTTTTTGTTTTTGGTAAATTTAATAATTATTTTTTAATTTGTTTTTAACTTTTATTATTTACATTGGGTAAATATTTGGTTATATTTTTGTAATGCAATTTTTTATTTACATAAAGTAGGTTGTCAAAAAAAAATATTTCAATTTTTCAACAAGCCATTTTTTTTAAATAAATACATATGTAGGTATATGTAATATATTCTCTGTCAAGTATGTAGATTGTGCTCTGAGGTTTTTGTTTACTATTTTTTGTGGGCAATTTATGATTATACAAAAATAAACAATACAAAATATTTTCTTAATTTTTAACATTAATAAATATATGAATTAATCAAATAATAGGAAAAGCATAATGTGCGAATCTGGCACCTCATATAAATGGGAAATTTGGAAAAAAAAATAATGTTATCTTTAATTGGTCAGTGTAGGTCAGCAAGTCTTAGAAATTGGTCAGCCCAAGAGAACTGACCTTGAGAAACTTTAAGCCTTGATTAAAAGCTTAAAATATTCTCAAGATCACTCAACTCAACTTGGCAACTCATTTGTGGGATACTTACAAAAAATGTATACCTACCGTCTAAGAGATCTCTAGATCTACGTAAAAGGTCTGCCAGTTTCTGTAATTGGACAGCAATACATTTTTGTATAACTTTTTAAAGGTTTTTTTTTTCAAGGTTACGAACGATTTTTGGCATAAAGATAAAAATTCGTAAGAAAATATATATGGCTGATCAATTACTGAAACTAATTGACCTTTCATGGTTATCTAGTAACCTGCATGACCTTGACAATTTGTATGCCTTGATTACAAGTTATTTAGGGCTGATCAATTTCTAGAACTAGTTGACCTTTCCTGACCAATTAGATGTTATTATTTTGTTTCCAAATTTTCCAACCATATGACAGATTTCATGGTCGGCTTCATGAAATAATTCCCCCATGAAATAACCCTGGCAAACGAAAATATTTACGAGTTCGTATAATATGGAGATGAGAAATTTTTTTATATTCCAAAACTGATAGGGTTTTGGAGATTTATTTAATTTTTGAATAAGAAGTAATTTGGAGACTTATTTAATGAGTTTTTGAGGATATATTTTATTTTCAAACTTGAGGACTCAAAATCCAAAAAAAAAAACAAATTTGAGGAGCTATTAAGACAAACCAATCTTTAGCCTTCTGTTGATTGCATATTGAACACCTGAAAACGTTTTCGACAATCTTGAATTGGAGATTTTTAATTGCAAAATAACAAATGGCTCCGATGGGAGCCATTGCACCAATGAGAAGTTACCAGTGTAGGTCGCACCCATCCACTTTTTTTTTTTTTTTGGCTTGGGGAGTTATTTTACACAGCCATGGAGGGTTGGATTTGAAGATTAGTTGGGGTGGCTCGTATTTGTCCTTATGCTCCACGAGTTCAAGGATGACTTGGATCTGCTTGGATCTATGAGAGAGGGCCTTACTACTTAAATGCCTTCTTAGCCCGAAGAAACAGTGGTTCTGCACAGATGTCACTTTGCAAGGTTATAGTAGATCCCTGGTAGACAAAGTACTTGCCAACTTATTCGAAGTTATATCTATCCAGCGTCATGTTTTTGACGAGTCGATGATGTTGAAAGTTCTTTCCCGTTGATAGCTTATAATTTGTCTTGTCTTCATTGACCATATCAATCCCATTTTCATGATCTCCAATTCAATGCTTCTTTTAAATGCGCCAGCCAAAGCTTGCTTAGTTCTGCTGAGAATATCTATATAGCATCTGCATACGCAAGTAATTAAATGAACTTTTGATTTTGCTATTATCGTACAATATTAATTCAAGAACGATGTTAAATAGGTTACATGATAACTCGTCGCTTGCCTTTAAGGTCTATAAATGTGAGCATTTGATCAACGGTTGACTTGCCTGGTCAAAAACCACATGGATCAGAGCCAATCAGATCCTTGAATGAAGGTATTAGGCGATCACACAGTAGAGATGACTAGATTTGATACGCGACGTTAAGGAGACTTATTCCTCTTTGGTTGCAACAAATAAGAGCACCTCCTATTTTGTAGATGTGGCACACTATGCCAAGGTTCCATTCATTGAGCATTCTTTCATTCGACTTAGAATTATGCAGATGATTTGGTGTATGCACCTACTCCTCTGCAATATCATCGTCCAAGTTGAATGAAATGCTTTGCCTGGAAAAAAAGTTTTCATTCCAGACCCTTAGAACTGACTGTATATCTTCTGTCGAGCATGTTCTGTTCCCGTTCTCATCTTGACCGGCTTTCGTTCTGGCCTTGCTTGTAGCCTTGGGTAGATCGTTTCACGCTTTGGTAGGACTTACAAACATCACCACTGCCGATTCAATCCTCAATAGACTCGACCTCATTCATCATTCATGCTCTCTCTTTATTTTCTGCCTCCTCTCTGTTTTTTCGCCCTTATAGCTCCCGTTCTCTCAGCACTCAGCAGCTCTCTTTGAAGGCGTCATTCTTAGTTGCACGCACCTGCACCAGCTGGAATCAGGAAGCAAGTGAAACCACGCACATGAAGCCTGATTCATAATGCGACGAAGAAACGAGACGTTCGGCGTGACGATATCTCTTAGCAGTTGTTCTCTCTTAAAAACGAATTTAAAATAAGGAAATAATGCATAATAAAGCATTTATAGTCGCCACGTTGGGTCTTTTTTTTTTAATTTTTCGAAAATATGACATGACGAGGCGACGAGAAATGTTTTACTATGCATTACTTCCTTATTTTAAATTTGTTTTTAAGAGAGAACAACTGCAAAGAGATCTTGTCACGTTGAATTCTCGTTTCCTGGTTGCATTATTAATCAGGCTTCAGTGGCACTTCTGATGGCTTGTTGATAATGTCTCCACTGGTCACCTGTTACATTAAGATAGACGTGATCGGAAAAAATCAAGCGATCTCTTGAAGCTGTATGGTGAGGAGGAGGAAGAAACTATTCCTCACTTTCTCTGTACGTACATGCCCTACTTTTTCGATTAGACTTACTGCCTGAACAGAGTGCAAGACGGAGCTGGAATAGATGTCAAAAATGCTGCCGCCGGAGCTGCAACAGTTGAACAATTTTTAACTTTTATTGCAGCATTTTTGACATCTATTCCAGCTCCGTCTTGCATTCTGTTAAGGCAGTTAGGCTTCACTTAAGAGTACTTCTGTAACGATCTAGTGATCTAGCAAATACAAGCATAAATAGTCTTTTACGCTTTGTCAGAAGCTCTAAGTAGTTTAACGAGTAAGGCAGCAATTTCTAGATTTATGTGGATCACAACAAACCAACTTTTGTCTAAGTGTGTCAGCATTAATTACTGACAGCTATGATGTCCGTCAAGTTAGCATTACTATACCAAAAAACTCAAAGAATGAAAAGTTTTCATATGGTAGTGCTGGATTTATTAAAAAAATGCTATTTTAGAGGTTTTTGTCATATTCAAGGAATTTTTTAGAAAAAATTGCGCCACAATTTATGTTTTGATAGAACTTATTTAATGATATACACTCCCATTCAATTGAATAGGTTCAAAATTTTCGAGTGCGATTTACTGTTATAACTCCGAACTATGTGGAATAAATGAATTTTTGAAAATGGCATTAGAGAAAACATCCAATTGAGGAGAGAATAAGAAAACACACAATATCAAACTTACCATCATTACACGTTTTATTATCATTTCTTTAAATTCATATTGAAATCGTAGCACTTTTATTCGTTTATTTGAATAGGTGCACCGCCTTTATAATCACTTTTGCTTTGAACTAGTTGAAGGTCAGACCTTTTAAAGCTATTTTTGGGCTTTATATCATGGTTTCTTTGATATGACACAAAAAAAATTGAGAACAAACCTAGAATGGGTGGAGGAAAAGCTCTTTTCACGGCTGAGTACGCGCAAATTGATTGTTTTCATGATAAATGACTAACGGGACATCAAATTTCGCAGAAAGCTTATAGAATCCAGCTTTGATCTATATTTATCTGAGAAGTAAGCAAAAAGATGGTATCGATATGAAAGAATGTAAAAAAACTGCTGCCTCCGCAAGTTATAGACGAAAAATTCTGAGGGTTGGATCTTATTTGTCGGTTTAAATGGCTAAAATAAGGGAACAAGCTAGGTTTAGTGCGAGTATTTCTGCAGTCGAGAGTGTAATTTAAAGTTTTTTATACCAAAAAGAAGAAAAAATTAAATAAACCACCGCTTATTTGAAAGAAGTTACAATTTGAGAGTTCAAGGAAAAGAAATTTAACCACACATTTTTGAACCATTAGTATGACTATGGTTATGTTACACAAAAACACTCAGTCATGGAAATACAATTTGAGGCCATCAATTTCGTTGAAATTAATCCCTTTTTCATTAGAAAAAATTACTTTACGCCACTTGTTCTTTCAAGTCTTATGAACCTTACAAAACTGCATTCGGTCTGTTTTTGTTTTGTTTTTGCTAACTTCGTTTAGCTGTGGTTTCATTTAATTCTCGCCTTTTTCGGTATGCAGAACTTTTAATAATACTCTCAACTGCTGAAATACTGGCACTGAACCTAGATTCTTCCCTTGTTTTAGCCATTTAAACCAGAGGCGTACTTAAAGATTTGGCGCCCCGGGCCAAGAAGTTTTGGCGCCCCATAATGAACGAAAGAGAACTAAAACACTTCATACTGAAAAAAAATCATAAATAATAAATACAATTTTAATATTTACATTTTTGCCGATGCACAAATTAGTGGACACATTCATCAATAGCACTGTTATAATTGACCGATTGTGTTCAGTCTTCAGTCAGAATTAAAGATTTTAAGGGATGATTAACTGACGACCTTGATTTTTCCAACAATTGTCGGAATAAAGTAATTTTGATGCCTGAATATGTAGCTAATTGAATGGTTATTTGTTGCAAAGACCATACATTTGTATCTCTACTCTAGTAATCACTTGTTATTAAAGTTTTTTTCTAAAATAAGACTGAAGAAAATCTAAAATTATACGAATATAAAATTTTTGCTAACTTGTTTTCACCCCGATTTTGCGGCTTCAACAGTTTTTTTTTGAAAATTAAAGCTTTCACTAAACAAGACTGAAGTGTGAAGCTAGCGAACGAAAATACCAAAAAGCTTAAGCTTTTTAGATAATAATTTCGTATGCAAAAATGAATTTGTAGCTTCAATCGATCGTTTTTTTTTTCAATTTTGAAAATGAAATTCACATTTAAGAAAGCGTACTTGAAATTTATCTGTTTTTTTAGTACGGAACATGAACGTTCTTCATGACAATTTGTCAGTTGTCACAGCAATCCTCAGAAACGCATGCAGTGTATGGTCTGAGAACATTGAGATACTTGATTTTTTCTTAAATTAGAACTTCTCGGAATGCCAGTAAGCAATCTATGATAGTATTTTAAAACATATATGTATTTACTGCGCTGTGCCGAAAAATCGAAATGTTTGTTTTTCATGATTGGTCTCAAAATGTCTCTAATGATTTCCAAACATGGTGGTGGGCTCATCAGTTAGATGCCACCATACCCAATTTAAAACGCAATGTTTTTGTCACTTGGGCGAAACGCATTCATTGGAGTAAAGGCCACAATAACCTTTATTATTGAATTTTATTCATGAAACCCCACAAAAGGAATATATTTTGGAATAATTATGACAGTTTTTAACTATAATTAATTTTGTATTTATGTTTTCTTTGAAATAATTCTCAATGGTTTCCAAAATATATTTCCTTCTTAAGGCTTTTGAGCTTTTCATATTGAAAGGAAAAGTAAGAACTTAGATGCAACTAGAAAATGGTTATTTCCATCACCTTGGACTCCACTCAATATGAACAAATCAATAGAATAAAACTTCGTTGAGAATGTAACCAATTTTTTGCATATAAATAAAATATTTTATTCAATTTTTGTCTGCTGTTTTCGGCTAACCAATCCGTTTCTGGTTGTTCACAAACGTATTGGCTACTCAGTTATCTTGCCACTGAACAACCGGGACTGTTATCTTGGATAACTTATCCGAATCGGATAGCCGGTGGTATAGGACCATTGATATTTAGAGGTGACTCATCGCAATTTTAGGTATTTTCTGTGATGCGTTCCTACTGTAAACTTTAATACCTCTTAAACTAATTAGTCCAATTAAAAGTAGCAAGAAATATACTTAGTATAGGCAATAAAGTTTCTACAAAAAGATATTTGAATTAAATTTACGTAAGTACCTACTTCACATCGTTTGGATGATACTTCGCCTGGCACCTCTAAAAGCTTAACTTTTACCATACAAATTTTTTTAAAGGAATTTTACATTTTGCACCCAAAGTTGAGTGCCACCCCATGCCAGGGTGCCGCCCCGGGCCATGGCCCCTATCGCCCTAGTGTAAATACGCCACTGATTTAAACCGACGAATTAGACACAACCCTCAGACTTTTTCGCCTATCACTTGCGAAGGTAGCAGGTTATTTGCATCCTTTCATATCAACACCATCTTTTTGTTTATTTTTCAGATAACTATAGACCAAAGAATAGATTCTGTAAGTTTTTTCCGAAATTTTTTTATGTCATATCAAAGAAACCATGATATAAAGCCCAAAAATAGCTTTAAAAGGTCTGACCTTCAACTAGTTCAAAGCAAAAGTGATTATAAAGGCGGTGCACCTATTCAAATAAACGAACAAAAGTACTACGATTTCAATATGAATTTAAAAAAATGATAATAAAGCGTGTAATGATGGTAAGTTTGATATTGTGTGTTTTCTTATTCTCTCCTCAATTGGATGCTTTCTCTAATACCATTTTCAAAAATTCATTTATTCCACATAGTTCGAAGTTATAACGGTAAATCGCACTCGAAAATTTTGAACCTATTCAATTGAACGGGAGTGTATTACGACAATAGTTTAAAAAAATTCCATAAATAGCCTATTGAATAGACCTTTTAAAAAGGAACAATTACGTGCAAGGGTTTTTATTATTGAATATGTTTGTTTGGCCCATAAGCATGCTTAAGACCGAAAATGCTACTAAATTCACCCATGCGTTTCTGAGAGAATGGTCACACTGGCCACTTTTCAGTATTTTTGGTATAACTCGAAAACTAAGCCGAATTTGACAATTTTAATTATAATACTTTTTGTTCAAAATTAAATTTTCTATCGAAATGGATAGTTTGGAAAATTTTTTTAAAAAAATTTGAGCACCAAAAGTAAACAAAAACCAACATAAAAAAATCGAAAAATCAAAGATTTTAAATTTTTTTTCTAAATTGCGCATAACTTTTTTCGGAGCAAAGATACGCTCAAGACATGCATAAACAAAGTAAACTGGAGTTTAAGGGCTTTAATATGACATATTAAAAAAGCCATATTATTTGAAAATTGACAGAGATATATCCATTCAAACTTTACCATTTCTTATCATTTTTCACAGTTTTTGTCCGAAAGCCTATTTTTTGGTACTTTATGACAAAGTTAACGTCCCTAGCAACTAGTACCAAATCTTATGTTAATCGGACCAGCCGTTCGGTCTGTAGGTGTGAAAGCATTAAAAAAACAGCCGAAAAACGAAATTGCGAACTTTTATCCTTTTTATAAATTCTCTATAGTTCTAATGTCATATTATATCGAAATTTTGAGTTCGAACATTATTACGAAAGTGAAATTTGCCATATTGTACCAAAAAAGGGACTTTCGGGCCAAAACTGCAAAAAATTATAAGAAATGATAAGGTTTGAACGGGAATATCTCTGTCAATTTTGAACAAATATTAATTTTTTAACATGCCATATTAAGGCCCTTAGTCTCTTCTTTGTTTTGCCTGTGCATGTCTTAACCCTATCTTTGCTTCAAAAAAAGTTATGCACATTTTATAAAAAAATTTAGATATCCTTGATTTTTTGATTTTTTTTAGGTGGGTTTTTGTTAACTTTTCCTGCTTAAATTTTTTCGTAAAATTTTTTGAACTATCCATTCCAATAGAAAATTTAATTTTGAACAAAAAGTATTATATGTAAAATTGTCAAATTCAGCTTAGTTTTCGAGTTATACCAAAAATACTGAATAGTGGCCAGTGTGACCATTCTCTCAGAAACGCATGGGTGAATTTAGTAGCATTTTCGGTCTTAAGCATGCTTATGGGCCAAACAAACATATTCAATAATAAAAACCCTTGCACGTAATTGTTCCTTTATACCCCTCATTTCCCCGTCTATTCAATAGGCTAAAAACAAAATTCAAAGAATAAAAAATTTTCATTATTGAAAAAAGGGAAAAGTAACGATTTTGGGGCTTTTTGTCATATTAACGGAAATTTGTATAGAAAAAATGGCGCGAAAAATTATTTTTTGACACAACTTACTTAAAGACATGTTACGACCATCGTTTAAACAAATTCCATACCAAAGAACACAAAGAATAAAAAGTTTTCATATGGTAGTGCTGGATTTATTGAAAAAAAAAAATGCCATTTTAGGATTTTTTGTCATATTCAAGGATTTTTTTATAGAAAAAATGTCGTGACAAATTATTTTTTGACATATCTTATTTAAACACATTTTACGACAATTTTTTAAACAAATTAAATACCAAAAAACACGGAGAATACAAATTTTTCATAAGGTAGTGCTGGAATTATTGAAATAAAAAGGAAAAAAATAAATCGATTTTGGGTTATTTTTACAAAAATAAGTGCGACAATTTTTTTCTTTTACGATATATTTACGACAAATTTACGACAAATTATCACAAATTCTTTTTTCTTGTTTGAGTTCATTTTACACTATTTTGAGGGGTGATAGTGCTAACTTGACTGTCAAGTAAGCACTATCGTAAGCCCATATAAGTTGTTCACCAAATAGTTCAGCCTTACTGAAACCCGAGAAATCATTCGCTGCCCGTCCAATCGTTGAAGTTCCTTGGTAGGAATTTTTTCTTATCTCTTCTACCATAAAAATATGAAAATCAGACTGGAAGAACCGTTCAAAATGCGAACTATTGAGAAAAAGCTTTCCTTTAAGTTTCAAATTTATAAAATATTTCTTGAGCGTTACCAAGCTGTGAAAGGAAAACTATTCATTTAAATTGTTTTCAAAGTTATTGACCTTTAACAAAAAATACCCCAAGGATATCTGCTGAAAACACAATACCTTATTCTCTCTTTTTGTCAATCTGATTTTTGTTAGCTATCTTCATACTTCTATGCTATCTTACCTCTGCCACACAATTAAGTTTTTTTCCCCAACAAACTTTGATATGATGAACCCAAAAATATACCCAAAATACAAAAAAAAAAAAAACATCACAAACTGTGTAACAGTTATTATTATAATCCCGATTCCCTTGAAACCTATTTTGGGTATAACAAAAAGTTATATCAAAGCCACATATAGTCTACTTTATTTCCTCTAATGAAGAATTAATCCGGAAGTGCTTATGGAGATAAGAATTTGCCTTCCACACCACGGGTGTATTATGCTGGCACCTGAACCTCATCATCATGCCAGATATACATATGTGTATGAAAAGATCTACACATTTTAGCACAAATGTTCCATATAGAGATAGATAGCTATAGAGAGATGCTAGAATATCATTTATAGACAAATCCCTTTTCATTTTATATATTCAACGAAATGGCTTCCTTCACTCCATAAATTTTGCTACTGATTAGTTCCAATTATCTCGAAGCCATTGTGTAGACAGGCATCCTAATACAATTTGCCGACACGATATCATCTTGGCACATTGGCCTTGAAATCGCAATTGGAATCGGAACCATCCATTTTTGTTTGTTTGGAGGAATCCTCTCTTCTTTTGGCTGCTTCTGCTCTGTGAAGAATCTATATGAAGAGACTTTTATTTGAAAAAGTAAATCTACTGCGATGTTTGTCGGATGGGAAACAGGAAGGCTCCTTTTTGCCTCTCAATTTCTTTGTGTTTGTTTACTCCTTAATGGTTTTTGGTATCGTATATATCTACTCGTCGTATTTAACTGTGTATAGAAGGCCCTTTATTCAATTATGTTTTCTTTATCGATTTGCTGAAATCTAACCGAATCATTTTGTTTCTAGTGCCAGCAGCTAAAGGCTCCTCTTAATCATTCATCTTCGAAAAGGAATTTAATCATTCATCTTCCTATATGATGGTGAGGGTATAATAGGGAAAGATAT